>OY728130.1:1638090498-1640490498 GCA_963277665.1 Viscum album
TTAGATGTTGAATTTTCAGTTCTTTAACTATGAAAGATCCAACGTGTATAATTAAGGTTAAAACCATAGAAAATGAGATGATCCTTGATTTATTTGGAATTTAACTTTCACATATTCAAACACTTCGCACATGGGAAGAAAATAAAATCTATGTTTTGAAGATTTATTTTATAAATATCTAAAAACTCATCAACTCCTTTTTCATATTCACTAGTGGTTCTACGTAAATTTATCCAATTATGATACATTCAATACCTAAGATCGCAAAATAATCATTGAATATATTAAAACATATAAACATTTAAATATATATATAGGTAAAATTTAAACATAAACACATACAATAAAAAATGATTGGTAATCTGATAAGAAATATCCACGATTATTAGGAATAAAATAAAAAATAATATATTAAAGGTATTTATTTTGCATTATGTGTGTCGTGATAATACAAAAGTAAATAATTTTTTAGAATTAAAAATAAAAAATAGCATAGGTACTAATTTCAACTGATATATATATACATACACAGAGAGAGAGAGAGAGATATATACATATAAATATGTATATGTCATTTTTGGGATTTTTTTTTTAATTTCATCAAATAAAAAATTTATCAAAATAAAAAAAACTTCAACAACAACATTTATAATTAAAAATAACCACATACAAACAAGTGAATTGATAACTCAAAGTTATAACTAAATGATAAATAATTTATCTTCAAAATTAAAAAAAATAACTTAAAAAATTTAGAGTTCAATAAGTAAAATTGATCTGCAATTTGAATTTTCTCCCTAGAATTCATTAGAAGAATAAAACCTGCAATATTTAACAAAAAAGTTTGAAAAAAAGAATAATAAACAAGAACAAACAAAAAAATCAAAAAAAATGGTATCCAAAGATAAAATGCTTACATGGATGGTCAAAAAAAGATAGAGGAAGAAATAATGAGGTCCACTAATCATGAAATAGTGATTAAAATTGAATAAAATCAAGAAAAAATCATCGTTGAGGGTCCTCTGATGGTCTTAGGAGTCATCACGAGTCAATAGAAAAAGTTTTTCACATATCTAGAAATGAGGGTTTTACGATACACGGGTTTATTTTAAAAGGTTTTTTGCATCGGTATTTATAGAAACCAATTCCAATTTTTTTTTAAAAAAAAAAATATTGGTATCGATTTTTAAGGAAATTGACACCAAAAATTATTTTTTAAAAAAATAGCATCGTTTTTGTAAAAAAAATAACACGAAAAAATCAACATATCTTTTTTTGGCATCGGTTTTATACAAAACTGACACCAAAAATTGTCCATAAACATTTTTTGAATCAGTTTCTTATAAATCAGCATCATATTTGCGACATTAAAACCACAATTTCTACTAGTGAAGGTATAGAGACCCTATCCTTTTACACATAACATTACATGATTTTATGCACAATTATACATCGGAATACAAGCCAAGGAACGTGAAGTCTAGTGTCTTTGAAGACTAGGTACATAAAACATTTCTTTATTTTATCTTCATATTGAGATCCTAACTTCCATTGTTCTAATACATCAGCATAGGATAACCTAGGTATAACATAAATAAAGGGGTGATCTAAAAATCCCAGTAAGGGAATAAGCATAAGAATAAATATTTATCACATTGGTTAGGAAGCATGATATAATGATATAAAAAGGAATATATCGTAATTGAACATATGGAACCATAACATGTATAACTTGGGATCATATAAAAATGTAATCATAGTAATGTGGTAGAAACATAAAACATGAATTTAGCACAAGTCAAGGATCGTTCCACTTAGAGGAGCACAAGTCAAGGTTAACCACCAAGACCGTTGCATATGGTATCACAAGTCAAGGCTAACCGCCAAGACCGTTGCACATGGTAGCACAAGTCAAGGATAACCACCAAGACCATTGCACATAACATCTCATGAGACTAAAATTTACCCAATGAATTAGAGTGATATCTAGGCACACCCATCTAAACATGTTCATGAATATGCTTTCCACATAATGAATTATACATAATCAATCATATATAAACATAAGGGAACCCATGGAAAGAAATAGGTATCACAATCATGTATTAAAAAATAATTTAATGGAATTATCATACAATTATCCATAAAGGAAAGGAATTTAAACATACATAGGTATATATCATGTTAATTTATGTCAAACAAAAGTGATAACATGTAAAAATAGCATTTAATAAATTTTAGCATTAAAACATTTTAGTGCGGTTTTAAGGAAAATACTAAAGAGAATTTAAAATAAAAAAGCAAATAATATTTTATATAAAACCAGAAATGAAAAAATAATGTTTTAATAATATAAATAATGATTTTATAAAAACAATGGTGGATTAAAACAGATGGTAGAGTGCACTTAAAATTGGGTAAAAATTCAGGAAGTTCCCTCAAAACGGGTTTGTTTATCGAGAAGTATTGAGGAGGGAATCACTTAAAAGTATGTATATCCCCAAAATAGAATGATTAATAGATCTTGATACATGATTTTGTATAATATATTTAGAATTTATAAGATTTACATAAAAATAAAAGATAACTTCATCTGGGTAGAAAGAAAGATAGAGCAACCTGAAGGAATAATGGAGCTTTGGGTAGAATCCCTTACGAAACCTCGGCATGGTAACAGGTGTGATTGGTAGGGATTAATGAGAGATAAATGGTTATATAATCATTTATATATCATTATAGAAGTATGGGGGGTGAAAAAATACCCCATAATTAAGTATTAAAAGTAAAAGGGCATAACATAGAAGAGATTCTTAAATAAAAGTGAGAAAGAGAGGATCCCTTATCTTAAGTATGATGGTGTTATCCACTTGATATTAATGACCTGAATAATAAAATTATGTTCATTAATTAATAATTACATAACCTATTTTACATGTAATTTATTGATTATAATCTTTTTAAGTTCATTCATGGCCTTTTTGATGGGTTAAGAGGTTCAATTTCATTGTTTGGGTCTGTTTGTTTCATGATCAATTTACTTATATACATGAATGGATAATCATGCAAAATGAGGATGGTTGTCCATAATTGAAGTTATATTTTATTATTGAACATCCATAAGTTTAAATGGTTGTAAATTTAATTTTTTAACTTAGAGTGAAGTTGAATCATTATATAAAACTTTAGTGATGTCCTTTTGGGTTAATGGGTGGTTTTTTTATCACAATGAACACATTTTGATTTATAAATAAAAACCATGTGTCCAAAAGATTAAAATACCATAGATGATAAATAATACATATATTATAGTCAGTTTCAACCATAAAAATGATTTCATGGCCAGAATTGAATATGGTAAAAGAAATTGAAAACCCGTCATCCTTGAATGTGTTGAATTAACACATCTCGGATGGTGTTTTCATTTCTAGTATAAAATAAAGGTAAAGAAGATACGATAATAACTTATTCCATTATCATAAAAAAAATTACATTACATGTAATGTACTGGATTTGTAATAATATTTGTATGAGGAGAGTTAAGGATAGAAAAGAAAACAAAGGAACTTGAAAATAAAGTAAAATAATTGAAAATAGGAGTTTACCTCTTGAATTAATCTTCCTTGAGAGCCTCTTAAAGGGAGAGGATTTGGTATTTTAAAGAGACCAAGGGCTGATGGACGTGTGGGAGGATCTTGGGGAGAGATTTGAGCAGAATTTGGGCAAGGTACAAGGCTTGAGAGGAGTGAATAGGAGAGGGGTGAGGGTGGTTTTTATAGTGGAGGGGAGGAGGGTTTTCTTAATATTTTAATCATTAGTTTATTATTTATCCATAATACAAGAAATAGTTAGGATTCCATGACCAAAAATAGTAATTATTGTATGATATTTTTAAAAAATAGCCATTTACATCATCCATTACTCAAGCATGATGCAGAAATTTAGGTTTTAGCATTTACCGTAAATTATCGTATTTTACTATTCATCAAAAATTCAAGTATTTTAGAAAAATCTCAAAAAATCACCCTAACTATTTTTATACATTTAGAATCCAAAAATTAATTCCATTTTTCAAAAATAATTTTCTAAATATGAATAATTTAATTTTTAATTAAAATCACAATTTACTTGAAAAATACAGATTTTAAAACTATAACTGATTTAATAATGTTTCCAAAAAATTACATAAGGTCTTATAAAATTATCTTAAAACCAGAAGATATAAATTTTTTAATTTATTAACACCTTTTAGGAAAATATATTTTATTTTAAATTAATTAATTAATTGTAATTATTTATTTATGACTTACAAAAATATCAATACTTTTACTACGGTCATATTATCACTTATAAGATGCCTAAATTTTATTTATACATTCATGGGTGAGTTTAATATTATTTTGGATGATTTAATATTCATAAGGTTTATATTACTATTAATAAGGGTAGGTTACTATTCATAATTTTAGGTTACTATTCCCAAAAAAATTAAGTTTGTTCCATCAGAACCCAAAAATCACCCTGAACGCAACTGTGTATGTCAAATTTTCGAAATTCAAGACACATAAGTGGAAAAATTATGTTTAATGGTCACATAGTATTTAGTATCATGATATTTCATTGTTTTTTCTAATGTGATTATACTATAATGCATAATTATAATAAAGGAATTTCATTGATAAAACATTGAATCGTTACAGGAGGAGGAATAATCTCATTTAGTATAATCATATCAAGCATGGATATTATATCCTTATGTTCAAGTGTATCTATCTAAAATGATTGAGACAAATGAAAATATCATCCTTGATGATAGGCCCATTTTAAGTGAATCCACTGATGTGTTTCCCAAAGAATTTTCTAGTCTTCCTCATATCCTAGATGTTGATTTCACAATCAAACTTATACCCATAATGTTTCTAATATCTAATAATCCATATAGAATTTCCATTATTGAACTTCAGGAGCTAAATAATCAACTATAGGAGAATCTAGATAAAGGGTTTATATGCCCAAGTGCTTCACTATAGGGTGCATCGGTACTCTTCGTCAAGAAGAAGTATGGTTCAATGCAACACTGTATTGATTATCATGAACTCAACAAAATCATGATAAAGAAAAAATATCCTCTGCCATAGATTGATGAATTGTTTGATCATCTATGTAGAGACCAGTGCTTCTCTAAGATGGATCATCGGTTATGATATTATCAAGTAAAGGTAAATAAGGAGGATACCCCAAGACTGCTTTTTGTAGAAGTTATGGGCGTTATGAGTCCATAATGATGTCATTTAGACTCACTAATGCTCCAGAAATCTTCATGGACTTAATAAATAGTGTCTTTAGTTATTTCCTCAAAAAAAATGTGGTAGTCTTTATAAATGATATTATTATATACTCTAAAGGTAAGGTGGATCATGATAAGTATTTGGATATTTTATTGAAGACCTTAGGGAAATAAAACATGTTTGTAAAGTAAAGTAAATGTGAGTTATGGATGGAGAAAGTAACATTCCTAGAGAATGGTATCACCAACAAAGGGATATCTATGAAACCTTCAAAAATAGAGAAAATTTAAGGATGGCCTAGAACATCCTCTGTGATGTAAATCTGTAGTTTCCTTGGATTAGTTAGGTATTATTGTCGATTTGTGAGAAACTTCTCACAATTTTCAATCCCATTAACCAATATAACTCTAAAGGGGTAAAGTTTGTATGGAATGATGAATGCAAAAAAAAGTTTTAAAGAGTTAAAGAAGAGGCTAATAATTACACCTATGATCAAATTACTCATTAGTGGGGAAGGATTTTTAATCTACAGTGATGTGTACAAAAAAGGATTGGGTTGTGTACTCATGAAAGATGAAAAAATGATGGCTTATACCTCCTGTTAATTAAAGATCCATGAGCAGAACTACTCAACACGTGATCTAGAATTTGAAGCAATTATCTTCACACTGAAGATTTGGTGACATTATATCTATAGGGAGAAGTTTGACATATATACAGATCATAAAATCCTTGAGTATATATTCACACAAAGGGAGATTAATATGTGCCAATGAAGGTGGTTATATTTGATTAAGGATTATGATTGTTCAACCAATTACCATCCTAGGAATCTGAAAAAAGTGGCACATGCTTTGAGTAGAAAGAATCCTATAACCCTATCTGTGATGAGAATTGCAAGGGATCCAATATTCTTGGATATAAAGAGGATGGGAATGGGAATAATAAAATGATATTTATCCTACCTTGTGCAAATGACTTCTCAATCATTAATTCTTGAGAGGATCAAGGAGGCTCGGAAGGATGATAAGGTACTACAGAAAAAGTTAGTGAATATTCTTGAGTTCAAATTTTCTAAAGATAGGGTTATAAGGTTTGTAACTTGGATATTCATCCCATAAAAACCATAAATAAATAAAGAACTTATAGATGATGTGCATAGATCATCCTTGTCTATTCATACAGGAAGCAGTAATATATATAGATATTTGAAGCAAAACTTCTTATGAGATAACATAAAGAGGTGGATTGTGAAGTTCGTATCCCGATGCTTAGTATTCCAACAATTTGAGGTTGAATGATAAAAGTATAATGGTATGATGAAATCATTGCCTATACTAGTATGGAAATAGGAAAACTTAACCATGTATTTTGATATATGACTCCCCAAGTCACCTAAAGGCAATAACATCATCTAGGTGGTAGTTGATTGTCTTACCAAGTCAGTGAATTTCATTGTTATCAAGGAAGATTTCTCTCTTGAACAACTTGTCAAGATATATATAAGGTAAGTGGTAAGACTGTATAAAGTTATGCTCTCTATTATATCTAATCGAGATTTGAGGTTACCTTAAGGTTTTAGGGAATCCTTTAGTAAGAATTAGATACATAACTAATATTCAACACTTCTTATCATCCTCAGACAAATGGTCAGTCTTAAAGAGCCACTAAAACTCTAGAATATATGTTGATATCTTGTTCAATGGATTTCCAAGGATGTTGGGATCAGAAACTTCTCTTATTGGAGTTCTTATATAATAATAGTTTCAATTATAGTATTCAAATAGCACCTTATAAGGCTCTGTATAGGAAGAGGTGTTAGATTCCAACATATTGGGATGAAGTTAGAGAGAGAAAGCTTGTGGAACTTGATATTATTCAAGAAATTATAGGGAATGTTCAAACCATTTAGCATCATATGAAATCCATGAAAAGTCGATAGAAAAGATATGTAGATAACTATTGATGATACCTTGAGTTTGAGGTCGAAGATAAAGTGTTCCCCATATATTTTTATTAAATAAAGTCATGAGGTTTGGGAAGTGGGGAAAGCTTAGTCCAAGATACATTGGCCCCTTTGAGATCCTTGATCACATGAGAGTGGTAGGATATCGACTAGAACTCCCACCTAACCTATCTCAAGTACATGATGTGTTCTATGTATCCCTTTTGAGGAAGTACATATCAGACCCCTCACATGTACTGAATCTAGAGGTGGTACCATTGGAGAATGATCTTTCATATGAGGAGCAGTTGGTGAAGATCTTAAATCATAGATACAAGTATCTACGAATCAAGACAACTCACCTGGTCAAAGTGCCATGATGGAACCACAAGTTTGAGGAACTAGAGTAGGTGATGAAATAGAAGTACCATCATCTGTTTTAGTGTATGAATGAAATTTTGAGGGTGAAATTTTTGAAGGGTGGGATAATGTAAAACTCGAAAATTTATAAATGAAATTCACTTTTTAAATAGGTAAATGAAATTGTGGAAAACACATGCACTACTTTGGTTATTTTAGACCGTTATAACACTATGGGAAAAAGGACTTTTAGCGACAGGTTATTTGTGACGAGTAGCTCTCCCGTCACAAATAACCTATCAGATGCAATTATTTTTGACAGTTGAACATTTCCCATTGCAAATAATTCCTATAAAAAGGTATTTTTTTTATAGGAGATGGTGTACCATTGCAAATAATATTAGTGCAAATTCCCACCAAAATACGGGAAGATTATTTACGATGGGATTGATCCCCTATCGCAAATAGTTATTTATAAGTTATATATATTTGATAATTCTACGATATTAGCGATGGTTCCCGTCACCAATGTAAAGTATGAGTGATGGGAACCGTCACTATTAGACAGATATTGGCGACGATAACCATCGCGATTGTTTTATCGAGATTTTTTATTTACGACAGCTACTGTCACAAATAACTATTTAACGTCGTCATATGCATTTATGAAGGGTACCTCTTGCAACGGGTACCCATCGCAAATAATCCAACCTATATATATGCACTCTATCTGAACTTTCACTCCACTCTTACCTCTACTGTTTTCTTTTTATCTCCTCTACTCTTCTATGTTTCTTCCTATAAAAGTTTTAATTTTTACTAAGAAGTGCCCTTGTGAGATTCATGTCAATATTTTGATTTTGATAAAGTTCCAACTTTGAGGTGTTTTTAAAAAAATGTAAATTTATTGATTTTTTATATTAAAAATTAGTATTTTTAATTAGCTACAATTAGTTGTAATTAGTTATAATTAGTTACAATTAGCTGTAATTAGTGACAATTAGCAGTAAGTACTTATAATTAATAAAAAATATTACTAACTAACGAAACTTTGTAATATTTAACATATGTTAGTAATAATTAATAATAACTTAAATAATTAAAAATAATTAATAATAATTAGTAGTAGTAATAATTTTTAGTAATTAACAATTTATAATAATAATTTTAAAGAAATTAGTAATAATTAACATTAATCAATAAAAATTAACGGTGATTAGTAAAAATTAGCAGTAATTAGTAAAAATTAGCATTAATTAGTGATACATAATAAAAATTAACGATTAGTAATTATAATTAGTATAAAATAGTGATAATTACTAAAAAATAACGGTAATTACTAAAAAAATATCAGTAATTACTAAAAATTAACGGTAAGTAGTAAAAATTAGCACTATTATTAAAAATTAGCGAGAATCAGTAAAAATTAATAAAAATTAGCAGTAACTAGTGATAAATAGTAAAAATTAGCGGTAATTAAATGTAATTAGTAAAAAATAGCGGTAATTATTAGTACTTAATAAAAATAAGCATTGCTTGGTATAAAATAGCAAAAATAAGCAGTAATTAGTGGCACTTAGTAAAAATTAATGATAATCAGCGATAATTAGTAAAAAAAATAGTGGTAATAAGCGATAATTAGTAAAAATTACCAATAATTAGTAGTATTTAGTAAAAATTAATAGGAATTAGCATTACTTAGTAGAAATTAACGGTAATTAGTAATACTTAGTAAAAATTAACAATAATTAGTGGTACTTAGTAAAAATTAGAGGTAATTAGTAAAAATGAGCGGTAATTAGCTGTAATTAATAAGAATTAGCATTAATTAGTAAAAAATATTGGTAATTAGTAGTAATTAGTAAAAATTAGCAGTAATTACTAAAATTAGTAGTAGTTAGTAAAAATGAGCGATAATTAACTGTAATTTATAAGAATTATCATTAATTAGTAAAAAATACTGGTAATTAGCAGTAATTAGTAAAAATTAGTGGTAGTTTTTGGTAATAACTAAACATTATCGATAATCAGTAAAAATAGCAATAATCAGTAAAAACAAATAAAAATTGGTGATAATTAGTAAAAAATACCGATAATTAGTTGTAATTAGTAAAAAAAATAGTGGTAATTAGCATTAATTGGTAAAAAATGGTGGTAATTAGCATTAATTAGTAAAAATTGTGGTAATTAGCGGTACTTGGTAAAAATTAAAAGTAATCAATAAAAATTAGTAAAAAATACCAGTAATTAATGGTAATTAGAAATAATTAGAAAAATTTAACTTTAATTAGTGGTAACTAGTAAATAGTAGTGGTAATTTAGAGGTATTTAGTAAAAATTAGTGGTAATCAGTAAAAATTAGTAAAAACTAGCAGTAATTAATGGTAATTAGTGATAATTAGTAAACATTAATGGTAATTAGTGTTAATTAGTAAAAAATAATAGTAATTAGCGGTAATTAGAAAACATTAGCGATAATTAGTAAACAATAGAAGTGATTAGTAAAAATTAATTATAATTAGCTGTAATTAGTAAAAATAGCGGTAATTATTAAATGTTAGCAGTAATTAGTAAAAATTAGCGATAATTAGTAAAAATTAGCAGTAATTAGCTGTAATTAGTAAAAATTAATGGTAATTGGCATAATTACTAAAAAATACTGGTAATTACTAAAAAATAGTGATAATTAGTAAAAAATAGTGGTATTTAGAAAAAATTGATGGTAATTAGCAAAAATTAATATTAATTAGTAAAATTTACCTATAATTAGCAGTAATTAACGGTAATTAGTAGTAATTAATGGTAAATAGTTAAAATTAATGTTAATTAATGATAATTAGTGGTAATTAGTAAAAATTAATTATAATTAGCGATAATTAGTAAAAATTAATAGTAATTAGTGGTAATTAGTATACATTAGTAATTACTAAAATTTAGTTTTACTTAACGATAATTATTATAAATTAGTAGTAATTAATAAAAATTTATTGTAATTCCTAAAAATTAGAAAAAATTAGTAAACATTAGTAGTAATTACTAAAAATTAGCGATAATTACTAAAAATTAACGGTGATTAGTAATAATTAGTTGTAATTACTAATAATTAATGGTAATTAGTAAAAATTTGTGGTAATTAGCAGTAATTACTAAAAAATTGTGGTAATTAGTAAAAATCAAGCGATAATTACTAAAAAATAGCGGTAATTAGTAAACTAGCATTATTTAGGTCTTAAATAAGAGGCTTTAAGGTTCTTATTCAAAAGGCATCTTGGGCCTTTCCAAGGTGATTCGTAAAGATAAATCCCAAGTATTGCACCAGGCACACCATAACTATTCATCACCGTAAGAGTCTATCCAAGATGATCAAGGAATCCTAGGTACTAATCTCAATATGGTGTAAAGGCATTACCCACTAAGCCCATCCTAGGTATCTCACAATAGGGGAAAAAGTATCGCTCTAGCATGGTATAACCATATTGACTACTGATCTCCTCCAAGGTAACTCCTCTAGGGAACCGGTATCACTCATGGGTAAGTAAGACATCCAACAGATGAGCCCATCCAAGGAATTCCATACAGAATCCAAGTATTTATCCCAACATATTCGTAAAACAAGTAACCTATGAGCTGATCCTTGGCATTCCATAAAGAGGAAAACCAAGTATCACTCAAGGCACTTATAATTCCAAATAGCATATGAGCTCGTCCAAGGCGTTTTGTAAAGAGTAACCCAATTATCACTCTCAAGGCGTACATAATTCAAGTAACTTATGATTCCATCCTTGGATTTCCATAAATAGGAACCCAAGTATCACCCAAGGTACATAATTCATTTAATCATTTAAGTTCAAGTAATAAGGAAGTCCATGTTAATAAACATGCCATATTACATATTCACGTATGATTAAATAAGAGGCCATGTCTAAGAGCATGCCTCATCATAGTTCAAGTTTACAAAAGAGGTTTATTCCCATTCATAATTTCAATTATAAAATAATAAATCCATGGGATTAAGAATTATATTAATTATATTTCTCATCTCGTATTTATTAGGCCTTTTTATTACAAAAGATAGCACACCTCAAAGGTGGATTTATTATAGAAATGGGTCAAGTTTTTCATTCCAATTATTAAACTCAAGTATTCATCCCTTACATGAGGGAAACTCAACACACCATAAAGGGTGATATATTAATATTCAAGACATTATAATTATAGGAATTTGAAAAAACACCCTAAAAGGGTGGTTAATTGTATAAGGTGGCATAGAGGTCAATTCATATAAACAACTCACCCCAAAGTGGTGGTTTGGGTTGAGGTGAAAAACCTCCAATGGTTTATACTAGAGCATAAAGGTAATATAACTTAAGTAATTTAGTCTTACATAATTAATTTCACTTTTTAAGAGTATGGAGAATCCAGCATGTGACGTAGTAGTATAAATCATAAATCAACTAGAGTTTAGGGAAAAATCCATAGACCAGCTGCCCTATACCAAGGATTCTTCACTTGTTAAAAGCCAATATTTGATTTGATTCAGTTCAAGAGAAATCGAAGAAATGGAAAAACACCCTAAAAATAGGGTGAATTATCTCACATTAAGATAATTCCAGAGATAACAAGATAAACGATGAAAGGAGCAAGAGGAATGAAGAGTTTATCAGTACACATCCAATGAGACTGACAATAAGATATTCTAACACCAAATGGAGAAGATATCTCCATGATTAGGAGAGGAGAGGAGGAGGAGCTTGAGTGTATCCCTATTATGTTTGTGGAGGAGGATAAAGGAGAGGAAATGAATTAAAAGGAAATAGGGGGAAAGGGTTAAACTCACCCCTTTAAATGAGGAATTTGACTGTATGGTTGGACAAACCATGTGTTGGTCATGAATGGGTTATTTCCTATGTATGGGGATCACAAATTTTACGCACAATATTTTAGAAACCATGTACAATATGTGAATTTGTCCTTTTTGAAGAGGTCGGCAACATTTTCATGGTCATGCGGCCCGATGCACATAGTTAGACTAAATCGTACAACACCCTCGGCCTCATTGTACCAAGCTACATGGTTTTCTATAGGGGTTTTATGGTTTCAAAAAACCATTACCTTTTATAAAAACTATCCATGCGGTTTCTTCTAGAGGGATGCAAGGTTTTTTTCAAATCATGCGCCTATGCTTGCTTCCCCCAGTTCTGAGTTTTCAAAGCCCGGTGCTCCCGAAACTCATTAGAACTCTCAAGACACCTCTCAAACCTTAAACCAAGTCTAAACCAACCCCTTTAAGTGTTCCAAATCTCATATTTACATTTTTATGTTTGGTTTAAGGAACAATATATCCACCAAATGGTAAAATTCAAATTCCCTTGGAAATTTAACCTAGTCTAAAACATGGGACGTTACAACCTCCCCACCTTAAAGGATATCATCCTCAAGAATCATTAGGGAACAATGATATCACTACCCAAACTAATCAGGACATGAAATCTTTTGTAAAAAAGGTTGTGTTGTTTTTTCAAATGCCCAATACACCTCCAAAAATCACTTTGAGTATACGATACATAAGCAGTTAAAACACGAGCCAATGCTCGGACTCCAAAACTGAAACATCAAGATAGAGCTTACCCAAGTCCATATAACATGAGACATGGTCACCTCATTAACTCAATAATTATCAAGAAATAAGTATATACCACCAAATTTTCTATCATTTAATGGATGATTTTGAGCCATGGTACACCCCATCTTTTTAATTTTCTAGCTAAGTGTGTTTTTAGAGTTTTAACGATGCTCTAGGAACTATTCCTAGATTAACGGAATGGTTGAATCCTAATCAATATCACTAGTCTGGTTGATCCGGCTTCCCATGAAAATCCTTGTCCAACTCTCCCAATTCTTGCTTCATCCCAACAATGTTCTATGAAGAAGTTCCTCACTGACTGAATTTAACGAAACAAGAGGATGTGTGTCGAGATAATTTTGAATTATTATTCTCAAAACGCTTGGATTTGACTACCGGTGTATCATAACCCGAAATACAAAGACTTATAATAAGGCACCATGTGTTTACTTTGGTCACATCTACCAAATCCCATAACTAGATTTTGTTGACATCCCAAGCCACAACATCTATTTATGTTGTTATTACCAACACAAACATAGGTGTATACCTAATCCAACAGTCTTAGATCATTACCCTTAAACATTCCATTTGAGCCTGACTGAAGTCTAGGGTAACCTCAAAATCATCTAATGAAGTCCAAGGAGATCATACAAGGTATTCCATACTCATTTGTTCACAAGTGATATGTTGGTACATAGCCAAGACATCCATGAATTAGAATACTGAATGAGCCTAAAGGCATTCAAGTTAAAAAGTTAGCCGGTATTCGTGAGTCCATCCAAGGCATTACTACTGGGGAAACAAAGTATCACTCAAGACTAACCCTACCTCTAAGAACAACCATGCTTCCATAGTGAAACTCCCATATAGTTTATTTCTTGAGCCCAATGAAATTTAAATTTAACATAGTGTATAATCGACGCTTTCTCAGTGTATACTTAATGATATCATGATAGGGGATATGATCACCACTAAGAAAAGAGTACACCAAGAGGATATCAAGAATTACTAAGAATACCTTAGACTCTTCCATCAATGAAGTATTTGGTATGGTTTTGAACCAACTATATTCAACTATATGAAGGAAAGGACAGTCGGACCACCTCAGACCAACTCTTTTAAAGAAGCTCAACTGCACCTACCGACACATCGTCAAAACTTAATCTTGGTTCCCTCACTACTGAGGAATTTTTTGATTACTTAAGAACAATCACCAGAGTCCATACATAACCAATGGTGCTTTCAAGGGTTGCATACACATCTGACCTTTTCATCACCATGTTTCCTTGAAAGAACTGACACGTTTCTATCTTACTAGCCCCATGGTCATTCAAAATAAATGATGACCATTTCCAAATGGTCTTTTCATGATTGCACTCCTTATACTTCTAGGGCATGCTATAATATGTTCTTCATGGTTTTTTCCACCTTAGGATTATCTAAGTCATCATTTATTGAGAAATGGACTCATTCCACAACATATGCTCTATTGACCACTAACTGAGGGTCCTGGACATGTACAACATACTGTTATTAAGTGCTAAACCAAAAAGAGAAGGAAACGTGCCACTTAAAAGCACACTAGATCAGATTCACCTTCATAAGTATGTGTGACACTCCTCTCAAGTTACATCCATGCACACCATAACATCAGGTGTAAAATCCAAACCAACCTAACTAGTGGTGTTATGACACCCTATACTTTTACAACATCATCCTAAACATTAGGAAAAGTATGATTTCCTCAACACCCATGTCACTCTACCTTGTAGATGACTACTAATAAAAGTGTAAAATATCAAGGCTTAAATAGTTTCCACCAAACTCATACGGTTAACTGCACCATTTATTAACATGATGGGTACCGCATGTATCGATACATATTATCCTAAGATTCATTTTCAAAATGGAATATCATTTGAAACTATCCATAGACTTATCAACCCTATGAATCCAGTGTTGTATAGACCATAAAATATTTATCCTAGAGTCATATTGTCCCATAAAACTATAATCCGACTGATTAAATATCAATTCATACTATATTTGAAAAAGAAGAAGGGTCACACGACCAACTAAGTGGTCAATCATTCCCTAGGCATGTCTAACCCGCTAAAACTGGGAATTATATGATGTTCATGCATGTAACAGGGGAAAAACATCATACAACCACCTATCAAACCTGGGTGTCATTTTAGAAACTAAGAGTCCCACTCGGGACAAAAAACACTTGAATGGAACTACACATCTGAAATGATTCACAAGAATTTAGCAAGGTTTTAAAGTTATAAGGGTGCTACCTACCTTGGGATAGAACCTTAAAAACCATAAAGTGTAAACCCTATAACTAGGTCATGCTGAGGAGATCAATGGTCCCAACAACCTATCCTTTAGGTTATAAGAAGCGTACGAGCAACACTCCCATTCATGTCCAAGGAAACACTTGGGGAAGATTTAAACTACCCTTATATGTGGGTCAAAACTAAAAACACCACTTTAAGGTTCTATTTGAGCCAATTCATTTATTAACGTTTGATCTTTAAACATTTTAAATGGACCATTTAAAACTTCAAGTTCCAGTCATAAGGAAAAAGTGTTTGGTACTTAATTTAGCAAATGCCATAAGGCACACATGCAAGTCTTATCAAACTTCTTTTTAAACATTAATTATTTAATTAAAATGCTATCATAATTAGGTAGTTTATCTTATAAACTCCATTTTTTAAACATAATTTATTTATTCATAATATTTCACAATTGGATTAGTTAAAGAAAATCCCAATTCCAATTTATAGAGGAAAAAACCCTTTAGGTTGTAATTGGAATTTTAATTAACCAAACCCTCATAAATAACAGAGTTCAAAATTAGATAACAGGTTTGTTATAAATTAAAAATGGGGATGGTCATGTAAGATGACACCATATGTCAATATGTAAACCATATAAGTATTTGTGGGCACTTTAAATAACTATTTGGGTATAGCATAAACATACCCCCATGGGGTTAAGTACTAAAGTGTATCAAAGTAAGGAGACCTAAGAGGGTCCCACCACATCCAACTTGGGTCCATAAACCATAGAATTTTATTTAATTATTAAGTTCAAAACACCCTTAGTGGGTTTATCTAATAATAATTTAGCACCATGACTAACCTACTTGGGTAGGGTCAAGTCTATATCATACCATAACAAGTCAAGACCGACTAACTAGGGTTGATTAACATAAAATTTCTGTAACAACCAATTCAATTAAAGGTGAGATTTAATAGCCCTTATATTGATACAATGGTCTCAAGGGATATCAAACTCATATATAATGGTTCGATTTTATGGGTTACCATTTCCCAATTTATAAAGTTCTCATACACTTTATAGATTACAAATTGGCTCTCATTTAATCACAACCATAAATGTTTTAGCCCATGTAACCAATGGTTCATAACTTGAACATTTCATAATTGGTTAGTTAATGTGCCATCATCAATCTATATAGGAAAATGTTGTTTAGGTTGATATGGAAACTTTAATAACCAACTGCGTATCAATATTATAACTAGTCTGGCTATCACAAGCAGTAAATTATAGGTAGACATGCTAAACATAGAACTATAATCAAAAAAAGAATGTTGTATAAGAAAACATGATAAATAAATCACACATCATGTTATTCAAAAAACATTATAATGAAATACCTAATAAGGTATAAATATAATCGTGTTACTAAAATACCTAACATGGTATATAACAAACATTCTAGTAAACACACATGGAACATCAAAAAATCTCAAATTTATTGTCAATGCAATCTACTTAGCATCACATATACATAGAATATGAATCTATATGTTCCAATAATAATGAATGTAATAATACATCCTTTCTATAATGGGACAAGGGAAAATGAAATAATTCTATAAATTAGTAATCATCCAAAAGTACACTAGTCACTTGAGGTGAAATCATAATCAACTGTAACAATGAATAACACAAACAACAATCCCATCTATGGCCACTTGGACTTTTACCTATGCAAGGGGTGATCAATCCTAGACACAACTATCCACCAAGCGTTGAAACATTACTAGTATTTTGTCTACCAGTACAAAACATTAAGACAATGAAGAACCTTTTTAATGCTACTTTGTAACGTCCCAACCCAGGAGCCACTGAAATGATGCCCCAAGCCGATCAGTCACATGGACTCAAGCACGCCTCCCCATATGCTAGAGGATTCCAACTAGTAGTGAGGTTTTAATGATGGTATGGTGGGGAGGCTATACCCTCATAATTAAAGTATCATAGTGGTATAATAGATTTTGATCAATAGATAATAGAAGAATTATGAATAAAGGACAGAGCAATAAAAGAATTATGAATGAAGGACAAAGCAATGGAATATAAAAATAATAACTGAATAAACATGACTAATGTCAACTATAGGTACAATTCATGCATGTACAAATGAAACTAAAATAAAAAAGACAGTAAAAAACATAATAAGTGATACAAAATGGAACAGTACATGTATAGATAAAATGAAAAAAATACCTGAGTGTAGCCTCCATGAGCATCTGGAGTACTAACTCAGACCTATACTCTTAATATCCCATGTACCATGTATAACACAAGCAATAATCTATAGACCTACAAGGTAACTCTACTAGAGAACTGGTATTGATCATGGGTAAGTAAGACATTCACTCAATGGGCCTATCTAAGGCATTCCATACAGAATCCAAGTATCTCTCCTAGCATATTCATAAAATGAGTAACCTATGAGCCTGTCCTTGGAATTACATAAATAGGAAACCCAAGTATCTCCCAAGACACTTATTACTCCAAACATCCTATAATCTCACCCAAGGCATTCTGTAAGGAGGAATCTAAGTATCACTCAAGGCATACATAATTCAAGTAACCTATGAGTCTGTACTTGGAGTTTCATAAAGAGGAACCCAAGTATCACCCAAGGTACATAATTTATTGAATCATTTAAATTCAAGTAAGAAGGAAGTCCATATTAATAAATATTTCATATCACATATTCACATATGATTAAATAATAGGTCATGCCCAAGATAATTCCTTATCATAGTTCAAGTTTACAAAATTAGTTCATTCCCATTCATTATTTCAATTATAAAATAATAAATCCATGGAATTAGGTATACCATTCATCATCTTTCTCATATCATATTTATTAGTCCCTTTTTATTAGAGAATACAATGCACCTAAATTTGATTTTATTATAGAAACAAGGAAAGGTTTTCATTCCAATTATTAAACTCAAGTAGTCATCCCTTACATGAGGGAAACTCAATAAACCATGAGGGGTGATCTATTAATATTCAAGACATTATAATTATAGGAATTTGAAAAAAAACATCCTAAAAGGGTGGTTAATTTAATAAAGAGGCATAGAGGTCAAGGAATATAAACAACTCAAGCCAAAGGGTTGGTTTGGGTTGAGGTGAACAACATATAATAGTTTAAACTAGAGCATGAAGGCAGTATAACTTAATTCATTTGGTTTTACACAATTAATTTCACATTTTAAGAGCAATGCATGGATAATATGACATTCAGTACAATGGAATAAATCATAAATCAACTAAACTTTAGGGAAAAATCTATAAACCACCTACCTTATACCAAGGAAACTTCAATTATTAAAAATCAATCTTTTATTTGATCTGATTAAAGAGACGTCAAAGAAACGAAAAAAAGACCTGAAAATAGGGGTAATTAGCTCGCATAAAGATAATGCCAAATATGGCGAGACAAATGATTAAATGAGAAAGAGGAATAGAGAGATTATTGGTATGCATTAAACAATACTGACATAAAGAGATTCTAACACCGGATGGAGGAGATCTCTCCATTCCTAGAATAGGATAGGAGGAGAAGCTCAAGCGGATCCCTATTATGTGAGTGGAGTAAAAAAGGTAGGATAAGGATAAAAAGGAAACATGGGAAAAATGATAAATTCACCTCTTTAAATGAGTCACACAATTTGGTTTCATGGTTGGCTAAACTGTGTTCCAACCATTCATGGGATAATGCTCATATAGGGGGTTTCACTATTCATACCCACAGTTTGAGAAACTGTGCACAAATCATGCATTCCTCATCCATAAAGAGGTCTCTAACAACTGCATGACCATGTGACCTGGTGCACATAGTTAAACCAAACTGTGAAACACCCTGAGCCTCATTGGACTAGGCCACATCCTTTTCTCTAGGGGCCACATGACTTCATAAAATTGTGCCCCTTTAGAAAAACCATCCATACGGTTTCTCCTGGAGGGTCTTATGGTTTCAAGAAAATTGTGCACCTTTTATAGCTTCCCCTAGTTCTGATTTTTCAGATTCCAAAACTCCTGAAACTCATATGAACTCATTATATACATCTTGGGACTTAAATTGAGTCTAAAAATAACACCTTTAAGTGTTCCAAAGATCGAATTTACATTATGAATCTTGGTTTAAAGAACAGACCATCCACCAAACAGTAAAAATTAAATTCCCTTAGAAATTTTACCTAGTCCAAAACATGGTACATTACATGAAAAAGTTCATTAATAACCATATGAGAAGAAAATAGATATATTTTATGATATAAATATCAAATAATTCCCCCAAGGGATTCTTAAACATAAACAATCTCGAATAATGATGAGATTGTGAAATAAACCCTTACCACTTTGGTAACTTTTGAATCATAATACCCATGAAAGAAATAACTTCAAATTAAAATTTAAATACCATGGATATAAAAATATTCATGATATAACATATAAAAATTGGTATTATATACACCAAAAAATATAATAAGTGGTGAATATGGCATATGTCTCACAAAAATAAAAGTGAGATAGAAAACCCTTACCCTAAGTTTGAATCCCTTTGTATGTATCCAAAACTTCTGTATAATAAATATAGGTTTATTATACATATATTAAATAATCATACTCTTATATATCATACCATATATTATCCTCTTATAACATTTTACCACCCATTTGTTGATAATATTTCATTATTTTCATTGTTTCGGATGTTAATTTCCTTGTTTTCTCATATATGTTTTGTCATGAAAGTTACGGTTATTGTACATAGGATATAGTTCCATAATCACTAGAATTATATTAATGTTATAAATATTATTTTTTTCAATAGATACTTCCTTATAACTATTCTTTAAAATTGGAAATAGAAAATGAATCTCATTGCTTCGTGGAGACGGTAGGTCATACGTACGTATGAGCAACGATAGCATTCCCTTAAAGGTTAAAAGGTTAAGGAAGTGTATATATATTAATTTTCCAGAATTTATATCATTTCATATATATCACATATATTTATTAAATCTATCCTTATTACTTTTCATGTGAATTGTAACTGAAAAATGAATCACATCGCTTCGTAAGGCGGTAGTCTGTCATTCACACGAGAGATATTATCGTATTTTAAAAAGAATATAAAGTAATAAGGTATATGTGATATTATAAATAAAGGAGTATAAATATATTATAAATATTATATATAAAAATTAAATCTATAATTATATCCAACCATCAGAAGTGTTCTTGGAAAACGAGTTACATCAATTAGCGAGGCGGTAGTCCGTTGTACACACGACTAATGATTTTGTTTCCCATTTGATAGAAGTGGACAAGTAAAAATAATATGTCATAAACATAATAACATATCATTATATGTTATATATTGGTTTTATTATATTTTAAGTGTTAATAAATAATTTAAGGTTGTGAAAGAATAAAGAAAGAGAATGGGCTTAGTGAAGACAATTACCTTCTCTTAGAGAAACCTCCTTTGGATATCTTCATAATGACCCTAGGTTCAGTATTTTGTAAAGAACATATGCTATAAAATTTGTATAAGGATTTTGGGGAGGTATTTTTTCATATTTTGGTATATAAAAATGGTTTTATATGTGTGAAAAAATGAGGGGAGTGAGTGCCCTTTTATAATTGAGGAGGAGTGACGTTTTGTAAATATCCAAAACAATTCAATAATGGGAAGTCACTCTCACACCAAGTGGATCAAAAATTGATAATTAAAGGTTTTGAGGGATTATATGGTCTATAAAAACCTTAAAAACACAAAAAAAACATATTTTTTAAACATGTTTTTCCTTAACTTCTAAGTTTCTATACTTTTACCATTTTAATTTTTCACAACGGTAAGTATTCTTTTAACCTTGGTAATTTATCCTTTAAGCCTAAAATAAAATGAAAATTATTAGATAATTTGTAAAAAATGATTATAAATATTAAATACAATTTATAAAATAAAAAACCGATGCATTTAGAAAATTAATTTTAACACAAACACATGTAGTATACAAAAACACTGCTTTAACCTTATCTACGGTAATAAAGTTTTTACTCTTTAGGGGTCAATATAGTCACTATAAAAGACAAATTGGTCCATGAATGGACCATATTTGATATTTTTAAACATTTAAAAATAAATTTTTGGAAAATATTATTTTTAGTAATTTTAAATCATTTAATAAAATATCATTTATTATAAAATAACATTAATGTCAATTTTGTCATTATTTATTTAATTTTAATTTAAAAAATATCAATAAAATGATGGAATTCGAATATATTATGTACAAATATGTATAATATGATATATTTTTCTAAAAAATTAATTAAATATGATAATTAATTCAATTTATTTTAATTTTAATATTTTTAGTATCATTTATTTTGTTTTTCTATTAATTAAATAATTATTACACTGGCATTTCTTAAGCATTTAAAGTAATTATGTGATTAATAAAAATTAAAAATAAATTACTATAAGTAAGATAATTTAATTATTCTTAAAATTACCATATAAATTTGTTCAGATATTTCTTTTTTTCCTATGTGAACACATAATTGAAATTTAAAAGCAAGAGGGTGACATTTTATATTTTTCTTTACTTAAATTATTATATAGGTAACTTTCATGGAAAACTATCCCAAAAACACACAATAAAATATTAAAAGGTGATAAGGGTCTAAATATTTCTACAAAATAGGAATTGGATAAGTTTATATCATTTTAACCCTTATCTGTTTTGTTTAACCGCACAATAAACTTGTTTTAACCTTAACTATGGTAATTAATTTTTAATTTTTTTCTATTCATTAAGAGAAATAATTAAGTTCACCTTATTATATAATATTAATTATTATTATTATAAATATGTAATACATTTTATTAAATTCAACTCATATAAGTGGAAATATTTAATTTAAAATTAAACTTGCAGGCACGATGAAAAAGTGGTTTTCGAAAGAGAAAATTATCATAAGTATATAAAGTTTTAATATAAAAATTCAATATTAAATTTCCCAAAATTTCCAAAATTATATTTATTATAATATTATGGAACTAATTTTACTTTAAAAAAAATTTTAAATAAAAATTTAACCTTTGAATGATTTAAACGAAAAGACAGTTTTTAATAAAAACCAGTATTTTTCACTATTCATTGAAAAATGAAACTTTTTAGAAAAATCCCAAAAACTAACCCTAATATAATTTTTATATTATTATTTAAAAAATTAATTTCATTTTATCAAATACATTTTATAAAATAATTAAAAATTAATTTTAAATTATATGTTAAAAGCGAGATGAAACCGCCTTTTAGAAAAATACATTTTTTTAGAAAAACATTATTTTTCTTTCAAATGATTATTTTTTTTATAATTAATAGATAACCATTGAATTTATTTTCTACACGTGTAAACCATATAATTTTCATAATTTATTTAGTAATATTCATACCCTCTAATTCAACGGTTAGGTTATAATGGTCATGTTTAAATAATAATATTTTAATAGGGTATCATGTTTCATTTAAACCTGGTGTTGTGTGCATCGCAAGATATCAAATAGATTAAATTTATTTTAAAATAAGTATTTCATATAATTCTCAAGGTGTTGCACTATCTTCTAATCTTGGTCTTTCATTTCATATAATATATCAAATATGATGTTCCACTTTTAGAATCTCAGGGTGTTACATTCTACCCCCTTAAATAAATTACGGCCTTGCAATTTAATATTGATCTCGGTAATCAACGGTTTTACATTTTAAGATAACTTGGTTGTAAACCCAAATCATAAAAATGGTTAATAAAACTTCCTCTTCATAAGTGATAAAGGGAATTAAGAAGGCCATCTATAATAACACATTACTAGGTTTCCAAGTAGGAAACAATTGGTGGGAAGTAAAGATATGGACATGAAAGAAAAGCATAAATAATTATGGCGAGTGACATAGATCATTGATCATAATAAAGAGAATGATATATAAAATTTATTGACCACTGAGGCATAAATCTGTGATGAGTAAAAAGACCATTGGTTCATTAGAAATGAAGGTACTCGTATAACATTTTTATTTCAAGATCCTTTTCCTAGAGTTGAGGAATTATTTTACCATTTAGAATACGAACATATGTAAATATACTTAATTTAAAAGTATAATTTCATAATTTAATCAATTACCACAAAAATATCATATTTTTTCTCTAAAAATGAGTATTCAAGTTGAATTTTTTATGCAAAAAACACTAAAATTAACTTTTAACGGGTCATAAGATCCATAAAAGAATGACAATCCCTTCCTCTGATATTTTCCAAAATCAAAATGGTTAGCATGATTTATCTAGTAAAACCCAAATTTTAACTTAATCCATTCCATAAATAGTTAACCTTAAGAGCTTTCCAAAATATGTCTGACCAAATTCAAATTCCAAAAATTTAGAAGGGAAGTAACCAAATTTCCAAAATCAACATAACATTATATTCCCCAAACAGCATAAAGTGGATCTTAATGTCACATACCAAATATGTGAATACCTTGATCATAATAAAATCTAAATGAAAACAGGAATGCTTCCAAAAATAAAATCTCAGGTTGTCGAATATATTCAATAAATTCATACATTCAGTAAACTCCAACAAAGATAACACAAATCACTAATCAATTTCAAGGTTACCAATAATATCCCATAAACATATCTTTATCATTATTATCTCAACATCAGCTAAATATTATGGTATATCCTCCATCAATCATGTGTTTTCCAAAAAGACTGACTTTCCACGGTATCAATTTTTTGGCATTGGTACCATTCAACGTATATCTTTAAATCCTTATAGAAAAACTTATAAATTTTATAATTATTATCATTGATAAAATAATTCTATAACCTAATTATTTAATCCAAATATACAGGCACTTTAATCATTAAACTTTGGTTATATTAATATCATAAGCTTGGCCTTGATCCCATAGCTTCTTCTAAGGTGTATTCCCTTGACGCTTGGGTCATTCGTTTGTGTAATGTCTCATCTCCTTGCAGTTGAAGCACTGAATATAAAAGGTTTCTTTCTTACTCTTTCAATCATGAGCATAGTTTTCTTTCTCTCTACACTTATAGAAAACTCTCATTCCCTTCAAGCAAGTACTAGGGTGTTTATTTCCATAATTATCACTTGGGGGAAATTCTTCTTTCCTTTATTCAATTTATCTGTATTTTATTTTTTTCCCTCTTCTTCTATTTCTTCCCTTTGAATCCATAATAATTGGATAATTATTTATTTTTCTTGATATTACATGACACTATTTCCTCATATGATGAAATTTTTGTGATACTAGTTCCCTTTTAAGGATTGGATTAATACCATCAAAGAAACAATCATTCTTACTCTTTGGATTACATGCATTGATATGATTCTCATTCCTTCTTCTAGTCACCATTTTTAAACAATATAATACACTAGATTAGATCATAACATTATTAAAAATAATGTATAATACCAAAACTAGTGAAACACTTAGCATAAATTAAATAATTTATGCATGGATAATCTCATAATCATAACCATAGTTTCATTGGTAAATTTTTCAAATCATAAAAATATTTTCAAATCCTTCATAATGGTTTGTAAATAAAATGTGAATTAACCAAAAAAATCCCCTATGTGTTTCAAACTAGGTGTGTAGTAAGGCCTGTTGTAATGTACCGGGTAATTCTATAGTCAATCCTGATGAATATTTTTTAGAGTTATTACCCCTAGGTACATCTATTCCAGAACCATATCCACTTTTAGTATTTGGATAGGGATGTATTGCTAATAAAACCAAATAATCTCTAACTTACCAAAACTTTGGGATGTTATCTTATACTTAGACTTATCATTAAAGTAAGTCATAGGGTTATATTCCCTAATATATGTTTTCTTAAATCTAGTTCTCAAGGTTTCTACTAAACTTCCTCTAATACCAACTATAAAGACCCCAACCCCATTAACTCGAAGTCAGTAGTTACTTTATTACATTGAAACTGCATACAAGGAATCACATACTGAATGATCGGATAGTTTATTAGTCTAGTTAAACTAGATACATACTTTAAATTCACATTACAATTTAAAAAATAAAATACACAAAGTGTTTTTTTAGAATGCCATATTTCCCCTTAGCATATCACTATATATTAATTACAAAACTCTTTATAGTATCCTGGGGAAAATAAAACATAAGAAAGGGGTTAGATCATATGATCAGTAAGGGTAAGAATACAATGGACTCTATCATGAATAAATAAGCACAGTCAATATGGAAAGGTGAATAACTAAAAAACATTCCATTTAAACAATAACTTAATCATAATATGGTAGGAATAAATGGTGATCAAATAAATCCATATAGATAATCACATGAGCTTGAAATTTATACATGGATTTTATAACTAATATAATAATAACATGGACATAAATAACTAATACCATAATTAGGAAATTCATAATGTCAAACATCTGAAACATATTGTTAAGAACTTTCACCAGGAAGTTCAAATCTGTGGGTAGAAACACATCTAATTTGGCCAATTAATTTGTCCCATGAGACTTGTCGATGCATTAAGGGGATATCTATAATCATTCCCCACCCATCATTTAATAATTCCAATGCATTTCTCATATGAAAGGGTTGAAACATAATCAACATAAATATTCATATTGAAAAATTAACATATGAAATGTTCATACTTACCCCAATAAAATTAACATTATCATAAACCATCCAGAGTAATATGGTGAATGGTTAAAAAAATATATATCCTTAGTAAAACTAATCATAAACTTTCCAAATAAATAATAATGATGGTATCAATACAACATATCTCCAGTTTATCATAAGTATAATAAAGGTTTAATGTTTTTTATGAATATAAATAACATAAAAATGTTATTAAAAACATTTTGAGAAAAATAACCTTTTCACTTTGAAAATATTTTTAAAACAAAAAGTTCACAAAATATTTTTAAAATAATTTTATTTTAAAATAAACTTTTAAAACTTATAAAATAATCTTTGAAACATTGAGTGGTCATGACAGCAGAAAATTTGGTTCATATCGTATATGTTAAAACAAAGATCCCTTTCATGTTTTTGAAAAAATACAAATGAACATTGTTTGGAAAAAATATTAAGATTAATTTCATAAATTTTTATAAAAATTAAAACATGGGTAAAAATTTATTTAAAAAAATTGAAAATATTTTTATAAAACATGGTTTTGGAATAAAGGGATTTTCAACCCAAGAGAGGAATAAAGTCATATTTTCTTAAAAACATTTTCTAAATTATTTTTAAGTATCAAATAGAGGGAAAATGGTACTATTACTTTAAAAAGTTAATTAATAACCATAGTAGAAGAAAATATACAAACTTTATGATATAAATATCAAATAATTCCCCCAAGGGAGACTTCAACATAAAAAATCTTGAATAATGATGAGATTGTGAAATAAACGCTTACCACTTTGGTAACTTTTGAATCATATTCCTCGTGAAATAAATAAATTAAAATGAAACTTTAAATACCATTAATATAAATATATTCATGATATAATATTTCAAAAGGGTCAGTATATACACCATAAAAAGGAATAAGTGGTGAATATGTCACATGTCTCATAAAAGTAAAAGTGAGATATGAAAACTCTTACCTGAGGTTCAAATCCCTTAATATGTGTCTGAACCTCCTATATAATAAATATAGTTTTATTTTAATTCTATTAAAGAACAATAATCATATATATAATACCATATATGACCCTATTATAACATTTTACCACCATTTTGTTAATAATATTTCATTATTTTCATTGTTTGAGGTGTTAATTGTCTTGTTTTATCCTGCATGTTTTTCATGAAAGTTTTGGTTATTGTACATAGGATATAGTCACATTATAAGTAAAATGATATTAATGTTATTATTATTATTATTTTCATCAAATACCTCTTTAAAACCATTCTTGTAAATTATACATAGAAAATTAATCACATCACTACGTTAAGACGGAAAGTCGTAAGTATGCAAGAGCGAAGATATCATTCTCTTAAAGGGTGAAAGGGTAAGTAAGTGAATGATATATTAATTTTAAATAATTTATATCATGAAATATATATCACATATATTCATTAAATTTAACCTTATTACTTTCCACAAAAATATTAACTGAAAAATGAATCACATCACTTCGTGAGGCAGTAGTCCACTATACACACGAGCGACGTTATTGTATTTTAAACCAAATGGAAAGTAAGAAGGTATATGTGATATTATAAATCCATAAGTATAATTATATTATAAATATTATATATATACATTAAATCTATCATTATATCCAACTATGAGAAGTGTTTATGGAAAACGAGTGACATCAGTTAGCGAGGCGGTGGTCCGTCGTCTACACGATTGATGATTTTGTTTCCCATTTGATGGAAGTGAAGATGGATAAATATTAGTACATTAACATAATAACATATTATTATATGTTATATAGTTTTTTTATTATATTTTAACTATTAATACATAATTACTCTTGTAAAATAATAAATAAAATAATAGGCTTAGTGAAGACAATTACCTTCTCTCAGAGAAACATCCTTTGAATCTCTTATTAAAGACCTTATAGTTGGTCTTTTAGGAAAACCCGAAGCTATATAATTTGTATATGGATATTGGGGAGGTATTTTTTAGGGTTTTTTTGAGCCAAATTTATTTATAGTTGTGAATAAGTGAGGGTAGTGAGTGTAATTTTATAATTGAGGAGGGTGACTTTTTTGTAAATACCCAGAACTATTCAATAATGGAAAGTCAATCTGACCCCAAGTGGCTCCAAAATTGATAATTAAAGGTTATGAGAGATGATATAGTCTATCCATACCTCCACCACACAAAAAACACATGTTTTAAACATGTTTTTTCTTAACTTTAAGTTTCCTTACTTTTACCATTTTAATCTTTCAATACGGTAAATAGTCTTTTTAACCTAGGTAATTTATCCTTTAAGCTTAAAATAAAATGGGCCTTATTAGATAATTTATAACTTATGGTTATAAATATTAAATCAAATTTATCAAATAAAAATCCTATGTGTGATTAAAATTAATTTTAACACACATGCATATAACGTGCAAAAACATTGTTTTAGCCTTATCTGCAGTAACAAATTTTTTACTCTTTATGGGTCAATATAGTCACTATAAAAGAAAAAATGTTTCATGAATGGATAGTAGTTTATATTTTTAAATATTTAAAAATTCATTTTAATAAGATGGTATTTTTATGAATTTTGAATCATTTTATAAAATATCATTTATTATAAAATAACATTAATATCGATTTTGGCATTATTCATTTAATTTGAAATTAAAATAATATCAATACAATGATGGAATTCGAATATATTATGTTCACACCTGTATAACATGATATATGTTTCTAAAAAATTAATCTAATACAACAATTCACTCAATTTATTTTGTTTTTAATATTTTTTGTAGCATTTATTTTATTTTTTTACTAATTAAATAATTGATGCATTGACATTTCTTAAGCATTTAAAGTAATTATATGATTAATAAAAATTAAAAATAAATTACCCTAATGAAATTAATTTCATTATTCTTGAAATGTAAATATATATTTATCCACGTCTTCCTTTTATCCCTATGTGAACACATAATTGAAAGAGGGAGACATTTTGTCTTTTTCTTTACTTAAATTATTATATTGGTCACTTTCATGGAAAAGTGTCCCAAAAACTCAAAAAAATATATAATAATGTGACAAGTGTCAAAATATGTCCCTAAAATAGGAATTTTACAAGTTTTTAGGTCATTTTAACTCTTATTTAACCACATAGTAAACTTATTTTAACCATAACCGTGATAATTAATTTTTATAGTTTTTATTATTCATTAAAAGAAAAAATTAAGTTGAACTTATTATATAATATTAATTATTCTAATTACAAATATTTAATATATTTTATCAAAGTAAAATCATATAGTAAATAATATTTAATTTAAAATTAAACCCATAGACAAGATGAAAAAACGATTTTCCAAAGAAAAAATTATCTTAAGTATAGAAAGTTTTAATATCAAAATTATATATAAAATTGATTACACTTACCTAAATTGTATCTATTATAATATAATTGAAAAATTTTTATTTTAAAATAATTTTAAATCCAATTTTAACTTTAAATGAATTAAATGAAAAGGCAGTTTTCAATAAAAACCATTATTTTTCACTATTCATCGAAAAATGAAACTTTTTAGAAAAATCCCAAAAATTCAACCTAATATAATTTTTATATTCTGGTTTAAAAAATAAATTTAATTTTATGAAATAAATTTTTTAAAAGTGGTAAAAATTAATTCTTAAATACGTGTGCAAGGTGCGATAAAACCGCCTTTTAGAAAAATACAGTTTTTTAGAAAACATTTCTTTTTCTTTCAAATGTTTTTTATTTTATTAATAATTAATATATTGCCATTAAATTTATACTATACATATTTAAACCATATAATTTTCATAATTTAATTAGTTTTATTCATACCCCACCAATTTAATGGCTATGTTATAATGATCGTGTTTAAATAATAATATTTTAATAGGGTATTGTGTTTCATTTAAACCTAATGTTGCATGCATCTCAAGCCATAAAATATATTGAATTTATTTAAAAATAAATATATCATAAAGTCTCAGGTGTCACATTCTCTTCTAAGCTCGGTGTTGTGTGTCATATACGCTATCGAACATGATATCCCTCTTTTAGAATCTTGGGGTGTTACATATCTAGACCCTAAAAGTATGAATTTATATATATTTATTTATTTATTTATTTATATTTATAAATTAATGAATATATTTATCTTTTATTATTATTCTATAATGATTAAATAATAAGATTTATAAAAATTATATTTTGATACGATGAAACACAAATTATATTTTTGAGAAATATATAGTTCCAATCAAGACACTATTTTTTATGAATTAAACAATTTTTTAAATAAAATATATTTTAATAAAATAATATTATTAAATATAAATTATAATATAATTTTATGAAGTCAGATGTAATTTTTATAAGGGTTAGAAAACTGTTATTTTCAAAAACCAATATTTTTCAATACATGGGGATTTTTTATTTAAAAGTTTAAATTATTATATGTAGAGAATTATTTTATAAAATAAATAATATTTTGATATCATCATGTCAAAATTATCCAATGGTGAATTTTTCATAATTTTATGAGACGGTCGAATTTTTGGGTAAAAATTAATTATGGTATAATTATACGGTATGTATGGTGACATCATAAAAGACCAAAAGTAATGTAATAAATATTATAAAGAGTATAAAAGACTAAAATTATATTTCCCCTTTAAAATAATGTGTTTTTTATGTTATTTTATTAATTTTATAAACCCTTAATGAATCCTACAACCCCTATATTGTGTTTTTATGGTTTTAAAATTAATTATTTATAAACATGACTCACTTCCATATCACCGAGGGTATTATTTTAAGAATTTAGGTTTTTAGACTTATAAAATAATTAAATACACTACTCTTTGGAAGAAACCATGGTCAAAATCCATGCGATGGTCTATATTTTGGATTAATTTATCACATAGAGTGCAAAACCTAAGTTTAGAAATTAATAAAAAAAAGATATCCTCTCTTTTTCTATAAAAACCCACCCAATATCTCATTATGATTCACTAAAAACACTTTAATAATGAATTTAATATACCCTTCCCTATATATATCCCTCTCAAGGTTCCCCAAGCTCTTAAGAAGCTCCTACCAAGCTTTTAGAATCACCCTCTCAAGATAAGGGATCCTATCCATCTCTTCTTTATTCAAGCACCTTATTTATATTATGCCTTTTGTTTTCCAATTTTTCATTTTGATAAATATTTTTACACATACCTATTATAATTATTATGATTTAAAAGTGATTTTAAACCTCTTTAACTCTCATTTATCCCTTCCATGAATTTTTATGTACCCCCATTATGCTGGTAAAATTATCCTGTGATTTTCCATGCCAAACATTTGTGTAGTGAATACTCATCATCATTTCCACTAAAGGGTATTCACCTATATGTACCTATAATTCATTGATTTTGGAATTACATGTATGTAACCCACACTCCTTAATCATAGGATTAAAAGTTATGAAAAATATCCTTATTTGTATGGTTTATGTGGCACACTTATGCATGTGCATGTTATGAATGTGATGGGTGGGCCCAGAATTATATAGCCTTATATGCATTAAGTAATGATTTTGTATCATGATATGTTATTTATGGGATTATAGAGTGAACCTAATCTATTATGAGAATTTTTCTTGGAATTTATCCTTGACTTATGGTTATGTCATGTTTTATGTTGTTGCCACATTCTCATATTGTCTTCATGTTATCATCTTATATCATGATTTGATATCCATGTTTATAATTATCACCCCTTTTATGTCATGTTGATATACCTATTGACTAACATTTATTATTTTTATCATTTTATTATTTTATTATTCCCTTACCGAGCTTTATAGCTCACCCTTTTCTTATGTATGTCCTCGGGTTATCCAATGCAGTTTTAGAAGAACAATGGATTTTTAAGATCATATTAAAGAAGTTTTAAATAATGATATTGTATCCCATTTCAAATTATTATTTTATGTACCTAATTTCTCAAATTCATTGGGCCTCATGATCTTATAGGGTTGTATTATGTGTACCTTTATATAATAAATCATGAATTAATGTGTATTAAAGATATGGGTTGTCATGGATGAGATACACACTCAGTCCATAGGAATTTATCTCAAATACATGACAAGTGATGAACATGGTATATATATCATTAGTACACATCTTTTAGTCACCCAATAAATAAAAGAATTAAATTACATAAATAATAATTAATTTCAACATTAAAAACTTAATTATATTATTGACATCTGATGTATTGACTATGTAATAAGTTTTGAAAATTAATAAATGATCAATTAATTCCATGTAATTATATGAAAATACTGGTCAAGACATTTATTTTTCATGTTGTATTTATAATGGGTATCTCCAAGAGAATTTAGAGGGTCATTAAGATAAAGAGAATTTTTTTAACAAGTATAGGGGAAGTCCCCCTTTTTTATTAAACACAAGAAACTACTACTTTTTTCCTGGTGGAGGTATCACATTACATGGAAATATGACCCAAGGAAATATAAGCCTAAATAACTATCCCAAAGTACCTGACCCATAGTTCCATCCATTCCCTCCCACCTATCATCATCGGAGGTCATCATCTGCAACACCCATGTCATTTCCTATGCAGATATGCATCATCGGTCCTTGTAACAACTTGGTTTTTTTTCTTGATGTTATGAGTTGTTTTTTGTTCAAGTGCCTTATTTTACCTTGGTAAACATGCTCTATGGACTAAGGAAGGTTTTTGGGAGCATCTAGGGATTGTTCGGATCCTGGAATTATGGAAAATGGAGAAATAGAATTGGCCACATGGTTAGTACATGTTTAGTGAAAACCGTGAAACTCAATTGTTTGAGGTACCCAATACATAGGAGAGTCCATAAGGTTTTTCCACAATCGTGTGAGCTAAATCACACCCACGAAATCTTGTGGAGGTAGGTGATAGAGGATTTCCGTATGACTTGTGCACAGTTAGTCAAACTATGTGCCTGGCCCATGTGGGGTTCCCCCTTAGATAGTGGGTGGTGCATGGTTGGCACATAGTTTGGCCAACTGTGTAGCCAAACTGTGCGACCCAGCTTTTTAAGGGTGAATTTATGTTTTCTCACCTGATTTTTTTAACTTAAACCCTTCTTTTCCTTCTCTATTCTAGTGGAAATGTACTTTTTCCCCTCTCCTTAGATCTCTTCCTTCACCTCTTCTAGGTTCTTTGATTACTTCTCGATCCAAAATTCAATTCAAACATCATCAGTAACATTGTATCCACATCGCTAAGTTCTCAAATCCTTTTGATTCCTTTCATAGTTTATCTTATCGTCTCTTGTACTATTTTGGTGCAATCTCTTATGCTCTATTTTTAGGGTGTTGGACCATTTCTCTGATTTCTTTGGTTCTACTTCAAACATGAAGTTTATATTGGAGGAGTCATCTATAGACCTAAGGTAGGTGGTTTGGTTGTTTCCCTAAAATATGTGATGTTTTCATGGCTTTGTCATTTTTCCAAACATCGACCATTATCAAACACTTTCCTTAAATGTGTTCTTACTTTATAAACAAAAATATGCATGTTATTATACTCATGTGGACCCTTTCTAAGTGATTAAAGGTTGTTGACCTCATTCATTACCACCACTTTGGGTGTGCTGAGTTAATTACCTCCTTGATATACATGATAATAGACCCAACCTCCTCCTAAGTGATCTTACTTGACTCTAAAATGTATCTTCCTTGCTTAATTAAATTAAATTTCTTAGTTTAATGGATTGGAAGTGGGTGTCAAGGCTGTGTAGCATGATATATAATTATAAATGGGAATTGTATAAATTGTGATGCTCATGTTTGATTGGGATTGATGAATTGAAGTGATTTATATATATATATATATCCATGCTTGTATTATTGGTATGAAATGGATATTAGATCTTGAACGATGGATATGGGACTTGTTGAGCATGACATTTCACACTCCCTTACATCGGGTGTTGGGCATGGAGTCACACATCATTATAATTTTATTTGGGTTATGGGCATGATGTTCTACATTACTCTATATCAGGAGTTAGGCATGATGACTCACCCCACCATCTCAAATGAATGGAAAGATGTCTCGCATTCACCATGAGATTTAGGTCTTGTACCATTTCTTTAGGCTATAGATCATTAGACTAGTTATAGATGCTTGATTTACACCTCGGGTCTAGATAGCACCTAGTATCCATGTATATGCCTACTTATGTCCTCAAATACTTATTGAATATACATGTATATAGTATATAACTATATTAATATTATACTTATATATATCTGGTATTTAGATCATACATATTTCGGCCTATACCGAAGTAGGTAGAGACAATCAGGTGTCCTATAGAAACCTGATTCATCTATTGTTTATTATTCAGTATTATTTATTACTCATTTATTCATACACACTACTATGATATGTTCACTGGATAGATTATTTCTAGACACCATTGTTGGTGTCCTACTAATATTATCTCACACCCGACTTGGGCCACCTTTGGTGCCCGAGTAGATTTAATGTCTACAGGAATGGATAAGGGAAAGCACTCTACTACAGATGCTTGATCTTTTTTACTTATAGCATGGAGCATGGGAGCAGAGGACCAAGCATATTCTCACGATACTAGTGGAGTATTCTTTTGGAATTTTTTATTTTTTATAGAATAATGTATATGCATGTCCCCTATTTCCCTTGTCATATATTATCATGACATCAAATCATTGTATATGACTCAACCTTTGGGCTTTTCACTACTAGAAATTTAGGTTATAGCCACAGTTTGGAACCATGGATATAAGCCCAAAAATAGTGGTTGTAGGGCTTTATCCATGATTCAAACCATGGCTATAGGGATTTAGCCATGGTTCAAACCGTGACTATAGGGATTTAGCCACGGTTCAAACCGTGACTATAGGGATTTAGCCACAGTTCAAACTATGGCTATAGGTATATATCCATGGTTTGAAACTATGGTTATATCCCTTCCCATTTCATAAAAAAAATCCACCCCCCCCCCTCGGAACATACCCCCTTGCACCCTTGGACAAACCCTCCTTACACCCTGGACAGACCCCCTTTCACCGCTGCAGAACCCCCTTACCCCCCCCCCCCCCCCACACCCCTGGACAGACCCCCCGTGCACCCATAGATAGACCCCCATGAACCCCTAGATAGACCCCACTTGCACCCTAGACAGACCTCGCTTGCACCCCTGCAGACCCCCCTTGCACCTCTAGACAGACCCCCCTTACACCCCTAGACAGACTCCCCCCTCCCCCCCCCCTCCATCCAGGACAGACCCCCCTGCACCCATAGACAGACCCCCCATGCACCCCTAGACAGACCCCCCTTGCACCCTAGACAGACCCCCCTTGCACCCCTGCAGAACCCCCTTTCACCCCTGGACATACCCCCCTTGCACCCCCTGCACGCCCATACCCCCTTGCACCCCCCTACCCCCCCCCCCCCCACACACACACCCCTTACACCCCATGTCCCCTTGCAGACCTGCACACCCCTACTGGACACCCCCACTGCACCCCCCCCCCCCCCCCTCTTGGACACCCCCTGGACAGACCCCCCTCCCCCTGGACAAACACCCCCCCCCCACCCACTGGACAGACACCCCCCCTGGACAGCAGTCCCCCCTATACAGACACCCCCCCCCCCCACACACACACATCCCTTTCACCCCCCCCCCCCCCCCTCCTTCCCCTTGAACACACCCCCACTGCACACCCCTTTCCCCCCTGCTGGACCCCCTTGAACCCCCCCCTACACCCCCCTGGACAGCAGCCCCCCCTATACCCCCTGGACAGCCCCACCCCCACACACACACATCCCTTGAACCCCCTGGTCCCTTTTCACTCCCCTTACTGGACCCCCCACCCACCCACCCACCCACCCACCTTGCACCCCCCTGGACATCATCCCCCCTGGACATACACCCCCCTCCCCACACACACACACACATCCCTTGCACCCTCGGTCCCCTTGCACACACCCCCTTGTACACACCTTTCCCCCCTGTTGGACCCCCCTTGCACCACCCCTACTGGACACCCCCCCTGGACAGCAGCAGACCCCCCCCCCCGGACAGCCCCCCTACACATACCTTTCCCCCCCCCCCCGAACAGCCCCCTACACATCCCTTGCACCCCCCCCCCTACACATCCCTTGCACCCCCAGTCCCCTTACACACTAAAACGCACGACCGATTGTTGCCTATCGACCGGTCAAAGTTCTGATGCTCTGCTAATGTGTATAGAAGCACTCGGGTCGAATCCTCAGCGATGGTACTTTTTAATAGTCGGTTGTTTTTAGTTAATTATATTCTAATTGGGGGGGGGTTGTAGATATTATGAAATAATTTATGGATTGTGTTTGATTTAACAAATTTATATAGATTAGGGTGAGTTAATTATTTGGGATTTAAGATTATGATATCCTTGAGCTTTTCTTTATATTGCATTAAATTAATACCCACTTCACAAGATGATTTTGATCGGAATTCCCAAGTTTTAAAGCTTTAATCCAAGTCGTAACTTAACTTAGGTTTCTAATCATTACCATTACTTGTTTAAGGTAGTTTATTTATGGTTACAATAATCCATGGAATCCACATATTAAACAAAATGTGTCATTAATCCATGACATATAAAGTTCAACATACACAATATTAACTCAAAGAATACTCATTGAGAAAAGGCTCTCAATCACTTAATATCTTCAAATTATAACTCACCCCAATGGTAGATTTACTCATACATTTAAATGATTATTAATATGGTTATAATGATTATGATGTTAAATTAAGAAGAGAAGTAAAAGAAAAGGATAAGAAAAGAGTGGTGCGTCGAACACACACACAAACGATAATGAGAATTAAAAACAGACATTCGATTGAATGAGGAAGCAAAATAAGGGAAGGTGTTTCAACTTTATTTCAAATATTCTAAGAGTATTAATATTTAAGAACATAGGGTGGATGATTAAAATAGATTATGAATAAGAAACTTTCACTAAAACAGAATTACGAAAACAACACTTACGAGATTACAAATGAAGAAAAGAACAAAAGCGAGTGAAATAAAAGAGAGGAGGAAAGGTATCTCAAGTGAAAACTTGAGTATTTCAGGTCCTCCCAAGCCTTTGGAAAGTCTTTGGTCGTTCCAATATGTGCTCATATCTTCTAAAATTCCAACCCCTTTGAAGGAGAGGAGGGGGATGCATTTATAGCCCAAGGAAGTGGACTGTTTGCATTCCCAATCTTTCCCTCCACTTGGCTCGACGATTTGGACATCCAGACAGACGAATCTTGAGATATATCCTTATTCAAAGTTTAATAAAATAATCTTTTCCGACCTATCTCAAAATTTGGAGTCATTTGGACTTAAGGAGCCAAAGTTATGGCCGGTTTATTAAACAATGTTAAACTGCCCATTTCAATCCATGCTTTTTAGATGGCCAAAATGTGAATGGATTTTGTAATAGTAATATGCCTTCAAATCCAAATTATATCTTCAAAAAAGTCGGCCCGATATATATTATCTTTCATACTGAAAAATATCAGCTTGATTTGATGACTAGATTAGGAGTTATGTCATGAATACTATACTGATTTTAATTCCCAGCCAGAATGGTGGGCTGGACTTCAAAGCATTAGTTGGGCCACTTATATTTGGATTTGGGCCTTGAAATTTTTATCAAATACTAATTTCATTATCCTCAGAACTTTGGAGGATAATAAAAGAATTTTTATTTCCTGATTGAGCCCAGTAATTAAATATTCATGGATGGTCCAGTTTCTTCATAGATTCTGTAGGCCTTCTTGTGTGGTTCATATGGGCCTTAAAATGGAATAATTTTCCCATGATCCCTTATAATTAAATGTTGGATATTGAATTAGGAATCCTAAAAAGCAAGAACCAAACAATTTGGATCAGTATTGTGATAGTTATAAATAAAATATTAAACTGAATCAATTGTACTACTTCTAAAAATGCTAAAAAAATATACATAGTATTAAAACATTAATATTTCACACAAATTATGCACATTTCATATAAAATAAGTAAAGGGGGTATTTAATAATTCATGAAAATATTAATAACATCAACTCCCCCACACTTAGTCTTGTGCATGTCCTCACGTGCAACAAATATAAAAACATGACAAAATCATTTTCACTCACCAACAAATATTAAAATTTTGTTTTCTCCAATCAGGAGAGGTTTAGAAAATTTCACTCATCCAAATTGAATTTCAACACAAGTTGTTACAGAAATAATGTTCCAAAAACAATTCATTTTTTCATGCTCAAATTTAGAAATGGAAAATGGTGGTACACAAAACTTACTCCTCTCAAGATGATAAAATTAATTTATGGAGTTTCACTCATTCACCAACCAAAATTGAAAATATTAGAGTTTGAAAGAGCTCTCAGCTTCCAATACCTATCCAAAGTGCACAAGAATCAAGAGGTATTTTGAAGGGGTTTTTCTGTGGCTATGGGATGGTAGGAATATAATGTCCAAGAGAAATAAAAAAGGGGTAAAACACCAACATGGAAAACACAATGCACAATATTTTTGAAATAAAACATGAAAATAAATGGAAACACATATTTAAGAGGGAATGAAAATGTGAAATAAGACACAAAAATGGAAGGAAATATGAAGGTAATAAGAAGATGGAATATTTACAAAACACAAAACTTCTCCCAATAATAATATAATGCAAGTGTTCTTTTTTTCTTTTCTTTTTTTTCTTTGTTTTTTTGAAAGTTGACCTTGAAACAGATCTCACACTCATATCCCAACCCATGTTTGATCTCCTCACGATACTAATTGTAATAGTTATAACAATATCAAAGGTTGAGGAATAGTTATTTATGACCTACCCAAGACACGACTCATTTTTTCATTTTTTTTATTTTTTTTCATCATTTTTTATTTTTGATTTTTTTCTGAACACTTGTCAAAAACATTTACAAAATTACATAAATGGAAGTACATTAAATTCCCCAAAACACACTGAATGAAAACCTCTCCCCTACACTGAAATGGATGCTTTCCCTCAAGTAGATGATAACTCATTGAAAATCAATAAAAGGGTACCCAAACAATGAAATCCATTCCACCCACAGTTAAATTTCAAAAAAAATATGCAATGAAAAATCCATGTGGATATTGGGTGGGATAAGGTATTGGGCTTGTAATGTGGATAACAAATAAAAGGTTTTCATAGGCTAGAAGGGGATTTCAAAAGGAGGATTAATGTATGGTTAATGGGAGGCTATTTGGCTATTGTGATTCTCATGTGGTTCATAAAATGCCTCTATCATATTAATGCACACTAAAGTAGGAAATTCAGCTTGAAGGTCCACAAACTCAAGATTCAAAAATAGAGGTGAAAAAACACTCATTTTGAAAAGATGGTCATAGGTAGCCTTGGCATGAAAGCTAATGTTGGTTCTCACGGTTGGGGAAAATCATTTTCCAAATCAAAAATTGAGCATTCAAAATTTGTTGGTTTTGACAAAAAAATCTTTATCCAAAATCATGATGAAAATACAAAATTTTTGAGATGAAACCATGTCTTTTGACTCCCCAAAATGCTTATACAAAATTTAAAAATTGGAAGGTGAGTAATCATGACTCTTGATTTTTTTTTGTATTTTTTTTTGTTATGATTTTTTTTTAGAGTTTTTTTTTAGTTTTTAATAAAGACATACTCACACAAAAGAGAAAGAGAAAAATAAAGGGTTTAAAAAATAAAGTGTTAAAAAAAATGAAAGACAGAGGAAAAAATAAGAAATAGGTAAAGGGAGGAAGAGAGAGAGAGAGAGTTAAAGAGAAAGAGGTGCCCCCTGGTTTGGATTTGGTAGGTCACCATCTCCATCTAGTGGTGGGTCAACTGCAGAAGTTGGGGATCCAGTGGAAGTCTATGTTGATCCAAGATTGGGCGTCCTCTCATGGTGATGATTTAACCGATGTCCCTTAACCGTGAATGTCCTTTTGGAAGAGGGGTCTTGGAATTTCACTACACCAAATAGGTAAACATGAGTAATAACAAAAGGACCTTCCCAACGAGAATTAAGCTTACCTGGGTGAATCCGAAATCGATAATTGAAAAGCAATAACTTTTCACCTTCATAGAATACCTTTCTCAGGATGTTTTTATCATGGAGTACTTTAGCCTTTTCTTTATACAGATTGGAATTCGCATATGAATCAATTCGAAGCTCCTCCAGTTCATCCAATTGCAAAAATCTTTCTTCACCAGATTTTTCAAGATCAAAATTACAAGTTTTCACAGCCCAAAAAGACTTATGTTGAATTTGAACTGGTAAATGACATGCTTTACCAAAAACTAGCCTAAAAGAAGACATCCCAATGGGTTTTTTATAGGCAGTTCTATAAGTCCAAAGTGCTTCACCAAGTCTTTCTGGTCAGTCTTTTCTGGTGGGTTTTACAATTCTCTCAAACACTCTTTTCACTTCTCTATTCAAAATTTCAACCATACCATTTGTCTGGGGGTGATATGCAGTTGAAGTTTTATGTACAACCCCATTCTTTTTCAAAAGATATTCCATGGTTCTATTACAAAAATGGGTTCCTAAGTCACTGATTAAGGCACATGGTGTTCCAAACCGGTGGAAGAGGTGTGTCTTTAGGAACTCACTAATAGTATGTGAATCATCCTTTCTAGTGGGTTTGGCCTCGACCCACCTAGAAACATAATCAACCGCAAGAATAATATATGAGAATCCATTGGAAGGGGGAAATGGTCCCATTAAATCGATGCCCCAAACATTGAAGATCTCATAGAAAATTAAAGGATTTTGGGGAATTTCATTTCTCTTTGAAATTGTGTCAAACTTTTGGTAAGTGGGACATGATTGACAGAACTTATGTGAGTCCTTGAAGAGTGAAGGCCAGAAGAATCTAGAGTCTAGGACCTTTAGGGAGGTCCTTTGTGGTCCAAAATGGCCACCACCTGGCATTGAGTGACAGAATTCTAATATGGAAGAATGTTCACTTTCATTGACACATCTCCTTATTACCATGTCAGCCTCAGTTTTCCAAAGTTTATTTTCTTCCCAAAAATAGTATTTTGAATCACTTTTCAACTTCATTTTTTGTTCTTTTGAAAAAATTTCAGGAAAAACACCAGAAACAAAGTAATATACAATTGGGGAATACCATGGTATTTTTGGAGTGAGAGATGAAAGGTGCTCAGTGGGGAATTTAGGATAAATGATTTCAAAATGAGAAGAATTAGAAATTCTACTCGAGTGATCAGCCATAGGGTTTTCTTTTCCTAGTCTATCTTTGATTTCAAGGTCAAACTCTTAGAGCATTAGGATCCATCTTATTAGCCTTGGTTTGGAATCACTTTTCTTGAGTAAGAACTTTATAGCATAATGGTCTGTGAAGATGATGATTTTGGAACCTAAGAGATAGGGCCATAATTTATCTAAGGCAAAAATCACTGCTAAAAGTTCCTTTTTAGTGACAGTGTAGTGAGATTGAGTTTCATCCAATTTTTTTGAGTCATAATAGATGACATGGGGAATATTTTCTCTTATTTGACCAAGAACATCCCCAACGGCTCTATCAAGAGCATCACACATCAATTCAAAGGGTAAGGACCAATCTGGGGGTTGGATTATTGGGGCGGATGTTAGAGCTGTTTTGAGTTCAACAAAGGATCTCTTGCAAACCTCATCAAAATGGAAAGTGACATAATTTTGGATCAATTGAGTGAGTGGGAGGGAAATCCTATTGAATTTATGGATGAATCTCTAATAGAAATCGGCATGACCGATAATTGAACGGATGTCTCGAAAAGAAGTGGGTTGAGGAAGTGATTGGATCACTTCAATTTTGGAAGGATCAACTTCAATACCATCTTTTGAAACTATATGCCCTAGAATAATCCCATTTGTAACTATGAAGTGACATTTTTCAAAATTTAACACAAGGTTACACTTGACACGCTTTTAGAGGACTAGAGAGAGTGAATTCAAACAAGATTCGAATGACTCACCATAAATGGTGAAGTAATCCATGAAGACTTCCATGCAGTGTTCAATGAATTCAGAAAAGATACTCATCATACACCTCTGGAATGTTGCAGGAGCATTGAAAAGGCCAAAAGGCATTCTCCTATATGCATATGTTCCAAAGGGGCATGTGAAAGTAGTCTTTTCTTGGTCTTGAGGTGCGATTAGTATTTGGAAATAGCCGTTGTATCCATCAAGAAAGCAATATTGTGACTTTCCGGCCAATCTTTCTAGAATTTGATCAAGGAATGAAAGAGGGTAGTGATCTTTTCTTGTTTCAATATTCAATTTCCTATATCCAATGCACACACGCCATTTTTTCTTCACTCGAGTTGTGACTGTCTCACCATGATCATTTGTGACAACAGTTATCCCACCCTTCTTAGGTACAACTTGAATTGGACTAACCCATTCACTATCAGAAATTGGGTAGATAATACCAGCTTGAATAAGCTTGGTGATATCTTCCCTAACTACCTCAAGGATGATTGTATTGAGTCTTCTTTGTGGTTGTCTAATTGGTTTGGATGATTCCTCCAGATGGATTTGATGCATGAAAAGAGCAGGGTTGATTCCTAGTATGTCATCTAGGGTCCAACCTAAGGCCTTTTTGTTTTCCTATAACACTTGAACAAGTTTGTATTCCTCAGTTTTGGTAAGTGAAGAAGAGATAATGAAAAGATATGAGTGATCATGGAAAAGGAATGCATATTTCAGGTGTGTAGGAATAGGTTTCAGATCAGTCTTATCTTTCATTTGTGGTTTAGAAAACTCAAGAATGGAGGAAGGGACTTTAGTTGCTTCGGATTAATTTTCCTTAATACTATCTAAGGTGGAGCAGTAGAGATCAGAGTTGATGTGGGATTCAAGAGAGTTTTCAAGTTCCTCTATATTGATGGAGTCTATGAATGACAGGTCAACATCAACTTCACCATTTATAACTTGGTTAATCATGGTGCAAATTTCACATGATCATTTTCCATTAGAACATGAAGAACATGATGAAATGGGCTTCAATTGACTCTTATAAGTGTCCTCAGAAGCATGGATTGAGAATGTAGAGTGATCCTCAGATGGGTATCACATGGCTTGGAAAATGTTGAATTTGACCAGTTGGTCACCAAATTCCATGGATAAGATTCTTGAATGGACATCAATATTAGTTTTATAAGTCATGAGTAATGGTCTTCCTAGAATTAGGGGAGATCGAGAAGAGTTCATCTCACCTTCCATGTCAAGGACATAGAAATCAGTAGGGAAGATAAGATCATTCACATGAACAAGGACATCCTCAATTATTCCCTTAGGACTGGCTATTCTTCAATTATCTAACTGAATGACAACACCTGTGGTGTGCAAGGGACCTAGATCAAGGTTGGAGAAGATGGATTTAGGCATGACATTAATTGAGGCTCCCAGGTCTATGAGTGTATCATCAAAGTTTGAACTTCCAATTTGGCATGGAACCGTAAAGGTCCCTGGATCTTTGCACTTTATGGGAATATACTGCTGGGTAGAAACATTTTCTAAGGTCCTAATTTACCTCTTGTGGGTTCACAATTCCTTAAAAAACTTGGCATACTTAGGGATTTTTTTTATGGCATCTAAGAGGGGAATGTTGACTTCAACACGTCTAAACATGTCGAGCATTTTAGGATCGAGTTCAATGAACTTATTTGGCTTAGAAACGGCTTGAAGAAAAGGAATTGGATTCTTAAGTGGAATAGAAGGAGGTGAGGGAATGGATTCAAGTTCCTTATCATATTTATTTTTCTTTTCATTTTCTAGGTCAACATTCAAAGGAGGGTTGGAGGACTCAACATGAGGCATAGCAATTTTCCTTCTCGATCTAAGTTCAATTGAACTTACATTACCCTTGGGGTTGGGTAATGGTTGAGCTGGGAGTTGGAAAGAATTGGATGGTTTCTGCTGACTAAGGTGGGATGCAAGTTGACCAATTTGGGTTTCAATGTTCTTGAGACTAGAATGGGTGAAGGAGGAAAGATCTTCAATAGTGCTTTCCCATGGTTTCTTGGAAGAAGAGGCTTGTCCCGGATTGGGATTACCTTGATTTGGGTTCTTGGGAAAGCGATTGTATTGGTTTGAGAATTGGGAAGGCTCACTGGGATAGTGGAATCCAGAAGGAGGATTGTTCCTTTGAGGTTGAGGAATAAAAGGATAAGGTTGTTGGAAGTTACCAACACCTTGAACGTATGGAAACTGGTTTTGGTTTTGAGGAGGGAATTGAGGGGGATGAGAGTCGGGATTACCATACCTCAAGCCTTGGTTATATGAAGAAGAGAAGGGCTCAGAGTGAGGTTGGTTGAAGTTTCTAACAAACTGACCTGATAGTTGAGAGTTAGTGTTCCTCTGAGCATATGATGCATTGAGATCCATTGGTCCAGATGAATCAGATTGATCCTCTTGAAGTTGTGGACATGTGTCAGTTGTATGAGATGGGGAGTTGCAGATTCCACAGTTTTTGACAGGTCTAGGGAACATAGATTGTGGAGAAGATGAGGTTGGGGCTTTGGATGCCACAGTTAGTTGTCGCATAAGACCTGTAAGTTCACTCATCCACTCTGTCATCTTGTTAGGATCTATTGATTGATTTTCTTGGACTTGTTTGACTTGAGCATGTGCTCAAGTATGTAATTGTTGTGTGTTTGCAGCCATGTTACTTATGAGATCTCTTGCAGCTGCTGGATTTTTATCAACAAGTGCACTGCCACTTGCGGCATCAATGAGAGTTCTCTCCATAGACAATAACCCCTCATAGAAGTATTGGATCAAGATTTGGTCAGGGATTTGGTGATGTGGGCAGGTTACCACAATCTTTTTGAACCTCTCCTAGTACTCATGGAGTGATTCACTTGAGAATTGACGTATGCCACTTATTTCCTTTTGGATAGAAGAAGTACGAGAAGCAGGAAAGAATTTCTCTAAGAAGAGTCACTTCATGTCATTCTATGTGGTTATGTAACCAAGAGGAAGTTAGTAGAGCCATGACTTAGTAGTGTTATCTAGGGAAAAAGGGAATGCTCAGAGTTTGATTTGTTCCTCAGAAACCCCTTGAGGCTTCATGGTAGATCACACCACTTGGAACTCTTTAAGGTGGAGATGTGGATCCTCACCGGCTAGCCCGTGGAAATGAGGAAGAAGATGAATCAAAACTGATTTGAGTTCGAAGTAAGCCTCTATGTTTGGATATTGAATCCCAAGAGGTTGGTAATTCATATCAGGGGCAGCAAGTTCTTTAAGGGTTTGTTCCCTAGGATTGGCCATTTCTAATTCAACTGGTTGGACAAGGACTGGTTCTTGAATTATTTGATTATCTCTTATGTTCCTCCTAAGTTGGTGAAGTGTTCACTCAATTTCAGGGTCAAACAAATCTGAGGGATTGTTTGGGGGGCTACGGGGCATTCAGAGATATTTTTAAAGAAAGAGTAAGATGGGTTTTTCTTTGTTTGTTTTCCGTTTATGATTTCTATGAGAAGACGAGTTTTTCTTTGTGTTTTTTTTCAATTTTTTTTTAAATTTTATTTTATTTTTTGGTTTTTTATTACAATAACCAGAAACTAATTACTAATTAAAGCACCATCCTCAGCAACGACGCCATTTGAAATGCACGGCCGATTGTCGCCTATAGACCAGTCAAAGTTTCGATACTCTTCTAATGTGTATAGCAGCAGTCAGGTCGAATCCTCGGCGATGATACTTTTTAATAGTCGGTTGTTTTTAGTTAATTGTATTCTGATTGGGGGGTTTGTTTGTAGATATTATGAAATAATTTATGGATTATGTTTGATTTAACAAATTTATAAAGATTGGGGTGAGTTCATTATTGGGGATTTAAGCTTATGATATCCTTGAGCTTTTCTTTATATTACATTAAATTAATACCCACTTCACAAGATGATTTTGATCGGAATTCCCAAGTGTTAAAGCTTTAATCCAAGCCATAACTTAACTTAGGTTTCTAATAATTACCATTACTTGTTTATGGTAGTGTATTTGTGGTTCCAATAATCTATTTAATCCACATATTAAACAAAATGTGTCATTAATCCATGACATATAAAGTTCAACATACACAATATTAACTCAAAGAATACTCGTCGAGAAAAGGCTCTCAATCACTTAATATACCCAAATTATAACTCACCCCAATGGTAGATTTACTCAAAATTTTAAATGATTAGTAATCTGTTTATAATGATTATGATGTTAAATTAAGAAAATAAGGAAAAGAAAGGGATAAGAAAAGAGTGGTGTGTCGAACACACACACAGGCGATAATGAGAATTAAAAACAGACTTTCGATTGAATGAGGAAGCAAAATAAGGGAAAGGGTTTCAAATTTATTTAAAATATTTTAATAGTATTAATATTTAATAACAGAGGGTGGATGATTAAAACATATTATAAAGAATAAACTTTCACTAAAATAGAATTACAAAAACAACACTTACGAGATTAAAAATGAAGAAAAGCACAAAAGCAAGTGAAATCAAAGAGATGAGGAAAGGTATCTCAAGTGAAAACTTGAGTATGGAAGGTCCTCCCAAACCTTTTTCAAGGATTTGGTCATGACAATATGTGATCCTCTCTTCTGAAATGCCAACCCCTTTGAAGGAGAGGATGGGGATGCATTTATAGCCCTTGGAAGTGGACTGTTTGCATTCCCAGTATGTCCCTCCACTTGGCTCAATGATTTAGACATACATATAGCAGAATCTAAAGATATCCATTTCTTAAAAGTTGAATATAATAATGTTGGCAGAACTCTCTCAAAATTTGGAGTCATTTGGACTTAAGGATCCAAATTTATGTCCGGTTTATTAAACAAAGTTAAACTGTCCATTTCAATCCATTCTTTTTCGATGGCCAAAATGTGAATGGATTTTGGAATAGTAATATGCCTTAAAATCCAAATTCTATATTAAACAAAGCCGGCTGCCTATATCTCTTATTTCACACTGCAAAATATCAGCTTGATTTGATGACTATATTAGGACATATATCCTGAATACTATACTAATTTTAATTCCCATCCAGAATGGTGGGTTGGACTTCAAATCATTAGTTGGGCCCCTTGTATTTGGATTTGGGCCTTGAAATTTTTATCCAATACTCCTTTAATTATCCCCCGAAATTTAGAGGATAATAAAAGAATTTTGACTTCCTGATTAATCCCAGCAATTAAATCTTAATGGATGGTCTAGTTTCTTCACATATTCTGTAGGCCTTCTTGTGTGGTCTATATGAGCCTTAAAATGGCAGAATTGGCTCATGATCCCTTCTAATGAAATGTTGGATATTGAATTAGGAATACTAAAAAATAAGAACCACACAATTTGTATCATTATTGTGATAGTTATAAATAAAATATTAAATTTAAACAATTGGACTACTTCTAAAAATGATCAAAAACTATACTTAGTATTAAAACATTAATATTTCACACAAATTATGCACATTTCATATAAAATCAGTAAAGGTAGTATTTAATAAGTCATAAAAATATTAATAACATCACACACCCCCACTGCACACCCCTTACCCCCCCCCCAGACAGCAGCCTCCCCACATCCCTTGCACCCCCCCCCCCGGTCCCCTTGCACCCCCATTGCACACCCCTTGCCCCCACCCTACTGGACCCCCCTTGAACCACCCCTACTGGACACCCCCCCCCCCTACACCCCCTGGACAGCACCCCCCCCCCAAACAGCATCCCCCCTACACATCCCTTTCACCCCCCCCCCCCGGTCCCCTTGCACCCCCTTGCAAACTCCCATTGCACACCCCTTTCCCCTGGAAAACACCCCCCCCCCCACACACACACACACATCCCTTGCACCCCCTGGTCCCCTTGCACACCCCCACTACACACCCCTTGCCCCCTATTGGACCCACCTTGAATCACCCCTACTGAACACCCCCCCCCCCAGATAGCAGTCCCCCCTTACACATCCCTTGCCCCCCCCCCCGGTCCCCTTGAACCCCCCTTGCACTTGCACACCCTCACTGCACCCCCCGGACCCCCTTGCACCCCCCCCCCCCACCTTGCACCCCCATGGACAGCATCCCCCCCCCCACACATACACGCGCGCATCCCTTTCACCCATGGTCCCCTTGTACACACCCACATTGCACACCCCATGCCCCCTATACCCCCCATGCACCACCCCTACTGAACACCCCCCCCCATGCACCCCATGGACAGTAGCCCCCCACCCCCTGGACACCCCCCCCCCCGAACAGCACCCCCCACCACCCTAGACAGACCCCCCCCCCCCTAAAAAGACACCCCCCCTGCACAACCCCACTTGCACCACCCTATCCCCTTGCACACACACCCCTGCTGGACACCCCTGCTAGACACCCCCCTTAAACATCCCTTGAACCCCCCTTTCACACCCCTATCCCCTTTCACACACAACATGTGTGTTCAGGTGAGAAATCAGGTTTTGTACACCTATGCATGTCAAGTTATGTGGTTCAAAAAACACAGTATGTGTCCCCTAGGTACACACCATTTAATATTACAAAGAAATTCCTTCAAGAATGATTAGTATAAATTGATTCAAAATAAATAAACAATAAGATAAATAAGAACAAAAGATTTAGTTTTATTTGGTTCCTTTAGGGCATATGTGCATAGAAAGAACACCTCCCAAAAGGAACCCATTTTATTATTCTCAAAAAAAATGTTACAAGTAACAAACCAATAGTATGAACAATAAGAAAATATAAATGATAAAAATATTCTATTTTCAACTCATACATTCACATATTTAAACTCACACTTATGTTTGAGGGGTATTGTCGTGTACCCATAGAAGAAAATAAAACCCTATTAATATCTCAAAACCTCGAGTAGCACCAACAACAAAAAATAGTGTTGGATACATAATGAATACAAGAAATTGGTTGCATTATCTTAGCCGCTAGGAGAAAGTTTTTTATAAATTCAGGACCCATACACTAATAATGCAGGTTTTCACCAACAAGGTACCATGTAATGAAAATTTGCTTCACTGAATGAACTAAAAATACCTGAAGGTCACCATTGCTAGCCACATCAAATTCCACTTGATTGACTGTATCAAGCACAAGAGGTCATCCAATAAATTTTCATCTTGATTTTAAATTTTCCAGAGCATGTGTGATAGGATATCTCCCATGTCATTAATTTCAGTTTTCATTCAGGAAAATGCCAGATTCAAAGCAGAATGATCAAAAGATCAAAGGAATTACCAGAATTTTGCTTCACAAACTTGAACAGCTTAATTATTTAATCCTGCCAAAATGTACTTAAGATGTTTTAAGAAATATCTCTAATAGCCATTAATAAAGTAGACATAGAAAATAAGAACAAGCATACTCTTTGAATGATGTTTTTCTGTAAAATTTGTTGCAATGATGGAAGAACTGTCATAGTTACAACACCTGGGCTTTTCATACTTGCTAACCCTCCACAAGTTGGGTTGAAGAAGTAGTTCTTAGGACCCTAAATTGAAGGTGAAAACAGAAATGGTTACAAATCCATAGCCTAAAAGATAAATTATTAATCTACAAGCAAACATAATGATATGTTCTATGTAAATGGACACTACTATATCAATAGAATTAAATGCTAAGATGAGTTATCGATAAATTTCTATTTTCTACATGAGAGTATAAAAATCTGGTTATGTGGTTGGATAACAAGCTCTCAACCCAACGATCAATGTCTATAAAACAAAAATTAAGGGATTGGGTGACCCTAGATATCAAATAGACTTAAAATTTCTGAAAATAAATCAAAAGTGTTGAATAGTTAGGTTGGACCTTGACCCAGAGCCATTTATATATTCAAGTTATGAATCTCACATTGATTTTTTACTATGATGGAATTTTAAAAAACACCTCTCTCTCTGTCTCGAGACTAGAAATCCACTAAACCTAACCCTTCAGGCTTCATGACACATTTGGCCACCAAACCCTAATTTCAGCCTCCTAGGCCACATCCCAGCCCAGTGACCACTTCCTCCTCACCCCCCTCATGTAGTTGTGCAGCCTCTTCCAGGCATAGCCCTTCCCCTAACCCCTGCACCAGCCCCCCTAACCCCCCCACCCCTGCACCATCACCCCTAACCCCCCCCCCTACACCCCCACCTCCCCATGTACTAGCCTCCCCCCTAAACCAGTCCCCTCCCCCACAACCATCCCCTAACCCCCCCCCCCCCCCCCCCCGCCCACACACACACACCACCACCCCCTAGCCCCTAGCCTGCACCATCCCCCAACCCCCCCACCCTTGCACCAGCCCCCCTAACCCCCCCCCCTGCACCACCCCCACCCCCACCCCACCTCCCCCTGTACTAGCCTCCCCCCTAAACTAGTCCCCTCCCCCACAACCATCCACTAACCCCCCCCCCCACACACACACACCACCACCACCCCCCTAGCATGCACCATCCCCCCAACCCCCCACCCCTACACCAGCCCTCTAACACCCCCCCCCCCCCCCCCGCACCTCCCCCACCCCTTCCCCTGTACTAGCCTCCCCCCCAAACCAGTCCCCTCTCTCCAAAACAAGTCCCCTCCCCCCCCCCCTACACCACCCCCTATCCTGCACCATCCCCCACCCCCTAGCCCTGAACCAACCCCCCCCCCCCCCCAAACTAGTCCCATCCCACACAACCATCCCCTACCCCCCCCCCCCCCATCCCCCCTAGCCTCCACTATCCCCCCTAAAATTTTCAAAACAACAGTTCAACACAGGTATTATTCTGTAAATAGAATATAGAATCACGAATACTTAAATAATACCAATCTTTAAATGTATTACAATAATATGAAATCTATACATATTGATTCAAAAATATAAACTCACAAGAACAAGAAATTACATGGAATAGATTCATGTAAAAATTATAGCATCTTAACATGCTAAATAGAAACTAAAATAAGCATTTTGAATAACACCAAATAAAAAATAATGATTAGTATGAGAAAACAAGATCAAATAGAAGTGATATCCAACAACACCAATCGATATAAAGCAGTAAAGAAATCATAAAAAGGACACTAATATTTTTATGTGCTTCACAGAATTGGAAATAAAGAATCACCATAACCAGGTTTCTCCAAACACAGTAGAATAAAAGATGTTAACATCATGGACCCTTAGTGGTGTTTTAGTTCCCCTTATTCACCTCTTTTTCATCATCTATAACTCATCATTTTCCATAAAACCTAGTTTAGGTTTAACAACAAATAAATTAAAAAGTTGAACTTGTACAAGAAGACAATCAAAATTTGAAATTTCCCTTTTGAATCCAATAATGAAAACCGTAGACCACAGGCTGCACAACACCCATTCTAAGCTCACTATTTCTAATAGGTAAATATTCAATGCAAAAAGAATGAACTACAACAGTGACAAAATGAATGAGTTGGTTTTACAACCCATGCCCCGAGAAAAAAATTGAAGGTTCAAGATACAGTGAAAACATGAGGTGCAATGAGCATGCACCATCAAGTAATTGAAAGATGATATAAACATGGATTATAATAAAACTTTATATAATGAGGAAAAGGAGTCACCATATGATCCAGAAAGTGCATACAAACTCCATATATAAAATCATGTTTCAATATCCACTTTTTCTGATCTTCCATAATTAGAAGTGTTTCACTTCATCAACAAAAATTCTTCATATTCCTCTCAGACCAACCTGACAATCAAGTAAATAAGCATTGTCTAGCCCTTTTTCCAAGTTAATCAAATGAAGATTCAACTAAGCATGATTGTATGAAACAGAAATTTAAAGCATTCTATCAGATAGGCATTAACAAATAGTCTTCAATAAGAATGTCCTTAAACAAAAGCATGATTCCAAAAGGATGATCAAAGTGCAGCATGAAAAACACTAGTGATTTCTAATTCAATAGGTAGATCTTATTAAGAACTCAAAACATGATTTCCATTAATTTGCAACTCCAATATGGAAATGTAATGCAATAGAAAATTAAAAATACTACATTTTATGGTGAAAAGAGAGGGAACCACAAGTGCATGGAAGGATATAATCATTCATTCTCATCACACCTACACTAATATAACACTATTAATTTTAAAATAATGAAATAATGAAGGAGTGGAACCACAAGTGCATGGAAGAAATAAAATAGAAGTGAAAAATGATGAATATAATGAAGGGTGTCCTTATATAATTCTCTCATTGATTATATAATAATATATTATAAAATAAATTCACCCCCTAAATAATACCTTGGAATGACCCAAGATCTAAATCCATTCACTCTCTCTTTAGTGTGTTAGGTTAGGTAGTGAAAAAAAATGATTTTTGATACACTAATTTCACCTACCCATGGTAATTGAGAATGCTTAATCACTCCTTTATCACCCCTCACTCCCCTCCATCATATTATAAATGAATGAAAATTGTGGTAGTATTATTTTTAAACCAAATTAATAGATAAAACCATGATAAAATTTAAAGGCACATGGATAATAATCTACTACTCATATGGAAACAATCTGATTTCATGAAAATCACACTAGAGAAATGAAAATACAAATTCATTTAAATCCATGGATTTTGATGGGGGGATTTCTCCTCAACCACACCATAGTAGTCTAAAAATAATCACCATATAAAACAATTAACTAATCAAAAACCATTATGACATATTATAATTTTTTTGAGATCAATCTATTTATAAGTGGTAATGAGGTTATTTATCTAATGTTCACATCAAGGCCATATTCCACCTATTATTTCATTGTTGATGGATCAATATAATTATTCATTGGATGGGTTACATGTTTCTATATTTTAAGGTTGTTATGTATTTATATAAACTCTTGAATCTCCTATATTTTCTTGACACTTTCCCATAAATAATACAATAATATTTAGGAAAATATTTCAAAGATTTCAATTTTCTCTCTTTTTAATATAGAAAATCACTTTTCTCCATATTTTAACACCCATCAACAATTTTTCCATGTTCCTCTCATTGAATTTCAACATTCCCTAACCAATTCACTCATTATACAACTCTGGTTTTTTAGTTTCTAATGTTGGTTATTCAGTTTTTTCCTATGATTTTGAAGACTCTAATGGTTTAGGAATCAATGGTTTAGGTTTTAAAATAGTTTTCCCACTCTTGGGAATAGTCACAACTTTGAGTTTTTTATGAGAGGTTTGTGTGTAACAAGATTCTTCTAAGATAATGAGGAAGGGTAAACCTGAGTGGGAATGGGTTCCACAGACATTTCAATGTTTTATATATCTATAATCAATGATGAAAATTGATAATTCATTTTCAATATTTTTTTAAAAAAAATTATTCTAATAATTTATATGGAAAAGATTGGATTCGATGTACATACAAGGATTCATACTATGCCACTAGGGTACAACGAGAGGTGACTCTTGAGACCCATAAATGGGGATATCAGTAGCTTAAAACATCTTCCAACACATATAAAAAAATTTAGTTTTTCATGATGAAAGGGAGTGTTCTGAATAAAAAGATCCTCATAAGTATCAAACATCAGAAGAAGTTCATCAATGGTCATAGAAGAAGATGAAATTGTATCAAAAGGAAAATGTATCTAATTTTTCATTGAATGATATATACATTCCAAATTTTTGGTTTTTGGATAGAAGATGTACGTCACACAAGACCTGAAATAAAAATCTTATTACAGATATCAAATATGATAAAGGTGGATTGGTTCTATTTTCCAGTGATGAATAAATAATGATCCGAAAACTACTTTTTAAAATAAATCAAAGAGTTATGAGAAGGTACAAACCAAGTTCAAAAAATAATAAAACAAAGGGGAAGACAAAAAACTCTCACATCTGGAATTATGCCGGCCTTTAATGGTGAAGATCAGGAGCATCTGCAATCACCAGCTTTTCCCCCTCCCTTGGAAGTGATCTGAGACCTGTGAACAGAGTAACCTCTTATTCATAATTCACCTTTGAACCTAGAAAGTTGGCCCCTGTGTTCCTTTCATTCCAAGCATGAAGAACCTCCAGGTTGTTTTTCGTAAACATTTTAATTCTGTATATGGTGTATTCAGTAGTCCATGGTGTGAGACCGTATTCGAGAAGGGAATTGAAGACCATTAGAGAATCAGTCTCAATGGTATTAAGAGCGATATGCTTCTACCTACAAATGGTGAGACCGCTGAGCAGATCATTAGCCTTGGCTTGTAGTGAATCATGAGTTCCTAAATGAATTGATAATTCCAACATAACTAATCCCCAAGTATTCTTTATGAAACCACCCCCCCTCATGTAACCCAAAATATAAGAACCATATATGTTTGTCTTCAAACCCGAACTGTGCGGAATCCATTTGATCCATATGCCCATCTTTTCACTGCCTGCACTAATGGAGCTATGAGTGACTTTGATAAATGGTCTCACATAAGGGGAAGTGGTGTTATCCTTACATAATCATGTAAGATCGATCAAAATGATCTTTTTGTAGAGATAGATGCATGTTTTGTGACCTGTGTTGCCGTTGAAAGTGTCGGGGATGAGGGTGTTGTAGTGACAGAGGTTGTCGGGGAGGAGGGCACCGTGGTGAGAGAGGTCTTCGGGGAGGAGGGCGCCATTATGAGAGAGGTCATCGGGGAGGAGGGCACCGATGTGGGAGAGTTCGTCGAGGAGAAGGGCGCCTCTGTGAGAGAGGGTTTCACTGTGAGATCGTCGGGGAGATCGTTGGGAGGAGGAGACATCGTCGAGGAGGAGGGTTGAATGGTGATAGGGATGTGGATCGGAGGAGGAGGAGGAGCCTGATATAGATTGAAAAAAAATGATACTCGCGATGTAAAATTGATTTAGCCACAAATATTGAATTAAATCATGGAAATAAAAAATATATAGCCACGGACCTATAAAATTGTGGCTATAGGTCTGTGGTTATAGATTAAATTTCTAGTAGTGTTTTATTGTTTATTGCATTGCTAGGTAATTTATACTTCCATAGTTTTTTATTATATCTGCTTCTGTTGTGCCACTTGTTATATCATGCTTCCGCTATTGTCTGTTTATTTATATTATCTATTGTTCCACTATGATATAAGGTTATAGTCTCCCCACTATACCACCTTACACCCTCGCTGTTAATCAGCAACCTCTGGTGTATGGGGAGGTGTGCTTGAGGTCATGTCACCCACCAGCTTGAGGCACCGGTTGAGTGGATCCTGGGTCAGGACGTTACAAAGTGGTATCCTAGGTTTCTTTTTCCTTTTTTCTTGTTTTTTGGGTATTATACAGGAGACTAGGAGGTAATGGAATTTGGTAATGAGCTTGATCCTATGAGTAGTTAACCCATGTATAGGGGAAACCCAAATTACTTGGGATGTGTTATTATTGTTATTGGAGTAAACCTATTACAATTGATATGATTTCACTATTGGGTGACACACATGCTTCATATTATTACTCTTGTTGTTTATATTATTGACCAATACTTCATTCCTTGACCTTTTATTCAAGGAATTAGAATCTCATGCATCATTATAGGCACATTAGGATATTCCATGCATTTTTCCATGCCACATCTACTTTTTATGTTCATTTGTTGCCTATATATAGTTAGTGCCTAATTATTATATATTGAAATATGCTAACATTTCTTGTAGGGAAAGTATATTTAGATTAATTAAAGTTTCTATATCAATCTAAATGGTGTTTTCCCGCATAGATTGGTGATGAAACCTTAATTATCCAATTATACCACAATGTGGGTTTTGGACCTATTGGATCTAGACCGTGATATATGTATATATTCATATAAATACTATGAACTTGGATAAATTTAAAAGATTTAAAAGAAAATTTTTATCACTAAATGGGGATTCCAATTACAAAGTAAAGGGTTTTTTCTTATAGACATTTCAATCGAAACTCTATATACCAAAACCTTTGTTTTGTGATGCGAGACCTAGACCCAAACCTGACCTTAATAGTGGGAAGTTGAGGGTGTATCTTACATCCTTATGGCCTGTTATGGTCTTTCCTCATTACCTAAACCTAAATTTTGGAGCAAGCATAGAGGTGTGATCTTTTGTATAGAAAGATTACATACCTGCCCTTTTATCTATCTGAAATTATTTCAATTGTTGAATTATCTTATGAGTTGTTCATTTGGCATTGTAGAATCATGCCACCACGAAAACCTCAAGTCGTATAGGAGGTATCACAGGAATCTTTGGGCCCACCACCTCTAGTGCATGATCTTCATTACCTTCTAGGTGGATATCCCTTCGTATGGAATCTTTTCATCCTTAACGTGACAGGGTTTGATGTTATCATCGAGATTGACTAGTTAGTTCCCTATTGATCCCATATTGACAATTATCACCATAGGGTGATGTTTATATCACTAGAGGGTGGTAGAAATATCCATAAGGGATAATGGAATGTCCATGTGTCTCAAGAAGGACTGGAGCATTAGGGAATGAGAAGAGTGATAACTCATATTGTTAGTCTCTTCTTGGATGATTAGGGGTTAAGACCCATTGTTTTCCCTCCTATAGTTGATCGTTTCAGGGATGTATTCCCTGACAACTTTTCTAGGATACCTCTAATGACAGAGGTATAATTCACCATTGATCTAGTTATAAGAGCAGTACTAGTGTTAATTCCTCCATACAGGATGGAACCTATGAAGTTTTTTGAGCTCAAGAAATAATTGGAAGGCTTGGAGGCTAAAGTTTTTATACACCCCAACACTTCTCCATGGAGTTCACTGGTCCTTTTTTCCAAGAAGGCGGATAGTAAACTCATACTTTGCATGGATTACTAATGGTTGAACCAGCTCATGGTAAAGAACCAGTATTCACTGGTCTTTATGAGTGTCTAGTAATGTTGTTCAGTATCACGAATTCACCTATGGTTTTTATGGATCTAATGAGTTATTTTTTTCATATGTACTTAGATTACTTCACACTAGTTTTTGTGGATTATATCTTAGTGTATTCTCATTATTGACACGGACATGTTCAACATCTTGATATTGTGATTAATAAATTGATAGAGAATCATCTTGACACCAAAATTAGTAAATTACATATTTGGATAATCAAGGTCCACTTCCTGGGTCATATTATCTTAGATACATGAGTGTCAATAGACCTATAGAAGGTGAGAGTTGTAGTTTCCTAGGAGCAACCCAAAAATTTCTTAACATACAGAGTTTCTTAGGGATAGTTAGGTATTATAGATGCTTCATCCAGGATTTCTCATGCCTAGAAGTTCCTCTTACGGGCTTTAATAAGAAGTTTTTGAAATTTTTATGGTCATAAGATTTTGAATTAGCCTTTTAAGAGTTGAAGGGAAGATTGAATTTGACACCAATCTTGATTCTTTCAGAGCCAGTAAAAATATGTACAGTTTATTATGATTCATTAGGTATCAGGATAGACGAAATTTTGATGTAGTATAAGTGATTTGGAGCTTATGAGTCTCATCATTTGAGGACTCAGAAGTGAAATTTCCTAACATATGACCTCAATCTAGAAGTTGTAGTTCATGAACTACATTGTTGGAGACATTATTTTCATAGATATCATTTTTTGGTATTCATGGATCACAAAAGCCTCAAGTATAGATTTACAAAACATGATCTGAATATCAGGAAATGCAGATTATTTTAATACCTACAATCCTTTGATTTCAAGGTTGCCTCTATACTTGGAAAAGGAAATTTTGTAACCGATGCTCTAAGCTGAAAGACTCAGACATGTGAATCTTAGGAGGCCAGTGCTGAGTGAAAACTTATAGCCTTGTTTTCATAGATCCATATTGAGGTTTAGGAGGACCATGGATAGACTATCCTCATAGCTTTAGTAGTGACCTCTACCCTTCTAGAATGGGTGAGAATGAGGAAACTCTCAGATCCCGAGGGATTAGTCCTAAGGTAAAGTATCTTAGATGGTGATTTATCATCTAGTTTAACTATGTATGGGTATGAGACCTTATACTCTTGTGGTCATGCTTGGGTCCCAACAAACATCAGAGAGGAGCTGATGTAGGAATTCCATGGATCAATTTGGGTAGTACATCCTTGTTTCACCAAGATACATCGAGACTTATGTCACTAGTATTGGTGGCTTGCTATGAAATGGTATATACTTGGATTTATCACTCGGTGTTCCACCTATTAGTAGGTGAATACATAAAATCAATGATCGAATGGACTCTTATAGTCATTGTCCATTCTTGATTAGAAATGGTACGATATATCTATAGAATTTGTGATAGGTTTACCTAGGTTTCCTATAGGCAATGATACAATTTAGGTAGTCATTGAATGTTTGATGAATTTCACACACTTTTTACCTATTTGAGAAACCTTTTTGGTAGAAAATATAGGGAAGCTATACGTCTAAGAGTTCATACGTCTTCATGGAGCTCCACATTCTATCATATATGATAGGGACACTCACTTCATGTCTTGATTCTGGAAGGGGTTGTAGAATGCCTTGGATAAATAGGTGATTTTGAGTATGACCTATCACCCACAGACTGATGGATAGACAGAGTGCACAATTCAGGTATTAGAGGACATGCTCAATGCATGTGTCCTGGACTTTGGGGATTCTTGAGAGAAAAACATACCCTAGTTGAGTTCTCTTACAATAATAGTTTTTAGGATACCATCGAGATGTCTCATTATAAAGCTTTATATTGTAGGCCTTGTTGATCACCTCTATATTGGTTATAGGTAGGGGAGATAGCTTTTTTAGGACCACATCTCATCTGGGAGACTTCAGAGCAGGTCTATCTGATTAGGAAGCGCATGTTGACATCTCAGTCTAGATAATTCATATGCTAACTGTCATCGACTGCCTCTTGAGTTTGATGTTGGAGACTGGGTTTTATTATGATTTTCACCCAAGTTGATCCATCAATGAACTCGTAGGCAAGGTAATATTTCACCTCAATTTGTTGGACCCTTTGAGGTTTTTGAAACGAATCAGATCAGTGGATTACCAGATATCACTTCCTCAAAGATATCGGTTTATGCATGATGTCATTCATGTATCTCAGCTCTGCCTATATTATGTAGACTCATAACATGTTTTCCAATTTTATGAGGTTGAATTAGATATTGATGCTTCTTTTGAGGAGTATACAATGCATATTGTGGATCTAAGCGTGCAAACACTCTGAGGCAGGTTAGTCCCTTTAGTACGTGTGTTATGGAAGCATATTCGAGTATAGGACGATAACTAGGAGTAGAAGGATGATATATGAGCCCAGTGGCCAGAGATTTTCTTAGATGATCCCTCTTCACCCTTTGAAGGACAACTTGGGGATGAGTTTCTTTAAAGAGGGAAGGTTGTAATGCCATGAATTTTTCTTAAAGGTGTGAATCAATTTTTTTTAGTTAAAACTCCTTGTTTTACCTTGGTAAATGTTCCCTATAGCCTAGGGAAGTTTTCAGGAGAATATGGGGCTTTTTAGGAGACCATATTTCTAGAAAATGGAGAAACATAATGGGGCGCATGGTTAGCACATGATTAGTAAAAATCATGAAACTCTATCATACGAGGTACCCAATGCATAGGAGAGGTCACACGGTTTGTTTGAAACTGTGCGATCTAGGGTTCATGCCTGTGTGGGGTTGTAGAGGTTGGTGATAGAGGATTTTCACATAGATTGTGCATAGTTAGTCAAACCATGTGCCCATCTTGTGTAGGGTTCCACCTTAGATAGTGGGTAGTACATTGTTGGCGCACAGTTTGGCCAACTGTGTATCCAAACCATGAGACCCATATTTTTAAGGGTGGATTTATGTTCTCAACCCTAAAATGTTTTTAACTTAGACCCTTATTTCCCTTCTCTATTCCAGAATATGTGAGCTTCTTCTTCTATCTTGTGATCTCTCCCTTCACCTATTCTAGGTTCTTTGATTACTCCTTGATCTAAACTATGATTATAATGTCATTAGTCTTGTTTGATCTGCATCAGTAAGCTCTAGAATCCTCTTTCTTCCTTTCATAGTTTATATTCCCGTCTCTTATTCTATTTTGGTGCAAGATCTTATGACCTATTTTCATAATTTTGTACTTTTTCTCTGATTTCTTATGTTTTACTTCGAACCTGAAGTCGATATTAGATGAGGAGTCATCTATGGAGATAAAAGTCAATATAGGATCAATAGGGAACTAACTAGTCCATATCAATGATTACATAAAACCCTATCATGTTGAGGAAGAAAAGATTACATACGGAGGGATATCATAGAATTTTCTCCAATGTAAGTATTGTATCCTTGAGATAGGTAGATATCCCTTCATATGGAATATTTTCATCCTCAAGGTGACAGGGTTTGTGTAATCATCAAGATGGACTAGTTAGTTCTCTATTGATCCCATATTAATTGTTATCGCCATAGGGTGATTTTTACATCACCAGAGGGTGGTAGACATATCCATAAGGGAGAATGGGATGCCCATGTGTCTCAAGAAGGACTGGAACATCAGGGAATGGGAAGAGTGATAACTCATATTTCTAGTCTCTTCTTGGATGATCAGGGGTTAAGACCCATTGTTTTCCCTCCTATAGTTTATCATTTCAGGGATGTCTTCCCTGAAAACTTTTCTAGGATACCTCCAATAACAGTGGTATAATTCACCATTGAGATAGTTCTATAAGTAGAATTAGTGTTAATTCCTCTATACAGGATGGAACCTATGAAGTTTTTTGAGCTCAATAAACAATTGGAAGGCCTGTAGGATAAATTTTTTATACACCCCAACACTTCTCCATGGGATTCACTGGTCCTTTTTCCAAGAAGGAGGACAGTACCCTCATGATTTGCATGGATTACCGATGGTTGAACCAGATCGTAGTCAAGAACTAGTATTCACTGGTCTTTATGAGTGTCTGGTAATGTTGTTCAGTCTCACAAATTCACCTAGGGTTTTTATGGATATAATGAGTCAGTTTTTCTACATGTACTTAGATTACTTCATACTAGTTTTTGTGGATGATATCTTAGTGTATTCACATTCTTTACATGGACATGTGAAACATCTTGATATTGTTATGAATACATTAAGAGAGAATTATCTTAACACTAAGATTAGTAAATTTCATATTTGGATCATCAAGGTCCACTTCCTGGGTAATATTATCTCAGAGACAGGAGTGTCAATAGACCTAGAGAAGGTGAGAGCTGTAGTTTCCTAGAAGCAGCCCAAAAATTTCTTAACATACAGAGTTTATTGGGGATATCTAGGTATTATATATGCTTTATCCAGGATTTATCATGCCTATCAGTGCCTCTTATGGGCTTTAATAAGAAGGTTGTAAAATTTGTATGGTCAGAAGCTTTTGAATTAGCCTTTTAAGAGTTTAAGGGAAGAATGACTTCAACGATGATCATGATTCTTTCAGATCCAGTAAAAATATGTACAGTTTATTATGATGCATCAAGTATTAGTCTAGAAGAAATTCTGATGTAGGATAAGCGATTTGGAGCTTATGGGTCTCATCATTTGAGGACTCACAAGCGAAATTTCCTGACATACGGCCTCAATCTAGCAGTTGTAGTTAATTATCTACATTGTTGAAGACATTATTTTCATAGAGATCATTTTTTGGTATGAATGGATCACAAAATCCTCAAGTATATATTTACAAAACATGATCTTAATATCAGGAAATGCAGATGGTTTGAATACCTACAATCCTTTGATTTTGAGGTTGCCTCTATGCTTGGAAAAGGAAATGTTGTAATCAATGCTCTAAGATGAAAGACTCAGACACATGAATCTTATGAGGAAAATGGAAAGTGGAAACTTATAGCCTTGTTTTCATATATCCATGTTGAGGTTTAGGAGGATCATGGATAGACTATCCTCATAGCTTTAGTAGTGACCTCTACCCTTCTAGAACGGGTGAGAATGAGGAAACTCTTAGATCCTAAGGGATTAGTCCTAAGGGAAAGTATCTCAGATGATGATTCATCTTCTAATTGAACCATGGATGAGGATGAGACCTTATTCTCTTGTGGGCATGTTTGGGTCCCAACAGACATCATAGAGGAGCTGATATAGGAATTATATGCCTCAATTTGGGTAGTACATCCTAGTGTCACCAAGATGTATCGAGACTTATGTCACCAGTATTGTTGGCCTGCAATGAAATGGTAGATAGTCATATTTATTACTCAATGTTCCTTTTATTAGTGGCTGAAGACATAAAATCAACAACTAGATAGACTCTTATAGTCATTTTCCATTCTTGAGTAGAAATGGGATGATGTCTCTATAGACTTTGTGATAGGTTTACCTAGATTTCCTAGAGGCAATGATATAATTTGGGTAGTCATTGAATGTTTGATGAAGTTCACACACTTCTTACCTATTCAAGAAACCTTTTTGGTAGAAAATCTATGGAAGCTATACGTTTGGGAGTTCATGCATCTTCATTGAGCTCCACATTCTATCATATATGACAGGGACACTCACTTCATGTCTTGATTCTAGAAGGGGTTGCAGAAGGCCTTGGATAAATAGGTGATTTTGAGTATGATATATCACCCATAGACTGATGGACAGACAGAGTGCACAATTTATGTATTAGAAGACATGCTCAGTGCATGTGTCCTGGACTTTGGGGATTCTTGAGAGAAACACATACCTTAGTTGAGTTCTCTTACAATAACATTTTTCAGGATACCATCGAGATGTCTCCTTATAAATATTTATATGGTAGGACATTTTGATCACCTCTGTACTGGTTAGAGGTAGGGGAGACAACTTTTCTTAGACCAAATCTCATCCAGGAGACTTCAGATCAGGTCTAGATGATCAGGAAGTGCATTTTGATAGCTCAGTCTAAACAATTAATATTCCAACTATCATCGACGACCTCTTGAGTTTGAGGTTAGAGACTGGGTTTTCTTATGATTTTCACCTAGTTTGATCCATCAATGAACTCATAGGCAGGGTAATATTTCACCTTGATTTGTTGGACCCTTTGAGGTTTTGAAATGAATCATATCAATGACTTACTAGATATCACTTCCTTAGAGATATCGGTCTATGCATGATGTCATTAATGTATCTCAGCTCTTCCTATATTATGCAGAATCATCACATGTTTTTCAATTTGATGAGGTTTAATTAGATATTGATGCTTATTTTGAGGAGTATCCAGTGCATATTGTGGATCAAAGCATGAAGACACTCCAAGGTAGGTCAGTCCCTTTAGTATGGGTGTTATGGAAGCACATCCAAGTACAGGATGATACTTAGGAGTTGGATGCTGATATATGAGCCCAGTGGATAGATATTTTCTTAGATGATCCCTCTTTACCCTCTGAAGTCCAACTCAGGGATGATTTGCTTTAAAGAGGGGAGGTTTTAATGACCTGGCTTTTTTTGAAGGTGCAACTCATTTGTTTTTAAGTTAAAATTTCTTGTTTTACCTTGGTAAACATTCCATAAAGCCTAGGGAAGTTTTCAAGAGCATCTATGGCTTGTTCAGATCCTAGATTTCTAGAAAATGGAGAAACATAATGGGGCGCATGGTTAGCACACGATTAGTGAAAATCATGCAACTCTACCATACGAGGTACCTAGTTCATAGGAGAGGTTGCACGGTTTGTTTGAAACCGTGCGATCTAGGGTTTATGCCCATTTACAGTTGTAGAGGTTGGTGATAGAGGCTTTTCACATATATTGTGCACGGTTAGTCAAACCATGTGCCCAGTCCGTGCAGGGTTCCTCCTTAGATAGTGGGTGGCACACAGTTGGCACACAGTTTAGCCAACCGTGTAGCCAAACCATAAGACCCATATTTTTAAGGGTGGATTTATGTTTTCAACCCTGAAATGTTTTTAACTTAAACCCTTATTTCCCTTCTCTATTCTATAAAATGTGAGCTTTTTCCTCTCTCTTTTGATCTCTCACTTCACCTATTCTAGGTTCTTTGATTATTCCTTGATCTAAACTCTGATTAAAATGTCATCAGTCATGTTGGATCTACATTAGTAAGATCTAGAATCCTCTTTCTTCTTTTCATAGTTTATCTTCCCATCTCTTATGCTATTTTGGTGCAATCTCTTATGACTTATTTTCATAACATTAGATTTTTTTATCTGATTTCTTTTGTTTTACTTCAAACCTGAAGTCGATATTGGACAAGGAGTCATCTATGGAGATAAAATTCAATATGGGATCAATAGGAAACTAAATAGTCCATCTCAATGATTACATAAAACCCTTTCATGTTGAGGATGAAAATATTCTATATGAAGGGATATCAGAGAATTTTCTCCAATGTAAGTATTGTACCCTTGAGATAGGTGGATATCCCTTCGTATGGAATCTTTTCATCCTCGACATGATAGGGTTTGATGTAATCATCAAAATGAACTAGTTAGTTCCCTATTGATCCCATATTAACTGTTATTGCCATAGGGTTATGTTTATATCACCAAAGGGTGGTAGACATATCCATAAGGGAGAATGGGATGTCCATGTGTCTCAAGAAGGATTGGGGAATCAGGGAATGGGAAGAGTGATAACTCATATTGCTAGTCTCTTCTTGGATGATCAGGGGTTAAGACCCATTGTTTTCCCTCCTATAGTTTATCGTTTTAGGGATGTCTTCCCTAACAACCTTTCTAAGCTACCTCTAATGATAGAGGTAGAATTCACCATTGAGCTAGTTATAAGAGAATAATTAGTGTTAATTCATCCATATAGAATAGAACCTATGAAGTTTTTGGAGCTCAATAAATAATTGGAAGGCCTGGAGGATAAATTTTTTATACACCCCAACACTTCTCCATGGGGTTCACTGGTCCTTTTTGCCAAAAAGGTGGACAGTACCCTCATGATTTGCATGGATTACTGATGGTTGAACCATATCATGGTAAATAACCAGTATTCACTGGTCTTTATGAGTGTCTGGTAATGTTGTTCAGTCTCATGAATTCACCTGTGGTTTTTATGGATCAAATGAGTTAGTTTTTTCACTTGTACTTAGATTACTTCATACTAGTTTTTGTGGATGATATCTTAGTGTATTATCATTCTTGACATGGACATGTGAAACATCTTGATATATTGATGAATACATTAAGATAGAATCATATTGACACCAAGATTAGTAAATTCCATATTTGGATCATCAAGGTCCACTTCTTGGGTCATATTATCTCATAGACAGAAGTGTCAATAGACCTAGACAAGTTGAGAGTTGTAGTTTCCTAGGAGCAGCCCAAAAATTTTACAGAGTTTCTTGGGGCTAGATAGGTATTATAGATGCATCATCTAGGATTTCTCATGCCTAGAAGTTCTTCTTATAGGATTTAATAAGAAGGTTGTGAAATTTTTATGGTCAGAACCTTTTGAATTATCCTTTTAAGAGTTAAAGGGAAGATTGAATTCAACACTGATCTTGATTCTTTCAGAGCCAGTAAAAAGATGTAGAGTTTATTATAATGTATCAGGTATTAGTATAGAATCAATTATAATGTAGGATAAGTTATTTGGAGCTTATGTGTATCATCATTTGAGGACTCACAAGCAAAATTTCCTGACATACAACCTCAATCTAGCAGCTATAGTTCATGCTCTACATTGTTGGAGACATTATTTTCATAGAGATCATTTTGTGGTATTCATGGATCAAAAAAACCTCAAGTATATCTTTACACAATATGATCTGAATATTAGACAATGTAGATGGTTTGAATACCTAAAATCCTTTGATTTCGAGGTTGCCTCTATGCTTGGAAAAGGAAATGATGTAACTGATGCTCTAAGCTGAAAGACTCAGACACATGAATCTTAGGAGGCCAGTGGTGAGTGGAAACTTATAGCCTTTTTTTCATAGATCCATGTTGAGGTTTAGGAGGATCATGGATAGACTATCCTCGCATATTTAGTAGTGAACTCTACCCTTCTAGAATGGGTGATAATGAGGAAACTCTCATATCCATAGGGATTAGTCCTAAGGGAAAGTATCTCAGATGGTGATTCATATTTTGGTTGAAACATGGATGAATATGAGACCTTATGCTCTTTTGGGCATGTTTGGGTCCCAACAGACATCATAGAGGAGCTAATGTAGGAATTCTATACCTCAATTTGGGTGGTACATCCTAGTGTCACCAAGATATATTGAGACTTATGTCAATCGTATTGGTGGCCTTCTATGAAATGGTAGATAGTCGGCTTTATCACTCGGTGTTCCGCCTATTGGTGGGTGAATCCAAAAAATCAACGACTGGATGGACTCTTATAGTCATTTTACATTCTTGAGTAGAAATGGGACGATGTCTTTATAGACTCTGTAATAGGTTTACCTAGATTTCCTAGAGGCAATGATATAATTTGGGTAGTCATTGAATTTTTGATGAAGTTCACACACTTCTTACCTATTCGAGAAACCTTTTTGGTAGAAAATATAGGGAAGCTATACGTCTGGGAGTTCATACATATTCATGGAGCTCTACATTCTATCATATCTGATAGGGAAACTCACTTCATGTCTTGATTCTGGAAGGGGTTTCATAAGGCCTTGGATAAATAGGTGCTTTTGAGTATGACCTATCACCCACAGACCGATGGACAGATAAAGTGCAAAATTCAAGTATTATAGTACATGATCAGTGCATGTGTCCTGGATGTTGGGGATTATTGAGAGAAACACATACCCTAATTGAGTTCTCTTACAATAACAATTTTCAAGATACCATCGAGATGTATCCTTATAAAGCTTTATATGGTAGGACTTTTTGATCACCTATGTACTAGTTAGATGTAGGGGAGACATATTTTCTTAGACCACATCTCATCCAAGAGACTTCAGACCAAGTCCATATGATCAGGAAGCGCTTGTTGACAGCTCAATCTAGACAATTCATGTGCCAGATGTCATTTAAAACCTCTTGAGTTTGAGTTTGGAGACTGGGTTTTCTTATGATTTTCACCCAGGTTGATCCATCAATGAACTCATAGGTAGGGTAATATTTCACCTCGATTTGTTGGACCCTTTGAGGTTTTGAAATGAATCAGATCAGTGGATTTCCAGATATCACTTCCTTAGAGATATCTGTTTATGCATGATGTCATTCATGTATCTCAGCTCTACCTATATTATTTAAACTCATCACATGTTTTCCAATTTTATGAGGTTGAATTAGATATTAATGCTTCTTTTGAGGAGTATGCAGTGCGTATTGTGGATCGAAGCATGAAGACACTCTGAGGTAGGTCAATCCCTTTAGTACGGGTGTTATGGAATAACATCTGAGTATAGGACAATACCTAGGAGTGGGAGGCTGATATACAAGCCCAATGGCCAGAGATTTTCTTAGATGATCCCTCTTAACCCTCTAAAGGCCAACTAGGGGATGAGTTGCTTTAAAGAGGGGAGGTTGTAATGACCTGGATTTTTCTTGAAGGTGAGAATCATTTGTTTTTAAGTTAAAATTCCTTGTTTTACCTTAGTAAACGTACCCTATAGCCTAGGGAAGTTTTTAGGAGAATACGGGGCTTGTTTGGAGCCCATAGTTATAGAAAATGGAGAAACATAATGGGGCGCATGGTTATCACATGATTAGTAAAAATCATGCAACTATACCATACGAGGTACCCAGTGTATAGGAGAAGTCACATGGTTTGTTTGCAATCGTGCGATCTAGGGTTCATGACCGTGTGGGGTTGTAGAGGTTGGTGATAGAGGCTTTTCACATAGATTGTACATTGTTAGTCAAACCATGAGCCCAGCCCATGCAGGGTTCCTCCTTAGATAGTGGGTGGCGCACAGTTTTTCCAACCATGTAGCTAAACTCTGAGACCCATATTTTTAAGGGTGGATTTATGTTTTCAACCTTGAAATTTTTTTAACTTAAACCCTTATTTCCCTTATCTATTCTAGCATATGTGATCTTATTCATCTCTCTCGTGATCTCTCCCTTCACCTATTCTAGGTTCTTTGATTACTCCTCGATCTAAACTCTGATTAGAATGTCATTAGTCATGTTGGATCTACATCAGTAAGCTCTATAATCCTCTTTATTACTTTCATTGTTTATATTCCCATATCTTATACTATTTTGGTGTAAGCTCTTATGACCTATTTTCATAATGTTGGACTGTTCCTCCAATTTCTTCTGTTCTACTTTGAACCTGAAGTCGATATTAGACGAGGAGTCATCTATGACCTTAAAGTAGGTAGTCTAGTTATTTTCCCTAAAATTCATGATGTTTTCATAGCTTTGTCATTATTCCACACACAAACCATTATCGTGCATTACCCTTAAATGTGTTATTCCTTTCTAAATAAAAATATGTATGTTATTATACTCTCATAGACCCTTTCTAAGTGATTAGAGGTTGTTGACCTTGTTCATTACCGCCCCTTTGGGTGTGCTAAGTTAATTATTGCCTTGATATACATGATAATAGACCCAACCTCCTCCTAAGTGGTTTATATTGACTCTAAAATGGATCTTCCTTTCTTAATTAAATTAAATGGATTATTTTAATGGATTGGAAGTGGGTGGTAAGACCACACCACATGATATATAATTATAAATGGGAATTGTATAAATTGTGATGCCCATGTTTGATTAGGCTTGATGAATTAGAAAGATTTATATATATTTCCTTGTAATTATTATTGGTATTCCATGGATATTGGTTGTTGAATGATGGATAAGGGTATTGTTGAGCATGATGTTTCATCCTCCCTTACATCGGGTGTTGGGCATGGAGTCTCACACCACTATACTTTTATTTGGGCAATGGGCATGGAATTTCATGTTCCTCCGTATTGAGTGTTGGGCATGATGACTCACCCCACAATCTCGAATAATAGGCAAGTTGTCTCATATTCACCATGAGATTGAAGGATTATACCCTTTCTTAATCCAATATCTCATTAGACTAGTTATTGATGCCTGAGTTGTGCCTTGGGTTTATCTATCACCTAGTATCCATGTATATGCCTACTTATGTCCTCACGTACTTAGTATATATGTGTGTATATAGTATATAAATATATATATATATATATATATTATTACTTATATATATATGGTATTCGAATCAGACATATTTCAGCATATGTCGAAGCAGGTAGAGCCAGCCAGGTGTCCTATAGGAACCTAAGCAGGCTATTGTTTATTATTCAGTATTGTTTATTATTCATTTATACCTACACACTTCTATGTTATGTAAACTAGCTGGATTATTTCTAGACACCATTGGTGGTAGCCTACTGAGTTTATCTCACACCGTACTCGGTCCGCCTTTGGTACCCAAGTAGATTTCATGTATGCGTGAATGGATAAGGGAAAGCGCCCTACTACAAATTCTTTATTTGTTTACTTATAACATGGAGCATGGGAGTAGAGGATTGAGCATATACTTGCGATGCTAGTGGAGCGGTATTTTGGATTTTTTTTTATTTTTGTATAGCATGATGCATATGTGTGTCCCCTGTTTCCCTTTTCATATATCATCATGAAATTACATCATTGTATATGGCTCGAGATTTTGAATTTTTATTATTTATTGCATTTATTAGTTATTTATGATTCCATAGTTGTTTATTATATTTTTTTTTTCTATTCCACCTATTATATCATGCTTCCACTATTTTCTGTTTATTTATATTATCTGTTTTGTCACTCTGATATAAAGGTATAGTCTCCCCATTATACCATCCAACACCCTTGCTACTAGTAGGAAGCCTCTAGCATATAGGGAGGTGATCTTGAGGCCATGTGACCCACCAGATTGGGGAACTGGTTGAGTGGATCCTAGGTCATGATGTTACAGGATTCCATCACATCTTCATCATGTAGTCTACACCATTGACCCTCTATCACCCCTTGTTAGAGATCATTGTTTGTGTCATCCATGCATCAACATATCGTCCTGACACCACCATCCATCACCTATACACATATCAACTATTGATCCCATAACGTCGTGCCAACACTATTTCCTACTTCCTACAATGCTACCACACATCTGACGATGTGACTTCATTGTTTCATGCATCATATGGTCAAGGCCAGGCTAATACCCATGTCATGGTCACTACCATAATATCCTCTAAATTGGGGCTACCTATATTGGATCTCAAGTCGATGAAGTGAATGCTATATAGTGTAATTTTATGTATTAATTGTATGTTATGTGGATAACCATGAGCTTAGACCAACTTGTGTATGTGATTATTTTATTTAATTTATTATTCCATGGTTTTTATAATAATTTATTAAATTAAATAATGATATGTGATTCATTCCTTTCCTCACATTATGTAAGGGTTTCTGTGCCCGTAGTTTCTTTTATGTAAACCTCTAACCAATCCTTTGGTTCCCTTAAATTGAATGTGACTAAAATTATGTAATAGATGGAGCTCCTAGAAGAATGGAGGCAGTTCAAGTTTAAAGCCAAGGTAAAACCAATCTAGGAGCTACACATGAGTATAGGTAGAATAATGAAACCAAAATAATTCTTAGTTCCAATAGTTAATTATATATGGTCAAGGGTTGGTTTATCATCCTCTAGATAAAACAACCATTAGAGAATCTCATGGTCATACCACTTTATTTATTCTATTTATTTTATTTATATCAGTTGTAGGGTTAATTATTTATGAATGTTTAAATCATTAAATAAATAAATTAACAAGCATGCAAGATGGAAGTAAAATAAATATTATAATATATGTAAACTTTATCTAGAAATATTTAATCACTTAATTAAAATCCATTTAATATTAATAATCATGTGATTAGATAAAATGGGAAATTTACACATAAAGATAAAAAATACCTCAAATAAAATATTAAGTCAGTATAGTCTTCAACTTCTTGTGTAGAAATTAAAGTGTAGTTAAAATAGTTTAACTAACCTTCATTGGGGTGATTTAAAATATAGAGTAATCTTTATCTTGATTTTTGGTTCGACTTAACCTGGCTTGCATTAAGGGTTGATCACCTATGTGAGATTTAGTGAAACTAGTAGGCAAAGTGTTGAGTAAATCATAATCTCAAATTTCATGATTGGGGAGTCCACTCAACAGATCAAGGAGATTTGAGTTAATGTAGTTGAAAATTTATGAATTCCTCGATACCTTTGAGTATCTTGTCATACCTCTATTTGGGTTGTGAGAAGGGACATATGGATCCTTGCCTCCAAGATATCTGTGTGACAGGATATTCCAAAACCAATGGTGATGGATATTAGGTTTTAATAAATAGTGGGAGATTAATAAATTAAATTAAATTTATTATCTAATTTTTTAATCCAAATAAATTATTAAAATTATGATCTTATTTATTATAAAAATGGAAACCCACACAACTTCAATTATATCACAGTGATCCATATTAGAGAAGGATAACCCTCTCACTGACTTGAATTTACAATAATGGTATAGACACCTATGTGTTTTACTATTCCATGAATGGAAATCATATGTGATAGAAAACCTTCTTCCTAAGGTGACTAAAAATGAGACCAGTGAGGAATAATAATCTCCCTATATGAAACATTTGGATAATGTCACAAATATCCAATGTTTCATTCTTTTGTCTATATCCAGTGAGCTTTTAAAGTAACACAATGATATGGATGCATATAACATTATGTCTCAACTTCATGATATTTATCAAGAGAAGGTGATACAAGAGGGATATGAGATCTCCAATGTATTATTCACATGTAAACTTGGAAATTTGATGCTAGTTGGTCCACATTTATCCAATATTACATTGAGCACTTAGACATCCCAATATTTAAGATATTTGAATATCTACACATAGATCTCATTATTTCCTCACTATCTAAGAGCTTATCAAGTTTCATTTTTAATTATAATATGAGAAATAGTGATAAATCTCTCTCTGAACTCCTTACATTAATTAATCAAGTTGATAAAGACATGGGTCATGAAAAAAATCATGGTCCTTATGGTGAATAAGAAAAGTATGAACAAGGAAAAGGGGACTAAGAATCATGCTAAGTATAAGGATACTGAGAACTATCCTTCCAAGAAAAGGAATATCCAAAGATAGGTAAAGGAAAAGGATGCAGTATGTTTTCCATATAGAAAGCTTAGCTATTGGAATAATAACTACACCTAGTTAAATAAGTAAGGGGAAACTTTAGGTGTGTTTGTTATCAAGTGAAATATTTAAATATATATGTGTTGGATATTATATATAGCTTGTGGTGCTCACATATGTATTAAAATGTAGGAACCAAGTAGATTTTGAAAGATTTTAGAGGAGAAGTTATTTTTTTGTCAGTTAATGGAGTAAGGATAGCTTCTCTAGCTATTGGAGACTACCACCTTCTATTAAAAACTAAGATGGTATTGGTTTAAAAAGATTATTTTTATGTACCAAATGTTACCAAAATCATAATTTTTGTATCCTATCTAGATATATGTGGTTTTATTTTCAAGTTCAGAAATAAATGTTATTTCATTTATAATGAAAACATATGTTATGGTATGAAATATTTAAATAATGGTATTTATGTATTAAATTATAAAAACCAATTATTATTAATTTATAATGAATCAAATTCACATAATTCATTTCACACCCAATTGTGGCATCACCATATTGGTCATGTAAACAAGATTCATTTAAAAAAGATTTATCAATATGGTTACTTGGAATCTTTTAATCTAAACCCACTTGATATATGTCACACTTATTTAAATGGTAAAATAACCTACCCACCTTTTTCTGGACAAGTTGAAAGAGCTACAGAGTTTTTATAATTTGAACACACTGATGTGAATGGACCATTTCTAGTCAAATCTAGTGGTGGTTATTCTTAATTCATTACTTTTATTGATGATTTAAGTAGATATGGATATGTCTACTTAATGAGGTATAAGTCAAAATATTTTTATAAATTCAAAGAGTTTAAGAATGAATTAGAGAATAAAATTGGCAAGAAGATAAATAAAATTTGATCTGATTATGGTAGTGAGTATCTTAACTAAGAATTCATAGACTTACTATGGGAGTGTGGGATTCTATCCCAACTCACTCCTCCTTATACACCATAGTGTAATGGTGTTAATGAAAGGAGTAATTGTACCTTACTTAATATGGTAAGGTTGATAATGAGCCATGAAATTCTTCCATTATCCTTTTGGGGATATGGATTTCATGCTACAACACACATTCTAAACCAAGTACCAACTAAGATGGTAGATGGGATACCATATGAGTTAATGTATGGAAAAAAAATTTGTGTTGTCACATACTTGTGAATGGGGTTGCGAGGTGTTTTTTAAAGCCAACTCTAGAAACAAACTAGCACCTTGTGGCATGATGTGTATCTTTATAAGGTATCATAAGGGAAAAATTAGATATTATATATACAACCCCTCGAATATGAAGGTGATCATCACAATACAAACCATTTTTATTAATAGGGAGCACATCATCAAGAATTATAGTGGGATAAATATTGACTTTTATGAAGTTTATGCTCAAGATATACAAGATTTGGTACAGGAACAAATCCCATAGGTACCTATAAAAGATTTTGTTCTTAAAACACAAGTACTACATGGGATCACTAGAGAGGTTAAATAAATATAAATATATAGTTTTATAGTCACTGAATATGGTGACTCATTATTGGTTGAAAATGATGACTCTATTTCCTATAAGGAGGTATTAGAGACTCCAAATCTAAAATATGGCAAGAAGACATGAATTATGAGTTGGATTCCATGTATCAAAACCAAGTCTGATTTTTTGTTGATCAATTAGTTGATGTAAATCCCATTTGGTGCAAAATGTATTCAAGATAAAACTGAACATGGAAGGTAAAGTAAGTACCTATAAAGCATGACTAGTAGTAAGGGGTTTAAATAGTGCCATGAAATTGACTACGATGAAACCTTTTGTCCAATTTCCATGTTTAAATCCATTAGAATTATACTTTCCGTAATAGTTTTACATGGGTATAATATTTGGAAAATGGATATAAAAATAACTTTCCTTAACATAAACCTTCAGTAATATTTCTATATGACACAACATAAAGTGTTTGTGAATCTGAGAAATGTTAATAATACATTCAAGTTAAAGAGATCCATTTATGAGTTAAATAATGCATCTAGGTCATATAACATTTTGTTCGATGAAGTTGTAAGAGATTTTGGTTTCATAAAGAATGCATGTGAGTCGTTTGTTTATAAGTGGTTTAGTGGAAGTGTGGTAATATTCCTAGTAGTATATGTTGATGAAATATTACTTTTTGGAAACAAAATTCTAGTATTATAGTTAGCTAAGGACTATTTAAATAAGTATTTCTTCATAAAGGACTTGGGTGAAGCAACCTATATCCCTGTAATCAAGATCATTCATGATAAATCAAAAAGGCTTCTTGGACCAAGTCAAAGTATATACAAGGAGTATATACTAAAGATATTTAGTATGGAATGATCTAAGAAGAGATTGTTTTTAGTGTCATATGGTATAAATCTCTCTAATAAAATGTGTCCTTAAACACAATAAGAGTATAATGAGTAGGATCTCATACTCATATATTATATGATCTATCATTTATGTCATGTTATATACTAGGATTTATGTTGCCTACACTTTTATTATGGTAGGTAGACATTAAACTGATCTAGGAGAACAACATTGGTCTATTGTTAAAGTTATCCTTAAGTATATGAGGAATACTAAGGATATGTTATTGATATATAGAGGAGGTAAGGAACTAGTCATCAGAGGATATAATAATGTTAGTTTCTAAATTTATCATAATGATATGAATTCTAAATCAAGATATGTCTTCAGTCTCAATGGAGGATCTATGAGATAGAAGAGTTAAAATCGTCCAATTATCATTGATTTTACTGTGGAGTATGAGTATATAGCGGCATATAATGCATCCAAATAAGCATTTTGGATTTGAAACTTAATCTAAGATCTTGATGTGGTACCTAACAGTAAAGATCATATCATGTTGTATTGGAATAATATTACATCAGTGGATCTCATAAAAGTTCCAAGGTCACATCAATGGTTGAAGCACATACTCTGAAAATATCACCTCTTAAGGGAATTTTCTCATAGGATGTGAAGTCGTTGTGAGTATATTTTACATAGAAGAAAGTATGGTAGACCCCTTGACTAAAGCCTTATCTCAGTAAAAGCATGAACATCATGTGAGAGCTAGAGGGATAAAGGTTGTTTGTATTTGTCTCTAGTTCAAGTGGAAGTATATTGGAGTTGGTATCCTAGAACCAACTTATAAGTACTTTATGATTACTTATATTCATGTATTTAAATTTTAATAAATTTTTTTATCATATCATGATTTTTATTTTTCATGACATGGTATGTGATAATGTCCTAAGGGTACTTGTCACACTAAAAGGTCATAACAATTCCCTACTATGATGAGAACCTAGAAGTTACATAACAATATTTTTAAATATTAGTTATTTAGCTAGATGATATCATTTTATAGGACACAAATGATACTATATGTTAGGGGTTAAAATTCAGAGAACTTTGAGACACTTTCTCATAGTGCAAGCCCTTGGTGATCTTTAGTATGGAAGATTATGAGAAAATGACCTGCCAATAGGAAATCCACATTTATATATGTCTTTGGATGATCCTATATGAAAACATGTGTAATGATCCTTATACTTTATGATTATTATTAATGCATGTCATGAGTAGTTTACTTTGATATATTGATGAAAACCATGATAGCATATTCCCATGGTGAAGTAGGATATGTTGGGTGTGTCACGACTAACATTGTGTTAGTAAATAATGAGAGAAAGGATTTATCCCTTATATTCTTTAACATAAATTGATATCTTAGTACCTTTTATGGGAATTAAACTACCTGATTAAGTCTATGGTCGTGGAGGTGTTGCCAGCAAGTTCATTTCTAGAAAGTCAAAAAAAGAGACATCGAGCATATAGGTAGATGTCACTAGTATGCAACATGCTTGATTAGAGATATCAAAATGAAGAGATTATATTATACAATGTAAATTTATAGGAGGTTACACATCATTGAAATATCAACTTCTTTCTCTATGAGATCCTTGACATGTTTCTAAATTTTAACCTTGGACTTTAGGCAGTGTGGTCTAATTCCACTAAAAAGGAGGCCCCGAGAGTCACACGCTAAGTGTATTCATAACCTCAGTTAAATTCCATATTAATTTAATATGTTGGACAAATATTATTATCATATGTGATTTAATAATTATTCATGTTGGTTTGATCGTAAATATTCAATAACTAATTATTTGAGAGAATATATGTGAGTTGTATATTTAATAAATATTTATTCATCAGGTAATTATATATTTAATTATGTGAATGCATAATATTTATTTGTTCTAGTTTATTCACAAGGTAACCGAATATTTATTCATTTAGTTACATGAATGATTAATAAATATTTATTCACTAATTTTGGTGAATATAATATTTATAGATTTATTGATGAATAATGCAGTGATATTTATTTATTTAATTAATTAGTTTTTATTTAAGGTCTGATAAATATTGAGGAGGATTGGAAGACCAAGTTTAATGGTCCAGTGATGAATGCCATATTAAATATTATTTGAATAAATATTAATTTGTTTATTCAAGAAATATAATACCAATTTTATCCATGAGTTTAGCGCATGTAAAATAAATAATAATAAATATATTATTATTTAGACATAGGTTTTTCCAAAGATTAAGTAAATAATAAGTATCCTTGTGCAATTATTATTTTATAACCCTAACATTATTTAAACCTGATTATAACGTTCTCAAAGTTGGATCCACATTATTTCATTGTTCACAATGAGTTCTAGAGAGGATTATCTCAATACCTAAAGGGATCTCACTTAGAACACTCTGAATGTAAAAAACTAGCCTAGGGTAACATCTAACCCGACACCTGACCTGGTTCTCCACACGGCCAAAAGGGAATTTCCAATCCCCACGGCCTAAAAACTAGTGTATGGGCACCACATAATGAACCTTGCAAATGATTTCACCCTCGTACATAGATAGTGAATAAGAAATGGAAATAAAATAAGTAAACATGAAACTAGTGATAAATAAAATTAAACATCCAAACATGATATAACTGATACATAAAGAAAAGTATAGAGGAAATAGACACACATAAGTTGGAGCATAAAATACAGTGGTTCAAATAGACTCAACTAAAATAGAATCCCCGAATCATATCTTATGAGCCACCAAGTAACCCACGGTCATAACCCAGAAGAACATCTCCCTCGAAAGATCAAATAAGGTGAAACAACTAGAACAAACCTGAACCTATAAAATATAGATAGGATCTAAAGGCCCAGTAGGTCACCACAACCCACCAAACCCAAGAAATTGCTTTTATATTATGTCCTAAGAATTATAGTTTGAAACACAATAGAAAAAAAATAAACATTTTCTATAATAATTTAAAAAATAAACAACAACAACACTTCAAATGTGTGTTAAAAACTCTTTTTATAAGATTTCCATTAAATGAAAATAGTCACTTGGGAAATATTTTTCCTCGACCAATATCTCTTGGACAAATCACCTTTCTAAATTCCCACTTTTAAACAATTTTATAAACACATCTTTTAGAAACACATATTACCAAAATTAAAATAGGTTTCAAGATTTTTAAACGGTTTTCCAAAACAATTTTGAAAAATAAACTTTCTTAAAACTAGGCATGGTGGCCTAAAACCATGTTTTTAAAACCCACGCACACTTGGAGTTTCAAAAACAGACCATTTTAACTTTTATCACTTGATAAATATCATTAAAATCATTTCTAAAAATAGTTTGTAAATGGTATAAACCCACGATTTACTTTTTAATTCTTTGAAAACCTTTCACAATACCTTTCCAAAACTTTTTAAAGGAAAACCACATAAAGAAAGAAGAAAGAACATGGTCAGGCACCACTCTATCAAGTCATACAAAAAGGTGAAATAAATGACATGAACATGTATTCCAAACAATAATATAAATAGTAGGGGATACAATTGAATCACAAATACAAATCCCTTAAAAAATCCTAAAAAGGATCCTAGTGTCATGGACATCATTTCTAGGCTCTATTAATAAAAGGACCTGAACTAGTGATAAGGAACTTAGTCTGACACCACTGAACCTTTCAATATCCCTAAAATTCCCACCAAACTACCCAAATATAACATCCCTAGAACACCTTCATCCATGGGATCAAGGATGGTGTTATCCCTAGGATTCCTTTATCAATGGGATCGATTAAGGTAATGTATCTTGTACACCTTTTCCCATGGAATAATGTAATAATGAATTGCTAGCATAGGAGCCTACCACTCCTTCCAGTATAACCATATTGAAGTAGCTAAACTATGCTTCCCTATTCAACCCACTATCACATTAGGGTTTTCCCAAACACATATCACATAATATCTACCTAAGACTCTCATGACATGTCAAAATGGAGGTGAGAAAAATAAAACTTTCCTTAACTCAAGGATAAAAGATTTGAAAATAACTCATGGATCACATCCTACCCTCACAATAAACATCCCCATATAAATCCAATATAAACAACACATACAAATGCATCATTAATAATAATCCCCTCATGGGATCACAATCCACAAAGGGCATACAAGAATTAAAGTGGCTTAAGAGGGTATCACACCTTTTATGAAAACTCATTTTTCATAAAATGCCAAATGGGCCTTATCTTTTCAAAACATACTTAGAATGCCAAGCAATTTTATTATTTATAAAATCCACCCCAATCTACTCTGGGGATCCATTTTAACAAAATACCTTTGAAACTCAAATATGAACTCACTCTTCCCTTTTTAAATTACCTTTGGAAAAAATTCAAATCCATAATGATTTTCAAAGTAAAATCCACATGGGGTAACACCCCATTTTGAAATCAATAAATAGATTTGGAAATCTCAAAATATTTTAACACCACAATCCTTTGATATAAAAATCATCCAAGGTTATAAAAATGTATTAAATAAAGAACACAAGGGTTAACTCACCCCTTTAATATCAAACAATCCTTGCCATAAAATTTAACACTTTAAAACACCCAAAAACATGGTTTTAAATCCATTTTAATTCAATAAAACTTTTTAAAATATCAATTTGGTGCTCACCAATAATATTAAAACCAAAATTATTCTTTAAAGTGGGAATTTTTACAAACACTTAGCATGGATCCCCATCCCATGCCAAGGTTTAAAATCACTTTTAAAAATGAATCGGTCCCTCGTAGGTTATAAATATAGATTAAAATTCATGAAGAAAATTTTAAAACAATAAGAAATAAAATACATGTGATATAAATTTATGATAAAGAAACACCTACCACGGTTTAATGGTGATCATGCCGGAAGTTTTCGCCTATGATAGAAAACACACCCCCAAACCAAGATGTTCCCTCTACAACCCTTACATAAGAAAAACCCCATGATTCAAACCAATTATCACCCTAAAATTGGAACACACAAAGATTAGGGTTCATGGGAGAAGATAAATCTAGGGATAAAGGAATAATAGAAGAAAGGAAGAGGATTAGAGGGACTTTCCATGGAAGAATCCACTTGAATCCAAGGGAGAAGACCACCAAAATTGAAGGAGGAAAGAGGAGACACCCAAAGTAGGTGTGTCTAGTCCGTTGAAGCAAAGGGGAGGAGAAATGGAGGGTTGGGGACTTAAAATTGAGGAAGTTAAAAAGTGGTATTTCAACTTTTAATGAATCTGGATAGGCTGCACAGTTTTCCAAATAATGCATAGGGCACTGCCTAGCCAAATCTACCCCGTACAGTTTCTCCTGGGAACTACACAGTTGGAAAAACCATTCTCCAAACATTCTAAAATGGAACTAAAAACTCCAAATCCAATTTTCATGGTTATCTCATGGTTTACCAAACCTTTCACTGCACCCTAAACTCGCTAAAGGTCCTAAATGGTTTCTTCTAGGACTTGCACAGTTTAGAAGCAACCTATGTGCCACCTATGCAACCCAAACCATGCACATTCAAAATGAACTGCATACAAGGGTTTTCTTGGATCCACATAAGGGTAGCCACGTGATTTCTTCAAATAGAACACATTAACCATGCATAAAAGTAAAAATTATAAATTTCCATGTTTTGGGTCGAAACTCCATGGAAACTTGAAATAACCCTAAAACCCATAAAATAATATAAAATCAATAACACAGTGACATGGTGGGTGTCACAATTCTACCCACTATGCCACTTTATACCCCCAGAAAGTCTTAGGTCCAAGTAGAACTCTAAATGGAACAAAATCTAAAATAGCTCTCAAGAAGAAGAATGAGTCCTTGAACCATCAGATGAATCCTCAAACAAAACCAAACTTCCTTAGTCATAACCCAATCAAAGAAAGGATCTAAAGAAATTGATACCAAAATCATCCTCCCCACCATTTAATAATGAACTAAAATAGAGGAATAAATTACAACCTCTTACCACAAAATAAGAGAACGTCACTGAATAACAGAGTTCCTAAAATCTCAAAAGGGGATCACAAAACTCCACCATCAAAATCCAACCATAGGCAACTGATTCAAAACCAAAATGAGAGCACTAATTAAATAAATATCCCAAAGGAAAAACAAACCAGGTCACCAATCCATGTCATCCAAACAAGGATCCCAACAATGTAAAACATGTCTCGATAAGAAATGTCAGGGATCTAACTGAAGGGTCACATTCAAAAATGGGTGTGTTTAGATTCAATTCCACAAAATACCATCCTATTATAGTTCTAGCCAAATAAATAGCCTAGTGGCACCCATAACCTAACTGGAGAAAAAATACACCCCCAAATACCCCTACATGAACCCTAGGTTCTTCCCATGTCCTAACTAGTGAGAAACAATCAGCTCATGGTCCACACCATAGAAGGGAAACAACAAACATCATAAAGCAATGAAGCATGAACAATTATCAAAAGGAACATTTCCTGTAATAGGGAACCAATAATAAATCCAAGAAAACACTGGACCAAGGATTCCTCGATCCAAAAATTTCTCTAAACTCAATGATAATAAATTCCAAAATTGCTCATCATCCAAAAGGGATGCAACTAAACACTCGAAGGATGCACCTAACGATGGAAACTCATCCATAAAACCTCAAACACTTCCAAGATTGACCAAGGAAACATTATCAACCCGATATCACACAAGAGTATCCAAGAAAAGTCAATCCTCACTAATCCAACCAACAATCCATAGCTCACAAGTCTAAACCAATAGACCCACATAATCTTTAAAGGAACCATTAAATAAACACTACCTCAAATAAATACAAATAACATCACTCTGAAAAGGAAACCACACATGATGATCCATTCAGATATAGGGCAGTGTTAAACAAGATGAGGAAGAACCCCTAAGATAAACACTCAACATCCAAAATAGACCTTTCTAGGTGGATTTCATTAAACAACACATGATATAGACCCTTAAATGGTCATGTCCCTAAAATCGCATGAAGTTGTCCCAAAACATACAAGGGACAAAAAAATTACATGTATTACTAAAACAAGAAAGGATTTCCCAAAATCTTGTTTTAACAACCAAGGAACCATTAAAATTGGGCCTTATTTTATTCAAAACCAAATGGAAACCATTTTACAATTTGAAAAACCCCAATACCTCTTCTTACTTGGTTAATTTAAAATTATTCCAAAACTAATTTTAAAAAACACAACTTTTTTTAAAACCAAAACAACATTCTGGGTTTCAAAATGATACACACACTTTCCATTTGAAATAGTTTTTAAATCACTTACCCATTAGAAATACACTCACTGAGGTTAAAATACCAATTTTGAAAATACTAGTTTCCCTTAAAATAGGAAACCAATTTTTTAAAAACACTATGTACACTTGATTAGAAAAATAAATAATATGTAAAACATTTTTTTTCCAAACTTCAAAATGAAATCAACCATTTCAAAACATTTTATAAAACAAAAATCATTTCATAAACCAGCCTTAAGGTCTTACTTTAAAACTGAAAACATTTTTCTTGTGAAATCTATTTTTTCACACACACAAATGAATTTCACATAACATGAAAAAATGCATAAATAGAGGCATAAAATAAGCCTCAAAATAAATCCAAATATTCTAAATTATCACATGACCATCCATGTCTCCCTTCTTATTTCCCATACACACAGGAAATCCAAGGTTAAATAGGTCTAAATAGAAAAAAAATCGGTATATAGAACCATGCCTGACTTGGAAATATGGTTGATGGCCACAAGCCATTGTGCAATGGTTCCTAAAGTGTTCCCAAAATCATGTGTTCAGTTGTTGCATGGTTTGTCAGTCCCAACAAACTAACCACACATCTTAACTTTCCTCTTCATCGCTATCCTAAAACATCACATTTGACCCCCAAGTCAACTCAATCCATATATATGAGGATCAAAACACCACTACCATAGGCATAAAACCATAATCTAATAACACTGTCAAATGGAAAGCTAGAATCAAAGGAAAAAAATCCCAACTGCTCATGGAAACTCAAGGCTGAAGGTGAGAAAGAGCTCAAGAAACTCTCTTAATACCTACCTCCTTAGTTTCAATAACCTTATCTCCTAATTACCAATAACCCAAATAATAATAGGGTGTTTAAAACCCTAGGTTCCACTGGGAACCTAGGCTATGATGCCACTTTTTAATGAACCATCTCAGGGTTCCATCTAACCCAGCTCCCGACCCATTCCACCACACAGCTTGAGGGGAATTCATAATCCCCAGTCTAGAAACAAGTACCTGGGAATCATATAACAAACCTTGTGAGTGATTACTCCCTCATACATAGATAATAAATAAACCATAGAAATAAAATACTTAAATATGTAACTGAAGATAAATAAAACTAAACATCCAAATAGGATACAACTAATACATAAATAAAAGTACATTGGAAACAGATACACATAATCTATATAATAAAATACAATAGGCCAAACGGCCTAAACAAACTCAATGGAAAGATAATCCACAAATCAACTCTTATGAGCATCCAATGTAACACCCCAACCCCAGTTACCCAGAGTCAGTACATTATTGCGTAACATTGGCATGATCACAAAAGATCAAGTCTCGAAAGAACGATTAGTTTAGTAGCCTTGGAAACACTAGATACATTCATAAATGTTACATTACATCATAAAGTGAAAAACTATAATAACATAGTCTCCATTTTCCACACTCATATCCCCTTCAGACTATCCCTGTAGGTCAGTCATAAAATATTTCTTCACATCCTGGGAAAAATAAAACATTGAAAGGGGTGATCTCAGATGCTCAGTAAGGATAACAATATACCAGAAGCTTTCATAAATAAACATAAACATTTAAGGCAATGTATAACTAAAACAAAATCCTTTTAAACTTGAACTTTAGCATAATATGGAAAAAGTAGAATAAAATAATTCCATTTACTTATTCACATGGATATTCTACCGGTCGAATAATCACATGCAATATCAATAACCACTTTCATAATGATGGAATGCATAATGCCAAACTATCATAACCACGTAGCCAAGGCCTCGTGCCAAGACTACAAATAAGATTTTGTCAAGGCCTCGTGCCAAGACACTGGTTTGTCTCATGAGACCTGCCGATGCATCAAGGAGCTATAGTGGGCTCCACCCGTCACTTATTAAGTCCAATGCATTCCTCATATGAATAGGTTTAAACATATCATAAACCATAACATAATCGTATCACATAAAACATGCATAAAGGAAACATAACATTTCCACATTTCAATCACAAGATATCAATACAACACATTGATATAATAAAAACATTATCAAAATCATTTTCAATACCAAAATAAAAAAAAAGTAAAACATGGTGTTTATTTTTCATTTAAAAAAAGTTATGGCTTATAGAGGAAGCCGAAACTCAAATAATAGTCACAGCGGCGGAGAAGTCGTTGTCATCGCATATGTAATAAAAAAAATTCCTTTTGTCATTTAGTAAAAATTATTTGTATAAAAATATTCCTTTTGAATAAAAGTAAAATTCAATGGGGTTTATACACCGTATAAAGGAAAGTTGTGTATAAAACCAAATATGCCTCAATGAAAGGAGATTGAGATGAAGTCCCTTACAAAGATCATTTTTTAAATAAAATAAATCTATTGTGTGTATTCACTATAAGTACACATAAATAATGTACAAATACAATATAGTACATAATAATATCATGACATAATTTTAAAGTAGGAGATTAACCCAAAGAACGTAAATTGGGTTAAGAAGTTCCCTTACCTTGTGTCCGACTTGACTCGACCGTTCTTTAACCTCCTGAATAATAAACTAGAGTTAATATCTAATTGATTAATATAATTTTTCAATCTCATTATTCCTTTTATATCACTTATTACCATGTTATGAACACTATGTAATTATTTAAGTTAATAATGGTCATTTTGTCGATATTTGGTACTTGAGTCAACAATAAACTTCTTATAATTACAAGTTGTTTATGTGGTAGAATATCCATTATCTCCAGAATTATATTCATGATGTATATATCATATATATAATATATATCCATTATATACATTCATTTATAATATTACATAACATTTAGAGCTAAGAAATGAAATGCACCGTTCATGGAGACGGTAAGTCGTACGTACGCATGAACGCTGCTTTCATTTCTATTTCGTTTTTAATGGAATTAAATCACAATGATATAAAGGTATATTATAATTCCAGTATAATATCATATATAATATCATTTACCCCATACTTTATACGTCCCACATATGGCATTAATGATTCAAATCACTTTGAGGGGGCGGTAGTCCGCACTTCCTAAAATGAAAATATCGTGTTTACCCATAATGGAAACCATAAAGGTATGCAATAAATGAAAAATACATAAGCTTAAGTAAAACATAAACATATTATATATCATATATAAATATATTGACATCTTAATGTCCACCTTTGAAGGTGTTATATGAGTGTTGAACAATCATCGTTTCGTGAGGCAGAAATTCGCCATCCACAGAAACAGAATGTTCTTTAACCATTAGATGTAGTTGTGTGTAATTGTAGATCGAATCCTTCTTATAAAAACATCATAATATATTGAGGATACTTGTTTTGTTACAAAATAAATTAATAAAAATATTTTAGGGGGTTGGAGAAGCAAAATAAAACAAAATAACATAAGAGAAGACATTACCTTAAAATCGGGTAACTCTTTTTGATTTGAGCCAAAGGCTTCCTTGGGAAGAGTTCTGCCCAAAATGAGGCTTCTAGGAGTAAGAGAGGGAAGTTGGGAGAGTATTTGGGCAGAGTTTTTCTGAACCAAATGGCTTGAAGGTGTGAATAAGGTGGTAGAGGTGGGGGCCTTTTATAAGAGGAGAGAAGGGGCACTCTTGGAAATATTGAAATGTTACTTTATTATGAAATTATTTTCGGATTATAAAGGTCCCACAATGATATATTTCTAGGCTAAGGTGATAAGGGTTCTAAATTTACTCATACAATAGGTTTTTGACAAGTGTAAGCCTTATATTTTACATTATTTTTTCATTTTATTTAAATTGTTAATTAATGAGGTAATCGTTGTATCATCATTGTGTCATAAAAATTTTAATTTATTTAATGTATAAAAATTATAAAAAAATATCATGATGTATGAAATATTTTTATATTTATAATGAATATTTATAGTAAAAAATATGACTTGTATAACCCCATTTAAAAATTGTTTTAGTAAAAGAACTCATGTTTGTGACATTTTTATTTTAACATTAAATAAAAAGTTTTTAATGTCATTTTCCTACCAAAGTGGCTCCATGGGGTCCCCAAGTTGACCCATGGATTTTATTGGTCGGTCATGACTCATCCAATAAGGGTATGACAAGTGTAGAGGTATTTTCATATTTTTATAATATCATTTTTACCTTAAATTTCACTAATTACCTTTAATCGCGATTAATTAAACTTAAAAGTTACTATTCACCAAAAAATTATTTTAATCCCATTAAACCACATTTTACTTCCTAATGAAAACCATGTATGTCAGATTTTTTAAAATCAAATCACAGAAGTGGTAATGTTTCATTTAAACGAAAAATCAGTTTTTTAACTACCACTTAGTGGTTTCACTATTCATCAAAAATTGAAGTTTTTCAAAACAATGCCAAAATTTCACCCTAAGCTATAATTTATATTCTGAATTCAAAAATGATGTCTATTTTAAAAAATTCCAATCATATAAGTTGCATTAATTAATTTTATAATTAATTCCCGTTGTCACAACAAATAGCGTGTTTTTAAGAAACAATATATATCAAAAGATTGACAATTGTTTATGTCCAATTTCAATGTGAAATTAATTATAATGACCACCATTGGATAAAATGGTAAAAATATATTCTAATTATACTTTAAAACCACTCAATAGTATAATTTATCACTATAAATTATTTTGATTAAAAAAGTTGTTTTTAAGTATTTTTCACTATTCATAAAAAATTGGAAGTTCTCAGAAAAATACCAAAAATTCAACATAGGCTAATTTCGATATTCTGAATCCAAAAATGAAGTAAATTTTTAAATATAAGATATATATAATTTCAAAAAGTGGGTATTACTATTCATAATGGCTATTTTGATTGGTTGCGGTGTGTTAGATTCTCGAACTTGCGTATAATACAAGCTATTGCATTATTAAAAGAGAAGCGTATCGTGGAAGATCAGGGTGTTACATTCTCCCCTCCTTCAATAAACTGCATCCTCTCAATTTGAAATTTTTGTTTGAAAATAAAAGGTTGAAAATAGAAAATACCTTTGTGGAAAACCCACATCGGAAATAATATTAATAAAAATATAACTTTAAAAGAAAGAAAGGGAAGTACAAAGGTCACCCGAGATAGCCCATACTAGGATTCTATGAAAATATGGATATGGAGAGAGAAAAAACCATCAAGGTCTGATGGAGAGTTGTATAAAACAGGATTAAGAGAAAGTTAACTACAAGAAAATCACAAACTTGTGATTGGTTAAACGGTCATTGATTCTCCAATTGGAAAAGTTAACCGACAACATTTTTGTTTTAAGTTACCTTTCATAAAGTTGAGGAATTTATTTAGGAGATTTACTAAGAACGTAAGGAAATATACTTACTTTTCATGTAGACTTTCACTCTTTAATAAATTTTTACCACAAACCCATATTTCACTTCAAAAGGTAATAGAACTAAAAAATATTATATTTATCCCAATCGTACAAGGTTCCAAATATTAACACATACCATTTAGATTAGGAAAACTATTTTTTAATAACCAGGGACTTCCTGTAGGCTAGTGGTAGGTAATAAAGGCCTGTCGCACTAAGGTTGTGGGTTCGATTCCTACGGTTTTGTCTGATGCGATGGGTTATCCCCCGACCTACAGGTTGTCCTTTTCCTAAAACTATAGTATTATAATATTCCAAAAATAATCTTCAAAAATCTTTTAACCTAAAACAATAATATCCAAAGTTCAACTTAATCCATTCCAACCTTTATAGTTATCCAAAATACCTCCGTCCAGACTTTCTCTAAAAGGTCCTTAAATTCCAAAATCAATTGTAACATTAGATTTCCCAAACAAAGTAAAGTTTCTCTTATTTTCACATACTAAAAATATGATTACCTTCATCATATTAAAACCTTAATGAAAACAACAAGTACTGCAGTACAATCCTTATATATATCACATTATTCTTATAACCAGAATATAATCCTTGTTTCCAAAAGCACCAATACATTAATTATTCCACTTCAACTGTAGTAAAAGCATAAGATTTTCCTTGATCCCTTGGCCTTTTCTGAGGTAAGGTTCCCTGACGCTTAGGAAATTCATTTGCATAATGCCCCATTTTCCTACAGTTGTAGCATTCAACATTGATAGCCTCTTTCTTTCCCTTGCAATCACGAGCCTGGTGACCTTTTTCTCCACATTTATAACAAACTCTCATTCCTTTTAGGCAAGTATAGGGGTGATTCTTCCCACAATTATCACATAATGGGAAATCCTTCTTTTCCTTTTTCCCTTTATCTTTCTCTTGTTCCACCGTTCTCTTCTTCTCTTACTTTACTTTATTTTCATAATATTTAGATAATTCATTTTCTGTCTTGATAGAACACGTGACTATATCTTTGTACGTTGAGAAAGATTGTGATACTAGTGCTCGACGGAGAAACGGTTTTAACCCATCAAAGAAACGATCGATATTACTTCTTGGGTTACGTATATAATCTGGAGCATGCCTTACTAACCTTGTAAAGTTAGCCTCATACTTTGTGACATTCTCATCCTCCTTTTGTCTCAGACTCAGAAATTGTCTTTCCATATCTGCTCGATGGTCATGTGGAAAGTATTTTTCTAAGAAAATTTCCTTAAACTCCCTCCATTCCATACTTGATACTTCTTCATCTTCCTTTGTGTTTTGAATCAGCGACCACCATTGATCGGCATCTCCAGTGAGGCGGTAGACTGTCATGACAACCTTCTCCCTTTCGCTACTCCCCAAGGCGTGGAATATTTTCTCTAAGGAGTTTATCCATTGCTCAGCTACTAATGGATTTGTACCCCCATTAAATGTTGTTGGTTGTTGCCTCTTGAAGCGGTCTAAAATTGATCCTCCACGTTGCGGATCAGGGTGCTCCATACGAGTAAGGTTATTATTCATAACCTGAGTGAGTTGTCCCAGTATGGTGATAAGGTGATCAGTACCAGTTGTATCACCACCTCCACTATAATTATCTTGAGCAGAAGGGCAATCCCTACATGGAGTGCGTGCATTGATACGATTTTCATTCCTCCCATTAGGCGCCATTTCTAAATAATGGCATAAACTAGATTAGTTTATGAATCAAAATACATAATTACAAACTTGAAAAACACTTAACATAAATTGAACTATTTATGGATATAATCCATAATCATAATAAATGTTTTCTTTGTGAAAGTATATACTCATAACCCTTCATAGTGGTTTGTAAAGAAAACGAGAATTATCCTAAGCATATCCCCCGGGAGTGTCGTAACCAAGAGTGCAGCAAGGCTCGTTGTTGTGCACCAGTTCCCGTTCGAGTCTAGCTCAAAGCGGTGTTTTTCGGTTTTACCCCTAGGTACATCTGTGTCAGAGCCGCCTCTACCTGCTTGTATCCAAACAGGGATGTATTGCTCAGAAAACTCACAAAATCTCTATAATACCAAAATTCTAGGAAATTCTTCTATACTAGTCCTCAAAGTCTATCTTTGGGATATGTGCTCTAATCAGAGTTTATCTAAATCTAGCTTCCAAGGTTAGTACTAAACTGCCTCTAATACCAACTGTAACGCCCCGACCCTAGTTACCCAGAGTCGGTGCATTATTGTGTAACATTGGCATGATCACAAAAGATCAAGTCTCGAAAGAACGATTAGTTTAGTAGCCTTGGAAACACTAGATACATTCATAAATGTTACATTACATCATAAAGTGAAAAACTGAAATAAAATAGTCTCCATTTTCCACACTCATATCCCCTTAAGACTATCCCTGTAGATTAGTCAAAAAATATTTCTTCACATCCTGGGAAAAATAAAACTTTGAAAGGGGTGAGCTCAGATGCTCAGTAAGGATAACAATATAGCGGAAGCTTTCATAAATAAACATAAACATTTAAGGCAATGTATAACTAAAACAAAATCCTTTTAAACTTGAACTTTAGCATAATATGGAAAAAGTAGAATGAAATAATTCCATTTACTTATTCACATGGATATTCTACTGGTCGAATAATCACATGCAATATCAATAACCACTTTCATAATGATGGAATACATAATGTCAGACTATCATAACCACATAGCCAAGGCCTCGTGCCAAGACTATAAATAAGATTGTGTCAAGGCCTCTTTCCAAGACACTGGTTTGTCTCATGAGACCTGTCTATGCATCGAGGAGCTCTAGCGGGCTCCACCCGTCACTTATTAAGTCCAATGCATTCCTCATATGAATAGGTTTAAACATATCATAAACCATAACATAATCGTATCACATAAAACATGCATAAAGGAAACATAACATTTCCACATTTCAATCACAAGATATCAATACAACACATTGATATAATAAAAACATTATCAAAATCATTTTCAATACCAAAATAAAAAAAAGTAAAACACGGTATTTATTTTTCATTTAAAAAAAGTTATGGCTTATAGAGGAAGCCGAAACTCAAATAATAGTCACGACGGTGGAGAAGTCGTTGTCACCGCATACGTAAGAAAAAAAATTCCTTTTTTCATTTAGTAAAAATTCTTTGTATAAAAATATTCCTTTTGAATAAAAGTAAAAGTCAATGGGGTTTATACACCGTATAAAGGAAAGTTGTGTATAAAACCAAATATGCCTCAATGAAAGGAGATTGAGAAGAAGTCCCTTACAAAGATCATTTTTTAAATAAAATAAATCTATTATGTGTATTCACTATAAGTACACATAAATAAAGTACAAATACAAGATAGGACATAATAATATCATGACATAATTTGAAAGTAGGAGATTAACCCAAAGAACGTAAATTGGGTTAAGAAGTTCCCTTACCTTGTGTCCGACTTGACTCGACCGTTCTTTAACCTCCTAAATAATAAACTAGAGTTAATCTATACTTTATTAAGATCCTTTTTCAAGTTCATTATTCCTTTTATATCACTTATTACCATGTTATGAACACTATGTAATTATTTAAGTTAATAACAGTCATTTTGTCGATATTTGGTACTTGAATCAACAATAAACTTCTTATAATTACAAGTTGTTTATGTGGTAGAATATCCATTATCTACAGAATTATATTCATGATGTAGATATCATATATATCATATATATCCAGTATATACATTCATTTATAATATTACATAACATTTAGAGCTAAGAAATGAAATGCACCATTCATGGAGACGGTAAGCCGTACGTACGCATGAACGCTACTTTCATTTCTATTTCATTTTTAATGGAATTAAATCACAATGATATAAAGGTATATTATAATTCCAGTATAATATCATATATAATATCATTTATCTCATACTTTATACATCCCACATATGGCATTAACGATTCAAATCACTTTGAGGGGGCGGTAGTCCGCACTTCCTAAAATGAAAATATCGCGTTTACCCATAATGAAAACCATAAAGGTATGCAATAAATGAAAAATACAGAAGCTTAAGTAAAACATAAACATATTATATATCATATATAAATATATTGACATCTTAATGGCCACCTTTGAAAGTGTTATATGAGTGTTGAACAATCATCGTTTCGTGAGGCAAAAATTCGCCATCCACAGAAACAGTATGTTCTTTAACCATTAGATGTAGGTGTGTGTAAGTGTAGCTTGAATACTTCTTATAACAACATCATAATATATTGAGGATACTGGTTTTGTTACAAAATAAATTAATAAAAAGATTTTAGGGGGTTGGAGAAGCAAAATAAAACAAAATAACATAAGAGAAGACATTACCTTAAAATCGGGTAACTCTTTTTGATTTGAGCCAAAGGCTTCCATGGGAAGAGTTCTGCACAAAGTGAGGCTTATAGGAGTAATATAGGGAAGTTGGGAGAGTATTTGGGAAGATTTTGGCTGAGACAAATGGCTTGAAGGTGTGAATAAGGTGGTAGAGGTGGGGGCCTTTTATAAGAGGAGAGAAGGGGCACTCTTGGAAAGATTGAAATGTTACTTTATTATGAAATGATTTTCGGATTCTAAAGGTCCCAAAATGATATATTTCAAGGATAAGGTGATAAGGGTTCGAAATATACTCATAAAATAGGTTTTTTACAAGTTTAAGCCTTATATTTTACATTATCTTTTCATTTTATTTAAATTGTTAATTAATGAGGTAATCGCTGCATCATCATTGTGTCATAAAAATTTTAATTTATTTAATGTCTAAAAATTATAAAAAAAATATCATGATGTAGGAAATATTTTTATATTTCTAATTAATATTTGTAGTCAAAAATATTACTTGTATAACCCCATTTAAAAATTGTTTTAGTAAAAGAACTCATGTTTGTGACATTTTTATTTTAACATTAAATAAAAAGTTTTTAATGTCATTTTCCTACCAAAGTGGCTCCATGGGGTCCCCAAGTTGACCCATGGATTTTCTTGGTCGTCCATGACTCATCCAATAGGGGTAGGACAAGTGTAAAGGTATTTTAATATTTTTATAATATCATTTTTACCTTAAATTTTACTAATTACCTTTAATCGCGATTAATTAAACTTAAAAGTTACTATTCACAAAAAAATTATTTTAATCCCATTAAACCACATTTTACTTCCTAATGACAACCATGTATGTCGGATTTTTGAAAATCAAATCATAGAAGTGGTAATGTTTCATTTAAACGAAAAATCAGTTTTTTAACTACCACTTAGTGGTTTCACTATTCATCAAAAATTGAAGTTTTTCAGAACAATGCCAAAATTTCACCCTAAGCTATAATTGATATTCCGAATTCAAAAATGATGTCTATTTTAAAAAATTCCAAGAATATAAGTTGCATTAATTAATTTTATAATTAATTCATGCTGTCACAACAAATAGCGTGTTTTTAAGAAACAATATATATCAAAAGATTGACAATTGTTTATGTCCAATTTCAATGTGAAATTAATTATAATGACCACCATTGGATAAAATGGTAAAAATATATTATAATTATACTTTAAAACCACTCAATATTATAATTTATCACTATAAATTATTTTGATTAAAAAAGTTGTTTTTAAGTATTTTTCACTATTCATAAAAAATTGGAAGTGCTCAGAAAAATACCAAAAATTCAACATAGGCTAATTTCGATATTTTGAATCCAAAAATGAAGTCCATTTTGAAATATAAGATATATATAATTTCAAAAAGTGGGTATTACTATTCATAATGGCTATTTTGATTGGTTGCGGTGTATTAGATTCTCGAACTTGCGTACAATACAAGTTATTGCATTATTGAAAGAGAAACTTATCGTGGAAGCTCGGGGTGTTACATCCAAGTTACCCACGATCACAACCCACCCGAACATCTCCCTTGAGAGATCAAATAAGGAGAAACATTTAAAAAGAACCTAGACCTATAAAATATAGGCATGATCTAAAGCCTAATATGTCATTATAACCCATTGAATCTAAGAATTCACTTTTATATTACATCCTAACAATGATAGTTTGAAATACAATAGAAAAAATAAACATTTTCTATAATACTTTACAAAAATAAACAATAACACTTCAAAAGTGTGTTAAAAAATATTTTATATAAGATTTTTATTAAATAATAACAATCACTTAGGAAACATTTTCCCCATCTGATACCACTTGGACAAAATCACCTTTTTAATGTTCCACTTTTAAACCATTTTATAAAAACCTCTTCTAGAACACTCATTACCAAACTTAAAAGTGGATTAAATATTTGTAAATGGTTTTCCAAAACATCTTTAAAAAAATCCTAAAACGAGGCTCGACAACCTAAAACCATGTCTTCAAAACCCACACACACTTGGAGTTTCAAAAATAAACCATTTTCACTTTTCTTACTTGAGAACACTCTTCATACTCATTTCTAAAAAGAGTTTGAAAATTCTATAAACTCACACTTTCCTTTTTCCTTATTTGAAATCCTTTCAAAATCCCTTTTCAAAACTTTGGAATAAAAAACACATAAAGAAATAATAAAACACACAATCAAGAACCATTATGTTAAGTCATACAATAAGGGGAAATAAACGACAAGAACAAATGCACCAAATAATAATATAAAAAGCATGGGATTTAATCAAATCATAAAGATAAATTCCCTAAATGATCCTTAAAAGGATCCTAGTGTCATGGGAATTGTAATTAGGCTCTAGTAATAAAAGGACCTGAACTAGCGATAAGGAACCTAGGCTGACACTATTGAACCTTTCAATATCCCTAGAAGTTACACTAAACTACACAAATATAATGTCCTTAGAAAATCATCATCCATGGGATCATGGATGGTTTTGTCCCTAGAATGCCTTCATCCATGGGATCAACTAAGACAATGTCCCTAGGGCACCTTCACCCATAAGATCAGATAAAAAGGAATTGCTAGCATAGGGACCTACCACTCTTTCGGGCCGAACCATCTTAGAGTAGTCATGTAGTGCTTCCCTAGTCAACCCATTGTCACAATGGGGTTTTACCACACACAAGTCATGTACTATCCACCTAAGACTCCCATGACGAGTCAAAATGGAGGTGAACACAATCAAACATTCCTTAATTCAAGGATAAAATATTTGAAAAAAACTTATGCAAAACCTCTTGCCCTCATAATTAAAATTCCCATATATATACAACATAAACAGTATATACAAATGCATCAATAATAAGCATCCCCTCATGGGATCATAAGACACAACAGGCATACAAAAATCAAAGGGGATTAAGAGGGTATCATGCCTTTTATGAAGACTCATGTGGGACCTTTGGTGAGTCTAGGGTGTAGCACATGGCTTACGCATGGTTAGGTAAACTGTGCGACAAATGTACAAATTGACTCTGTAGTTTTTCAGTGCCATTTGGCATGATTGGAGCATGATTTTTCCAATAGTTTGAGACCTAGGAGAAAATGTGCATAGTGGGTTTGGCTAGGCAGTTCTCTATGCATAGTTGGTACAAGGTTTGGAAAACTATGCTACCAAACTTTGTGGTATTTTTAGTGTCATTAAAATTAGAAATCCCACTTTTTCTTCTCCTTGATTTTAAGTCCCCAGTCCTCCATTTATCTTCCCTTTTCTTGAAAAAACTAGGTGCACCTCCTATAGGTGTCTCTTATTTCCTCCTTCAATTTTTGTGGTTTTATCCCTTGGATTAAAGTAGATTTTTTCATGGTAAATGTTGGAGTTGGTGTCCTAGGATCAACTAGTTGTACTTTTATTACATTTATATTCGATGCATTGAATATTAATTAAACATATTATTACATATTGTTCATTTTTCTGCATATATTTAATGTAATAATGTCCTGAGTTATTTGTCACATTGATAATGTCATAGCAGTTCTCCTCTATGATGAGAACCTTGAAGTACTATGATAATATTCTTAATATAGTTATTTTGGTTGTATAACTTACTATGATGGGAAACATGGTATTTAGACCATTAGGTGTGAGTACTCATAAGTGTATGGGACTTCTTCTCATGAAGTTCTCACTTGGTAATCTCCAAGATGAGAGATTATGTGAATAGACCCGCCGTTAGGGATTCTGCATGTTCAGGTGTCATCAAATATTTCTATCTATGAGCATGTGTAATAGTCCTTAGACTTTAATATTGTCATTAATGCATGTCATGACTCACACACTTATATTTACTGATAAAAACTATCATGCCATATGTTGGCGGGAAGTATGGTATATTGGGTGCATCATGATTTACATGTCATTAATGGATAATTAGATGAAGGATTTATCCCTTCCATATTTATGGGAGTTGATATCTCAACCCTTTGATTGGAATATAATCATCGCCTAAATTTCATGGTCATGGTGTAACGATGTGTTTATTTCAGATAGTCAAAGAAAGACATATCAAGCATATAGGTTGATGACACTATCATGCAACCTACTTTATAAGATATTATGACAAATGGATTATATTACATAGTGAGCATTTGTATGTGGTTGTTATCTTTGTGACATTAAGTTATTTCTCTTGGGTGCCTTGACCCGTTTCTATATAGTAATCTTGGACTTTAGGCAAGCCCACCTAATTCCAATGATAAATAATCTTAGATGGTCACACACTAAGTGTTTCCATTGATATAGATTAAATTCTATTTGAATTTAATTAATGTAATAAATATATCTCAAGATTGAGGAATAATTTTATTCATGTTATATTGATCTCATAAATTAAATAAATATTTATCCATCAATGTGTGAATAAAAATATATTTTTTTATTTTATTTAGTATTTAATAAATATTTTTTACTTGTTATGTGAATGAAATATTTATTTATGAATGAAATATTTATTCAGGTATTCAATAAATATTGAGGAGCTCGAACAAAACAAGACAGTGTCTGGTGATAGAATAATTATTTACAAGATAGTAAATATTATTTATCAATTTGCACAAGTTGGCGCACCAAAAAATAATATTATTATTATTATGTGTCATGGGGTTTATTAAAGGTTTTAAATGTTATTTAATAGAGGAAATGCAATTAAATAATATTTTAACCTAAACCTCAACTCTATAAATAGATGGTTATATCTATTGTGTATTGATCCATAATTGAGAATAGATAATTTTTGCGCATAACGAATTCTCTCTCGACTCCTCCTTCTATCTCCCTCTCAAGAAAAAGAAACGAAAGAGAGATTTCTTTAATATCAAAGAACGAGTGATCAAGAACGAACAACACAAGACATCTGATTCATCTCACTAGCACCTGGAGATAAAGCAGTGTTTCTCGGAGATCATTGGAGCATGTGTGGATCACCACTGGAGGGATTCTATCATGGATCCTCACAGCGCAATAAAGGAAATCTAAAATTTTCTTTTTTGGATGATCAACATTCATCAATGAAGAAAGTTCCTAAACCCCGATATTTATTTCTTTAGATGTTAAATAAATTAATTATAAATTTGACATGAAAGATCCTCGCTCATGGTTTCAGTTAATGATTATTAAAAGAAATTTTAATATATCGACCACCACTTCACACTTCTATTATGCCCAGAACCATCAAGTGGTATCAGATCGGTCACATTTAAATTTATAATTATTTATTTGATTGTTGATCTATGTACAATTGTGGTTATATTTTCATTTCATGTTATTCATTCTTTAATCTGATTTGAATTAACATGCTTAAAAATATTAATCCTATTTGTTCGATTGATTTCATTTTCTTAAAGGTCTAAGAACAAATAAAGAACAATCGGAGATGGAATCAAGGACTGCCAGTTTTTTTGGTCAGTAAGACAGGGCTACATGGCATGTACTCAGAAGTACATGTTGTGTACCCTAGTGCAGTGCATCTGGATGCACTGAGGGATACACGGTGCACCATGTAGTAATTACATGTGGTGTACGCTGTGTGTCGAATGACTAGGGTGGCACGTGGGTTGTCAGATTACACGGTGTGTATCGGTGTACACATCGTGTAGTCTACACTGGTTAGTGGCGTAAATCGTGCAATTTGTGTGGTCATTATATACGGTAAAAAATGATTGAGACTGACAACATGGAGCATTTATGATATATAAAATCTGTATTTCATGTACACGGTGTGTAGTTAATTAATTATCACATTTGATGAACACACTAAGTGGATCTATGAGAAAAATAGACACATGGCTCAAAGAGATACACAACGTGTACTAGGATTGTACACATTGTGTAGTCGGCCGAGACACACGCCTAAGACCTAGGAGTATATCCCAGACACACTGAAAGTGAAACACATGGTGTGTATTTGGTCTATATACATCTTGTAGTCTAACTGAGGTACATGCCGTAGACCCAGGCATGTGACCCGAATACACGACAACCGAGATACATGATGTGTAAATGGATGTACATGTTGGGTAGTCTCCCATTAATGGATAGGATTTAAAATTACATTAAATTAGAAAATTTTAGTATTAAAACCTTATTTTATTGATCGGAACACCATTGTGTGTTTGAAAATTTAATAATGATTTTAAATAATTTTAAATGATCAATTAATTTATTGTAATAAATATGTCATTATTGGTTCTACCGTTTATTTTCTATGAATGTCATAACTTTTGGGTATCTACAATTATGTTTGAATGGTCATTAATATGAAATGTAATTAATTAATTAATGCAATCATGTTTATATTAATAATAAAAAATGAATAAAAAATGAATTCTAGCTAATCACTTTGTGTATTCGTTGCATGTATGATCGTTAATGAGCTTAACCAAGACCTGTGTATGTGTTGGATGTTTTAATATAATTTATTGCATGGGTTTGTAATTATTTAATATTAAATTAAATTATGGCCTACAAGTCATCCCTACCTCCATTATTATGTAGGACATGTGTGTCCAAGGATATTTATGTAATCCAATTTTAACTAATCCTTTGGTTCCCCTCACCAACATGTGAGTAATAAATACTTGTAATTAATGGAGCATCCTAAGGTGTGTGGAGGCAGTTCAAGATGGAACCATTATGATGCCAACTTAGGTGATACACAGATGGATAGGTGGAATGTTGTAACTCATGACAAGACTATAAATATGAGTTATTTACCCTATGTCAAAGGTTGATTTAATATCTGTTCATTAACAACCATTAGATAAAGTTCATAAACAAGTCATTTAATTATTTATTTATTTTTGTTTATTCAATTATTTATTTTATGTATGTAAGGTCATGATCACACAAATAAATGAATTAATGTGCAAAGATGAAAATTAAATAAATGAATTATGCATAAATGTTTTATCTAATAAGGTTAATTAATTAATTAACATCCACTTAATATTAACAAGACATATAAAGGATAAAACAAGATAAAATTTATTCATAATAAATTAAAATCACTCAATTAAATATTAATTCATACTTTGACTTCCATTACTTGATCAGGAATAAAACTCAACAGAACTAAGTGTTTGAACAACCCTTATTGGGACACTTACTTTTATAATAGGATTTCTTATAAAGGCTTTGGGTTGAATTAACCATTTTACATCAATAAGAGTATCACTTTCTAGACTTGGTGTAATTTGGAGGCAAGTTTTGAGGAAATCCAAGTTAGGATTTTAGGACAGGGGAGTCCACTCAATAGATCAAAGAGTTGCAAGCCCACGGCTGGCAGAGACTTGCCTACCTAAATACCTTAAAGTAGCTTGACCAACCCTTTTGGGGTTATGTTAAGGGGAATATGGATCCTTACCACAAGAATTTCATGGAAACTATACATTATGAGTTCAATGGTGAGGGTTATTGGAACTTGATAAAATAGTGGAAGATTTAATAAAATCAATTAATTTATTATATCTCACCCAATTTGTAACCAAGAAAGGTATTAATAATCTGATCTTTTAAATTGTAGAACAAATTTAAAGTTCTTAATCCACATTTTCCCTATGGTCAATATTGGAGAAAGACAGCCTCTTAACTAGCAGTAACTTCTAGGAGTGGTTTAGAGGCCTTCGGGTTGCGTTATACCATGAACGTAAATCATAAGTGCTAAAATCCTCAATGATTGATCCACATGAAAACGAGGTTATTGATGAAGAGTTCCATATATAAAAAAACATTTGAGTGATGTGGTCTATGTTTAATGTTTGATACTTCCATCTATGTCTAGTTAACTCATAAAGTCTCATGAAAACATGGATGCATATAACATACTTGAGCACCTGCATGGTCTTTACCAAGAGAGAAATATACAAGAACGGTTTGAGATTTCCAAGGCACTCTTTTAGTGAAATCTTAGATAGGGTTCCCCAGCTGGGCCTCACGTATTCAAGCTCATTAGATACATTGAGAACCTAGAGGTTTTAGGGTTTAAACTCCCCAAAGAATTGGGCACTAACCTCATTTTGGCATCACTCCCTCATAGCTTCTCTAGTTTTGTTATTAATGTTAATATAAACAACATTGAGAATTCTCTTCTAGATCTTATTACTCTTCTTCACCAAGTAGATAAGGATATGAAGCATGGAAATCCTTTCATCCTTATGGTGAAAAAATAGAAATGACAAGTGAAGATCTTTAAGCCCAAAGCTTTTTCACACCCTTCCAAGAAGAGGAAGATCAAGGGGAAAGTAAGAGAATGGGATATTGTATGTTTCGCATGTGTCAAGAAGGTCCACTGGAAGAAAAAATACACTCAACGAAAGAAGAAAGGGGAAGATTTAGTTGTGTTTATTATAGAGTTAAATTTATCTATTTCAAAAAATTGGGTATTAGATATAGCTTTTGGTTCTCACATATGTATTAAAATACATGAAATAAGTATATTCAGAAAGATTGATTGAGGGGAGGTAGATCTATGAGTATCCAATAAAGTTTAACTTGTTATTGTAGCTATCGGGGACTACCACCTCACATTGACGACTAAAATGATCTTAGTTTTAAAGGTTTTTTATTATGTTCCTTCAATTACCAAAAACATTATTTTTGTATCCAGAATTGAAAAAGATGGATTTATCTTCAAATTTGGGAATAAATGTTGCCTATTTTATAAAGATATAATTTGTTGTGATAATACATATTTAAATAATAGTCTTTATGTGTTGGATTACATAAACCAAGTAATGGCGGTCGATAATGAAGTTAACCCACATTACTTATACCACACCCAACTTTGGCATCACCAGCTAGGTCATGTAAACAAAAAGTGTTTGACTAAATTACATCAAGATGGATATTTAGATTCTTTTGAACTAAAACCACTTGGTGTATGTCACACATGTTTACAAGGAAAATGACCCAATACCCATTTAGTGGGAAAGGTGAAAGGACTAAAGATATTCTTAAATTAGTTTATACCGATGTGTGTAGACCATTTCCTATTGAAGAAAGGGTTGGGTACTCATACTTCATAAATTTTACTGATGATTTTAGTAGATATGGATATGTCTACATAATGAGGTATAAGTTGGATTCTTTTGATAATTTCAAATAATACAAGAATGTAGTTGAGAACTAGCTTGGTAAGAAGATTAAGAAACTCTACTCAAACCATGGTAGATAATATCTTAACTAATACTTCATTGATTACTTGTGGGAGTTTGAGATCCTATCCCAACTCACTCCTCCTTACATGCCTCAGTGGAATAGTGTAAGATAAAGGAGAAACCAAACCTTGTTGGACATGTTGAGATCAATGATGAGTCATGTGAGTCTTCCATTATTCTTTTGGGGATACACGTTATAAACAACAACACATATTCTAAACCAAGTACAAACTAAATTGATAAATGGTATTCCATACGAATTTTGAAGTGGAAATAAAACCATGTTATCAAATTTACATGAATGGGGGAATTGAAGCGTTTTTTAAGTCCTCTTCAAGTAAAAAACTTACACCATTAGGCACAAAGTGTACCTTTATAGAATACCCTAAGGAAACAAGGATATATTACCTATACAACCCCTCAAACAAAAAGGTTATATTGGAAATACATGCCATATTACTTTATAGTAAGCACATATATAAAAGAGATAGTGGGAGAGAGATATACTTTGATAAAGTTTAGCCTTAAGGCACACAAGAGTTGGTACAGAAATAGATTTCACAAATCTATGTGGAAGAAGAAACTGTTTTGGAGACACAAGTAACGCGTAGGAGTATAAGAGAGGTTAGAGAACCATAATGTTATAGTTTTCTAGTCATCGAGGATGGTAACTTGTTATTAATTGATAATAATGATCCTATAACTTACAAGGAAGTAGTAAGTGGCATAGATGTTTTTAAGTGGTAAGAAGCTATGAATTCTGAAATGGATTCCATGTAAAAAAACTAAGTCTTGATTTTGGTAGACCATCCTGTAGATATAAAACTCATTGGTTGCAAATAGGTATTCAAGAAGAAACTAGAAATGGAAGGAAAAATCAATACTTATAAGGCGTGAATGGTTGCAAAAGGGTTCAAATAAAATCAAGGTATTGACTATGATGAAACCTTTTCACCAGTTTCAATATAGAAATCCATCAAAATTATACTTTCCATTACAGTCTTCCATGATTATGAGATTTGGAAAATGGATTTCAAAATAACTTTTCTTAATGGGAATATTCAAGAAGATGTTTATATGACACAACCCGAAGGTTTTGTGACTCCAAAGGATGCCAACAAGGTATGTAAGATGCAAAGATCCAATTATGGATTAAAGAAAGCATCCAGGTTATGGAACATTTGTTTTTATGAGGCCATAATAGAATTTGGTTTCATGAAGAACGAATGTGATCCTTGTATCTATAAACAGTTTAGTGGGAGTGCAGTCATTTTCTTAATAGTATATGTTGATGAAATATTACTCATTGGAAATGAAATACTAGTCTTATAGTCTGTTAAGACATGGTTGAATAAATTCTTCTCTATAAGGGACTTGGGAAAGGCGGTATATATTATTGGGATCTGTTGGAGTTGGTGCCCTAGAACCAACTTCTTTACATTATGATAAACATGTATTCATTTATTTGAATATTAATAAACTAATTATCACATCATGATTTTTCTTCTGCATGACATAGTATGTGATAATATCCTAAGAGTAGTTATCGCACTAAAAGGTCATAGGAGTTCCCCGCTATGATGAGAACCCGAAAGTGCTACGACGCTATTCTTGAATATATGTTATATAGTCAGAAGATATTATTTGAGGAACACAAATGATACATGTTATCAGGGGTAGAGACTCATAGGACTTTAAGGCACTTTCTCATGGTGTACGCCCTTGGTAATATCCAGTATGGATATTATGAGAACGAGACTCGTCAGTAGGAAATCCACATTTTTATGCATCATTGAATATTCATATCTTTGAATGTGTGTATTAGTCATTATACTTTAAGATTATTATTAATTAGTATTATGAGTCATGCACATAGATGTATTGATGAAAACTGTGATTACAGATGTTCGCAATGAGGTAGGATACATTGTGTGTGTCACGAGTAATATTACATTAATGAATAATATGAGAAAGGATTTATCCCTTTCATTCTTTAACGAAAGTTAATATATTAGGCCCTTTTATGGAAATTATATATCCTAAATAAATCCATGGACATGGTGTTCTATAGGCAAGTCTTATTTCCAAAAATTCAAATAAAGAGGCATCGAACACATAGATTGATGGCACCGACATGCAACCTACTTGATTTGAGATATCGTGCTAAAGGGACTATATTACACAGTAAGTGTTCATATGAGGTGACATGTTGTTGTAGCATTAACTTGTTTTTTTTATGGGTGTATTGGCTTGTTTCTAGATCCTAACCTTGGACTTTAGGCCGTTTCACCTAATGTTACTGAGAAAGAGGCCTAGAGGGTCACACACTAAGTGTATCCAAAATCTCAGTTAAATAATATATTATTATTTATTATTTAATAGGTTGAATAAATATTATTTCCGAACATAGTTTAATAATTATTCATATATGCTTGATCACATTTATTTTATCACTAGTTATTCGAGAAAATATATTTTGAGCGGAATATTTAATAAATATTTATTTGTTGTTTAGTGAATATAATATTTATTTATTTATTAGAGAATAATGAAGTGATATTTATTTAATAAATAAATATACATTATTCAAAGCTCGATAAATATCATGGAGGAATGACGGACCAAGTTTAATGCTACGATGAGAAATAATAAATATTGAATATTATTTAATTAAATAATATTTAATTATAATTTGCAAGTTAAGTGCATGTTGAGAAATAATAATATTACTATTATTATTTGACATGGGGCATTTCTAGGATTAAATAAATAATTAAGGTCACTTGTGCAATTACTTTATTTTAACCCTAGCAATATAAATACTCAATTATGTTATTTTCTCAAGACCTAATTCAGTTGTGCACAACGAATCTTGGAGGATCATCTTAAGCCTAGAGATCTACCTTCTCCAAGAATGCTCCCAAGAATGGTGAGCACTCCTCCTCCACTGGATCAAGGAGAAAGCTTTGGAAATGATTCTCGAGGCAATCAAGGTGGATGACACAAGTGTAAGGATCTTCCATGATAGCACTGGAGACTCCTTTGGTGACATCTGGAGATTCTTGGAACATGTTTGGATCACCGCTAGAGGAAATATATACTTGGTTTCTACAACACAACAACGGTGCACCGTAGATCTGTCATCGGACTCATCAACAAATAAAGAATTCCTTAGATGTAATTCTTTATCTAATTAAATTAATTATAAACAATATGGGCTGATCTCCTCTCTCTTGGTTCTAGAGAAATTCTTTATTTTCTATTTATTTGACTTAATTCCATGGATCACGACGTTCATCGTCGTATAGATCTTGGATTTATCATCGATTATGTAAAAAATAAAAGTTGGGCACTGCCCATCACATGTTTCCACTGCCCCGAAATCCTACAGGATCAAGATCCATCATGATAGAACCAAGAGGTTACTTGGCCTAAGTTAAAGTACATACATTGATAAGATACTAAAGATATTCAGTATGGAATAATCCAAGAGGGGATTGTTTTCAGTGTCACATGACATTCATCTTTCCAAGAAAATGTGTCCTTAGAAACATGAGGAAAGAAAAAAAATGGTAAGGATTCCATATGCATCAGTGATTGTGTCGGTCATGTATGTTATGTTTTGTATTAGGCTAGATGTTGTCTACACGTTGAGTGTAGTAGGCAGATATCAAGCTGATCTAGGTGACTATCATTAGATGACAGTCAAAACTATTCTTAAGTATATAAGGCATACTAAGGATATTTTCTCACTCTGTGGAGGATAGGAGGAACTAGTCATCAAAGGATATGCAGATTCTAGTTTCCAAACTAATCAAAATGACATAAAGTCACAAACGGGGTATATCTTCACTTTGAATGGAGGTATTTTGAGCTAGAATAGCTCAAATCAAGTTGTGGTCATAGATTCTATAGTAGAGCCTAAGTATATTTTGACTTCTCGGAGAACTAAGGAATCTGAATGGATGTACAACTTGTTCTAACCTAGCAGTAAATATCATATCACACTCTGTTGTGATAATACTTTAGTAGTGTCTCTCACAAAAGAGCCAAGGTGACATCAATATATGAAACATATATTTCTAAATTATCATCTATTGAGGTATTTTTCTCAGATAGGTGAGGTTGTAGTGAGTAGTATTTCCATGGAAGACAATGTGGAAAAACCCTTGACTAAAGTTTTGAATCAGTAGAAATGTGATTATCATGTGAGGTCTAGCAGACTTAAAGTCATAAGAAGCTTAGCTCTAGTCTAAGTGGGAGTTTGTTGGAGTTGGTGTCCTAGGATCAACTAGTTATACTTTTATTACATGTATATTTGATGTATTTAACATTAATTAAACATATTATTACATATTATTCATTGTTAATGTAATAATGTCCTGGAGTATCTGTCGCATTGATAAGGTTATAGTAGTTCCCCGTTATGATGATAACCTTGAAGTGATATAAAAATATTCTTAACATAGTTTTGAGGTTGGATAACTTACTATGATGAGACATGTAGTATTTAGACCATCTGGTGCGAGTACTCGTAAGTGGATGAGGCTTCTTCTCATGAAGTCCACACTTGATAATCTCTCAGACGGTATATTATGAGAACAACCCCATCAGTAGGAATTCCACATGTTTTAGTGTCATCAAATATTTCTATTTATGATCATGTGTAACAGTCCTTAGACTTTAAGATTATCATTAATGCATTTCAAGACTCGCACACTTAGATTTATTGACAAAAACGGTCACACCATATGGTAGGAAGTAGGGTATGTTGGGTGTGTTATGATTTACATTTCAATAATGGATAAGTTGAGGAAGGATTTGTCCCTTCCATCTTTATAGGAGTTGATATCTAGACCCTTTTATTGGAATATAATTGTCACCTAAATTCCATGGTCATGGTTTAACAATGTATTTATTTCAGATAGTTATATAAAGACGTATCAAGCATATAGGTTGATGACATTGTCATACAACCTTCTTGATTAGATATTATAACAAAGAGATTATATTACATAGTGAGTGTTTGTGTGTGGTTGTATTCATTGCGAAATTAAGTTCATTCTCTTGGGTGTCTTGACTCATTGTTAAATAGTAATCTTAGGTTTTAGGCAAGCTCACCTGATGCCAATAAGAAATAATCCTAGAGGTCCACACACTGAGTGTTCCCGCTGATCTCAATTAAATTATATTAGAATTTAATTAATGGAATAAATATTATTCTCAAGACCGAGGAATAATTTTATTCAAGTTATATTGATCGCATAAATTAAATAAATATTTATTCGCTGACATGTGAATAAAAATACATTTGTTTATTTTATTGAATATTTAATAAATATTTATTCGTCAGTATGTTAATGAAATATTTATTTATGAATAAAATATTTATTCAGGTATTCAATAAATATCGAGGAGTTTGAATGGATCAAGACCACGTCCGGTGATAAAATAATTATTTATAAGCCGGTAAATATTATTTATCAATTTGTTTAAGTTGGCACACCAAAAAATAATATTATTATTATTATGTGGAATGGGGTTTATTAAAGGTTTTAAATGTTATTTAATGGACGACATACAATTAAATAATATTTTAACCTAAAACCTAACTCTATAAATAAATGGTTATGTATAATGTGTATTGATCCAAGATTGAGAATAGATAATTGTTGCACACAACGAATTCTCTCTCAAATTCACATTCTCCCTTCCTTTCAAGAAGGAGAAACACAAGAGAGATTTCTTCATTATCAAAAAACGAGTGATCAAGAATGAATAATGCAAGACATTCGATTCACTACACTATAACCCGAAGATCGAGTGGTGTTTCTCAGAGATCATTGGATCACATGTGGATCATCACTATAGGGATTATATCATTGGATCCTCACAACACAATAAAGGAAATTTGAAAGGGTCTTTTTGGATGATCACTATTAATCAATGAAAAAAGTTATTAAGCCCAGGTGTTTATTTCTTCATATATTAAATAAATTAATTGTAAATTTGACATGCAATATCCTAGCTCATGGTTTTGGGAAATGATTATTAAAATAAATTTTAATATATCAACCACCACCACATGCTCCCACTGCACCCAAAACCATCAGTGAGTCCCTCTGACCCTCTTACTTTCTTTTATTCTTCCTTTATCCCTTGATTTATCTTCTCTCATGAACCCTAATATTTGTGGGGGTGATTTTAGGGTGGGAATTGGTTCGAATCATGGGTATTTTCTTATTTAAGGGTTATATAGGGTACATCTAGGCTTGGGGGTGTGTTCATCATCATAGCCGACAACTTCTGACATGATTGTTGTTAAATCGGGGTAAGTGTTTCTTTTTCATCACTTTCTATTACATGTCTTTCATTTCTTGTTATTTGAAAATATTCTTTATCAATATTAAGTTATATGTATGACTCATGAGGTTCCAATTCATTTTAAAAAAGTGATTTAAAACCTTGACATGGTGCAAGGATCCATGCCAAGTGTTTGTGAAAATTTCTAATTATCTTTTAAAGAATACTTTTGGTTTTAATAGTGGCAGAAAGCACTAGCTTGATGTTTTAAAATGTGTTCTTGAATTGAAATGGATTTAAAACTAAGATTTTGGGTGATTTAAAAGTGTTAAAAATGATTGGAAAGGGTTGTTTTATTTTAATTGGGTGAGTTAAACCTTGTGTTCTTTATTTAAAACATTTTTATAACCTTGGATGATTTTTATATCAAAGGTTTAAGGTGTTAATAGATTTTGAGACTTCCAAATGTGTTGGTTGATTTCAAAATGGGGCGTTAACCCATGTGTATTGTACTTTGAAACTCATTATGGTTTTTAATGTTTTTCAAAGATAATTTAAAAAGGGATGAGTGGGTTCCCATTTCTGTTTCAAAGGTATTTTGATAAAATTGATCCCATGAGTGGATTGGGGGTGGATTTTTTAAATGATAAAATGGCTTGGAATTCCAAGAATGTTTTGAAAATAGAAGGCCCGTTTTACATTTTATAAAAAATGAGTTTTCATAAAAAGTTTGATACCCTCTTAATACCTGATATGAGATGCATGGGGTGGCCCGATCTTCATGGCGTAGGGCGACGGATGAAGGATGCGGTTTGGGGATAAGTGTTAGATGATGGGTATGGATAGTGGATGAAAGTAGTCAATCAACTCTATAAGTAGAACGGCCTACTACTTAGACAACACACTCAAGGGTGGTATGTTATATTCAATCCACACAACAACGCACTTGGGTTGAGGCACAAAATTGAGGGCTTTGTGATCTTGGATCACCAATCTAACTTGTAGATTAACAAGGCAAGAATACACAAGAGAAGGGGATAAACCAAGAAAATTCTCACACAATGGATAAAAACAAATCATAACCTCTCAATTAAATCTTGAATGCCATAAAAGTTCCATGAGGGTAGCTATTTATAGCCAAGGGGGTGGTACAGTAGTCAAGGGTCTAATACCCTAAAGTCATAAAGTCTAAACTAATTTTTTCCCTTAAATTCAAAAAGATAAAGTCTACCAAAGACTTTTGGAAAAGTGGCACACAACTTTCCAACTATATCCTACCAAATTTTACTTTGAGTGGATAACCCACCGAATTTGACTTTGGTGTCCAAAGATGTCATTTCTAGAATCCTCCATGTGGGCAAGGCTTCCAAATTCATGCAACCATGTGGGCCAAGATTTAAACATCATTTTTGGGCTTGAATAAGTGATATAATAGGCTCATTTTCTCCATCCATGCAAGGCAAGATCTATTGGGCCTTTAATGAAGCGATATGGGTGCCCATTGTTGCATTCAACCTCTTTAATCTCCCACGCGCCATCGGGCCTTGAAAATCCAACTCCTCCACTTGGGTAATCGACTCGAGGCCTTCAACATGGTTCACATCATGCTCCCCCTCTTGAAAAGGAGTCTTCCTCGACTCTTCATCCTCTACACCCAAAAAAGGATAAAGATCAAAGACATTGAAAGTGGCACTTACACCATACTCACCGGGCAAAGCTATCTTGTAAGAATTGTTGTTAATCTTCTCAAGCACTCGGAAAGGTCCATTGCCTCATGGCATGAGTTTTGATTTTCATTTCCACATATGAACCCAGACTAGGTCACCGGGCTTGAACAACATTTGCTTGCGACCCTTGTTTGCACGATCAATGTATTTCTAGGTCATCCGCTCGATATTTATCCTAGCCTTTTCATGGATTTTCTTGATGAATTTTGCACGCCCTTTCACATCCATATTAGCTGCTTCCTACAAAGGAAAAGGAACTAGATCAATAGGGGCAAGGGGGTTAAATCCGTAAACAATTTAAAATGAAGAATATTGAGTAGTGGAATGCTTGGCCCTGTTATATTAGAATTCCACATGTGGAGGACACTCCTCCCAATTCTTGATGTTCTTTTTCACAATGGTTCGTAGAAGGGACGATAGTGTATGATTCACCACCTTAATTTGTCCATCGGTTTGCGGATGAAAAGTAGTGGAAAATATTAACTTCATTCATAGTTTGCTTCATAATGTCTTCCAAAAGTAGCTGAGGAATTTTGTGTCTCGATCCGACACAATCTTCCTTAGCATTCCATGAAGCTTGAATACTTCCTGAAAGAAAAGTGTTACAATGTTAGTGGCATCATCAGTTTTGTGACAAGGAATAAAATGTTCCATTTTTGAAAACTAATCCACCACAGCAAAAATGGAATCTCTCCTCCTCTTGGTCTGTGGTAACCCCACAATAAAGTCCATTGATATGTCCTCCCAAGGGGTGTTGGGGATTGGTAGAGGAAGATATAGTCTGTGTGGGTTTAGTTTTGATTTGGATTTATGGCAGACAATGAACTTTCCCACAAATTTCTCAACATATCTAGATATCCTAGGCCAATAAAAATGCTCACTAAGAACACTTAGAATTTTTGCAACACCAAAATGACCCATTAACCCACCCGAATGTGGCTCTTTCAGTAAAAGTAAACGGATAGATCAATTGGGGATGCAAATATTATCGATCAGGAATAAGAATCCATCATGTAAATAGAACTTTTCCCAACTAACTCTAGGTTTACAATGTTTATAAGGTCCTCTAAAATCACTATCAGTGGCATATAAATCCTTAATGCATTCAAAACCAAGGAGTTTTTAATCCAACAAGGATAAAAGAGAATATCTGCGTGAAAGTGTATCAGCCACAATATTTTCTTTACCCTTTTTATGCTTGATGACATATGGAAATGATTCAATGAATTCCAGCCATCTATCATGTCTCCTATTTAGTTTATGTTGGCTCCTAAGGTATTTAAGATCCTCATGATCAGAATGGATCACAAATTCTTTAGGCCAAAGATAATGTTGTCATGTTTCTAGAACTCTAAACAATGCATACAACTCTTTATAATATGTAGAATAGTTTAGGGTTGGTCCATTTAAATTCTCACTAAATAAAGCAATAGGCTTACCTTATTATATAAGTACTCCGCCTATTCTAATTCTGCTTGCATCACATTCAATTTCAAAGGTCTTACCAAAATCTAGAAGTGAAAGTAGAGGGGCATGGGTGAGTCTCTCCTTAAGTTCATGGAAGGCCTTCTCTTGAGTTATCCCCCATTTGAAAGGAACATTCTTCTTTGTCAACTCATTCAACGATGTTGCTAATGTGCTGAAGTCCTTCACAAATCTCCTGTAAAAACTAGCAAGCCCATGAAAACTTCTTACCTATCCAACAGAGGTTGGGGTTGGCCATTCTTGTATTGCTTTGATCTTCTCGGTGTCCACTTCAACTCCATTCCCTCTCACAAAAAAATCCAAGGAAAACAATATTATCGAGGCAAAATTCCCACTTATTAATGTTTCAAAACAAGTTTTCTTTCCTTAACACCTCTAGGAATTTTCTTAAGTGATCTACATGTTCATGAAAAGTCTTACTATACACCATAATATCATCTAAGTAAACTACCACAAAATTTCCAATATATTCACATAATACATGATTCATTAACCTCATAAATGTTCTAGGTGCATTGGTGAGACCAAATGGCATTACTAACCATTAATAAAGTCCATGTTTTGTCTTAAATGTAGTTTTACACTCATCTCCTTCTTTCATCCTAATTTGATGGTAGCCACTTCTTAAATCAATTTTTGAGAAAATGGTTGAACCATTTAATTCATCTAGCATATCATCTAACCTAGGGATAGGATGATGATAACTGACTGTGATGTTATTGATGGCTCTACAGTCAATGAACATTCTCCATGTTTCATCCTTATTTGTTATTAGAAGCATCGGTACTGCACAAGGACTAAGGCTCTCTCTAACATATCCCACATCCAACAACTCTTGAACTTGCCTTTGAATCTCTTTTGTCTCTTCCAGGTTGGTGCGATATGCAGGGCGGTTCGGTAGTGATGCTCCAGGTATGAGGTCAATTCGATGCTCAATACCTATAATGGGTGGCAAACCAGGTGGCACCTCTTTGGGAAACACATCTTCAAATTCCTACAACAAAGACTCAACAACATGTGGCAAAGGAGATGTTAAGTCGTTAGTGTTCAACGTCACCTCTTTGTACATAAGTACTAAGAGATTTTGTCGAGAAATAAAAGCTTCCTTAACCTCACTCTTCTTTGACAACATCACAATTTTCTCTCCTCTCAAATCTTTTTTTCCTCTTGATTTTTCTTTACTCTCCATTTCCTTTCTTCTCTCATCATCTTTTTTTTCCTCATTCTCTCATTTTTCATTTTCTCTCTTTTTTTCCTCATCACTCATTTTTTTCTTTTCTCTAAAAATGTGATCTTCCAAAAAAAATTAGCGTCATGGGGTTGAGGGTTATAGGTTCTCCTAGTAGTACAAAAGTGTGATGGTTCAAGAAACCATCATGAGTAACACGTCAATCGTACTGCCACGGTTGACCCAACTGCAAGTGGAATTCCTTCATAAAAACAATGTCACACAATACCTCATCCTTGTATTTACCTACGGAGAACAATACCTTCACCTATTTGGTAACATTCAGCTCTCCACAATCATTCAACCACTGAAGTCGATATGGATGTTGATGCTTCAAAGAATGAAGTCTCAACTTCTCTACTAACTCAGTGCTCGCAACATTACTACAGATTCCTCCATCAATAATAACACTATATACCTTCACATGGATCTTGCACCATGTATGGAAAAGGTTCTACCACTGCTTCTTCTCTCCCATGGTCATTTGTGTGCTTAGAACTCTCCTAGTGACAAAAATCTCACCATCTTTTACAAACCCTCCACTATTAATTTCTGGAGATTCTTCCTCCACCTATTCCGAGCTCTCTCCATTGGTCTCCCATTCTCTATACTTGTTGATTGTCATGGTGTGCCAATTTGGGCACTCACTAGCAATGTGACCCCTTCCTTGACATTTGAAACACCGAATATCCCGATTCTTGGTTTCGTCAGCCTCAAAAGCAGGTTTCTTAGGTGGAAGAATTACCTTGTCACTTTTGCGATCAACCACCTATTTTTCCTTTGATGGTTCTCCAATCTCCTTCCTTGAATTTCTCCATGGCGTGAAAGGGGTAGCGATTTTCCTCATGTTTCTTCTCCTTTTGATTTGTTGCTTGATCTTGGTGGCTTGATGAATCATATATTGTATTTCTACGTGATGGTACATCTCCACTTGATCGGCAATCTCCCGATTGATCCCATGTAAAAACCATGCCATGGTTGCCTCCAGATCCTCCTCAATGTTTGCTCGAATCATAGAAATTTTCATCTATTTATATTAATCTTCCACACTCTTGCTCCCTTGGGTGAGCCGCTGAAGTTTGTTGTAGAGATCTCTATGGTAATGTGTGGGAACAAACCGCTTCCACATCGCGAACTTCATGCCATCCCAAGTGTTGATGGGACATCCACCATATCTAGCCCTCTCCTTTTGAATTTGATCCCACCAAATTAAAGCATAATCAAAAAATTCAAGGGAAGCAAGTTTGACCTTTTTCTCCTCGGAATATGCATGGCATGAAAAGACCTGCTCGATCTGCATCTCCCACTCCAAGTATGCTTCTGGATCACTTTTTCCTTGAAAAGGGGGAACCTTCACCTTGATCCCGCCAAGTAGGTCGTCATCATGTTGTCTCCTTTGTCCTCCTCTAGGTTGTGGGTACAACCTCCTCCTTTGGGTGACATCATCAAGATAATCATCAAAGTTCACCATCTACTCCTCTATGATATGGGGACGATGTGGTGCCAGAGCACTTTGTGGGTTATCATGGAACATCCTTGGGCTTGGTTTATTCTCCAATTCATCAATCCTCTCATGTTGCACTTCCAACTTCCTATCAAGAAGCTTCTCGAAGTGGCTCACCAAATCTTGAATTTGGAGTTGTGTAGCTTTGAGTGCGGGAGATCTACTTCGACTTCCTTCATCGCTAACATGAACAATTTTATTCCCACAATCTTTGGTCATAATATATTACATAAACACAAACACACACCGGGGGGACACACACAATGATACACACTCACTCACACACGTGAGATGTACACACACACACACACACGAGATGTACACACTCACACACACAAAGATACACACTCATGCACGCAAGATATACACACTCACACACACAAGATGTACACACACACGCGCACACAACAAGATGCACACACTCACACACACAAGATATTTTTTTGCTTATTTATCTCCACTCTCAACACTCAATTAAAATTACAAGCTCTTATGAAATATAATACCTTATTACGGGTGATCACTTGTTGTCAATCCTTCCCTAGTCAAGATTGTGTCAAGGGTTGGTTTAACACAACCCGCTTGAGTGGTAAATGGTAAAGGGTGAAAAGAGGGCAGAAAATGGATAAAGGGTGGGTGGAAAAGGGGGTATAAAGGTGGTATTTGGGTTTTGCCCGATTGTGAAAGATAAGAAAAATTAACAACAATATGAGCCAAATATAATACGGGGATGAAGCAAAATGATGGATAAAGTGATGTACGGAAATGGAAAGTGCTAATAATGTAAAGCACGATGATGAAGTAATTGTATCCGCTTTTTTTCTTCTTTTTTTTGTCAAATCTCCCCAAAAAGTGTTGTTCTTGGAGTTTTAAAGCACAAGATGATGAACGAAGATTAAGACAATTTTTTTTGAAATCTCTCAAAGGAAAGGATGTGCTTAATTTTGAGAAGCAAAAAATGATGAGTTGAGATAATTTTATTTTTTTGGATACAAATCACATATAGAGAATTAAATGCAAAAAGAAGATGGATGAAAAATTGACTCAATGTAAAAATATTTCAATCTTTCACAACAAAGGCCAATTCTGGAGGTTTCAAAGAAAAGGTTTTTTTTTGAATGGGTGGATAATAAGGAAATATGATAAGGGTAATAGATATATGGGATAAAGAGGGTGATAAATGTCTACCGTGTCAACCAGAGCTCTGATACCAACTGATGTGAGACGCACGGGGTGGCCCGATCTTCACGGCGTAGGGCGGCAGATGAAGGATGCAGTTTAGGTCTAATTGGTGGATGATGGGTATGGATAGAAGATGCAAGTATTCAATCAACTCTATAAGAAGCACGACCTACTACTTAGACAACACGCTAAAAGGTAGGATGTGATGGCCAATCCACACAACAATGCACTTGGATTGAGGCACAAGATTGGGGGTTTTGTGATCTTGGATCACCAATCTAACTTGTAGATTGACAAGGCAAGAATACACAAGAGCAAGAGGATAAACCAGTACAATCCTCACATAATGGAGAGAAACAAAACATAAGATCTCAATTAAATCTTGAATTCCATACAAGTTCCATGAGGGTGGCTATTTATAGCCAAGGGGGTGGTACGGTAGTCAAGGGTCTAATACCCTAAAGTCATAAAGTCTAAACTACTTTGTTCCCTTAAATTAAAAAAGATAAATTCTAACAAATACTTTTGTAAAAGTGGCACACAACTTTCTAACTATAGCTCACTAGATTTGACTTTGAGTGCATAGCCCACCGGATTTGACTTTGGTGTCCAAAGATGTCATTTCTAGAATCCTCCATGTGGGAAAGGCTTCCAAATTCGTGCAACCATGTGGGCCAAGATTTAAACATCATGTTTGGTCTTGAATAAGTGAGATAATAGTACCATTTGCTCCATCCATGCAAGGCAAGATCCACTGGGCCTTTAATGAAGCGAGATGGGTACCCATTGTTGCATTTAACCTCTTTAATCTCTCACGCGTCATTGGGCCTTGAAAATCCAACTCCACTCAGGTAATCGACTCGGGGCCTTCAACATGGTTCACATCAATACCCTTTGATTATTGTATGTCCATTATGGCTTGTGATCCCCTAAGGGGCTATTTATTATTGATGCATTTGTATATTCTGTTTGTGTTTAATGTATATGGGTTTGTTTATTATGAGGGTATGAGGTGATATGTGATTTATTTTTCAAATGTTTTATCCTTGATTTAAGGAATGCTTGATTGTTCTCACCTCCATTTTGACTCATCATGGGAGTCCTAGGTAGATAGTACATGGCCTGTGTGTGGGAAAACCCTAGTGTGACAGTGGGTTGACTCGGGAAGTGCTTCCTGGATACTTTGAGATGTTTATACTAAAAGGAGTGGTAGGACCCTATATTATCAACTTCTTTTTATATTATTTCATGGGCAAGGGTATCCTAGGGACATTTCCTTAGTTGATGCCATGGATGAAGGTGTTCCAGGGAAAACACCATCCTTGATCCCATGGATAAAGGAATTCCAGGGATGTTATCTTAGGGTAGTTCAGTGAGACTTCTGGGGATGTTGACAGGTTCAATAGTGTCAGTCTGGGTTCCTTATCACCAGTTCAGTTACTTTTATTACTAGAACCTATTGATGATACCCACGACACTAGGATCCTTTTTAGGATCGTTTAGAGGATTTATCTTTGTGCTTCGATTGTATCCCCCGGTGTTTATATTATTATTTGGCACATATGTTCTTGTCATTTATTTCCCCTTGTTATATGACTTAACATAGCAATTTATATATGTGTATTTTCTTCTTTCTTTGTGTGGTTTTCCTTTCAAAAGTTTTGAAAAGGTACTGTGAAAGGTTTTCAAATAAGGAAAAAGGAAAGTGTAAGTTTATATCATTTTTAAAACGTTTTCATAAATTAGTTTAAAGAGTTTTATCAAGTGATAAAAGTGAAAATGGTTTGTTTTTTAAACTCCAAGTGTGTTTGGGTTTTGAAAACATTGTTTTAGGCTTCCATGCTTGGTTTTAGAAAAGTTGTTTTTTCAAATATATTTTTGAAAACCATTTAAAAATATTGAAACCTCTTTTATGTTTGGTAATGTGTGTTTTTAAAAGTGGAGGGACTTTAAAAAGATGATTTGGAAAAGAGGTATTGGCCAGGGGAAAATGTTTCCCAAGTGATTATTTTCATTTAATGAAAATATTATAAAAAGAGTTTTTAATACACTTTTTAAGTGTTGTTATTTCTTTTTGTAAAGTATTATAGAAAATTTTTATTTTTTTATTGTATTTAAAACTAACATTGTTAGGACTTGATATAAAATTGTATGCTTAGATTCAGTGGGTTGTGGTGACATGCTGGGCTTTTAGATCGAACCTATATTTTACAGGTTCAGGTTCATTTTAGTTGTTATTCCTTCTTTGATCTTCTGAGGGATATGTTTAGGTGGGTTGTGAATTTGGGTCACTTAGTAGCTCATAGGAGCTAATATGGGGTATTGCTTTCAATTGAGTCTGTTTTGGTTGTTTGACCCATCGTATTTTATGCTCTGGCTTATGTGTATTTGTTTCTATTGTACTTTTATTTATGTATCAGTTGTATCCTATTTAGATGTTTGGTTTTATTTATCTTCGGTCATATGTTCATTTCTTTTATTTCCACTGCTTATTTATTATCTGTGTACGAGGGAGAAATTTTTCCCAAGTTTCGTTCTATGATGCCTAGGCAGTAGTTTTCAGCTCATGGGAATCAGGAACGTTGTTCAGGCCATGTGGTGGATCAAGTCGGGAGTCGGGTTAGATGGCACCCTGGGATGGTTTGTTACACTGAAGAATGCATATCTTTTCTCCTCCTCCACCAGAGTGAATCTCTTCTCTCTTAAATGATTCAGTTGCAATTAACATCGATCATCGCAAGCATTATAGTTATCAACACTAGCACCTTGAGGATTCTACAGTGATGATCGGAGGTTTGTAGAGCACATGTGGATCACTGCTAGAGAGAATCTATCCTTGATTCCTCTGACATAATGACGATATGACAAGAAGTGGTCTATCGATTCATCGATGAAGAAAAAACTCAATGAAAGGTAATTATTTAATTAAATAAATTAATTTTAGATTATATGTGAATAGACCCTTTATTATTGCTTCTAGGTTCTTATTAATCAATCTTCATATCAATTCTGTTCATGGTGATTCTTCATCATATACATCATAAATTATTTGTGGATTATGAAAAAACATTTAAATTGGTTACGACCTTCCCAATGCTTCCACCACACCGATAAATTTTAGTAGAGACATTGTCTACACCATTTTGGAAGTAATTTTGAGTTTCTTGAGTAGATCTAGAGATGGTTTTGAGGATTCCTTGATTCAAAGTGAAACAAGTCTAGAATTTCCAAACTACGGTTGATCCAGTACATTGCAGTTTATTCAAGTATGGTTGACTGAATCTCTATGTATAGTCAAAAGCCACGATTAATCAGCACGATCAATTGTTTGTTCACATAGTCGATCCATTGATATAGTCAATTGTCTACTTTGCACTGTTTGATCTGCATGATTAGTGGTTTGTACATGCGGTTGATTTAAACGACGTGGTCACTTTATGTGGGTGGTTGCTTCACACAGTCGATCCTCACAATTGGTCCATTGAGTTGTACATTAATTTGATCCAATGTGATTATTTGCCTCATGGTCGATCTTCACAAATGCTTGACTGCCTCAATTGTCAACCTCACAGTCGATCATGTACTTGGAGAATTTTTTAAGTCGACGTGTTGGATGAAAATCCAAGTTTCTAGAATTTATATATTATGAAGAAATGAATTAGTCGATGTTGTTAAACAAATCTTCATGGAATTCAAATATCATGATCAACTAAATGGTCATGATTATTACCAAGAAATAAGGAGATCCAACATAGAAGGGGAGCTGGTATTGTTGAGATGATACCATGATATAGGAGAGGGGACCACACCGTAGGGAAGGGTGGACCATGTCGTAGTGATTTTTCTGTGGTCATTTTAGTGAAAGGTGTGAGTTTCCACATCACAAGCTGGAGGTCCACATGGAAAAGATACATGATTTCATAAATATTGAGATTTCATATAAGTTTAAAGAAGCGGATTTCATAGAGAATTAAAAGAAGGAAATAACCCGAGTCTTTAGGGTGTTTAAAATGAATGCTTGACTAAGATTAAATGAGTTTTGAATTAGAGGGTTATCCCATGATTATCATGGAGTTTTCAACATAGTTTTGGAAACAATATTTGTATGAGAAAACCGCCAGCATCCGAAGATCAAGTTGTTTTCCAAATTCAAATGGAAACGAGATATTCATGTGATATTATTTTATTATTGAGAACTTGCAAACATTGTGAGAGGATTATTGAGAGCCCGATACTTTCCAGTATCAAAGAGAGAGATTGAGTCTGAAGATGAGAGATCTCTTGCTAGATATGAAGACTTTAATCCCTCAGTATCCAGAAAGTTGAAGATCTAAAAGGTGGGTTTATTATTACACACACGCTACAAGGAAAAATGGCCCAGGGACTCAACCCTTGGACCGGTGCCCTACACCCCAACCCCCCTGCCACCCCAACCGCCTGCGGGGGGCTAGAAAGTTGAGGATCTAGATCATTCAGTATCTAGTGATACGGAGTTTTGAGACCAGTAGTGTTGATCACCATTATCACCTGCTAAAGATCTTGAAGGAGTTGTACACAAGTGCACCAGATCCTGTTCACTCACGGAGGAAGATCATTATAAGGAGGCACAAAAGCAACTATGTAGAAGGAGGAGATCTTTCTATCACTGTATCAAAGCAGAAGGAGCTTGTGACTGGGGTGACTAGCCAATTACTGAAGAGCCTTGCAATTGCGGTGTCTGGTTGATTATAAAAGAGGATTGTGACTAGTGTGTCTAACCAGTTGCTCAAGGATTGTAGTTGGGGATGGGGTGTCTAACCAATTATTGTTGCAACCACTTGTATCTATAGTGGAGAATCCATGTTGGGGTGTCCAACCAACATGGTAATAAGTGAGCTTTTATGCTGAAACTTATAAATCTTGTGTGTTGCTCTCTCTGTTACTACCATTGCACACAAGGTGAGGCTATGAGATAATATTGAATGGATTGAGAATTTTAACACCTTCAAGGGGTTGAATTGAAAAGAGATAAAATTTATAAAAGAAGACCACTAATTCACCCCATCTCAGCGGTCAATCCAGCCCGGGGCGCTACACACAAACTTTCAATAATATTTGATTCTTCATGCCAAAACCAACACACATATTGAGCAGAGAATTGATTCAATATCAGGTCTTCATAAACCTCATACCTCTTCAGTTAGCTTCAGAATTTACAACTAGGACATTAACATTTAATTCTCTCATCAACAGATCAATTGACGATTGCAATACCTAAAAATTCCTCGAAACCCTTGGTTTACCGATGTGTGTTCTTGAATAATATGAACTTTCATCCATATATCACTAACTATCTACGCTTTTAGAAACAAAATATAATTATATAATAATGTAGGGGTAAAATAAAACAATTCATTTTAACTGCTTTATTTCATAACACCACTAATTATGTATTTCCTAAGAACACTCATGAACCAAATTTAATAATGAAATCATATAATATATCAACATTTATGGTGCAGAACTCATGTAATATATAAACGTTAACATTAACTAACGAAGAATCAACATTTGTTAACACCAAATTATATTAAGAAAAAATGGAGTATACCTTCAAGTGCCTTAGAGGTTTTAAATGTGGAGAATGGGTATAAAAAATATATCTTTGAGATCCTAAACTCAGATCTTGGGTGCCAGTCAAGTGAATGCATGCACATGTGTTAAAGTAGGTTATGATAAAAAAAAAAGAACAATAACAAGTCATAATCTAATGTACCAAACTCACTATCCTAAAAACCAAAAATTATATGAGAATTCATTCCATTTTAGATTCTCGGAACACACCACCCATAATAAACAACCCACGTTGATGAATAGGAAATTATGCTTATTTGTTGGTCATCCTTGGACGATTATTTATTATCCATGATTTCTTAGAACACGCCTTTGCCATTAGAAAAATAAGAATATATTATGTCATATAGACCAATCCCATCTCCAGGCCTTCTTAAAATTCATTTTTTAAATGACTTCATCAATGAAACATTCATAAGTGGTTCATTATAACTACAATATACTGCAAAACTCATTAACCTGACACCTACAACAAAGAAACACCCAACAATTTAAAATCATCGCACGATGAGATGAGAACATTCAGCGGAGAATTACAATCATCACACCTTTCGTTTTTTCATTTTTACAGATTGAGCGGATAAGCGCTGTAAAATAAAAGCGGTTTCATTCCAGGGCGGTAACAGGTGTTGAATACCAGTGGCAGCCTGGGTGGGGAGAGAATAAAAAGGGTCGAAAGATTGAATAGTAAATTGAATTGTGAGGTTTGAGTGAAGGGATTGAGGGAATGCAGTAAAAAGGAAGTGAGCTTGTTGCAGTAAAAAGGAATTGAGCTTGTTGAGAAAACACAAGTGACGATTTTATACCTATCTCGGAGTCGGGTCACCGGGTTTTCAGGTCGGTTTTGATGCAAATATATAAATTGGGATGGCTTGGATCATCTCAGTCAAGGCTTAACCGGCGAATGTCTTCCAGATCAGTACTGGTATAGCGGTGGTGAAAGCGAGAGCCGAATCCTTTCTGCCTTTTACTTTACGGCTTTTGATCGTTTCCTCTTCCTTCTGAAAAAGAGCTGAGTCGATTAGTGTGGGCAACCATGGCTTGCGTGTACATCCCGGTGCAGAACTCGGAGGAGGAGGTTAGGGTTGCGATCAATCAGCTTCCAAGGGACGCATCTGACATTCTAGATATTCTCAAGGCCGAACAAGCCCCGCTCGATCTTTGGCTTATTATTGCGGTTCTCACTCGCCATTGCTCTTTCATTTGATGTCTTTGCTGTTTATTGCTGATTGCAATTTAATGGTCCAAGCACGAAGATGATGTAAAATTGTGCGGGAGTTTTAGTATCCCTACCACTCTTCTGTTCACTATATTCTACTGTATAACAAAAGAAAAAGATTGAAAGAAGTTTAAAGCAGATTCAAACTTGCATTAACCGTTTCATTCTTTCCACATGCTTATAGTAGGACACACATAAGGGAAAACAGAAGAAAATAATTGGTCATGCTCAAGTTGTACACAGTTTATGCTGACAACTTGCCAACTGGTGGATTCATGTGTTTCATTCTTTTAGTTCATGGGTTGTCTTCTCAATACTCCGATTGACGAGAAGATGACTGAGACTAGATTAAGATGGTTTGGACATTAGAAGAAGACCCAGAGATCAGTGCCGGCCCGGACAATATTAATGCCCAAGATTGACCTCAAAAAATGTTGCCATTGGATGATAAATAATTCTCCTTACATGACAGTGAAGTTTTAAATTATTCATGATTGAATAATTTACTGAACTAAATTATATAAATTGTATTCGAATTGATATGAATAATTAAACCAAAGGAAGACAGTGAATAAGATTTACTGGGGATACAACTTCACCTAAGTTTGCTCCTTTCTTTCTCTGAGCTAGAACCGAAATATGCCCTGCAAAGTGCACCCAAAGATCCATAATTTCAGCAGCAACAACAATGTTTAAACACCAGTCTAATCAGTGCAATGGTAGTCACCTCAATGATGAATTACATGTTCAAAGCCTGGTCTATCAAGATGGCGAACTTAAAATACGCCCAATGAGTCCACTGCCCTTCCAGATGCCCGGTCGCTGCCTCCCGCGCTCTCACCGAGGGCTTCTGAACCAGCAACGAGTTGTCGGTCTCCCGCGACACGAACCTCATAATGCTGTGCAAGCTGGGTTTCCGTACGAACAACCAAGAATGGAACCAACCGAGGGGAAGGACTCCAGAAATTGCATCGCATCGACGGGGCCAAGTATCCAGGGGAGGCCGGCGGGGAGGTATTACAGATAGAGGCAAGGCAGGGAAGCGTTGTCATGGGGAGGCGAAGCAGCGAGCATATGTTGTCCGCTGCTACTAGGGTTGAAATGTTCCAACGTGACCTGTGAGAGAGGGAGACAGGATGAGAGCTGGAGTAGGGAGGGGAAGCCTCCCTTGCCTCCTGACCCATTGTTGCTCTAGCCCAAGGGCTCGAACGGCTTGCCCTAGGGTTCGACCTATCAGAGATACACCTGTTAATAGGGTAAATTTAATGACGAATTCACTTATTAAAAGAGGTAGAAGTAGATCTAAAAGGACCCTTAAACAAATCATTCAAGATGATCTTATTCTAAACGGTTTCAATGAAAATATGGTCTTAAATAGAGCTAATTGGCGACGTTTGATCCATGAAGCCGACCCCATTTAATTTGGTTTAAGGCTTGTTTGTTGTTGTTGTCGGCTCCTTCTTAATTCATGTGGCTCAATACAGTGCAAGAACAATTACTACATTTTGTATTTTAACTCCATGGTGGTAAATGCTATCAACACACGTGATATGCATCACAAACCTTTTCTTTGTAATATTTGGGTTATAAGCAGGGTTTTGCACATCCTTTCTTTGGGTTGTCCCTTCTTCATTATTTCTCCTTTAGGATGACTCAAATTAATGTTAACTTTGTTTGTCCGTTCCTTTCGAGTCATTATATCCACTTTGGTTTATTTTTATGCAGCGGGAGTACTTCAAGCAGAGTAAAATTGAACAGTTTCGCCAAATCTTGGAGGAAGGTTCTAGTCCCGGTATTTCTTCCATTGAATCTTTGCCTTCCTAGTTTTAGGTTTGTTTCATCTTGGGTGTGCTTTTTTCCAGTCTGGTGACAGCTTGACCCTTTGTTGCATACTTTCCAATATGGCATTGATATATAGATGTATCTTATGGATTAAGCTATGATGCTGTTGCCCTTTTTGTTTGTTGGTAGTCCTGATTGGTTTTGTTCCCATTTTCAGTATTTTGTTTTGTTTCGATAATTTTAAACAATAGAATCAATAATCTGCTTGGTACTGCTTCATAAATTTCGCGAAACAACTTTACAAATCTGGGATTATATAAAAATTTTTCCAAAGCATTTTAAAATTTTGGAGATGCCTCCTTTTAGTAGTCTATTGTCCACAACAAACTGCTTCTTATGAACGAACGCATTATTGTAATTGGTTTCTAGTGAACAAAATTTTGGTAGTTGAATTCAGGCAATCAAAATTTCAGTGGCTGGATTTTGGCTGTTTCGCAATCATTAAAATTCTCTAATATTTGTTGGATTCTACTGTCATTGATAATCGGTTTCACCTAATATTTTGTTGGATGTCTCTTATACTATCTATATATATCTATATGAAAAATGAAACCAAAGTGGTATTATAAAATCCGTTTCTATTTATAGAGGAACTGTGAGAATGAAACCAGGAACAGTGAATAACAGGAGTAACATTGAACCGTAAGATTCCAAAAAATGAAGAAAACTCAACGGGGCTTGAGTTTGAAAATTTAAATTTGAGTTATTTGACCCAATGGCGGTGCTGTTTTATTTGCAGAAATTGACGAATATTATGCTGATGTAAGATATGAAAGGATTGCCATCCTCAACGCTTTGGGAGCTTATTACAGCTATCTGGGTAAAATCGAGACAAAACAAAGGGAAAAGGAAGAGCATTTTATTCTTGCAACCCAATACTATAACAAAGCATCGAGAATTGACATGCATGAGCCTTCAACTTGGATTGGGAAAGGTGAAGCCATTTAACATCTTTTTGTTTCAGATGTCTTTCCAGAACTTTCTTATATTGTTTTTCCTATTCTGTTTTTATGACGAGTCTATTATTGTTAAGAAATTAAGGATTGAGGGCGTTGCTTGAAAATTATGGTGTCAAGGGCCCAAAAGCGCACTCAGTGGCTGAGAACTGAAGTTTTTTGAAATATCCTCTAGTGCTAAACTTACAGCGCAGTGTACATGTTGGTCATGCAGATAAATTGGGTTTAAGTTGGGCTTATAACATGGGAAGGAAAATCACAGAATAGATAAATGGATGTAGGATGACAGGAGTGACTACTTTAAAATTTAATTATGGAAACCTATGAAAGCACTTTCCGATGGTTGTTATTTGGGATTTTGACTACTTACATACCCACGATGAAATGGCCTTTGTGCAATAAATTTACAATAGCAGTTCTACAAAAGAACTTATGTGCAGGGCTTCTCCTTCAATTTTAAGTGCAACGAGAATCAGTGCTTACCAAATTTATACCCAAATTGTTTTCCTTTTTACTTGAAGCGTGTCATTAAGAATTCATGGTGTCAGTGATGATCTTGGATGCAGCAACTATATAAATAATCTGTTAATGGTGTTCACTGCTTGCAGGCCAGCTTTTACTTGCTAAAGGCGAGACAGAGCAGGCATTTGCTGCATTTAAGATTGTATTGGATGGTGATCGTGATAATGTATCTGCTCTGCTTGGTCAGGTAAGTTGTTTTTTTTGATTTATTTGTGTTTGTTTGCGTACTATGTGCGCACAAATATTAGACGCATTTAGGTTTCACATAATATATAATCATTCTTCTTGATCATTTAAAAGAGTACTTCTAGTTAGGTTTTCCTTGATAAACTGTCATTTATCAAACCTTAGGTGATATAATTGCAAGGAAATTGTGAGCAGTTTTGAACCCCTTGTTCACCTTTATTCATCGATTTGCTCCTTCATCTTGTAATTTTGTTTCTCAAAATTAATATTGTCTATCAATTTGAATTACTTGTTCAACCTCATCAATTTTCTTTGTCAACTTTATGATGCCCCAACCTTTTCATTGCAAGATTTTTCACTTTCGTGAGTGTGCAATTAAACAAGTATCTGTAAACCCTACCATAGCCATCTATGAAAATCTCTTTTGAAGGGGAAGAAGGTTGTTCTGGTTGCCAAAGGACGACATAGAAGCCGTTTATCCTTGCTAGGCTTATCTTTTGTTTGATTTTATTCATCCTTTGTTGGTCAATTTTGTTTCTTAATTGTTGCTATGCTTGTTTTGTATCCCTTGTTCACCTTCATCCATCGATTTGATCTTTCATCTTGCAATTTTGTTTCTCAAAATTAATATCGTCTATCAATGTGAATTACGTAAACAACCTCATCAAATTTCTTTGTCAACTTTATGATGCTCCAGCTTTTTCATTGCAAGATTTTTAGCTTATTGTGAGCGTGCAATTAAACAAAGTGATTGTTTCCATAAATGTTGTGGATGACGAGTTTGGGAAATGTTAGTTTGAGCAATATCATATATCATTCCAGTGAATTGTAATCCTTGTGGATCTTTGGATGAACTACAATGTCAGGGCACTCAATTTAATAGATGGGTTGGGGTTTTGATAAACTTTGTTGAGATTTAGATACCTGGAAACCATGTCTCTTGAATGAGATCGAGATTGTTTAAAGTGGGAAATAAAGATACACAGGACTCGAGATGGGTGGAAGATACAAAAATTCAAATTCACAGGATAAGGAAACAAGATAGACTTAGTCAAACAAAAAGAATATGGACGCACCCACACCCTAGACACATAACCTCTAAAACACTCCCCTCAAGCTGAATCATATATATTTATCATGTCCAGCTTATTACACAAAATGTTTACCCATGTCTCTAGAACCCCTTTGGTGAACAAATGTTGGCTAGTTGCTCTGCAGTTCACATGTTGTCGAAAGTAGATTTCTTTTTCTCATAATTCTCCCGGACAAACTAACAATCAACCTTGATATGCTTGGTCTGCTCATGCATGATAGGAAGTTGGGCAAGTGTAGGTGAGGTGTTAGGGTCTTGTTGCTGTTTGCAAGGGTATTGGGAGACTGAGGTTTGCTGTGTAAGGGTCAGGAGCTGGGGCTGCTTTGCTGTCAAGTCAGGGAGTTGGAGCAGGTAGGGTGATTAATAACTACCAGGGCTAAATAGGTAAATGCTGTAAAGAGTAGGTTGGGGCAGTTGGGGTTAGTTGGGGCTGTGGCTGTGGCGTTAAATAGAGGAAGGTAAGTTGGGGGGGGGGGGGGTACGAAGGAATTGGCTGAAGGCATTCGGTGGGTTAGGCCATAGCTTCAGGAAGAGCAGCGCCTTCCAGGAGATCTTCCTCCCTCTTATTTTTCTATCTTCTTCTTCTATCTCTTCTTCCTTTTGTATTTTGTGATTTTTTTAATAGAAGTACCTACTCTTTCTCTCTCTCCCAATTGATTCCTATCAATTGGTGCTTTCATTGGGAGGTTTCTAAAAAGAGAAACTAGAAGAAAGAGGTTCTTTATCTTGACCGAGGAACTCAAGAAGAAGCAACCCAAACAGGCACACCGATTTCTTTGGACACAGCAAAGGCAAACGGCTTGCAGCAGCAGCAACAGTCCTTGCAGCAACTTGCGTCCAGTAACAGAGGTGAACAACACGCAGCAGTGAAGGACATTTCGCAGTCACGAACGCACCAGACGTGGAAAAGAAAAAAAAACAGCAAGGGACGTGGCAGTATCCTTCGCGCAACAATGGGAAGCAACTTGCAGAGAGGAAGACGCAACAACCGACTACAACGGAGAAGAGTATCAGGCATGGCAACACAATTCCTTTCTTCTTCCCTATTATACTACTACACGGCTGTTTTCTGGGCGCAGCCACGCAGCAGGATCGACCTTGATCATGAAACTTCTCAAACAAAGGCAGCAGTAAGATCCGACTCACGACAGGATCTAGAATGACAGACTCTTGTAGCGTTGCAGGCGGAAACCAGCATCTGGTGATCAGATCATGAAATCAGAGGACCTGATGCCAATAATCTGGATGAATCTGGCTAGCCTGAAAAGAAGTCTAGAGGAGTGCTGCAGACAGTAGAAGATACCGGAATTATCCGGACAAGATCCTGAGAATTGGATCGTGGAAGCAGAGGCTTATTTTTCGTTTCTTCAAACGCCAGAAAAGTTGAAGGTACCAATGGCAGAATTAAGTATGCAAGGCACGACATGGGTTTGTAATTTCTTGTTGGAACCGACTAAGAATAAGCTTACCTGGACTCAATTCAAAGAAAAGTTACTTAGGAGATTTGGATGTGCGGCAGTAGAAGAATCAGTGACCCAGCTTGTGCAGGAACAAGCCGAGAGTACTGCTCAGAATGAAAGTTGGGGAAAATCAGCTGTAGATGCGGATGCTGGAAGTAGTTTGCAACTTGTAGCTGAAAGAAGTGGTCCGGGGAGAATGGAAGAATCATACGGCGGGGAAAAGCGAGCTGGAGCAGTGGAAAACAGGATAATTTATCATTTGAGTTTGGCTGAATGCATTAACGAGAAGGTGGAACTATGCCCAGTCCTGGTTCGGCCAGAAGAAGAAGGGCAGCCGCCGCGAGAGGTCTTGCAGACTTTGCAGGCACCAAAACATGTGATACAAAAGCATAGAAGACCTGAAAATTTTCCGAAAAAGAAAAGTGTTCCAAGTACAAAGCTATTAGTATTGAAATTGCTTCGAAAGACCTGAGAATCTTCTGGACTGGACAAGAAAGCGCATATGAAGAGTGGGAAGTTTTAAATCTGGTATGGTTTGAAGTGATAATATTGAATTTGTACACTATCATGGAAAGAGCGGCATGGCAGAATAAAATGTGTACCTAGAAAATATTCCGACCAACACCCGAGAGTCATGTTACTGTTCATATTGGAGTAAAGAACAACTCTGTTTTTGAGGAAGGTGTAGTAGAAATTCTCCCTCAAGTTACAGATGTTCTTACAGTTGCAATGTCGAATATAACACGGGATGAATCTGCTTGTGTACGAGCAGCATTTACAGTTGTAGAAGGGAGTTACAAGCAGTTGAAGATGGCTGTTGCAAAAGTTGGAATCTGTGTTCGAGAACCACCACACCGGAAGGTGATGGCCATGGGAAGGGTTGCCTCTATAGTGACAACACAAGAGGTTGGGGACTTTACCAAAGTAGTCAAGCTGCGTCTAGTCCTTGGAAGAGTCACTTCAAATGGAAGGCTGGCAATCTCTACCGAAGAAGCCATCCAGCACTGGCTGCCTAGAGAAGGGTTGGTCGGCCCCTCTTGGAACTCCACCTAACCTTGAGGACAAGGTGAATTTAAGCGGGTGGAATTGATAGGAAGTTGGGCAAGTTCAGGCTGGTGAGGTGTTAGGGTCTTGTTGCTGTTTGCGTAAGGGTATCGGGAGGCTGAGGTTTGCTGTGCAAGGGTCAGGAGCTGGGGCTGCTTTGCTGTCAAGTCAGGGAGTTGGAGCAGGTAGGGTGATTAATAACTACCAGGGGTAAATAGGTAAATGCTGTAAAGAGTAGGTTGGGGCAGTTGGGGTTAGTTGGGGCTGGCTGAGGCGTTAAATAGAGGAAGGCAAGTGGAGTGGGGGTACGAAGGAATTGGGTGAAGGCATTTGGTGGGTTAGGCCACTACTTCAGGAAGAACAGCGCCTTTCAGGAGAACTTCCTCCCTCTTCTTCTTCTATCTCTTCTTCCTTCTGTATTTTCTGCTGTTTTTAATAGAAGTACCTACTCTTTTTTCTCTCTCCCAATTGATTCCTATCAATGCAAAACAAGATTTGTATCAATTTTATTAGTTTTCTGATTATCGCACTATATGTGTGCAAATTTCTGGACGGGATAGTCAATGTAAGTAGGAGATGCTGTGCCTATTACGTGTGTCATTATCCAATATTTCGACTCAACACTCGAGCGGGATAAGATGATTTGTTGTTTTACTACGTCAGGAAATTAGATTACCAACAACGAAAATATATCCAAAAAGTAAACCTCTAAAAAGATAAACAACCTTCATAATCAACATCATGGAATGTCTCTAGATTAGTGTACTCATGATCATAGTTCAATAATCCTAGGTCCGATTCTTCTTAACATATCTAACAATGCGAATTCGTGCATCCCCTTGTAGCCTCGTAGAATGTTCTCTGAACTGACTCATTTTGCTTACAACATAAACAATATTTGGCTGATTTAGTAGATGATATCTGCCAGGTGAGGGGGGATTGCCTTACTCTTTGCATGAAGAGATTCCTCGCATGGCTCGAGAGGCGATGTCAATGATCATATGTCAATGATCTTCAAACAAAGTCCTTTAATATTTCCTTACTTGATGAGATTCAGAATGTAGTTTCATGTCTTGAATAAGCTTACTTCAATAATATCACACATAAGAAAACAAATGCACTATGTTCTGGTTGGTCTTCATTTAAACACAAAAGCACCATAAGTTCAACAACAACAAATCTTTATTTTCAACATGTGACACTGCTTAATTTTACCCAACTGTTTTGTGAAGCTCTTGGTAAATGTTCTGAGAAATATGTTCCACTCATGTTCTGTGCCCTTCAACAGTCAGTACTCAACGGAGACTATTTTCTATGAATCCAAGTGTTCTGTCAACTTCACATACTCCAAGAACACATCCAATGTCAAACACATCTTCAATCATGTGCTCAGAATACGTGTTATACACTAATGCTCTATGTCAGCAACTATATGTTTTGTAGGCTTCCGTAATATGTTCTATGATTGATAAGCTATATGTTTTGTGTTTGCAGCCTGCTTTCAGCACATCTTCACTTCAAGAGTTCTTCAACTCATATTCTTTCCACCACTTCAATAGATAATGTGTGTCGACAAGTTTATGTTTTCTATTGTCTAGAGTGGTCTGAAAAACTCATGTTCTGTATACGAAGATGTATGACAGAACATATGTTCCGTGCTTAAGTTTTGTGTACAAAATGATGTTACGTGCTTCTTGATAGAACTGCATTCTTCCATTACTCTTCAAATAGCTTCCACACACACATCATTTATCTATTTGTGAGTTTCTCATTGAGTCTTCCACTGATGTATTGACAACAGATACACCACAATAAATCCATGGATTCTTCAGTCTCTCTTTAGATTTGTTGACAGTACCTTAAATATTTACAACTTCTTTGTGCATTGACAAAATACCACATAAATGAAATATGTTCTGTGCCAATTAAAAACTCACTGATTTCTCCCCGTGACCTATATAACCCCTTTGATGTTCAATTTAAACTCCTCATTTGTTTTATAATTCGACCATCCAACTTTGAATAAGATTTATATCATTTCTACCCCTTTGACAACAATATCCAAAGCAATGTAGAGGGAAATGGTCAATATGTACTTTAGTTCTTGAGTGGGGAAGTTGAATATTCATCATCAACCTTAACTCCTGAAATGTCTTTTGGTAATGCTTTTATACTTGGTATCTGTTAAATCCTCTCGAACTAAGTGTATGTGTTGCAGTATTATGGTAACAGATTTACAGATGAAAGAGAAGAAGTATAGAAGTATAGAAGCATAAGTATATACTCGAGAGGTAGGTCTGCTTCCCCGCCCAAGCCAAAGGCCGACGCTAACAACTCCAGAATATCCCCCCTCACTCTCTTCCCCGTTCCCTTATATAATAGATTCCCCTCCCTCACGTGGTCCAGTTGACCGATCTAACTTTCTCAGGTATGACTCTTCTACCCCTTCTAGAATACTCCATCCATACACCAGGCCTATTTGGGTCTTTATCACTTGCCGCCCCCTTAAAACCAGCCTTGTCCTCAAGACCGAAAGTGGGGGACTGGTTCTGAAGGATGAAGTCATCCTCCCATGCGCTGCTTCCCCTGGCCGCCCCTGCCAAATGAGTGAACTCTGAGGGGTTTCCATGTTGTTCTGCTACTTGAGGTGCCGAGATAGCACCCTGGTGGACAACGTAGGATGGATAATACGTGTGCCGACTACCTTGTTGTTGACCATGTTTTCCTCTAGAAACAAACAAGCCAGGACACACTTTACATCAACGGAAAGTAATAAAAATGGATTTTTTGCTTTGACCAACGCATCATTTGGTCTGTAGCGTCCAATTTGCAAGGTTGTCACATTTACAGAAACAATGTGTCTTTGAGAGATGACATATTGATTTCACAGCTGGTCCAATTTGCAAGGTTGTCACATTTATAGAAACGATGTGTGTTTGAGAGACGACATATTGATTTCACAGCCGATCCACCAACATGTTCAGCAATCTTGGTGTAGACCAATTTCCAACAGCTGGTATATATTTTGTCAGCCTCACAGTACCATCTTCACACCCATCTTCCCAAGTTCAACAGATCTCAATTTGATCAAAACAAAATTCTTCTATCGAAATTCTTGACACGGTTGATATCTCATGAGCTTTTCCAAAATTAGTTAATGCAGTTATCCTTAACTCCGAAGAATTTATCACACAATGTGCTCTTAGATAAAGACAATAGGGCCACATCCCCACGTAGTTCTCCACATTCTAGCAGCTCATCATCAAATGATGCAACCAAGCAGATTATTCGCACCCCAAAACATATTTGAAATTTTGCTATCCGAGATGAATTGATACTTTTAACAAATTTGCCAGATGTAGAAGGCATAAAAACAAATAACCTCCATAATTTCAAAATTTCTCTGGGATTAGCAGTAAACACGTACCTGTTTCCCAATGACTTGCACCAATGTTTTCCTGAAAGCCTTCTTTTCAACTCAGCTGACCAACTATACTTGAGGTTCACATGTGAAATAGGAATGTCAACACTAACACTGCAATCATCGGAGGCAGAGTCCATGATAGATCTGTTTGAGGACCAACTATTCGGAATACCGCATCTTCATGTCCCACAAGTGCACATACACGAACAATTGAATACCATTCTTCGTGTGGAGCACCTTGATCTTTTGTAAATGAAGGTTAATCCCAACAAACAAGCTGCCAAGCATTAATCTCAGTGGCCAGCTGGGTGTGAAAATGCATTATGCAGTGAACCATCCCTCGGGATCCGATCCGTCAGATATTGATGATGTGACTCATCCGACGTCTAATATTGAGCCGCCTGCAATGCCGTTAATGTTCGAATTTGTGTTCTCTCCCTCACACTGTTTTGTCTTTTCCCTAGTTCCGCATGAGAGAGTGCTTGATCCCTCCATAGTCCCCTGTTGCGTAAGGGTCAGCGACTGCGTAGAGGTCCCTTGCTACGTAAGGGTCCCCAGTTCCGACGGTCGCGCATAAACATGCAACTGCATCTTCTCCCTACGTCGCACCAAACTGGGTATGGTTTTCCAGGATTTCGCTTGATACTTCAGCTCTTGCGTAAAAATAACTAGCGTCGTCGCTCGTCTGGATATTGCTGGCGCGTCGCCCCCTGCACCTCTATAGCCGCAGACGTCGCGAAATGTGCTACAAGCAGCTTGGGTGACAGAGTAGGCAAAGTTGCCTCTTCACCCTCTTCCGCTTGCATAGGTTGCCCGAGTGATTTAGACAAGATTGCTTCTTCCTTTGTTACTGTTGACTGTGTGTTGTCCTGTAGTAGATTGCTTCTTCTCGTTGCCAATATTATTTGCGGTCAAAACCGAGTTTCGCCCCCGCGTCACCGTTTCGCTAACCTCCCCTGTCAGCGCTTCAATTGTCATAGTCGTGAGCGAAGTACACATCTCATTTTGTTGCTATAACTTCTTCAAGTCACACAAAGTACTGTCATCAAAGGCGGAAAGCCTCCTCCCATCGAGCGGCCAATTTGGCGTCCCGCTCCTGCGTTGCTGTTTTGCTGGCTTTAGTGTTGGACACCGCAGGTGGCGCCTCAGGCAACACAGTCACTCGAGAAGGCGTGGTCGCCTCTTGCTGCGACATCATCTTCTCCTGGCGGGACGACATACCTTCCATTGAATACTCGAAATTCCATTCGAAATTTTCTTTGTGCCTCCAACTCTTGATCCAATTTTTGCTAGTCCTGCAATAGCGCAATGTTGATCCGTTGTAGTTGCTGCGCCACTCCTTCGAGAGGATCTTGATGGCGCGCCTCCATTGTCATGTTGCTGCTCCTTCGAGAGGAATCCGACATTGCTCTCCCTCTTTGAATGTTTTTGGTAGGTTGGAACAAGTTTTAAATCCGCTCGAGTCAGGTTTATGTGTTGCGGTATTGTAGTAACGAATTTACAAATGAAAGATAAGTATAAAAGTATAGAAGTATACTCAAGAGGCACCTCTGCTCTCCCGCCCAAGCCAAAGGCCGATGCTAACAAGTCCAGAATAACCCCTTCCCTCTCTCTTCCCCGTTCCCTTATATAACAGATTCCCCTCCCTCCCTCACGTGGGCCCAGTTGGCCGATCTGACTAACTTTATCAGGTATGACTCTTCTACCCCTTCTAGAATACTCCATCCATACACACCAGGCTTGTCTGGGTCTTTATCGGTATCAATGTGCTCTGATGATCTGGAGAGTTGTGCCAGATTCTTTGACAAATTAATTGCACTTTAATTATCATAATCAGTACTCAATGACAAATCAACTCTCACCTTTAAATCTTCAAGTTGTTCCTTTATCCATAACATTTGTGTGCATGCTTGTGCATCCACCTACCCAGCTTTAGTTGTGCTAATTGTGTCAAAATTTTGCTTTTTACAATGTCAACTCACACACTTTCTTCCAAGAAAGAATGCACCTCTTGAAGTAATTTTTCTGTCCTCCACATTGCTTATCCAATCAACATCAGTGCAACTAAACAACTCATTATCACATTCTCTTTCATAAAGCAACCCATAATTCAGTGTTCCTTTGACATATCTTAATATTCTTTTTGCAGTTTTCATGTGTGATTGTTTAGGATTACTTTGAAATCTTCTACACAATGTCATTGCATAAAATATGTCAGGTTTGGATATTGTCAGATAAAGTAAACTTCCAATCATTCTGAATTCTTTTTGATTAACATTTGGAACAACCTCTTTGTTTAATTTCACACTTACTGTGATAGCTTTTGAAACTTATTTGGAGTTTTCCCTTCCAAACTTTTTCAATAACCTGGTGACATATTTTTCTTTAGATAGAAAAATGTATTTATTCTCTTGCATCACTTGTAGTCCCAAGAAGAATTTTGTCTCTCCTAGCATTGACATTTCGAAATGCTTCTTCATTTGTTTTGCAAATTCTTCACAGATGTATTCTTTCCCCCCCTGTAAAAATGATGCTTCAACATAAACAATGATGATAAGAGTATCCGTACTCTCTTTTACATAGAGATTACTACTCTTTTCCTTTCTTGAAATTCATTTGTTGTAAACAACCATCAAGCTTTGAATACCAGGCCTTTGGAGCTTGTTTTAAGCAATAGTGAGCCTCCTTCAGTTTCCACACTTTTGTGCCATCATTATCCTTAGTAAACCCTCAAGTTGCTTAATACAAACTTCTTCTTGGTGCTCACCATTTAGGAATACAAACTGAATATCCATCTGATACACTTATAGTTTCTTTGAGCAGCAATGATCAGAAATATTCTGATAGCCTCCAGCCCTCTAACAGGAGCAAATATTTCTTTAAAATCAACCTGCTTAACTTGGAAATACCCTTTGCATACCAATCTGATCATGTTTCTTACTAATTCACTTTTGTCATTGAACTTGTTTATGAACAACCACTTTGTTCTAATTACGTTCTTTCCTTTTGGTCTAGTAACAAGATTCATAGAAAAGTTTTTCTCAATTTGGTTCAGTTTTTCAAGATGTTGGTCACATGTCATGTGAGAAACTTGGTCACTATCTATGATCCACGACTTGTTCTTTTTTGCTTGCTTTTAGAGTCATTTCTACCACATATGATTTTTCGATTCTTCTGCTATGAGTGTATCTAGAATTTCTTGGTTATTTCAGTTGTTCAGGAGGAATGCTCAAGAAATCCTCAGCATGCTGACCAATCTGGTCACATCTTCCACATTTCTCTTCCAAATATTCAAATTTGTTTTGAGTATACAGATTAGAATTTTTCTTCTCAGCAGGTTGTCTCATCTCAGCAATGCTCTGCTTCTTCATTGTTTGACTCCCCCTCTTGAAGCTTTCTTTGTCTTCCAAAAAAGGACATGCTCTGCCAACAGACAAACTTTATGTCCATAAACACCACATCACCAACATTTTCTTGAAAACCTTACTTCTTCATTCCAGAACATGTTCGGTCTAAATAGGTTCTGTTGGTGTTTTGGAGTTATGTGGGTCATCTGTTGGTCTTGTCTTGAAGAAATAATTTTCTAGGATGAGCCTTTGACTTCCCTTGCTATGAATGTAGGTTTTTCACAATTTTTGTCAATCCATATTTGTTCAAATTTTGATTTTTGTACCTGCATTACTAGAAGAATCAACTTTAACAAATTTCTGGTGCAAAATTTACCTCCATTTGCTTTTGAATTTTGTAAGGGATATCTCCAGTGAAACCTAAGTTTTGCTTGCCCATAGGGTAGGTTTCTGAAAGCTATGACACTTATTAAGTTTTTTGTGTGGCAACAACTTTCTTGTTAGCAAGTCTAGTTGATTCAACTTTTACTTCAACACCTTTGTCAAAGTTATCTCTCATATTCTCTAGTCTCCTCAATTTTTAAGTACTTGGATTGCTGCACTTCCATCAACTCTTTTTCTCTAGCAGCAGCTTCAATTTCCAACTCTTCTTTAATTTTCTCAAACTTGACCACATAAAAGTATTCTGATTTCTTCGATATATCCACCTTCCTTTTCAGAGAATCCAGATTATTTCTTCTGGTGTTTTGCAATGTTTTTCTTAAGCTTCTTAATATGATCAAGACCATCCATCTCCCAATTTTGCCTCAAGCATATTCATGGTATATGCCTCTTTATCTTCACTACTGGATGTCTCAGCTTCTTTCTCCACTTGAGCCATGAAAATTCTATGCTTTCTTCTAGGCTTCTCATCACTATTTGAATCAATTTCATCATCAGATGCTTCTTCCTCATTTTCTTTGGTCATAAAACTTTTTTTTTGTTCTGTGAGAAAATTTTCTTTTCTTTGGCCAACTTCTTCTCGCTTCTGAATTTTTGATTTTTGCTAGTTTTTCTTCTTCTTGACTCAGATTCTGCTTGATCATTATCAAATCCAACAACTTTTTTTAGGACATTCTTTAGTATAGTGTCCTCTGCAATCAAAGCACTTAAATGGTGAGTTATCTTTATACTTACTTTTGCCTCTTGAAATTCTTTGATAGTAGTGATATAATCATGTGAAGATCACCATCGTCTTCATTTTGCCAATCTCCCTTTACATTTTTTCTTGAAAACTGGAGTCTTCCCATCTCATGATATGTAATGAGCATATCGTGTAATCCATCAACAGGAAGTTGATTAATATTAGGGATGATTCTCAACAACTTCTTTGAGGTGAAATGATACATTCACCCCCACTTTAAAAAACAACAACACTGTAGTCTATCGGGTACCCGGTGGTGTTGGCAAAATTATCGCCGCCCACCTGGGACCACCGGTACCTGGTGCTGTCCTCGCCCTCGAGTCCCCTCTTTTCACCCTCCAAATTCCCCCAACCCCCCTCCCAACTCAAACTACACCCATAGAGGGATTTTAAGGCCAAAGTTAGAAGATAATTTTAACTCGGAAAGTTGAGGGTCTTTACAACCTCCCCGTTATCAAGCTTCTTGTCCTCGAGAAGCTTCACCTAGCTTCCTGAGGGAACAAGTTCTGCCATTGGATCTTCAGTTCAACTTCACATTTTAAAGTCTTGTTTGAATAACGACCATGCTCCATCGTACTAGTACTAAAGGAATGATTCTTCCTCGTAAGATTTTCTCACTTCGGTCGACGATACCAACGGGCTGTTCTTTAAGGAGCCATCCACTTCCAACTCCATATCGTTAAACTAAACAACGTGAGTAGGATTGGGTACATACTTTCTTAACTATGAGACACAGAAAACATCGTGAATCGCTCTGAACCAAGGTGGTAAAGCCAACTGGTAAGCCATCTCTATGATAGGCTCCAAGATCTCAAAGGGTCCAATGAATCGAGGGGCAAACTTTCCTTGCTTTTCCATTTGTTGATGACTTAGTGTAGGGACAGTCAGAGAAATGCATGATCACCAACCCGAAATTTCTAGGTTCATAGCCTCCTATCACCATAAGACTTGTTGGTGACTTTGCACGGTCATTAAATGTTTCCAGATCAATTTCACCTGTTCAGTAGACTCCTGAACTATGTTAGGACCAATCAAAGATGATTTACCAATCTCCGTCTAGTATAATGGAGAATGGCATGGCCTACCCTAGAGTGCCTCAAACGGAGCCACCTGGATTGATGCTTATAGGCAAACTCTACAAGTGGTAAATGACCCTCTCAAGAGCCACCAAAATCAAGGATGAAAGATCGTAATATATGTTAGTGGTGCGGGTTATTGTTCGGTGGGTGTTACCCCACATTACCCACGCCCCCCCATTCTGCACACTTACCAGCGTAGGGGTAAAATGGGGAAAGAGGCATCTGTTAGTGGGGGGGGGGTGTTAGTTCGGCCAGTATTTAGTAGGAGACCTGGGGGTTTGCAAGGCAGTTAGAGCCTTTGGGCATTCTGTTGGAACAGAATGGTCGGGAGCCGGTGGTCTGACTCTTGAAACAGTGCATAGCAGCAGCAGGCGGACCTGGAGGAGGCCTCTCCATCTTTATCCTGTTGTAATTCTTCATCTCCATTGATGTAATACAAGAAGCCAGTAATATCAATCTGAATTCTCTCCTCTGTTTCCTATAATTTCCTATCCCCGAACACACACACCAAAACCGTAACAGTTTTGGCGACTCCGCTAGGGACTCATCGATCTGAAGAGCTTATTAGAGGGAGGAGCCGTCGACGCAACGACACATCCGTTCTGAAGTCTGCAACGAGTTGTATGCAAACTTGAATGGAGCACCGAGTAGCTTCGATCGAATCATCTATGAAGAGTATAAGGGTTGCCATGACTTATATACAAGAAAATGTGGAGAAAATGATGAGCGGGCAGCGTGAAAGCTTGCTAGTAGCTCGGAATGAGGCGCAACGGACAAAGGAACGTGTGATGCTACGAGTTTGGAATCTGGAAGAGCAAACTATGGAAAAACTGAGAGGAATGGAATCGCAAATTGGACGCAGTTCGGATGCTGGAAAACAGAGTGAAAGCGCAATGAACCGGGCAGATAGCAGGGAGTACGACGAGCGCCTGGGTAAATTTCCAGTTACAGAGACAGTCGAACATTTGGAGGAGCTGCGCAGTGTCTCACGAAAGGTAGAATTGCCCACTTTTGCTGGAGACGATCCGTTAGGATGGATCACTAAGGCAGACACCTACTTCCTGATAAACTGAATTCCGGAAGACCTGAAGCTGCAACATGCACAATTGTGCATAGAGGACACTGCATTGTACTGGTTTCTGTCCTGGAACAACATTACTCCAGGTTCTACTTGAAGCTCCTTCAAATCTGCATTTTTGGACCGGGATGGGCGGAACACAGATGGGGACCAATTAAGGTTTTTGAAAAATCTGAAACAAACAGGCTCGGTGGATGACTATATTGAGGAATTTGAGCAGATTGCCTTAAGGCTGCCCGATTTTCTAGAACAGTGGTACATGAGCCTATTTATGAGGGGATTGCGACCTGAAATAGAAAACCGAATTTCAACCCATAAACCAACAAATAAATTTCGAATGATAGTTCTGGCAAGAAAGGTTGAAAGAGAGTTGGTTAGTGAAGGGGTGCTTCGGAGTACACGTTCCCGCCCAGTGGTGCCTCCTGTTTCCCGAAGTTCTGGAGTAGCAACATCAAACTTTTTTGTGCCCCGACCAGCTAATGACTGAATTCGACGTGACGAAGAATTGCGGAGGGTCGTTGGGGATGACCGTTGGGGAGGAGTGAGAGCGCTTAGTCGGCAAGAATGGGTAGAACATAAGCAAAAGGGATTATGTTTCCGTTGTGGCCAACCCTTCAGATCCATGCACAAATGCCCTGAAAAACATCTGCGGTTGTTGGTCTGGGAGTATGAAGAACCCGAAGAACCACTAGAGGAAGAAGTTGCGCAAAAGGCAGCAGAAAGGGAGTTAAAAGCTGAGAATGAAGTTCTGAACGGGATGCCAGCCGACCGGACAGGGGAGCTGGTAGAGTTACGTAACATGGGAGGAGTGGGGGCCGATTCGATGTTGCTTGCTGGAAATTTAACAGGAGTACCGGTACTAGTACTAGTGGACAGCGGTGCCAACCACAACTTCATCTAAAGGCGGTTAGCAAAATTTTCCAATGTGAAGGTTGATCCGACCAAACCCTTCGGAGTAACACTCGGCAACGGGTCTCGATCTCTCAACTTTTGCTTAATCTGGAAAACTTGGATGTCGTTATAGACTCCTATGTCTTTGACACAGGAGGGCCAGATTTGATCTTGGGAATGCAGTGGTTAAAAGGTTTTGGCAGCGTGTTGACAAACTGGGGCCATAAGACGATGGAATTCGTGTGGCAGGGCCTGGAAATCAAGCTACAGGGAAGGTTGGCTGAAGAGGAGAATGATAGGAAGCTGCCTCACCAAGCTCTGGCTAAAACCTTGTCTATTGAAGGGTGGGTTTGGATGACACAAATCCAGTAGGAATGGGCAGAGGGCAAGCTGTCCAGCACCAATTGGAAGAGGTTCTGTACAACTTCCAGACTATGTTCGACCAGCCAAGGGGCCTTTCACCATCAAGAGAGACGGACCATGCTATAAACCTGGTAGCCGGGGCAGCACCTGTTAGCATCAGGCCCTATATAAATTGGCCCATTATCTTAAAGACGAGGTTGAACGACAAGTCAACGATATGTTGGTTCAAGGGATAATCCGACACAGCTGTAGCCCGTTTGCTAGCCCCATAATCCTTGTTAAAAAAAAGATGGGAGCTGGAGAATGTGTGTCGATTACCGAGCTCTTAATAAGCTCACAATTCCGGATAAATTTCTCATTCCCATCATAGAAGAATTGCTGAACGTTGCAAGTAGCAACATATTTTTCCAAAACTGGATTTAAAATCTGGATTTCACCAGATTTGCGTCCGAACAACGGATGTAAGTAAGACAACCTTTCGTACTCACGAGGGACACTACGAATTTCTTGTCATGCCATTCGGGTTGATGAACGCCCCAACTACCTTTCAGTCCACCATGAACAAAATGTTTAAGGAGTATTTGAGGAAGATTGTTTTGGTATTCTTCGATGACATTCTGATCTTTAGTAAAACTTGGGCGGACCACTTGCAACACTTGAGGACGGTTTTCCAGGTGTTGCAGAATAATCAGCTTCATCTAAACCGCAAGAAATGTTTTTTGGCACAACAATCCATGGAGTATCTAGGCCATATTATCTCTGTGAAAGGCGTTTCGGTGGAGCCATCAAAGGTTGAATGTGTAATTGGCTGGCCACGACCACATTCTGTCAAAGGAGTCCGGGGATTCTTAGGTCTAACTGGCTACTATAGGAAGTTCGTTGAAGGTTATGGCAAGATAATTTCCATTGGACTCCAGCGGCTGAACAGGCCTTTACCGCCCTTAAGAAATGTCTAGTATCACCTCCACTACTAGCATTACCTGATTTTAAACAGCCATTTATCATCGATTGTGATGCCTCTGACCTAGGGGTTGGAGTTGTCCTTATGCCAGTTGGGCGACCAATAGCTTATTTCAGCAAGGCATTAGTGGATGCCAACCTCTCCAAATCGGTTTATGAAAAAGAGGTCACGGCTCTTGTCTTGGCACTGGAGGCAGTATCTGATTGGGAACCACTTTATTGTTTACATTGACCACAAGGCCCTCAAGCACCTCCTCAGTCAATGACTTCACACGGCAAACCAATAGGATTGGCTAGCAAAACTCTTGGGGTTTGACTTTGAAATAATCTACAAACCAGGGCGCCAAAATCAAGCGGCAGATTCCCTATCCTGTCGGGTTGCTGGCGATCTGGACAGCTCTGATGAACCAATAACATTAGGTTCAGCAGTATCCGAACCTCTTTGGTTGGAAACAGAAATTATAAAGGCAGAAAATCAGCAGGATCCAGTGCTGAAAAGCATAATTTCTGCTATCCAGCAGCACCCCTCTACAAAGCCTAGGTATGCTGTCCGACAAGGCTTGTTGTTCTACCAGGACCGGCTCGTTCTGTTTACGAGCTCCAGCCTCATACCAAAGTTTTTACAGTATTATCACTCTTCGCCAGTGGGGGCCATGCCAGATTTCATAGGACCTACAAACGATTGGTAGCTAGCCTATTCTGGAGGGGAATGTCAAAGCAGGTTCAACAATTTGTCCGAGAATGCGATGTTTGCCAGCGGGTTTGGGAAGATATTTCGATGGAATTCCTCTTCAGACTGCCCAAATCCCATGGATTTAGCGTTATCTTGGTGGTTGTGGACTGCTTCACCAAATATGCCCACTTCTTACTGTTGCGCCATCCATATATTGCCAAGGATGTTGCTGAACTTTTCATTAAGGAGGTGGTTCGATTACATGGTATCCCTAGCTCGGTCCTTAGTGATCGGGATCCTATATTTGTCAGCAATTTCTGGAAGGAATTATTTTGCTTGGAGGGCACCGCTCTTAAGATGAGTTCATCCTACCACCCCCAAACGGATGGACAGACGAAGATTGTTAACAAATGTCTTGGAACATATCTGTGTTGTTTTGCTTCCGAAAGGCCACAAACCTGGTCCCGGTGGATGCACTGGGCCGAGTACTGTTACAACACAACAACCCATTCTTCAACTAAAATGACTCCTTTCGAAGCTGTGTACGGGCGAAAATCACCTGCTGTGCAGCGGGTTGCTGGGGACTCTACTCCAGTGGACACGGTGTTTACACTGCTTGCTGAACGGGACCAAATGATAGAACAACTCCAGCACAACCTTACCCGAGCCCAACAGCTAATGGTTTGAGCAGCCAACAAGCACCGTCGGGATGTTTCTTATGAAGTTGGGGAACTCGTTTTTGTCAAACTCAGGCCAAACATCCAAACTTCCAAGTCCCACAAACTAACTCCTAAGCTGGCTGCCCGCTATTATGGTCCATTTGATGTTGAAGCAAGTCTGGGAAACACCGCTTATAAGTTGACCCTGCCCCCAACAACACGGATACATCCGGTTTTCCATGTCTCGCAGCTTAAGCATGCTGTTGGGAAGTCTCCAGTTCACTTCGAGCTGCCAGAATTGTGGGACTGATCTTCATCCTACGGTCCTCAACCAACAGCGATCTTGGCTGCAAAATCCACACCTGACCCACGAGACACTTGGCTGATTCAGTGGCAAGGCTTACCAGCTGAAGAGTCCACGTGGGCGGATGCAAAACACATTATTTTGCAGTTTTCAGATCTGCACCTTGAGGACAAGGTGCCAATGGTCGTGGGGGAAATTGTTAATGGAGCGGGTTCTGATTCGGTGGGTGTTACCCCACATTACCCAATTCTGCACACTTACCAGCGTAGGGGTAAAATGGGGAAAGAGACATCTGTTAGTGGGGGGGACCAGCTGTTAGTTCGACCAGTATTTAGTGGGAGAGTTGGAGGTTTGCAAGACAGTTAGAACCTTTGGGCATTCTGTTGGAACAGAACGGGCGGGAGCCAGTGGTCTGACTCCCGAAACAGCGCATAGAAGCAGCAGGCGGACCTTGAGGAGGCCTCTCCATCTTCATTCTGTTGTAATTCTTCTTCATCTTCATTGCTGTAATACAAGAAGCCGGTAATATCAATCTGAATTATCTCCTTTGTTTCCTATAATTCCCTATCCCCGAACACACGCACACCAAAATTGTAACAACATATATTTTAAAATACGAATGGTTCTCTTAGATTGACTATCAATCTGAGGGTGATAAGTTGTACTCACTTTTACCGAAGTCCCACGAGTTTTTTGCAACTCTTGTCAAAATCGAGACGTGAACCTAGGATCTTGATCAGAAATGATGCTTGTCGGTACCCCATGGAGTTTTACAATCTCTTTAATATAAAGCTTCCTCAAGTCATCAATAAAGAATGCCACCTGAATAGGCAGAAAATGTGCAGTCTTAGTTAAGCTATCCACAATTACCCATATCGTATCCCTGCCTTTCAGAGAGTGAGGTAAGCTTGTCATGAAATCCATGGTGACCTCATCCCATTTCCACACTGGTAAAGGAAGTGGCTGCAACTCACCGATTGGTTTTTGATATTCTGACTTGACCGAAGAGGTTGTGCTGTTGGAGGGTCCTCTGTTGGAGGGTCCACCAAGGCTGCAGCCCTCTTCCCATGCATCCCTATTAGATTGACATCATCGAGTTTAATGCTAGACTACTAGAATTGCCTACGCAGATCCTAATACATCTTAGAAATTCCTGGGTGAACAACCCAATGAGAGGAGTGATACTCTCTCATAACCTCTTCTCAAACGCTTGTGGGAATTACTAACCTTCCATGAACTTGGAGAAAAGAATATAAATTTTGAGACCATCTCATAGGAAGGGGCCCTGTAAGTAATGGGGTGTCAGTGATAGGTAGGTGATTAAATACCGAAAGTATTCTCCTTCCCTTATATTAGGTCGCTGGGGCTGTTGGGGTTGCTGGGAGTAATAAATACGAGATGGGGCGGTTAGTAAAAGGGGACTTCGGGATATTTTGATTGGTTATCTGCTCTAGTAGATTGAGGAGGCCTCAACCTTAACTCCAGAGAGTCTTCTTCAGAGAGCTTCTTCCTTCCCCTTCTCCATCTTCTTATTCTTCTTTCCTTCTACTGTTTTTAGTTGTAATCATATTCTTGCTAATAGAAATCATAGCAATTCCTTTTTTGAGCACGCACAGTCCTATCACTATCCCTCTAGGATCTCCCCACCATCACTCTTGCACCATTTGAGGCTGAGACTTCCTACTGAGGGCGTCAGCTATGACGTTGCCCTTAAAAGGAGTGCAGAGAATCTCAAAATCAAAAGATTGCTGGTATTCAACCCATCGACGCCGACTCAAATTAAGATTTTTTTGAGATGAGGCTTTTTATAGTCAATATGTACCACAAATCACTCACCGAATGAGTAATGCCTCCGATACTTTAGAGCATGCACTATAGCCGTTAGCTCTAGTTTATGGGTCGTTTAATTCCTCTCATGAGGTCGTAATTGAAGGGTTTTAAACGAGTCTAATAACAATTATCAGTTGATGCTGAAACGGTTTAAACCCTTGTCCGAGGATCTTCCATGTAAGAAATATGAAACTGTGTATAAAACTAGAAATGAAGAACTGCTGTAATTAACATACCTTACACCGAAGAGCATCTGCTACCTTTGATCTTCATTCGATGTGCTTGATAAAGATCACTTCAAGAGCAGCCAAAAGACATCCTCTCTCCACGGGCATCTATAGGTTGAATGAATCACATGTTGTACATGCAGGGCTCTCTGTCCTCCAAGATGCGCTAGCATCTCATGATGCAAAGGAGGTATGAGTAAGAGAGCTTTTGGGTAGAAAGAAGTTTCGACCAAGCATAAAGCGTATAACCCTCTTCACTGCCATGGCATGGCAGCATTTATAAAGCCACAAGGAAAACCCTTAGGTTGTAGCATTTACTGATGTGTTCATAACGCATGAGTGAATGCTATGACTAGAAAATGCATTCATTGTATGGATGCTATACCTTCTCACCGTTTCATCTTATGAAACAGTTCGTTAAATGACAGCCAAACGTCCGTGGAAGATGTGAGTGACTAGCGTCGGCTAAGATCACCTTAAACAATATTCCTTTGCATGCAAAACATAATTTGCATGCAAACGATACTACTCACACACACACATATATATCATATATATATAAATATAGCTTTAGGTCATATCTCCTTCAACAACCGCCTAGAACCGTAGGCCACCATACTACAGTCTTGCATCAACACACATCCGAGACCTAGAGAAGTGGCACCGCAATATACTTTGAGGCCTCTACCAGAATTTGAAAAAATCAGGATAAGTGATGTCGTAAGCCTCTTCTTCAGCTCTTGAAAAATCTTCTCACATTGCTTTGGCCAAAAAAATTTCTCATTTTTTTTGTCAAAGCGGTCATAGGAGCAACTATATGAGAGAAATCTTGAATGAAGCGGCGATAATATCTAACGGTTCGAAGAGACTTTGGATCTCAAAAACGTTCTCAGATACTTCCCTAGACATCACTGCATCCACTTTCTCAGGATCTACAATGACTTCAGCTTCCGACATCACATGCCCCAAAAATTTAACCTTAAGAATCCAGAATGAACATTTAGAAAGTTTTGCAAAAAAGCCTATGCTCTCTTAATGTTCCCAAAACCTTGTGAAGATCTTTCCGTGCTCCTCTCGTGTTCTTGAATACATGAGGATATCATCCACAAAGACTATGACAAAAGAGTCTAAGAATGGATGGAAAATATTATTCACTTGGGCCATGAAAACAACATGTGCATTAGTCGAGCCAAACGACATAGCCTGATATTCAAAATGCCCATACTGACTTCAGAAAGCTGTCTTCAGAATACCCCCAGGTCTCACACGGAGTTGATGGAACCCTGATCTTCCTTTCAATTGGTTAAACAAGTCATCAATTCGAGACAATGAATATCGGTTCTTGATAACAATTTACGATAATCTACACATAACCGCAAGTTTCCGTTGCCCTTCTTTGCGAAGAGTACCAGAGCGCCCAAAGGAGAGGTACTAGGTTAGATGAGACTTTTAGACTCCAGCTTCTCAAGTTGAATCTTCAATTCTCTCAACTTTGTCGATGCCATACGATATGATGAAATTGAAATCGGCTTAGTTCTGAGAATTAGCTCGATTGAAAATTCCACTTGATGTTTTGGAGGTAACCCAGAGGAATCCTTGGGAAACACATCAGGAAAGAAGCCTACCACAGGAGGTAAAACTTTTGGTTTCTTTGCTTCAATAGCCTCACGAGCCAAACATGTCATTTGGGAGGTAATCGCTCCAATTTGCTCCCGATCCCATCCAACTCGACTTGCTTGGAATTCCCATTCTCCAAGACTATAATATCGAATTCCGTCAGAAGAAAATGAATCTCGCCTATAATAACATTCATTAAGAGCTTTGAACTGGATTAATCAGTCCATACTCGGGATAATATAAAAAATCTCCAGGTTAAAAAGTCCCAGAGATGTTTGAATGATCCCACCACAAGAGGACAGGAAAGACACCTCTTACTCTTAACCATTTACCCAACGAGGTTTCTGTTGGGATGTGAAGCCTGTTTCATGTCATCGGATTCAGTTCATTGGAAGATGTTTAACGGAAGTTGGTCAGTTCAGTGTGCATGTAACGTCCCGACCCGACTCACCACTAAACCGGTGGCCGGACCGGTCGCCACATGACCTCAAGCGCGTCTCTCCGTATGCCAGAGGCTGCCGACTAGCAGCGAGGGTCTAAGGATAGTCAGTGGGGAGACTATACCCTCTTATCAGAGTTGCACAACGGTATATCAGTGTAGATAACAAACAATAGCGGAAGCAGTAACTCATAAATGACAAACAGCGGAAGACAAATAATACTCATTTTATGAAAGTGGCCAACGCCAAATTATACAGCAGATGCATGCATGACATGCTAATGATACAAAAGTAGAAAACAATGAACAAAACAACATGCTTTACATTCCAATGTAGAAATAAATAAATAACGACTCAAAGCCCCAAGGGCGATCTCCTCGAGCATCCCGAGTATCCGCTCGGTCCTCTACTCCTATCTCCCAAGTAAATGCAAACAACATAGTCCTGCAACCAAATAGAATCTACTCGGGTACCCAGTACAATGGCGGCCCGAGTAGGGTGTGAGATATAAATCTCAGTAGGTCGGGACCACCGGTGTCTACCCCAAATCCAGACATTTAATAAATAACTTATAACATGTGAAGGCATGCATAAATAAAGCAGTACAATGTAACTATATACCCAAGTACCTGCTTCAGCCCTCAGCTGGTGTCTGAACCCGCACTATTCATTTGTCATGCATACTCAACAATCATTACATAATCATTTTCATTTATCAATTACTCAAATGTTATTATGAAGGTCTTGAGATTCGGCCTACGCCCGACCTCCCCTGTATAAGTCACTCACCACAGATGTCTCTAAAGATCATATAAGTAATCAAAGTAAAGACCAAATCCAAACTTGTGCTTTGGCTTGGATAACGCGTCATAAGTTATTCAATTTAATCTTTCATATACTATGTCTGAGCCCGTCCACTAAAAGTGGTTCACCCAATTCATAAATAAGTCTGAACCCTTTCTCATAATCAAATCAAAAATCATTATGTCACAACAACCTTTATTAACCATTAACTCATTTCATGCACGAACAATTGGACCCACAGTCCAATGTTAATTAATGGGTGTAGAACATCATGTCTAGCACCCTCGTGAGTATTCGGAGCATCAATCCATGTCTCACAACCCATTGGTATTTGGAGCATCAGTCCCTGTTCCATAAAAGAATATTTGCTTGCAAGCTGGGTGTAGAACGTCATGTCTAACACCCCGTGAGTATTTGGAGCATCAGTCCCTGTCTCACAACCCATCTATCAATCATACATATACATCTATCATTGGTGTAGAACGCCATGTCCAACACCCTGTGAGTATTTGGAGTCTCAGTCCTTGTCTCACAACCCATTCATCAATCATACAAATATATTTATCATTGGTGTAGAATACCATGTCTAACACCACAAAACCAATCCGTTAATTAATTCAACAATTAATTAACAACACAAAACACTCTTCAGATAAGTCAACACTTAATTAACCAAATTCCTTAACAAGCCTGAACCCGTCCACTCAAACAGTGATTCGTCCAGGACTTAAACAATCTACAAGCACCTCATAATCATCACAAAACATGCTGAACAAAGCCAAGATATTTAGCAACCATCTCACACAACATATCATATTTTCAAACAACTCTATCCAAGACAACTTAAGACATGGAAAACTAATATGCATCAAAAGTACTCCTGGCTAACAATCATAACAAACAATCAATTCACAATCTTAATTTAATGCATGCAAATTAATTAATTCAACAATTAATTAATAAAACCTTATCTCTTTAACCAATCATCAATTAGTTAACCATTTACCATTTAACATGAAATAATTAATCCCTCCATTAATTATTACCAGTTTCCAATTATCTTCCGAACATGTCAAATATTCGATATTCCCAATAATCTGTAAAAGCCACAATCTTATCCCAACTCATGACTTGATAATTAATTTTACAATTAATTATCCTATTACTCATTCTTTCCAATCAAATCATTTAATTGTTTAATCATATCACTTTAACTAAAATAGCAACCCATGCTTAAAATCAACACATGTTCAAGTCCTCATTTATCTCATGTGGGTGGCATTACTTAATAACATTAAAAGTGTCATGCATTGACAAATCATAATCAAGGAAACTCACATTCTCAATTTATTTAAAGAATCTATAATTCTTGAATAAAGTGTTAAAGATTTGGGACCCTACCTCGGGGTTTTGACGAAAACCACAACGAACGAAGAACACTCAAGAGAAACGAGTTGATTCTTCAAGAACCCGCCTTAGATCACTTCTCCTAGAAAGATCAAGACCAAAACTCATCATACTTGTCATCCAAACACTTAGATTTACCCATAACGGGCGTAGATCTAAGAAACCGTGAGAAGAGGAGATGTAGATCTAAGTAGATCTAAGAAACTGAACAAGAACAAAAAAGAACATCTACCTACCTCAAGAATTCGGCTTTAATTCGCCAAGGGAAGCCTTCGGATCGCCTCCAAAACGCTTGGAAGAGGTTCTCCTACCTTCAAGGGAGGGTGATCCCGAGTTATGGCCGCTTAGGAGGAAAAACCAGCCACTTAGAGGCAAAAACGAGTGAGATCCACAATTTAAGGATCTCATTTAAGTGCCCGCACGGTTAGTTCGCACGGTTTGACAAACCGTGTGCCAACTGTTCGTTAGCTACTGCCTCGGCCACCCCTCTCGCACGACCTCATCACACAGTCTCTCCTAACCGTGCGCCAACCGTGCGGAAGTTACTGCCTCAAAACTTCAACTACACACGGTTTGGCCGCACGGTTAGACAAACCGTGCGCCGCCCGTGCGACTTCCCTATTACCTCAAAACTTCTATCAAGTTCGAGAAACGACAACTTTAGGTGTTCCAACACTCGGAATAAAATTCCGGAGCTCGGTTTAACAAGAACGACCCGTTGATAAACCGAAAAAGAATTTCAGAAACATTCGTAATTTTAACCCGGTTCAAAACACGGGATCTTACAGCGCATGTAGCTACAACTCAATCTCTCCAAGAGGTGGCATGACCATCAGAAGTTCGTATCTTCCGATGGAATCATGGAGAGGTCCAGAAAGTTCCGCGAACAAAAGACTCTAGAATGAAGTCTATGAAAGGGTTCACCGAGGCAAGCGGTCAAAGTCTTATGGACAATTGGAGATCATTGGCCACTTACAAAAATGGAGGCATCTACATGAAAGTTGGAAGGCGGTGTAATTGAGAGGACTGAATGGGCATTCCTATAAAAGGAAGTGGGGATCAACCTGAACAAGTGTACCAGAGATATGCACAATGTACCCTAAAGGTCAGTAGTGGATCAACATCAGCATAGTGATTTTGATCTGATCAGTGAATTAAAGAGTGTTAATAATCTGTAATGAATTCTTACTGATTGATTTGTTAGTTGATTGTAATCCTTGCACTTCCGGGGAATGTAAGAAAAACAATATTTTCCCATGCACGTAGGTCTCATTGTCCGAAGCACGATTATCCCTTGTGTTCTTTCCTTTCTTTATGTACTTCCGTTGGTTGTATTTTCATTGTTTTGAATCCGTGTGAGTTTCGTTTGACTTGTTTGTGAGGTTTGACTTTGTACGGTGAGTAGGGTGCAAATGCTCCTTACTTTCGGTACACTTTGTCGAGGGAGGGAAGTTCCGAAGGTCTCATTTCCGCTTCACAAAGCCTCCGATGTGCGAACATCCAGGGGATTGAAGATCTTGCTTCCTGTGGTCACACAATCGCCCACCCTCCAACAAGTGGCACAAGAGCTTGTGATTTGTGCTCGCTCAACACACTCAGGGGCAGCTCGGATTTTGTTCACTTTTGCCTTGAAGGTATTTCATTTTCAGTGGGAGTTTACTATCAACGGATGATGTGTCGTTGGATGAAGGTAAGGCCCGGGCCGATAAGTTCGATGGAATGAATTTTGGCTTTTGGAGAATGTTGATGGAGGATCATCCAATTCTAAAGGACTTGGACATTCCATTAACTGGTGTGCATCCAAAGGAAATCGAGAAGGTGGAATGTGAACGGTTTGGTAGAAAGACACTTGGGTTGGTGTGGATGTCATTGACATGAGATGAAGCCTTTAACATCCATGAAGTGAAAACAACGTTGGAGCTCATGAAAGCCTTGATGGATATGTACGAGAAACCTAAGACATTTAATAAAGTGTTCACGATGCGACAGTTGTTCGACATGAGGTTATCGGAAGGAAGACCGACGGTAGATCACGTGAATGATTTTAATATGACCCGAGGGTGATAGGCACTAGGGGCTGCGAAGGGGTGCTGGGAGCTGGGCTGTGCGATGGGCAGGGGGCTAGGGAAGCTGCTGTGTATTTAAGTAGTTAGGAGGTCTAATAAGCTGTTGGGGGCAACATTGTATTTTAGTAAGAGTAATAATTAGCTGGCATGTTAGGTAGTGGGTTGGAGTTGTTAGGAATAATAAATAGGGATTGTCTGGGTTGGCTGGGGATCATGATTGCATTAGGTGTTGATTCTGCTGTGCAGAATGGGGGCTGCGGCCAGGTCTTGGAAAGCAGCGCCTCTGCGATCTTCTCCTTCCCCTTCTTCAGTTTGATGGATGATGGCCGTGTGGAGGCTCGGGAGTGTTCTTGCCCGATTTGGGCTGACCAGCGGAATGGAAATTGAAATTTAGGTCGAGCCCTTTTATTTTGGGAATTCCAGATTTTCCAAGTTTTTGGCAGTCTCCAAGTCATACACGTGGTAGGCAGCTCATTTCGTATGACTTCAAAGTCATATGAAGTGGACAAAGTCATATGTGGTGACATCCTAGAAGTTTGACGTGGCCAAAGTCTTATTGGATCTTCAAAGTCGTACATGGGGATGAAGTCTGACGCGGAAGCAAAGTCATACGATGCCTGGAAGTCATACACTCAGGTCAAGGGGAAGTCATACGAAAGGACTGAAGTCATCCCAAGGGTTCAAAGTTTTACGAAATCCTCTTTCCTTTGTTATTTTTCGGTACTCCAAAGTCATACGGGCTTGTAAAAGTCATACGCTTGGGCCGGACAAAGCCATACGCTCTTGCTCCAGAAGTCTTATGAAGCCATTCCTTTGTCATTTTTTCCATTTCCAGACTTGCAACCTGTTGGGTTTCTATTTTTTTTTCTCGTGCGGGGGCGGCGGCTCTCAGAATGAGTCAGCCGCCCCCTACCCTCCGCTGCTCCTTCACGGCGGCCTCTGGACCCGCCCTCTCTGCGGACTCCCGGCGTTGTCTGGCCCCGCCCTTCCGCCTCCCGATCAGCGCGATGCATCCCGGCCTCTCCTCCCGGCAGTTCTCCCTGCTGCCGCGCCTCCCTCGGCGGCCTCCTGTGCACCGCAGTGGTGCACTGACACTCTGCTCCCTCCATGCCGGCCTCTTCCTGTAGCAACCTCCTCCTCCCTGCGCGTGAAGCTCCATGACGACTCCTCTCCCGGCGGTTCCATCTCGGCCCGCCTCCTGTGCGGACATCCAGCCCCGCCTCCCTCCCTCCCGGCGGATCTCTCCCTTTGCCGGCTCCTCCAGTAGCCGGCCTCCACCCCTGCCGGCTCCTCCAGGCCCGGCGCCGCTGATCTCCCGTCGGCCAGGCCCCCTGCGCTCCTCTCTGCGGCACCCCCCCTTCTGCGTTCCTCTTCCAGCAACCGACTCCCGTTTCTCCCAGTGGCTGCCCTGCTTCCAGTTTCGGATCTTCGGCACCTCCTGCGGAATCCCCGCCTCCCGTCGCCGGCATCTCCCGACGACTCCCGACACCCGCATCCCTGTCCGCCGTCACACCCTTGCGCTTCCTCCACCGTGGCGCAGTACTTCGACTGCCTCAGACCGGGCCCTTTGGCGCCGCCAGATCTCGCAACAATTCTGCGGAATCCCCGCCTCCCGTCACCGGCCCCGCAAGTGCGGCTTTTCAGGTGCTAGTGTGGATTTCCTGGCGTCTCATCGACCGGCCCCCACTAGTGCGGCATTCTTGGCGCTCCGTCACCCGGCCCGGTTTGTGTGGTTCTTCTGCTGCGTCCGTGACATCATTCATCCATCATTCGAAGGGGGAGCTGCGATTGTGAGGGGGAGAAGCAGCCTTGCAACTTTATCTTTTATTCTGCTTTGTCTTGTTTTGTCATCAAGCTGGGTATGTCCAGCTTGAGGGGGAGTGTTTGTAACACCCCAGGTAAATAAAGAATATGACATTTCATATTTATCCATATTTGTGAATAAAATATTTAAATGACTTTAAAGGGGACGCTATGCTCGATGGCGTACCCAACACGCAACAACGAGTTTCTTGGGAATCTTACGTTGCACTCTAATAATAAAATAATATTATTTTAAATGGTAGTTAACATGTAGCCGTTGTAATGGCGGGAATGGATAGAAATAACTAAAATATGATTATATATGTTTTTAAATGTTTTTACATTTATCCAATAAAGGATAGAGGCTTAAAATACGGAAAGAATTCAATTTTAGGCATATATGCCCTAGTTTTCACTAAAGGTTCACTTATCGCCTTTTGATGGCGAACCGTCATTAAATATAGTTTTGTTCACTCTTATACATTATTTTGGACCAAATAAAACTCTTCTTAAGAATCGGGACATCAAAATTTACTTTGTGTAAATTTTTGGTATCTTTCCGATAATGTTCATTTTTTTAATGAATAGTGTAAAATGTTGTATTTTAATTCAAAACCTCTTTTTAATATAATTTATTTATATGATTAGATTATATTTTGAATTGGTTTTAAAGTGAAATTAGAAAATATTTTTACCATTAAATCCAATAGTGGTCGTTGGAATTAATTTCACTTTGAAATCAGACTTAAACTAGTGTCAATTTTTTGATACTTATTGTTTTATAAAAACACGCTATTTGCTCTGACAGCGGGAATTAATTATTAAATTAATTAATGTGACTAATATGTTTTGAATTTTGTAAAACGGACTTCATTTTTGAATTCGGAATATCAAATATAGCTTAGGGTGAAGTTTTGGTATTTTTCTGAAAAACTCCAATTTTTGATGAATAGTGAAACCACTAAGTGGTAATCAAGCAAACTGATTTTTCAGTTAAATGAAAGTTTACCACTAATGTGTATTGAATTTTGAAAATCCGACATACATGGTTGTCATTAGTATGTAAAATGTGGTTCAATGGGATGAAAATAATTTTTTGGTGAATAGTAACTTTTTTTCATTAATCGCGATTAGAGGTAATTAGTGTCATTTAAGGTAAAAATGATATTATAGGAATGTGAAAACACCATGACACTTGTCCTACACCTATTGGGTGAGTCATGGCCGACCAAGACAAGCCATGAGCCAACTTGGGGACCCCATGGAGCCACTTTAGTTGGAAAATGACTATAATATATTTTTATTTAATGTTAAAATTAAATTGACACAAACATGAGTTTTACTAAAACAATTTTTAAGTGGGGTTACATAAGTCCAAATTTTGATTATAAATAGTCATTGGAAAGCTAAAAAGATTTCCCACATCATAGTATTTTTTTTTATAATTTTTAGACACTAAATAAATTAAATTATTTATGACATCATGATGATGCAGCGATGACCTCATTATTTAACGATTTAAATAAAATGGAAAGATAATGTAAAATCTATGAACTACACATGTCCAAAACCAATTGGATGAGTAGATTTCGAACCCTTATCACCTTATCCACGAATTATATCAATGTGGGACCTTTTAAAACCGAAACACATTTTCAAATAAAGTAATATTTCTTACTTTCCAAAAGTGCCCCTCCTCTCCTCTTATAAAAGGCCCCCACCTCTACCTCATTTCACACACTCCTCAAGCCTTTGGCTCGGCCAACCCCTGCCCATTTACTCTCTCCACATCCCTCTCCTCATCCTAGAGGATTCCCTTTGGGCAGAATCCTTTCAAAGGAAGCCTTTAGGCTCAAATCAAAAGGAGTTACACTTTTAAAGGTAATTCATTCTCTCATGTTCATTTGTTTTATTTTGCTTCTCCAACCCCCTAAACTCTTTTTATTTATTTCTTTTTTAACAACACCAGTATCTTTAATATACTAGGATATTTTTATAAGATTTATTCGAGCTACACTCTCACACAACTACATCAAATGGTTAAAGAACATACAGTTTCCGTGGATGGCGAAATTGTGCCTCCCGAAACGATGATTGTTCAATACTCATTTAACACCTTCAAAGGTGGCCATTATGATGTCACTATTTTTATATATGAAATATAATATGTTTATGTTTTACTTATGCTTCTTTATTTTTCATTTGTGTCTTACCTTTATGGCTTCCATTATGGGTATACGCGATATCTTCATTTTAGGAAGTGCGGACTACCGCCCCCTCAAAGTGATGTGATTCGTTAATGCCATACGTGAGACGTATAAAGGATGGATTTAATGTTATTATATATGATGTTATACTGGAATTATTATTTACCTCTATATAATTATTATTTCTTTCCATTAAAGTATGAGATAGAAATGAAAGTAGCGTTCATGCGTACGTACGGCTTACCGTCTCCATGAACGGTGCATTTCATTTCTTATCCCCAAATGTAATGTACTATTATAAGTACATATATATAATGGATATATATGATTTATGATACATCTAAATGATTAATATAATTCTGGAATTAAAATATACATACCTCTCATATAGTTTTAATTCCATTAATACGACATAGAAATGAAAGTAGCGTTCATGCGTACGTACGGCTTACCGTCTCCATGAACGGTGCATTTCATTTCTTTCCTCTAAATGATTATGTGATTTTATAAATACATGTGTATGCTGGATATATATGATATATATGATATCCAAATCAGGAATGTCATTTTTGGATATGAAGAACCTTTGACCACACGAACAACATGTAATTGTAAGAAGTCCACTTTCGACTTAAGAACCAAATATCGACAAAACAAACATGATTAACTTAAATGATTAAATAATGTTTATAACATGGTAATAAGTGATATAAAAGGAATAATGAACTTGAAAAAGGTTCTTAAGGAAGTATAAATTAACTCAAGTTTATTATTCAGGAGATTAAAGAACGATCGAGTCAAGTCGGACCCGAGGTAAGGGATCCTACACCTCTCTTTCTTTTTAAGTACACTCTTTTATGTCATTCCTTTTAAAGCTCATCTTTATTGTTATTGAGATGTTCTTTTATATTAATCTTACTGTAATTTTTATGTTCATGTGATGAGAGACCCTATTTCCTCTCATCAATCCATTTTGAAAGTTTTAAGTGGCGTCGTTAGGCTGCCGAGTTTTCGTAAGAGATTTTTCATCTCACTTTTATTCCCGTGAGATTTATGCTACATTTTCCACAATTTCCATTGAGTGGTTTATGTACTGACCACTATTACAATCCTATTGTAATATAATTCCATTTATGGGTATTTACATATTCATTGTATGACACTTCTTCAATGGGGTGTACTTTTCAAAAGTTACCCAAGTTGGTAAGGGAACCTTTCACCCTCCTTTTTTTAAAAGACTTCTTTTGTTGGGTCTTTTAATTTACATATTGTTATGTTGGGATATGTTCTCATATATCCTTATTGATGTAAATTTTATGTCCAAGTGATGAGATACCCTTTTTTTTTATCTCTTATCAACTCATTTTGATGTGACGCCGTTAGGCTGTCAAGGGAACTTCTTAACCCAATTTCGTTTTCTTTGGGTTCAACATGTTGTTATTGAATATGTAATCCTTTGAATATGTGTGAATGACCTTTGATTATTTTACACTTAATATCCGCTTATATTTGGTGTATTCATTTGTCACACATAATTATGTAATTGATTTATCCTTAAACCAAGGATACCGTCTTTATAAGGGACTTCGTCTCAATCTCCTTTCATTGAGGCATATTTCGTTTTATACACAACTTTCTTTTACATGATGTATAAACCCCTTTGACTTTTACTTTTATACAAAAGGAATCTTTTTCTACGAAGCGTTTTACAAAACGACAAAAATGAATGTTTCTTTTAACATACGCGGCGACAACGACCTTTTCCGCCGCCACGAGTATTATTTGGTCTTTGGCTTTCTCAACAAGCCGTAATGTTTTTAGAATAAAATAAATACCATATACTCTTTTATGTATTTTGGTATTGAAAATGGTTTTGAAAAAGGATTCTATTATGTCAATATGTTTATGATATATTGTGATTGAAATGTGGAAATGTTATCATTCCTTTATATTGGTTTTAAGTTTTATGATTTTATACTGGTACTTGGACATTTTAACGGGTGGTTACGTTATAAACCATATGACGGGTGGTGCCGTGAATACCAGGACGGGTGGTTACGTTATAACCTCCAATGCATTGGGTATGGAAGTCGGCCGTATGGCTATTCCATTAAGTATGTATGGAAATTGGCCGTATGGCTATTCCATTAAGTGATATGTGTGGGAGTCGACCGTATGGTTATTCCACTTAAGTATGTTTATGTCCCAAGTTACCTTTATATATGTTATGTGTTCTTTATATGGGTTTTATGGTAATCCTTTGGTTACAAAAAGGTAAGTAATGATACTTTTTTTTTCAGTGAAAAGTTTTTACTACTTCATGAAGGTGAAAAGTATTACATTGATAAAGTATTCATGGTTTACTTGTTGTTTTGAAAAACTAACAGTTTTCATTCTTTGTGTATCCCTTACTGAGCTTCTTATGCTCATCCCAAGTTTTTGAAATGTTTTTCACAGGACATAGCGTGGAATAGGGTCAAGGATGAGATCAAGGGAAAGTCATGCTACCTAAAACATGGAACTATACATGTTTCTTTTAAAGAGTTTTTATTTTATGGAAATTTAGTAGAAGCGACTACTTTGTAATCTTTTGAGATGTAATAGTTATGTTCTAATTCTCTAAAACTCTAAACCTGAAAAGATCCTCAATGTGAATTACTCATTTAATTCAATATTAAGTAAGGTTTAAGGCTGGGGCCTTATAGTGTTTGTAGTCTTTTGATTGCTTTGTTTTTTCTTTATGTGTCCAAACTAGGTACACCTAGCTTGAGGGGGAGTGTTGGAGTCTGCATCCCACATCGGACTTGAGGTCCGGTGTGGTCTTTAATATTCATTATAAAATAACCCCAAGGGCTCCTTTAGAGGGTACACCTTGGGGGTTCGGGTTTCTCCTATTTTCCCATTCTACACAACCCATGAAAAATACGAAACACAACTCAGTGTAGGTTTATCCCAGCTCATTCAAAATTGATTTGAAATAATTAAAAATAGAATTAAAAGCCTGTTATCAATTTAATTTCAGAATTCACAAAATCAATGTACGGCTTTTCAATTAATTCCAAAATGAATAGAACAAGTAAAAATCATGATTTAGCCATTTAATCATTTAATTCCAGATTTGAAAAAGTAACAAAAATGTGATGTTTTCCCAGGTATTAAATCAATTATGGGGTTAATTTCCATTGAAAAACAAGTGAAAAATTTGAAACTATTGGCTCTCATCAACAATGCATTGTCCCCTCTCCATGTATATATGTATGTGTGTCTAAGCACACATAGTGGGAAGGTTTTTCTATTTCATGCTTTCTACAGTTTGAATTGTTCGATTAACTGGCCCTGGGTCACTGCAGGCATGTGTTCATTTTAGCCGTGGTCGCTACATGGATTCTTTGGAGTTGTACAAGGTGTGTTTTGTTGCCATTATTTTAGTAGTCAATTTTAATGCATTTGGAAAGGCGGCAATAACTTTATCTTATTGCTTGCATTATGTAGTTAAGCCTTATAGGAATCTTGGTAATCCAGTCACACAATGCTCAAACAGCTGTGTTTTTTTGGCTCCATCCTTTTCTTAGTACTCCAGTTTTAACTAGTATTGTCTTCATTTTGACAAGAGAGCCTTGCAAGCATTTCCGAATTGCCCTGGATCTGTAAGACTTGGTATTGGCCTCTGTTACTACAAATTGGGTCGCCATGAAATGGCTCGAAAGGCTTTCCTTCGTGTTTTACAGGTGAGTGAATTGCTTATTGCTTGATTATGCACCATTAAATGATTTTAAATTTCACAGGGTGATGGTTTTGACCCATCATCTGCATTTCAATTTTTTGGAGCAGTTGGATCCAGAAAATGTTGAGGCCCTTGTGGCGCTTGGTGTCATGGATTTACAAACAAATGATGGTGAGTTGTATGGTGATCACCTCATAGGTTTTTAGTATTTTCTGTGTTATTTATTTGATAATCCGACACCTTGAGTGCTTCTACCACCTTTCCTTGTTCTATTTCTTATGTGGTGCGCCATCTTCACAGCTGCTGGAATTAGGGAAGGAATGGAAAAAATGCACAGAGCTTTTGAGATCTATCCATATAATGCAATGTCCCTGAATTATCTTGCAAATCATTTTTTCTTCACTGGTCAGCATTTTTTGGTTGAACAACTGACTGAAACTGCCCTAGCCGTAACCAATCATGGTTTGACAAAGTCACATTCTTACTATAATTTGGCTCGATCTTATCATAGCAAGGTTTGTAGTATCATTCTGTTTTTGTTTGTTTTTAGGCATTGTTTCTACTTTTCTTTGTTTCTAAATGTGACCTGAAATTGATTTTATCCAGTTTTTATGCATTTCAGTTCTCCAAACAGCTAGGAATTGTGTTCATAATATGATGGATCATTAGCCCTTTCTTATATGGAATGAGGCAGTATGTGTTAGATTGGCAAATGTTGTTTTGTCTGTAGCGTGCTTGACTCCGAGGCAGTTTAATTGGTAGAGGAAGTGGCTGTTTCCATTTTGAAATAAGCAGCAGACAGAACTAAATTGGATGGATTTTCTCTCTCTGCGTGGATATGAATGTTTTGTCTGTAGCACAAGTAGCAGCTTTTTATGTTATCTGTATGCTAAAATATGATACTGTTACATCAAGGTTAAAACAATCAGTATCTTTTATTATTATTTTAGAATTTTCGTTGCCAAAATAGGATTATCGTTTCTTTGTAACTTGATCATTTTCACTTAATTGGGACATCTGCCATACCTATGGAGCCAGCTGCAACCTTTGCCTTTAGCTCCTTCACATAAAAAGTTGTATATCTGTTTTCTCCTAGTTCAGTATGAAATTTGATATTTCATATTATTTTGATTGTATGCAATGTCATGCATTCTGGCCTTTCAGTGTACTGATGTTAATGTTTTTGTTGTTTGTACGGGGACAGGGGGACTACGAAAAAGCTGTTTTCTATTACATGAAATCCGTGAAAGAAATCAGTAAACCCAATGAATTTATATTGCCCTACTACGGTCAGTAATTATCCTATTCATTTTATCCTATATGCATGTCTGTTTGTTTGTCTTTGAATTGGTTTGTGATAATTTATTTTTGATCTCGTGGCATCATATCTGCTGCATTGGTTTGTTGTAAACCATTCTCGGCCTGTCTTTCAATTTCTTTAGTTCCTTGAGGTTTATTTTACTTTTTCTTTTCTTTTATTTTTTTTGTTTATAATTTTATTTTCGGAGGTTAATGCTTCATGTGATTTATGCTTTGAAGCATGCTCTGCTGTGTTTTTGAATGGTATAAACTTAATTTTGCACATTCTTCTTTCAGTAATATAACTAATAGGCTATGATGCTGAAGGCATTTGGTGACATTTGCTCGGCTACAATTACTAGCCTATCAATATTTAGTTGATAAAAAGGATAGAGCATTTTTTTCATCTTTCATGTTAGGGCTGGAAGTAGAATTGCTGGTATGCAGGGTTGCATTCCCAACAGTTTTCTTATGATTAATCTTCTTACATTTGATGTTTTTTATGTTACAATAGGCTTGAGATTTGCAATTGAAAATTTTCTTTTAAACATTTTAATTAGGTCATACAGCTCTTCATTCTGCAATTTCTATCTTGTCAGTCTAGAAGAAAGACCTTCTTTAATGGAGGATTCGTATCTAGAATTTCTTTTGGGTTGAATGATATTTTTTTTGGGTTCGTTGTGGGCTGAATCTTTAATATTTTTCTTTCGGTTCATTCTTATGTTTTATTTGTAATGGTTTTTATGTTGAAATAGGCTTAGGACAGGTACAACTGAAATTGGGAGATTTTAAAAGCTCTCTTTCAAACTTTGAGAAGGTCATGGAATTCTACCCTGAGAATTGCGAGGCGCTGAAAGTGAGTTGAGACAAAAATCTTAGGTTGCATTTGACTGCACTTACTGAAAATTGCTTACAACACTTTACCACTTATGATAAGCAGTTTGAAAAAACAAGTGGTGTTTGTTCTGTTTCGGAAAAACTGCTCACACTTATATTCCTGAATAAAACCACTTAAATAAGTGTTAGGAAACCACTTTTTCAATAAGCTATCTGGAGCCACTTGCACTTCATAAGTGATAAGTGCAGTAAGTGGATTTCAGCAAGTGTTTTCAAATGGAGGCTTATTGTTCAACTTGTGCATATAGTTTTGCAAGTATATTCATTTTTATTTTTATTCGACCTTTAAGTTTGTCCTTTTCATTTTATAGGCTCTTGGACATATTTATGTTCAACTTGGGCAGACTGAGAAGGCTGTGGAGTTTTTGAGGAAGGCTATAAAGTTTGACCCACGTGATGCACAAGTAAGATATTGCGCAACTTTATTTATTTATCGCTTAATGAATGTCATGGTATTGGACTCATAAAATCATGGCTTGAATTTTTTATTTATGTTGCATTATTTTGTCCTTTGTCTTGTTGTTGTGGATGACTGCAGTTGAACACCATTTTTTGTCACGTAGGACTTTTTTTGGTTCATCCAGGAAGGTTTCCCGAGAATCCTTGATTTCTTTTTTGCTGGTGATTTGGTTTCTTTCCATAAATAGAAGGAAACTGACATAGACCTCATTTTTTGTATTATTTAATAATAATAATGCATATATAAAAAGTTATATAATATTATTATAATATAATATTATAATATTTTCAACATTTTTAATATTGTATTATTATAATAATTTTGTAGAACCGTACCTCGTACCTCAATAAGAGGTGGGGCTCTTTCTTTATAGATAGAGGAAAAGGATTACAAGACCCAACAAACCAATGTGGGACTCTAACATACACATAATTAGGTCCAATACTCCCCCTTAAGCTAGAACAAATTAGCTTGGAAGAAGAGTCCCACAAAAAACAAGAGAGAAAAAACACAAAGACCGAACACACTCCCCCTCAAGCTGGGTCGTGAATGCCGTGGATGCCCAATTTGGTGCACAAAAAATCCAGATGAGCTCACGACAAGTCTTTGGTGAAAACATCGGTAAACTAGATATGAGCATAATTATGTGGCAGGAAACCAATTTCAGGAAGAAGTTGATGAAGCCATAGAATTTCAGCAGTGACTATGACCATTGCACAGTATTCAGATTCAACATTGGATCTGGATATGACAAATTGTTTCTTGTTTCGCCAGGAGATTAAGTTACCAGCCAGAAAAACCGCGAACCCAGAAGTAGACTTTCAGACATATAAGCTGCCAGCGTAGTCGGCATCACTGAATACCTCAATGTCCAGATGATCGTGATGTGAATACCGAAGAGCACGAGCAACGTCTTTCTTAATGTATTTGACAATGCGAAGGACAACGTCCCATTGAGATTTTGTCGGATGTTCCATGAATTGACTGACCTTGCTAACAGCGCAGTCAATATCCGAACAAGTCATGGTAAGATAATCGAGTCTGCCCACAAGACGACGATACCTATCCGGATGAGAGTATGGGTTAGTTGCATCATGGAGAGATCGTTCCCCTGGTTCAAGAGGAGTGTCAACGGTAGTTGCCTGAGACAGGCCAATATCCTGCAAGATATCCGATGCATATTTTTGTTGTGAAAAGAAGTTGCTAGTTGGAGAACGGGAGACTTCAATGCCAAGAAAATATGTCAAAGGACCCAGGTTTTTGGTATGAAACTGTTGTTGAAGATAAGTTTTGAGATGGGTAATGCCATGTGAATCGCTCCCAGTAATAATGATATCATCAACATACACAACTAACATGATGTCGCCAGAGGAAGTTTGTTGATAGAAAACAATGTGATCCTTCATACTCCGAGATAGACCAAAGGTAGTGATGACGGTGCAAAATCTGCCAAACCATGCACGAGGAGACTGTTTGAGCCCATAGAGAGACCGACGCAGCCAACAAACATGAGACCCGGTCCTCGAGGCAAAAAAGTCAGGAGGTTGTTGTAGATATATTTCTTCTTCAAGAAAACCATGGAGAAAAGCATTCTTTACATCAAATTGATGAAGATGCCAATAATGAGTAGCTGTAAGAGATATGGATAATCAAACAGATGCCATTTTAGCTATCAGAGAGAAGGTATCGAAATAATCAACACCATACGTTTGGGCGAAGCCTTTTGCCACGAGACAGGCTTCAAGGCGATGAAGAGTGCCATCTGCATTTAGACGGATCGGATAAATCCATTTGCTGCCAACAACCTGTTTACCTGTCGGAAGGGCCGCTTCGCAGGTGCGATTGTCGTCCAAGACCTATAATTCATCCCGCATTGCTTGAAGTCAACCAGGGTGAGATTTAGGCTCAGTAACCTTACGAGGAGCAGATATCGTCTCCAGACTGGAGAAACTTTTGTATGAGGTTGTGTATAAAGGATTATTCTGGCAAGAATGAGTACCTTTCCGCAATGCAATCGGCAAGTCATCGGTGCCTGTAGCAGGAGTGATGGACGAAGTTGGGGAAATAGTGTCCTCAGTCAGGACATAGGGCATGTTCGATAGACGACGAGAGTAGACAGAGCCAACGCAAAGACCATCTGATTGGGTCAACAGAGACAAGGGTGGGTGGATGGTGAGAGGGAGACATCATCGATGGTGGTATTAGGATGAGGATAGAGTAGAGAGGATAATAATGGAGAGTTTTCAATGAATGAGACATCAGTAGAGATGATATACCGTACCAAGTCAGGAGAGAAACAACGGTAGTCGCGCTGGGTACGAGAGTATCCCAGAAAGATGCAACGAAAGACCTTTGGAGAAAATTTAGAGGGACGAAGACAAGTGTCACGAACACAACAAAGACACCCAAACACGCGAAGTGGAAGAGGGTGCGGATGAAAAGAGGAGAATAGAGCCAAAAACGAACACTCCCCCTGAAGGATAGAAGAAAGAAGACGATTGATAAGATAAGTGACGGTAAGAATAACATCCCCCAAAAAGGAAGAGACATGCGTGTGAAATAATAAGGCCCGAGCAGTTTTCAGAATATGATGATGTTTACGCTCGGTCACACCATTCTGTTGAGGGTATCATAGCAGGATGTTTGATGGAGGACACCGTGATCTTTGAGAAATTGCTGAAGAGAAGAAGATAAATATTCTTGGCTATTGTCCGAGCTGAGACATTTAATAGACTTGGAGAATTGAGTGTGAATTTCATGGTAAAAGGTTTTGAAAATATCACACACCTCCGAACGATCACGAATGAGGTATAGACATGTCATCTGAGAGAATTCATCAATAAAGGATACATTGTAATGATACTCTAACTGACTGAGAACCTTGTAGGGACCCCATACATCTGAATGAACTAAGTCGAAAGGGTTAGCCACATGTGTCACCAAACGAGGAACATATGCTGCCCAATGATGTTTAACAAACTTACAAGATTCACAATGGAAGGAAAGATGTGGACTAAAATGAGGGCAAAGCTTATGTAAAACTGAAGCTGGTGGATGACCATGATGAAAATGTAGGTCAAGGGCACGAGTATAAGTGGGTGAGCAAGCAAGGGATGGTGGGGTATCGAACATGTACACCCCATCACTAAGACGATCTCTACCAAGCTTCTGATACTCGACCGCTCCTGAAAAACAACACCAGACGATGTAAAAATAACAACCTAATTGAAGTCCTTTTTGAGTTTACTGATGGCGAGAAGATTAAAAGGACTATGAGGAACATGAGCCACTGAACCCAGACGAATAGGAGTCAATGAGCATGTACCAAATCCCGCAATAGAGATTGAATATCTATCAACAACAGTTATGCCAGCAGCACCGATATACAAATGATAAGTAGTAAGCATACCTGCATCACTTGTGAGATGATTAGAAGCACCAGAATCAAGTATCCAAGCTGTCGTTCAACGAGATACACAAACGATAGAGTCACCAGTCTGAACAATAGAGACCGAAGAAGAGACAGGTGGCAAAGCAGCCCGATGAGAGTGCATAAGCGCAATCTCATCCATAGAGAGTTCCAGGTGTTATGGATATCGAACGGTGGCGAGGATGTTGCCACGTCTGGAAGGAGATGGGGAAGAGGCTGCAAGAACCCACTCGACAGGAACAATTGGAGATGAGAAATCTGGCCTCAGCAGGAAAGGTAGGGATGCTTCAATGGTAGGCGAAACCTTTGATCGTGGTCTGATGACACCGTGATGCTGGAGAGACGCCATAGGTGAGCAGGGGCGCTGCGAGGCTGAGGATCTGAAGTGCGGATCTGAGGTTGAGGTTGAGGTGCAGATCCGAAGTGACGCTGCGGGACAAGAGAGGGCGGCGGCTAGCAGGAGACGTGCGTAGTAAGAGGCGTCATCAGCAGGGGCGTCGAGGTGCGCCTGAGTTTTCCGAGACCATTAGGGGTGGTGAGCGAAGGTGCAGTCGTCAGGAGAGCCACATGGGTGGCCGGATGCACTTGGATGGACACGCGTATAGGGAGGATGTGTCAGGAAGGGGAGACGAGTCTTGATGCGTAGGCGCAGGGTGGGGGGGTCCGTTGAACGAGGTGGATGTGTCGGAGGGGAGGTGCGACGGGCCTGGAGGGGGGTCGTCAGAAGCTGTCGCGCAGGGGCGCAATCGGGAGAGGGCCGACGCGCAGGGAAGTTGACGGGGGTTGTTGCGCAGGGATGCCAATAGGGGCTGTCGCGCAGGGAGGCGCAGTGGCGGAGGGAGGGCGGCGCAGGGTGGGCGATGCGCAGGCGGGCACAGTAGGGGGGTTGCACAAGCGGGCAGAGACTGGGCGTAAGAGGGAGGGAAAAACATGGGAGGGAGAGCTAGGGTTAGGTAACCTCCTTTGATACCATGTAGAGCCATACCTCGTACCTCAATGAGAGGCGGAACCCTTTCTTTATAGAGGAAAAAGATTATACGACCCAACAAACCAATGTGAGACTCTAACATACACATAATTAGGTCCAACAAATTTATATATTTTTTATTTTTTTAATATATGATATCATAATTATGTTTATTATATAAATTTTATTATTTATATATGTAGAAGGTGAATTCCCCTTACCTCAAGGTGTGACGAAGATACCCTTTACAATAAACCGGGTTCAACACTCCCCTCAAGCTAGTACATGATAGCTTGGACCAAGAGTCCCACAAAAAGAAAGAAGACACCAAACAAGACCATACAAACTCTCCCTCAAGCTGGGTCACTAAGCTGTGGATCCCCAATTTGGTACTAAGAGAGGTCAGTCGAGCTCTCGGGAGGCCTTTGGTGAAAATGTCGGCAAGTTGATCTGCCGTCGGTATGTGGCTGAAACTGACATGGTGCTGCTCGAGGTGGTGGCGAAGAAAGTGACAATGCACCTCGATATGCTTCGTGCGTTCATGGAAGACGGGATTCGAAGCAATCTTTGTGGCTGCCTGATTATCACACCAAATATGAGCTGACGTCTATGGCGAAAAACCAATCTTTTGGAGGAGATGGCGAAGCCACACAATCTCAGTAGTGATCGTGGTCATCGCACGATACTCATATTAAGCACTGGATCTGGATACGACAATCTGTTTCTTGTTGCGCTATGAGATGAGGTTACCCGGCAAAAAAACGACAAACTCAAAAGTAGACTTTCAGGTAGCAAGACAACCAATATAGTCAGCATTACAGAAGGGCTCAACATTCAGATGATCGTGATGGGAATACCGAAGACCACGAGCAGGGTCTTGCTTGATGTATCTGGCAATGCGGAGGACAACATCCCACTGAGATTTTGTCGGATGCTCCATGAATTGACTAATTTTGCCAACAACACAGACAATGTCTGGACGAGTCATGGTGAGATAATTGAGTTTTCCCACCGGTACCTCTATGGGTGAGAATATGGTTCCATGGTGTCATAGAGAGATCATTTCCCAGGCTCAAGAGGTGTGTTCACGGTAGTTGCTTAAGTCAGACCAGCATCCTGCATGATATCTAAGGCATATTTCCGTTGGCAAAGAAAGATGGTGTCTGGAGAACAGGAGACCTCAATGCAAATTTTGGTTTGAAAGTGCTGGTGAAGATGCTCTTTTAGTTGGGCGATTCTAGCTGAGTCGCTCGCAGTGATGATGATATGATCAATATACACAACCGGTAGGATGCAGCCGAAAGACGTCGTACGGTAGAAGACAGTGTGGTCCTTCATACTCTGAAATAGCCCAAATGTAGTGACGACGATACTGAATTAGCCAAACCAAGCACAAGGAGACTGCTTGAGGCCATATAGAGAGCGACATAGTCAACAAACATGTAGGTTGGCTCTTGAGGCACGAAAACCAGGAGGTTGTTGCAGATAAACCTCTTCTTCAAGAAAGCCATGAAGAAAGACATTTTTGACATCAAGTTAATGAAGAGGCCAATGGTGATGAGCGACAAGAGAGATGGATAATCGGACAAATGCTATCTTTGCAACCGAAGAGAAAGTATCAAAATAGTCGACACCATATGTTTGAGCAAACCCCTTTGCCACAAGTCCGGCCTTAAGGCGATGAAGTGCCATCTGCATTGAGACGGACCATATAAATTCATTTGCTGCCGACCACCTGTTTACCTGTCAGAGGGGGGATCAGATCCCAAGTATGATTGTTGTCCAGAGCCTGCAATTCATCCTGCATTGCTTGAAGCCACCGGAGTGAGATTTGGCGTCACCAATCGTCTAGGGAATAGATATCGTCTCCAGAGCGGAAAAACCTCTGTATGAGATTGTGTAGAGAGAAGTATTCTGGGAAGAACAAATATCTTTCCGTAGTGCAATGAGCAAGTCGTCTATTGTCGGAGCAGGAGCATCGGATGAAGCTGGGACGATGGTGTCCTCGGCTTGGACGGGAGACACATTCGATGAACGGAGTGAGTAGACAGTGCCAAACCGGTGATCAGCATGGGGGACACCAGAGGGGTGGATGACGAGAGAGACAATCATCGATGGTGGTGTCTGGATGAGGAGATGGAAGAGAGAAAAAAGTGCTCTCAATAAAAGATACGTCAATAGAGATGACATACCGCCGTAAGTCTGGAGAGAAGCATCGGTATCCGCGCTGAGTGCAGGGATTTATGAGGAATATGCAATGGAGGAATTTGGGAGAAAACTTGGAGAGGTTGGGACGTGTGTCACGAACTTAACACAGACACCCAAACACACGAAGTGGAAGTGAGTGAGGAGGGAGAGAATAGAGCAAAGTCCGTAAAGGAGTCTTCCCTTGAAGGATAGAAGAAGGAAGGTGATTTAGGAGGTATGTAATGGTAAGGATGACATCTCCTCAAAAGAGAAGAGGCACTTGCATGTGGAATAGGAGGACACGATCAGTCTTCAGTATATGACGATGTTTACACTCGACCACTCTATTCTGTTGAGGTGTATCGGGACAGGATGCCTGATGAATGATGCCTTGAGCCTTGAGAAACCGTTGAAAGGAAGTTGATAAATATTCCCGTCCATTGTCGGAGCAGAGAATTTAATGGAGGTGGAGAACTGAGTATGAATTTCATGATAAAAGGTCTGAAAAGTAGAAAACACTTCAGATCGATTACGGAGAAGGTAAATATAACGCCCCATACTTTACATACATTTATATTACTTCAAAATTGAAGAATATTCATTACAAAATATATCGAAACCACGACAGAACCGTATAGGTATAGTGTCTTTAGAAACTGAGAAACATAAACAACTGGTTCATAAGACATCTTCATTGTCTCCCACTTATTTCATCATAATTAGACCCCTTTTTGACATATCTTATTTAATACCCTTCTTCATGACCTGGGGAAAAGAAACATATGAAAGAGTTAACTCAAATGCCCAGTAAGGGTAAACAAGGGAGATATAAATCATATCATAATCATAAGATATAAGAACATAACATTTGAAAATCTTATTCTGCATATTAAAAATCGTGATATCATGCCATGAGATAATCATAAAAGTTCGTAAGAATCAATGAACATAATTTCAAAAGTCATAACATAAGACATGAAGTTTTGTGTCATACACGTAAGCATAGAAAATCATTTCATATTAGTCAAAGCTCATTGCCAAGACCATCATAGCGGACAAAATTCATTACTTAATCGAGTTCACTCCTCGTTTCAGCCCTGTATAACTGAACCGAGATAATTTCTTGTTCCAGCCATGTCTATCTCATGAGATATAAATCTTTACCCAATGCATTGGATGGAGATATAAGTCTCACCCATCTCATTATGAAATCATTCTTACATGTGCCACAAAAACATAAATCAATCATCACAGCAAAACCCAAAGAATAAAATGAGTTTCTTAAACATCATTCCATCATAATTCATATAAAACTAATGGATTTCATAAATAGCATTCCATCATAAACAGAATCAAACCATAGTAATAATAGGGATAAAAACATAATCCTAGTTAAAGAATGTCATCTTAGATGAAAAATAATTTTGATAAAACACTTTATATTAATTTTTGAGAAAAATACCATTTCTTCTTAAAAAACGTTTACTTTTCTCAAAATGCTGTATAATTTAAAAAGGAAAGAATTTATTTGAAAATAAACTTGAAATCGTGTAAAGGAAGTTTCATGGAAATAAGACGTTATGAAGATGTAAAAATCCATTTATGCCGTATAAGTTAAAAAAAACATTCTCCTCGTACTTTTGTCGAAAAAGTCAAAAAGTATCTCATATCGAATAACGACAAAAGATTCTTTTCATATCGTTTAATAAAAATTCACCAACGGGTAAAATTGATTTTAAACAATTGTAGAATAGAAATAATATTACATATTTAGGAAACATGGATGTGGATGATAAATATACCCCAATAAATACTTACGAATAAACAATCTCGGATAATAACGAGATTGTGAAATTATCCCTTACCTTAGGTCTGATATCTTTCGTATGTATCCGAACCTCCTATATAATGATTTAAATAATGTCATTGATTTATTCCGGAATCATAGTTTTTTTATGATATCATATATGATCATATTATTATCTGTTTGTTAATAACATTTCATTGTTACTCGTTATTCGGATATTAATTGCTTTATGTTTTTATGCATGTTTTGTCGAATAAGTTCTGGTTCTCCTTCTTAGGTCACAGTTATATCATTACAAAATGATATTGACATAATATATATCATATTTATTCATTCTGTACATTTATATAATTATGCTTTAATGAAGATCATGTAGAATGAATCGCATCGCATCGTGGAGACGGTAGGCCGTACGTACGCACGAGCGACGATATCATTTCCATATTTGTTGAATGATATTGAATTGGATGGTGTATAATATTTCAGAATTAATATCATGTTATAATAATCATATATAGTTATTATTTCCATCATTATACCTATCCAAGTAAGGTGGTGGTAAAAAACAGATTACACTACGGCGTGGAGACGGTAAGCCGTACGTATACACGCGTGATGATTTCATTTTTCGTAGGATGGATAGAACATGGAATATGGTTGTTTCATACTTATAATAACATCTCAGTATATAATTGATACTGGATTTATTACTTTATAATGAAAGAACTCATGAAGAGAAAGTAGAAGAAGAAAGGAGTTTGAAAGAATCGGTAGAGGAAATTACCTCTTCTTTGACGTGCTTCCTCTAAATCTTCTCTTATAGCACTAGAGTTGGTCTTTGAAGAAGACCAGAATCTCTAGAATATAACTAGTGAAGAGGTGAGGGAGGACCGAGGATGACCGAGCTTGAAGGCTCAAAGTGAAGTGAAGAGGTGAGGGAGGAGGTGCTCTTTTATAATTGAGGTGAGAGGTACTTTTGGGATCTCCAAAAATATTTATTTATAATAAAATCAAACCCCATAAAAAATCCTTCAAAATGTCACAAATTCGAAGATGAGATGAGATTGAGTTGGAATCTCATCAACCAATAGATTTTAGACATGTATTTCTATCAATTTAAACCTTATCATTTTAATTAACACTTAAAAGGGTGTCATATTGACCATAAATAAATAGCTTAGAACATTTTCTACCATAACATAGTTTTTCTATATTTTTAAAAATGTTTTATGATTTTTAAATAATTTAATAAAACGTTATTTTGATAAACAATCAATAGTGTCAATTTTGACACTATTCAATTTATTGATTTTTAAAAATATTAATATAACAAGCTAACTTTGAACCAACCATTTTATTATATTCATAAGAGGCCAAGGTAATATAAAAAATTCATTGGACATATTAATTAGCCCAGATTATATTTATTTTTAATAACATTTATTTGATATATCCATTAATAAAATAATTACTGCATCAATTTTGTGTAATTATTTAATATACTTATTTGTTAAATAAAAATTAAATAAATACTATGATGAAGATAAATCTACTAGTTTTTAGAAGAATACTTTCATTCGAATTTATCTTTTGGAAAATCCAACATTTAAAATGTTAAACTTATTAAATTATGAATATGACACCTTTAACATCACATTAAATAAAATAATATAAGTCTCACAATTTCTTCTATAAGGCTCCAAATGGTCAATAACTCGACCCTTGGATGATTATGGTTGAGATATACTCGACCAATAAGATTTGGTTAAGTGTTTTTTTAATGGGTATTATTATTTTAATAAAAACTATATTATCGATTTTTTCACCAATTAAATAATTTTTGTATCATTAATGTATAAGCTATTAAGTTAATTATTTATTTCCTAAAAATTATAAATAAATTACCATGATAAAGAAAAACATTTTAGCTTTCAAATGAGTATTTATAATCGAAATTATATTTAGTATAACCTTATATTAAAAATGATTTAGTTATTAAAATTTGAGTGAGACATTTAATTTTTTTTAAATAAAATAAATTAAATGTCCTAATCTCATTCAAGTGGCTTCCGAAAGACACCATTTCGACCCAAGGATGATTTAGGTCGAAACACACTCATCCAATGATAATAAGACAAGTGTTAGGGTAATTTTATAGTAGTATTCTTACTCTTAATTACCCGATTTACCCTTTTACCGTATTAATAAAAATTACCGAAGTTACTATTCATAATACTCAAAAATAAAATAAATTTATTTACATAATTTGGACCTACTGATTCCAAATATGGAGTTCACTTTTCAAAATTGAAAACACAGAAATTGCAGTAATTAATTTAAAATCAATCCCGTTGTTGGAATGAGAGAACAATTTAAAAAAATAAAATAAAATATTGCAAAAAATTGATATGATTTTACATCTGAATTCAATGTAAAATTAATGCTAATGACGTACATTATATTGAATGATAAAAATATATTCTATTTATACTTTAAAACCATTCAATATTATAATTTAATCATATAAATTATTTTGATGAAAAAAGTTGTTTTCAATTAAAATTTAGTGCATTTTTTACTATTCATCAAAATTTGAAAATTATTAGAAGAATATTAAAAATTAATCCAAAGTAAATTTTTATATCCCGCTTCCAAATTACATGTTTATGTTGTCATATAAAAATTATTAATGTGTAAAAATCTTAATTTAAAAAAGGTTCGTCATTAAAAGGTGTAAAATTACCCTTTTGAAAAATATAGGTTTTTATACATCAAATATGGTTTATTCACACCCTATGACAAAAATATCCATTGGATGAATATCAAAAAATTAAAATTTTAACATATATATTTCATTAATTTCATTTATTAATAGTAATTCACATAACAAATATACAAATATATAATTGATTTATATTTTTTATACATTTTCATTAGTTATATTTATTCCCGCCAACCAAATGACTGGGTTGTAATAGTCATTTTATATTAAGGGCGTTTCGTGGTTCGTTTAAACTCATGCTTGCATGCAATGCAAACTTTTGATTAATTAAAATTATTTAAAAAAAAAATTTCGTAAAAACATTCGGGTGTTACTGTAAAGCCATATCATACGCGAGTAGTCATCAATAAAGGAAACATAATAACTGTACCCTGATTGGTTAGGGACCCTGCAAGGACCCTATACATCGGAATGAACAAGGTCGAAATGATTCGCTGCACGCATTTTCCAGTCGAGTAACATACGTCACCCGATGATGTTTAGCAAACATGCAGGATTCACAATGGAAGGAAAGACGTTGACTGAATTGGGGGCAAAGCTTATGTAAGACGGAAGTCGGCGGATGATCAAGGCGAAAATGTAGGTCGAGGGTACGGGCAGAGATGGTTGAACAAGCAAGGGATGGTGGGGTATCGAACATGTACACCCCATCCCTAAGATGACCTCGACCAAGTTCTCGATTCGTTGATCGCTCCTGAAAAACAACACCAGAAGATGTAAAAGTGGCAACACATTTAAGTCTCTGGTGAGTTTGCTGATGGAGATAAGATTAAACAGACTGTGAGGAATATGAGTTACTAAAGCCAAACGAATAGACAAGGTCAAGGAGAATGTGCCAAATCCCGCAATGGGGATTTTCGATCCATTAGCAACAGTAATTGCAGAGGCACCAGCATACGAATGATATGTAGTGAACATACCAGAATCCCCTGTGAGATGTTCAGATGTACTAGAGTCAAGCATCCAAGTTGTTGGTCGATGAGATATATCCGCGATAGGGCCAGCAGTCCGAGCAATGGTGGTTGGAGATGAGGAAGGTGGCAAAGTAGCCCGATAAGATTGTATGAATGCAATCTCCTCCTTCGAGAGTGCCAGTTTATGACGGGTACTGGATGATGGTGAGGATAATGACATGGTTGGGTATATAGAGTGCGCCAGGGAAGGGGGGACCGCCTTGCGGGAGGACCGGTGACGAAGCACGGGACAATGGTGGTTGGAGATGAGGAAGGTGGCAAAGTAGCCCGATAAGATTGTATGAATGCAATCTCCTCCTTCGAGAGTGCCAGTTTATGACGGGTACTGGATGATGGTGAGGATAATGACATGGTTGGGTATATAGAGTGCGCCAGGGAAGGGGGGACCGCCTTGCGGGAGGACCGGTGACGAAGCACGGGACAATCGCTCAGGCGGGCGCACAAACGCAGGGATGAAGCGTGAGGCTGCCGTGCGGGAAGACCGACAACTGGGGCGAGGGGGTGGCCTTGCAGGATAACCGACGACGGGAGGTGGTGCCGGAGTGCTGCGGGCTGAAGAGCCAACTATTGAGGGGACGCCAGGAAATCTGCTGAGGTGGAGATGGAGTTGACAGAGGGCCGTCGCGCGGGAGGTAGGCCGCTGGAGATGGGGCTGCCGCATGAGGTGTTGGCCGGGCGGGTAGCCCAGGAGGTGCTGGATGGGAGACCAGTGCAGGAGGTGCCGCTGGGAAGTCTGCTTGCAGGGAGGAGCCGTGCGCAGGGAGGAGTTGGGCGCAGCGGGGGGAACAGGTAGGGAAGGGGGTGCGGCGCCCGGAAAGCCGCAGGGAAGCGGGGAGTCGGGCTGGGAAACCGCAAGGGAGGCGGGGGTCGGGAGTCACCGCTAGGGAGGGCTGGCCGGGAAGCGTCGAGGAGGGCGGGGCTGGTAGACGACGACGGAGGTGAGGTCGGGAGAGCGTCGGGAGGCGGCGGCCGGGAGTCACCGCGAGGGAGGGCTGGCCGGGAAGCGTCGAGGAGGGCGGGGCTGGTAGACGGCGACAGAGGTGAGGTCGGGAGAGCGTCGGGAGGCGGGCCGGGATTTCGTGAGAGGAGGCGGAGCGGAGGGTTCCTCCTGGAGGGAAGCGGGGATCCCGTCTGGAGAGGGGGTTTCCAGAGGGAGGGTGCGTGGTCTGGCTATAGTGCAATCGTAGGAGGCGAGGTCGGGATATGCCGAGGGATGCGGGGCCGGGAGTCGCCGAGGGAGGCGAGGCCGGGAAACGACGAGGAGGCGGGGCCGGGAAACGACGAGGAGGCGGGGTCGGGAGTCGTTGAGGAGGTTGGTGCCGGGAGACCGCGTCGGAGGCGAGGCCGGGATTCGTCGAGGAGGGCGTGACCGAGAGGCCGTGTCAGAGGCGGTGCCGGGAATTGCCGAGGAGGGCGTTCGTCGAGAAGGGCGTTCGTCGAGAAGGGCGGGCCGAGAAACCACGTTGGAGGTGGGATCGGGAGGCGTCGGGAGAGGCCAGGATGTCGCGAGGGAGGCAGGCTGGGACGTCGCCGCGGGAGGTGGGATGCTGGAGGACACTGTCGCTCGGGCGGGAGGATTCTTCCTGGAGGGAGTCGGGGCCGGGCGTAGTCGGGAAGCCGTAGGGAGGGTGGGTCGGGAAGCGCCGCCGGAGGGCAGGGCCAGGCGTAGCCTGGATGCCGCTGGGAGGGCGAGAGGGTTCCGCCTGGAGGGTTCCTTCAGGAGGAATGAGGGCAGCGGAAAAATTATCAGGATTTTCCTGTGATACCAGTGATACCATGTAAAAGGTGAATTCCCCTTACCTCAAGGTGAGACGAAGACATTCTTTTATAGATGGATAAAAGGGATTATAAGGTGGAATAATCCGATGTTAGACTCGGAATTACCCTTTACAATAAACCGGGTTCAACAATATATATATATATTTTAATTATATTGAATCGGTTTCCTTTCTGTTGCAAACCAAACACCAACTTTTATCCTTTACTTTCGATTTTCCCCCTTGCATTTCCTACAATATTCTTTTTGTCAATCAAACGAGCTCATAATACCTATCTGTGGTCCTGCCATTGCCCCTTTTAATCTTTTTTTTATTATTGTAAACTTTGTATTATCTGCACGTTCTTATCAATTGCTAATGAGGAAGAATGGCCTCTGAGTTATTACTCACATTTTTGGTTTTGAGAATTCTTTCCATTTTTAAATTAACACAGGCATATCTGGATCTTGGGGACCTGTTAATTTTAAATGATGAAGGAGCTGCTTTAGATGCTTTCAGAACGGTAAGAGAATTGATTTCTTTTGGGATTTATTTTATTTTATTTTTTTGCAATAATCGTTCTCTTATGTAATTCTTTTTTTTTTTATCTTAAAACGATCTAGTTTGTATTTATAGCAGTGCCGTTTTCTTTCATTTAAAATTATCACTTCTATGCAATCCAAGGTCTGTCTTGAGGTTTTTACTGGCCAATTCCATTGGTTTGTTACTAAGTTGGCCCAAAGAAAATGCAAATGTTACTGCATCATGGTTGATAGTATTGGAAAATGCAATGAGTTTAGATTCCAGGTAGGAGCATGTTACATGATGCTAACAAGCACAACATTTTTCTTTTCATGAAGTCCATATGGTTTATTTAAAAGATTACAACATCATTCTTTTCCTGTACATTTTATACTGTTTTTGATGAATTTACCCCATCTATGTTCATTTAGGCCTGAATTTTGATGCATTTTTATCTTCCCGAATGAGAAACATTCTGATAACATTCATAACGTTGCTTGATATTTAAACTAAGCTGATAGTAATTTTGTTTAAACTTCATTTTTTTTAATGTGGACTTCCCGAATGAGAAACGTTCTGATTACATTCATAACGTTTCTTGATATTTAAACTAAGCTGATAGTAATTTTGTTTAGACTTCATTTTTTTTAATGTGGACTTCCCGAATGAGAAACGTTCTGATTACATTCATAACGTTTCTTGATATTTAAACTAAGCTGATAGTAATTTTGTTTAGACTTCATTTTTTTTAATGTGGACTTCCCGAATGAGAAACGTTCTGATTACATTCATAACGTTTCTTGATATTTAAACTAAGCTGATAGTAATTTTGTTTAGACTTCATTTTTTTTAATGTGGACTTCCTGAATGAGAAACGTTCTGATTACATTCATAACGTTTCTTGATATTTAAACTAAGCTGATAGTAATTTTGTTTAGATTTCTTATTTTTTTTAATGCGGACTGCTGTATTGAAATTGTTGTTTGTGTAACCTGATCTGTGTTAGAAGTTACCTTTTTTTTATTTTAAAATTTTGGTTATGGTTTATTATGTACCTTGGCACTGTATGCCCTAATTTTACACTTTGATATTTTTGACTTTCTGACTTCTCAGGCACACGGTCTTCTGAAAAAGGCTGGTGAAGAAGTTCCTGTGGAGGTGGTCAATAATATTGGGGTTCTGCACTTTGAAAGAGGGGAGTTTGAGGTGTGCAATTGTTTTTCATTTATAGTTTTTTTATGTTCTACATCTATGCAGAAGCACTTATCATCAGTGATACGTGCTACAAACAGTTATCAATAAGTGTTGCCAAATGGAGCTTTATGCTTTGGATAACACCCTGCTCTCTTTCTTCAGCTGTTATTGATTGATTTTGCTATATTTCTTTTCTCTTCAGCCTGCTGAGCAAAATTTCAAGGAGGCTTTAGGAAACGGTGTATGGAGCATATGGCTCAACGAGTTTGATGGCAAAAAAGACCGTTATGCAATTGGTGCTAATGCATCTTACCACAACTATAATGACATGCAGATTTTGCATCAGCTTGGGGAAGATGTTGTTGTGGAAGTACCCTGGAATAAAGTTACCCCACTATTTAACCTAGCCCGGTTATTGGAGCAACTGCACAACATCGGTACTGCAAGCTTATTGTATCGGCTGATCTTATTCAAGGTGCATTTTTAGTTCTTTTTAGGAATTTAATTTTTTTGGTCAGAGCATGATTATTCTTGCAGAAGAGCCCAATTGGCCTGAGAAAAATGAAAATTTCATTTTCCATTTTAATGTGTTATTATCTAGATAATTTTCAGTTGTTCAGAAACTGAAATACCCTGGTTTGTGATATAAATTTACTGTTTTTGTGGCTTAAATGATGTTGTATTTTTGAATTTGCGGTCATGTTTTGATATTTCGTACAGGTTACTGACCATTTTTCCCTGTCCTTCTGCTTGTACAGTATCCAGACTATATTGATGCCTATCTGAGGCTCGCTGCTATTGCAAGATCACGAAATAATATCCAACTAAGCATTGAACTTGTCAGTATTTCTTCAATTTCATGGCTACCTATTTTAGTTTATTGTTTAGTGTGCTTGCAGTTGCCATGTGATGCCTTGCACTTTAGGTTGCTGAAGCTCTGAAGGTGAATGAAAAGTGTCCAGATGCTTTGTTGATGATGGGTGAGTTGGAGCTTAAGAATGATGAGTGGATTAAAGCTAAAGACACCTTCCGGGCTGCTCTAGAAGCAGCTGATGGGGGGAAGGATTCTTATGCTGCTCTTTCTCTGGTGGGTATATTGTTACATACTCATTCATGGGCAATTGTGCCTTTTTGATTAAGAATTTCATTTCATTCCCACATTTATATTGCTCAACCAAATAGTTTATCAAAATTTATCTTTCATTCTTCACATACTAAACACAATAAAGTTTCACATGATTTCATTCCATCCAACATCATTCCATCATATTTCATTCTACTCCATAAATGAAGTGGAGCCAAACATGGCCTCAGTTTCAGGCATGTGCCTGGTATGCTGTTTTGACACATGATGCTTGTGCATTTCTGATGATAATTTTTTGATAATGCTCTTCCATTGAACTGCAGGAAGCCGGGTTCTATGAACTTGATTACTGTTGTACTCTAGTTGTCATTGTAATAATCATTGTTACTGATACCACTGTCTTACTCATTTTTTATTGGGCCAAAGGGGAACTGGAATTACTTTGCGGCAGTTCGCTCTGAGAAAAAATCTCCGAAGTTAGAAGCCACACACCTGGATAAGGCAAAGGATCTCTACACAAAAGTAGGATACATATATTTTAGCATGAACTTTTATTTTTTTTGTTGGCATCTTCCATTTTGCATTAGTGTGTTTCCAGATTGCTTGTTGAAAAAGTGTTTTTTTGTCACTTTTAAGTGATTTTCCTCAGAAATATGCAAGTGTTTTTTTTCTTCAGAAACTGGGCAAGCACCATTCAATTTTTTCGATTTCTTATCATGACTTTGGTATCAAACAGAAGCAAAACTGTAAATTTTTTTAACAAGTGATATCAAACACAACCTCAGCTCATTCTCTTTGACCAGTTTATCTATTGATTATGTGTCAATGCTCAAGGGTTTCATCCGTTTGCTCATTCTATATTTTCTCACGGGAGAGTATTTTGGTATTTTCATAAAAAAGAGAACGCAATGAAAGAAGTAGCAAACTGTAAACAACAATCACTTGCATTAGTGGATATTTAATTTTTTTATCGGCGGCACCTTTTTTTACTGTCAATATCATACATATTAACTGATGTTTATGTCCTTTGTTTTTCTCTCTCAATATTTTTGTACTTTCATGTCATTTTTTGGCTCTTCTACATTCATGTTGTAGAAAACACCAAATATATGTGAAAAAAAAAACAAATCATTTTTACCATGGTGCCTCTAATCTTCCATATTACCAGGTTCTTCTCGATCATAATTCGAACTTATATGCTGCTAATGGAGCTGGACTGGTTTTAGCAGAGAAAGGCCAGTTTGATGTTTCCAAAGATATATTTGCACAGGTAAACTATTTCCTCTTATGGACTTCTTTCTTGTAAACGTAGTTTGAATTGGAGTTTTGCGTACTGTCATCTGTTACAGGTTCAAGAAGCAGCGAGTGGAGGTATATTTGCTCAGATGCCTGATGTGTGGATAAATTTGGCTCATATTTATTTTGCGCAAGGCAATTTTGCGCTGGCAGTGAAAATGGTGCGTGTATCAAATTTCTATTTTTCATTCCTTAAAAAAATAAATGCTTTATGTATATTTTACCATTTCAAGAAATGATGGTGCCATCTCTTATCTTCCAGTATCAAAATTGCTTGCGGAGATTTTTTTATAACACAGATGTTTCAGTTCTTATTTATCTGGCTCGCACGCAATATGAGGCTGAACAGTGGCAAGACTCTAAAAGGTCCTTACTAAGAGCCATCCACTTGGCACCTTCAAACTGTGCATTAAGATTCAATGCTGGTGCTACAATGCAGAAGTGCTCACAATCAATCCTACAAAAGACAAAGAAAACTGCTGATGAGGTAAATTACTGATCACCTAAATCGAATGTTTATCCATTTATCCTCTTTAAGCTGACCATTCTTACTGAAAATGTTAAAATCCACTAAGCTCTGTGTAGTGTGTGTAATGGGCTTGACCCATTTATGTATTGTTACAAGAGTCCCATATTGGATAATCACATATTTATTCCTTTTTTTACATCTATAAATAAACAGCCCTATCTCATATTGAGGTACAGGGATTTCCATTCTACATTTCATTTCTTAGAAGATTTTTGTTTGTTTGAATAAATTATACGCATTTCATGAAGAAACGATTATGGATTTGAAATCATTATTCTTTATTGCTTTGATATTTGCAGGGTTTATTTACAGTTGATGCTTGAAATTGTTCATATTACTTAATTTGGGGATCAAAGAGGGTTATATGTGTACATGATATTGAAAGGTAGAGATTTGTCATGAATCTCTATTTAAATTTTATCCCTTAGGTAATGCAATATAGCAGTCCCCAAGGTTGGCGCATGTGGAGTTTGCAATCTAAGTTCGATTGTCACTTTTATTATTATCTTTTATGTTTTTGAAGTAGCGAGAGGATTTGTGTGAAATCTGCGTGGAGATTATGAAAACCGGAGCAAGAGCAGTGGAAAACGTGTCTGAACAGGCATTGGACAACAACTGTGAACTAGTTTTGACCTTTGGATACATCTTCTTTAGTGTTGAAAAAATTTATCCTGTTTAAATTCTTCAATGCATTATCTAAGACCATAGAAAGCACATTTAAGACCATAGAAAGCACATCTAAGACCATAGAAAGCACATCTAAGCCTGCCTGAAAGCCATACTAAAACCTCAATATGTATGTTATTCTTCCTCTAAAAGTGATCTAATTACTTAATAACCATCAAGCAACCAGAACTAATCAAATTCACTAAACAAAACCTTGATCAAGAAATTTAAACAGTGAATAAGATTACTCTACTTCCACAGAATGAACGACATATCTTCATTTTACAATCAACAAATGCAACCACACCCATTAACAGTTGAAAAGAAGAGATTTTAAAATAAAACCAGAAGAATTATCATTATTCCAGAACATAGTTATTAATGGCATGTGTCATGGCGTGCCATTGCACCATGGCTAGCGCCAGGGCCCATTGCGCAACACAACGCCTGCGCAATGTTCCGGTTAGAATGGTGTGTTGTGACGTGCGCAATATTGCGTCATGACGTAGTGTGGCGCTGTGCGCACCACTGCGTAATCTTCTTCTTTTTTGTTTTTTTTTGCGCTGTTGTTAACTCACCAGGACCAGATCCGATTGACTGACTAATTTTGTTAGTAAACCACCCATTCTGCCTGTGTAAGTCAAGCATCACGACCTCATTCCTCCTTCTGACACATTTTGACGCAGCGACCGGGTGTAGCGACCGAGCACAGCCAGTGACCCAGCCATCTCGACCTCCTTCCTGCGGCTGAGCGCAGCGACCCAGCCAAGCAACTATTCTCCTCCTACTTTATTTTTTAGTTTGAATTTGTTATGTATTTTTATTTACATAAGCATTCTTTTTTTATTTAGTTTTTTATTCTCTTTTCCTTTTGTTTTTTTGAAAGTATTTTTGATTGTTGATGCTCTGTTTGATTGTGTTTTTTATTTCGATTTACGGTTGGCAGTGGTTGGTTGTCTTAGTCTTTTGCAATGATTTGTTGTTTGAGTATCAATGACTAATGATTATTTATTAACAATAGAATATTTTTCAAAATAACATGACACTGAAATTAATGAATATTTGTTGTTTTTACCTTATTATTATTGATAATTTGTAATGAGTGACATTGCTTACTTAATTTGCCTTTGGGGTATAAATTATTGACATAATATTACTAACGGTTGGGAAAGGGGAATTACAAAGCTACAAAGAAACATGCAAACTCACACAGGCAGGAAGCCGGGGAGACTCGAACCCGAGACCTCCCCGACACCCCACAGGGCCCTTTGCCACTAAGCTAGGCCCTGGGGTCGATAAATTATTGACATAATATTTTTATATTTATGTATATGTTATCTAATTTATTATTTGTTGTTTCTATTTGCTTATATGTCCTCTTTGTGTCGTAAGTCAATATTGCCATGTGACGTGCGCCGCGCAATGCGCTTTTGCCTCGCGGACCCTTATCGCCATTGTATGCCATGTGCCGTAAATAACTATGTCCCAGAACAAATACAATCAGTTTCAATTCAAGAATAACAATTCCCTAAGAATCAGATAGGTGATAAAAAAATCCTGACTCAGAAGAGGATCTGCAAGTCTCCACTAGCTCACTGCTGCGATTGATTTAGTTGGACATGGCTAAGCAAGCTGGAAGCTTCATCTCACTGCTCACTGCGCACAACTTCTCTCCCTCAAATTCTTGCTCCCGAAAGGTATCCACTTTTGAATGAGGTAGAGATGCTTTTAAAATCACCTCTCCGCGTTTCCTGGAAGCCACTGACTACCAACTTCTAACCCTAGGACTCCACGTGGCACAGTCAATATTCATCATCTTCTCCTCGATAACTCGAGCCTAACTCCTCTAACTGAACACGCTCCTCCACGTGATTCTGGCCTCATCTTCTAACCAACAAAACACTCTCCATCACCTTCTCTTGTTCACAGCTTCATTGGGATTTGATCCCCTTCACACTTTGCATTTTAATCCCAGCGAGAAACAAATTAGTCTCACGTTGCCCGGTTCTTCATCTTTCATGGCCACATTTCATTTAATCTTCCTCACCCGGCCAATTAATCTCATGTAGCCTCATGTCGGGATCGGTTATTCATATGCAGCCTTACAAGACACAACAGTATTCCGACGCAGCGCTCCCCTGCGGTTTGTTATTCTGATGCGAGCGATTCATCCCCAACTTTAATCACATGCGAGCATCCTTGTCGTGGTTGCTGACGTTAATCTGACGCGAGACTCTGATCCGTGGGATTAATCTAACGCAACCGGTGAAGCACGAAGCTTAATCCACTGATTCCTCTCATTTTAATCGCATGTAAGTTAATCACACGTAGCAGCACACGGTGAAATGACTTACTCGACTTCTTTGGTGCATGAAATATCTTACGCCTCTTCTTTGCTGCATGAATTATCTTACATAACTCCTCTGCATGCAAGGTCCACAATTCCTTATGTAGCGTCTCAAATTCCTTACATAGCGCCTTCCACTTCAGCTGCAAAGGAAGAAATCTTGCTTAACCTTCAGGAAAACCAATCTCACCTTATGTATCCTCCCTGTAAAGACAAATACTTTGTGAAATTCACCTAACGTAATATTTTAAATTCCATACGTAAGAAAAGATTAACACGTAATATTTCCAAATCAATGCGTAATGTAATCGATCAACTCAAAAATCCTTCAACCAGCTAGGTTACTCCAAAACCAGATTTCAATTAAAAATCTTCACAGCACATCCAAAAGGAATTGTTCACCAAATATTTAGAATTTAAATCTCTGAGCAATTTAACAACAAAGCACCAAAAATTGATTATTTTAACTAAATATTCAATGAATTCCAATTTCACCCTAGAATTGACAAATATCAAAAATTCACAATAAAAATCCATTTAAAGCATCTTTTACAATTAACATATGTTGGTCTCAAACAAGGTAAATGCCCTGGGGGGTGAATCAGGATGTTCTTTTTCTTTTGACCCTTGTCAATGATCTTGTTCCACTGTTATGAGGAACAATCGCTCCCTCACACTAATTAAAAAGCGGTGAACCACAAAACAAAAGAGGGACACCACAGTTTTACTTGGTTCACCCAAACCCGGGCTAATCCAAGGAGCACACATCAACAATTTGTCGATGTGCCGAAGCTTACAATTCGGAGTGGCCACACTGACCCTCCAGGCTTTTACACCCTTCACACGGAAAGAAAGCTCACTGCTCTATCACTTAGGGAACTCACTGCTCCAAGTGTGCTATGTTTTTCTTCCACGAACCAAAAAATGTGATTACACCTCAATGGTGTAGAACGTTGCTTCACCTTCCTCTCTGTCTCTGTTTTCTGGCACTTGTTCTAGAATTCTTTCTACCCTCTATTTTTCTTGTCTTCCATGATACAATCTCTTCTCTTCTTTTCAAAGAAGTCATTCTCTCTATTTTAAGAAGACATCTTTCCTTATTTTTACCCAAAGACTGACGTGCACCCTTTTAATGAAGTCTTTTAAATAGTGTAAGTCAACTCCCCATTTTCCGTGCTGCACAAATCAATCCACTGAATCTGGAAAATTATCCTTTCACGGCGCGGCAACTTGTTTGGCGGGGCAACCTTCAGTCAGATACATGATCCACAAAATCCGCTTGATATGTCATTTTAAATTCCTCTGAAATCATGACGTGGACTTCTGAATCCAAATTGATTCCCGAATTGATCGTGGTGCGACTATCTCCTTTTCGGCGTGAGGCACTCTTGAGCAGAACCATAAAAAACCGCCCAGAAACCATTGTGGCGCGGTATTGTTCTTCGCGGCATGAGCCTCCTCTGGGCAGAGTCACTAAAATCAATCCAGATCCTGTTGCGGCACGACACATTTGTTCGTGGCACGACCCTCTCCTGGGCAGATTCATCGAAATCCGCCTATGTCTTTTCGCGACGTGACTAAACCTTTCACAGCGCGAACACTTTTCCTCAAATCGGCAAAGTGAAGTATCTTACGAACTCTTGAGGAGTCTTACAAAGTTCCTTTTGAGGTGCGACCATGCTACTCGCAGCGTGATGCGATCTTATAAAGTCCCCTTGAGTACACTTCTGAAGCGAGACTTTCCCTTTTTTCAGTGCATACCCAGGTCACGGCGTGACCTCATAGTTCGCGACGCGAGCCTCACTTGCATAGAACTGAAATCTGCTCCAAATCCGTCGCGGCGTGGCTATGCTCTTCCTAAGTGCTTGAGGAACCTTATGAAGTCCTCTTGAGGAGTTTTATGAAGCGCCCTTCACGTCGCGATCATTCTACTTGCAGCGCGACACAAACTTATGAAGTTTCCATTTTTTTCAGCTCATTCCTCCTTTACGGCGTGACATATGTTGTTGCAGTGTGATTCCTGTTTTGCAGATAAAACTGCAGTAGCTTCTGCTTCTTTCATCAACAAGTGAGCTCCTTTGGAAGTTACTTTTTCAATATTGTCAACCAAAACAACCCAAAAAACGCTTCAAGGGAATTTTGCTAACAATTCCCCGCTTTTGGGCTTGCTGACAATTTCAAAAGCAGATTCAACATCTCTACACTCGAAAACTTCAGAACCAGCCAGATCTGTCTAAAACCACTGTATGGTTTTCTTGCTTTCAGATAGTGCGTCAATGATTCACTGATCACCAACTCTAAGCTTATATGAGTTAAGCTTGGTGTGAAAAAGAAGAGTTAAGTGAAAAGTTCTTCATGTAAACACTTCCATGAGTTCCATGCCCTCAAAACCTCTGAACCAAACTGGTCCCCCTAATTAAGCATTCAAGCACCCCCCCTTTTAAGTGCCACATGCCCCCCTTGTCGATAGGATAAAATACTCCATGGACATCTTCCCCCTTTACACATAAACACCCTCTCTCCCTTTGTCAACGAACTCAAAGTGCACTTCTCTTAAGTTCACAATAGTGTTAGATAGTCAAACATTTAAAACAAGAGAGTAACCACACTTTGTTGCAAGTAGCCATTCCCACGGGGAGTGGTGGTCCTGTGTCCAACCAAACTAGTTGGAGGGAGTCGGTTGGACTCCAAGAGCCAACTGATGCCTCTTAAACTCAGCATTGGGTAGTGCATTTGTCATGATGTCCGCAATCTGATTTGGGTTGACACGTACTCCAACTTCACCAGCCCTTGCTCAACTTTCTTTTGATAGTGATACTTTATCTTGATGTGCTTTGTCTTTGAATGATTGATGAGATTTTTTCTCAAATTGATAGGCACTTGAGTTATCACACATGATAACAATAGGAGATTTTTGCTGAGATTGGATAGCCGCGATGCATTCATCCTCCGCAGTGCTCAAAAAAATTCAATCTTGCTTTTACTCAATCAAGAAATATAGGAACCTCCAAGATAAAAAGCACTGCATGAAGATTACGCCGAACTTGCTCAATCTCCATCAGTGTATCCCAACAACTCTTGCTGTGATGTTCTATGATAAAACCGCTTGAGGTCCACCATGCTATTGACATAATGAAGAATTCTTTTTACCGCTAGCATGTGGCTTTCCATGGGACAACATTGGTACTATGCAACTTGGCATATGACAAACACAATGTCCGGTCTTGTTGCTATCAAGTACAACAGACTTTCGATCATTTGCCTATGCTCTATGATATTGACCTCCATGATATAGACATCTCGAACTCACACCTCATATGTTTCACACACAGCTTGAATCATGCTTCGTCCGATCTTCCAAAAATTATGTCGTCGACATATATGACCACCAACAGTTTTTGATTGTTCTCCTTGATGTAGCGGTTATGATCAACTTTGCCTCGCTGAAAACCAATTCTTTTTAGATATTGATCTAGCCTTGATTACCAGGCCCTCAGTGCTTGCTTCAGCCCGTACAAATCCCTTTTCAATTGGACACTCCACTCATCTTTATTCACATGAAACTCATCCGATTGCTCAATGTACACTTGCTTTTCAAGGACTCCATTGAGAAATGCCGATTTGATGCCCATTTGCTAGACCTTAAATTGCTTTTGCGCCGATATAATCAAGAAAAGTCAGATGGTTTTCAACTGGGCTACGGGTGCAAATGTCTCATTAACATCAATGCCTTCAATCTGGGATTATCCCTTGCACGCTAGTCGTACTTTGTTCCATGTCACCTTGCCATCTTCATTGAGTTTATTACGGACCACCCAATTATTTCTGATAACATTTTTGTTTTCCGGCCTTAGAACATTTTCTCATGTATTATTTTTCTCAATTTGGTCAAGTTCCTCATGCATTGCTTTGACCCAATTGTCATCCTTTGAAGACTCTTCAAAAGATTAAGGCTCTACTTGGGCTAAAAGAGATGTTTGTTGTAGAGTCTTCATTCTTTGAGTTTGCATCAGAGATGTCCTGTCACCAACGATATCTTGCTCAGTGATCTCAGCCCCGCCTTTTGCTCTTTTCACAGCTGCTGAACAAGCTGTATATTCCTCATCGTCGGTGCCTTCTTCAGAGTCTACCTTAGCCCCATGTGCTCCCCCTGGATTGCTTGTATAAGGGCCTGACCTTAAACAATCCATAAAATTGATTATTTAGACAAGAATTAATTTTCTTGCACTCCCGGAGATCTTTTAGGTTTAGAGTTTTAGAAAATTAGGTCACCACCCTTATAAAATAAAATATTAAATCACAAAGTGGATGCTTCCGCTCAATATCCATTTTTCTCACAATACAAAACATTTAAGATATGATAAGTTTTCTTTTCATTACATATCTTCACAGCTTTCATCTTGACCTCATCAATGTCCGTACTCATCCTTCAAACCCTGTGAAAAACATTTGAAAACGTGAGATGAATTAAAAAAGGTTAGTAAGAGTCATATAAAAAAAAGAAACCCCGTTAGTCCATGTATACTCATAAAAATTTTCATTTTTCAAAATAAACTTTGATTTCAAAATAAACATTTTCTTACCTAAAAAATCATATTCTCCACCCAAAGATTTTCGTACAACATTTAATAAGAAATCTAAGGCAAAATAAAACTCATAAAAGTTTATTTGCAATCATGAAAAACTCATGATAACTTTTTCAAAGATTTCCGTAAAAAACCATATCGAACATTGATAAATTATGTAGGTAATGTGTGATATCATTTCTATATCACTCTTACAAATGGAATAACCTACCCGACAAATTCCAATAATAAACCTAACAGGTTAACTTCGTCCCTTATCCAATGCATTGAAGAGCTATATCGGAATCACTCGTCATCATAAACAATACCCAAGAACCATAACATAATCACGAAACATGAAAGTTTGTATTTTCATCATTACACATAAAAATATTCTTTTCACCCATAAGAAAACATTTCCGGATATTGAAATATCCATTCCATTTAAAACCCTTTTTTAAAATACCCAGAACAAAGGGAATAAAATTTATTTTTAAAGAAAACTTGAAATCTTGTTAAGGAAACCAGACATCAAATAACAGTTACAGCAGCGTAAAAAACCGTTGACGCCATATATGTTAAAAAAGAACATTTCTTTTGCCTCTGTCAAAATGTTTCGTATAAAATACGTAAAAAGATTCATTTTGAAAACTTTAGAAAGAAGGTCAAAAGTGACATAAAATGTACTTTATAAATCGTTTATGTCCATATAAATACATCAATAAAATAATTTTAAGAAAAATGTTAGTAAAAGAGGGGAGAGCCCGTCGGGAAAGAAGGGGCGCCGACGCACAAAGAGAGCCGTCGCGGTGAAGAAGGTCGGCCGTCGGAAGGAGGCGCGCGCGGCGGACGGGATCCGGCCGGATCTGATCGTTACACAGGGAAGCGACGCAGACAGGAGAGCAGGCGAGGGAGGCGGAGCATCGACTGGAGAGGGTGTCACATCCATGACTTATTTTAAAGTTATTTTTCATTTAATTTTCATTCTTGTTTTGTTTTGGGGGTTTCTCATGCATTTTGTTGGAAATAGTGGGTTTTCAAAATTTGGGTCAAACCTGGAACCCATTTCTAGATTTAAAAACCAATTTTGTTTCTTTTATAAATTTTTTATTTTTTAACATTTTACACCCATTCCACTTCACAATTTGCATCCCCTGGTATATTAAAACCACCATATCCATTTGGACTTCATAGGAATTCATAATCATGATGAATTTGAGTTTTTTATTAAGGTATTGGGCCAGCCCGAAAGCCCATGTCCCGCTTTAATTTTTTTTTTAATTCTTTAATCTCTCATTCATTTTTTAAGTTTTTTCGGTGATTTCAACTCTCACCCGAGCCCACTTACCAAAGGCGCGCCCCCATGCTCTCCTCCCCCTCTTTGGAGCTCATATTCATCGTGAATTTGGGCGAAGCGCGAAGCTTCTCTGGATTTCTCAAATCCCCCAGATTTGAAGAGGTAAATGGATTCTTTCTTAACTCCTTCAATTTTTACTCTTTCCCCCATTTCAGTTCCTACATGACCTCCTCAGCCTTATTCGAACCTCACTTGCATTTTTGGCTGTTTGGAAATTCAGCTACTGGTGTATTTGGGTTGTTTTATTCAAGATTTTTTCTTCAAGTGTTTCTCTCTTCATTTTCTTCCTTCTCCTTAGGGTTTCCTCCCTCTTTCATGAAGTTTTAAAATGTCTAGAGGTTAGAGTTTGTACCTAGGGTTTGATTTGGTGTTTTTTTGGTAAAATCTTGTGGTCTAGGGCTCAATTTCTCTCCCTTTTGGTGTGGCGGTGATGCGGTTGAAGTTTCGCACAACGAATTTGGGGTTTTGACACAAAAGTAGGTGATTCCATGTGTGAGCATTTCTTGATGAGTTAGCATGTTTGATTTAATTATTTTGAATGTTTCTTATATGCTGGGCATTGTGCGAAAACCATTTTTGATGGAGTTTGTTAAGCGGTTAATTTTATAGTTGCACTTTTGCTTCAAATTGGGTGTTTTCCATGTGTAACTTGTGGTAATATTTGGGTTTATTTTATAACATATGTAAGTGGTTTATTAAATGTTATTTGGGCTGCTGCCAATTCTGCTTTGGTAGGGTCTTGGTGTGCTTTTGGGTTTAAAAGAGGGTTTTTGAATGAGTTTTAGGTGCAAAACCTTGTCTTGTTTCTTGAAAGTGTTTTATGAAAATTGTAAATGGGTTATTGAGTTACACAAAGTGTGCAAAGGAAGTTTATATACTGTTTGGGTGAGTGTATGTTTTTAAAATGGTCCATTTTGTTGTGAAAGGGCTGTTATGTGATGTTTACCATCTTGGACATGTTTTATAAAATTGCTTAAAAGATTTATCGAATTGTGAAAGAGATATGAAACATGTTGCGGGCTGTTTTGGTGTGAGTATGGTTTCAAAATGAATTTGAATGAGAAAGGGGATTATGTGACATGTGTGTGGGCTGTTTGGTGTGTGTGGGATGTGGAAATTATATTTGAATGTGAAAATGGTATTTCATGGCTCGTGGAACTTATTTGAGCATTAGAGGGAAAACCCGGGTATCTAGGTGAGTGGACGTGTACTAGTATGCTAGTGATCCCGTGAGGTTTGACCCCAGTTTCACGTAGCAAGTTTGACGATGACAACACTAATAAACTATGATGATTATGATGATGAAGATGGGGAACCACTAGGTTATGGGTATGCTCCCTACGAGCGGCTCGTGTGCATTATATACTTTATGCTTACCGTTGGCATAAGGTATGTTTGGCTGAAAAATTCAGTAGCTTTGGCATTCTATTTAAAAGTGTTGATTCTTTAAAGTAGCCCACTTGAAAACTGTTTTTATTTAAAGTTGCATCTCTTTAAAATTCTTATTAGCATTTCATGTTTATGAAAACTTGCAAGATTGTCGTCCTTGAATGTTTATCACAGGGAATCTTTTAGTGGTGACATCCTACTGGGCTTTGGCTCACACCCTACTTACACCATTGGGTGTAAGTAGACTTGGTTATTTTGTCGTAGGTTTGGGTAAAGCTTTTAGTGCTAGTGGTTCGGGTTTCTATGTGTCTTTCTTGGCACAATGTCATGGAGATGGCTTGAGGGCGGTGCCCCTTGCCATGAGGAGGTTCTTGGGCTCTCCATTTTGGGTTTCTTCATTTGTTATAGTCTTTGAGAATTGTTTTAAATTATGTAATTCAATTCTGATTTTTTGTAAAAGATGGTTTGTTTTGAAAAATCCAGATTTGTTATATTGAATTTGTTTGTTGTTTTATGTTTATAAACTCGGGTAAATCGTTCCCAAATTCCATTTTGTGATACCCGGGCACTTGTGCCGACCCGTGGGGATCGGGAACGCCCTTCGGGCCTTGGCACAGGCTAGGTCGGGTGCCGGTTTTGATGGCGACCAGATCTGGTTTGTGATAGAGGGAGCTGACCAGAAGCGCAAGATTGGTGAGGGCCGTTGCTGTGGAAGTTGCGACGGGAATGGAGACGTCGCAGGGAGGCCGTCGTGCGAGAGGTGGTGACAACGGGAATAGAGTCGTTGGATGCGTCAGATTGGGATTCACCGCGGAGGAGCCATCAGGAGGAGGAGGACACGCAGGAGAGGCATCTCGCATGGAGGCGCCATCGCACGAGAGAGCGACTGGAGTGGCCCTTCGGGAGGGTGTCGTTGCCTGGTTGGGAAATGAGGCAGGAGGGGCACAACATGGAGCGGAGGCTGCTCGGGAGGGAGACGCCGGGAGGGAGCCGTCGAGTGAGGAGAGGCCGACTTGGAGGGCAGCTGCGGAATGGAGCCGTCGGGAGGGACCTGTCGGGGCTGTCGCACGAGGAAGGCGACGTGCAGGAGGGTTCTGCCGGGAGGGATCCGCCCAAGGAGTCGCGGAGAGAGGTTGGGTGGGGCGACGACGGATTGGGGTCCTTAGCCATGGAGGCCGCTGCCCCCCACGGGGGAAAAAAACTTTGGAAACCCTAGCTGGGAGAAAAAAAATAGGTGGGAGGGCACATGTTGGATTAAACCTCCTCTGATACCATGTTAGAGTAAGAGTAGATACCCAATCCCCAAGGTACTCTCTAAGGGAGGCTTTGAGGTTCTTTTATAATGAATAATGAAGACTACATGGGACCACAAGTCCGATGTGGGATGCAGACTCCAACAAAAAAGATCTAAAAAATAAATCTTTAAAACATTTAAAACAAGGTTTTAAGGTAAAGTTTCCCTCACCTCGAGTCCGAGACGTACGTTCTTTATCTTTCTGAATAATAAATTTATGTTAATTATTTATTTGGTTAATATCCATTTTCAAGTTTATTATTATTATTTTTTATTTTTTTTATTACCATGTTATATACAATTAATTAATTAATCAAGTTCACGTCGGATGTTTTGACGATATTCAGCTCATATGTCCAAAATCACTTTGTTAAGTTGGTCAAAGATGTCATTATCCCATTATCTACAGAATAATAATCAGGACATAATTATCATTTATATGCATCAATTATAATTTTAAAACCAACCATGAAAGATGGTTGAATTACGTTACAATCATGGAGACGGTAGGTCATACGTACGCATAGATAACGTTTTTATTTTTCAAAGAGCATAAGAGAAAGAAGGTAAGTATCATTTATCTTTTCAGAATGATGATTATATCATAAATACCATATTCTCTCTTTAAATAAACTTATATATAACAGCCATGTGATGTGGTCATAAAAAACGAATCACATCACTTCGTAGATGTGACAATTCATACGTACGCACGAATGACGTTATCATTTTTCAATGGATGGAAAAGTAAGAAAATAGATGATATCTTATCTTCCAAAATGATTATTATATCATGAATATCATATATATATATATATATATATATACATTAAGTCCATCATTATAACCACCCGTGAGAGGTAGTGATGAAAAACGAATTACATCGGTTCGCGAGATGGTAGTTTCATTTCCCATTTGATGAAAGAAAAAATGAATATAGGTTATGACATTAACATAATATCTCAGTATATGGAAGACACTGAAGTCATAATTTTAGCATGTTTGAAAAAGATTTGAAGGAGGTAGAAGAAGAAATAAAACGAAAATGCTCGATTAAGAGCTATACCTCTTCTCCACACAACCTTTTAAGTTGATACCTAAAGCCTTCCTAGGTTGGTTTTCTGATCAAACCAGGGTCTCTAGGGCATGGAGAGGGATGTAAGGAAGGGATTTAGGCAGAGCTTTGCCGAACAAGAAGACTCTTAAAGCGTGGAAAGAAAAGAAGAAAGTGTCCTTTTATTAGTGGGGGAGGACACACTTGAAATTTTTAAAAAGATTAAAATATATTAATGTCTTACTCAAGACAAATGGCTCCAAAAGGGATCATTTTCAAAACTTTGATGAGATAGTCGAAATATGGTTAGCCAATACGATTTAGACAAGTTTTTAGGTCATTTTAACCCTCATCTTTTTAGTTTAACCTGTTGTTAAACCTGTTTTAACCTTAACCGTGTTAACATATTTTTACAGTTTTTACTATTCAGTATAACGAAAATTAAGTTGACTTTATTACCTAATATTAATTATGTTGATTCTAAATATGAAATCCATTTTTTCAAATTTAATTCACAGAAGTGACATAATTTAATTTAAAATTAAACCTGTAAAACGCGATGAAAAATGGTTTTTCAGAAAAATGCATTGTTAAGTATAAAAATATTTTTATAATAAATTCAAGTATGATGTTGATTCCAATAACACTTATTGGATTATGTTTAATCAAAGGGAACTAATGACATATTAAAACTAATCCAAAATTGAATGTGACTTTGTAAATACTTTAAAAAAAGATAGTTTTCAATAAAAAATGGCATTTTCACTATTCATTGAAAAATCAGACGTCTGAAAATTCTCAAAAATTATTTCTAAACTAATTTTGACATGCTAAATACAAAAATGAAGTTCATTTTATCAAATTAAAATTCAATAATTTAGAAATCAAGTTTTTAAATAAAATCATATAATGCATGAAAACCCAATTTAGTTAGAAATAAAGTTTTTTCCTTTTGATTGAAATTTTAAGTTATATTCTTATTGTAGATGGTGAATTCCCCTTACCTCAATGTGAGACAGAGATATTCTTTTATAGATGAGTAAAATAAATTACAAGACGGGATACTCCGATGTGGGACTCGAAATTACCCATTATACTAAAATGGGGTCCAACACTCCCCCTCAAGCTGAACATGCCCAGCTTGGACTAAGAGTCCCACAAAAAGAAAAGACGACATCGAACAAGGCTAGACATACTCCCCCTCAAGCTAGACCGTGGAGGATATGAATACCGAGTTTGGTAGTGATAGAGTCCAGGCGAGCTCTTGGGAGGCCTTTTGTGAAGATGTCGGCAAGTTGATCCGCCGTTGGAATATGACCAAAACTGATATGGTTCTGCTCAAGATGATGACGAAGAAAGTGGCAGTCCTGCTCGATATGCTTCGTCCGTTCATGGAAGACGGGATTTGATGCAATTTTTGTGGCTGCCTGATTGTCACACCAGATATGAGCAGATGTCGGCGGTGGGAAACCAAACTCATGGAGGAGATGACGAAGCCAGATGATCTCAGTGGTTGTCCGTGGCCATGGCATGACATTCTGCCTCTGCACTGGATCTGGAGACGACAGTCTGCTTCTTGCTGCGCCATGAGATAAGGTTATCGGCCAAAAACACGGCAAATCCAGAAATAGACTTGCGGGTAGCAAGACAACCCGCATAATCCGCATCACAGAAGGCCTCAACATCCAAATGAGCGTGATGTGAGTACCGAAGGTCACATGCAAGGTCTTTCTTTATGTATTTGACAATGCGGAGGACAACATCCCACTGAGATCTGGTCGGATGCTCCATGAACTGGCTCACTTTGCCAACAACGCAGACAATGTTTGGTCGTGTCATGGTAAGGTAACTGAGTCGGCATGGAGAGAGCATTCCCTAAACTCAAGAGGAGTGTCCACTGCAGTCGCTTGATTCAACCTTGCATCCTGCAAGATATCGAGGACATATTTTCGTTGGCAGAGAAAGATAGTGTCCTTAGAGCGGGAGACCTCGATGCCAAGGAAGTAGGTGAGATGACCAAGATCTTTGGTGTGGAAGTGGTGGTGAAGGTGCGCCTTGAGTTGGGCGATTCCAGTGGAGTCGCTCCCTGTGATGATGATATCATCAATATAAACTACCAGCAAGATGCAACCGTTTGACATCGTACGGAAGAAGACGGTGTGATCCTTCGTACTGCGAGAGAGGCCAAAGGCGGTGACGACAGTGCTGAAGCGGCCAAACCAAGCATGAAGAGACTGCTTGAGGCCACATAGGGATCGACGGAGGCGGCAGACATGGGAGTCGGCTCCAGAGGTACGAAATTCGGGGGGCTGTTGCAGGTAGACTTCTTCGTCAAGAAAGCCATGGAGAAAGACATTCTTGACATCCAGTTGATGAAGCGGCCAGTGATGATGAGTGGCCAGAGAGATGGATAGGCGGACATATGCCATCTTGGCAACTAGAGAGAAGGTCTCAAAGTAGTCGATGCCATATGTCTGAGCAAAGCCCTTTGCCACAAGGCGAGCTTTGAGGCGATGGAGAGTGCCATTGGCATTGAGACAGATCGTACAAATCCATTTGCAGCTGACCGCCTGTTTGCCTGCAGGAAGGGGGACCAGATCCCATGTATGGTTGTCATCCAGAGCCTGCAGTTTATCCCGCATCGCCTGTAGCCACTCTGGGTGGGATTTGGCATCGCCAACCGTGTGGGGAATAGATATCGTATCCAGTGCTGACAAACCTCTGTATGAAGATGTAAAGAGAGTAGTAGTATGACAAGAGTGAGTATCTTTCCGGAGTGCAATAGGCAAGTCGTCTGGTGCTGTGGCTGGAGCGTCGGACGAAGTGGGAACGATGGTGTCTTCGGCCTGGACGAGGGGTACAGTCGATGGGCGACGAGAGTAGACCGTCCCAAAGCGATGACCAGTAGGGGGAGACACCAGAGGAGGGTGAATGATGATAGGAAGACACTCATTGATGGTAGTGTCTGGATGAGGAGAGGGAGGAGTGAAAGGAGAGCTCTCAATAAACGACACATCGACAGAGATGATATAGCGCCGTAAGTCTAGAGAGAAACACCGGTATCCACGCCGAGTGCGGGAATATCTAAGGAAAATGCAACAGAGGGATTTGGGAGGAAGTTTAAAGAGGTTGGAGCGAGTGTCCCGAACATAACACAGACACCCAAACACCCGGAGTGGAAGTGAGTGAGGAGGGAGACACTTATTGATGGTAGTGTCTAGATGAGGAGAGGGAGAAGTGAAATGAGAGCTCTCAATAAACGACACATCGACAGAGATGATATAGCGCCGTAAGTCTAGAGAGAAGCACCGATATCCATGTTGAGTGCGGGAATATCTAAGGAAAATGCAACAGAGGGATTTGGGAGGAAGTTTAAAGAGGTTGGAGCGAGTGTTCCGAACATAACACAGACACCCAAACACCCGGAGTGGAAGTGAGTGGGGAGGGAGAGATGAGAAGAGAGTCCGAAAGGGAGTCTCCCCCTAAAGGATAGAAGAAGGGAGACGATTTAAGAGGTAGGTAGCAGTCAGGATGACATCAGCCCAAAAAAAGGAGAGACACCTTCATGTGGAATAGGAGGACACAAGCAGTCTCCAGAATATGACGATATTTCTGCTCGGCCACTCCATTCTGATGAGGTGTGTCAAAGCAGAAGGTCTGATAAATGATGCCTTTATGCTTGAGAAACTGCTGAAAGGAAGTGGATAAATATTCTCGTCCATTGTCAGAGCGGAGACATTTAAGGGAGGCGGAGAATTGAGTATGAATTTCATTATAAGAGGTCTGAAAGGTAGAAAAAACTTCATATCGATCACAAAGCAGGTAAAGCCAGGTCATGCAGGAGTAATCATCAATAAAGGTGATATAATAACTGTATCCGGACTGGCTAGGAACCCTGTAAGGACCCCAGACATCGGAATGAACAAGATCGAAAGGATTCAATGCACATGGTTTCGGTCGAGGAACATACGTCGCCCGATGTTTGGCAAACTTGCAGGATTCACAATGGAAGGATAGGTGAGAACTGAATTGGGGGCAAAGCTTATGTAAGGTGGAAGCCGGTGGATGACCATGGTGAGAACGTAGGTCAAGGGAACGGACTGAGGTGGATGAGCAAGCAAGAGATGGTGGGGTATCAAACATGTAAACCCCATTCCGAAGATAACCTAGACCAAGTTCCCGATTCGTCTTCTGCTCCTGAAAAACAACACCAGATGAGGTAAAAATAGCAACACAATTTAAGTCTGTGGTGAGTTTGCTGAGTTTGCTGACGAAGATAAGATTAAATGGACTTTGAGGAACATGAGCGACCAACGTCAGGTGAATAGACGGGGTCAAGGGACATGTGCCAAATCCAGTAATGGGGATTGTTGAGTCATTAACAACAGTAATTGTAGAGACACTTGTGTACAGATGGTAGGTAGTGAACATACCGGAGTCGCCTGTGAGATGTTCTGACGCACCAAAGTCAAACATCCAAGCTGTCTGTCGATGAGAAACACATGCGGTAGAGCTTCCAGTCTGAGCAATGGAGGCTGAAGAAGAGGATGGTGGCACAGTCGCCCAATAAGAGTGTATCAACGCAATCTCCTCTGGCGAGAGCGTCGTTCGGTAACGGTCACTGGATGAAGGGGGACCGCCTTGCTGTAGAGCCGATGACGGAGGATGGGACAACTGCTCGGGTAGTCGCACAGACGCACGGGAAGGCCGACAATGGAAGTGAGGGTGTAGCCTTGTAGGAAAGCTGGCGACCGGAGGTGGTGCTGGAGGGCTGCGGGCGGACAAGCCAGCCATTGAAGTGTTGGTGGATCAGGTGATTTTCGCTTAGAGGGCGGTGCCTGGTGGCTGGTTCGGAAGCAGGTCGAGACGTGCCGCGGAAGCGTCGAGAGGGAGCCCGTCGGGACAGGCGGGCCGTGCGGCGTCTGGAGAGAGCCACGTCGGGATCGGGAGGTGCCGGGGCGAGTCGATCTTTGTGAGGGAGGAGGCGCGATGGAGGCGGTGTGCTGCGTCGGGCGGGAGCCGGAAGGAGCACCGAAAGGGGAGTCGGGAGGGACGCAGGGGGCTTGGCCGATGCACGCAGAGGAGGCTGACTAGAGGTGCGGGACAACGCCGTCGGGGGGAGGGAAACACCGGGAGGGAGCCGTTGGAGAGCCGCGTGCGGGAGAGGTGCCGCTGGGGAGAAACGCGACGGGAGGAGGTCCCACGGCCAGGAGGAGCGCCGTCGGGGAGAACAGCCGGGTAGTGCAGGGCCGACGGGAGCGAACAATGGGAGGCGCGCCGGGAGCCACGGGAAGAAGCGGGTCGAGAGTAGCGGCTGGATCCTGTTGGGATCTGGAGGCACGACGGGATGCGCGACTAGAGCGGGAGGGCCAGAACTGGCACACGCAGCGAGGTGGGGACGCTGAGGATGGAGGGGACGCCGGGGAAGGAGGGGGCGCGTCGTCAAGGAGGCGCACCGGGAGGAGAAAAGGCCGCGTGCTGGAGGGTTTCGCCGGAGTCATCGCGCGCAGACAGGAGGCTGGTCGGCGGGAGGACCTCCAATCGCTGGAGGGAGGCGGGGTTGGAGTTGCAGCGGGAGGCGGGGTCTTCGACAGGCGGGTGTCGCGCAAAAAAGCGGCGCGCGAGAGATGCCTCGCATGAGAGTAGCGCGCAGGAGGGTTCTGCCGGGTGGGAGCCATCCGGAGGGAGCCACCGAAGGAGGCGGGACGCCGTCGGGAAGGAAGCCTGGAGGAGTGTCGCCTGGAAACGAGTCTGGAGGGGGCGGCGGCCGAAAAAGAATACCAACCCCACTGGGAGTACCGCCAGGAGGGCAGGGGAGTACCGTCGGAAAGTAACCGGGAGGGCAGGAACTGGACAGAACCGGGAGGAGGGCAGAGGCGGGGCCGGACAGAACCGGGAATCTGCATGGGTTTTTATCTTACCCTTAGACAGGAGAGAGAACCGAAAGGGAGGGAGGGTTCGGGTTAGTGAGTACCCTTTGATACCATGTAGATGGTGAATTCCCCTTACCTTAATGTGAGGTGGAGATATTATTTTATAGATGAGTAAAATAAATTACGAGACACGATACTCTGATGTGGGACTCGGAAATACCCATTATACTAAAATGGGGTCCAACACTTATAATTAATATAATTCTATCAAATCTAATTAATGAATATTAATAAGATATGAAAATGATTTATCTTAACATTACCTGGGTTATTACATTTTCTCCCATTTTTGGAAATTGCGTCCTTGCAATTTTATCCATTATTTAAACAAGTGAGGATATTTTTCCTTAATAGAATTTTCCGATTCCCATGCCGCTTCTTCAATTATATGGTTTTTTCATAAAACCTTAACATGATAAATCACTTTATTCCGCAACACTTGTTCTCTATGGTCAAGAATCTGTAATGACTGTTCCTCATAAGAAAGGTTTTCTTCTAACTGAACTAGTTCAGGGCTCAAAACATGAGATGCATCCAACACATATTTTCTTAACAACAAAATATGAAATATGTCATGTACATGAGATAAACTTGGCGGCAGAACCACTCGATAGACAACTGATCCAACTTTTTTCAGGATTTCATATGGTCCAATGAACCGCGAACTTAATTTTCTTTTTTTACCAAAATGCGTAACACTTTTCAATGGAGACACTTTAAGAAAAATATGATCGCCTATCTCGAATGAAAGATCTTCCTTCCGGTTATCCACATAACTTTTCTGCCCGCTCTGAGTCGTCCTCTTCCAACTGAACTATTTTAGGGCTCAAACATGAGATGCATCCAACACATATTTTCTTAACAACAAAACATGAAATACGTCAAGTATCTGAGATAAAACTTGGAGGTAGAACCACTCGATAAACAGCTGATCCAACTTTCTTCATGATTTCATATGGTCCAATGAACTGCGAACTCAACTTTCTTTTTTTACCAAAATGCATAACACTTTTCAATGGAGATACTTAAGAAAAATATGACCGCCTACCTTAAATGAAAGATCTTCCTTCCAGTTATCCACATAACTTTTATGCCTGCTCTGAGCCGTCCTCATATGATGCCGAATCATCTTCATCTTCTCAACCATTTCTTCTATCAATTACGATCTCAACAATTTTCCCCCCCGACTTCATCCCAACAAGCTGCATTCCGACACCGATTTCCATATAAACCCTCAAATGCTGTCATCTGTATACTGGATGAAAATTGTTATTATAAAAACCCTCAACCAAATTCGGATGTTGATTCCAACTTCCTTGATAATACATTGAACAAGCTTGAAACATATCCTTTAAAGTCTGAATTGTCCGCTTTGACTGCCCATCAGATTGAAGATGAAGGGATGTACTGAAATTTAATTCAGTATCCAATGACTTCTGAAGTCCTTTTCAAAAATTAGAGGTGAATCCTGAGATCATGATAAGATACAATGGAAAGAGGGACTCCATGTAATCTAATTTCCTCTTTAACATAAAGTTGAAAATATTGATCCAAAGACATTATCTTGAATGAGAAAAAAGAGCAGATTTAGTTAATCAATCAACAATTACCCAAATCACATTATTATCTCGAGGTGTCTTTGGTAATCCGACCACGAAATCCATGGATATATTCTTCTATTTCAATTCTGGCACTGACAAAGGTTGAAGCATCCCATTCAGTAATTGTTGTTCGGCTTTAACCTGTTGACAAGTCAAACATTTCATATTAAAATCAATAATATCTTTCTTTATTCCTTCCCACCATAAATAAAGTCTATATATTTTTGTGCTGTCAGGATGAATCGAAAATGGAGAGCTATGAGCTTCACTCAACTGTTCTTTCTTCAATTGGGGGTCACATGAAATACATAACCTTTTTTTGAATCTCAAAACACCTTCTTCGTCAATATTAAATTTTGGCAACTTATCTTTTTTAATCAATTCTACCTTTCCCCACATGAAATACATAACTTTTTTCTGAATCTCAAAACACCCTCTTCGGCAATATTAAATATAGGCAACTTATCTTTCTTAATCAATTCTACCTTTCTTTGTAACCCATGATCTTCCTTTTGAGCTTGCTTAATCCTGTCTGGCAAAGACGATTGTACTGACACCTGAAACAAAATAGAGGGAGTTGCATGCACAATTTTTAAGCCAACCTTCATCAAATTATTAATCAAAGGATCATGTTCCAGACGTAGCATAGTTAATGATGCATTATCTTTCCGATTTAAAGCATCAATTACTCTGCCTTTCTTTGATAGTAAAGAATTGTGCAGTCGTAATCTTTTATCAATTCTAGCCATCTACTCTGTCTCATGTTTCACTCTTTCTAAGTAAATATATATTTCAAACTTTTATGATCATTATATATATTACAGCTTGCTCTATATAAATGATGTTTTTAAATTTTTTAAGCAAACACTAAAGCCGTCAGTTCAAGGTCATGTGTAGGATAATTTTGGTCATGAGGTTTTAATTGACGCGAAACATAGCAATTACCTGATCATTCTGCATTAAAATACAACCCACTCCCTTCAATGAAGCATCACTGTAGATAATAAAGTCACCATTTCTGGATGACATGACCAAAATTAAAGCATTCACTGATCTTCTTTTCAATTCCTGGAAACATTCACTGCGTTCCTCTGTCCAGATGAACCGAACTCTTTTTCATGTTAACTTGATTAGTGGGCTAGATAACCGTATAAAGTTTTCAACAAATCATTGGTAATAGTCCGCTAATCCAAGAAAACTACGAATCTCTGTAATATTTGTAGGTTTTGACCATTCATTAACCACTTAGTTTTAGTAGGATCAACATTTGTGCCATCTTTATTTACGGTATGTTCAAGGAATGAAATCTCCCGGAACCAAAAATCACATAGGATCCTCATAACTTTTTGAATAAACCAAGATATTATCAATAAACACAACGACAAACTTATCCCAATATTCGTGGAAAACTCTATTCATAGGATCCATAAATACAGTTGGAGCATTTGTTAACCCAAAAGGCATGTTGGTCGGAGTAGTGTACTCAAGAGGGGGGGGTGAATTGAGTATCTATAAAAATTTCTGTTAAAGAGTATTTTTTGAAGTTCCCCCAAATTTAAAATTCAATTGTCCAGTTAGCAAGTAGTGAATTTTTAAGAGTTTGACTGTTCGATTAATTTCTCAAGAGTGATTAGTTCTCAGTTATATCAATTTGATAATTAATACAACTTTTGAAACTAACCTAATAAGTCAATATTGTTATAAACACTTGCTAAGACTAACTATCAGAGTTCAATTTAGTTTTATGAAATATGTGATAAAACAGAGTAAAACTAAAGTAAAAGCACAACGGAAATGAAACAAGAGGTTCAGTCTCAAACAGAGACCTAATCCTCTTCACTTCGTGATCACCTGCCACCAAGCAGTTTAAATTAATAAACAGTTTGATCCACACCTTGGATCGGGGTTCACAACAGCACACATGCTGTCCAGGTCACAAGACCTCTACCACAGTTCTTCGTGGGTACAAATCACTAGGTCACACAGGGACCTCTTCCGCACTTATCTGTGAGAGTAAAAGGTATAAGAAAGTATGAGTGGAAGGATATCTTGTATCCTTCAGTTTGATACAACAGACAGTGTGTGCTTTACAGACAGACACACTGCTCAAAAGTATGTAAAAATGCGCACAACAGAGCAAATAAATATGAGAAAGGATTTAGAAGGCTATGTGTGTCTTGAGATGCAGCTCTGGACTCTTCAGATGTAGCTGAGATGAGGTTTAAGTCCTCTTCTGGAAGTTGACACTAAAACAGAGTGTCGTATTCTGACTTCCAGGTACAAGTATAGTTCTGTATGTATATTCTTCTCCTTCTTTGATATGCTGAAGTAGTTGGTCAATTCGATGTACAACTTGATTGAGATTTCCCCGTGTGTTCTTCTTTTGTGCTTGAGTTCACAGTGGGTGCATGAGAGTCGCGGATGTTCTTCTGTATGTCTCACACGCGGGCATGCCACACTACTTTTTTACATTCATTTTTAAATGCTTTTTATTCTTGAGGGCTGACAGAGAGCATGATCTTCTCACGTGCATAGGTTCATCGTACCTCGTACTGTTTGCTAAAAGTCCTACAAAAGATTATTAAATATGTCATTATCATTAAATGACTCAAATATGACCGTTAGAAATAATTTTAATAAATGCAAATTTAAACATTCTATTGATGACTCCTCTGTCGGTGAGTCGGTCTATCGGTGAGTCGTCCTGTCGGCGAGACATCAGTCGGTGACTCGTTTGTCGGTATCTCCTTATGTCGGTGACTCAACCCATCGGTATGTCATTCTGTCGGTCTTGCCATACATTGGTGACTCATTACATCAGTGACTCGTTTTAACTGTCGGTGAGTCCTTGCTTCGGTAGCATCATGCATCGGTAGGTTACTTGTACTGACGGTAGGTCGATTGCATCGGTAGGTCGTCTGCGTCGGTAAGTCATATGCATCGGTAGGTCGTCTGCGTCGGTAAGTCATATGCATCGGTAGGTCGTCTGCGTCAGTATCTCATTTCTTCTGTCGGTGTCAGTTTGTTATACTTGGAATATATTTTTGTCCGAACTGTCTTACAATATAAATATAAACATAATGTATCAAATCTATGTGAGATCATAGATAGACATAATTGCACATATTGAAACTTAACTAATTATGATTGAAATGTTTAGACATGATTAATATGAATTGATATGATTAATATGAATTTACATGAGTTGTGAATTGACATGAATCATGATTTATGATTATTAAAACTACTAATACTAGAGAGGAGGACCAACAGTCCCTTATGGGCCAACAGGGCATAACCACAAACTCATAATGTCCATACCTAGTACGAAAAGCTGTCTTAGGGATGTCATCCCCCTCCACCTTTAGTTGATGGTACCAAGACCTGAGATCAACCTTCGAAAAATACTGATCTCCTTAGAGCTGATCAAACAAGTCATCGATATGAGGCAAAAAATACTTACTCTTAACAGTGATGTTATTCAATTTTCTACAATCAATGCAAAGCTTCAAGGAACCATCATTCTTTTTAACAAACAAAACTGGAGCACCCCATTGTGAAGTGCTGGGTCGAATGAAACCTTTGTCAATCAATTCTTGTAACTATTTTTTCAATTTTAGAAGTTCTACTTAAGCCATTTGATAAGGGGGTTTTGAAATTGGATTAACATTAAACACGAAGTCAATGATAAACTTAACTTCCCGATCAGATATAATGCCAGACAACCCATCAAGAAATACATCCAAATATTCTTTTATTACCGCCACATCATTAATATGAACCGTTCTCTTATTTTCGACAATATGAGCAAGATAACTTTTATTTCCATCTATTAATAGTTTCTTAGCTTCTTGATATGTTATCAATGATATAAATTGATTCTTATATACAAGCGAAAACTCATTTTGGAAAATAGCTTCTTTGGCTCTCCAAGCTATTTTAGTATGAGAAACTGAAAGTCAATCCACACATTCGCATAATGACCAATCTTATTATATTTAAAACACTTTAGTGCTTTATCAAAATTGGTCTTATCACTACTAAGATCTTTTTCTTTGCAATCACGAGTCATATGCCCAAATTTATCACATCGAAAGCACTTACCCAATTTCATACGATATTCCCCAGGGTGCTTTTTACCACACCTATCACAAACTGAAAGTTTGATTTTCTTACCTTCATATTTATTTAATGGATTCTTTCCATTTGCCCGCCACTTCGTCCTTTTTTCTGCCTGTTGTCATAAAACACCTGATCATTTCCAAACTCCATTTCCACCTTCTCGGCACATCAAACAAGTTTCTCATTATTTTCTAAATTCGAAAGAGGCCAAATCTCTTTGGTATCTTGACTTTAATCTTGAGTAAAATCAATTAATTTTACTATCAAGATCCCAAATACAATTCGGCGCGTACCTTGCCAATCAAGTGAAGTTTGCTTCATACACAATCATTGAATCTTCCTCTTGTCTTAATTCCAAGAATTGTTTTTCCATCCTAAGTCGAACCTTTGGAAAATACTTTTCAAGGAAAAGATTTTTAAATGTATTCCATTCCATGACATCGATCTTTTTTCTTTCTATAGTATTTTTAATCATTCATTACCATTGATAGGCTTCACCTTCAAAACGGTAAACAACAAGGATTACCTTTTGATGATCTGATCATCCCATGACTTCAAATATATTTTCTAGAGCTTTAATCCATCCCTCAGCTACCACTGAGTCAGAAGATCCACTTAATGCTGGAGAGCGTTGTCTCATAAAATGCTCCACTATCGACATATTTCTCTGCGGTAGATCTTGTTGCTCTCTAGTATGAATACCTCCACCATTTATAGCCTGCATCAACTGAGCCATCACAACAACAAACTGCTCAGTTCCAATTACAATCGTTCCAGTTTGCTGATTTGGAAGGATATTGTCCTCATAGTGCCTTCTTACTTCAACTTCTCTGTTTTATCTGCGGAAAACCATTCTGAATAGACATAGTTTAGATGGAGCAACATGATAATCTTCAAATGCTATATCATGATAACTATAAATTAGAATCTCTTAAGGGTATTTACTTACATTATCCAAGCCTCTAAAATTTTCTAAACCTTTCTTCTGATACCAACTATAAGGACTCGATTTTAAACAATTCGTAAAATTGATTCTTTAGATAAGAATTCATCTTCTTGCATTCCTGAAGATTTTTTAGGTTTAAAGTTTTAGAGAATTAGGTAATCACCCTTATAAAATAAAATATTACATCACAAAGTATACACTTTCACTTAGTATCCATTTTTTCCACAATACAAAACTTTTAAGATGTAACAAATTTATTTTCATGACACATCTTTATAATTTTCATCTTGATCTCATCTTTGTCTCTGCTCACCCTTAAAACCTTGTGAAAAACATTTGAAAACGTGGGATGAGTACAAAAAACTCAATAAGGGACATATAAAAAAAATAAACTCTTAGTTCATGAATACTCATAAAAATTTGCCCTTTTTAAAATAAACGTTGTGTTTAAAATAAATATTTTATTACCCAAAAAATCATCATCTCTGCCCAAAGCTTTTCATAAAACATTTCATAAGAAATCTTAGAGGTAAAATAATACTCATAAAAATTTCCTTTCAATCATGAAAAACTTATGAAAACTTTTTTAAAAAGTTGTACATTTCACCCTTAAGAAGTAAAATATACTTTCATTTAAATATAAGCTCATTGGCTTACCTTGTGAAATAATAAGATTTTTGTAAAAACCATAGCAAGCTTAGATAAATCATGTAGTTAATTTGGAACATCATTTCCATATCACTCTTACAAATGGAATAACCTACTCGGTAAATTCCAATAATCTTTTAGGAAAAACGAAACCGGTTAACTCCGTCTCTTTACCCAATGCATTGGAGAGTTATATTGGGCTCACCCGTTATCGTGAACTATATTGGGCTCACCCGTCATCATAAACAATACTCAAAAACCATAATATAATCATAAAACATGGAAGCTTTCATTTTCTTCACTAATAAAAATATTTACACCCATAAGAAAACATTTCTAAATATTTAAATATCCATTCCATTTAAAACCCTTATTGAAAATACCCAGAACAAAGGGAAGAAGAGTTTTTCTTTGAAGTAAACACAAAATCTTGTAAAGTAAAACATCAAATAATGGTGGTGGCGGGAAAAACCTTTGCCTACATATACGTTAAAATATAACATTTATTTTGCCTCTGTCGAAACGTTTTGTATAAAACACGTTAAAAGATTCATTTTGAAAACCTTTGAAAGAAGGTCAAAAGTGAGATAAAATGTCCTTTATGATTCATTTATGTCCATATAAATATATCAATAAAATAATTTTAAGAATATGGACATGGAAGAAAAAGATTTAAAAAAAAAATCTTTAAAACATTTAAAATGATGTTTTAAGGTAAATTTTTCCTTACCTTGAGTTTGACTCATCACATACGTTTTTTATCTTCATGAATAATAAATTTATGATTATTATTTATTTGTTTAAGAACTTTTTTCAAGTTTATTATTTTTTATTTTATTTTATTTATTACCATGTTATATATAATTACCTGATCAATTAAGTTCACGTCATAAGTTTTGAAAATATTCGGCTCATATGTTCAAAATCAGTTTTGTAATTTGACTACAACCAAAGAGGTCGTTATTCCATCTTCTACAGAATAATAATCATGACATAATTATTATTTTTATACATCAATTATACTTTTAAAACCAATAATTAAACATGACTATGGAAAATGAATTCAGTTACAATCATAAAAACGGTAGGCCGTACGTACGCATGAGTAATGTTTTCATTTTTCAAAAAGCATGAGGGAAAGAAGATAAATATCATTTTATCTTTCCAAAATGATGATTATATCATAAATATCATATTCTCTCTTTAAATAAACTTTTATATAACAACCACGTGATGTGGTCATGAAAAGAAATCACATAACTTTGTGGAGGTGGTAATCCACACGTACGCATGAAAGACGTTATCATTTTTAAAGGACGAAAAAATGAGAAAATATATGATATCTTATTTTTTCAGAATGATTATTATGTCATGAATATTATACATATGCATTAAATCCATCATTATAACCAGCCGTGAGAGGCGTTGATGAAAAACGAATTATATCGGTTCGCGAGACGGTAGTCTGCCGTAACACACAAACGATATTTTCATTTCCCATTTGATGGAAAAAGAGATGGATATAGGTTATGTTATTAACATAATAATATCTCAGTATATGGAAGATACCGAAGCTATTATTTTAGCATTGTTTGAAGAAGATTTGAAGGGGGGTAGAAGAAGAAATAAAACAAAAACGTTTGGTTAAAAAGTATACCTCTTTTTCGGACGACCTCTTTATGTTTATACCTAAAGTATTCTTAGGTTGATTTTCTGATCAAACCAGGGTCTCTAGGGCATGAGGAGGGATGTAAGGAAGAGATTTGAACAGAGTTTGACCGAACCCAAAGGCCCTTGAAGTGTGAAGAAAAGAGGAGAGGGGGTGCTTTTTTATAAGTGGGGGGAGAAGTCACACTTAGATTTTTAAAAAAGATTAAAATATATTGATGTCTTACTCAAGCCCAATGACTCCAAAATGGATCATTTTCGAAGCTTAAATGAGATATGGTTGAAATATGGTCAACCAATAAGATTTAGACAGGTTTTTAGATCATTTTAATTACTATTTGTTTAGTTTTACCCCTAATAAACCCGTTTTAATATCAACCGTGTTAACAGATTTTTACTGTTTTTAGTATTTATTGTGACCAAAAATTAAGTTGATATTATTACTTAATGTTAATTATGCTGATTTCAAATATGAAATTCATTTTATCAATTCCAATTCACAGAAGTGGTAGAATTTAATTTAAAATTAAACCTGCAAAACGCGATTAAAAACCATTTTTCAGAAGAATACCTTTTGTAAGTATAAAAATGTTTTTATACCAAATTCAAATATAATTGTTGAGTCTTATAACATTTATGAGATTATGTTTAATCAAAAGGAACTAATGACATTTTAAAACTAATCTAAAATAGAATGTGACTTTGTAAATAGTTGAAAATAAGACATTTTTCAATAAAAAATGGTATTTTTCATTGTTTATTGAAAAATCAAACTTTTCATAAAATTCTCAAAAGTTCATCATAAGCTAATTTTGACATGCTGAATTCAAAAATGAAGTTCATTTTGTCAAATTCAAATTCTAAAATTTGAAAATCAAGTTTTTAAATAAAACCATCTAATGATTGAAAACTCAATTTTGTTAGAAATTAATCTTTTTTCTTTTTGACAAAAAAAATTACATAATATTCTTATAATGAATATAACTCTATAAATTCTAATTAATGAATATTAATAAGATATGAAAATGATTTATCTTAACATTACCCGGGTTGTAACTTTTTTCAACATTGCTTTCCTTTGATGTTTGATCACTGTTTTGTTGAAAGACCTGCCTACTAGTTTGTAAATTCTGCCAGGTCTCCACAACAGTGGCATCTTTTGACTATTTATAATATTCTCAAGCCTTTTGTTGTAACATTTGTATGCTTTGCTTTTGGATGAATAGTCAAGGAAAATACCTTGATCCCTATGATCTTCAAACTCGTGGTTCTTTTCTCTATTGAGAATAAAACATTTACTCTCGAAGACTCGAAAGTATTTCAATACAGGCTTCTTCCCATACCACATCTCGTAGAGTGTCTTCTCTTCACCTGGACACAACAATGCCTTTTTGGAGATATATACTGATGTAAGCACTGCTTCCAATATTTGTTTGGAAGATTTTTTTCAATTAACATTGTTTGGGCCATGTTGTTGATGATCCAGTTCCTTCTCTCAACAACACCATTTTATTGAGGAGTCCTCGCCAGTGAAACTTGGTTCCTTATCTTGTGTTTTTTGTGATATTCCTTTACCTGATTATTACTGATTTCGTGCCATTGTTGGCCTAAAGCTTCTGAATTTTCAGCTCAAGCATCCTCTCCACTAATCTCCGGTACCGCCGAATACACTTGAACACTTTGGATTTGTGGGAGATAACTATCATCCATGCCATCCTGCCAGAATCATCAATGAATAGAATATAATACCGTTTTCCATTCATGGCTTTGAGTGAAATTGGCCCGTAGACATTGACATCCACCAACTCAAGCAACTTTGTTGACCTTTTGTCCTTCGACTTGCATGCCTTCCAAACGATCTTCATTTTTTGACAAGTATCGCAAGCGTGAATGTGATCACATTTGAGTTTAGGGAAACCACGTGCTCCTTTGTTCTTCACTAAGTCCTCCAAAGACTTTTTGGCTCAAGTGGTCAAGCCGTTTGTGCCACAATCGATTTTCCTCTTCCTTGGACAACAAACACCTATCTTCTCCACCAATGAGGTAGAGATTTCTTTTTGTACGCTTCCCCTTCATCACACAACTGAACTGCCTCTTCCTTTGATGATGCTTGTATTTTTGTTGAAATTCACCGCATGTCTTGAGTTACACAACTGACTTAGTAAGTTGTGGCTTAGGCCTTTAACCACTAGGACATTTGTACGCCTTAAATCTTTGCCACTAATTTTGGCTTTTTCGGGTCCAATAATTTTCATCCCATCATCATTGTCAAAACGAACAACACCATCTTTGTTGTATTTGATGTCCGTGACAAGATCTTTGTTTCCCATCACGTAGGAAGTGCAACTAGTGTTCAGAATCTATACTCCGACTCAGTCTGTTGCTCTCAAAGCAATTTCTAGCGATGTTGGCCTTCTTAGCTTTCCCTTCTTGACCCATTTTCACTGCCTTCCTTTGGTGGTAAATCAGCTTGTTCCACCTTCGACTCTATTAGATCATCCCCACCTTGCAGAACTGAAAATTTATTGTGTTTCCAGCCCTCATGATGAAGTTGTTGGGATTGTGTAAGTTTACTCCAGTTGATCGAAGTTAGTCTATCGAAAGGAATGGTTCCGAACGATCTTCAGTTCACTTGTGTTGTGGTAGCAGTGTTTTTTTCCTTCAACATTTCCGAAAGGTGTGTTTCAAAAGTGGTTCTTTTGATGTTTTTCAGCGCCTGGTGGTCTTGTTTTTGCAGTTCAGTTGGTACTTTCTGAAGATGGTGGATGTTCAGTTTACTGTTGGGAGGTTGCTGGTTTACCGGAGGTGGTTGTCGTACTGAGGATTGCTACAAGAGACCGATAGTGGCAATAATTGAACGGATGAACTCCCACATTTCTCAGAGGTTGGTGCAACCGGATGACTGGTTTACACTATAAATAAGAGTGTGGGGCCACCTTTGTTGTGGTGTATTGTGATTACTTGTTATAGTGATCCACGTGTGGGTCGTTAGTCATAAGTTGTAATATTTTCTTTCCGGTGAAATGAAATGCTATAGTGTTTTCCTGTAGACGTAAGACTTTCGGTCCTAACCAAATAAAACCAAAGTGTTCTTTCTTGCTTTCTTTTACTTTCATTGCATGAATGTCTTGTGTGTGTTGGAGTGAATAGGGATGAAGCTGTTTCGACTTAGTGCGGTGATTTGAGTGAATATATTTCTTCCAAGTTCCGGAGCACTAAAGTTCCGAGTGCTCGATTCCAGAATCTGCTTCCGCCAAAGTGATTCCGGATGGACTGCTTTCAGTATTCGAAAGGGCAGTGGGGGGGGGTAACAAGTGGTATCAAATGGTGGTTCTTAGGAGGCTCAGTAGTTTGTTTGTCAGTTCAGGTAACATTCTCTTGCTCACATGTTTTTCGAATTTCAATGGGAGTCATAATCTTTCGGAAGGATGGCGTCAGCAGATGGCAAGGTTCAGAACGAAAAATTCAATGGGACAGACTTCAGTTTTTGGAGAACGCGGATGGAGGACTATCTTTTTCAGAAAGATCTGGAGTTTCGTTGAAGGGTGACAAATCGGGAGCAATGGATAAAGTTGAATGAGAAAAGCTAGATCAAAAGACACTTGGTGTGATACTAATATCATTAGTTTAAAATGTGGCTTTGAACATTTAGGAGAAGAAAATCACTGCGGAGTTGATGACAACCCTTGTCGATATGTATGAGAAACATGCTACAATGAATAATGCGTGCTTGATGTGGAGGTTATTCTACATGGGGCGATCGAAAGGAAGATCTTCATCAGATTATGTGAATGACTTCAGCTTGATTTGGAGCCAACATGATGATGTTTGAGTGATTTTTCTGTTGTCATCTCAGTCGGAATCATGGGATGCTATGGTGACGACTTTGAGTAGTTCGACCAGAAAGAATGACTTGGTTTTCACTAATGTTCGAAACTTGATCCTCAATGAGGAGTTCCGAAGGAGAGAGTTTAGCTTCTTCCGGTACTGATTGAATACATAAGGAAGGAGACGCTCACCTCATCGGAAAAATCAAAAGCAATTTGAAAGGAAATCAAGGGAGAGGAGTATAGAGAAGTCTTTTGGAACCGGGCTTGTTTGTTGGCATTGCGGAAAGAAAGGCCACCTCAAAAAAAATATCGTGACAGGAAGACAAGCCCTGAAAGGACTGTATCCATCGGAGAACTGAGTTCAACATCAGAGAGTAGTTTAAATCTACTTTCAAGTGTTTCTACTCAAGTGGAATCTTGGATCATAGATTCCCGAGCTTCTATCCATTACATTGGATAAAAAGGTTACATGTCAAATTATGTATTCGGAAATTTTGGTGGAGCATCATTATGACGATCGAGCTCTTGACATTGTGGGGAATGAAGTAAAAGTTCAGTTGAATAATGGAAGTTTTCTTGTACCGAAGGAAGTGTGACATGTTCTAGGTCTCCGGAAGAACCTTATTTCAGTTGTTCATTGTGGGGAAATGAAGTAAAAGTTCAGTTGAATAATGGAAGTTTTCTTGTACCGAAGGAAGTGCAACATGTTCTAGGTCTCCGGAAGAACCTTATTTCAGTTGTTCAGCTAGATGAAGCTGGTTTTAGAACCAATTTTGCAGGAGTATGGAAAATTACCCTAGGATCTCTTGTCATAGCTGGAGGTGTAAAAGATGGGTCATTGTATCTAACCGAAAGGGCAATGAGAGTTACACTTGCCGGAACGTCATCTTTTGGAAGTTTAGGACTTTGGCATAATTGGTTTGGGCACCTTAGTGAAAAAGTATGAAGATTCTAACAGAATGAGGCATACTGAACCTGTATCATTCAGACTTTGGATGATGCGAGAGTTGTATACTCAGAAAGCAGTGAAAAATGTCTTTCTATACGTTCGGAAGAACACCAAAATGCTAGAAGCCGGAGTTGGTACATACAGATGTTTGGGGACTTGCTCCAGTTCATTCTCACGAATGATCAATGTATTTTGTTACCTTCATTGATGATTTCACAAGAAAGGTATGAATATACTTTCTGAAACATAAAAGTGAATTGTTTGGAATCTTTGTTCAATGGAAGGCTATGGTGTAAAGAGAAACTGGAAACAAGCTAAAATGTATGAGGTCAGACAATATTGGTGAGTTTATGGGAAGGAGTTTCCGGAATTACTGTAGGCACAAAGTGATCTGACATGAGAATGTTTCAGAAACACTTTAACAAAATGGTGTAGCTGAGAGAGCGAATCGAATGTTGATGGAGAAAACAAGAAGTATGCTGCTATATTCTGGTATGTCTAAGGAGTTTTGGACGAGAGTAGTGGGAATGACAACATACATAATCAACAGAAGTCCATCGACACTAGTAGGGAAACAATTACCGAAAGAATAGCGGTCTGGGAAAGTTCCGAAGGTTGCTCATCTCAGAATTTTTGGAAGTTTAGCATGTGGATATAAAAAAAAGAGAAGCTTTAAGCAAAATTTCGGACATGCTTCTTCATAAGCTGTGAAGATGAAGGCTTTGGTTTTCGACTATAAGATGATAAGAAGAGGAAAATTTTCAAAAGTCGGAATGTTCTCTTCAACGAGCTAATCTTGTAGAAAGATTGGAATTTGAAGGGAAAGGAGGTTGAGGTTAATGATTCAACTTCAATTCAAATTGATATGTACGGAGGTTCCAGAAACTCATTTGTTTTGGAAAGTTCAAATGTCTCTGAGTCTATCTGAAGATCACATGTTCCGGAGTAAAGTTCAAAGAGTGGTGCAAAAAGTTCGAAAGTTCAGCCAGCAGAAGATATACCTGAAAACCAAGGAACTAATGAAGTTCGATCTAGAGTTCCGGAAGGTGAAGGTCTGGAAGTTTCCGGAGAAGCTGAATCGCAGGTTATTTTGCGGAGAACTTTGAGGGTTAGACGACCGTTGCAGAGGTATGGAGCTGACCTTAGTTTCTTACTTTTAACGGATGCAGGAGAACCATAAAGTCGGGAAGAAGCGGCTACTCTGGGTGATTCCGTAAAGTGGGAGTTAGCAATGCTAGAGGAGTTGGATTCACTATGTGTGAATAACACCTGGGAGCTGACGAATTTACCACAAGGGTAGAATGCACATGAAAACAAGTGAGTATTCTGGTTGAAAGAACGAAAGGAAGTACAAGGCGAGGCTGACTGTGAAAGGTTTTCAGTATAAGAAAGTTATTGACTTCTCTGAAATATTTTCTCCGGTAGTTAAACATATTACCATCTGAACTGTTTTAAAAGGCCGGTTGCTTCTGGAAATTTGTACCTTGAACAAATGGATTTGAAGACTTTTTTTTACGGGGATTTGGAGGAAGAAATTTATATGAATCAACCAGTTGGTTTCGTGGACAAACAGAATCAAAGCTTGGTGTGAAAATCGGAAGAGTCTATGGTTTGAAACGAGCACCAAGGTGATAGGAGAACCGAGGGATTGGTTTTATCACAGAAAGATTACGTTCGGAAGATTGTTGAGAGATTCAAATTGAACGGATGTAAGTCGGTTTTAACTCTTCCCGGTCACTTTAAACTTACCAGACAACAATCACCACTAACAGAAGAAGAAATGAAGTACATAACGAAAGTTCCGTATGTTTCAGCAGTCGGAAGTTTGATGTATGCTATGGTGTGCACTCATCCAGATATTGCTTATGCAGTGGGAGTGGTCAGTCTCGGTTCATGGAAGGGAAAAATCATTAAAACTATAAAGTGGATTATTCGGTATCTCAAAGGAAAAGAAGGTATAACTCGTTGTTTCAGAGATGATGATCCGTTACTCGGGTTTGTAGATGCAGACTTTGAGGGTGTTTCCTGTTCTCGAAAGAGCACAACTGGATATGTTTTTACTTTTGGCGGAACCGCAATCAGTTCGATGTCGGTGATTGCACTTTCCACAACAGAAGTGGAGTATGTGGTTGTGACATAAGTTAACAAATAGATGGTATGGTTGAGACATTAAGTTGAAGAACTCAGATGTAGTCAGGGGATAGAGTTGCTCTACTGTGATAATCAATGTGCAATCCATTTGTCCGAGAATCCAATGTTTCATTCAAGGACTAAACACATTGATTTGAAGTAGCATCACATCTGGAAGATGCTGGAAAATGGAGAGTTGGAGCTATGAAAGATAGCTGAGAAACAAAATCTAGAGAACATGTTCACCAAGAGTTTGTGGTGGGATCGTAGGTGCAAACAATGATAAATCGGTAGGTTTCTATTAACAACAAAGGATTTACTGCAGAAAACAATGATAAAAGAAGAAGAATGAAGAAATGGATGAGAGCTCTCTGAAAAGTCTCCCGAAGGCAAGGCAGAGTGGGGGCCTCCACAATCCTGCTGTGCAGGAAAGCCAAACAGAATAATATTTCCCAGATATCCCTCAAACAACTGCCTCAACCCTCATTTATTACCTCCCAACTACCTTGCCAACATAACACTAAAGTAAGAAGACAATACTGCCCTTTTATTTAATATCTCCTACCCACCACTAACTGCCCACAACACCCTACACAACACACCAATTACGCAACCCCTACACAGCTGTTTCCTGTCATTTCCCGCTCGCTTGAAAATTCACCTTGTCCTCAAGGTGGGAAAGCTGGATGAAGTATCTGAATGGTTGTAGAAACAACTCGTCCCAATGTCTCCATCAACTACCTTGTCACCACTGCGTGGAATGGTCTTTGAGGGAAGCTTTGCTGCTTCAAATTTATCGATTGCACCCCCTATGCCATGCTGGTCACCCAACCATGGTGTTGAACAGCTTGTGAGGCTGAGTTTCATGTCTTTAAAGCACATGCAATCATGGGAAATTCTTGAACCTTCACCAGTGCACTAGCCTTCTCAGAACCCAATGACCGAGAGTTTGTCAAAATGGAAAGGCATTTAGGCAAACTCCTGAACTGTTCAATGAGTGAAGCAACGCGCCAATCTATTAAAACTTCAATATCATGGTCGAACTGTGTTCCTGATGGTTCATCATCCAATTCATCCATTTTTTTTTGAATTTGTATGGTCTGCTCTTTGTATATCTTGGTAGGGATCCAGTGTCCATGCTGAAGTAAGTGACTTCAAGGAAAATTCGTTTCTAAGAGTGGGAAGTTTCCCTTCAACTCTTACATCGGTGATCTGCTTGTAATTCCCAACCACACAGTTGCATCATCTTGCCGACTCGAGCCAGCAATTGATCCTGAAATGAACAACTGGTGTGCCATGGTTGAAAGATGAAGGGTTTTTTTTTTCTTAAGAAGCACTCACGGGGAACAATGTCCATATCCTTCACAAAGATATCATAGTTTGCATGTGGCATATAATCATGGTCCAACATGCAAGGAGTACGGTTTTCAAACATCCAAGATGTTCCCTTGTTTTTAGTGATGTTATCACACAATGTTCTCATACAAAGGCCAGAACGAGCCCCAAAACCCATTGCTTTAACTCCCGGTGCTAATTGAACTTCGACAGGTGGTTGATTAACCAACTTCACAGTACTTCCAGCCTCACGAGGCCCTCCAATAACATAGAGTTTTCCGCTTAACACGAAGACAATTGTTGAGCTACTTTGATGTAGTTTCTCTGTTCCACATGCTATTATTCCCATGGCTGCTCTGTTAACATAATCAGAACTACGTAACTACTATCGAATACATCAATCACTTTAACCAACTGAATCAGGGTCTGTTCGCGCTCATTAATGCTAACAATACGTGCACTTTGCCAACTCCTAAGTTCACCATAAAAGCAATCCAGCTTTCCCTTCCAGAATCTCTTTGGTCCAAATCAATTGGTATGAATAGAGGACTTGCGCCCTTATGTCCCATACTAATCCAAAAATTCCAAGCAGAAAAGATTTTTCACAGGGTAGCTGTATTCTCATACAAACCAACCTGGAAAGAAATATCCCTGAACAATGATTGATTTCCTCGACTTCAGGCCAGAACTGAGAGGAAGCGCTGCCATGTTCAAAGAAACATTACATCTGCTGTGTGTGTTATACCCCGACCCCACTGGTAAGCCATATAACCTTGGTAACCCAACTGCATTGATACCCCTACTGTTGCCTTTGACCATCGTCCACCAACTAGTGGCGACACTCGAGCAGGCTTGGGTAGCACTGCCTCCTTGCCAAGTTCCAATGAGTGTACTACAACACTACAAGTCTGGTCTGATGTACTTCCTCTTCTGGCACCGTCGGCTTCACTCCCCGCTATCGTCTTGCTTCGTTCACCTCGATTCGAACTCAATATCGCCATAGATAGGGGTTTCAAAGAATCAACCATGTTTGAACGTTCTGGACTGGTCTCGACATGCATGAATCTTGAAAAACCAGGAGCAGATTGCCGAACAGAAAGAGGCAAAATCTCTTGTCTGTTCCCACTCGACCCGTCGCATCTCATGCAGGGGTTTCAAAAAAAACATGAGAGAGAAGGAAGCAGACGACCAAAATACTCAATGAGTACCTGTGGCTGAGCTTGCTTGGGCAGCAACTTTTTTCGCGACTGCTGCTCGCTCTCCTCAGGCCGAACTGCGACTTAACCATACGTCGTTGCCTCCGTCCGTAAGTATTCTCCTCGCTGTTCATCCTTTCACTTGTCTGCTTGTGCACGCGTCGTCTTTTTTTGAACCAACTGTTCCTCATCTGATCCTACTACAATAGTTTTCATACTTGCAACGTCACCTTCCACACTTACAGCTTCCATACTTACAACGAGGTGCTGCTCCTGCTTGAGATGATTCGCCTTTGAAGTTTTCAGCTCATTCACAACTTGCTGCGTCCATTCTGGTTCAGTTTGCCGGACAGAAATCTCCGTGAACTTCTGGGTTTGCTCGTGCACCTGCCGTGCAGGAAAGCCAAACAGAATAATATTTGCTAGATATCCCTCAACCAACTGCTCCAACCCGCATTTATTACCTCACAACTGCTGCCAACACTGCACTAAAGTAAGAAGACAATACTGCCCTTCTTTAATATCTCCTTCCGACCACTAACTGCCCACAATACCTGCACATTACACCACTTACGCAGCCCCTACACAGCCCTTTCCTATCAGTTTGGGTCCGAAAATACTGAGGCAACATCAAGCCTCAGTCGAGCTTGAGTGAACAGAAGATGGAGAAGCATTGTACGCAGCGGAAATGGAAGGATGTTTGCCAACCTGAAGGTGATGTCGTGGTTTTCCCTGCAGCAGCCTTCAAATGAGTAATTGTTAGAATTGTGTGAGATCTACTTCTGTTGATCGAAGTCAGTCTACCGGAAGGAATGGTTTCGAAAGATCCTCAGTTCACTAAAGTGGCGGCATCAATGATTTTTCCTTCATCATTTTCGGAAGGTGTGTTTCCAAAGGAGGTTATTCTGATGTTTTTAAGCGCTTGGTGGTCTTGTTCCGGAAGTTTGGTTGGTACTTCCGAAAAATGGCAAATGTTCAGTTTACTATCGGGAGGTTGCTGGTTTACCAAAGGTGGTGCTTGTACTGCGGATTGCTATAGGAGACCGACTGTGGAACTGATGAACTCCCTTATTTCTTGGAGGTCGGTGCAACCGGATGAGTGACTGACACTCTTTATAAATAGGAGGGTGGGGCCATCTTTGATGTGTATTGCGATTACTTGTTATTTCTTTCAGGGGGGTTTCTATGAATCCCAAGAAAGTGGCAGCTGTTGTAAACTGACCACTACCTCGTAATTCTTGTGAGGTTCATGAATTTTTGGACTTGACAGGTTATTTTAGGAAGTTTATTAAAGATTATGGGAAAATTGCTCGTCCTCTTACTGCTTTGGCAAAGAAAGATGGTTTCTTTTGGTCTACCGAAGCCCAATTAGCTTTTGAACAACTTTGCGACTGTTTGTCTTCAGCACCTTTACTTGGCATGTCAGATTTTTAAAAAGATTTTGTCCTGGAATGTGATGCTTCCGGGGCCGGAATAGGTGCTGTTCTAATGCAGGAAGGTCGTCCTTTAGCATATTACAGCAAGAGTCTTTCTGATTCTAAACTTGTCAAGTGGACTTATGGCTTTAGTCTTGTCTATACAACATTGGAAACAATATCTTCTTGGCCGGCGATTTGTGGTTCTTACTGATCACCAAAGCCTTAAACATTTACTCAGCCAACGCCTCGTGTCTATTAACCAACAATGTTGGCATGCTAAGCTCTTAGGCTTTGATTTTGATGTTCAATTTAAACCTGGGCGTTTAAATAGAGCTGCTGATGCTTTATCTCGGATGGGGGAAGACAAAGAGCACATGGTTTTGGCTTTATCTGAACCTACATGGCTAGACTTTTAGCAGATTAAACAAGAGAATTCTCAGGATGCTTTTATACACTCCATTCTTTCAGCTTTACAGAATAATCAGCCTAGCAGTCCAGGATATTCCCAACGGCAGGGGGTTTTATTTTATAAAGATTGTCTAGTGTTGTCTAAGAACTCTGCTTTGATCCCACAGTTTCTTCATTATTGTCATTCTTCTCCCGAAGGGGGTCATTTTTCTGTGTTGAAGACATATAAACACCTTGCACAGAGTTTTTTTTGGCCAGGAATGTTTCATACTGTTCAACAGTTTGTTCGTATTTGTGCGGTTCGTCAGCAAAGTATGAAGCTATGTCTCTGGCTGGTCTTTTACAACCATTACCTTTACCAACTTTGATTTGAGAAGAAATTTGTATGGATTTTATCTCATGGTTTCGAGGTTGTTTTAGTGGTTGTGGACCGATTGAGTAAATACACCCATTTCCTTTTGTTAAAACATTCTTATTCAGCAAAAACAGTGGCTGAACTGTTTTTGAAGGAAATAGTACGCTTACATGAGATCCCTCGGGCTATTGTTAGTGATCGAGATCTTATTTTTACAAGCCATTTTTGGAGGGAGTTATTCAAACTTCAAGATACACAATTAAAGATGAACTCTTATTATCATCCCCAAATTGATGGACAAACGGAAGTTGTTAACTGCGGTTTAGAATTGTTTTTACGCTGTTTTTCTTCTGATAATCCAAAACAGTGGTCCACCTGGTTATCCTGGGCAAAATATCATTATAATACTACTTTTCATACCTCTGTTGGCCGTACTCCTTTTGATGTTGTCTATGGAAGGGCATCTCCAAATGTTTTACACTATGTTCGAGGGGAGGGTGCCGATGTTGCGGTAGAAGCTGCTTTGCTTGACCGAGATGCAGTTTTGCACCAATTTTGTGATCATTACTCCGAGCACAACAAATCTTGATGAAGTCTGCTAATCAACATCGTAGATTTGTTACTTGTAATATTGGTGATTTGGTATGGGTTAAGTTACGCCCTCACAAATCTGGTGTTATGCCTCGGGTTCATTCCAAATTGGCTGCTCGGTATTATGGTCCTTTTGCTATAATTGGGCAAATCAGTCCGGTTGCTTTTCGGTTGCAGCTTCCTCCTAATAGCCGTATTCATCCAGTTTTTCATGTCTCTCAATTGAAACCTGATGTTGGCCAACAGATTGATGTTGTAACTTTGCGTGGTCAATTTATTGTTGAGCACGATTTTTCGGAAAAGGTGTTGGACGATAAAAATCACTGTAAACATCTGATGTGGCTGGTACAATGGAATGGGCGTCCCTTAGAAGAAGCTACTTGGGAACAAGCTGAAGAAATAAAGACTCGCTTTCCTAGTTTCCACCTTGTGGACAAGGTGCCTTTTCAGGAGGGTGGCAATGTTAGGAAGTCTGGCAGACCGCCTGTTTTACTCACTTATCAGAGGGGGTGGGGTAGGTTGAATTAAGTGAGAAATTAGTTCTTTGTAAAGAGTTATATTAGATAGGGGTATATTTGTAATTGTCTAAGAGTTTGTTAGTATAAGAGGGACATGTTGTCCAGTTTGGGGGTAGTTTTTTGAGTTAATTGGATTCTGTTCCAGTGGTTGGAACAATTGGAGAGGTAGAAAACCTATACAGGGAGGGGTGTTCCCTGGAAAACGTGGAATAAACTAGAGAAATTCAGTTGATCTCCTATCAGCTTTCACCATCAATTGAATTTCTGGAAGCACCTCTCGCGGAATTCACCTTGCAATCTCTGCAATCTTTTTTCAAGTGTCCCTTTTTCCTACCGCTCTGCCAACATACGGGTTTGGGCCCAACCGATTTAACCCATCTTCTTTCCCTTAATCTATCTTTTGATTTCTTTCGATCTTTTCATTGAGTGGAACATCCTCTACCTTCTGTGTGCGGTTCTGGTAGGTGTTTGGACTTCTATGTCTGAGCTCTTCGTTCAGAATGAGATCTCTAACATCCTCAAATACCAGGTCAGATTTCCCGTAAGAATTGCTTACGATAGTCACCATCGCGTCCCATGATTCCAGTAGCGATGATAATAGCAATAGAGCCCACACATCTTCTGCGAACTTTGCTGAGGAAACGTTGGGAGTCGCAACGATAGAAAGAAACGATTCACAGGAGTAAAAGAGAAAAACAGAAGAAGATCTTAGACACAGAGATTTACGTGGTTCGGGGAATGATCCTTACGTCCATGAAGGGGCATAATTTCACTATAGTCGGGAGCACAAATTACAGGGAGTATCAGAGCTTCACACACACAAAAACCCTAGCTTGAAATGGGCTAATAAAGAGGAAGAAACACTATTCCACCAACCGCACAGAAAGTCCGTTGTGCTACACTGAAAGGTGGCTGGAAGTCCACATCGCTAAAGTGCTGCGACCACCCAAGTCTGAAGTGCTGCAGTGCCGACGACTGGAAGTCCTTGGAGCTACAATGCCAATGTCTCCAAAGTCCGACTTGCTACAGTAGTTGTGCCAAAGTCCGCACTGATACAGTGCCCTGTCGGTGTCAGTCGGTCAGCTCTGCTACAGTCGATCAGAGATGTTACAGTACTCCAAAATTTGGGCTGGGAGCCTATGGCCCTCAGACATCCGGAGCAGAGGCGTGTTGCCCCCTGCAACCCCAACGAGCTCACCGTAGAGCTCGACCCGCGGAGTTGCGGCTTGATGCGCAGTATGGGCCGAAAGCATTCGGCTCAATTATCATTCGGAACGGATCGAGCTACATCAATCCAACAAACATCACATCAACTGATTCGAGCCAACTCCGAATCATTTTAAAATCATTTACATAATCAGTTTCTACTCTTCTTTCCGACATTCTCATGCTAGTGGCATTTGAATCAATCCAAGCACCTTTCTATCAAAGTCTTTCCCATTCCTCTTTTTCAATTGCTTCCGATTTGACTCCTTTCAACGGATCCTCAAGGTCCTTCTGAATCATATAGTCTTCCATCTGCATACTCCAGAAGTCGATGCCCGTCTTGTCGAATTTTTCCTTCTTCCACCATACCTTTCGAAACAATTGACTCTCATTGAATCGAATGACATCAAGACAAGAATGTTACCTGAAGAGCCTGCTGCTGAGAGCACAGAGCCTTGCTGAACCACAAGCTTTGATACCTCTTGATGGGATTCAGAACTACTAACCACCGAAAGCAAAACCATTGGAAGCTTCAAGCATGGAACAAAATTCGGGAACTTCCTAGACCCGAAAAATCCCACAACACCGATGTGCCGGAACTTAGAATTCAAGCAGCACCTAAGTCAGCACACTGAGTCGATTCTCTCACACACTCGAACAAACCCATCTCATAGAAACAAAACATTCAAATAAAATAAAGCAAACAAGAAATGATCAATAAAGATTTACATGGTTCGGAAGTCCTCTCTTTTCATTTCACGGAAGTTACAAAGATCAAAATCACGATCTACAATTAACAGCCAGTATTAGATCATCACAGTAATTCAACCGACCGTGTACAAGCGGTCGCACCCCACCTTTATAGTGCGGCCCAGCCGGTCAACTGGTTCCACCGCTCTCCGTTATTTTTGGGGGACCCACCGTTAACCTTGGCCACCTCTGATAACCCGTAGTTGCCTCTGCTGCGGTCGCCAACTTCCGGTGAACCGAGTAATTCACTCTTACTCGGGTAACTGAACCCTTGTGAATCCCCTTGCTGATCTGCCAGGATTCCTTACGTATCATCACCAGTGACTGTTAGCAATACGGGTTCGGGTTCCGACCCAGGAGGTGCATCCCATTTATGCCCCCGCCCGCCTATCCTCCACACTTACCAGCGGAAGGGTAAAAAGGGGAAGTCCCCATGTGATCGTGAGAAGGGGGGGAATCCAGGCGGGGCCCAGTAGGCCGTTCGGCCAGTACTTGTAGGGGAGTAGTGCGCTGGAGGAAAGGCAGTTAGAAAGGTACTCATTTTGTTGGAACAGAAAAGGCAGGAGGCTGTGGGTAGGCTCCTGATTCCATCTCGGATACAGCAGGCGGATCTTCTGGAGGAGGAAATGAAATTGCACTATGCACAAATTTGCATGGAGGGTACGTCCTTATATTGGTTTTTATTCTGGTACAATGTTACACCAGGAACAACTTGGAATTCCTTCAAGTCGGCTCTGCTGGACCGGTATGGCAGAAATACAGATGGGGATCCATTGAGGTTCTTGAAGAATTTGAGACAAAAGAATTCGGTTGATGAGTACATAGAGGAGTTCGAACAGGTAGCACTAAGGCTGCCGGATTTTCCTGAGGCCTGGTATATGAGTTTATTTATGGGAGGTTTGCGCCCGGAGATCGAAAATCGCATTTCCACACATGAACCGATCAACAAATTCCGCATGATAAGTCTGGCGAGGAAGGTGGAGAGAGAATTGATCAGCGAAGGGGTGTTGCGGGGAGCTCGACCACGATCCTTGGGGCTACCTATTCATAGACATCCAGGGATTACCACCACAACCCAACCAACAAATCGTCCAGTTAATGATCGCACACGCCGAGATGAAGAATTGCAGAGAGCTATGGGGGAAGACCGGTGGGGAGGAGTGTGTGCTCTCAGTCGACAGGAGCGGGAAGAGCGAAAGCAAAAGGGGTTGTGTTTCCGTTGTGCACAGTGGCCTGCTTTATTTCCAGGATCGGCTTGTTTTGTCTCCGACATCCAGTCTAATACCAAAATTCCTACAATACTATCACACTTCACCGGTAGGTGGCCATGCCGGATTCCATAAGACCTATAAACGGCTGGCTGCGGGACTGTTCTGGAGGGGCATGACAAAGCAAGTTCAGCAGTTTGTGAGGGAATGTGATGTTTGCCAACGCCACAAGACCGAAGCCTTGTCTCCAGCCGGACTTCTCCAACCCCTTCCGATTCCAGCACAGGTTTGGGATGATATTTCGATGGATTTTCTCTCTGGCTTGCCACAATCCCATGGTTATACGGTGATATTGGTTGTGGTTGATCGTTTCACAAAATACGCCCATTTCTTGCCACTAAAACATCCATACACTGCCAAGGGGGTAGCAGAATTATTTGTGAAGGAAGTGGTGCGTTTACATGGTATTCCTAGCTCCATCTTGAGTGACCGTGATCCCGTCTTACCTTCGCTGTTTTGCTTCTGAACGCCCTCACGCTTGGTACCGGTGGCTGCCTTGGGCTGAGTATTGTTACAATACCGCCTCCCACTCTTCCACCAAGATGACTCCTTTTGAGGTAGTTTATGGCCGTCCACTGCCTGTTATACAGCGTGTTACTCGGGACACCACTCCTGTTGATACGATATCTACTCTCCTGGCTGAACGCGACCTCATGTTAGAACAGCTTCGGCATAACCTCACCCGAGCACAACAGATCATGGTTCGGGCAGCGAACAAACACCGCATGGATGTTACATATAATGTGGGCGATCTCGTGTTTCTCAAGCTTCGACCTTCAGTCCAGTCTTTCCGAATGAACAAGTCCACTCCCAAGTTAGCAGCCCGTTACTACGGCCCCTTTCTGATTGAAGCTCGTGTCGGTACTGTGGCCTACAAACTCAAGTTGCCTGCTGCAACTCGGATACACCCAGTCTTTTATGTCTCCCAACTCAAACAGGCCGTTGGAACCACACCAGTGCACTCTGAACTGCCAGCTTTCTGGGACAGCGCTCCTCCCAACATTCCCCTCCCAGCAGTAATTCTAGCCGCCAAGCCAGCGTCCGGGCACCCACAGGGACTCTGGTTGATAGAATGGCGAGGTAGACCCTCGGAAGAGGCCACGTGGGAGGATGCTGAACACATTATGGCCCAGTTCCCAGACCTGCACCTTGAGGACAAGGTGCCAATTGGCGAGAGGGAAATTGTTAGCAATACGGGTTCGGGTCCCGACCCAGGAGGTGCATCCCATTTATGCCCCCGCCCGCCTATCCTCCACACTTACCAGCGGAAGGGTAAAAAGGGGAAGTCCCCATGTGATCGTGGGAAGGGGGGGGGGGGAATCCAAGCGGGGCCCAGTAGGCCGTTCGGCCAGTACTTGTAGGGGAGTAGTGCGCTGGAGGAAAGGCAGTTAGAAAGGTACTCATTCTGTTGGAACAGAAAAGGCAGGAGGTTGTGGGCAGGCTCCTGATTCCATCTCGGATACAGCAGGCGGATCTTCTGGAGGAGGACTCTCCAATCCCCTCTGTGTATCTCTCACCTCCATTGCTGTAATTCTACAGAATTGGTAATATCTGTACCAATCCTTGTTCGAACACACACACACCTCAGACACGTAACAGTGACCCTTACGCAAGTCAGAACTTCCGCTCATCTATCATCCGGATGATGGCCACCTGCGTGCTTGGTTCCAGAACATAACAACCGGACCACTGCCTCCACTGGACTTCCGCTGCCGAAAAGTTTTATCATGTTCTGGAAACCTAAGTTCTGGAGTTCCTTCTTCCAAACGCTGAGAACCGAAAACATGGAAGAGTCTTCACATTTCCTAACAAAAGTGTAAATCAAAAAAGTGTTAAGTGAATTTGTCCTTGAAAGTGAAAAATTGGTTGAAGGTGTTTTTGAGCTTGAGGAAGAACTAATTGTGAATCAGTGGAACGTGACAATCAAAGGTTAAGAGTGAAATAGGCTGATAATCCCACTAGATGGTACAAAACGGTTGTGATGGATAGAGTGGAAGAAATGAAAGCACTGGATGGCATTCTTGTTTGTGAGTTTTTTTTTTTTGTCAACTGTTTTCAATTACATAAATCAGATGCTAAATCAACATCGATCTTACTATTTTTGGCTGTTCTGTTTAAATCAACATCACTTGGTTTGTATACGACCGTTGCAGAGTTAAATAATGCTGTACGCACATTTAGCCTGTTGGAAAAATTTTCTGTATTATAGGTGCGTGCGACAGTTGCAGAGTTGAAGAATGCTGTGCGCACATTTTGTCAGTTGTCCGGAGCTTCCAACCTTCACTTCTATGGTTTTGATGAGAAGAAAATCAACACCCATGTTGGTTACTGCAAGCACTTGCTCTCTGTTGCTAAAGTATACCTTGAAGCAGCTGAGCAAGAGGAACAACAGAACAGGCAGAGACTTGAACTTGCCCGCCAGGTCACCTTGGCTGAGGAAGTGCACCGTAAAGCTGAAGAACAGAGGAAATTTCAGGTTTACTTAATCTTTTATTCTGAACACAGAAACACTGTCCAAAATATACCCTGCTTTCTCATTTTATATTATTTTATCTGCAACTGTGTCTGATACTGGTTAATTGTGGTATGCAGTTGGAGAAGAGAAAAAAAGAGGATGAGTTGAAGCGGGTGAAGCAGCAGGAGGAACGTCTTGAACGCGTAAAGGTACATTTTATAATAAAACCTTTTTTTTTTGTTTAAATGACATCTGGCAATGGATTTAATCAGGATGTTTGAAAAATCTGCAGGAGCAATGGAGAAACAGTGTTCATCCCACGAAGCGAAAGGAGAGGTCCCATATGGATGATGAGGAGGGTGGGCGGGGTGAGAGGAGGGGTAAAAGAGGTGGAAAGAAACGAAGGAAGGAGAAGCAGTCGAGGTGGGATAATGAGCCAGAAGTGGAAGGTGATGCGATGGACGATCAGGATGAAATGGAAGATGAAGATACCCATACGGGCCGCAGAGAGTTGGGTGATTGGGCAGATGATCAGGCCGAACCAGCACAGGACGGTGCTCAGGAAGTTCTTGCGGCAGCTGGGCTTGAAGATTCTGATGCCGATGATGACGCGGTAACACAAAATGCGTTCCTTTGCTATGTTCGATTTAGAAAATTTTGCACCGTCCTGGAATTTGTTTTAGGTTTTGTTTGACTGCACTTATAAAGTATAATTTATGTTTTTAATTTTTGTGTGTGGCTTCGTGGTGAAGGGCATGTCATCATCAGCGGTTCGACGGAGGCGGGCATTGTCGGAGTCGGAAGAGGATGAGCTGGTAGAGAAACAGGTAGCATCCAGTCCTGGGGAGAACTCTGGCGAGTTCCATGGAAGCCAGGGAGAGGTTAGGGACAACGGCAGCAGCCAGAATGATGGTGGCGCTGATGTTGATGAGGATTAAGGTCAGTTTTTGTTGCTAAGCAGGGTGCATTATGGTCGTTTTATTCAGTGGGAATGGGAGAGTGAGTTGCACTGTTTGTTTTCTTTTTTACTCTCCCTTCGAGCCAAAAGGTAAATATTATTTTAAAACAAACATAAATTTATAGAAAAATATTTTGTTTTTTTACGGCTATAATCAATATCATGTCATTTAGAATATTAAATTAATTAAAATTGAATAAATTATAAATTTGGGTGGTTATTAAAATTAATAACCACAACCAATCAAATTTTTTAGATTATTAACCAATGAAATTTTTACTATCAAAAGCCATTTTAGCGTAATCATTTGGTCATTTTTAGTTCTGTTTTCTCTTAACCATGATCTTCCCAGAGTGGTGGACCATGTTTACACAATTTTAAAAATAATGCGTAACCAAACATGGAACAACATCCCAAATCCAGGAAGCATGATAGCTCTATAATTAACCAATACCATCATCAACACAAGTCATAACATTTAAACATGTATAAAAACCATAATGGGTCTAAAATTAGAAATAAGGAATGGTAACTCTATCATGTTAACTTCAAGATAAAACCAAATATGTGACAATAAATGATGACTCCTTGCTAATCTTTGTATCTTCGTATGAAAAGGGTTGGGTTTTGCCATGAGTCAACTATTAGAATTTTCAGAACTCGTCTTTCATCGTGAATGCTTAGATCCAAGACACTGGAAGCAACAATGACATCACATGAGTTTCGGAGGAAGTGGGGATGTTAGCGACCATTTTTTTTTTCAGATGATGGGAGTGCAGAAGTAGTCCTTCCATAGGAATCATTCTAAAGGATTTGTGCAAGGTTTTCTTGTGGCTTGCAAAGGCTATATAAGAATCATGAGAGGGTTGCATATTGCACTGTTCATCAAAAGGGCTAGTTGAGGTGGTGATGCTTAGCTGGTTTCCTTGGCCAAATAGAGGGTTGCCTGTGAAGTTTGAAAGGCGGTGCAATCGGGACAACCGATTGACAACTACGATGAACCTTTATAAATGGAGGGTGCAAACTCACTTTGAGCAGTGTGATGAGATATTAGAGCCAACTAGAAAGGAAGAGGATGATAGTGATGTTTGTTCTAGTGGCAGACTTCCCTTTGGAAGTGTCTGCAGTCAGAAAGAGTTGTTGGAGGCGTTGCCAAGGTGGTTCTTCTGTTTACGAGTAGGGTTCAGACTTTGGTCCCTTGTAACTAAGGTTGGATAGGGTTTCTGAAAGAAAGGTTCCCTTTTAACTATATTTTCCCCTTTAATGAAAGATGCAACGTGTTCCCCCATGGTGTAGGACTAAAGCTCAAACCAAGTAATTTCACATATGTTTTGCTTCTTTTGTTTATGACGTGTGTTTGTTATTACTTGCTTATTGTTTACAAAAGATCTTTTTTGAAGATCATGAAATTAATGAAATTTGATAGGGCAAAAGTTTGAACCCTGGATGCAGTATGGGGCGTATGGGTTTTAGATGCATATGATAGGGAAAATTTTTCCAATAAGTGGTACCAGGGCGCTGATGGTCTTTTGGCGTCCCTAGCCCAACAAGTGGCATCAAAGCTTGGTTGCAGAGCATGGATGGGTGTTTTTTTTTTGAGGTTGGGAAGTGCCACGGTCAAGTGGTGTTGAGTTTAGTTGGATGACTACTAGAGTGGTTTACTATGTTTCTAGAAGAATGTCACTTGTAAGACGGTACTAGGGTTTTGAGATATATCGAATGTCCTGATATCTGGTGTCTTAAGGCACACTGCATTATTGAGGTGACATATAGATCTTTGTTGGAAGACTGCTGAAGACTTTTGAAAGACTATTCTGATCTCTTACACTTTTCAGATTCTGTGGGAGATCATTGTTTTTGGAGCATAGAATTTGCAATGGGTAAGGTCCAGATTGATGTTTGACGCTGGAAGCTTTGGATTTTGGATAACTGGTTTGCTACTTCTGGAGAATTTAGAAGTTTCGTTGTTGGCAAATCAGTTGGAAGTGAGATGTTTAACAAAACAGGAAACCATAATAGGAAAGCATAAAGGGAATGTTTTAGAAGGTATAATCAGGTGAGATGACGCATGACCCGAAAGGTGGATGTTAATCACCATGATCTGATTAAGAAGGCAAAAGTACGAGTCAATGTCATTCAGCTGGTGCCCTAGTTCAGTATTTGGCATTACAAAGGAAAATGAGGATTGCAGGAGGATTGTTGGGACCAAAAGGTCTATTTTGGAAGGTAATCTTTAGAGGTACTGCATGTCCCATAGTTGAGCGGTGGTGGTGTTTTTTATGCTTTTAAGTGTTTACTAGCACACTTAAGTCATGTTTGTTGGCTCTGCGGTTCTCATAACTCGACATCTAGGAAGGGAGTGGGTGCTTATTCCAGAAGCTTCAATTGTTGAAGCGCTCGATATTGTTAGAGAAGTGGTGGTTTCGTCCAATCTCAGAGCAGAAGGAAGGAGTATGACATGATCTCATTGGAATGGTGTATCCCGGTCTATTTAGATGAAGTTGGGTGGTTGCGGCTTTATAGCACAATGAACTTACTGTGTGGTTGGTGGCACAGTTATATCATCTGCTTTATTTAGCTCATTCAATCTAGAGTTTCTGTGTGCCAAAAACTCTGATTGTACCCTGTAATTTTACTCCTGATCATAGTGAATTTTTTGCCTCTATGTGGATGTAGAGATCATTTCCTAAACCACATAAATCGTTGTCTTGTAATCTTCTTCTCGTTCTTTTATTTTTTTTCCTTTTACTCTTTTGTGAATCGTTTGTCGTTTGTTACTCCCGGCGTTTCCGCAATAGATATCGGTCTTACGAAAGGTGTGTTTCCATTGGTTAGCTGGAGAAGCGAGTTTATGTACAAGAGTTTGCAAATGGGGGATTCATGATTATAGAGAAGTATGAAAGATGGATTTTTATTTCCAGCTGAATATTTTTGAAAGGTGCATTGCATGCTGAAAAAAATAGACTTTCGGGACCAGGAGGTTGTAACATGGGCATCTCATTCACATAGATGTGAGAAGGTAGAGGTGTTATTGTTTCAAAAGGAGAGGCACTAATGGAATCAAAAGCTTGGCCAGATTCAGTTGTTCTCACAGGGCCATTGTACTTTATACCTTCATCGACAAAGTGACATGAGAGCGTGAGTGTTTCTTCCTTAAGCACCAGTTTGAGGTGTTTTTAGAATGTCTGTTGAGAAGTTTCAGGGAGGAATGAAGGTGATTAGTTGATGGTTTATAGGTTGAGAGTTCGTAATATTTTCTGGAAAAGAAGCCTACAATTTAGGGATACTAAACCTAGAACACCAAAAGGTGTCGCAGAGTGAATGATGTTCCGTTTGGGGAAAGATATTTTAGAGGTATTCCAAGTTTGGTGGCAGGAAAATTTATTTTTATCACTCACTTGAAAAGTCTTTGGGAAGTTGACCATGACCATGTTGATGCCAGAAGAGGGACAACCCCATCTCCCGAGCATGTTTCTTTGTAAAGGAGTGACAATGAAGTCTTTGGTGTTTTTGACATTGTAACAGTGACTTTCATAGGGTTGTTAGAGTTTCAGAAGGTCCTCTAAAATGGGGGTGAGCCTTAGATTGGATGGTTCAAAACCAGGTTGGAATGAAGTGAGAGAAAAGGACTATGCTTTCCTTAGTTTCATTATACAATGGTGACTGAAACAGTGATGATTTTTTTAGTGGGGGTTCATCATCTAGATGATACCATAATTCCCAAAAGTTATGTTTCAAATGGAGATTAGTTCTAGTAGTAACACTGGAGTTTGATGTACAAAATAACTCTCAGACCATGAAAGCTTAGTGGTAGAGTTTCAAAAGAACAAGCTTTCAGGAGTGGGGCTAGGACATGGTAAACAATGTGACTTGTTGATGGAGTTCAGTAAATTCAGATGGTTCTCAGGTCTATTTTCTTTGGAGGTAATTCCATGGGTCATTTGGGAGGTTTATTGGGAATGAAATGGGTGGTCAGATTCTAGAAGATTGGGGTGGAGTGTCTTGGTGGGGCTTGGATGATCGCGACCATGGTGACACTGGAAAGGAAGAAAGAATGAGAGGTTATATTCAAAAGTTTCTCTTTTGGACTTTGGTGAAAGCCTTGAGAATGGTCTTTGAGTGGGATATTTTTAGGCTTAACTTTGGAAAAAAATCCTGGAGATTGTGGTGTTTTGGTAAGAGAACTGTTTTCTAGCTAAGTGTATGAATTTTTGGAACTTTTATTTCTGGAATTACACTTGGCGGAACCAGATGGAGACATGTTCACCTTCACCATGGATGTTTAGATTCAAGTCAGCAAAAGCAGCAACTACAACAGTATTCAAGTGTGGGAATGTGGAAGGATGGAAGTCCAAACATATGCACTTGGGGAGAAACCACATTTCGAAGGATGGAGTGGCGCAAAAGGAAGGAAAATTTTAGATGCAATATATAAGTTCTGGAGGAAGTGGAGATATCGACAACAATTATTTCGAGATGATGGGATTGCAGAAACAGACCTTACATACAAATAAATCTAAATGTCTTGCGTAAGGATTCCTTGTGTCTTGTAAAGTCTATGTATGAATCATCAGAGGGATGCGTAAGAAGAGATTTCACTATTCACCAGAAGGGTCAGTTGAGGTGGTGGTGCTCAGTCGATTTCCTTGGTTGAACGGAGGGTTTCCTGCAAAGTTTGAAAGGCGGTGCGATCGGAATGAATGATTGTAAGTTGCAGTGAACTTCCATACATAGAGGGTGCAAGCTTACTTTGATTAGTGTGACAAGATCAAATGAGAGTCGATCCAAAAGGAAGGGGATGAGAGTGGTTTTTTTCCCCGTGAGGGACTTCCCCATAGAAGTGCTTACGGCCAGAAGGAGTCGCTGGAGGCATTGCTAAGGAGGTTCTTCCCTTTACAAGTAGGGTCTGATGCATTTGTTCTCATTTATTCATTGTTTATAGAAGATCTTATTAAAGATCATAAAGTTACCAAAATCAGAGTGAAGGGTGGATCAACATGGTGTCTAGGGTGCTTGGACTTCCTAGTTCTGGACGTTGAATTTGTAGGGGTGTATCGTGGAACTTTGGACCCTTCACGGTTCCTTATTCCATGGGTTGAGATCTAGAAGTAACTTTCGGTAGTGGGAAGTTTACAGTTCCATTTTGGAGGTTCCAAACACTAGAGGTGGTATGGGGCACATGGGTTCTGGATGCACAAAATAGGGAAAAATTCCCCAATAAGTGGTATTATAGCACTTGTGGTCTTCTGGTGCCTTGATGCCCAACAAAAAGAGGGTATCTCCCATCTCATCACCTCCTTCTAGTCATGAAAAAAAGCTATCAAAAATCCGCTACCTCACAGCAGTGCCCTACCTTTACTTGTATAAAATAAAACAACATCTACATACACCCAAGGGGTGTATGTAGGATGTGTGAAAAACATGCCAAAACCATTGAAAAATAAACCAAATCATGCTAGTTTGTGAGGGTTATAGGTGCAACAGAAGCGTCAGATAGGGCATGCCCAACTTTATGTTTTATCGTGATCGATGATTAATCTGATATTTACATGACGATGAACGCTGTGATCAAGAAAATTGAATAAAAGAATATAGAAAATATATAAATGTCGAAACCAAAGCGCATGATCATCACATATTATTTATAATTAATTTAAGCAATTAAAGAATTACCATGTGATAAATTCTTTCTTTGTCGATGGATATGAAATCTCTATGTTATACCATCATTGCGTTGTAGGAATTAAGAATAGATTCTCTCTAGCGGTGATCCACACATGTTCCACAAACCTCTGAACGTCGCCGTAGGAATCTATGGGTGCTAGCACGCTAGATCCTAACGTTTGCATTGTTCACCTTTGATCACCTCGAGAATTTCTTCAAGGAAGGGTTCTCTTCGATCTCTCTAGACTTGAGAGTGGCGGTGGAGGATGATCGCTCTCTATTCTTGAGAACGTTCTTAGAGAGGGATATCTCTAGGGCCCTCAGAGGATTCTCTATGGATCTCATTGTGTACAATATAAATGAATTGGCTCTCTTAAGAAAATAATATAATTGAGTTTATATACCGTCAGGGTTAGAAAATAATAATTTCACATGCGCTCTTATTATTTCCATAATCCTTGTGGAACCCCATATCTATAATAATTATTATAATAATAATATTATTTCTTGATATACGCTAAACTCGCGAATTAAATGAAATATTATTTATTCAAATAATATTCAATATATATTATTTCTCTCTGGACCATTAAACTTTGTCCATCATTCCTCCATCATTATATAATGATTATTCATTTAATAAATATATATCACTGTATTATTATCCAATAAATAAACAAATATTATGTTCACTAAACAATAAATAAATATTTATTAAATATTATGCTCACATAATATTCTCTCAAATAACTGATGACGAAATATATGTGATCAAACAAACATGAATAATTATTAAACCACATGTGGGAATAATATTTATTCAAATTGTTAAATAATAAATAATAATATATTATTTAATTGAGATTCTGGATACACTCAGTGTGTGACCCTCTCGACCTCTTTCTCAGTGGTATTAGATGAAGCAACCTAAAGTCCAAGGTTAGTATTTAGCAACACGCCAAAACACCCATAGAGAAAGAAGTTATTTCCGAAATGACATAATACCTCATACATAAGCTTACCGTATAATATAATCCCTTTATCACGATATCTCTAATCAAACGGGTTTTATACTGGTGCCATCAACCTATGTGCTCGATGTCTCTTCCTTTGAATTTCTAGAAATCAAAATTTTCTATAGAACACCATGGACATAGATTTATTTAGGCTATACAATTTCCATCAAAGGGATTGAGAAATCAATTCCCATTAAATAACAGAAGAGACAAATCCTTTCTCACATTATTCATTAATGAAATATTACTCGTGACACACCCAATGTATCCTACATCGCCATGAGCATATGTCATCACAGTTTTCTTCAATACATCAAAGTATGTGACTTATAATAATCATTAATAATAATCTTAAAGTCTAAGGACCAATACACATGTCTGTAGATAGAAACATCTAATGACACATATAAATGTGGATTTCGTACTAGCGGGTCTTATTCTCATAATATCCTACACTAGATATTACCAATGGCATACACCATGAGAAGGTGCCTCAAAGTCCCATCAGTCTCCACCCCTGATATTCTATATCATTTATACCCCTCAAATGATTTCATCTAGATATAGAACATATATTTAAGAATACTTTCATAACACTTCTGGGTTCTCATCATAGCGAGAAACTGCTATGACCTTTCAGTGTGACAACTACTCTTAGAAAATTATCACATACTATATTATGTAGAAAAATAATCATGATGTAATAAAGAGTTTATTAATATAAAAAATGAATAAAAGTTATCATAAAGTATACATAAATTAGTTCTAGGGCACCAACTCCAAAATTATCCCACTTGCATCAGAGCTAATTATTAAGAACCTTCAGTCCACTATATCTCACATGATACTCATGATTTTTCTAAGATAAGCCTTTAGTCAAGGGGTTCAACATGTTTTCTTATGTGGAAAGTCCACTTACTGTAACTTCACCCCTCTAAGAAAAATCTCTCAAGAGGTGATACTTTCGGAGTACGTGCTTTGTCCGTTGGTGTGACATTGACTCTTTTACAAGATCCACTATTGTAGTATTATCTCAATACACTGTGATAAGGTATTTACTGCTAGATACCACATCAATATCTTGGAAAAAGTTTCATATTCAAATGGATTTTTTGGTTGCATCAGAGGCCACTATATACTCAGAATTTGCAGTAGAATCAACTATAACTGGCTGCTTTAAACTCTTCTAGCTCACAACTCATCTGCTGAGATAGAAAAAATATCCTGACTATGATTTTAGATCATTATGATCTATTTGAAAACTAGTATCAATATATCCCCTAATGACCAGCTCCTTGTCTTCTCCATACACCAAGAACATATCCTTACTTCTTATCAAATACTTAAGAATAACCTTAATAGTATACCAATGTTGTTCTCCTGGATCAGCTTGTTATTTTCCTATCATGCTCAATGTATAGGAAACATCAAGTCTAATACATAACATGACATACATGATTGATACTATTGTTAAATTTTATGAGATCTTTCTCATTATCTCATTCTCTTATTGTGTTTGATGACACATTTTATTAAAAAGATGTATACCACGTGACATTAGAACCAATCCCCTATTGGATTATTCCATACTAAATCTCTTTAGTATCTGGTCAATGCATGTACTTTGAATTAGTCCAAGTACCCTCTTGGATCTATCACAAATGATCTTGATCCCTAAAATATAGGTTGCTTCACCTAAGTCCTTTGTGGAGAAACACTTGTTTAACCAATACTTAACAAACTGTAAGACTGGTATGTCATTTTCAATAAGTAATATGTCATCAACATATACTACTAGGATAACAACCACATTCCCACTAAACCTATTATAAACACATGACTCACATTCATTCTTAATGAAACCAAATTATTTTATAGCTTCATAGAATTGAATGTTCCATGACCTAGATGCTTGCTTCAATCCATAAATGGATCCTTGAAACTTGCACATCCTTTTGGCATCAATTAGAGTTAAAAACCCTTCTGGTTGTGTCATGTTGACATCTTTCTGAAGGTTCCCATTAAGAAAATTTATTTTGACATTCATCTTCCACATTTTATTGTCATGGTAAGATACTATAGAAAGTAGACTTCTGATGGATTTAAACATAGAAATTGGTGAAAATGTTTCATAGTCAATTCCTTGATACTATTTAAACCCTTTAGCCACTAGCCTTGATTTATAGGTATGTGATTTAACTTCCATGTCCAGTTTTCTCTTGATTACCCATTTTCACCCTATGGGATTTACATCAACTAGAACATTGACCAGAACCCAAACTTAGTTCTGATATATTGAATTCATTTCATAATTCATGGCTTCTTTCCTTCTTGCATCTTCTAAGCTATCTACTACCTCTTTGTAGGAGAGAGGTTCATCATTTTCAACCAATAACGAGTCACCATCTTTAGTGACTAAAAAATTATATCTCTATAGTTATCTTACCTCTGTAGTGATCCTCTGAAATACTTGTGTTTCAGGTTCTACTTCTTCCATAGGGACCTATGGAATCTATTCATGTACTAACTCTTATGTATCTTTAGCATCAACTTCATGGAAGTCAATCTTGCTCCCACTATCCTTTTTGAGTATTTTCTCCCTCTCAAGAAAGAAAACATGTTTGGCGATAGTCACTTTCTTGTCTGAGGGGTTGTATAGGTAATATCCCTTTGTTTCCTTAGGATACCCTCTAAAGATACAATTTGTACCCCGGGGTGCTAGTTTTTTTCCTAATAAGGCCTTAACAAACACCGATAACTCAAAGGGAATTCCGTTTTCTATTGTAGTTGGTACTTGGTTTAGTGTGTATGCCGCAATTTTTAATGCATATCCCAAAAGGGTAGTGTAAGATCTATATGAATCATCATCTAACATACCATGTTTAACAAGGCATGAATCCTCCTTTCACCAACACCATTCCACTATGGTGTGTAAGGTGGAGTGAGTTGAGATAGAATCCCAAAATCCTGTAGAAAGTTGATGAACTCTTAGTTAAGATATTCCACACATTGATCCGATCAAAGCTTCTTTATCTTATTTCGAATTTGATTCTATACTTCATTTTTTATTTCTTTGAATTTCTCAAAGGACTCAGACTTATACCTCATCATGTTGATATAGTCATATCTACTCAAGTCATTAGACCTATAAATTCTACTGGAAATGGTCCACACACATTAGTGTGTACCAATCCTAGAATATCTATGGCCCTTTCACCATATACATCGAATTGTGGTTTGGTAATATTTCCTTGTAAACAACCATGAGATTTTTCAAGTGGCCTTATCTCAAAAGAGTCTAAATAACTATCTTGATAGAGCATTGTCAAAAGCTTCTCATTTACATGACTAAGATAGTGATGTTATAACTGGGTGTTATATGAATTGTGTGAACATGATTCATTATCTATTTCCAATAATTGGTTTTCATAATTAAATATATAAATACCATTAATTAAATGTGTCATACCATAACATATATTGTCTTTATAAAAAACAACTTTTATTTACAAATTTGAAAATAAAACCATTTTCATCTAAGCATGATATAGAAATTATGTTTTTGGTAAAATTTGGAACATAATAAAAATATATTAAAACCAATATCATTCTTGTTGGAAATAAAAGGTGGCAGTCACCAATGGCTAGAGTAGCCAACCTCACACCATTAGTAGCTCACAACTCCACATCTCCTCTAGAAATATTTCAGAATCTACATGGTTCCTGCATTTGGATATATATGTGAGCACCAAAAGATGTATCTAATACCCAATGTATAGATATTGAAAGATTAAACTCAATAAAGAATGTACCTTTAGCTTCCCCTCATTTCTAGGTGCAGTTCCTCTTCCAGTGGCATTGCTTGCCACATGCAAAACATACTGCTTCCTTCTCTTTTCTTTGTCTCAAGATCTTCCTTTACTTGGAAGGATGGTAATCACGAGCTTTAGACTTGTTATGAGTCTTAGGTCCCTTCACCTTGTACTTCCTTTTCTTATTCATCATAAGGACCACAGTTTTGTCACACCCCATGTCCTTGTACACTTAGAGAATAAAAGAAGTTACAAATGACTCTTCTCATTATTTCTCATGTTATAATTAACAATAAAATTGGAGAAGGACTAGGGGAGTGAGGAGAGTATGAGGTCTGTGCACAACTCATCTGAGAATTTAATCCCTAAGATGTCTAAGCATTTAATGTTACTAATAATCTTAACTACATGAGGCCCAGCTGGTGCCGACACTCCAAGATTAGTTGTAAATAGAGCGTTAGAGGTCTCATATCTATCTTTTCTTTCCTTCTCTTGACAGAGATCCTAAAGGTGAGACATCATGCTATACGCATCCATGTCCTCATATTTCTTCAGAAGCTCATTAGTCATGAATGATAGCATGAAAAACTGAACATTTGTAGAATCATTCAAATGTTTCTCATCAAGAGATAACTCTTCCTCACTAGACTCTTTACCAGGTGTATCAGAAATATGTTCTTCCAGCTCATATAATTTCATTTCATGGCATAGGAAAATGCATAAGTGCCTTTTCCACTCTTGGAAATTTGTGCTGGTGAGAAGGTTATCCTTCTCAATTATGGATCAAAGTTATATGTTTGAAGTAATTTTTATTACTGTTTCTAAAAATAACATGAGTATAGTTTTAGTAATTTATCTAATAAAATTTAGACAAATAAATGAATATTATATTTATTAATCTCCCACTATTTTATTGAAACCTAATTACCCTCACCATTGGCTTTAGAATATTTTATTACTTTAACATTCTAGTGAAAAGGATCCATATTACCCTTCTCATCACCCTAACTTTGGATGGCCAAATTTTTTGAAGGGTTTTAGGTTGGCATTCCAAATACAATCTGCATTAACTCACAATTCTTTGATCTGATGAGTGGACTCCCCAATACTGAAATCCTTAGATTGGATTTCCTCAACCTTTTACTCTCAGTTACACCAAGTATTTCTTTGATAGTCAAACCTTGATGCGAAAAAAGTTAAGTCAACCCAAAACTTCAAGTTAGAATTCCTCGATAACTAAAAGCACCTCAACTTTGGCTGGTCAAGCACTTTAAACCATGGTTCAATTTTAACTGAAGTTGTGGAAGGATACACCGAATTAATATATATATTTGATGGATTTTATCTTTTATATGCAAATTTAAAATTATTATCTTTATTACATGCTTGTTAATATTAAGTAAATTTACTTAAGTGATTAACCATGTCTTAGATAATGTTTACACAAAAGTCAATTTATTTTAGTTCTATCTTGTATGCTTGTTAATTCATTAATTCATACGATTACGAAAAAACATCTATAATGAAATAACCATGAAAGTTGATAGAAATAAAATAATTGTGTTATGATCATGATCTTTTACTAATTTTTAGTTTATGTAATGGATGATAAACTAACCGTCAACCTAGGGGAAAAACACCTTGAACCATTTATAGTTTGTGTTGCAGTTTTCCACCTGTCCACCTGTGTATATCTCTTGAATTGGTTTCAACTTAGTTCCAAACTTGAACCACCTCCACTAGCTTGGGAGCTCCATCCATTACATATGATTTTACTCACATATAGGTGGGGGGAACCAAAGGATTGGTTAAGGGGTTTTTATGAAAGAAACCATGGGCACACATGCCCTTATATAATGAGAGGAGGGACGACACATAGACTAACAATTTAATTTAATAATAAATTAAAATAAACCAATTACATACAAAGTTCTGGTCGAAGATCATGATCATCCACATACATGCAATGAATTATGCATTTAATTGTCATTCAATTATAATCATTATTATTTAAGGTAAATCACACTAAAATAAATTAATTATATTCAATAATTAATCAATTATTTTATCTTAATTCTCATCTGAATTTTCTTAAGATTCCCATCCATCATAATTTTAAACAAATTAAACAAATTTATTTAAAATTAACTATGTACAAAAAAATGCACCTTAGAGGAAACACGATGACTACCCTTCAAACTATCCAACATGTATTATAATCATATACCATTTACTCCCGCAACATGTGGCATACATGACTTATCACATAATTTCATGGCGTGTACTATCAACTTAATGACCACACATAACACATGGTATTTATATAGCATGTTATGCTTCAATGCGCATAGAGTAATAACTGTAATATGACTTATACACGATATGTAGATCCGAACATTACATAGAAATTAATTAGACACACACATATATATAACCCATTGCATGTCATGTACAATCTACCTAATGACCACATGAAACTCATGTTGATAAGGTTTGAACAGTATAATAAATTAATTTTTAATTCTATGTGATTTGGTAGAAGTACAAGACACATACATTAGAGTTAAAAATCATGTATTATTCTCACTATTTATCTACAACACACACCTAGGGACTCAGCATGTAACCATTCCATGAAAAATATTGGATTACACAGTGTGTAAATGGACTACACGACATGTGGTCTCTAAGTTACATGGTCACTAGTCATGTAGTCCATGTAAGAAGATACACGGTCCATCTGTGACTAAAGGACCACACATCATACACGAAACACGATGTGTACTCCGACTGACCATGCTCTAGGCTGGCCCGGGAAACACATAGTGTGTAATTAAATTTATCGTGTGTAATAAATGTACATGGATTGAATTAATTTCAAATTAATTTAGGGTACATTAAACACTAGTACATGATGTGTACCTCTAGGTTACTTGGTGTATACTATTGTGTTGTCTGGAAAGACTCCCCGAAACCTACGAATGAGATCTTTGAATTTATTTCATTTATAAAATTAATTGATTTGATTATATTTGGGATAAATGAAGAGGAATAAAGTAAATCTCACAATCTGTATTAAAGAATGATTAAATTGGAATTGAAAACTAATGAAAAACATGTAAATAAATCAATGATATTTAAATAATTATAAATAATTATGAGACCAATATGACACCACTTTTAGGTTTAGATCATAGTATAAGCATCATATGGGGAATGCCCAACTTTGTTTTTTGTTGCGATCAATGATTAATCTGAGATTTACATGATGATAAATGCCATGATCAACATAATTAAATTAAAGAATATAGACAATATATAAATACCAGAACCAAAGAACAAGATCTTCACATATTATTTATAATTATTTTAAGAAATTAAGGAATTACCTTGTGATAAATCCTTTCTTTGTTGATGGATCTAAAAATGTATCTACGTCATATCGTCATGCGTTGTAGGAATGAAGAATAGATTCCCTCCAGTAGTGATCCACACATGTTCCCTGAACCTCTGAATATCACCATAGGGCTCTCTAGGTGATATCATGGCTGATCCTAATGCTTTCATCATCCACCTTTGATCACCCCAAAAATTTATTCAAGGAAGGGTTCTCTTTGAGCTCTCTAGACTTGAGAGTGGTTGTGGAGGGTGATCGCTATAACAACACACATTTTTATCAATGAAATTTTCTTCTTATTATTATGTCATAAAACACATACATCACATAGAGAATCCAATAAAAACATTATTCTCACAAATGAAGAATGATACATTAGTCAGTAAATAAACCAATAAGATTTCCAAAATATTATAATTGGACAATAAATAAAAAAAATAAGAAAATAAGAAATGGAAAATTTGGATATGCTCGATCCACTAGAATGATTAGTCTCATGAACAAAGCTATAGAAATAAAAAATAATGTTAATAATATAATATTATTTTTTTAAAGATGAAAACATATAACCTTGTGATAAAGAATAAGTGAATGAAGAATGAATTAAATAAGTGGTGCAAGATCCCGACCTTTCATGAATGATCATCCTTGTTTAAATTTTGGTTAAACTTCCCTATTTTGGATAATGATATGGTTATTAGGTTTATGAGGAGTTTCAAGGCTGTCTTGGGGGATTCAGAACATTAAAGGAGGGGAAAAGAGGCCAAACAGTGTGAAACACATGGTTGGTGCATGGTTAATACAAATCGTGTGCCTGGCCCAAGAAACTGTGTAGCTTGGGGACCCTTCTGGACAGAGGTTGGCACATAGTTATCGCACAATTTTCCAAACTGTGTGGGTGCCTCTAAGAAACCACATAGCTTACCCCCTCTTGGATAGAGGGATCCACATAGTTAGTGCACGATTTGTCTAACCGTGCTGCTAAACCGTGAAACCCTTAAAATGTGTGAAATTTCCATTTTACCTTTTGATATTATTTATTTATTACCCAATTTTTTATCCCATTCCACCCCACCCAACCTAGGTGATGAACCATCATCCCCCTCTTCCTCCATGGATGGTTCTCCTTTGATTCTTGGCCGTTTGGAGTGTATTTGGGTGATAATCAAATCTGAGCGAGTTTAACTCTCCCGTTTGCTCTATTTTCTAGATTAGGGATTGTAGAATATATTATATTCGTACAAATCCCTAAAACCCTCACCTTTATATAATATTCTAAGTTGGGGATTTAATGCGTGTTTAAGTTTGAATCAAGGGATGCGTTTGGGCTAGTAATCATCTTCCAGCATGAGGTAGGTGATCCTTAAGCTTTAACCCATAGTCTTGATGTTTTATATGTGTATGTGGTTGTGCCAGTGTGTTTTATTGGTGTGTTTCTTTGTCTTTGATTATGGAAAGTGATCTAGGCCTTAGTTTGAGGTGTGAAACCCTTCACAAACCCAATTGGGTTCATTGATGATGTGAAACTAAACCTAGGGCTACCCATGGGGTATGAAGAACCCTTGGGAGTGGTGAAATATTTTAGTGAAAGTTGAGATAAGGGAAATATGAGAGTGAATGAGTTGTAATTGGTAAATATGAATGCGGTCTTGGATAAAAGGTAAATTGAGTTGATTAAATGTCAATTTTTTTGAAATGCCTAAGGGGCTCAAAATAGCTTAAATTTTGTGTTTTGGATTTTGATTCCGTTATGGTTTCTAAATGATGAATATGATTTTTAAAAGTGGGTAATGTTTTCAAAAGAGTTGTTGACCTCAATGTGTTTTAAGAAGGGGGTTTCTTATGAAATTTTAAATGATGTTTGAAATGAGGGCAAGGTTCCCTTTTTTTGAAAATGGTTTAATGGTTGTTTTGGATGGTTGAAATGGAAATAAAATCCTTGGGGAATGCTTTAGTTTTTAAAGGGAAAGACCCACGTTTTTAAAGGGTGTCTTCAACATAATTTCCAATAAGTGTTTTGAATTATGTTTTATACCATGATGTGGTTTTAAAGGTCCGTTGGGACTATAGTCATTAAAATGATCTATAGGCTAGTGAGATAGGATCTATGACGATTATGTTGTCTTGTTAACATGTTTATGAAATGAACTAAATGAAAAACATTCTTAGTTAATGATATATCATAAGGGTATATTTGGCATGATGTGAAAAAAGGTTAAATGGAATAAAGTGAATGTGTCAAAAGACTCATGAGTTTGTAATTGAAATGTGTAAATGGGTTAATGCATGTGAATTGATGAATATAATAAATAGACTATAGTAGGAAAAATGGAAATGTGTTAAATGGTCCAAGAAAAGTAAATGTCAAATGTGCTAAGGGGTTAAGGCTTTATGATGATTCATATGTTGTATGCAATGTGAATTGTAAATGTTATGTGTATTGGTTGTAGGGGTGTCCATGGGTCGGGTCGGGTTGGGTCAGGGGTGTTTTAGGGCCCGAACCAACACCGACGGGCCGGGCCGGGTCGGGCCGGGTCTCATACTTCACGGGTAGGTGACCCGACCCAACCCAAACCGCTGGGGCCGGGTTACCCGACTCATGGTCGAACGACCCGACCCGACCCAACCCTCTACGGGTCGGGTCAGTTTGGGTCGAGTTACTTGGGTGAACCCGACCCAACCCGACCCTACCCGAGCCAGAACGAGCTAGACCCAGCCCCTCCCTCCCCCCATACCCGACCCCTGCACTACCCAGACCCGACCCCTCCCTCCCCCCTGTGTGCAGCTAGACCCCCCCCCCCCCCCCCGTGCAGCTAGACCTGCCCCCCCCACCCCCCATGCAGCCAACCCCCCACCAGACCCAGCCAGCCCCCCTGTGCAGCCAGCCCCCCACCAGACCCAGCCAGCCCCCTCTGTACAGCCAGCCCCCCCTGTGCAGCCAGCCCCCCAGACCCAGCCCCCCATCCCCCCCATGCACCCAGCCCCCCAGACCCAGCCCCCCCCCCCCACCAGACCCCGATCCAGCCCCCAACACCCCCCCTGTGCAGCCAGCCCCCCAGAGCAGACCCAGCCACTCCCCCCTAGACCCCTGTCCAGACCCAGCCAGCCCCCCAGACCCAGCCCCCACCCGCTGGGCACCCAGCCCCCACCCCCTGTGCACCCAGCCCTCTAGAGCAGACCCAGCCAATCCCCCCTAGACCCCTGTCCAGACCCAGCCAGCCCCCCAGACCCAGCCCCCCCCCTCCTGTGCGGCTAGCCCCCCAGACCCAGCCCCCACCCCCTGGGCACCCATCCCCCACCCCCTGTGCACCCAGCCCCCAGCCCCTGTGCAGCCAGCCCCCCAGACCCAGCCCCCCCTCCCCCCTGACAGACACCTGTGCAGGCAGCCAGCCCCTCAGACCCAGCCCCCCCTCCCCCCCTGTGCAGCCAGCCCCCCAGAGTACCCAGCCCCCCCCCCCCCCCCAGAACCCTGTCCAGCCCCCCAGACCCAGCCCCCCCAGACCCCTGTCCAGCCCCTCCCCCCCAGCCCCCCATGTGTTGTGCGGCCAGCCCCCCAGACCCAACCCCTCCCCCCCAGACCCCTGTCCAGAAACCACATTCAATAATCAAACTGAAAATAATTGTGCATTTGAATTTGTAACACTATGGAAATAAAACTATAATGCAACTATATATCAGCATTCATGCTGAGCTAAATATATAAATAAATTCATTTCTTCATTATCAAATAATTTCTTGTTTGACATGCACTTAAAAACCTCAAACCTTTACTTACAAAAAAACTGTTTGGAAAACTGATAGGAGGGAAAAAACAGCTTGGAAAACAACCATACCAATGTCTTGGTACAAAGATAGAACTGTAGCTTCTCATGGGTGGTCTAGAAGTGGTTGTGCCCAAAATCCATGGAACACCTGAGCTCGATGATTTTGATTACACAAATGAGCGTGAGGATGTTGACGGCACACATTAGTAGGTCATTGGCTCTGTACCCAAAAGAATGCATCTTTCTCCCCCATACTCATCCAATGACCGTAGGCACCGACACATGAAGAATCGGGTAACTATTTATTACAAGTAATAAGTTCCATAAACAATTTTCAATAAGTGCTGAAAAAAAGTCCAAGTTGATTGAAAAATAAAATATGATTGCTCTTTTTTTAAACACATTATCACCTGATGCACAATGGTGATTTCTCTCTCTCCCCTGACTTATTCTTTATAGGGAACTTCTTGTTCTAGCTCTCACACATGGTCACCAGATGCACAATGATGAAAATCACTTGAACACAATTTCACCCCCATACCCCCCCCCAGACCCCCCCAGACCCCCCTGTCCAGCCGCCCCAGACCCAGCCCCTCCCCCCAGACCCCTGTCCAGCCCTCCCAGACCCATCCGGGCCCCTCCCTTCCCCAGACCCAGCCCCTCCCCTATCCTCCAGCCCCTCCCATGTTCAGTGTCCAGCCCCACCAGACCCAGCCCCTCCCCCCCAGACCCCTGCCCAGCCCCTCCCCTGTCCAGCCCCCCAGACCCAGCCCCTCCCTCCCCCAGACCCAGCCCCTCCCCTGTCCATCCCCTCCCCTGTCCAGTGTCCAGCCCCACCAGACCCAGCAGCCCCTCCCCCCCAGACCCCTGTCCAGCCCCTCCCCTGTCCAGCCCTCCAGGCCCAGCCCCTCCCTCCCCCAGACCCAACCCCTCCCTTGTCCATCCCCTCCCCTGTCTAGTGTCCAGCCCCACCACCGACCCAGTAGCCCCTCCCCCCAGACCCTTGTCCAGCCCCTCCCCTGTCCATCCCCCCAAACCCAGCCCAGACCATCCCCTCCCCCCCAGACCCCTATCCAGCCCCCCCAGACCAAGCCCCTCCGAGTGCTTGCATGGAGGGAATGAAATGAAAACATTGCAGGTAGCAGGCAGGAACATGCTTATTCTGAAATCAGAAATGAATGAAAATGGATGAAATATGAAACACTCATCTATAGACATTTCAATATCAAATAAGGTAGTGGGTAGGTAGTTGATCCTTCACTAAGTCATCAACCATATTTAAAAAATAATCACAAACCTAACCTATATCAGACAACAAGATCTAAAAAAACTCATATGTGATGACAATATTATGAAAAGAATTTGTAAAATAATCATAAATTTATACCTTAATTAAGAGTGCTCTATCATCCTTGATTCTTCTACTTTAGATAGTGAAACTCTGATCATGAATTGTGATGGATGGTGGCATATCTTAAAAAAACACAAAAAAAAAGATTAAGTCGGTCTTTTACTTTTTCAAACAAACGTTTATAATTGAAAAATGAAAAATGATAAAAAAATCATAATATTTTTAATTCTAGTACCTGATTCAATTGATTCCACTTCTTCTAGTTGCTTTCTAATGTCAATTGGTTTAGACTTTCTAAACCAATTTTGTGAGCAAATTAATGCTTCAACAGTGTTGGGATTCAAGCAACTACGAAATGGATGAAGGACTCATCCTCCTGTACTAAAAGATGACTCTAAAGATACTGTAGTTAAAGGAATTGCTAGAATATCTCTAGAAATTCATGAGAGAACATGATATTTGCTTGCCTTTCCTTTCCACCAACCCAAAATATCAAATCCTTCAAAATCATCCTCAGAATCATCAATCTCAAGATATCTCTCTAGTTAATTCCTTTGTTGTGTCATCTGCCTTTTCCTTTTCTTTAATCTATATGCATCTTTCCATTTATCATCATCATGAATATGTGACTCTTGATGAGAAATGGACTCACATTTATCACCAACAACTACAATGGGATATCTACATTTGTAAAACTCATAGAGATTATTCAGAACCTCTGTTAATTTACTGATCAACTAATTTTTGTCTTCTTCATCATCGAACATCATTTCAAAACTATCCTGAACATATTCCAATTTATATCAGGGATCAAGAACAACTGCCACAAGCAAGAGAGAATTAAAATTTGAACCAATACCCCAATACTTGTCCAACTTAAGCTTCATTGTAATAGCCATTGCACTCACAGTAATATCATGACTCTTCATCCATTTCTTGATTTTTCTATATATGTCATAAAGTGTATGAAAGAATGTGTGACATGTCACATGAAAAGAACCAGAAAACTCAACAGTTCTATCATAAATTTTTTTAGGAACTTTACAAATACACGAGCATGCTCCCAATCATATGTTGTAGGAGCCCCACCTTCACAGACAAGAGCACTCCTAAAACTTTCATCCTCCTCAAGGCGAATAAATAATTTTTCATACTTCTCTGCAACATCCAACATAAAGTAACAAGAATTCCACCTAGTAGGCACATCAAGAATTATGGCCTGTTTACTAGGAATTTTTAACTCCTCGGTTATGCTTTTGAAAAGAGCCAATCTTGAAGGTGAACTTCTCACAAATTTGTAGGAAGCTCTGATTCTAGCAATTGATGTCGATATTTCCTTTAACCCATCACTAACAATAAGGTTTAAAATATGTGCACAACATCTAACATGAATATACTCTCCATTAAGGATAGACCCATTCCAATCATTAACCCTCATCGCCAAATAACTGATCGCTGTATTATTAGAAGTAGCATTATCCACTGTAACAGTGTTAATCCTTTCAATCCCCCATTGTTTTAATGTCTGTTCTAATACTCGGCCAATTATTTATCCTTTATGATCCACAAAAATACAAAACTGGATGATTTTTTTATTCAATATCCAATTATCATCAATAAAATGTGCAGTCACACACATATAATTCAAATTATGAATTGAAGTCCATGTATCGGTGGTAAGACATACCATGTGAGAGAACATATCAAACATAGACTTCAATTTTTCTTTCTCAACCAAATATAACTGCAAGCAATCCCTAGAAACTGTTTGCCTAGATGGAACTTAAAATTGAGGTTGAAAAACTTCAATAAATTCTCTAAAACCTTGATTCTCAACATACTTAAATGATAAATCATCAATAATTATCATTTTAGCAAGAGCTATTCTACACTCTTCTTGGTTAAAATGATCTAATGAAATTTTAACCATCCCATCATCCTCATCTTCACACTTCTTCCTAAGACCAATAGTGGTTTGACTTTTGTCAAGATTTTTGTGTGGATTTTTGTTGCACCTTATCAAATGTATATTTAGATTACTAGTTCCATGTTGGCCATATGTGCAAGCATAATCTTTTCCACAATAATTACAAATAGATCTACCATTTTTCTTATGAAAATGATCCCAAGCTTGAGAAATTCTAGAACTAGTAGGAGCTTTAGGAATTGTTACCTTTTCAGGAGACCTATTACCCTCACTTTCTTCAACTGGTATGTTACTACTCCCTCCTCCTATTTATATTGAATGTGTAGTTGGAGTAGACCCCATATGACTTTGGGTTCTTGCACCAACTAGAGGATTAGGACCACTTATTTTATCACCTTCCATGATCTCTAGCTGCTGTCAATGGGAATAATTAATGAAATGAAAATCCATAAAGTCCTAAAAAATTGACAATAATCATAAAAGGAAAGTCTCACCACCATGATTCTTACTCAAAAAGATCCAATATAAGCACATAAAAAAACGTGACAACTCATAACCCAAAAATAATCAATGATCACAACATAATGTATAATCCATGTAGAAACACACAAGGAGCTAATGAAACATGTTTATCTTGGAGTTCATACATTGAACCTTCTATCAATAAGTTAACAGTGACACAACTCATCACCCAAATTACTTTCAAAAAGCCTCATTTGTGGTGACATACATACCCACTAGCTAGTTATAACATTCTACTATGGTATGGGTGTCTATCCAAGTTATTACACTCAGGAAACATTCCTAAAATTTACACTTGGTAACCTAGGTTCCTCATGTTTTGGATAAAAAGATGTAGTTAACATAAAGAAAATGTTTTAATGTGAGATGCACACTACCCTAAGGCATTATAACAAAATAATAAAATAAAATTTTACCTCTAACACACACACCCTCTTAAATTTAATAAATTGACTCATCCAAAACTAGGAAACATGAATCAAAATTCATATAATCAAATTAATTCTCATAAGTATAAACAATAGGTGATAGCACACTCATCAATGGTGTAAAAGGAAGATAAATTCTAAATAATCACCAACCAAACTCAAATCACTAATAAGGGTTTTCGAATAAAAATTTCTTACCAATTAGTGAACTAAGTGAACCAATCCAAACCGCACACACACGCATCAATATGCAGTAGGAGGAGGCGCCACAAAGCACACCCAAAATCCAAATTTTTCAATCTCAATCCTATTTTAATCCACCTTTAAAAGAAAGATAAATACTAAAAAATCAACAACCAAATTAAATTCAAAGCCCTGCCACCACTAATAGTAATAGGGGTTATAGAAATTGCTTACTGTTGTTAGTATGTTATACAGGAGGAGGAGGCACCGCAAGCCAAGGTTGGGGAACTTGGGGAAGGAGGAAGAGGAAGGAGGAGAGGGAGGATATGGTTTTTTCCGACTGCAACTCGCGAGGGAAGGAAAGGAGATTAGGGGGGTTTCGTTCTACATTAACTCACGAGGGAAGACAGTAGGGGGGTTTCGTCTGACTGCAACTCGAGTAGGGGCCGACGCGGGAGAGAGAGGAGGAGGGAGAGAGTGCGAGGGAGGAGAGGAAAGTCTCGTCGATCGCGAATCGCAAGGGAAGAGGAATACAGGGGTAGGGTTTCTTCGGTCGGGGGGAGAGGAGGGAGAGAGCGCGAGGGAGAGGAAAGAATTGTCAGGTCGGGGGCGAGCGAGGCCGACCCTCCCTGCGCCGCGGCTAAGTGTGAGATCAGTATTTTTTTTGGTTGGGCACCCATCGGGTCACGGGTCGGGTCGGGTATAAATGACCCCAACCTGAGACCTGACCCAAAACATATAAAATTGACCCGATGTGAACCCGACCCGAGGTTTTTTTTGTAACCCGACCCAACCCGACCCAACCTGGTCGGGTCGGGTCAAACCCGTCGGGTCGGGTCAAGTCTGGACACCCCTAATTGGTTGTGTATGGGTTGTGATATGGAATTTTTGGTAAATGGATAAATAAGAATGTGAACATGGCTTGGTAGTGTGGGGTATTGGACTTGAGGATCTATGCCCACGAATCAGGAAAGACTGAGGCTCTAAAACCCACCCTATAATTCATGGGTTAGGGAAGGTGATTGAGGCTCCATGCCCCTAATGATTTCATTTAATGAGACTACCTAGACTGATGCTCCATGGTAAGTGTGATATATTTATTTATGAAATGATTATCCCTAGCGAGATAGGGAACTTGACATATCCCCTTATGCATGGTAATTGATCGGATTAGGATGTAGTGTAAATGATGTAAATGCCTAAACCATGGGATAAATGATGAGAATGATCAAGTGAATACTATTAACTAAAGGGTATGTGATAGTATGTGATTAGTGAACACCCCCTTTTGGATAAAAGAGTGTGTAACCCCTTGTTCCTTAGATTAAACTCCCAGTTCCATATGAGTTAGCTTTTTTGGTTGGTTGGCTCTAGAGAAATTAATGCATAAAATGAATATTAGATAATTACCTAAATTATTTCCTTGTTCCCTTGTTTTCTTGTTGTAAATTTATTATTTGGATACATAGTTGTATTGACTGGACATTTCTTAGACACTTTTTGTGGTCTTCTATTGATTTTGTACTCACACAATGCTCGGGCCACCATGGCACTTGGGTACCCAAGCATATGTTACTTGTTTTTAGGTACAAGTTCAGGATATGGACTTGATGTTTGGTTTATGAATGAGATGTTTGGTTGGAGAATGGGTTTTCAAGACAAGTTGGGGACTCGGGTCCATGTTTTGGAATTCTTGGTAGTTTTGGTTTTGGGATTTTATTTGTATGACTGCATGACATGTAGTGTATTCATTATGTTGTTATAACATGTGCTACTTGGTTACTTAATGAAATTTTTCGCATGCTATATATTCGTTATTCATGCTGAATATTATGTCTTTTGAGGTTATTTATGCTATGGATTTACTTTGATAAGTGGGTATAGTATCCATAATGTTCCTTTAATGACCCGTGCTGCTATTCAAAAACCTCTTTCATATGGGGAGGCACACCTAAGGTTATGTGGAGACCCAACTCAGGGAACCAGTTTAGTGGCTACTGTGATAGGGACATTACAAAGTGGTATTAGAGGAGATCTTTTATCTTATTATTTGAGGGATGTTAGATAGAAAACTAGGATATTATTGGGTCTTGGTAATGAGCTCATGCTTGGGTTCCTGTAGCCCCAAGTACAAGGGAAAATACAGGTTTCTAGGGGTGGGAATTGATGTTTGGTTTTGTGTTTTTATAGTTTTTTTTTATTTCCACCTAGACTGGTGCACCTATATGTAATGTTATTGATTTATGAGGTTTTATCACTTGGCCCAGTGTGTTAAGAGAGGGTGTGTGAGTTTATGCATCATTCTAGGCACATAGGATATATAGGCCATCCATATGTTTCCTATGATTGAATTGTGAATGACATGATGTTAAACCAAATGGGTATAAATGTAGAATTAAATAAAAGATATGGATGTTGGAATGTGGGTTAAAAAGGTTTTGGGAAATGCAAATCCTTGAGTTTTATAAATGGTAAATGTTTTGAAATATGAATTTGAAAAAAGTTTAGTTTTTTTGAAATGGTGGGTTAATAAAAAGGTTTTTGAAAGTGAAAATGCTTGGGTTTTGAAATGGAATGTTCTTAAATGTAAAACCTTTGGTTTTAATTGGTAAATTATGATTAATAAGGGGCATGAAACATTATGGGACTAGTAGGGATATTGGAAATGGGTATCCCTAGTGTTGTGATCAGTCCCTACGTTTGGTCGGTTTGGGTAGAGAGAGTTCCCTAGTTTGAGACATTAGTTTTGGGTCATGAACTTTTATTGGTTTTTAGATGCATGGTAAAAGAGATATTCTTGTTGTTCCCATTATAGGGCTATGACCTTGGGTCGTGAGATGTTTTCCGGTAATGTGGATGTGGTATCTTTTAAGGGTTGTGATCGTACAAGTTGTTTTTTGGACCCTAGGGTGGGTGTTTACTTATAGTGCTGAGGTATGTGTATGAGTATGGTTAACCTGAGTATAAGGCCTAGAGTGAATTTCCTTAGGGGTGCGCTAGATACAGTATGTTTTGGAGTTGGGGTAAGAGTGTCATCATGAGCAGCAAGTTGGTTGGGGTTGATGTGAATGAATTAGAGAGAGAGATAGAGATAATGACATTTTCTTGATGTGATTATAGTTAGGGAGTTGGTTCCCTATGATCTTTGATGATGACTTTTGAGAGAGGTGGGATGATTTCTAGTTCTTTTTGGTGCGTTTGACACATGCATACATTTTGGACTTTGATAGTATAACACAAAGAGTGTCCCCTAGTGCGGGTTTATCCTAGGGGCTAAGTGGGAAGGTTAATGGTGTTATAAATGAAACCCTAGTGGTGGTTATGAGTTGTTAGTTTTGGTAAATAAAGGGTATCCTCAAGGAAGGTTGGCCTAGTGTTGAAGGTGCCTTAAGATTTGAAGCACGATTGGTTATTTTATAGGTAGAATCAATGCACGGTTGGTGCTGTATAGTGTGGCCAAAGTGTATGGTTATTATTTGGTTTCCTTCTCAGAAGATATTTGAGTTCTTATGTTTGATTATCAGGATAGTTTTGGGGAGATGTAAGGTTATCAAGAGCCTTTACTCATGGACTTGATGGTGTTGGATGTAGGAATTGATGTTGATTTTGGGCGAACATGAAAATAGTGACCAAAGAATAGATGGACACTTCTGGTATGGAAGTGACACCCGGGGTGGTAGTGATCATGTGTTTGGGATTGTTTGTACAAATAGCTGGTTTTTTGGATGAGAATTTTGAGAATACCTTGAGAGTCCAATGTGGCTGCTGAACCAGGAGGCATGGTCAGATGAGAGAGCGAGTGCTGGGCCTAGCTCTGGTGATGTATGACTTGCATGAACTAGAGTCAAGTTTAGTGTGTGGTTGCAAGAAAGTGAGAGACCTTGGGGGCCTTGAGGAGGTCTTAATGTGGGATCTCTTTGGTAAGACACAATTCCATTTGGGGGTGTATGAACAGGTGGATTAGGATGAGATCCTGTCATAATTTGGTGCGATCATAGTGGGGAGTGCGAGTTATGCGTGAGATAGTCGGGTTGTGGATCAATGTGGTAGTCGATGTGTTTCCATGTAGATCACAGAGTTCATGCCAGAATGCCTCAAGTGGGGTAATGGTAGGGGTGCCAAAGGGAATGTTGGGCCATGACTATGGGACAAAGGGTCATTAAGTGATAGTGGGTTTTGGTCAAAATTTCCATTCGAGTTGTGGTGTTTGGGTGTGGATGAAATGTTGGTGGGTGGGGAAGCCTGAGAATTATGGAAGGTCAAGGTACCCCCTTAGTGGGTGGTGACATAAATTATGTATAGTTTCATTGGTGTTCATCAATGACTTCTTGGCGTACTTTTTTCTAGTGATGATCATGTCCAATATCTTGACATCGTCCATGGTGTGCTGAGAAGGCTCTGATGTTACACCCAGATACTTGAATGTATTTTAGTTGGACATGGGACATCATAGAGCTTATTATCTTAGGGAGGAACATATGGAGTCATGTGGTGGAAAAAACACCATCGACCGGTTATGAGAGAGATCCTCATGATGGCTCGAATGTCATTGAATACCATATGTGCCATTTTTGAAAGATAATAATGGATAGTGGTTGATGTGGGTTTTATTGTTTTGGGAAAAGTTGGAAAACCATGTACAAATTTTAGGTTCAACTTTTGATCGAAGTGTGAGGCATGGTGGTTGAAATTGATTGATAAAAAAGGTGATAATGATACTCCTAAGGCGGGGAATGTATGTTGGTCATGGATGTGTGGAGAAAACGATGGAGTAGAGGTGGTGGAATCATGATTCCATGGTGAATCATGTAAAGTGATTGTTTGGGTTCCTTGTGAAAGTCCAGGTGGGCCTTGGATGTGGTGGTATATCAAGACGAGTGATGGCTTCAGGCTCTGGCTGGGTTTAGAGGTGATCTAAGTGTTTGCATCAGATTCGTGTTGGTGGGTGTTGTAGAGCCGACAATAGGTTGTGGACAAGTGAATGATATGATGGTGAAGTTTCATTGGAGACCGAGGATGGGTTCCGGTAGGTGCATGTAAATGATGGAGGTGTGCCTTAAGGTTGAAAGTGTTTTTTCCGGGTAGAGGGGCGACATGCCAACAGTAGAAGTGGGGCACCAATAGAGTGAGTCAGTCGGGATCACCTGACCTAGTTGAGTAAAAAGGGGATGGATGTGGTGGGATATAAGCCACCTACAGTTAATGTTGGGATGTTAAGTAAGCTCCAGTAATGGGGACAAGTTTGAAAGAAGAACCAAGTTGTCTATAGTTGTGATTTGGATGATGAAAGTGTAAAAAAATTGAGTAATTTCAGTGATAAGGATGAATGCTAGGATTTGGGTGAAGGTATCATGGATGTTTGGGCACTGTGAGTTGGGAAACACATCGGGTAAGTTATGACGGTTGAGTTGAGGTTCTGTTGGTGTCTTTTTCGGTGATATAAGTGGACAACATCGGAAAGTGGTGGTGGTTAACTAGTATATATGGTGGGGATCACCATAGCGGTCAAGTGGTTAGTTGATGATGTGAGAGGCTGTACGGGTTAGATGGACTCAAATGAGCGTTATCTTGGTGTTTTAGTTTTGGTAATTATCCTTGGATCTTGTTTCAACCAATTTCATACCTTAAGGTGAAGATTCTACTTGGGCTACATTATGTGTGTTTGAATTTGGATGTGGATGTTGGGTAATCGAGTTGTAGGTCGGTGTAGGTCAGGAAATATGGTTGGAATATGGATTTTTTTAGGTGAAGCTAGCTTGGGTCACCATTAGAGCTTGGAAAGAATAGGGTAATATGGAACTAAGTGAATTGGGCCATGCGTTGTGGAGAGGATCAGACCGAGGGTGTTTTAGTTGGCTCTCCTAGGGTAATGTAGTTCCTTGTTATTTTCCTTTTGTGCGTTGGTTCATTGGTGTACTCATACCTTTCTCTTGTGTGTGAAGTTGGTGATGATAAGTTAATGTGGACACGTTCTTGAAGAGCATCGGTTTGTGGTTGTGGATTTATATTGGGGGATTTTTTTTCTTTGGGGCAGTATTGTTTCCTTTGTCCAAGTGTGGTGACGGTGTGGCTGTGCCCAAGAGAAATCTTGGGAAATGAAAGTTGATAGGTAGACCCCTTGAACTAACCTTTGGGTCTTAGAGAATTAGCAAGGCTAGGAAGTATGGCTTGAGGATGAGCTATATAAGGTAGGGAGGTTGTAAGATCCCAAAATTTCATGAATGATCATCCTTGTTTAAATTTTGGTTAAACTTCCTTGTTTTGGATAATGAGATGGTTCTCGGGTGTATGAGGAGTTTTAGGGGTGTCCTAGGGGTTTGAAAAATGAAAGTAGAGGAAAATATGGCAAACAATGTGAAGTGCATGGTTAGTACAAACCATACACCTGGACCAGGAAACCATGTGGCTTAAGGACCCTTTTGGATAGAGGTTGGGGCATAGTTACCACATAGTTTTCCAAACCATGCATGTGACTCTAGGAAACTATGCGGCTTGGCCCCTATTGGATAGAGGGAGCCACACGGTTGGTGAACAATTTGGCTAACCGTGTGGCCAAACCGTACGACCCTTAAAAAGTGAAAAATTCACATTTTTCTCTTCCAATCTTATTTTTTTATTCCCTGATTTTCCCCCCATTCGACCCCCTCTAGCCTAGGTGATGAACCAAAAAATCCCTCTTTCTCTGTGGATCGTTCTCCTTCAATTCTTGGCCATTTGGAGTGTGTTTGGGTGTAAATCAAAGATCAGGGTGAGTCTAACTCTCCTCTTTTCTCTGTTTTCTGGATTAGGTCTTGTAGAATCTATTCTCTTCTTCAGAATCACTAAAACCCTCACTTTTCTAGAAAATTATAAGTTAGGTCTTTAATGGGTGTTTGAGTTCAAATCAAGGGATGAGTTTGGGCTAGTAATAATCTTCGAACATGAGGTAGGTGGTCCTTAATACTTTTCCTATAGTCTTGATGTTTTATATGTGTATGTGGTTGTTCCAATGTGTTACCTTGTTTTGTTTCTTTGTATTTGATTATGGAAAGTTATCCGAGCCTTAGTTTGAGGTGAAAAACCCTTCACAGACCCTGTTGGGTTTGTTGATGATGTGAGACCAAACCTAGGTCTACCCATGAGGTATGTCAAAACCTTGAGAGTGGTGTAATAATTTAGTGAATGTTGAGATAAGGGAAATATGAGAGAGAATGGGTTGTAATTGGTAAACGAGAATGGAGGCTTGGAAAAAGGGTAAATCGAGTTGATTGAATGTCAAATTTTGAAAAATGCCTAAGGGGATCAAAACAAATTAAATTTTGTATTTTGTATTTTTATTCGATTATAGTTTCTAAATGATGAATTTGATTTTTGAAAGTGGGAAATGTTTTCAAAAGTGGTGTTGACCCTAATGTGTTTTAAAAAGGGGTTTTCTTATGATATTTCAAATGATGTTTGAAATGAGGGAAAGGTTCCCTTTTTGTGAAAATGGTTTAATGGTTGTTTTTATTGTCTAAATAGAAACAAAATCCTTGGGGAATGTTTTAGTTTTCAAAGGGAAAGACCAGTTTTTTTAAAAGGTGTCTTCAAGATGATTTCAAATAAGTGTTTTGAATTGTGTTTTATACCATGATGTGGTTTTAAAGGTCCGTTGGGACTATAGTCGTTGAACCAATCTATGGGATAGTGAGATAGGATATATGATGATTATGTTGGATTGTTAACATGTTTATGAAATGGAATAAATTAAGAATGTTCTTAGTTAATGATATAGCATAAGTGGATGTTTGATATGATGTGAAAAAGGGTTAAATGGAATAAAGGGAATGTGTCAAAAGACTCACAAGTTTGTAATTAAAATGCATAAATGGGTTAATTAATGTCAATTGATGAATATGATAAATGGACTATGGTAATAAAAAGGGAAATGTATTAAATTAGATAAGAAAATTAAATGGTAAATGTGCTAAGGGGTTAAGGATTGATGATGATTCATATGTTGTATGCAATGTGAATTGTAAATGTTATGTGTATTGGTTGTGTATGGTTTTTGATATGGTATTTATGGTAAATGGATAAAAAAGCATGTGCACATGGCTTGGTAGTATGGGGTATTGTAATTGAGGATCTACGCCCATGGGTTGGGTTAGACAGAGGCTTTAAACCCCACCCCTATAATGAACAAGTTAGAGAAGGGGACTGAGGCTCTATACCCATAATGGTTACATTTGATGATACTACCTGGAATGAGGATCCATGGTAAGTGTGATGTATTTTTTTATGAAATGATTATCCCAAGTAAGATAGGGAACTTGACCTATCCCCTTATACATGGTAATTGACCAGCTTATACCATAATGTAAATGATGTAAATGCCTAACCCATGGGATAAATGATGAGAATGATCAAGTAAATACTGTTAACTAAACGGTATATGATAGTCTATGATTAGTGAACACCCCCATATGGATAAAAGTGTGTGTAACCCCTTATTTATTTTCTTAGACTCCTTGTGTGACTTGAGTTAGTTTTGTTGGTTGGTTGACTCTAGAGAACATATTGCAAAAAATGAGTATTAGATAATTACCTAAATGATTTCCTTGTTCCCTTGTTTTCTTGTTGTACTTTATTATTTTTATACACTATTGTACTGAGTGAATATTTATTAGAAACTATTGGTGGTGGCCTACTGAGTTGTACTCACACCTTGATTAGGCCGCCATGACACTTGGGTACCCGAGCAGATGTAACTTGTTTTCAGGTACAAGATGAGGACATGAACCTGGTGTTTGGTTCATGCATGGGCTATTTGGTTGGAGCATGGGTTGTCAGGACTGGGTGGGGAATCAGGTATATGTTTGGTAACTCTTGGTACTCGTGGTTTTTGGATTTTATTTGTATGACTGCATGAAATTTAGTGTATTCATCATGTTGTTATAGCATGTGCTACTTGGTTACTTGTTGACATTTGTTGCATGTTGTCCATTCATTGTTCCTTCTAGATATTATGTCTGTTGATGTTATTTCTACTGGGGATTTACTATGATAAGTGGGTATAATTTCCCCAATGTTCCTTTATAGACCCGAGCTACTAGTCGATAGCCTCTGGTGTATGGGGAGGCATGCCTGAGGTTATGTGGTGACTCAGCTCGAGCCATCGATTTAGTGGCTACCAGGCCGGGGATGTTACAAGTGGTATTTTTAAAGATTAAGGAACCTATACCATTGAAATAATAATCTGGTGGTTAGAATAGTAAACTCACATATGAAATCATAAATAAAATTTAGGTATCTTTTTAATAAGAAAATGATATATTTATATCATGGTATAAGTAAATAAACATTTTAAAAATGATAAATTATGTGTTGTTTTTTTGTAAAATGTAAACATTTATTTAATTTTTTAATTAATATAATTATTTAAAAGAAAATTTATTTTCATAAAATATATTAATAAATTAATATTATGTTTTATTATAATTGTAATATAGTTTTATGCAACCTTAATTAATTTTTCGAAGGGTTATAAAATCGATTATAATATTAAAATCAGTATTTTTTGAATAAATGATGATTTTATTTAAAAATTAAATTTATCATATTTATAGAATTAGTTTCATAAAATGGATTCCATTTTTTTAAATATACACATAAAAAAATTATTTGGGTGAATTTTTGAGATTTTTCTAAAATAGTTGAATTTTTAGTGAATAGTGAAATACAATAATTTACAGTATTTAACACTAAGATAAATACATGAATTTTTGAGTCATATATTGTGTAATAACCATTATCTAGAACCCTAATTTACTATTTACTATATTTTTTCATAGGAATCAACACTATTGATAGTGTTTAGCTAAAATAATAAAGTAATGAATATAATAATAAAAAACACCCCTCTCCTCCTAAAAATACTACCCCTCACCACCCCTTGTACTCAAACCTTATAAGACTTTTATCTTGTCAATATTATTCTAAATTTCCTTCCCAATCCTCTTATACACTTCCAATATCTATTGGTCTTAACAAAATACCAATTCCAAGTTCTTTAAGGGGTCCTTCAAGGTGGTGATATTCAAGAGGTAACTTTCTCAAACCATCTATTTTAATTTCATTTATTATTCTTCCTTCTCTACACCTATTTAATACATAAAAGAATAATAATTATAGTATCATTTATATAATTAAATTTTATATTTCTAATGGAAAATCTTATTTACACACCTATTCTTATCTCTGTTTTTTCAAAGAAATGAAACTGTTGTCCAAATTATAGTGGTTTCCATCTCCGTGGATAATGAGTTTTCTTTTTCCATTACCAACTTCAAGGATGGTCATAAAACTATTATTATGGTTAAATAAGATTTTGATATGTATATTAATTTTTTTTCATGTTCTATAACTAATATATAGACATATTATTAAATAAAATGAAACTAGTTCGTGATGGTTAGAAAAACCGCCAAAATAAACTAAACATTTATCAGTAAAGTTTTATTAAACAAATCATCATCATACTAGAAATGATATATGAGACCATTTAAAATTATATAAGTTACTTAATACCATATAATTTCACTTCTGGATAATTATTCCCATTTGACAAGAACATCCATAATCATACACAAGTAAACTGATCATGAAACCATGAAATGAACACTACCATAACGACAAAATTGAAATTTATAACTCTTTGAAATAGTTATAAATTAACTTAATAAAATTATAATAAGAGGTTCTAAATTAATTAATTAATTAATCTAATTTTATCATATAGGATATTAAGTGAAAGTACATAAAACATTCATACATAAGGTAAGTGACCTCTCCAAACCTCTATATTTCATTTAAATAATGATTTATTTATATTTTCCTAAAGTTATCACTTAATTATGATTTTATAATTATTATATATTCTGTATATATGTTAAAAAAATACATATATATCTCAATTAATCTTTATTTTATGGGTAAATACATATTTTAAAAGGTTCCCTTCTCAATTCCTCTCGATAAGCAAACTTGATTAAAGGGAACTTCTCCTTTTTTTACCCATTTTCAAGAACACTCCATAAACTATTTTAAGCCTCCAATATTTTTATAAAATCACTCAATTTATCATGAAAAACTATTTTAGTTCATATCTAGTTTTATACAAACAATTATGCCTTTATCCTCTTTAAATACTCTTTATTCTTTTCCCTAAAACTGCACTCAAGTGGAAAATTTCTAATGTTAACTAACTACTCTATTTCATATTTTAAATTTCTTTGGACATAATTATTCATGATATATTATTATTTTTTCTCTATTAATTTCCAAGTATGATTTAAATCCATTCTTTCATGGATACCATTGTTATTTTCCCTTTGGTTATGCCTCATGACATGATTACGATACACATTTCTTTCCATGGGTAATCCTTATATTTATTACTTATGTTTGATCCTCTATGTGGAACACATATGCATGGACATGTTATGATGGGTTCAACCATATTTAACTCTAATGCATTGGTTAATGTTTATTCTCATGAGACATTATGTATAGGATTAGGGAGTAAACCTAATCCATTATGGGTCTTTGTCCACCATGTGATATAGTCTTGGTAGTTAGCCTTGACTTATGTTAATGTCATGTTATATATTACTACGACATTCCTATGTTTCCATGATCATATGATTCCATGTTCATTATGTTATTACTTCGTATGTTTATTCACGAGCCATAAATTTTATGTTATCATGTTATACCTTCTAACTTAAGTTCTATGATTCATTCTCGTGTTTATTCTATTACTGGTATTTTTAGCTCATCCCTTTTGTTTATGTATTATCCAGGTTATCCCATATAGATGTAGGATCTAAAAGGAAGTTAAGACCTCATTACGGAGATTAATAAAAATATTTTTTTATCACAGTTTCATGTTTTCTAATTATGTACATAGTTATTCAAATAAACTAAAATTTTTATCCTTGTTTTGTATTTTATGGATAATTATGCTTAAAAATCATTTAATAGTATGTGTAAAAGGCTTAGGTTTCTATAGATGGTATCATAGGATGGTATAATTATTTTTGGGGATTAGGACTAAAAAAATTTAGTAATAATTCTAGGGATAATTCTATCACCATGGATAACCTAGATTGAAACTTAGGGAATCGTAAGTTATGATATAATTTCATTTATATGTTATTACTTCCAAGTTTATGGTTACCTTTTTATATTCTCATCAGATAAGTATTAAAGCACCCCGATTGTAATTTTTTTCTCTTTTTTAGTTAATGATGGGAAATAGGAGAACCCATGCTAAAAACTGATGTGATAGGCAATATGATAATTTACCTAATGAAATGAAAAATCTAATGGGAATGGGAGCTCAAAACTTCATGAAAATACTAGATAAATCAGTTCAAGTTATGAATAATAACTTGAATCATGTAGAGAACCCTGATTCTCTTAAGAAAGATAAAGTTTCAGTTGAACCCTTTATGTAACAAATACCTCCTATATTTAGTAGATCTTCTTCTCCCCTCATAGCAGAAAAATGGATTAACTCCATCAAGAAGATATTATATATTCTCCAATACTGAGAAGAAGAGAAAGACATATTGGCAGTCTATTGCTTTGATGATGAATCTGATCAGTCGTAGAAACTGATCAAAAGCACAAAGTATAAGGAGTAAATTTATTCCATGGATTGGGAAGTATTTAAGAAAATATTTTTCAATAAATATTTTCCCTTAACTCTCTGTATTAAGATGAAGAGAGAATTCCTCAGACTGAAGAAAAAGGAAGATGAATCTATCAGGGTGTATGAGGTAAAATTTATAATGATTTCATGATACACCTTTGTATTTTTCATGAACACTGAAATAAAGGTGGATCACTTCTTTAGTGGATTAAATCCAAGTCTATGAAAAGCCTTCTAGAATCGTGAAATTTACAGTAACGAGGAGATTATATTTTGTTCTCTTAAGGTTGAAATGGTGATTGGTGACTCTCACTGGTCTCATGGTCTTAGAGATAAAAATAAGAAAATCGAGTTTAATATGAGAGGATCAACAAATAAATCCCACGAATGAAAGAAAACCCAACATCCCACATGTCAAAAGTGTGGGAAGAAGCATCCCAGGAACTATCTAAAGGGAACCATAAGATAATTCAAATATGGAAGAAAGTGGCATCAAGCTAATTATTGACAAAGGGATTTAAATAATCCCACTAACATGGAAGAATAACGAAAGGTTAAGATCAATACACAACCTATAGTGTAGTGTTTCAAATGCAAGGAACATTTACATTATATGAGACAATGTCATAATCCAAGGGTTGTATGAGACAATCAACAACAACAACCTACAAGGAAGAAAGGAAGGGAATATTCTATCACTACCACTAAGGTGGATCCCAACAATAATTTGGTGATAGGTATGCTAGTTATTCATTCAAGAATAGAGAATTTACTATTTGATTCTGGTTATACACATTCTTTTAAATCTTTCAAGTTTAGTAGAACTATTCAAACACCACCTCAAAATATGAAGGTTGATTTATCTATGAGAACAAAAAATGGGGAAATCATTAAATCTAAATTATATAACTCCTCCTAAGTTAATGTTTGTGGACTTAACCTCCCATCAAATCTTGTATTACTTCCTTTGGTGGATTTTGTTATTATATTGTGCATGGATTGACTATCTTTATACAAAGCCAACATAAACTATTGGGAAAGGGAGATTACTCTTCACATCCCAAGGCATCCACTAATTATGTACAAGTGTAAGGAAGAGGATAAATATCCTTTAGAATCATCATCTCAATTGTGGATATTATTTCCTTATGATAATGAATATATAGCTCAAATGATTGATATAAAGGAGAGAATCATGATTGAATGCATGCTCATTGTGAGGGACTACATTGATGTGTTCCCTAAAGAATTTATTGGCCTTATTCCTAAATGAGAGGTTGTGTTCTCAATTGATCTTATACCTGGATCTATGAAAATATCAAAAAACTCCTTAAAATATGGCCATAATTTAGTTGGAGGAACTGAAGAAGCAGTTATAAGAGAATATGGACAAGGGTGTTATATTATCAAGTTATTTACCATGGAGGTGTTTTAGTCCTATTCATCAATAAAAAGGATAGATCAATTCAACTCTACATTGATTATCATGATCTCAAAAAAATCACGATAAAGAATAAGTATCCCCTACCACCAATAGATAACTTGTTCGATCAACTGTAAGGGGCCAATTATTTCTCTAATGTGGACCTTCAGTTGGTATATCACCAATTAAAGGCAAGGAATGAATATATTTATAATATTTCCTTTATAATGAGGAATGGATAATTTGAGTTTATAGTGATTCCCTTTAGACTCACTAATTTTCCATTAATTTTCATAGACTTAATGAATAAAGTCTTTAGAGATTACCTCAAAAAATTTGTGGTAGTCTTTATATATGATATTCTAATTTACTCCAACTGTAAGGAGGAACATGAGGAGAATTTGAATACTATTCTAAAGACTTTGAGAAGGGAGAAACTATATGAAAAGTATAATAAATGTGAGTTCTGCCAAAGATCCAATACCAAAGTGGTAGAGGCTCCTGTTTGGCATCCGAAAGACCCAAGATCAAATCTGGGTGGAGGTGAATTTCTGAGTTGTTGTAGTAGTACTGTAGAAGTTACCATAATAGGTACTGTGTGGTACTATAGAATCCAGAACTATTCATCCAATTTGGAAATTTGGGCCACATTGGTTTGGGCCTATGGGTCTTAGGGCCTTCGGGCCACCGAAGGCATTTGGGCCATAGGAACTTCAGTCCATAAAGGGTCTTCGGGTGGTAGGGCTTTCAGGAAATCAACGGACTTCAGGCCACATAGACCATGATGTAGATTGGAAAGAATACATAGGAGCATAAACAGAAGAGGATTAGGAGCAAGTATCAACCACTAGAGAAAAGTTAATTAGATTGTAAGAATGATAGGGTATAAAAACTATTATTAGTACTAGGAACCATGCATCTCTGCATGGGGAAATTCTATCCAATCAACAATGTGAGGTGGGGATTTAGGCTCATTTAATGATGCATATGTTGGGGAGGAGAAGTTATATTGTATTATGGTTGGGACTTTGGGTCATGTATTGGGCATTGTTCCTCTAGGTCTTCGGGTCATGTACGAGGCCTTGTGATAATGGGCCTATGGTTCAAATAAGGGTTCCCTCTCAACCCAGTTAAAAATGGGACTATCCAAAATAAATAAAAAATAAAGGCCTTTAGGCCATTCAGGAAGGCAAAAAATATGAGTTCTGGATGGAGGAAGTTTCATTCTTGAGGCATGTTATCACTAGTAAAGGAATATCTACAAACCCTTCTAAAACAAAGGCGGCCGAGGAGTATCCCAGACCAGCATCTATAATAGAGATATGTAGTTTCCTTGGTCTAGATGGGTATTAATGATGATTTTTGAGTTACTTTTCATGATTTTCAAACCCACTAACCAAGCTTAATTGGAAGGGAGTAAATTTTATCTAGATCAGTGAATGGGAAGATTGCTTTAAAGAGTTGAAAAATAGGATTATCACTACACTGGTACTTACAATACCGACAAGTGGGGAACTCTTTATGGTATACAACAATGCTTAAAAGAAGGGGTTAGGATTTTAACTAATGAAAAATGAAAAAATGATAACCTACGCCTCAGGGAAGTTGAAATTTCATGACCAAAACTATCCCACACATGATCTAGAATTGGAAGCTGTGATATTTGCATTGAAAATATGGTGACATTATCTCTTTGGGGAGAAGTGTGAGATAAATACTAATCAAAAGATATTTGAATATATATCCACATAGAAGAATCTAAATATATTCCAATGAATATGGTAAAATCTCATCAAGGATTATGAATTCTCAATTTACTTCCATCCTGGTAAAGCAAGTAGAGTGGAAGATGCTCTAAGTAGAAAGGATCCTATAACTTTATAAATGATGAAAATTGAGAAGGATCCAATATTCTTAGACTTGAAAAGTATAGACATGAGAATCATAAAGGAAGGTACATTATCATTCCTTTAAAAAATTATTTTGAAACCATCTTTTTTATAAAAGATAAAGGATGCTCAAAGAAATGATGTGGAAATTCATAAGAAGGTGGAAGCTATTAGAAATGGAAAATCCTCAGAGTTAAAATTAATGAGGAAGGGGTTGTAAGATTTGGATCATGATTATATGTACCATATAATCTGGAGATAAAGAAAGAGATTATGAATGATTCACATAACTCAAACTTCTCTATTAACTAAGGGAGTACGAAGATGTACCAAGATCTTCGAGAGAACTATTGGTGGGAAAATATGAAGAATAAGATCGATGAATATACATCGAAGTGCCTGGAATTTCATCAAGTGAAGGCTAAAAGGAAAAAGTATAAGGGGATGATGCAACCATTTACCATACCTACATGGAAATGGGAAAACATTACTATAGACTTTGTCACTGTATTTACAAAGACATCCAGAGGAAATAATGTTATATGGGTCATTTGTATCTTCTTACAAAGACTGCTCGCTTTATTAAAATTTGATAGGACTTCTCACTCAACCAACATGCACAGATATACACCAGAGAAGTGGTGAGACTGCATGAAGTACCATTATTTATTATATCCGATCATGATATGAGATTTAACTCTATGTTCTAGAAAATTCTTCAACATGCTATAAATACTGAGTTGAACTTTAGTATGGCTTATCACCTCCAAAATGATGTTCAATATGAGTGTACTATTCAGAAACTGGAAGACATATTGAGAGAAATGCTCGATGAACTTCAAATGAGGATAGGATCAACATATTCCAATAGTCAAGTTCTCTTAAAACAATAGTTTTTTCCCAAGCATCCAAATGGATCCATATAAATCCATTTATGGGAAAATATATAGAACACCAGAATTGTGGGATGACATTGGTGAATGTAAGATGTTAGGACTTGAAATGGTCGAGGAAATGGAAGAAAAGGTGAAGACCATCCAACAACATATCCGAGATTCCTATAGTCGATGGAATAGATATGAAGATAATCATCAACAATAATTATATTTTGAGGTTGGTGAAAAATTATTCCTCCACATATCTCTATAGAATAGGTTTATGATATTTGGGAAGAAAGGAAAGTTCAGTCCTAGGTATATCAGCCCATTTGAGATTCTTAATCATGTTAGAGCTATGAACTATCAAATGGTACTTAAACCAACCATGTATCAAGTAAATGATATATTCCATGTATCCCTCCCAAGGAAGTATATACCAGATCCCTCACATGTACTAAACTCATAGGTGGTACAACTAGAAAATGATATCTCTTATGAGGAGCAGCTAGTGAAGATTTTGGACTGTAGAGACAAGGTTCTACACAACAATACCACTCACCTAGTCAAATTACTATGAAGAAACCATAAATATAAAGATTAAACATAGGAATCAGAGGAAGCAATGAAGGAAAAGAACCCTCACCTATTTCCACCATAGTATGTAAAATGAAATTTCAAGGGTGAAATTTCATAAGGGGGGGAAATGTAACGACCCAAAATTTTATCAATGGAATTTTCTTCTTATTATTATGTCATAAAAAACATACATCACATAGAGAACCCAATAAAAAAATCATTCTAATAAATGAATAATGATACATTAGTAAAAAAAAATAATAATAATACCGAATATTATAGTGGGGTAATAAATATAAAATCAGATAATAAAATGAGAAAATTTGGATATGCTCGATCCACTATAATGACCGCATTCATGAACAAATATGTAGAAATAAAAATAATGTTAATAATATAATATTAATTTTTTAAATATGAAAATATATAACCTTGGGAGAAAGAATAAGTGAATGAATAATGAATGAAATAAGTGGTATTTATAGAAATTAAGGAATATATACCATTGGATTAGTAACCTAACCATTGGAATAGTAATCTGGAGATTAAAATAGTAACCTCACCTATGAAATTATAAATAAAATTTAGGTATCTTATAAAGAAAAAAATTATATATTTATATCATGGTATAATTATATAAATGTTTTAAAAATGATAAATTATGTGCTGGTATTTTGGTAAAAGGTAAACGTTTATTTATAATTTTATATTTAATATAATGATTTAAAAGAAAATTTATTTTCATAAAATAGATTCATAACTTAATATTATGTTTTATTATAATTATAATATAGGTTTATGCAACCCTAGTTAATTTTTCAAAGGATTATAAAATCGATTATAATATTAAAATTAGTATTTTTTGAATAAATGATGATTTTATTTAAAAATTAAATTTATAATATTTATAAAATTATTTTCATAAAATGGATTTTATTTTTCAAATATACACATAAAAAATGGTCAGGGTGGTTTTTTGGTATTTTTCTAAAATAGTTTATTTTTTTGCTGAATAGTGAAATACGATAATTTACAGTATTTAACATTATAAGCTAAATACGTGAATTTTTGAGTCATGACTGATGTAAGAACCCTAATTCACTATTTACAGTATTAAGTCATAGAAATCAACAATATTTATATTCTTGAGCCAAAATAATAAACTAATGAATATAATAATAAAAAACACCCCTCTCCCCCTATAGATACCACCACCCATTCTCCTCACTCATTCTAAGCCTTGTATCTTGTAAATATTTTAACCAATTCCCTTAAAAAACCTATTACATGAATCTAAGAGCTTATGGTCTTAGAAAAATACCAATTCCAAGTTCCTCAGGGGGTCCTTCAAGGAGGTGATATTCAAGAGGCAACTTTCTCAAACCATCTATTTTAATTTAATTTCTTATTATACCTTATCCACACCCACTTAATGAATAAAAGCATAACAAATACTGTATCATTTATATAATGGAATTTTATATTACTAATAGAATATCTTCTGTCCACCCCTTTTCTCATCTCCACTTATTCAAGGAAATGAGACTGTTGTCCAAATTATGGTGGTTTACCATGTCCATGGATAATGAGTTTTTGTTTTCCATTAACACCTTCAAGGAAGGTTATAAAACTATTATTATGGTTAAATAAGATTTTAATATGTATATTATAACTTATTTCATGTTCTGTAACTAATATATAGACATAATATTAAATAAAACGAAACTAGTTTGTGATGGTCGGAAAAATCACCAAAATAAACTAAACATTTATCATTAACATTTTATCAAATGAATCATACCCATACCAAAAAAATGATATATGAGACCATTTAAACTTATATAAGTTCATTAATACCATATAATTTCACTTATAGACAATTATTCCCATTTGAAAAGAACTTCTATAATTATACACAAGTAAACCGACCATGAGACCATGAAACGAACGCTCCTGAAACAATGAAATTAAAATTTATAACTCATTGAAATGGTCATAAATGAACTTAATAAAATTATAATAAATAAAATAAATATATAATAGGTTTTAAGTTATGTAATTAATTAATATAATTTGATTATCTAGGACATTAGGTGTAAGTGCAGAACACATTTAGACATAAGGTAAGGGACCTCTCTGAACCTCCATATTTCATTTGGGTAACACTTTATCTCTCTTTTCATCAATTTATCACTTAATTATTATTTTATAATTCTTATATATTATATATATATGTTCCAAACATATATATCTAGATCAATTTATCTTTATTTTATGGGGAAATACATATTTTAAAAGGTTCTATTCTCAATTTCTCTTGATAAGCAAACCCAATTAAAGAGAACTTCTATTTTTTACTACCCATTTTAAAGTACACTCTATAAACTATTTTAAGCCTCCAATATTTTTATAAAATCATTCAATTTATCATGAAAAACCATTTTAGTTCATTTCTGATTTTATGAAAACACTTACACCTTTATCCTATTTAAAGACTCTTTAATCTTTTCCCTAAAACCGCACTTAAGTGGCACCTTTATAATGTTAACTAACTACTCTTTTTTATGTTTTCAATTTAGTTGGACATAATTATTCATGATTTATTCTTATTTTTCCATTATGAATGTAAAACAATTATTTAAATCTCTTATTTCATAGATACCATTGTTATTTTCCCTTTGGTTATGCCTTATGACATGATTACAATACCCATTTCTTTCCATGGGTAACCCTTATATTTATTCCTTATGTTAGATTATTTATGTGTCTCACATATGCATGAACATGTTATAATGGGTTCACTTAAATATCACTCTAACAAATTGTGTAATTTCTAGACTCATGAGACGTTATGTATGGGATTAGGGAGTAAACCTAATCCATCACGAGACTTTGTTCATGATGTGATATAGTCTTGGAAGTTATCCTTGACTCATGTTTATGTAATGTTATATGTTAATACCACACTAATATGCTTCCATGATCATTTGATTCCATTTACCTTATGTTATGCCTTCATAAGTTTATTAATGAACAATATTTTGATATTATCATGTTATGCCTTCTAACTCATGTTCTATGATTCATTCCCATGTTTATTCCCTTAATGGAATTTTTAGATCATCCCTTTTGTCTATGTATTCCATAAGTTATCCTATGCAGATGTAGGATATCAAAGGACGTTAGGAGCTCATTATCGAGATTAATAAAAATATGTTTTATTCTGGTTTCATGTTTTCTAATTTGTACCTAGTCATCCAAAGACACTAGAATTTTCTATCCTTAGTTTGTATTTCATGGATAATTATGCTTAAAAATCATGTAATAATATGTATGAAATTATTCGTTTTCTATAATTTCTATTTTTTATTGAGATAATTCTTGGGGAGGGATCTCTCTAGGGATTTGAGAGGATTCTCTTCAGATCTAATTATGCACAACAAAAATGAATTGGCTATCTTAAGAAAATAATATTATTGAGTTTATATACTACTAAGGTTAGAAAATAATAATTTAACATGCACCCTTATTATTTCTGTAATCACTATGAAACCCCATGTCTATATTATTATTATTATTTATTGACATGTTCTAAACTCCTAATAAAACTAAACATTATTTATTCAAATAATATTCAATATATATTATTTCCCATCATAACATTAAACTTGGTCCTCTATTCCTCCATAATATTTATTGGACCTTGAATAATTACTATTTATTTAACAAATAAATATCACTTCATTATTCACCAATAAATAAATAAATATTATATTCAATAAATAACAAATAAATATTTATTAAATATTATGATCACATAATATTCTATTGAATAACTGGTGATAGAATATATTCGATCAATAAAACATGAATAATTATTAAACCACATGTGGGAATAATATTTATTCAATTTTTTAAATAATAAATATTAATATTTTTTTAACTGAGATTTTAGATACATTTAGTGCGTGATTCTCTATGCCTCTTTCTCAATGGAATTAGGTGAAGCAACCTAAATTCCAAGGTTAGCATCTAGAAACATTATAAGGAACCCATAGAGAAAGAAGTTAATGATGCAATGAAAAAATACCTCATACAGATGCTTACTTTGTAATATAATCCCTTTATTGTGATATCTTTAATCAAGCAAGTTGCATGCTGGTTCCATCAACCTATGTTCTTGATATATCTTTCTTTAATTTTATGGAAATAGAACTTTCTTATAGAACACCATGGACATGGATTTATTTAGGATATATCATTTCCATCAAAGGGCCTGAGATATAAACTTCCATTAAAAAACAAAAGGGAAAAATCTTTTCTCGCAATATTCATTAATGAAATATTACTCGTGATGCACTCAACGTATCCTATATCACCACAAGCATATTTTATCATGGTTTTCATCAGTATATCTGTAATGCCCCGACCCCAGTTACCCAGAGTCGGTGCATTATTACATAACATTGGCATGATCACAAGAAAGATCAAATCTCGAAAGACCGATTAGTTTAGTAGCCTTGGAATAACTAGATATATTCATAAAGTTTTACATTACATCATAAAAATGAAAACTACAACAACATAGTCTCCATAGTCCACACTCTTATCCCCTTATACTATCTTTGCAGGTCATTCATAATTTACTTCTTCACATCCTGTGAAAAATAAAACATAGAAAAGGGGTGAGTGCAAATGCCTAGTAAGGATAACAATATAGCAGAAACTTTCATAAATAAGAATAAACATTTAAGGCAATGTATAACTAAAACAAAAGCCATTTAAACTAGAACTTCAACATAGTATGGCAAAAAAATATGAAATAATTCCATTTACTTATTCACATGGATATTCTACTAATCTAATAATCACATGCAATATCAATAACCACTTTCATAATGATGGAATGCATAATTCCAGACTATCATAACCAAATAGCCAAGGCCTCGTGCCAAGACTGCAATAAGATTTTGTCAAGGCCTTGTTCCAAGACACTAGTTTGTCTCATGAGAACTACTGATGCATCGAGGATCTATAGCGGGCTCCACCCGACACATATTAAGTCCAATGCATTCCCATATGAAAAGGTTTAAACATAACATAAACATTCATATTAAAACTAGCATACGAAATGCCAATACTTTCTCCATAAAACATGAATGGTATAAAAATAACACATCCACAGTCAAAAAAATAAAAAAATATTTAATACAATATTGAAGTTTTGTATCATAACAAATCAACTTCAAATAAGCTTAAAATCCATCAAAGGATGTTGACACAGATGAAATCAAAACTCTTTTTAGAGAAATATCTCTTTTTATTTGGAAATCATTTAAGAGTCATATATTTATAAAATAAAACATTTTCTTTGAAAATATTCTTATAAGATTGTAAGGGAATCTTTGAAGATTTTATAACGGCGGAAAATAGCCACACCCGCCGTATAAGTTAAAAAAAGACATTCTTACCTTAATTCTGTCGAAAAGGTTAAAAATGACCTTGTTTGGAAAACGACGGAAAGATTACTTTATAAACATCTTATAAAAATTAAAACAAGGGTATAAATGAATTTATTTCATATTTTGTAAAATAGTAATAATGTTTTGAAATACACTTTCAAGAAACATGGATGTGGATGATAAAGAGGACCCAGTAGATAATTACGTATAAACAACCTCGGATAATGAAGAGATTGTGAAATAACCCTTACCTTGTACTTTTCCTTAATTGAGGGTAGGTTAACCTCCTGTATAATGGTGAAATAATTTTTATTAAATTATACAATAATCATATACATTAATATGATATCATATATGATCTTTTAACATTTCTTTGTTAATAATATCTTAGAATTATCATCATTTCGGGTGTTAACTTACTCATTTTCTTTTATATGTTTTGTTATGTAATCCATGTTTGTTGTGGATAGGTTGTATCTTATTCATATCCAAAATTATATCAAGTCCTTAAACATTATTTTTAAATCATAAAATGATAATTATACTTGAATGGATACGATGGAGAATGAATCTCATCGCATTCGTGGAGACGGTAGTCCGTACGTACGCACGAGCGACAATATCATTCTTTTGATATTAAAATAATATATAATTGGATGGTATATCATATATACAGAATAATTATCATGTTATATTTATTATTTACATGAATTACACATCATTATTATACCCATCCAAATAATAATTTATTGAATAACAATTACACCACGACGTGGAGATGGTAAACCGTACGTACGCACGTATGGTGACATGTTATTCAAAGGATGATAGAATACTGAATATGGTTGTACCATATTTATAATAACATTAAAGTATATAGGAGATACTGGATTCAATATTTTATAATGGGAATAACAAATAAAGAAGAAGTGGAAGAAGAAAGGAACTTGAAAAAGGGTGGTGAAATCATTACCTCTTCTTCGGGTTCTTCCTTTTGATTTGATCAAAAGGGATCCTTAGGTTGGATTTCTGACTAAAGGAATGCCTATAGGATGAATTGAGGGAAGTTGAGAGAGTATTGGGGCAGAGTTTGGCCGATCCAAATGGATTTGAAGGTGTGAATTAATGAGAAGGGGGAGTGCCCTTTTATAAGAGGGGTGAGGGGCACCTTTGGAAAAGCTAGAAATATTATTTTATAATAAATTCATATTCGATTTCTAATGGATCCAAAGTGTATTATTTAAATGTTAAGGTGGGTATGGGTCTAAAACCACTCAACCAATAGGATTTAGACAGGTTTGGGTTACTATATTAACCTTATCTTTAAGTATTAACTCTTAGTTAATTAGTTTGACACTTACCATGTCACTTTGTATTTTTATATTATATAGTTAATAAACTTACTATATACCCCCAAGTGACCCTCAAGTGATCCATTAATGATACACCTATCATGATATAAGTCTCTTGGCCGAACCTTAGATTTTTAGGAATTGCATATCAATTAATAATATAATATTTGTTTTAAAAACTCTTTTATGTCAATTTTGACACTATTCAATAATTGTTTTTTGTAAAAATCACAACAGAATGATTACTTCTAAAAAAGTTAATTAAATCATTCCTAATATATCATATTAATCTATAAAATTAGTTTAATTCATAAAAAGTCTCAAATTATATTTATTTGGGTATTTATAATATCAATTATTTTAATTTTTCACTATTATGGTAATTACTGCATCATCATTGTTTCATAAATAAATTAAATTATTTAATGTCTAAAAATTATAAATAAAATATAATTATGTAGGAAATATTTTTATCTTTCTAATGAATATTTATAATCTAATTTACCTTATGTGTAACCCTATATTAAAAATGTTTTAGTAAATAAACTTTGATTTTAACTCTTTCAACTCTTCTTTGAATTAAATAATAATAAATGTCCTAATCTAATTCAAGTGGACATAAATGATAATATTTTATTCCTGAGGTTGTTTTTGGTCGAGATACACTTTTCCAATAGAATTAGGACATGTGTTAGGGTAATATTAATATCATTTTTATCCTTAATTACCCTATTTACTTTTAACCGTGGTAAATAAAAGTAAAAAGTTACTATTCACCAAAAATTATTTTCATCTCATTGAACCACATTTTACTCCTTGATATTAACCTTGTCTCTCGGATTTTCAAAATTCCACTCACAGAAGCGGTAAAATTATGTTTTATGAAAAATTCAGTTTTTTAACTACCACTTAGTGGTTTCACTATTCATCCAAAAAATGAATGTTTCCAGAAAAATACCAAAAAGTAGGCCTAAGATATATTTGATATTATGAATTAAAAAATGATGTATATTTTACCAAATTCAAAACATATCAGTTGCATTAATTAATTTAAAAATTAATTCCCGTCGTCAAAACAAATAGCGTGTTTTTAAGAGATAATAACTATCAAAAGATTGACACTTGTTTATGTCTAGTTTAATTGCAAAATTATGTACAATGACAAACATTGTATTAAATGGTAAAAATATATTCTAAATATACTTTAAAACCACTCAAATTCATAATTTATCAATATAAATTATTTCGATTAAAAAAAGTTGTTTTTAATTAAAATTTAGTAATTTTCACTATTCATCAAAATATAAATGTTATCTGAAAAGTTCCAAAATTTCACCTTAGGCTAAATTCGATACTCCAAATACAAAAATGAAGTCCATTTTGAGAGATAAAATTTATAAAATTTCAAAAAGTAGGTATTACTATTCATAACGGCTAGTTTGATTGGTTGTGGTGTGTGTTAGAACTCGAAGTTGCGTACAACACACGCTACTGTATTATTCAAAGGAAAGCGTACCGTGGAAGCTTGAGATGTTTCATTGTAAATTTTTGATGTCCCCATTCTAAAAAGTAAATTTATTTAGTCAAATTGAATATATAAAAGTTTAAAATATTGGATTTAAAAAGGGTTCACTATTAAAAGTTGGTAAAAGTGCAATACTGAATATAAATTTGTTCTTACATTATGTCTAAGAAACTCATAATATGAATTCTAAAATTATAAGGATTATATAAAGTTTAAAATTTAGTTAGTACTATTCATAATCTCTTTTGAACAGCTTGTTTGGTAAGTCATGGTGTGCTTGAACTCAGTGGTGCGTGTAGTGCAAATTATTGAATTATTTTGAAGAAATAACACACTATGAAATCTTGGGTGTTACATTCTCCCCTCCTTCAATAAATTGTGTCCTCGCAATTTGAAATTGTTCTTCAAAAATAAAAGGTTGAATATAGAAAATATCTTTGTGGGAAAACCCACATCGGAAATTGGGTTAATAAAATTTAGTCTTAATAAGAGGAAAAGAGAAATGAAAGGGTCACCACCATATTATGATCTCTATTCGGAGAACATTGGTGGAAATTAGAGATATATAATTTGTGGAAAAAACATAAATATTTATAGGTAGTGATTGAGGTCATCAATCACAAACAATTGTAAAATTGAGGGCCTTAAATTCATCAATCTATGATGATTTAAAATACCATCGGTTCAGCAAAACATATGGTATTAGGATAACACATTTTTTTTTGTTTTAAGATCCCTTCACTAAAGTATAAGAATTAATTTCTTCATTGAATAAGAGAAGAAGAAAAATATATAATTGACAAGTAGATTCTCATCCTTTAACTAAGTTCTACCACAAAATCATCTTTCACTCTAAAAGATAATAGAAATTAAAAATAATATTCTATTTATCCTATTCGTATAGGGTTAAAAAAATTAATTTATAATTCATCTAGCAGAACCATTAAAAAATGACATTAGTCAATCCAAGATGTCACGTGGGTTAGTGGTAGGTGATACACCCTTGTTGCCCTTCGGTTGTGGGTTCAAGTCTCGCGACCTTGCCGGACGCGATGGGTTGCCGCCCGACCTCCGAGTTGTCCTTTTATGGAAATCCAAAATAATCCAAACTAGAAATATCCAAAATACTTCAGTACAAAATTTATAAGGAAGGCAAACACAATGAAGATCCTTTTTTCCGTGTAATAACATGTGATCACCTTCATCATGTATTCTTTTAAAACACTGCAACATCCTAAATTATCATAAAACCTTATTGATTACATTCATGATCCCTTATTCCTTAAAGAATAATAGATATACTCCTTCAATCCAAAAATGTTGTAAACCCCAACAATGATGAAATATACAAATCATTAATCAGTTTCAAGGTACTCAGGAATATCCAATATAATTTATCCAAATCAATCATGTATTATTCTAAAATCACTACCTCGGTATCAGAACCATATTATGGTCTATCTTTCTCTCAAAAATATATTTTCCAAAAATTTAACCTCCTATTGAGTCACTTTTCTTTGTTCCACACAATCTCAAGTCCTTAATGAAATAGTACTGTAGTACAATCCTTATATACTCCATAATTATTATAACAAGTACATTGTTGATACAACACTCAAATGACATAATCAACATAAAAACTCCAATCATTCCTCTTCATCTGTGGTAATATCATAACTTGATTATTATCCAATAGAATCATTTGCGGTATAGTTTGATTACTGGGACATAGGTTCGCGTAGTGTCCAAACTCCTTGCAAATGAAGCATTGTACATTTGAAACCATTTTCTTACCCTTCCAGTCACGTAATTTATGCCCTTTTCCTCCACACTTATAAAAAATTCCCATTCCTTTCAGGAAAGTTCCAGGGTGTTTCTTCCCACAGTTATCACATATGGAAAAAATTCTTCTTTTCCCTCTTCCATTTATCCGTCTTTCTCTCTTCCATCCTTTTCTTCTCTTGCTTCCCTTCAAATCCATAGGACTCAGTAAACTCTTTACTTATCTTATCAACACATGATATTATTTCTTCATATGATGATAATACATGGGAGACTATTTCTCTTATAAATTCTAGCTTAAGACCATGAAAAATATGATCCTTCTTTCTCTTTGTATCATGTGCATTGCTGGAGTTCTCATTCCTTCTAATGGGTGCCATTTCTAAACAATGACATACACTAGATTAGTTTATGAATAAAAATACCTAATACCAAACTTGTAAAACACATAACATAAATTAAATAGTTTATGGATATAATCCATAATCATAAAAATGTCTCCTTTGAGGAAGTATATACTCATAAACCCTTCATAATGGTTTGTAAATAAAATGAGAATTATCCTAAGCATATCCCCCGGGAGTGTCGTAACCAAGAGTGCAGTAAGGCCCGTTGTCGTGCACCAGTTCTCGTTCGAGTCTAGCTTAAAGCAGTGTTTTCGGGTTTTACCCCTAGGTACATCTGTGCCAGAGCCGCCTCTACCTGCTCGTATCCAGACAGGGATGTATTGCTCAGAAAACTCACAAAATCTCTACAATACCAAAATTCTAGGAAGTTCTTCTATACTGATCTTCAAAGTTCATCTTAGGTCTACGTGCTCTAATCAGAGTTTATCTAAATATAGCTTCCAAGGTTTGTACTAAACTTCCTCTGATACCAACTGTAATGCCCCGACCCTAGTTACCCAGAGTCGGTGCATTATTACATAACATTGGTATGATCACAAGAAAGATCAAATCTCGAAAGACTGATTAGTTTAGTAGCCTTGGAATAACTAGATATATTCATAAAGTTTTAAATTACATCATAAAAATGAAAACTATAACAACATAGTCTCCATAGTCCACACTCTTATCCCCTTATACTATCCCTGTAGGTCATTCATAATTTACTTCTTCACATCCTGGGAAAAATAAAACATAGAAAAGGGGTGAGCTCAAATGCCCAATAAGGATAACAATATAGCGGAAACTTTCATAAATAAGAATAAACATTTAAGTCAATGTATATCTAAAACAAAAGCCTTTTAAACTATAACTTCAACATAGTATGGAAAAAATAAAATGAAATAATTCCATTTACTTATTCACATGGATATTCTACTAATCGAATAATCACATGCAATATCAATAACCACTTTCATAATGACGGAATGCATAATGCCAGACTATCATAACCACATAGCCAAGGCCTCGTGCCAAGACTACAATAAGATTTTGTCAAGGTCTTGTGCCAAGACACTAGTTTGTCTCATGAGACCTACCGATGCATTAATGAGCTATAGCGGGCTCCACCCATCACATATTAAGTCCAATGCATTCCCATATGAAAAGGTTTAAACATAACATAAACATTCGTATTAAAACTAGCATAAAAAATGTCAATACTTTCTCCATAAAACATGAATGGTATAAAAATAAGACAGCCATAGTCAAAAAAATCACAAAATCTTCAATACAATATGGAAGTTTTGTATCATAATAAATCAACTTCAAATAAGCTTAAAATCCATCAAAGGTTGTTGACATAGATGAAATCAAAACTCTTTTTAGAGAAATATCTCTTTTTATTTTGAAATTATTTAAGAGTCATATATTTATAAAATAAAACATTTTATTTGAAAATATTCTTATAAGCTTGTAAGGAAAGCTTCTAAGATTTTATAACGGCGGAAAATAGCCGCACCCGCCGTATAAGTTAAAAAAAGACATTCTTACCTTAATTCTGTCGAAAAGGTTAAAAAGGACCTTGTTTGGAAAACGGCGGAAAGATTCATTTATAAACATCTTAAAAAAAGTAAAACAAGGGTATAAATGACTTTATCCCATATTCTATAAAATAGTAAGAATGTTTTGAAATACACTTTCAAGAAACATGGATGTGGATGATAAAGAGGTCCCAGTAGATAATTACGTATAAACAACCTCAGATAATGAAGAGATTGTGAAATAAACCTTACCTTGTACTTTTCCTTGGTTGAGGGTAGGTTAAACTCCTGTATAATGGTGAAATATTTTTTATTAAATTATACAAGAATAATATACATTAATATGATGTCATATATGATCTTTTAACATTGCTTTGTTAATAATATCTTAGAATTATCGTCATTTCGGGTGTTAACTTACTCATTTTATTTTATATGTTTTGTTATGGAATCCATGTTTGTCATGGATAGTTTGTATCTTATTCATATCCATAATGATATCAAGTCATTAAAAATTATTTTTAAATCATCAAATGATAATTATACTTGAATGGATTCGATGGAGAATGAATCTCATCGCATTCGTGGAGACGGTAGTCCGTACGTACGCACAAGCGACAATATCATTATTTTGGTATTAAAATAATATATAATTGGATGGTATATCATATATACAGAATCATTATCATGTTATATTTATTATTTACATGAATTACACATCATTATTATACCCATCCAAATAATAATTTATTGAATAACAATTACACCACGACGTGGAGACGGTAAGCCGTACGTACACACGTCTGGTGTCATGTTATTCAAAGGATGGATAGAATACTGAATATGGTTGTACCATATTTATAATAACATTACAGTATGTAGGATATACTGGATTCAATATTTTAGAATGGGAATAACAAAGAAAGAAGAAGTGGAAGAAGAAAGGAACTTGAAAAAGGGTGGTGAAATCATTACCTCTTCTTCGGGTTCTTCCTTTTGATTTGATCAAAAGTTATCCTTAGGATGGATTTATGACTAAATGAATTCCTCTAGGATTAATTGAGGGAAGTTGAGAGAGTATTTGGGTAGAGTTTGGCCGAGCCAAATGACTTTGAAGGTGTGAACTAATGAGAAGGGGGAGTTCTCTTTTATAAGAGGGGTGAGGGGAACCTTTGGAAAAGCTAGAAATATTATTTTATAATAAATTCATATTCGGTTTCAAATGGCTCCAAAGTGTATTATTTAAAGGTTAAGGTGGTTATGGGTCTAAAACCACTCAACCAATACGATTTAGACAGGTTTGGGTTACTATATTAACCTTATCTTTAAGTATTAACTCTTAGTTAATTAGTTTGACACTTACCATGTCACTTTGTATTTTTATATTATATAGTTAATAAAATTACTATATACCTCCAAGATACCCCAAAGTGGTCCATTAATGATACACATATCATGATATAAATCTCTTGGCCGAACCTTAGATTTTTAGGAGTTGAATTCCAATTAATAATATAATATTTGTTTTAAAAACTCTTTTATGTCAATTTTGACCCTATTCAATAATTGATTTTTGTAAAAATTACAAAAGGATGATTACTTCGAAAAAGGTTAATTAAATCATTCCTAACATGTCATATTAACCTATAAAATTATTTTAATTCATAAAAAATCTCAAATTATATTTATTTTGTTATTTATAATATCAATTATTTTAATTTTTCACTATTATGTTAATTACCGCATCATCATTGTGTCATAAATAAATTAAATTATTTAATGTCTAAAAATTATAAATAAAATATCATTATGTAGTAAATATTTTTAGATTTCTAATTAATATTTATAATCGAATTTAACTTATGTGTAACCCTATATTAAAAATGTTTTAGTAAATAAACTTTGATTTTAACTCTTTTAACTCTTCTTTGAATTAAATAATAATAAATGTCCTAATCTAATCCAAGTGGACCTAAATGATAATATTTTATTCCTAAGGTTGTTTTTTGGTCAAGATACACTTTTCCAATAGAATTAGGACATGTGTTAGGGTAATATTAATATCATTTTTACTCTTAATTACCCTATTTACTTTTAACCGTGGTAAATAAAAGTAAAAAGTTACTATTCACCAAAAATTATTTTCATCTAATTGAACCACATTTTACTCCTTGATATTAACCGTGTCTCTCGGATTTTTGAAATTCTACTCACATAAGTGGTAAAAATTTTTTTTATGAAAAATTCAGTTTTTTAACTACCACTTAGTGGTTTCACTATTCATCCAAAAAATGAAAGTTTCCAGAAAAATACTAAAAAGTCAGCCTAAGATATATTTGATATTATGAATTCAAAAATTATGTCTATTTTACCAAATTCAAAACATATCAGTTTCATTAATTAATTTAAAAATTAATTCCCGTCATCAAAACAAATAGTGTGTTTTTAAGAGATAATAACTATCAAAAGATTGACACTTGTTTATGTCCGGTTTAATTGCAAAATTATGTACAATGACTAACATTGTATTAAATGGTAAAAATATATTCTAAATATACATTAAAACCACTCAAATTCATAATTTATCAATATAAATTATTTCGATTAAAAAAATTTGTTTTTAATTAAAATTTAGTAATTTTCACTATTCATCAAAATATAAATGTTATCAAAAAAGTTCCAAAATTTCACCTTAGTCTAAATTCGATACTCCGAATAAAAAAATGAAGTCCATTTTGAGAGATAAAATTTATAAAATTTCAAAAAGTAGGTATTACTATTCATAACAGCTAGTTTGATTGGTTGTGGTGTGTGTTAAACTCGAAGTTGCGTACAACACACACTACTGTATTATTCAAAGGAAAGCGTACCATGGAATCTTGGGATGTTTCATTGTAAATTTTTGATGTCCCCATTCTAAAAAGTAAATTTATTTAGTCAAATTAAATATATAAAATTTTAAAATATTGGATTTAAAAAGGGTTCACTATTAAAAGTTGGTAAAAGTGCAACACTGAATATGAATTTTTTCTTACATTATGTCGAAGAAACTCATAATATGGATTCTAAAATTATAAGGATTATATAAAGTTTAAAATTTATTTAATACTATTCATAATCTCTTTTGAACGGCTTGTTTGGTAAGTCATGGTGCGCTTGAACTCAGTGTTGCGTGTAGTGCAAGTTATTGAATTATTTTGAGGAAATAACACACTATGAAATCTTGGGGTGTTACAACATCAAAGTATGCAACTTATTATACTTATTAATAATAATTTTAAAGTATAAATATCAATACACACGTTCATATATAGAAACATCCAATGACACATATAAATATGATTTTCCTACTAACAGGTCTCATTCTCATAATACCCTACAATAGATATTACTAATGGCGTACACCATGAGAAGATTACTCAAATTCCTATGAGTCTCCCTCCTGATAGCCTATATCATTTGTGTCCCTCAAATGATTTCATATGGCTATAGAACATATATATAAGAATACTATCTTGGCACTTCTGGGTTCTCATCATAGTAGGGAACTACTATGACCTTTTAGTGTGACAACCAATCTTAAGGAATTATCACATACTATGTTACATATAATAACAATCATGATGTGATAAGAAGTTTATTAATATTCTAGAAATGAATATAGGTTATCATTAAGTACATAGAATCTGGTTCTAGGGCACCAACTCCAACAGACTCCCACTTATACTAGAGCTAACTACTAACAACCTTTAGTCATACAGATATCATATGATACTCATTATTATACTGATATAGGCCTTTTTTCAAGGGTGTAACACCCCAAGATTTCATAGTACGTTATCTCTTTAAAGTAATTCAATAGCTTTCACTACATGCAACACCGAGTTCAAGCGCATCACGACCTATCAAACTAGTTGTTTTAAAAGTAGTTATGAATAGTATAAACCACATTTTTAATTTTATATATAATCTTAACATTCATATTTTGTGTTTTTTAGACATAATATAAGGACAAATTCAATTTTTCAAATAAAAGAAGCATTTTAAAAAAAACGCAGTTTTTCCGCCTTTTAATAGAGAACCCTTTTTAAATACAACATTTGACACTTTTATGTATTCAATTTAATGAAATTAAATTATTCTTTAGAAGCGGGTCATAAAAAGTTAGTTTGGATAAATTTTTAGTACTTTTTTGATAACTTTCATATTTTGATGAATAGTGAAAATACAAAATTTTAATTGAAAACAACCTTTTTAATAAAAATAATTTATAGTGTTAAATTATACATTTGAATGGTTTTAAATTATAATGAGATTATATTTTAATCATTTAATACAATTTAGGTCATTATAAGTAATTTCAAATTTAAATTGGATATAAACATATGTCAATCTTTTGATAGCTTTTACTTTTTAAAAACATGCTTTTTGGTTTTGAAAACGAGAAATAATTTTAAATTAATTAATGAAATTTACATGTTTTTTATTTGGTAAAATAGACTTCATTTTTGAATTTTTAATATCAAAATTATCTTAGTGTGAATTTTTGGTATTTTTCTGAAAACTTTCAATTTTTGATGAATAGTGAAAAACACTGTGCTATTGTTTAAAACCAACTTTTTATTTAAATAATTATTTTTAATTAAAATTTATTATAAAGTAAAAATATATACATAATACCTATATTATTCCAATTTAATTCATTGGAGTCATTTTATAATAATATTAGACATATAAAATTTTATTGAACTTTTTACCGTTTTTATCCACCTTCTAGGCACATTTGAAAATTTACATAAAACGTAATTTTACCGCTTCTGTGAATTGAATTTAAAAAATACAAGAGAAAAAATTGACATAAGTAAGTAAAATATGGTTCAATATGATGAAAATAATTTTTGGTGAATAGTAATTTTTGAATTTTATTTACCACAGTTAAAAGTAAATAGGGTAATTAAAGGTAAAAATGATATTATAATTACCCTAACACATGTACTAATTCTATTGGATAAGTTTATTTCAACCAAAATAAATCTTAGGACAAAATTAATATCCTTTTTGATCCATTTGGGTTAGATTAAGACATTTATTATATTTTATTTAAATAAGTGTTAAAAGTGTTAAATTCAAATTTTATTAAATAAACCATTTTTAATATAGAGTTATACATAAGATAAATTCAACTATAAATATTAATTATAAAGATAAAAAGATTTCATACATCATGGTATTTTATTTATAATTTTTATACATTGAATAAATAAATTTATATATGACACAATGATGATGCAATAATTACCTTATTAATGGATGATTAAAATAATTGATATTATAAATATTAAAATAAATATAAATTGTAACTTTTTATGCCATACATTAAATTTATATGTTAATATGACATGTTAGGTTTGATTAAATGTATTTTTTTCTAAGTAATCAAGATGTTATAACTTTCACAAAAACCAAATACTAAATAGTGTGAAAATTGACATAAATGAGTTAAAAAAAAATACTATATTATTAAATGATATATTATCCATAAAAATATATAGTTAGGACAAATGAATTAGATAAGGTTATATATGTAATTAATTAACCAATTTAGGTTCTCTTGTAATTAAATAGTAAGTTTATTAACCATATAATATAAAAATACAAGAAGACATGGTAAAAGTTAAACTATTTAACGAAGGGTTAAATCTAAAAGATAAGGTTAATATAGTGACCTAAACTTGTCTAAAACCTATTGGATGAAATTATTTAGACCCATAACCACCTTATACTCAAAATAAATCCATTTTGAGCTATTAGAAACCAAAAATAATTTTATAATAAAATAATATTTCAAGATTTTCTTAAAGTACCCCTCACCTCTCTTATAAAAGGGTACTTCTACTTCCCTTAAATTCACACCTCCAAAGCCTTTTGTATCGGCCAAACCCTACCCAAATCTCCTCAAATATTCTCTCAATTCAACTTAGAGTCCTTACCTTGAGCATAAATCTAACCTAATGTGCCCTTTTGTTCAAATCAAAAGGAAACACCCGAAGAATAAGTAATTATTTTATAACCTCTTTCAAAGTTCTATTCTTATCCCACTTTCTCTTTCTTTGTTATTTCTATACGAAAATAATAACTCCAGTAACTTATACATACTGTGATGTTATTATAAATATGGTATAACCATATTCATTATTCTCTCCATCCTATGAATGATAATGTCACCATACGTGCGTGCGTACAACTTATCGTCTCCACGTCGTGGTGTAATTTGTTATTCAACACTATATTATTTGGATGGATATAATGATGGGTAATATGTATATAAATAATGAAAATAACATGATAATGTTTCTGTACAATTAATATACCATCCAATTCTACACCTTTTAATCATTAAGGAAATGATATCGTCCCTCATGCGTACGTACGACTTACTGTCTCCACGACGTGATGAGATTCATTTCCACGTTCACCATCCAACGATGATTATAAAAATATATATTATTAATAAGTATGTAATATATGAAATAATAATTCTACTAGATATATATATATATATATATATGTATTTACATATATCTCATTCACTTACTTCCGTTTAATACGATATGAAAACAAAAACAACGTTTATGCGTACGTATGACCTACCGTCTCCATAAACAGTGTTTTCCATTTCATATATCTATCTATTATACATATTTATATTCTGTATATATATTATACTTAAGTAATGCTTTATATTTTGGAAGCAATTAAATCATGATATAAGTGATACGATCAAGAATAGCAAGTTAAAACACGTACGATAAAGAAAATGATTATTACCCGAAATGTTATTTTAACATGGAAATTATTATTAAATAAGTAGTATAAAGTCATAAATGAATCAATTAAAAAAATAATAAATATGAATATGGTTCTATTATAATTTAATAACATACTATGGTCATTATACAGGACGTTAAACATACCCTCAACCAAAGGAAAGTATAAGGTAAGGGTTAATTCCTCAATCTCATTATTATCCGAGATTGTTTATGTGTAAGTATTTTCTGGGACATATTTATTATCCATGTCCATGTTTTATAAAATAATTTTAAAAATGATTCTTTTAAGCACTACGGGAAAAATGGGTATTTGCGACGGGTTATTTGCGACGGGAATAAATCCCGTCGAAAATAGTCCCGTTAAAAAATTATTTGCGACGGGGGTATTTACCCGTCGCAAATAATTAGGCTTTTGCGACGGGATTGCTTTCCCCGTCGCAAATAGTTTTCCCGCGATGCGCGCCAAATCGCGGGAAAACTATTTGCGACGGGGGAATATTCCCGTCGCAAATAACCGGCGGCGGTAAAAGGTATTTGCGACGGGAATATTCCCCCGTCGCAAATACTATGTCGGCAAGGGTTATTTGCGACGGGTCCCGTCGCAAATAACTATTTACCGGTTGACCGTAATAAATGTTGGCTAAGGTATTTGCGACGGGAATCCCGTCGCAAATGGGCCCGTCGCAAATAATCTAACCTATAAATACCCCCATCCGTTTTTTTCATTTCATTCTCATTCCTTATCTTCTCCTTCTCTCAAAATTATATTTCTAGAGTTGAGTTTTTCTCCAGTTTAATTTTTTTCTCCGGAGCTGATATTAAAGTTTTGAAGAACGATCAGAACAGATCAATTTTCAAGGTATTTATCTTCATTTTAATTTTTTATTTATTTTTAATTTTTTATTAGTTTCAATTATTATTAATTAGTTGTAATTTAATTATGTTTACATTATTTTATTACTTAATAAATTTAAATTATTAGTATTGTTTATAGTTAATGGTAATTAGGAATAATTAGTAATAATTTTTAATAATTAAGAATAAATATTAATAATTAGTAATAAATACCAATAATTAGGAATAAGAACATTATTACATTATTAGTTTATTTTATTATTAAAATTAAAATAATATAATTTTTTATATATATACAATTTTTTTTCATCTGTGTGTTTGCTGTCTTCACATGTATTATTTGTATGTGGAGATAGAAAACGCACAGATGAAAGAAGAATTGTATATAAATTAGAAAATTATATTATTTTAATATTAATAATAAAATATATTAATAATGTTATTATTTGTAATTATTGGTAATTATTTCTAATTGTTGATAATTATTCATTTAATTACTAATAATTAGGAACAATTATCAATAATTATCAATAATTAAGAATAATTAGTAATAATTAGTAATAATTACCAATAATTAGTATTAATTACCTATAATTAGTATTAATTACCTATAATTAGTATTAATTACCAATAATTAGTAATAATTAGGAATAATTAACAATAATTAGTAATAATTACCAATAATTAACAATAATTAGTAATAATTAACTATAATTAGTAATAATTACCTATAATTAGTATTAATTACCAATAATTAGTATTAATTACCAATAATTAGTAATAATTAGGAATAATTAACAATAATTAGTAATAATTAGTAATAATTAGGAATAATTAGTATTAATTAGGAATAATTAGTAATAATTACCAATAATTAGTAATAATTATTATTAATTACCAATAATTAGTATTAATTACCAATAATTAGTATTAATTATCAATAATTAGTATTAATTACCAATAATTAGTATTAATTACCAATAATTAGTATTAATTACCAATAATTAGTATTAATTACCAATAAGTAGTATTAATTACCAATAATTAGTATTAATTACCAATAATTAGTATTAATTATTAATAATTACCAATAATTACCAATATTTAGTAATAATTAACAATAATTGCCAATAATTACCAATAATTAGTAATAATTACCAATAATTATCAATAATTACTAATAATTATCAATAATTAATAATAATTAGCAATAATTAGTAATAATTAGTAATAACTACTAATAATTAGAAATAATTAGTAATAATTAGAAATAATTAATAATAATTAGAAATAATTAGTAATAATTAGAAATAATTAGTAATAATTAGTAATAATTAACAATAATTAGTAATAATTAACAATAATTAGTAATAATTAGGAATAATTAGGAATAATTAGTATTAATTAGGAATAATTAGTAATAATTACCAATAATTAGTAATAATGATTATTAATTACCAATAATTATTATTAATTACCAATAATTAGTATTAATTACCAATAATTAGTATTAATTACCAATAATTAGTATTAATTACCAATAATTAGTATTAATTACCAATAATTAGTATTAATTACCAATAATTAGTATTAATTACCAATAATTAGTATTAATTATCAATATTTAGTAATAATTACCAATATTTAGTAATAATTAACAATAATTGCCAATAATTAACAATAATTAGTAATAATTACCAATAATTATCAATAATTACTAATAATTATCAATAATTACTAATAATTATCAATAATTAATAATAATTAGCAATAATTAGTAATAATTAGCAATAATTGCTAATAATTAGCAATAATTAGTAATAATTAGAAATAATTAGTAATAATTAGAAATAATTAGTAATAATTAGAAATAATTAGTAATAATTAGTAATAATTAGTAATAATTAGCAATAATTAGTAATAATTAACAATAATTAGTAATAATTAGGAATAATTAGGAATAATTAGTATTAATTAGGAATAATTAGTAATAATTACCAATAATTAGTAATAATGATTATTAATTACCAATAATTAGTATTAATTACCAATAATTAGTATTAATTACCAATAATTAGTATTAATTACCAATAATTAGTATTAATTATCAATAATTAGTATTAATTACCAATAATTAGTATTAATTACCAATATTTAGTAATAATTACCAATATTTAGTAATAATTAACAATAATTGCCAATAATTAACAATAATTAGTAATAATTACCAATAATTATCAATAATTACTAATAATTATCAATAATTACTAATAATTATCAATAATTAATAATAATTAGCAATAATTAGTAATAATTAGCAATAATTACTAATAATTAGCAATAATTAGTAATAATTAGAAATAATTAGTAATAATTAGAAATAATTAGTAATAATTAGTAATAATTAACAATAATTAGTAATAATTAACAATAATTAGTAATAATTAGGAATAATTAGGAATAATTAGTATTAATTAGGAATAATTAGTAATAATTACCAATAATTAGTAATAATGATTATTAATTACTAATAATTAGTATTAATTACCAATAATTAGTATTAATTACCAATAATTAGTATTAATTACCAATAATTAGTATTAATTACCAATAATCACCAATAATTACCAATAATCACCAATAATTACCAATAATCACCAATAATTACCAATAATCACCAATAATTACCAATAATCACCAATAATTACCAATAATGACCAATATTTTCCAATATTTTCCAATAATTACCAATAATTACCAATATTTTCCAATAATTACCAATATTTACCTATAATTACCAATATTTACCAATAATTAGGAATAACTACCAAAAATTAAGAATAACTACCAATAATTTGGAATAATTACCAATAATTTGGAATAATTACCAATAATTTGGAATAATTACCAATAATTTGGAATAATTACCAATAATTTGAAATACTTACCAATAATTTGGAATAATTACCTTATTACATTATTTGTATATTTTATTATTAATATTAAAATAATATAATTTTCTATATTATATACAATTCTCTTTTCTTCTGTGTTTTTTCTGTCTCCACATGTAATATTGGCATTCTTTTTCAAAATTATCAACCTACTCGCCAATGGAGAGGTGAAAGTGAATGCCAATATTACATGTGGAGATAGAATGTGAAACACACAGATGAAATGAGAATTGTATATAATATAGAAAATTATATTATTTTAATATTAATAATAAAATATACAAATAATGTAATGATGTTATTATTATATAATTAATATTTATGATAAAAATTATATTAGTATTATTAAAAAAATAAAAAATCAATATAATATTAAAATTATCAATATTTGTAACAGGTTTTGCATTATTCTCAATATATTCAATCCTTGCTTGTGTTTTTTCTAACAAATTATTCAAAACCAGTAATGCTTTTATATTTTATAGAAAAATATGGAACAACGAGGTCGTCAACAGTCATTATTAGATGACCGCATATGGATAAATCAACGTAGAAATCCAAATGGTTCTGGTTTAAATCCAGTATATATAGAGGGTGTGGAGAGTTTTTTATCATTTGCGACATCAAATCCAGAATTTGTTTCAGAAGGAAAGATAAAATGCCCTTGTAGAAAATGTGCATTGAGAACGTTTGAAACGTTTGACAAAGTGGGGGAACATCTCTTGCGTTTTGGTTTTCAAGCAGATTATGTTTTTTGGTATCAACACGGTGAACGTAGTTCCAGAGCAGGTGATACCAACTTGATTCTAGATCCATCCCAGTTTCAAGATTTAGTACATGATGTTGTAGGTTCATCTGTTCAACATACAGAAACTCCGGCTGATATAGCTTCAAATTCTGAGTTGGGACCGTCTGAATTTTATGAGTTGTTGAAGTCTGCTGAGGATGCATTATATCCTGGCTGCAAGATAAGCAAATTAGAAGTAGTTGCCAAATTTATGGCTATCAAATCAGATAACGGAATGTCAAACACCTGTTTTGACCAGATATTTTCTTTGCTGAAAACACTGTTACCCGAAGGAAATGTTTTACCTGTAAATTACTATGAAAGTAAGAGGTTGGTTCGAAATTTGGGACTTACTTGTCAGAAGATTCATGCATGTTCAAATGACTGCATTTTATATTCAGGGGAAAATGAGTCGTTGGATAGTTGTCCCACATGTGGGCAACTGAGATATAAAGAAGGACAACACGGGAAGTCTGGTTTGATTCCTGTAAAACAGTTGAGATATTTTCCGCTTACGTCCAGACTTCAGCGTTTATTCATGTCTAAGAATATAGCGACAATGATGTCATGACATAAAGAGAATAGTTCAACCGATAAAAGCTTGAATCATCCAGCCGATGGTGATTCATGGAAACATTTTGATAGAGTGCATCCATCATTTGCTTTAGAAGCTAGAAATGTTCGACTGGGCATTTCCACTGATGGTTTCTGTCCGTTTGGATCTTATGGTAGTCAATATTCATGTTGGACTGTTTTTTTAACTCCGTATAATTTACCTCCATGGATGTTGATGAAGGAGCCATATATCTTTTTGACTTTACTAATTCCAGGACATCCGAAGAAAAATATTGATGTTTATTTGAAGCCATTGATTGATGAATTAAATTTATTGTGGAGTACTGGTGTCAGTACATATGATGTTGCAACGAAACAGAATTTCATACTGAGAGCAGCATTGATGTGGAAAATAAGTGACTTCCCGGCTTATGGGATGTTATCTGGCTGGAGTACACATGGTCAGAAATCATGTCCTTACTGTATGGGAGAGAACAAAGCATTTATGCTCATTCATGGAAAGAAACCTTGTTATTTTGACTGTCATCGCAGATTTATTCCAGCTGATCATCCTTTTCGCAGAAACAGATCTCATTTCAGAAAAGGAACAGCTGAAAGGGATGGACCTCCAAAAATGCTATCAGGATAGAAGTTAAAATCGGTTGTATTTTCATTACCTCCCATCACTTTTGGTCCCACAATAAACCAACAGAAAATTTCTGGTTTTGGGAAATAACACAATTGGATTAAACGTAGCATATTTTGGGATTTGCCATATTGATCTGATTTGTTGGTCCGACACATGTTAGATGTCATGCATATTGAGAAGAACTGTTTTGATAATTTTTTTCATACAGTTTTGGATACGCCAGGAAAGAGCAAAGACAATGTAAATGCACGTTTAGATCTTGACCAAATTTGCAGGCGTCCAGAATTGGAACTATTTGAGAATGTCAGAACAGAAAGGTTACTGAAACCAAAAGCAGCTTATACACTGTCTAAAGAAAACCGTTTATTATTTTGTCAGTGGATTGCAGATTTGAGACTTCCAGATGCCTGTGCTTCCAATTTGGGTAGATGTGTAAAGAATGGTCATATTACTGGATTAAAAAGTCATGATTGTTATGTTATAATGGAGAGACTTCTACCCATTGGATTAAGAGGTCTGTTGAATTCTGTGATTTGGGATTCCATAACAGACATGTCTCATTTTTTTCGGGAAATTTGTGCGGCTACGGCAGATTATGATGCTCTAGGCAAACTTGAAAAAGATGTTGTTGTAATTATATGTAAACTGGAAAAAATATTTCCGCCATCTTTCTTCAACTCAATGGAACATTTGATGTTACATTTTCCATATGAAGCCAAATGTGGAGGTCCGGTACAGTTTCGATGGATGTACCCATTTGAAAGATGCATGCAAAAATTGAAAAGAAAAGTACGCAACAAAGCATCTGTTGAAGGATCTATTGCAGAAGCTTATTTGCAAGAGGAAATATCTTTTTTCTGCTCCCATTATTTTGAATCTGAGTATCCTTCAAAACACAACCGAATGGGACGGAATGAGAGGAATATTGATGAAATCGACAATCAATTATCTATTTTCAACCAGTCAGATCTTGGTTTTGGTGGAGTTTCTAAACGCTGGCTTTCAGATGATGAACATCATAGAGCTCATACGTATGTTCTGCTCAACTGTGAAGAGATGACATCAGTTGTACTGTAAGTGTTTATATCACTTATTCTATCATTTATGTTACAGTAAATAACTTTGGTTTTTATAGGTTGTATGATAATCATATCAAGAAATAAATTCCACAAATTACAGCAGCTGCTCTCGAAGAACGTCGACTGGAAAATTTCTCTCAGTGGTTTCAAAAACTGGTAACATAAATTATTTATCTTTTAGCAACTCATTCAATGTATAATTTACTATATTGATAATTATTTCACAAATCTTCAGGTGTCTCGACATGCTGATAAAATTGACAAACGGCTGTGTGTATTGAGTAACCCACCTTCCAAACTTGTTAAAACTTATAATGAATATGTGGTGAATGGATTTCGATTCCACACACATGCATATGGGGAATCGAAAAAAAACAATGAACAGTGGAGTTAGCTTGAGAGGATCTCATCATCGAGAAAATGAAGTTGACTTTTATGGCATACTTGATGAAATCATTGAACTCTGTTATCTTGGACAACATTACATAACCATGTTCAAATGTCGGTGGTTGGATACAGAGAGAGGCGTGTGTGTTCATCCGACTCATGGAATCATCGATATTAAATGTAAAAGTGTTCTCGTAGTAAATGAACCATTCTTATTGGCTCAACAGGCATATAAAGTTTATTATGCAGAGTACTGTGCAACATCAAGAGACTTGACTGATTGGTGGAGTGTAATAAAAATCAAAATTCGAGACAATCAGTTTAGTCAAAGTGAATGTGCTTTCACTGATGTGCAAAGAAGTGAAGTTTTTCAAGAGAGTACTCAAAATCAATCTTTTTTACAAAGAGACATGAGTATCGATGACGACACCCCACATTTAAGAGTCGGTGATGACGATGATGTTAATGATGTCACATATGAATTTGAAATGGTAAGAGATGAAGAAACTGTAACTCGAATGGATATCGATGATGTTGAGGAGGAATATGAAGATGACATTGACATATATGAATATGATGATGAAGATGAACACTGATAGCATTTCATGGTATTTATATACAATCATAATATGTATATATGTATATATAATAGTAATTATCAATTATTTTCTAACATTAACATTTTCTGTTTCAGATGGACGACGCCACATTTCGTGCGTTGGCGGATGCTGACCTGACTTTTGATGCGGATGAGTTGCTGACAGATGACCCTCAGCCTGCAGGCGCTCCAGGGAGTACGCGGAGGGGGCGCGGTCTTGCACGATTGATGATTCCTGAACCCATCCCCGAGCGAAGTCCACGTCTTGGGTTTGATCCACGCACACGGAGGTGTGATAACCTGTGTAATAACCTGTGGATTTGACTAAGATTTCATTAATCTATTCACATAATAAATGTTTATTATTTTTTCAGTTTTCCGCATATAGCAGTCGGACAGGGCAGCGCTATTTTGCGCAACTATTTCTCTCAGCCGTGGACCACATGGGAGCAGATTCCCATTGATGTGCAGCAGGCCATGTTCGGCCATTGGTTGGTACGTACGTAAATAAATAATTTTTATTTTGAAAATTATTTCATTTCTAACTTGATATTTTGATTTATTTGTAGGGTTTATGGTATCCGATCGAGGATACCATGCGTGACGCCATCCATGAGGCATGGGAGGTGGCCATGCGTGATCGTCTTCGTCAGTTTTTGCACAATTTAAGAAAAGCTGCGATGAAGAAAGCAGGAGTGTCAGATTTTGAGGAGTCATGTAGAGCACACCGACCAGAGTATATTTCATCCCATGTATGGGATGGATTATGTGCGCACTGGTTGAGTGGTGCCTTTCAGAGGAGATCATCGGTGGGGAGGCAGAATCGGGGGAGACAGGAGGTGACTCATCGAGCTGGGAGTCGTTCTTTCAGTACTCATAGACAGCATCTGGTACGTACATTATTTATAAATATTTTATATAACTATAAATATTAACAGTTTTTTTTATTCTTATAGGCTGTCGAGCACCCCGATATTACAGAGTACGACGTATATCGGAGGATGTATAGTGATCCTGCTACTGGGGAGCTCAGAGGTGATCGTCAGCATCACATCGTGGTCAGTATTATTTGTTTTCAAGTTTAAAAATTAACTGCATATAATATATTCACAATTTTAATTTTAAATTGCAACTATAGGAGTCATATGAGGCCGCAGCGGCACAGGCCCGACCTGAGAGTCAGGCCGAGTCATCAGATCAGACCACTGCCCGTCAGTTTGATGAGGCGGCATGGATGCAGGCCACCCAGTATGCCTTTGAGAAGGGCCGGGTAGTTGGTATCGGCTCTCGACTGACTCCCAGAGATTATTATGGCAGTGCTGCGATGTCGGCGTCCAGCTCGAGAGGAGCTCTTGCATCTTCTTCTACACAGTATGAGGATCAGTTGCGATCTCAGACTGCACAGATAGAGAGTCTCCGACAGGAGCAGGAGCAGATGCGTCAGCAGCATGAGGAGGAGCGTCGACGCCAGCAGCAGCTGTACGAGGAGCAGACGAGTCGATGGCAGCAGCAGCATCAGGAGCAGATGGAGTACATGCGCCGACTCACTCATGCTTTAGGGATGGAGTTTCCTCCACCACCATCTGCAGATCCCCCACCTCCCCCCCTCCCCCCCTCCTTCAGATTAGAGTTTGTATTTCTGTTATAAAATTTGTGAAATCAAAATATTTTTTTTTCTATTCGTAGTTTCTGTCTCATTATAAAATATTAATAATATTATGTTTTTAAATAACAATATTAATATGAATAATAATATTATTTATATTTTATAATATTAAATTTTATATATATATTAAAATTTTATATATATATTAAAATTTTATATATATATTAAAATTTTATATATATATTAAAATTTTATATATATATTAAAATTTTATATATATATTAAAATTTTATATATATATTAAAATTTTATATATATATTAAAATTTTATAATATTATAATTTAATTATTTTTTTTGTAATACTTGAATTATTTTAATATTTGAATGTAAAATAATTCTATTATTTTTATATTAATTAAAATAACTTATTAATATTTTTTTTATTTATGAATTATAATTGTAATATTATTATATTAATTAAATTATTTATTAATATTCTATTATTTTTATTTTTGAATTATAATTCTACTATTATTATCGTAATTAAAATAATTTATTATTTTCATTTGTAAATTATAATTCTATTATTATATTAATTAAAATAATTTATTAATAATTTATTTTTTTTATTTTTTTTATAGTATTTGCGACGGGATACTATGCCCGTCGCAAATACTAGTATTATTAATAGTTTTTTTTTTTTTTTTTAAAAAGTATTTGCGACGGGTCCCGACTCCCGTCGCAAATACTAGTATTATTAATTTTTTTTATTTTTTAAAAAAAGAGTTTTTGCGACGGAACCATCGCAAAATCTATTTGCGACGGGTCCCGTCGCAAAAGGTATTTGCGACGGGTCCCGTCGCAAAAACTGTTTTAAAAGTTTTTTACAAAAATACGGAATACTATTTGCGACGGGGAGAATGCCCGTCGAAAAAAAAAGGATTTAGCGACGGACCCATCGCAAATAAGTGTAGTTGCGATGACGTTTTCAGCAACGGGCTATTTGCGACGGGATCCCGTCACAAATAGCCCGTCGCAAATACCTGTTTTTCTAGTAGTGAAGGTATTATTTAACTAAAACATCATTTTAAATGTTTTAAATATTTATTCTTCTAATTCTTTATCATTAATGTCCATGTTTTCAAAATGGTTTTAAGGATTTATTTATATTAACATGATTGTTTTAAAATGTTAATTCCTTTAAAAAGTTTCAAAGTGGTATGGGACACTTTGATTCAAAAATATCTTTTAAATGACTTCCTTTATAAATGTGTGACTTAAATGATTTCACAAAAAGGGATATTTCTCTCAAAAAGTTTTAATCATCATTTTCAACTATGTCAACATCCTTTATTGGATATTATTCTTGAATGAGGTTGATTTATTATAATAAAATCTTCCATATTGTATTGAATGAGTTATGATTTGTTTGAATGTGGATGTGCTATTTTTATACCATTCAAAGTTTATGGTTAAAGTATTGACATTTTGTATGCTAGTTTTAATACAAATTTTTATGTTATGTTTCAACATTTTCATATGAGGAATGAAGTGGACTTAGTAAGTGACAGGTGGGGCCCGCTATAGCCTCTCGATGCATCGGTAGGTCTCATGAGATAAATTAGTGTCTTGGGACAAGGCATTGACAAAAATGTTATTTATAGTCTTGGCACAAGGCCTTGACTATGTGGTAATGATGTCCGGCGTTAGACATTCCCTTATTATGAAATTAATTATTACATGTGATTATTCGACTAGTAAAATATCCATGTGCATGTTTATATGGTAATGTTTGATTTATTTTCTCCATATTATGTTCAAGTTTATGTTTAAAAGGCTGTTGTTTTTACTACACATCTTTCCTTAAAATTTTATAGCTTCCGCTAAATTATTTACCCCTACTGAGCATCTGAGCTCACCCATTTCTTATGTTTTGTTTTCCCAGGATTCCAAGAAGTGTATTATGTTTGATATGAAGGGTTAAGATAGGGAAATAATGGTGTTCTAAATGGATTATTTATGTTTTGTTTTATGTTTGAATGTGTAATGTAACATTCATGTATATAATCTATTTTCCAAGATTGCTAAACTGATCAGTCCTTCAGGACTTGATTATTTGTAATCATACCAATGTATTAAAATAATGCATTGGATTTGGGCTTCTGGGGTTGGGGAATTACAGTTGGTATCAGAATAAGTTTAGAAATAACATCGGAAACTAGATTTATAAAAACTTTGATTATAGAACATTACCCTACAATAGAATTTGAGGATTAGTATAGAATAACTTCCTAGAATTTTGGTAATGTAAATATTTTGTGAATTTTCCAAGCAATACATCCCTATCTAGATACAAGTAGGTGGTGGCGGCTCTGGAACAGATGTACCTAGGAGTAAAAATTCCGAAAAGGAGTTTTGGACTTGACTCGGGGTATCCTAGTACACGAAAATGAGCCTTGCTTCACTCTTGGTTACGACACTCCCGGGGGATATGCTTAGGATAATTCACATTTTCTTTACAAACCATTATAAAGGATTTATGAGTAAATATGATAGCAGAGAAACCATTTTAATGATTATGAGACTAGATGTGTGAAAATATTCAATTAATGTTGAGAATTTTTCTACTTTTTGTATTCTACATTTTGATATGATCTAACATAGTGTATGTCATCATTTAGAAATGGCACCCAATAGAAGGAATGAGAACTCCAACAATATGAATGATCCAAAGAGTAAGAAGGATTGTATGTTTCATGGTATTAAGCCAACATTTAAAAGGGAAATAGTCTCTCATGTATTCTCATTATATGAATAAATAGTATCATGTGTTAACAAGATAAGTAAAGAATTCTCTAAGTCCTATAGCTTTGAAGAGAAGTAAGAGAAGAAAAGGATGGTAGAGAGAAAGATGGATAAAGGGAAGAGGGGAAAGAATTATTTTCCCATATGTGATAACTATGGAAAGAATCACATTGGTAAATGCTTGAATGGAATAAGAGTTTGTTATAAATACGGAGAAAAAGGACACCAAGTACATGATTTCAAGGGTAAGAAAAAGGTTTCAAATGTATAGTGTTTTATCTTCAAGGAGTTGGGACACTACGCGAATCAATGTACTAATCATCAGAGTATACCCCAAATGCTACTATTGGATAATAATCAAGTTATGATACTATAGTAAATGAAGAGGAATGATTAGTGTTCTTATGTTGTTATTAAATAATTGTGTCATTTTAGTACTGTATTAATGATGTACAAGTTATAAGAATTATAGAGTATATAAGGATTGTACTTCAGTACTATTTCATTAAGGATTTGAGATTGTATGATACCAAGTAAAGTGACACAATTTCAAGTTAAACATTTTAAAAAATACATGGTTAAGGGAAAGATAAACCTTAATATGGTTCTAATGCTTAGGTAATGATTTTGGAATAAGAGATAATTAAGTTGGATAAAGTATATTGGATATTATTGACTACCTAGGAACTAATTAATGGTTTGTTTATTCCATCATTGTTAGAGTTTACAACATTTATGGATTTAAGGAGTATATCTAGTATTCTATGTTTTACAGAAGGAATAAGGAAGAATGAACATATTCAATATGGTTTTCCGGCAATTCATTTTATTACCATGTCTTAAGAGAATACACGATGAAGGTATTCGCATGTATGTTATGTGACCTTCCTTATTAATTTTGGACTGTGAGTTTTGACACAAGTATTTTGGATAAGTCTAAAGGTTGTAATGGATTAAGTTGGAAATTGGATACTATTGTTTAAGGTTAAAAAATTTCTTAAGATTATTTTTGTATTGTTATAAAAATGACAACTCGTAGGTCGGGCGACAACCAGTAGCGACCGGCAAGTCCGTGAGATTTGAACCCGCAACTGAAGGGTGACAAGGGTGTATCACCTACCACTAGCCTACGTGATGTCCTAGTTTGTATAAAGTAGTTTTTTAAATGGTATTAAATATGAATTATAAATTAATTTTTTGAAACCCTATACAATTAGGTTAAATAGAATATTTTTGAGTTCTATTATCTTTTGGAGTGAAAGATGAGTTTGTGGTAGAAATTATTTAAAGGTTGGAACTATACTTGTCAAGTATTTTTTTCTTATTATATAAAGAAATTAATTTTTAAAAATTAGGTAAAGGAACTTAAAACCAAAAAATGTGTTATCCTAATACCTTATGTTTTATTGAACCGATGATATTTTGAATCATCATAAATTTATGGCTTTGAGGCCCTCAATTTTAAATTTATTGTTCACTTATTTGTGATTGATGAGCTCAATCACTCCCTATAAATATTTAGGTATTTTTTATAATTATGTGTCGATGATTTCCACCAATGTTCTCCTATTCAAAACCCTAATTTTGTGGTGATTTTTTTCATTTCCCTTTCCCTCTTATTAAGGCTAAATTTTATTAACCCTATTTCCGTTGTGGGTTTTCCACAAAGGTATTTTCTATTTTCAAACTTTTATTTTCGAAGAAAAATTTCAAATTGCGAGGATGCAATTTATTGAAGGAGGTTAGAATGTAACACCGTAAGATTTCATAGTACGTTATCTCTTTAAAGTAATTCAATAGCTTTCGCTATACACAACACCGAGTTCAAGCGCATCATGACCTATCAAACTAGATGTTTTAAAAGTAGTTATGAATAGTATTAACCAAAATTTGAATTTTATATATAATTTTAACATTAATATTTTGTGTTTTTAGACATAATATAAGGACAAATTCTATTTTTCAAATAAATGAAGTATTTTTCAAAAAACACAGTTTTTCTGCTTTTTAATGGATAACCCTTTTTAAATCCAATATTTGAAACTTTTATATATTCAATTTAATTAAATTAAATTATTCTTTAGAAGCGGGTCATAAAAATTTAGTTTGATAAATTTTTGGTACTTTTATGATTACTTTCATATTTTGATGAATAGTGAAAGATACTAAATTTTAATTGAAAATAATTTTTTTAATCAAAATAATTTATAGTATTAAATTATAAATTTGAATGGTTTTGATGTATAATTATATTATATTTTTATAATTCAATACAATGTAGGTCATTATAAGTAATTTAACATTTAAATTGGACATAAACACATGTCAATATTTTAATAGTTTTTACTTTTTTAAAACCCACCTTTTGTTTTTAACAACGAGAATTAATTTTAAATTAATTAATGAAATTTCTATGTTTTGAATTTTGTAAAATAGAATTCAATTTTCAATTCTGAATAAAAAAATTATCTTAGGGTGAATTTTTGGTATTTTTTCTGAAAACTTTCAATTTTTGATGAATAGTGAAAAATACTGTGTTATTGTTTAAAACTGATTTTTTATTTAAATAATTATTTTTAATTAAAATTTATTTTAAAGTCAAAATAGATACATAATATCTATATTAGTCTAATTTAATTTATTGGAGTCATTTTATAATAAGATTAGACAAATAAAATTTTATTGAACTTTTCACCGTCTTTTACCCACCTTCTAGGTACATTTGCAAATTTGAATAAAATGTAATTTTACCGCTTTTGTGAATTGAATTTCAAAAATTCAAGAGACACAGTTGAAATTAGTAAGTAAAATGTGGTTCAATAGGATGAAAATAATTTTTTGGTGAATAGTAACTTTTGAATTTTATTTACCACGGTTAAAAGTAAATAGGGTAATTAAAGGTAAAGATGATATTATAATTACCCTAACACATGTCCTAATTATATTGGATAATTTTATTTCTACCAAAATCAACCTTAATACAAAATTAATATCTTTTTTGATCCATTTGGGTTAGATTAAGACATTTATTATATTTTATTTAGAGAACTGTTAAAAGTGTTAAATTCAAATTTTCTTAACTAAACCATTTTTGATATAGAGTTATAAATAAGATAAATTAGACTATAAATATTAATTAGAAATATAAAAATATTTCCTACATCAGGGTATTTTATTTATAATTTTTAGACATTGAATAATTAAATTTATATACGACACAATGATGATGCAGTAATTACTTTATTAATTAATGATTAAAATAATTGATATTATAAATATTAAAATAAATGTAAATTGAAACTTTTGATGCCATAAAAGAATTTTCTAGATTAATATGACATGTTAGGGTTGATTCAATGTATTTTTTTTCGAATTAATCAAGATGTTACAACTTTCACAAAAACCAAATACTAAATAGTGTCAAAATTGACATAAATAAGTTTTTAAAACAAATACTATATTATTGAATGATATAATATCCCTAAAAATATATAGTTCATCCAAATTACTTAGATAAGGTTATATATGTAATTAATGAACCAAGTTAGGTTCTCTTTTAATTTTATAGTAAGTTTGTTAACCATATAATATAAAAATACAAGGAGACATGGTAAAAGTTAAACTATTTAACTAAGGGTTAAATCTAAAAGATAAGGTTAATATAGTGACCTAAACTTGTCTAAAACCTACTGGTTGAAAGGATTTAGACCCATCCCCACCTTATACTCAAAATAAATTCATTTTGAGCTATTAGAAACCGAAAATAATTTTATAATAAAATAATATTTCAATATTTTCCTAAAGTGCCCCTCACCTCTCTTCTAAAAGGGTACATCCCCTTCCCTTAAATTCACACCTCCAAAGCCTTTTGGATCGAACAAACCCTGCCCAAATCTCTTAAAAAATTCCCTCAAATCAAATTAGTGGCCTTCCCTTGAGCAGAAATCCAATCTAAGGAGCCCTTTTTTCCAAATCAAAAGGAAACACCCGAAGAAGAGGCAATTATTTTATCACCTCTTTCAAAGTTCTATTCTTCTTCCACTTTCTATTTATTTTTTATTTCCGTACCAAAATAATAAATCTAGTACCTTATACATACTATGATGTTATTATAAATATGGTACAACCGTATTCAATATTCTATCCATCCTATTAATGATAATGTCACCATGCATGCATACGTACGACTTACCGTCTCCACATCATGGTGTAATTTGTTATTCAATAATATGTTATTTTGATGGATATAATGATGTGTAATATGTATATAAATAATTAAAATAACATTATAATGTTTCTTTACTACTAATATACCATCCAATTCCACACCTTTTAATCATTAAGGAAATGATATCGTCGCTCGTGGGTACGTACGACTTACCGTCTCCACGACGCGATGAGATTCATTTCTACGTTCACCATTCAACGATGATTATAAAAATATATATTATTAATATGTATGTAATATATGACATAATAATGCTACTAGATATATATATATATATATGTATGTATTTACATATATCTCATTCACTTACTTCCATTCAATACGATATGAAAATGAAAACAACGTTTATATATATGTACAACCTACCGTCTCCATAAACGGTGTTTTCTATTTCATATATCTATCTATTATACATATTTAAATTCTGTATATATATGATACATAAATAATTTTTTTATATTCTGGAAGCAATTAAATCATGATATAAGTGATACGATCAAGAATAGCGAGTTAAAACACGTACGATAAAGAAAGTGATTATTACCCAAAATTTTATTTTAACATGGAAATTATTATTAAATAAGTTGTATAAATTCATAAATGAATCAAGTAAAAAATAATAAATATGAATATGGTTCTTGTATAATTTAATAACATACTATGGTCATTATAGAGGAGGTTAAACGTACCCTCAACTAAAGGAAAGTACAAGGTAAGGGTTAATTCCTCAATCTCATTATTATCCGAGATTGTTTATGTGTAAGTATTTTCTAGGACATATTTATTATCCATGTCCATGTTTCATAAAAGACTTTTCAAAATGATTATTTTAAGGTACTATTTAACTAAAACATCATTTTAAATGTTTTAAATATTAATTCTTCTAAATCTTTCTCATCAATTTCCATGTTTTTCAAAATGGTTTTAAGGATTTATTTATATGGACATGATTGTTTTAAAATGTTAATTCCTTTCAAAAGTTTCAAAGTGGTATGGGAAACTTTGATTCAAAAATATCTTTTAAATGACTTCCTTTATAACTGTGTGACTTATAAATGATTTCACAAAAAGGGATATTTCTCTCAAAAAGTTTTACTCATCATTTTCAACTATGTCAAAATCCTTTACTGGATATTATTCTTGATTGAGGTTGATTTATTATAATAAAATCTTCCATATTGTATTTAATGAGTTATGATTTGTTTGACTGTAGAAGTGCACTTTTTATATCATTCATGGTTTATGATTAAAGTATTGACATTTCATATGCTAGTTTTAATATGAATGTTTATGTTATGTTTCAAAATTTTCATATAAGGAATACATTAGACTTAGTAAGTGATGGGTGGGGACCACTATAGCCACTATATGCATCAGTAGGTTTCATGAGACAAATTAGTGTCTTGGTACAAGTCCTTGACAAAAATTTTATTTGTAGTCTTGGCACGAGGCCTTGACTATGTAGTAATGATGTCCGACATTAGGCATTCCCTCATTATGAAATTAATTATGACATGTGATTATTAGACTAGTAGAATATACATGTGCATGTTTATATGTTAATTTTTTATTTATTTTCTCCATATTATGTTCAAGTTTATGTCTAGAAGGCTGTTGTTGTTATTACACATCTTGCCTTAAAATTTTATAGCTTCCACTAAATTATTTACCCTTAATGATCATCTGAGCTCACCCCTTTATTATGTTTTGTTTTCCCAAGATTCCAAGAAGTGTATTATGTTTGATATGAAGGGTTAATCTAGGGGAATAATGGCGTTCTAAACAGATTATTTATGTTGTGTTTTATGTTTGAATGTGTAATGTAACACTCATGTATGTAATCTATTTTCCAAGACTACTAAACTGATTGGTCCTTCAGGACTTGATTACTTATAATCATGCCAATGTATTAAAATAATGCACTGGCTTCAGGCTTCTAGGGTCGGGGCGTTACAAAGGGGTCCACCATGTTTTCTTATGTGGGAAGTATACTAAATACAACTTAACCCCTCTGAGAAAAACCCCTCAAGAGGTGATACTTATGGAGTATGTTCTTTATCCGTTTGTGTGACATTGGTTCTTTTGTAAGATCCACCACTATATTATTATCACAATATAATGTGATTGGGTATTTACTTCTAAGTAGCATATCAAGATATTGGAAAAAGTTTCATAACCAAATGGATTCCTTGGCTACATTATGTAACATCCGATGTAATTATAAAATAATATATATATATATATTAATATTTATGAATTAGATATTAATTTTACTTTAAAATAGATTCTTTTTCCGATAGTGTACCCAGCACGCAATAATGAGTTTTCTCTGAAATCTTATGTTGCACACAAGACTGAGATATACCGAAAAATAATACATTATTAATATTATTATTTTAAATGGTAGTTAACACCTAGATGTTTTATTAGAGGGAAAGAACATAACTACCAATATTATGTTTAAAAATTTTTATTAAATGTTTTTAATTTATTCTAATAAAATTTAGAGGCATAAAATGAGAATAAATCCAATTTTAAGCACAAAACACTCTAATATTTTTAAAAGGTAGTTTTACCGCCTTTTGATGGAAACCCTTTTTAAATCTAATTTTTGTCACTTTTATATGTTTTATTTGACAAAATACACTTTTTATTTAGAATAAGGACATCAAAACTCACTTCGGTTGAAGTTTTGGTATTTTTTTGATAAAATTCATTTTTAATGAATAGTAAAAAAATACTGTATTTTAATTCAAAACTACATTTTCATCTAATTTAATTATATTTTTAGATTTTCCTTTTACATTATTTTAAGGTATAATTAGATAAAGTTTTTATAATTTAATCTAATTTTTCCATTAGAAGTAATTTCACATTTAAATTGGATTTAAACACATGTCAATATTTCGATGGTTTTTACTTTTTAAAAACCTATTTCTTCAATTCATCAATGAGATTAACTTTAAATCAAATTTAGTCACTTTTATGAATTGAATTTTTAAAAATGGACTTAAATGGTTGTAATAAGTATGAAAAATGTGATCTAATGAGATCAAAATAATTTTTGGTGAATAGTAACTTTATTATTTTATTTACCACAATTAAAGGGTAAATCAGATAAATAAGGGTTAAAATAATATTATAATAATAAAAAACTACCCTAACACTTGTACTAAAATTATTATATGAGTTATTTCCAACCAAGAAAATCCTTAGGCTGGACCTTTGGCCTTTGGAAGCCACTTGAGTGTGATTAAGACATTTATAAATTTGAATTTAAAGTAAAGAAAAAAATATCATAAACATGTCTCTTATTATAAAACAATTTTAATATAGAGTTATATAAGTGACCTATTCAACTATAAATAGTAATTAGAAATATTAAAAGATTACCTACATCATGTTATTTTATTTATAATTTTTAGACATTAAGTAATTAAATTTAATTATGACACAATGTCGATGTAGTGATTTTTTTATTAATAAAAAAAATCAAATAAATGATATTATAAATAGTAAAATAAATATTATTTGATATAATTTATGTGATACATGAATTTTATAGGTCACTATGACATGTTAAAAGTCTATTAAATGGTTTTGTTTGAGGTTATCTCTCCATTTGGATTAAATTCAATGAATTGAATAGTATAAAAATTAATGTAATTTATATTTTATAAAAACAATAATTTATTAAATTATTTAAAAATCCTAAAAATATTTTTTAAATTAAAAAGTGGCTATGATAAGATCTAAAATTTCATTAAGTTTCCAATTATAGTAAATTGACCCCATATAAGTAAAGTCTATAGCCTCTTAATATTTAAAATGTTGTTACCACAATTAAAATTAATAGAGAATAATTAAGGGTAAAATGAAAAGATAAGATTTAAAATAAAATAAATACAGTTCTAAAAATTATTGAATGTGAGGATTTAGAAGTATCATAATATTATCTTCAACATATCTCGAGTTGGATTAATTTGGATTAAAACATTAATTTATATTAATTTAATATTTTAAAAGTTTCCAAGGGTGACCCTCCCATCTCTTATAGAAAGGTACCCACTCTTCTCTAATACTCACACTTCAAGAACTATTTGGTTCGACCAAGATCTACCCAAAACTCTTCCTAGAATCCCTACCCACATTATTGAGGCTTTATTTTAGGAAGAAAACCCTTCTTATAGGTGTTAAGGTTCTCTTTAAAGGTGATCAACAGAAGAAGAGGAATCATTTTTTAAGTGTTTCTATTTTATTTCTTACTTACCATGTGCATAAAGATGATAACATCATTCATACATAAATGTGAACTGTCACCTCTATAAAGAGACGTGAATCATTTTTATTCCCCACATCAGTTGTATGATATATATAATTATATTTAAATTATTATCATGATGTTATTAATATTATGATCTTTCTAGAAAGATAAAATAACAACTACCTTATTTCCATAATGATCAATGAAAAATGAAAACATTACTCATGCATATGTATGGCCTATCGTCTCCATGAATATAAAGTTGTTCATTTTTCATAACCATAATTAATGGTTTGATTTAAAAAGTATTATTAATGTATAAAAGTGATGATTATGTCATGAATAATATTCTTAAGATGATGGACTTATGACCACAATTTACATCATAACAAGTTTATTTTTGACTCAAGTACTGAAGATCGAAAAAACATCCAATATGAAATTAAATAATTATATAATTTTTATAACATGGTAATAAGTGGTATAAAAGGAATAATAAACTTGAAAAAGGTTCTCAATCATGTAGAAATTAACCAAAGTTTATTATTCAAGAATATAACGATTGTACCTGACGAGTCAGACTTTAGGTAAGGTACTTCGTCTCAATGTCCTTTTATTGTGGCATGTTTTGATATTATACACCACATTCTTTTATATGGTGTATAATAAACCCATTTGAATTTTAATTTAATTCAACTATTTTCAAAAGGAATATTTTTAATACAAATTTTTTTACTAAATGACAAAAGGAATGTTTTTTTACATACACGGAGATAACGACATTTCCACCATTGTGACCATTATTTGATATTTGTCTTCCCCTACAAGCCAAAATGTTTTTAAAAGAAAAATAAATAAAATATTCCCTTTTAAAGTGTTTTTTAATTGAAAATGGTTTTATAAGGTATTGATTATGTCAATATCTTGAAATGATATATTATGATTGCAATGTGGAAATGTTATTTTTCCTTTAAGCTTATTTTATATGTTATGGTTAATATTATGGTTCTTGGGTATTTCTTATGTATACGGATGGTTCCATGATAAACCAAGGGTAGGTGGGCCCATGATATCTCTCCAATTATTTGGGTAATGAGATAGAGTTAAACAATAAGGTTTCTCCTAAGATATTTAGGGAATATATTGTGATGGGTATTCCAAATTTATTCATGAAGGTTACCCCTATGTAGCTCTGAAAGCTGCAATTGTAATAATGATATGGATGCCACAAGTTACCTTTATAATTTATTATTTTTATGAGTTTTTTTAAGAATATTATGATTTCATGAGGCATGTTAAATAGATTATGTTTTATGGGTGAAAAGTATGATTTCATGGGTTTATAAGTATTAACAGACAAATGTTTTCTTTCCTTATCTTATTTCCCTTATTGAGATTTTTGTGCTTAAACCTAGTTTTTGAAATGTTTTTCATAGAGTATAAGGATGGGTAAAATAAATTAAGAAGTAAATATTAATGTTATAAATATTTTTATCATGAAAAATAAATCATGTTTTATTTTAAAGATTTTAATTTTGTGAAAAAATGGATAGTGAGTAGAAGTGTCTACTTTGTAATATTTGAGTTGTTATGTAGTAGTTATGGAATAATTATATAAAAATATAAAATTGAAAAGATCCTAAATGTGAATTCTTTATTTAACTCAATATTATGTAATGTTTAAGTCTGGGGCCTTATAGTTGGTAACAGAGGTCGGTTTAGATAAATTTAGGGGTTATGATATTGTTAATTGAATATCTATAAATTATTTTTAGTTTATGTTCTAATTGAAATGATATAAAATTTAAATATTACCATGTTTCTTCATCTAAGATATGTTTTTTTCATAATGGTTTTACACAGAGGAAATAGGGTAGCAATGTTGGGATGACATCAAGAGAAAAAAAAACTTCTAAATCAGCAACATGAGATGGTTGGAATTGGAACTGAATAGTTTTTTGTAGTGAAGGTATAATTGACTCAGGCTATAAATGATGGTAGTATTAATTCATGATATCAGACACAAAGGAACATGTCATTGGTGGATAATTTTAGGTGGAAACATCCCCCATCATTTATAGGATCATCTAACCCCGTTCTAGCTGAAGGGTGGATTAAACACTAGAATTTTTTTTGATGTAATGGGGTGTTTAAACAATCAATAATCTAGTATTACTATTTACTATTTTGAAGTTGAATCTAATAAGTGGTGTTCAATGGTTAATAATATCAGGGATAGTGAGGAGATTGATGCTATTGATTGTGATGAATTCAAAGGTATGTTTCTTGAGAAATATTTTCTTAAGGCGGTTTGACTTAGGATGGAAAAAAATATTGGAATTAAGGTAGAAGGATGACTCGATGACTGCTTATGAAGAAAAATTCACTTGAATAGTAGGGATGATCTAAATTTAATTTGAGATCTTGATAGTAAAATCCATCATTTTTTACTCAGGATTAAATCCAAAGCATCTAAGGGAATTGTATTCTCGTGAGTTCAAAAGTTACAAAAAACTTATTCGATGTGTGGAGAAGGTGGAAATGGAGTTTTCCGATGATCATATTTTCTTTGAAAATGAGTATAATAAGTGGTTTAGGTGGTAGGAAAAATGGAATAATTCTTCAAAAAATTATGACGGTAAGAAAATTAAGTTTACAGTTTGTGAAAACTGTGGTAAAAAACACACTCAGGAATTCCTTTTGAATTTTATAAAGTGCTTCTGATGTTTTAATATGGGAAATAAGGCTCATAATTACACTAAAAAATATCAAAGTAGTGGTAAGACAAATATTATTTAGATTTAGTAATTTTTTTAAGTGTAATGAGAAGGGTCATTATGAAAATGAGTGTCCAATGAAGAACTCAAATGACAGAAAGTAGCCATAGTATAAGCATAAAGGTGTGGTGAAGTCCTTTGAAACTACTTCAGTAGATGTTGGGCCGTCAAATGAAGTGGTATCAGGTACATTATTTGTTTATTCAGATTATGCCAATGTATTTTTTTTGATTCAGGGTCTACACATTATTTCAAGTATGAGGAATTTTCTGGTAAATTGGGAATTCCACCTCAAGAAATGAATCCATAATTGAGGGTAAAAACACATGGGGTAAATGTTGAGAAAAAAAAAGAAATTATAAGAATCTTACCATCCTTATATGTGGAAAGAATTTACTAGAAAAACTTGTTGTTTTTCCTCAAGTAGAGTTTGATGTTATTTTGGGTATGGATTGGATTTATATTTACCATGCTAAGATTGAATGTAGAGATAAAGAGGTTTCTTTTTAGAAAGATTTTAAATTTGTGTACAAGAATGAATCCTTACCTATAATAACATATCAAGAATCTGAGAAACTATTAAATGAAGTAAATGAATGTTATCTTTCACATATTATTGAAAACAAAGGAACTATTCAGAATAATGATGCACCGATGGTAAATGAGTATCTTGATGTTTTTCCTGATTATTTTGCTAGTATTATACCTGATTGGGAAGTTGAATTTACTATTGAATTAATTCATGATGCTAATCCAATTTCAAAACCCCCTTATCAAATGACTCAAATTGAACTTTTAGAGTTAAATAATCAATTGCAAGAGTTATTAGATAAAGGTTTCATTTGACCTAGCACATCACCATGGGGTTCTCCTATCTTTTTTGTTAAAAATAAAGATGGTTCAATGAGAATTTTTATTGATTATAGAGACTTGAATAACATCATTGTTAAAAATAAGTATCCTTTTCTTTATATCAATGATTTGTTTGATCAGCTCTAGGGATCACAATATTTTTCAAAGGTTGACTTGAGGTCGGGGTACCATCAGTTGAGAGTAAAGAAAAAAGAAATTCTGAAGACCACATTTCGTACTAGATAAGGCTATTGTGAATTTGTAGTTATTCCTTTTGGGTTAACTAATGTACCTACTATATTCATGGATCTTATAAATATAATATTCCATGAGTTCTTGGATAAGTTTGTAATTGTGTTTATTTATAATATTTTGGTATATTCTAGAAGTAAAGAGGAGCATGAAATTCATCTAAGGGTTGTTTTGAAAACCTTAAAGGAAAATAAACTGTATGGGAAATTCAAAAAGTGTGAGTTTTGGTTACAACAAATTTCATTCCGTGGTCACATTATTTCTAAATATGGAATAACTATTGATCTTTATAAAACAAAAGTTTTTGAAGAATGGACAAGACCCACAAATATAACTGAGATTCGTAGTTTTCTTGGTTTAATAGGATATTACCATAGGTTTATTGAAAAATTTTCATGGTTATCTAGAGCACTGACTAAGTTAACTTGAAAAGGTGTTAAGTTTATCTGGATAAAAGAACATGATGATTGTTTTTAGGAATTTAAAAGAATATTAGTGAATGATCTAGTATTGGAATTACCGTTTAGAAATGGTGTATTTGTTATCTAAAATGATGCTTTGTTGAAATGACTTGGTTGTGTCCTAATGCATAATGATTAGGCAATTTCTTATGTTTCACATCAGTTGAAAACTCATGAGTTAAATTACCCTACACATGATTTGTAATTAGATTCTATTGTTTTTGCTTTAAAATTTTGGGGAGATCATCTGTATGGAGTAAAATTTAAAATATATACTGAACTCAAAAGTTTGAAGTATATATTCACTGAGAAAGAATTGAACATAATGCAGAGAAGATGGTTAGAAAAAATCAAGGATTATGATTACACAATTCATTGCCATCATGTAAAAGAAAACAAAGTGGTCGATGCTTTGAGTTAGAAAATTAATGCTACATTAACCATATTACATTTGGAATGTAACCCTTGATTAATGATTTGATGAAATTTGGCATGAAATTTTTTGGTGCAGGAAATTACTCTATTTTGTTTCAGGTTTCAGTGAAATCGTCTCTATTAGATAGAATTAATAAAGTGCAGAAGGAAGATGGTGAATTAAAAAAAAGTAGAATTGGTTCAGAAAGGTATGTTTCCTGAATTTAACATTGATAAAGATTTTGTTTTGTGATTTGGGAATAGATTATATATTCCTTGTGATTCACAATTGAAGAACGAGTTTTTATGTGAAGCTCATAGTTCTCTATTTTCAGTTCATCATGGTAGCACTAATATGTATTGAGACCTTAGAGAGTATTACTAGTGAGATGGAATGAAAAGAAATATTGTTGACTTTTATATGATGTGTTTTAATTTTTAGCAGGTTAAAGTAGAGAGATAGTTACCATAGGGGATGCTTCAGCCTTTTCCGGTACCAGAGTGGAAATGGGAAAATATATTAATGGATTTAGTAGTAAGATTACCAAAGACTTCTCAAGTTAACAATGCAATTTGGGTTATTGTTGATTGACTAACCAAATCTACTCATTTTCTTTCTATTTGAGATACACTGTATCTAGATCAACTTTCTTGATTGTATCTTAGAGAGATAGTCAGTTTATATAGAGTTTCTCTATCCATTGTATCTGATCCTGGTCACATGTTCACTTCTAACTTTTGGAAAGACCTTCAGAAGTCATTGGGTACTAAATTAAATTTTAGTATATCTTTTCATCTTCAATCAAATGGGTAGTCAGAATGAACAATTCCGAACTTGGAGGATATGCTATGTTCTTGATCAATGGATTACCAGAAAATTTGGGACCAACATATTTCTTTGGTTGAGTTTTCTTATAATAAATGTTTTCATTCCAGTATATAGATTGAACCATTTGAGGCATTATATGGAAAATGGTGTCAAAATATAGCCTTTTAGGATGAAGTACGTGAAAGGAAAATGATGGGACCAAAATTGTTAGAAGAGATAGCAGAAAAAGTTCAGTTGATTCAGAAACAAATGAGGACAACTCAGAGAAGACAAAAAAGTTATGCAGATAACAGGAGAAAATATCTTTATTTCGAGGTAGGTGATTATATCTTTCTCAATGTTTCTCCATGGAAAAGTGTGATGCGTTTTGGTAAGAAGGGGAAGCTAAGTGCATAGTTCATTGGACCTTATGAAATCTTAGAGAAAGTTGGATCAGGTTCCTACTGAGTGGATTTACCTCCAAGTTTATCCTAGGTATACAATGTTTTTAATGTTTCAATGTTAAGAAATTATATGCTGGATACATCTAATGTTTTGAGTACAAAAATAGTTCAGTTGGTAGATAATATTTCTTATGAGGAACAACCAGTCCAGATTCTTGATTGTAGAGAGAAAGTGTTGCGGAATAAGGTTATTTATCAGGTTAAGATTTTGTGGAAAAACCATATGGTTGAAGAGGAAATATGGGAATCTGAAAATTTTATGAGGGATAAATACCCCCACTTATTTTTTAGGTGAATAAAATTGCGAGGATGCAATTTTCAAAAGGGGGAAGGATGTAACATCCCAGGTAATTATAGAATAAGAAATATATGTATATATATATATATATATATATATTAATATTTATGAATTAGATATTAATTTTACTTAAAAAGAGACGCTTTGTGCGATAGCGTACCCGACATGCAATAACGGGTTTCTCTGAAATCTTATGTTGCACATAAGATTGAGATATACCGAAAAATAATATATTATTAATATTATTATTTTAAATGGTAGTTAGAGCTTAGCTATTGTATTGGAGAGAATGAAAAAAACTACCTATATTATGTTTAAACATGTTTATTAAATGTTTTTACTTTATTCAAATAAAATTTATAGGCTTAAAATGCAAATAAATCCAATTTTAAGCATAAAACACTCTAATATTTTTAAAAGGTAGTTTTACCTCCTTTTGATGGAGAACCTTTTTTAAATCTAGTTTTTGTAACTTTTATATGTTTTATTTGAAAAAATAAACTTTTTATTTATAATTGGGACATCAAAATTCACTTTGATTGAATTTTTGGTATTTTTTTGATAAAATTCATTTTTTAATGAATATTGAAAAATACTTCATTTTAATTCAAAACTACCTTTTCATCTAATTTAACTATATTTTTAGATTATAATTTTACAAGGTTTTAAGGTATAATTATATGAAGTTTTTATCATTTAATCTAATGTTGGCCATTGAAATTAATTTCAAATTTAAATTGGATATAAACACACATAAATCTTTTGATGTTTTTTACTTTTTAAAAACCCGTTTCCTCAATCTGTCAACGAGATTAACTTTAAATTAATTTTATTAACTTTTGTGAATTAAATTTTCAAAAATGTACATACATGGTTATAATCTGTATGAAAAATGTGATCTAATAAGATCAAAATATTTTTTGGTGAATAATAACTTTATTATTTTATTTACCACAATTAAAGGGTAAATCTGTTAAATAAGGGTTAAAATAATATTATAATAATACAAAAATACACTAAACCTTTTCCTAAACTTATTGGATGAGTTTTGGATGACCAATAAAATCTTTTGTCTAAACTTTTAGTCTTTTTATGCCACTTGGGTGTGATTAAGTCATTTATAACATTTAATTTAAAGTAAAGAAAAAAATATCATAAAAATGTCTCTTATTACTAAAACAATTTTCATATAGAGTTATATAAGTGATATATTAAACTATAAATACTCATTATAAAAATAAAAATATTACCTAAATCATGGTATTTTATTTATAATTTTTAAACATTAAATAATTAAATTTAATTATGACACAATGATGATGTAGTGATTGCTTTATTAATGAAAGAATCAAATAAATGATATTATAAATATTAAAATAAATATTATTTGAAATAATTTATGTCATACATGAATTTTCTAGCTGCCTATGTCATATTATAACTCTATTAAATAGTTTTTTTTTCGAATTTATCTTTATTTTTGGATTTTATTTAAATTCAATGAAATGAATAGTGTAAAAATTGACATAATTGATATTTTATAAAAATAATAAATTATTAAATTATTTAAAAATACTAGAAATCTTTTTTAAATTACACAATTTCTATTATAAGGTCTAAAAGTTCATTAAGTTTCAAATTATGGAAAATTTACCCCATATAAGTAAAATTTATAGCCTCTTAATATTTAAAATGTTGTTACCATAATTAAAATTAAAAGAGAATAATTAAGGGTAAACCAAAAAGATAAGATTTAAAATAAAATCAATACATGTATAAAAATTATTGGATTAGAGGATTTAGAACTATCCTCATCTTATATTAAACATATCTTTAGTTGGAGTCATTTGGATTAAAAAATTAATTTATATTATTTTAATATTTTAAGAGTTTCCAAGGGTACCCCTCCCCTCTTCTATAAAAAGGTACCCACTCTTCTCTAATACTCACACTTAAAGAAGAATTTTCTTCAAAAAATATCTAACAAAAAATCTTCCTAGAATCCCTACCCACTTTATTTATGTTTTATTTTAGGTAGAACACCCTTCTTATAGGTGTTAAGGTGTTCTTCAAAGGTGATCAATTGAAAAAGAGGTATCATTTTTTTAAGTGTTTATATTTTATTTCTTCTTCCACTTCCTTTAAATATCTTTCATCCATTATGAAATAATAAATACAGTATCCTAAATATACTTAGATTTTATTATGTTAATATCATCCCTTAAATCCATCTCCAATCACAACAAATGGTAAATGAACATTTCGTTCGTGTGTACGGCGGACTACCGCCTCGCGAACCGATATAGTTCATTTTTCATTACCGTCTATCAAGACTGGTTATGATGATGGAATAAATGTTTATATATTATATTAATGAAAAATTTATCAATTTAAAAGAATAATATTTCTATTATATTCTTACTTACCATGTATATAAAGATGATAACGTCGTTCGTGTGTACGTGTGAACTATCACCTCCACGAAGCGATGTGATTTTTTTTATTCACCACATTAATTTTATGATATATATAAGTATATTTAAATTATTATTATAATGTTAATAATATTATTATCATTCTATAAATATAAAATAATAATTACCTCATTTCCATAATGATCAATGAAAAATGAAAATGTTAGTCATGCATACGTACGGCCTACTGTCTCCATGAATATAACATTGTTCATTTTTAATAACCATAATTAATGGTTTGATTTAAAAATTATTATTAATGTATAAAAGTTATGATTATTTAATGAATACTATTCTGGAGATGATGTACTTATGCCACATGGATAATTTACATCATAACAAGTTTATTTTCAACTCAAGTACCGAATATCGACAAAACATCCAATATAAACTTAAATAATTATGTAATTTTTATAAAATGATAATAAGTGATATAAAAGGAATAATAAAATTTGAAAAATTTCTCAAGAAAGCATAAATTAACAAAAGTTTATTATTCAGGAATATAGCGATTGTACGTGATGAGTCAGACTCAAGGTAGGGGACCTCATCTCAATCTACTTTTAGTGAGGCATATTTTGATATTATACACCACCTTATTTTATACGGCATATAATAAAACCCTTTTAATTTTAATTTTATTCAAAAATTTTCAAAAGGAATCTTTTTTATATGAAGCATTTTACTAAATGATAAAATGAATGTTTTTTAACGTACACGGTGACAATGAAATTTCCGCCGCTGTGACCATTATTTGATATTTGGAATCCTCTACATGACAAAATGTTTTTAAAAGAAAAATAAACACCATATTCTATTTTCATGTATTTTGGTTTTGAAAATGGTTTGGTAAGGTATTTATTATGTCAATATATTGAAATGATATATTGTGATTTCAATGTGGAAATGTTATTTTTTCCTTTAATATTGTTTTATATATTATGATTAATGTTATGGTTCTTGGGAATTACTTATGTATACAGATGGTTATGTGATAAACCAAGGTAGGGTGATCCCATGATAGATCTCCAATGCATTGGGTAATAAGATAGAGTTAAACGATAAGGTTTATCCTAAGAGATTTAGGGAATATGTTGTGATGGGTCTTCCAAATGTAGCCATGAAGGTTACCCCTTATGTTGTTGTAAAAGCTACAATTTAAGTATGATATAGATTCCGAAAGTTATCTTTATGATTTATGATTTATATGAATTTTTTAGTAATATTATGATTTCATGATGTATGTTAAAGAGATTATGTTTTATGGGAGAAAAGTATGATTTCATTGGTTTATAAGTATTAATGGACTAACATTTTCTTTCCTTATCTTATTTCCATTACTTATATTTTTTGTGCTCATCCCTAGTTTTTGAAATGTTTTTTATAGGGTGTAAGGATGGATAAAATAAAGGAATAAGTCAAGATAAATGTTATGAAGATTTTTATCAAGAAAAATAAATCAGGTTTTATTTTAAAGAGTATAATTTTGTGAAAAATGGATAGTGAGTAGAAGTGTATACTTTGTAATATTTGAGTTGTTATGAAATAGTTATGGACTAATTCTATAAAAATATAAACCTGAAAAGACCCTCAAAGTGAATTTTTGATTTAACTCAAGATTATGTAATTTTTAAGGCTGGGGCCTTATACATTATATGCCGCTATATACTCAGACTCTTCTTTAGAATAAACAAAAAACGACTTCTTTGAACTCTTCTAGATCTAACTCCTCCATTGAAACATAAAACATATCTTGACTATGAATTTAGATCATTATGATATTTTTTAAAACTAGAATTAGTATAAACCTTGATGACTAGCTCTCATGTCCTACATACACCAGGAACATAACCTTATTTATTCTCAGATACTTAAGGATATCCTTAACAATAGACTAGTGCTGTTATCTAGAACCAATCCCCTCTTGGATTGTTCCATACTAAATATATTTAGTATCTGGTCAATGTATGTACTTTTAAGTAGTCCAAAAATTATCTTGGATCTATCACGAATGATCTTAATCCCTAGAATATAGGCATCTTCACTTAAGTCCTTCATGGAGAAACACTTGTTTAACTAGTCCTTAACAGATTGTAAGACTGGTATGTTGTTTCTAATAAGTAATGTGTTATCAGCATATACTACTAGGATAACAACCACATTCCCACTAAACCTCTTGTAAACACATGGATCATATTCATTATTAATGAAACTAAATTCTTTTATATCTTCTTTGAATCAATTTTTTCATGAACTATATGATTTCTTAAATCCATAAATGGATCTTTAAAACTTTCATATCCTTTTGGAATCAGCTAGAGTCACAAAACCTTCTGGTTGTGTCATGTAGAAATCTTTTTAAAGGTTCCCATTAAGGAAAGATGTTTGGACATCCATATTTTAAATTTTATAGCCATGTTAAACTGCTATAAAAAGTAGAATTATAATCGATTTAAACATGGAAACTGGTGAAAAGGTTTCATCATAGTCAATTTATTGATGTTTTTAAACCCTTTATCCACTATCCTTGCTTTATAGGTATTTACTTTACCTTCCATTTCCATTTTTTTCTTGAATACCCATTTTCACCCTATGAAATTTACATCAATTATCGTATCGACCAGAACCCAAACTTGGTTCTACTACATGGAATCCATTTAAGAATTCATGGATTCTTTCCATCTTAAAACTTATAATCTATCTACTACCTCTTTATAGGAGAGAGGTTCGTCATTTTCAACCAATAATAGGTCAGCATATATGGTGATTATCAAACCAAATCACTCTAGTTCTCTTACCAAATTATTTATCCTATGCAGTACTTGTGTTTCAAGAACTAATTTTTCTGTGGGTTCTTACGGAATTTGTTCCTGTACCAACTCTTGTGTATCTTGAGAATCAACTTCATTGAATTCAATCTTTCTCCCACTATCCTTTTTTTAGGATGTGCTCCCTCTCAAGAAATATGACTTGTTTGATGACAACCACTTTCTTGTATGAGGGGTCGTGTAGGTAGTATCCCTTTATTCCCTTAAGATTCCCTATAAAGACAAAATTTGTGTCTTTGGGTGATAGTTTATTTCCTAACATGTCATTAGAAATTCCTCACAACCCCATACTTGTGTATGTGAAAAAATGGGTTTCTTTCCATTAGATATCTTGAAGGGAATTCTAATTGCTGCATTAGTTGGTACTCAATTTAGTGTGTATTCCATACTTTTTAATTCATATACCCAAAATTAATATGAAATATCAGTATGAATCATCATCAACCTGACCATGACTAATAATTTATAGTTTTTCCTTCCACTAAAACCATTCCACTATAGTGTTTAAGGTGGAGTGAGTTGATATATAATCCCAAACTCTCTTAGAAATTTGATGAAATATTGGTTAATATACTTATAACCTTGATCCAATTGAAGCTTATTTATCTTCTTTATAAGTTGATTCTCTACTTCATTCTTGAATTCTTTGAATTTATCAAAGGATTCAAACTTATACCTTCTCATGCTGACATATCCATATCTACTAAAGTCATCCTTAAAATTTATATAGTAAGAATACCCACCACTATCTTGTACTAGAAATAGTCCACATACATCAGTGTGTACCAATCCTTAAAGCTTTATGCCCCTTTCACCATTACCATAAAATGGTGGCTTGGTCATTTTCCTTGTAAATAAGTATGAAATATTTCAATTAGTTTTAGATAAAAATATTCTAAATAACCATCTTGACAGAGCTTGGACAATCTCTTCTTATTTACATAACCCAGACGGTGATGCCATAAATGGTTGTTATATGAGTCATGTGAACATGATTAGTTATCTATTTCTAATACCTTCTTTACATAATTTAATACATAAAGACCATTATTTAAATGTTCCATACCATAACATATATTTTCTTTATAAAAGAAACAAATTTTATTTCCAAATATGAATATAAAACCATATGAATCTAAGAATGATACAAAAATTAAGTTTTTGGTACTGGTTGTTACATAATAACAATCTATTTAAACCAATATCATTCCTATTGGAAAAGAAATCTGGTAATTACCAATTTCTAGAGCATCCAACCTCACAACATTGGAAGCTCCCAAATCCACCTATCCTCTAGAAATATTTTAGAATATACTTGGTTCTTGTATTTGGATACAAATGTGAGCACCACAAGCTATATCTAATACACAATGTGTAGATATTGAAATATTAAACTCAATAATAAATACACCTTTATCTTCCCCTTTATTTTGTGTGTATATCCTCTTCTATTATCCTTTCTTACCACATGAAAAACATACCACTTCCTTTTCCTTTCCCAGTATCTAGATCTTCCTCTTATTGGAAGGACAATGCTCGAGATCTTTATATTTATATGAGCCTTGGGCCCCTTCACCATGTTCTTCCTTTTCTTATTCACCATAAGGATCATGGCCTTTTCCTACCCTATGTACTTTCCCACTTGGTGAATAAAAATAAGAAGTTATAAAAGAATCTTCTCATTATTTATCATGTTATAATTGAAAATAAAACTAGAGAAAGACTTGGGTAGTGAGGAAATTATGAGATCTGTGCATAAATAATCTGGTAATTTAATCCCTAAGATATAGGCCTTCAATATAGCTAATAATATCGACTACATAAGGTTTAAACAGAGCTAAATATATAATCTTAGTTATAAAAATATCATTGGAGATCTCGTATCTCTCTTGTATCGCCTTCTCTTGATATAAATTTTGAAGTTGAAACATAATGCTATATGCATCCATGTCCTCATGCTTCTTTAGAATCTCATTAGTAATGGATGATAGCATGAAAAAATGAAAATATTTTGAATCATTCAAATGTTTCTCATAGATACATATCTCTTCCTCACTATCGTCTTCACCGGGCTCAGTAAGAATAGGTTCTTCTAGCACATATAATTTTCTTTCATGGAATAAGATAACACATAATCACCATTGCCACTCTTTGAAATTTATGCTAGTTAAAAGGTTATTCTTATCAAGTATAGATCGTAGTGATATGTTTGAAGTCATTTTATTATTGTTTCTATAAATAAGATGAGTAGAGTTTTAGTACTTTATCTGATAAAATATTGACAAATAAATAAATATTATATTTATTAATCTCCCAGTATTTTATCAAAACCCAATACCCCTCACCATTGGCATTGGAATGTCACGACCCGCCCTCGGGGTCCGTGCCGTGACTACCCCAAGCCCGCCTTCCATAGGCCAGGGGCTGGCGACTAGCACCAAGGCGTAAATCCCGGTAAAAAGGGAAGGCATTTCCTTTGTAAAGTAAACAAACACCACAGAGTAAGCAAGCGGAAAGTAAACACTAAGCAAAAGCAGGGTACAACTGAAAGTGCGGAAAAGTAAATGGGCCAGTATACAAACCCAAACTGAAAGTAAAGTACAACTCGAAAGGGAAAACAACAACTGTAAAGTAAAAGCCGCTACACCGAGCTGTCCACCGGAAATCCCACCTGAAGGGTGGGTACAGATAGCTCCACAGCTCCACGGGTCCCGCCGTCCGCTCCGAGCACGTCCCGCCCAGTGGTCCACCTCCAGGTACCGTCCTGCTCTGCAAGCCTCAGCTAAGGTCAACGCTGTCCGTCGTCTGCAACCAACACAACGTAGTGCGGGCAAAGCCCGTGCAGGGGTGAGTATAAGCTACTCAGTAGGGACCCCGAGACCCCTGAAGGTCTCTCAAATCCACAAAGGATAAACCACGAAGAAAGGTACAATCACGAAGTATCAACCGACACTGCTTAGGTATATGCCCATACATATACCTAAGTCATGAATTTCAAATACGTACCAACCTCCGAGACCAAGTACAACTCAGTCCACACAGGAAGTAAACGTATTCCACACAGGAAAGCAAAACGTAATCCACACAGGATTGCACAACACAATCCGCACAGGAAATCAATAGGATTCAGCTCACACAGGATTTTCATTATCAAAAACGTAACTACTGATGAGCCCCATCTCTGAAGTGTACAGTGTCCTGTCACGACTCTGAGATACTGCTCACTAACCTAAGACTGCTGAAGTACTCCTCCTGTCGAGTACCGCGGGTCTGCCGCCAACTACCGGGCGCTCCGTCCGCTGAGGGTCTGCTGCCAAATACCGGGCGCTCACCCAAATAGCCTACAGAGGTACTCCTCCAGTCGAGTACCGCGGGTCTGCCGCCAACTACCAGGCGCTCCGTCCGCCGTGGGTCTGCCGCCAAATACCGGGCGCTCCGTCCACTGGGCTAGTCGACTCACTCCAAGTCGAGTCGGTCGAGCAGTCTTCAGGTCTCAGCCGGCTACACGGTCTCCGTACTCCGTACGCTCGTCTCCAGTATCGTGGGTCTGCCGCTACAACCAAGCGCACCACCTCTATCGAGTAAAACAGATGATTCATCTCACACAGGTATACTTCTTCGGATGACGTTAAAGATGATCAAAGAACCATCTAAGTCGTCGGACCCACGAAGGATCGATAGGTACTAACCCCCGCAGTGACCTACACAGGATCGGACCCACACAGGATCGGGCCCACGCAGGACCTGTAGCACTGATCCACGTAGGATCGCTGAGTTCAGTAGTCGTCGCAGTCCACTGCGGATCTCTGCACAGTCGTCGCCGCAGTCCACTGAGGATCTCTGTATGGTCGTCGTCGGAGTCCATGGAGGATCTCTGCACAATCGTCGCTGTCGGAGAAACAGTCGCAGCCAGCACTAGGGTTCCCACACACAGCAAGCTCGTTTGGAGGGTCCGCTCCACGAGCCGAGAGGCTGATACATCAACTATCACAAAGTCCAGAGTTGATGTATCCAAAAGTTCTGTATCGTCAACAGGAACTCAACGCAACAGACGGCGCGTCGATCGGACGCCCGGTCTGAGAGTTATTGGCATTTTCGTCCCCGGGGCCCGGTTGGTTTTTAAGACAAAACCAACCCGACCATACTCCACCTGTGTCCAAACCTCGGGCGGAGCATTCCAAAAGAACCTTCTCACTAAGAGGAACACAACAAAGCTGACGGTACGTCAATCGGACGTCCGTAGCTCAAGATATGAGCGTTTCCGCTCCGAAGGCCCGGTTGGTTTCATGAACGAACCAACCCGGCCGAACTCAAAGTGTTCCGAAACCTTGAGTGCGATATACCGAAACGACCGTCTCGATCCAAGGATCGCGTTTCCGCAGACGGTTCGTCGATCGGAGGTCCGTGGCTCATGTAATGGCCAAAATACCGAAACTGATTCGAAACGGGGGGTCCGGGTTCGGGCCGACCCGGCCCGACCCCCCTGGGTCGGCCCGAACCGGGTCGACCCGACCCGGCCCAGCCGGCCGGCCGGCGGCGCGGCGGCCTTGCGCCGCACGGAGGCGGCACGCGGGGGGAATCAATCCCCCGCTTGATTGAAGAGGCGGCGCGACTATATGCCGCGCCCTTTGAAAAAAAAACGGCCCCCACGTGGGGGCCGGCTTGAAGAAAAACCGGGGGGCCTCCTACCCCCCCTCAAGGGAACCGCCCTCCTCTTAAATGAGGAGGGTTTTAATGCTGGCCGGGGGAATTTATTTCCCCCGGCCTTTGACCTTCCGGCCGGCCAACTGCCGGCCGGTTTTCTCCAACGGGACCGGAAAAATCCGGTCCCCTTTTCGGCTTCCGATGCCGGCGGCCCGGCCGCCGGTCTTCTCATTCCGCCGCGGCCCGGAACCGGCCGCGGTGTTCGTCGTCCGGCGCGGTGCGACGGCACCGCGCCCCTCCGCCGCGCCTTTGATTTCCTTCAACGCGGCGCGACGGCGTCGCGTTCTTGATGATTCTTCCATGGCGCGGCGCGACGGCGTCGCGTAAAAAGAATTGGGCGAATATCTGCGTGGTGCGACGACACCACGCCACCTTGATTCATCCGCAAAATAAAACACCAAGAATGAAGGAGGGGGTTCGGCCGTGTTCATGCGGTCCGGCCCCCTCACGTTAAAACACAACTTAAATAAACAATATCCTCACGTTAGTCATGCGAACCACGAGCAAGAATAAAATAATTAAACAATAATCAACAACCCCTACCTTGGGTATAGGTTCGAAGATTTGTCAACGTCCCGCGGAAGACAACGTCGCAGAGGTCGGGCGTCGCAGTAGTCGTTCGTCAAATCCGTTGACGAAGAGATACGCCCGAAGAGATACGTCGTTGGCGAATCTTCGTATGCCGACGAAGAAGGTCTGAGGAGGAAGCGACGTTCCCTCTCGTTGACACGGAAGACGAAGAAGAGAGGAGTGGCGTTCTTCGTCGGAGCTTGAGCGTTCTTCGTCAAGTTGAGCGTTCTTCGTCAAAGATTGAAGAAGGAAGAAAAAGCTCTCAAACCTCTCAAGATGAATAAACAAAACTAACCAAATAAAATAAGGTTCCTCCTTATTTTATTTACCAATCCAATGAATTCAAAACTTCAAATTCAAAAACATAACACTTAATTAATTATACATGTCATGTGTAATTAATTAGATGTTAAGTTAACAAACTTTTAAGAGGGAGAGAGGGGAGTTTAAGGGGGAATATGAGAGGTTTAGGTTCGTGTGGGTCCCACCACACTTAATCCTCTCAAGGGAGGTTAAGTGGGTGTGGGTCCCACCCCTAACTCCCTTTGAGAGGAGTTAACCTACAAAAGTAAAATAAAAAGAATTCCACATTTTTTTATTCAACTTTTTATAATTCTCCCAAAAACTAACTTTCGTCCCGCAACAAACGCAACTTCCGAAAAGGTCTCTTTAAGAGAATATCATTGCTGCGAGTTCATCGGTGCCCTCTGATTTCAATTCCGAGCACCGGATCAAAAGTTAGGAATTCCCGCTCGTTCGTTCACTGAACGTACCCGAACCAAACTTCGGAAATTGATTCCGGGCACTCCGGGCCTCAGAATCAGGTGCCGTCTAAAACCGCGCTCTTGTAAAATTCTAAAGAAAATTAAGAAAAAATTTCTCTTGAATTTTACGGGTCTTTACATTACTCCCACCTCAGGGCTTTACGTCCCCGTAAAGATACATCAAAAACTAGGGAAGCAAATGAGGGTACTGAGAACGCATCTGAGCCTCCCGCTCCCATGTGCTCTCCTGGAGATTCCCGTGCTACCATCTGATGCGCACAAGAGGAATCGATCGCCCACGCAGGACCCGCTCCTGTCGATCCTCTCTCTCTACCGGTACCTCCGTAAAAGTCGCCCCATCGTCAACGTCAAGCTCCCCATGGTCAATGATGTGCTTTGGGTTGTGCACATATCTCCTCAGCTGAGACACGTGGAAGATGTCGTGCACCCGGTGCAACTGAGGTGGCAGAGCCAGGAGATAAGCCACCTCGCCAACCCTGTTGAGGACCTGAAAGGGTCCGATGAAGCGCGGAGATAACTTGCTGCCTCGGCCAAATCTCCGAATACCACGTTGAGGTAAGACCCGCAAGAAGACGTGGTCGCCATCCTCGAACTCTAGTGGCCTCCGCCTCATGTCAGCGTAAGGCTTCTGCCGGATCTGAGCTGTAATCATCCGCTCCTGGATGACCTGGACCTTCTCTGTCGTGGCCTGGACCATCTCCGGTCCCACCAGAGCTGCAAAATTTCTTCTTTGTTGATAAGAGAAATCTGGTCCCATCCCCTGGATGAACCACATTCTTTTCCTAAAACAGTCAATCCTAACATGGATGATACTAATCCATACCAAGGATGACGTCGTAAGGCCTCGACGCTACTACTAAGAGATTCAACCGTTACTCTCGCCTCCAAGGGTTGAGTCACACTGTCGGCATCAGTGTGTGGTAACTGGGTCTCCTCCAGTAGATGTCTCACAAGTGAGGGTCAAGTCAACAGCCAAAACTGGAACCTCTTAGTAACATCACGAAAGAGGACAGGAACGAAAATATCACAAAGGTATGCGTCTTTTATTATTGCAGCTCATAATACAAGACACTACACAAATGCAACAAGGAACCAGAAGTACAAAGGATGTATCCACTAGTTCTGCTCCTGTCCATCGGCTCCCAGAGCTCCATGATCGAAGGCCTCAGCTGCCTGAAGTTGAGCTCTCGCATGTTCACCTACTCCCTGTGGTCGGGGTGGACCTCCTGGTGGTGGTGGTGGTGGAAGAGCCTCAAAGCGTCGCCCACCAACGACTGCTCGTACAGCTCCTCTGCCTCGTCCGCCTCCTCCCTGCGGACCTCCACGGTCGAACCTCTGCCTCTGCCTGGGAGGTTCTTCACTTAACTGCTGATCATCAGCATGGCGGGTCGGATAGTCACGAGCCATGTGACCAATCCCGCCACAGGAGTAACACTTCCCACTCTCGGCACGCCTGGCTCTGACTCCACCCCGGCTTCCCCGTACAACTGAGCCTGAGTCGTGCAGTCGGCCACCGTTAGGTCTGGTCTGCCTGGAACCCTGAGTCATCCGTCGACTACCTGTTGCCGAAGACTCCGCTATCCGCCGCCCTGCGGTAGGTCTCACTGTGGACTCAGCCAGGAAACTCTCGATCAGGAGGGATCGCTCCAGTACTCCTGTCTGAGTCGGTATGCTGAGGGAGATCAGCAATGCCATGATCTCGTGTCTCAAACCCTGCTCGAAGGTCCGGGCCCGGAAGAATGGGTCTCGTACCATGTCGGTCGAGTAGCGCGAGAGATCAGTAAATCTCGCCGAGTACTGAGCGACCATCATGCTGCCCTGCCGCAGCTGAAGAAGCTCCTGGATACGCACCGCACGAAGGGCGGCTGGGACGAACTCCGAGCGGAAGAGGCTCTCAAAGTCCGTCCAAAGTAGAGATGCCTCATCGTGCACCTGGAGCATCAAGCTCCACCATCGTCCTGCTGCTGCGTGTAGTAGGCTCGCAGCGAGGATCACCATGAGGTCTTCTGGTGTCCTCACTAGCCTAAACACTCGTACCACTGCCTCCAGCCAGTCCTCTGCTGCCTGGGGATCCATCTCCCCGCGAAACCTGGGCGGTCGCTGGCGCTGAAACTCATGCAGTGCGCTGAGGCGACGTGTATCGTCAGCGACTGCTGCTGGAAGCATCGGGGGCTCGGCGGGTAGAGCTACCGCCGGTGCCACTGCTGACAAAGGGCCCTGCACCGAGGCCTCGTCGCTCGGTGGGCTGTCGTCACGCTCGACTCTCGGAACCCTAGCTGGCTGCCGTCGTGGAGCCATCCTGAAAAGGAAACAGGTGCGCCACGGTCAGAACAGTATACCTGGTGAGCTGATTTAAGTAATCACAAAGAAAACTTTGAAACACACACGCAATCAATGTTTTCGTGCATTAAGTCGGAAATCAGAAGTCAGGGTCCTGGTGTACGGATACGTCGGCCGCCGCACCAACACTGGACTCCCTGGACTGATAACCACACTCAATACTCTAAACATTATTGCTTCACATAGAAAATATCAGAGTTCGCGGTAGAACCGAACTCCTCTGATACCAATTTGTCACGACCCGCCCTCGGGGTCCGTGCCGTGACTACCCCAAGCCCGCCTTCCATAGGCCAGGGGCTGGAGACTAGCACCAAGGCGTAAATCCCGGTAAAAAGGGAAGGCATTGCCTTTGTAAAGTAAACAAACACCACAGAGTAAGCAATCGGAAAGTAAACACTAAGCAAAAGCAGGGTACAACTGAAAGTGCGGAAAAGTAAATGGGCCAGTATACAAACCCAAACTGAAAGTAAAGTACAACTCGAAAGGGAAAACATCAACTGTAAAGTAAAAGCCGCTACACCGAGCTGTCCACCGGAAATCCCACCTGAAGGGTGGGTACAGATAGCTCTACAGCTCCACGGGTCCCGCCGTCCGCTCCGAGCACGTCCCGCCCAGTGGTCCACCTCCAGGTACCGTCCTGCTCTGCAAGCCTCAGCTAAGGTCAACGCTGTCCGTCGTCTGCAACCAACACAACGTAGTGCGGGCAAAGCCCGTGCAGGGGTGATTATAAGCTACTCAGTAGGGACCCCGAGACCCCTGAAGGTCTCTCAAATCCACAAAGGATAAACCACGAAGAAAGGTACAATCACGAAGTATCAACTGACACTGCTTAGGTATATGCCCATACATATACCTAAGTCATGAATTTCAAATACGTACCAACCTCCGAGACCAAGTACAACTCAGTCCACACAGGAAGTAAACGTATTCCACACAGGAAAGCAAAACGTAATCCACACAGGATTGCACAACACAATCCACACAGGAAAGCAACAGGATTCAGCTCACACAGGATTTTCATTATCAAAAACATAACTACTGATGAGCCCCATCTCTGAAGTGTACAGTGTCTTGTCACGACTCTGAGATACTGCTCACTAACCTAAGACTGCTGAAGTACTCCTCCTGTCGAGTACCGCGGGTCTGCCGCCAACTACTGGGCGCTCCGTCCGCTGAGGGTCTGCTGCCAAATACCGGGCGCTCACCCAAATAGCCTACAGAGGTACTCCTCCAGTCGAGTACCGCAGGTCTGCCGCCAACTACCAGGCGCTCCGTCCGCCGTGGGTCTGCCGCCAAATACCGGGCGCTCCGTCCACTGGGCTAGTCGACTCACTCCAAGTCGAGTCGGTCGAGCAGTCTTCAGGTCTCAGCCGGCTACACGGTCTCCGTACTCCGTACGCTCGTCTCCAGTATCACGGGTCTGCCGCTACAACCAAGCGCACCACCTCTATCGAGTATAACAGAAGATTCAGCTCACACAGGTATACTTCTTCAGATGACGTTAAAGATGATCAAAGAACCATCTAAGTCGTCGGACCCACGAAGGATCGATATGTACTAACCCCCGCAGTGACCTACACAGGATCGGACCCACACAGGATCGGGCCCACGCAGGACCTGTAGCACTGATCCACGTAGGATCGCTGAGTGCAGTAGTCGTCGCAGTCCACTGCGGATCTCTGCACAGTCATCGCCGCAGTCCACTGAGGATCTCTGTATGGTCGTTGTCGGAGTCCATGGAGGATCTCTGCACAATCGTCGCTGTCGGAGAAACAGTCGCAGCCAGCACTAGGGTTCCCGCACACAGCAAGCTCGTTCGGAGGGTCCGCTCCACGAGCCGAGAGGCTGATACATCAACTTTCACAAAGTCCAGAGTTGATGTATCCAAAATTTCCGTATCGTCAACAGGAACTCAACGCAACAGACAGCGCGTCGATCGGACGCCCGGTCTGAGAGTTATTGGCATTTTCGTCCCCGGGGCCCGGTTGGTTTTTAAGACAAAACCAACCCGACCGTACTCCACCTGCATCCAAACCTCGGACAGAGCATGCCAAAAGAACCGTCTCACTAAGAGGAACACAACAAAGCTGACGGTACGTCAATCGGACGTCCGTAGCTCAAGATATGAGCGTTTCCGCTCCGAAGGCCCGGTTGGTTTCGTGAACGAACCAACCCGGCCGAACTCAAAGTGTTCCGAAACCTTGAGTGCAATATACCAAAACGTCCGTCTCGATCCAAGGATCGCGTTGCCGCAGACGGTTCGTCGATCGGAGGTCCGTGGCTTAAGTTATGGCCAAAAGACCGAAACTGATTCGAAACGGGGGGTCCGGGTCCGGGCCGACCCGGCCCGACCCCCCCTGGGTCGACCCGAACCGGGTCGAACCGACCCGGGTCCGACCCGGCCCGGCGCGGTGGCGCGGCGGCCTGGCGCCGCACGGAGGTGGCACGCGGGGGGAATCAACCCCCCGCTATTGAAGAGGCGGCGCGACTATATGCCGCGCCCTTTGAAAAAAAACGGCCCCCACGTGGGGGCCGGCTTGAACAAAAACCGGGGGGCCTCCTGCCCCCCCTCAAGGGAACCGCCCTCCTCTTAAATGAGGAGGGTTTTAATGCTGGCCGGGGGAATTTATTTCCCCCGGCCTTTGACCTTCCGGTCGGCCAACTGCCGACCGGTTTTCTCCAACGGGACTGGAAAAATCCGGTCCCCTTTTCGGCTTCCGACGCCGGCGGCCCGGCCGCCGGTCTTCTTGTTCCGCCGCGGCCCGGAACCGGCCGCGGTGTTCGTCGTCCGGCGCGGTGCGACGGCACCGCGCCCCTCCGCCGCGCCTTTGATTTCCTTCAACGCGGCGCGACGGCGTCGCGTTCTTGATGATTCTTCCATGGCGCGGCGCGACGGCGTCGCGTAAAAAGAATTGGGCGAATATCCGCGTGGTGCGACGGCACCACGCCACCTTGATTCATCCGCAAAATAAAACACCAAGAACGAAGGAGGGGGTTCGGCCGTGTTCATGCGGTCCGGCCCCCTCACGTTAAAACACAACTTAAATAAACAATATCCTCACGTTAGTCATGCGAACCACGAGCAAGAATAAAATAATTAAACAATAATCAACAACCCCTACCTTGGGTATAGGTTCGAAGATTTGTCAACGTCCCGCGGAAGACAACGTCGCGGAGGTCGGGCGTCGCGGTAGTCGTTCGTCAAATCCTTTGATGAAGAGATACGCCCGAAGAGATACGTCGTTGGCGAATCTTCGTATGCCGACGAAGAAGGTCTGAGGAGGAAGCGACGTTCCCTCTCGTTGACACGGAAGACGAAGAAGAGAGGAGTGGCGTTCTTCGTCGGAGCTTGAGCGTTCTTCGTCAAGTTGAGCGTTCTTCGTCAAAGATTGAAGAAGGAAGAAAAATCTCTCAAACCTCTCAAGATGAATAAACAAAACTAACCAAATAAAATAAGGTTCCTCCTTATTTTATTTACCAATCCAAGGAATTCAAAACTTCAAATTCAAAAACATAACACTTAATTAATTATACATGTCATGTGTAATTAATTAGATGTTAAGTTAACAAACTTTTAAGAGGGAGAGAGGGGAGTTTAAGGGGGAAGATGAGAGGTTTAGGTTCGTGTGGGTCCCACCACACTTAATCCTCTCAAGGGAGGTTAAGTGGGTGTGGGTCCCACCCCTAACTCCCTTTGAGAGGAGTTAACCTACAAAAGTAAAATAAAAAGAATTCCACATTTTTTTATTCAACTTTTTATAATTCTCCCAAAAACTAACTTTCGTCCCGCAACAAACGCAACTTCCGAAAAGGTCTCTTTAAGCGAATATCGTCGCTGCGAGTTCATCGGTGCCCTCGGATTTCAATTCCGAGCACCGGATCAAAAGTTAGGAATTCTCGCTCGTTCGTTCACTGAACGTACCCGAGCCAAACTTCGGAAATTGATTCCGGGCACTCCGGGCCTCGGAATCAGGTGTCGTCTGAAACCGCGCTCTTGTAAAATTCTAAGGAAAATTAAGAAAAAATTTCCCTTGAATTTTACGGGTCTTTACAGGAATATCCTGTTGGTTGTACATTCTAGTGGAAATGATCTATATTCCCCTTCTCATCACTCTGACCTTGGATGGTCAAGAAATTTTAGGGTTTTAGGTAGGCATTCAAAATACGAATTGTATTAACTTATAGTTTCTTGATCTTCTGAGTTGACTCCATAATCCTGAAATCCTGAAATTGGATTTCCTCAACCATTGCCTATTAGTTACACCAAGTCATTCTTTGTTAGCCAACCCATATTGTTAACTAAGTTAGGCCAACTCAAAACTATTTTTCCCAAATAGGATTGAGACCACTAGGGGGGTGAATCAATGGTTCCTTTTTATTTTATAAGAATGTTTCTTAACTTATTTAGTAAAATTTATTAACCTATGAAACTTTTTGAAGTTATGATCTACTAAATTATATCTTCTGAACCTCACCTTTTATATAACAAAATATAAAGAGAATGCAATACACGATATTTACAAGGTTCAGTGCAAAGAACTACTCCTTACCATCACCGTTAGAATAGAAGGCTATACCAATGGTTTATAACCATTGGTATAGGCTAGATAACCATTGGTATAGCCTATAACAATGATTCTCCAAACCATTTTATATAGTATCATTGGCAAAGGCCTATACCAATGATTCTTAGTGAACCATTGGTATAGGGTGGTCTGAATTTCATGTTAACCAATGGTTCATAGTGAACTGTTGGTATAGAGGTATCCCAATGGTTCAAAACTGTTGGTATAGACCTATCCCAATGGTTTACTATGAAGTATTGGTTTAATTATATACCAACAGTTTTAGAATGGTTGGTATAGACGCCCCCCAATTCCTAGGTAGCAGCATCCCCACCCTTGCCCACAAAACCTATAGATAACACAAAACATCACATACAAAACTTGAAAACATAAAACCCTCCACAAATAATAATAAATCAAATAGAAACTCCAAATAGAAACTAAAATGAAACCAATAGGAAATCAAAGAGCTATAAACCAATGAAAACAGAACCTCCAAGAACATCCTCAATAAACAGAACCTGCAATGAAACCAACATAGTATCCTCAATGAGCTACAAACCAATGAAAACAGAACCTCCAAGAATATCCTTAATAAATAGAACCTGCAATGAAACGAACATAGTATCCTCAAAGAGCCACAAACTAATACACAAATAATGATAACAAAAGAAATCAATTGATTCATTTAACCAGTGATAAAAAACCTACAAAACATCATAGAATAAATCATCAAACATAAAATGTCATAAATATCAATAAAAAATATAAGACCAATCTGTCCCTCATCACCATCATTATCGTCACCATCATCCTCAGCCTAATCCTAATCCTTTTCCTTGTACTAATACTCTTCCTCATCCTCATTATTATCCTTGAACTCATCCTCATCCTCATCCTTGGCCTCAGCCTCACCCTCTTCCATGCCATCATCCTCTCCCTCTTCCTCACTATTATCCTCACCATCATCATCACTAAGAATTTAATCATCCCAAACATCATTAGGAATAATGCCCAATGCACTCTATAACGTATTAATAATTGAAAATTTTTCATCACAATCATTAAAAATCTCTGGTGGAAGCGATGGATATAAAAATTCTATCAGTTTCATAAATTCATCATTTTCCATTTGATTATGTTCTTCCACCTGTATGACCATTTTTTCAGCCTTTTTTCCTTATCATCAACCAATGATGACAATGAATTCACTTTTTCCAACTTGGTTCTACTAGAACTAGCACCCAAAGTGGGCCAATACCTCATTGAGACAATACTCTTCCCTGGTTAGTAGCGTACTCTACCATGGTGCTCATCTTCAAAAACTTGATGTAAGTGATTGTTTGGTCCAAATTTGTAAGCTTTCTAGTCATAAAGGGACTCCAAAGAAAACTATTAAAAATATAAATAAACTATTAAGTTACAAAATAGATATTAAAATTAGTAATCAATAATGTAAAACTTACAATCTCCTGCTATGTCAGTTCATTTACCGCGCTTCCATCTTTTTTTCTTTCTGCTCGATCAAAATAGTTTTTCTCAAGGCACATGTCCTTCAATATTAAAAACCTATATTTGAAATGACATTAAATTTAGGAAAACATAATTGAAAATAGGTTAATAATAATGAATTTCATAACTAAAATCAAATGGATATTAATTCTAAATAAAGAAAAAAATAAAAACATGTGGTAGATGAATTATAACTAAGTATCAATGAATGGGTTATAAATAGATATAAAATATATATAAGTGAACATGTCATCATAGTAATCAATAATAAGGTGGTTTTGAGATCAAAACAATTAATGATAATATGAATAGGTATTACTATAACATAAAGTAATATGCATGAATGGGTTATCAACACTCAAATAATGACTATAACATAAAGGAATTATGGTTTGGTAAGATTTAATAATACACATAGTATTCCCTAAATGATAGTTTTGAGATTTTAAATCTATTAATTGTGTTGTTTTGATTTAATTATACAAGTGAAATTTTGTTTTACCACCACATAAGGTCCTAGTGTTCTTTGGAACCCCTAATTCTATTACTGTAATCCAAATCAGGACTAAACGAATATGTTTCATTGTTTTTTATAATATATATATAAATTCAGTTTAGTTTGATTCAATTTAGTTTATTCTATTACAATTCCATTCTAATCATGTTTGGTCAAGACATATTCATTCATGTTTACTAAGTTTGATTTAGTTGAGTTTGATTCATTTTAATTCGGGTTTGTTCAATTTGGTTTATTTTGGTTGTGGGTGGTTTAGGCCAGTTCAATTCATTATTGATCTATTTAAGTATATTTTTTTAGTTTGACTTAGTTTTTTTGAGATCTATTCCATTTTTTTGATTTTTTTTAATATTTTTTAGTTTTATTTGATTTGAATCAATTTAATTTAGTTATATTTAGGTTAATTGATTTTTGTTTAGGTAGATCCAGTTTCATTTCCTTCATATTAGGATAGTTTAAGCCTATCAGGTTCATCTAAATTTCCTTTATTATAGGCCAATTTGGGTCAATTCATATTGTTCCAATCCAATTTTGTTTTCTTATGATTAGTTTACTTTATTTTTTTTAATTTAATTTAGTTTAAGATTGTTCAATTTGGATGAGTCCATTTAGGCTAGTTTAGTTCAATTTGGTTCAATTCAATTTATCTTTATTTGGTTAGATTTCAGTTGTTTCAATTGTATTCTATACAATCCAACTTTATTTATTTATTTTTTACTGTTTGGTTCAATTCTATATAATTTGGTTATGTGTGGTTTGTTTCTATAATATTTGGTTCTATTGGGTTTAGGTTGGTTTTAGTATTTTTAATACAAATATATTAGTTTATAGTCAATTTAATTTGGTTCACCTCTACTTGAATTAGTGTAAACATTTTTTTTTGGTTCACTTATGTTTAGGTATTCCTAGGATAGTTTAGTTTAGTTTAGTTCTATTTCATTCGGGTTGATTTAATTCAATATTATTCAGGTCTAGTTGATTTGGTTTGATTACTTTAGGTGTAATTAGGTTGTATTTATGTCATGTAATGTAAAAGAAATTTGGTTCAAATCTATTTGATTTAGTTAGGTTTGATACGATTTTTTTTAGTTTAGTTTAATTCAGCTTAGTGTGGTTTGAGTTGAGTTGGGTCAGTTTATGTTAGTGCAATTTTATTTTTTTAGTGTTTTATATAGATCAATTCCATTCAGTTATCATTGGTTTAATTTAGTTTAGATATTTTTATGTGATTGATTAAGTTTTTATAATTTATTTTAATTTAGCATGGTTCAACTTGAATAAGGAAGATATAGTTTAGTTTAGTTTGAATTAGTTCAGTTTGGTTTGGTTCGAGTATGTTTGGTGTAGATAATGTATTTTCAGTAATATTTGGTTTTGGTTAGGTTAGTTTGGTTTAATTTAGGTCAAGTAATACCAATTCAGTTTTGTTCTATTTATTTTTATTTATTTCATTTAATTTTAGTTCAATTCCATTCAGTTTAGACCAGGTTAAGTTGAGTTTGTTTATTTTGAATTGGTTCAACAAGGGTTATTTTGGTTTAGGTTATTTCTATTTGATTCCATTTGGTTTGGGTTTGTTAAGGTCATCATCAATTCCATATTTATCATCCTATTTATTATCTTCATTTTTGAGGGAAGTAAAACTTGAGGGAATAAGTCCCTAAGGCCTAGGAAAAAAGTAAACTATAAAATATGAGGTACAAGAATTCTAGTCCTATCATGAAAGTATAATACATAAAAGTTATGATTCAATTATCTAAGCAGAACCAAATCAATTTAACTATTTTTTTTGTCAAGGGAATTTGTAAGCTGATTGACCCCCATATTTGCATGAGATATAAAAAATTAATTACATCTAAGTAATATAAAAATTATATAAAAATATAAGAAAAATATCATGGATGTTTTGGGATACTAATTTAAATGTTTTAGATCAAAAAAAGTGAGAAAATATTGATTCATAGTTGATTTCAACCCTCTTTCATCTCTTGTAGGATAAAAACTGTAAAAGTCACCAATTCATATTTAGTCTCCACCACTCTACCAAAACTTTTGAAGAAACAATTTATCATCATCCCATTGGAATCACTAAACAATATACTCCAGCCTATATATCTCAGGTTCTCCTTCACCATACCATAAGTATTCATCTTTATCCATCCATCAAGTGGAAGCTTCCATGTAATATCATTGGAATTTACATGATATTTATATCACCATAATCATCGATGAGGACCTCAACATCAACATTGTCAGTATCCATATTAAAATAAATATAATATTCATAAATCAATGATATAATCAATACTTTAAAATTAATTTATTTCTAAAATAATAGTGGGATTATCATTATAAATATCTAAAGGAGAGTTAATATCATATTCCTTCTTAAACAAATAATTATAACAATTTAAATAATTACTTCAGAATAATGAGCTCAATAAGATATGTATAATGTTTTCAAGGGGTGGGATATATAGAATATTAATTTGTTTTATAACATCTTTAAATAATAAACTAAAGAATATATGATCATTTATGTATCCCAATTATAAATGTAATGAAATATGGAAGAAACAAAAGAAAGTTCAAGTACTAAGGAAAATTATAAACAAGTGTTGTTCTTGCTTCCTCTCATGGTCCAAAATTGTAGTCCGCCCCAAAGTGTGGAGGTATTTCATAGAATATATTTTTTATTTTTTCCTAACAATTCATAAAAAAATTTCAATAATAAAAAATATAGTATTAATGAAAATTATGGTAATTTTCATTTAAAAACCTTAAATTTTATTAATACCTTGAAACCAGTAATCATCCAATGAGTAATCATTTCCCAATAATATTCTACAAGATAGTCATACATGATTGGTGTGACCTCTAAATCCATGCCAAATATAGCATGTCATCCAATATACAACTCATGCTTATAGCCTCTCTATAGCTCACCTAATTCCATGAGCCGTGTTGGCCTCGCAACCTCACCATCAAAAAAATTAAAATGAAGCTGGCACCAAAATATTAATTCATATAAATAAAATATTAATATAACATTAAATCTAATGAATTAGTTTACCCATATTTATGCCCAAGCATTATCCTTTACTTCATTTGGAATGTGTCTCTAAGAGAGTGGATGAATGAGAATAATGTTGGAGTATTTGGTAAGCATCACCAAAAAACTCCTACATTCCCATACAATTTTTTAATCATTTGGTTGTCTTCATTGTACTCCACCATCATCTATGTTTAACAGTACCACACTACACACATGCGTGAATGACCACACTGCTTATTAGAAGACCTGACTGTTAAAGAAGAAGAAAAAATATCATATAAAAATATCTTATTATGAAAATAAATTTTGGTAAATTTTTTTAATATGGTTCAATAAACATACTTGAGGTATCCTGATCAGTGGGTATTGCTGGATCCCTAGGAACTGAAGGAACATCAACCTGTATATAGGAAGTTGGTCCCAGTGTATTCTTTGTAGGCTTAGAATGTGTTGGAGTAGGAGTTGAAGAAGCAGGAAGGTAGAATCTCTAGGAGAAAAGTTATAAGGAAAAGAATATGTCATAGATGGATATAAAAATGAATAATATGGATGAGGAGTATGAATCATCATCAGATACGAGAAATATAGGAGAGGAGGCTCAGATACAAATGGTGGGGAAAACATGGGCAGCCTAAATATCCTAGGTGTCTATAATAACACTGCAATATCAGAAGGCATGGTATATGGTATGTTTGGAGGAGGGATGGGGTGTGATCGAGTACACCAACTGGATCACCTATCTTTAGTACCAACCCCCCTCATATCGCCAGGTTGAGCTTGAGAACCACTAGGCTGGTCAGAGAATAACCCATTCCTGGGTGGTGGATGGTGATTAAAAGTTAAAAAAAATTAATTGCATGAAATTATATGTTATTGATATATATTTTTGAAATAAAATACTCACAAAGGCACTAAAGGAATTACACCCATCTCACTTATCCATTTATTATTGTCTATCATCCTTTTTCTTCATAACTCTTCAATGTTTTTCATTTCCTACATTTGAAAACAAATTTGGAATTAATTATAAATTTATAACATACATGACTTAATTAAGGAATACCACTTATCAAACCAAATACAGGATATGTAGTGATATAATAATAAAAATTTATATCTAGTGGGAAGAATATAAAAACTTAAGACATGTCATAAAAAAATAGCGTATACGGAGGAAAACCTAAGGAAATGTGGAGACCTATTCTAGATACTATTCATAGTGAGTCAGGTTTAGATATTATAGTCTAAAGAATTAAATGAAAAATGGTTTCATAAAACAATTTATAAGTGACTAGAGAAGTTATGATCATAAAGGAAATTAGAATAGTAATACTCATCCTAATTTTAATACATCATATCTCACATGTTTTGAGTATTGAAATAAAGGTTATACCTAGTTGGACCTCTAAATACTAAATAATGAAAGAAAGAAGATAATGATAAAAATTAAAAATAAAAGGGAATTATCTACATGATGGAACTATACTAAAGAATCTGATTTTAATGATGAATCTAAAAAAAGTTGGAATCAACTAACATGTGCTTCATGGATATTGAAAATGAGGCTGAATAATTAGGTTTTTATTTTTAATTTGATATTAATATTGAATCTTATTTTTATTTCCATATTACGAATGAAATTAATGAATAGAATGAATAATTACAATGAGATCATTATAATTTATGATTTAAATAAGGAAATCAAAGTAATCAATAAGAAATTTTTTGAGAAAAACATGGATATTTCTCATTATAATGAGAAAATAAAGAACACTATGTATATATTTAATGAAAATTCATGTTAATAAATGGAGTATTTTCATATTCTAAATGAAAACCTCAGGAGTTAATTAGAAAGTTTCATGAAAATATTTTCTATTTTTGTTTATGATAACTTTTTGTCAATATGATTCCTATAAAAATGATGTAATGAAATAAAAAAGTTATTTTTTACAATGAGAAAATATAATAAATTTATAGAAATATCCTAGTTAAAGGGTTGAAAGGTTGTATCTCAACTACTATGTGTCTCAAAAATAGAATGTAAGGATACAATGTTAGTAAATTCTCACTTATATTTCAAAAATATTTGAGACACACAAAAGTGTATGTTTTTAGATAATTATATTCTATATTTTTGATTAGTAATTATTAAAAATATCTAAGGGTTCCAAACTTTAGCTTAAAAAATAGTATTCGACTCAATGTGTCTTGGGTAACAAATCTTTCTATTAATTTATTTTATTAGAAATAATTCCTTGTAGGTATGAAGAAAGATGTATGGTATAAGGATAGTGGGTGCTCTTGGTATATGATGAGACACCCATTGATATGAAGTTCCTAAAACATACAAGGTAGGGGACCCAAACTATACTCATAGAATCTCACTAACAAAACATATATTAGACCCTTTCATAAGAAATCTAGGAAAAATATTTTTTCATCACAAATATACACATAGAAACCTTTTTTATGGAAAACACAAATAAATCTAGTGAAACTGTATAAGGAGAATAGTAAATGATGGAACTAGAATCCACCGATTTGATATTTATATAAAACTGGATGAAAATAGAAGCTTAAGGATGGGTTACCATGACTGGGGAAGAATATGGAAACACTCCTAGGGCCCACTGTTAGGAGAAATCAGAGGGTAGGGGTACACATCACTATGAGGGGAGCTCTTGGGATGGGAGGAGGGGAGCACTTATTGGGATGGGAGGAGGGAAGTGCTACTAGGGATTGGGATGGGAGTGCTGTAAGGGGTCGGGATGGGAGGAGGGGAGTACTCAGGATAGGATCTATATGGGAGGATAGAAAGAGCACCTGCATATGAATTTGGGGAAAACCTATGCCAATGGTTGTAAAAAACCATTGGCATAGGTAAGCTATCCCAATGGGTTTTTAAAAACCATTGGGATAGACTTCAGCAAAACACCATATCCCAATGGTTTGAACAAACCATTGGGATAAGGCCATGGGTATAGCCCACATTTTGAGTAGTGCATGTTGGATAGTCCCACCAACATGGATTCTTTCACTATATTCTTTATGAAATTAAAAGGAAAAAGTAGTGAACAATTATACAATCCTAGTGTAAAATTTATTTCTATAGTTGGTTATATCCCCCGACTATCCTTTTCATATACACATCCCAATAATTGGTTATACACTCCCAAAAAACAATCAACCCTTTTTAGTAATTGGTAAGTATCCACAATTACAAGATTCACTTTTCTTATTCTTTACTGATCCACTTCAGAAAGTATTCACTTATTCCACAAGTAAGCTGAATCAAATTTTATCTATTTAAAATCTTTAATAACTTCAACAATTCTCTAAGTAACTTGTTTTTATTCAAATGTTCTCTATAAAATCTGTTTGGAAAACTTCCTCAAAAAAAGTTAGTTCGATCTGCCTCAGTCTGGTAACCTCTGTCTGATGGTCTCTGTCCAATTGGCCTTAGTCCAATTCTGCTTATACTCTTCCTTCTTCAATTGAGTAGAAGATCAATTGGAAGCTCACCGTTTCTCCATTTGATGGGGCTCACTCTAATTTATCTCACTTCGGTGGAATTTTTCCAATGGAACTTCATCTTATAGACTCATTTTGATGGACTTTCTTTTAGGAACTTTCTATGATGGATCTTCCTTAGCTTCAACTTGAAAAACAAACCTCAGTTGGAAACTCAATACCTATTCCACAATTTTCAGATCTCTAGACAATGTGAATAGTTTAACACTCTTGCAAAGTAAAAAATGAATTGTTATCTCCTTTTATAGGAAACCCAAAATAGAAAAGGTGGAAAAACAAATTTCTCTTCTTGCTCAAAGAAATTCAAATTTTTTGAATTTCTCATTCATTTTACTCTTCATCTTTGACCTCTTAAACTATTCTCAATACTTCTGGGATCTTCTTAAATCTTATAAAAACTTCAGACTTTTTCAAGTTTACAAAAATTTCTTCATTCCAATTCTTCAGTCTGATTTTCATTCTAATTATTCATTCCCATTATTCATTATGATGAAAAAATTGAAAAAATTAAAGATGGCCCATTATTATGACCACTTTTAAACATTGAAAGTATCCTCATATAGATGCTCTATACCAATTTGAAAAATACTTTTTAAAACATAGGGAACATTCTATAGTCTTTAAAACCTATGTTTTAAATGCTTTCTACTAGGGCACACCACCTCTCATCATCATCAAAAAAACAATCGCTTCTGTTGCCCTGTATTCCTTCTTTAAAAAAGAGGGTGACATTCATCACTTCTTCAGAGATGTATTCTCCTTGATTGAAACAGGATGATGGGATGTTGGTTTATCCTTACACAGATTCCTCCTTTGAATTCATCATGTAGTCTGATTCTCCCTCATATATTTGAGTCGTTGTTTGTGAAACTCCTCCTGGTGCCATATTTTTGTGGATGTCGGTTAATTACACTACTTCTGTCAGGACCTTCCAAAGGGTCAAGTCGAGGAAGCAACCTTCAGTCAGCGAATTAGTCACATTGGGAATCGCTGGCATGTGTAGACACTGGGACCTTGGTACACTTGAATTTTCCCTTATGAGAGGGATTCTCGAGGTAATGGAAGCCTAAGTCATCCCTCATCGAATGCGAGGAATCTTATGATAGAGGCATGTCTTTGAGGTTTTCCTTAGCTTCCCATGTTTAACATAGGGTATGCCCCAAGTTTAACATCTAGCAAAGATTGATCTGACTAATCAGAACACTAACAAGAGTGGATCAGATGGGTACATCCCTAAGAGGGATCACCAAGAAGGTTTACCATGTGGATGGATCATAATGACTAAAAAGATCGGACCCTAGAATGGTGTGTCCCAAAAAGGGAAGGTTTCACACTGTGAATGCTGATCTAGAACACCACAAAGGGAGGATCAGAGAAGGTGGGTCCTAGAAAAGGGGACACCATGGTTTACCATTGGCTGGGATAGAACCTCATAGAGGAATCCTACATACCCTATTTAGTATATAGGTATCATAACCCACATAGTTTCAAGGGGTGATTTGGGGCTTATACGTGGTTAGATGCCCGGGTGCTGCAAAAACTAGCAATGGGATGGATGAACTTATCGTGATAAGGGAAGGGTGATGGAGTAGATGGCTGGGGATTATACATGGTTAGCTGCCTAGGTGTTGCTAAGGAGCAACAATGATGAATGAACTGATCTCACTGGGATGTGGATGCCCATATAAGGATTAGGATGGATATGGAGGAGGTGTCAGAGGCTAAGGATGAATTAGATGGAACCAACATGAAGATGACGATGCTATGATTGAATCTCAAGGAGGTTTCCTACATATCCTAGTGGTTGGTAATCAAAGTACACATAGTTCTGGATAGGGCGATGAGACACCTGAGGAGGTGGCTCGTGAAAACAGGTGCATGGATGGGGAATTAAAGGAAGTAGAACCTCTGGGATAAGGCATGATCTAACTGAAACACAAATGCTCAAGGGGGAGACCAGGATGGGAAATGGATGATGGCATTGAACCTTAGAGAGGATTCATACATAACCCATATAAAATATGGGGATCAAAGTACACATAGTTCAAGATGGGTCATAAAATCAGGGTGTACACAAAGGACAGTGACCCGGATACATGTTGGGGCTTATTTATGGTTATCATCCCATCGCAAGAGGTGTGCTCTTGGGTGGGGTAGTATGGTGAAGTTTGGGGATTATTCATGGTTAGAATCCCAGGAAAATGGAACATGTGGTTCGGGTGTACACAAAGGACAACAACCCTTCGACATGATGGAGCTTACGCATGGTTAGAGGCTCGGGTGGATGGATCAAAAAACCTCAAGGAGGAAAAACCAGGTGATGTTTCCCAAAAAGTGAATATTTCACATCAAGAGGGTACATCACTTAGGAGGGAGGTCCATATTTTACCATAGGTTGGGGTTGGACCTCAGAAAGGCTTCCTACATATCTTAGTGGCTGGGAATCAAAACCCATGTAGTTCGAAAGGGAATACAGTTTAACATCATGTGGGACAGAGGTGAACTGAAATAAAGTGCATAGAATAGATATATTGTAGGGAATGGATGGATTGAAGCTCAGAGAGGTTTCCTATGTACTCTTTCTAGGAGATAAGGATCAAAGTCTATGTAGTTTAGATGGGTGCGGTTTAACATCATGCGAGATAAGAGGCGCGGGGCTTACACATGGTTAGCGGCCCAGGTGGATCTCATGGTCATTTACAAACTCTAAGCCTATGTGAGTCATGATCAATGTGTGAAACAAGAGGTAGCAGCGAACCTGATGATCATGTCGCAAAAGGTGAAACCACGAGGGATGGTGTGAGGCTTACACATGGCTAGCAGCCCAGGGAGATGAAGATTGGTACTTACTCTAGGAGGGAATCCCAAGGAGGGTGATCCAATGTATGAGGAGGATATGGCCATCGTACAAATAACACCCCATTAGAGTATGTTATGGCTTACATAAAGACTGCCTAAGGAGAACATGGCAACAAATCCCAAAGGGATAGAGGAGTGGGAGAGCACTGATGCTCATTCTCCTTTGAGTCTACCTCAACTTTATATGCATTTGACAACTCATAGTTTAATTTCATGTGTTAGGGATGAGGGTTCTTGGCAATTTAACGTCCTACAGATCAGATGATGAGGACTATATCCTTACCCCTGGGATTTACATAACTTGTACCAACCCACAATTGGGTGAAGGAAGGCATAAGAAATACCAAGAAACAATGAGGTGGAGGAATGGTCACTCTAGGGGATTACATTAACATGACTACATGAAGAAGAAATAGCCATTAGTGTGCCTATGAAAAGAAGAATAAGGAAGGGCAATGCTATATGAAACACCACTAAAGAAACCATGAAATCACATTGTACGAGCCTGGAGGGCCACATGGGAGAAGGTTTTGTGAAGAAGAAGGCCTCATAGAGAGGGAATTTTTGAAGATCTAGTGCTTCTTGATGGGAAGGGGCTTCACAAAGGAAATTTCTTCACAAATTACGGCGAAAAGTATCTCTGTGAAGGGAGGAGATTCGTGAATCATGATGACCCAGTCAAGGCATGGTGTAAACATGTGATTGGAGGGTGCTTCGTGAAGGTTGAATGCTCCACAAAGACCTGAGTACCCAAAAGGGACTCCCACCTTCATGATGGACATAGGGATTCACAAAGGGAATCCCCACATGAAGCAGAGGAAAATGAAAGCAAAGGAAAATATGGTTCACAGTGCTTAGGTACCTTGGGTGATACATTTTTTCATTGGTTCATAGATTAAAAGGTGACTCGTAAATTGAGAGCTATAAAGGAAAAAGGTCAGGGTATTGATATTTTGATGGGGGGGGGGGTGATTTTCATATTTATAGGCACCATGAGTCTTGATGCTCCGAGGTAACACCACAAAGGAAATGGAACTTCGCGATTGGAGGTCGCTCCATCGGACACACAAAGGATTCCATCATTTCTTTATAGTGGTTATGAACATGTCCATTGGAATCATATAGGCTTTATCATTTCTTTGCATCGGTTGTAGAGGAGTTCATTCTGTTAGATTCATGCAGTTTGTGCTATTGAAGGGCTTTGCGATGGAGCTTCATGAGGCATGCTATTTGGTGATGTTTTATGACTTTTCCATTTAGGCAAGTATTTTGGAGCCAACAAATTCCTTTGACAATACTTTGGAAGTAAGAAAATATGTGAAATATATTCAAAGTATTTCTCCTCTTCTTCTTTTTCTAAGACTGATGATCTCGCATATGATGAATTTAAACATCCGTTGACTTTATTGGTGTCATCATGCATCTAGTATATCTATCTCTACTTCACTCTGATGAATTTTCATTTCCAACAATTCAAACTTTCTTAAACATTGTTCATTTGATAAAACTATACATATGATATTCAAAGGATACCAACAATATAAAATGAATCAGTGTCAAAATTCATTATCATGAATCAATGTTGACAATGAATTCTTTTTCTGTGAAGGTTTGTTCAACTTATTTTCCTTGGCGGTCAATCTGTTCGAGACATGCTCGGTGAAGTCCCGATGGTGTGTTCCGGTTTGGTTGTGATCTATTTGACTTTGGAGGAAGCTGTCGGTGGTTCAAGATGGTGTTGTTGCTGGTTATGGATCCTTTAAATTCATGTTTTTATGAAGTGAGTTCGATTTGTACTTGTGTTTTTCCTGTTTTTGGTTTGTGATGGCTAGTGTTGTTTTTTCGGTGGTTGAGTATGGAGATTTCCGGTGACGGTGTGATCTCGGGACGATGATGATGGAGATGGTGGGTGTACAACTCGAGGTGGGTGCGTGATGCGAGGAGGCACATCAAGTGAGGTGTGATGATTGGATCAGTTTGAATTTGAAATTTGAAATTTGAATTTGGATCTTGTATTTTGTTCGGTTGTGGTTACCACTCACCCAAAAAGAAGGTATCTTGAAAATAAAAAAAATGAATTTTCAGTCAGTTCCTCACACCAATGAGCAGTATCCAAAATAATTCACATCATATTATTCTATCTTCTACAAAATACATCTTACATCATGACTTCTTCATTATTTATGAGAACTCCATTATCAAAAAAACATCACTAGATTTAATACTTGGAAGTTATATTACTTCCCAATCTTTCAGTATCACTCAAAATCTTCAGTCTTTCTAATCAAGACTCATTTCGATGGCTTGGATCTGTTGGCTCATACTGATGGGTTGAGTCTGATTCCTTATACTGATGGCCTTGGTCTGAAGTTCTATGTCCTATGCATCTTTTTGGTCATTCTAATGGTCAGTCTGATGGGGTGTGTCCATAAACCAAAACTCCAAATTTTCTCAACTTCAACCATATATCATCCATTGACAAAAAATACAACCAAAACTCAACTTGGTCCTAACATTCCCCCCTTTGTGTTTATTATCAATACCCACTTCAAAACAATACCACTTGTAGTTTTATTTTATCACCTTTCCTTCTCTCCATTCCTTTATTATTCACACTATTTCTTATATCTCCCCCCTTTTTTATCTCTGACCCTTACTAAAAATTAATTTCAAAGGGTCCATCATGAAAACTTTCTACCTTTATTGAAAAATTATTTCATTTCAAAAGTTTGGAACTCTTCATCTCAAAATCTTGAAATTATTCTTCCAGAGAACATAAGTATCACATGATTTTATTAACAAATTGACTTTAACTAAACAACTCTAAGTCTACATTGGAAAACCCAGTGTAGGAAAAAAGAGCGTATAATCAATTTTTTAAATGTTTTCCATAACAAAACTTTCATGTAATACCTTAACACACATTATTCAACATTCTCATCTCTTAGAAAATTCTTGAGAAGATTTATTTCAGATTAAAAGTAACCTACAAGCATATCAAAAAACTTATTATAAATTTCATGTGTATAAACACAACTTTCCAAAACTCATATTTTGTAACCTCATTACTTTATTTTTTAAGAATAGTAATAGACTCATACATCAGCTTCCTTCTTTCAACTTCTTCAATTTACCTTTAAGTTAGTAAAAATACAAAAATGTTTCAGGAATAAGGAGGAACCTCAGTAGTTTCTTAGAAGCATCTTTCAAATTGAGAGTCCTTTATCATTATTTCCTTTTTTCTTCTTCTTCTTGGATTTTTTATTTTCTTCCTTATATTCATCCTTCGAAGATTTTGGAACAAGTTTCTTTTCATCTACATATTCTTATGATAAGAATGTAAAATTATTTTCTTATTTAGTAACCTTTTTGTTATAATTAGTTTTTAAAACATATTTCATGCCTTCCTCTTGGGATGATAAGATAGTCATAAAACTTTTAGTAACATGCCATTCTTGCTCACACCTTTTTCACCTCTTCAGAATTTTCAAATCACCATCTATTGAAAAAAATTTATCAACTTTTTTCTCAACTTTAGAAACATTTTTCTTCCCATTTTATTCAGCTGATATTTTTTCTTTTTCTAAATTTCTTTCCATGGAAACCTATTTTGGACATATAACTAAGTATTCTTTCTTTTCTTTCTCAATGTGATTTCTTTTCTCAACTTTCTAATATACTCATCTTTCTTCATTGTATGAGTTTCCTTTTTCAGTTCCACATAATTTTTAGGAATATTTGATATTATTTTCTTATCATATCCCCCCTTTGATTCATACTTTTTTCTTAGTAGATACATTTTATACCAGCATTAATAATCTCTATTTTAGAAAATTCCATAACACCAACAGTGACCCCCAAATCTTGATTTTCCAGACTGATAGTGAACTTGTTTAGAAGATTGTTTTTGTTGTTGTTTCTTCACAAATCATGGAACACTTTTCTCAAGAGGATAATTTAATAAATAATTCTTATATTTCATAGTGAAAGATATTTTCTCACAAATCTAGTTTTGTAAACCTTTCTTTTCACCTTCTTCAGAAGTTTCACCTTTAACATCAACTACCTTGGTGAATTTTTAACTCATATTTCTCATCTCACTTGATGTTGTAAGAAGTATTGATTGTGTTTTAAAAAACTACTCATCTTTATCATCTAGAATAACTTTTAGAACATCTATCATATTTTTGGATTTAGCTATCTTCAACTTGTTCTGCTTATTTTATTCAATAAGTGTATATTATTTCATGTTGAGGTTCTCATTTCCAGCTGATATTTTTTCATAGCCTTTTAGTTTTATTTCAAGATAATAAATCTTCATATTATGAGATATAATAAAATTGAGATTTTTCTCCTCTTTCTTCCTCCATTCATCATTCTCAAAATATATATCTTTAATATATTTATGTAACTTTATTCTTTATTTCTTATGTTGAGTATTCTGTTCAATTTCTTTTTTTCAAATTTTTTGTAAGAATTCACTCTATTTCTATAATCACTCAATCACCATCACCACTTTATGAATAATTTCTTGTATTTATAACTTGAGAAATAAAGTTTAGTTAATGATTTGATTCATCATTAGATGATAGATCATCCTTCTTTCTTCTACTCAGATATCGTTTCTTATTCTTATCATAAGGAAATATTTCCTTATGTTTATTCCACTTTTTACCTAAGATTTATTATCATCGTTTTTAGAATCATACTCTTCCTTATACAATTATGTGAAAAATTTCCTTTCCCTTCATAATTACAATAATTGAGAGTTTCACTTTTCCATTTCCACTTATTGTATTTCTTAGAAAGCAGGATAAAAATTTTATTGAAATTTTCAGCTTCTTCCTCTGCCCATGAATCATTTGATTCTTCTTCAAATTATTTTTCTTTGTTTTTTAATTTTTAACAATGATTTGAAAACCATTTATCTATCATAATTTTTCTTAAAAGAATGGTATTTTCTCATTTCATATGACACTGATATATTTTGAAGTTTATCCAAAGATAAATCTTAATGATATTCTAAAGATGAAACTTTTTCATCAAATATGTCTGTAAAGTTTCTCATAAGTTTCATAGAAATTGTAGAATATTCTAGATTCTCACTAAAAATTATGATGTTACTCACAATATCATTTACCCTTATAAAGTAACTATAAATACTTTCATAATCATCTATTTTCAAATACTTAAATATACTTCTCTATATTTATAACATGTATCCCTTAACTTTCTCATTCCTTCATAGCTACTTCTCAAATTATCCCACATTTTATTAGCTATTTGAAACCCAATAATTTTTTCATAAACATTATCTATAAGATCCATCAACAAATCATTCTAAGATTTTCCACCAACTTCAATACTTCTCTTATCAGTAACTGTCATAACAACTTCATTGATGGGAGGAAATCCCACTATTACTACATCTCTAACTTCAAGGACAAGTGAAAGAAGATAAGGTAACATCCTATTCTTTAAACTGTGATAGTTTTCGATATTAAAAATAAGAACACCCCTATTGTTCATTTAATTGAAATTATACATTCTCATATATGGGTCTTTCATAGGAAACCGAATCTGACACCATTTTTTGTTCCCAAATAGGATTGAGACCACTATGGGGGGGGGGAATCAGTGGTTCCTTTTTCTTTTATAAGAAAGTTTCTTAACTTATTTAGTAAAATTTATTAACCTATTAAACTTTTTAAATTTATGATCCACTCAAGTATATATTTTCAACATAACTTTTCATATGAAATAAATATAAAGAGAAGGAAACATGGGGTATTTACAAGGTTCAGTACAAAGACCTACTCCTTTCCATGTTGTATAGTCCCAACATCATGGATTATTTCACAATATTTTTTCTAGAATACAAAGGCACAAGTAGTAAACAATTATACAATCATAGTAGCAACTTTCTTGATATAGTTAGTTAGACCCCCAACTATCCTTTTCATATCCTCTTCCCAATAGCTAGTTATACACCCCAACAATACAATCAATCCTTTTTAGCAACTGGTAAGTATCCATAGTTACAAGCTTTAATTTCCTTCTTATTTTATGATATAATTTAGAAAGTCTTCACTTCCTCCATAAGTAAGATGAATCAAAATTTACCTATGTATAATATTCAAGAACTTTAACAATTCTCTAAGGAACTTGTCGGCCTTGAAACATTATCTAGAAACTATATCTAGAAAACTTCCTCAGAAAAAGTCAGTATGATATTCCTCAGTCCAGTAACCTTTTTATGATGGTCTTTGTCCAATTAGACTTAGACTTATTCTCCTCCCACTCTTCCTTCTTTAATTGATTAGAAACTCAATGGGAAGCTCAAGGTTTCACCATCTAATAAAACTCAGTACAATGGGGCTCACTCTGATGGATCTCACTTCAGTGGACTCATTCTAATGGAACTTCCTCCAATAGACTCATTCTGATGGAATTGCTTCAATGAACTCACTCCGACAGATCTTCCTTAGCTTCAACCTGAAAAAAAAAACGTCAGTTGGAAACTCAATACCTACCCCACAATTTTCATAGATTTATCACACACGAATAGTTTAAGACTCTTAAAAAGTACAAATGTACCGTTTATAAGAACCCCAGAATGGTTAAGGTGGGAAAACCAATTCCTCTTCCAACTAAATGAAATTCACAATTCCTGAATTTCTTATTCATTTAAGTCTCTATATTTGACTTCTTTAAATATTCTCAATACTTCTAGGAGATTATCGAATATTCTCAAAACTTCATACCTCTTCAATTTTACAAAAAATTATTCATTCTGATTCTTTAGTCCAATTCCTCATTTTAATTCTTCATTTAGATTCTTTATTAATATGAAAACATATGTAAAACTGAAGAAGAACCATTACAGTGACTTCTTGTAAACACTAAAAGTCTTCTCATATAGATTCTCTATACCCATTTGAAAAAAACTTATTAAAACATTGAGATTGCTATGTAAAATTCAAAACCTCCTTCAAAAATAATTTGTTAGTAAGCACATATATGAAATATCTTCAAATTATTTCTCATTTTCTTCTTTTCCTCAGATTGAAGGTCCCACGATTATATAGTGTATGATAAACTAACTATTGACCTAGGGGAAAACACCTTGAACCATTTATGGTTTGTGTTACAACTTTCCACCTATCCACCTTTGTATCTATCATGGATTGGTTTCAAATAACCTCCATAATTGAACCACCTCCACTATCTTGGGATCACCATCCATTAAATATTCTTTTACTAACACATAGGTTAGGGGAACCAAAGGATTGATTAAGGGTTTTACATAAATTAAACCACAGGAATTCATGCCTTTACATAATTAGAGGAGGGATCACTACTGGAAAAAAGGATATTTACGATGGTGTCCTGTTGCAAATGACCCATTGCATAAAAGTACGTCGCAAATATTACCATTTGTGACGGCCCGTCACAAAAGTAATTATTTTCAACGGGAAGTGGTACTATCACAAATAGTTTTAATGAGTTTTTTAAAAACCCTATTGTGATGAGTCGACCACCCATTGAAAATAGTTTCCTGATTAAAAAAAAACTTTTTTGCGACGGGCCCATCGCAAATAATGGTAAAAAATAAAAAAAAATAAATAAAAAATATTAATAATAAAAAAATATTAATAAAAATGAAATAATAATATTTATATTAGTAGAATAAAATTATTTATAAAATAATATTAAATAATAATATAATATTAATATAAATGAAATAATAATATTAATATTAGTAAAATAAAATTAATTAAAAAATAATTAAAAAATAAAATAATAATAATAATACTATTAATGAAATAATAATATTAATATTAGTAATATAATAAAAACCTCAGTATTCGCAAAAATATAAAAATATATTAATTAATAAAATAATAAATATAATAAAAAATTAAATAAATAATAGAAAATGGAATATTCATAATAATATAAAAAATGCACTATTTTAAACTTTAAATAGTTAATATTAAAAAAAATTACATTCAAATGATTCATTATAAAATAAAAATACATCACTGAGGGGGAGGGTCGTCTGGAGGAGATGAAGGAGATGGTGGAGGGAACTCCATCCCTAAAATACGAGTCATATGTCGCATGTGCTCCATCTACTCCTACTCCTGTTGATGCCTCCATCGGTGCATCTCATCCTACATCTCCTACTACTTTTGCTGCTGTCGTAGGAACTTTTCCTGTTATTGCTGCTTCCACTAACACATCTCCTCATGATCTCTATGCATAGTCTCTATAAGATCACTCTGAGATCAAAAATACTCCTGATACTGTGAATCAGATGATGACGACTGTTTTTGAGCTTCTCTCGAGCTGGACGCTGATATCGCAGCAGTACCATAAAAACTTATAGGGGTCAATCGAGAGCCGATACAAACAACTCGGCCTTTCTCGAAGGCATACTAGGTCACCTGCATCCATGCTGACTCATAAAATTGTTGGGCACTAGTATGACCATCAGTCTCGGCCTGAATCTCACTATGTGCCTGGGACACTGTGACCTTATATGAATCCTTCAATTGAAATTTAAAATTAAAATAGTTAAAATATTATTTTTAGTTAAATTTAAAACTCAAAAAGAAATTATACTAACCACAATCTGACATTGGCGAGCACCTATAATCTCTCTAGTGGCAGGATCACTGTACATCCTTCTATAAACGTCGAACTCCATAATATCGGGTTGTGCGACACCCTATATGAATATAAAATAAACAATTTATATTTAAAGTTATGTATAATATTTAAAAAAATTTACTTACCATATGCTCTCTATGAATACTAAATGTATGACTATTAGCTCAATGTGTCGCCTCCTATCTCTCCCGATTTTGTTGACCTACTGATGATATAATCTGAAACCTCCTACTCGACCAGTGTGTACATAATCCATCCCAAACCTAAGATGAAATATATTCTGGTTGGTGGACACAATATTTCTCATTAAACTCTATCACTCCTGCTTTCTCCATTTCTTTCCTTTTCAAATTTCACAAAAACTGAGTGCAACGTGGGCACGTATCTCCCCATCATGCCTTCCAGATATCCTCACATATGCTCTCATCAATGGGATACCATAAACCCTACAAATAATTTGTAATATCAAGTTAATAATTAAATTAATTTCTAAATAAATATTATTTATTTACATACCATCCAATGCTCAAACATGTGGTACTAAACATAAAAAGGAATTTGATCCAATGAAACTCATGATTCAGAAAAATAATTGCGCAATATAGTGCTCCCCTATCTAACAACTATATTCGTAAAGATGTGAAAAAAATAAAAATTAATCAAACAATTATAATATAAATAAATTAATGAAAACTAACTGAAATATATAGCTAAAAATACCTCTGTGTGCATGGATCGAACCCAAAATGTGGGCGTCGCTCGGGGATATGGTCAGGAATCATTAGTCAGGTAAGACGACACCCCCTCTGAGTGATCCCTAAACTGCCAGTAGTCTATGGGTCAGATGATTTGACATCCTGCTCATCCAAAGGTAGATCAATCTCTTGAAACAAATGATATAGATCCTCATCCATCTAAAACATGAAATAATTATTGTCAGAAAATAGTTGAAAACAACTATTATATATAGATATATATTATATATGATTATAACCAATATTTAACTATGTCAATATCCATCTTCATCCTCATATTCTTAGCTGTCGATGTCAATGTCTTAATCTTCCTCCTCAGCATCATCAATTTCCATATTATTTTTAGTTTCATAATATTTCGTCATTTTAAATTCAACTGTAACATCACTAACATCATCGTCACCATAAACCCTTAACTATGGGGTTTCATCAATGATATTCATGTCTCTTCATGAAAAAATGGATTTAGAGAAGTCTCTTGAAAAAATTCAATTCCCTGCACTTTAGTAGAAGCACATTCACTTTCAGTAAACTAATTCTCTCCAGATTTATTTTTTATTATGCTCCACCAATCACCCAACTCTCTTGAAGTAGCATAGTAATTTTCATAATAAATTTGATTTTCCTGATGAGCCAATAAAAATGGTTCATTTACTTCAAGAATACTTTTATATTTAATATCAACGATTCCATGGATCAGATGAACACACAAGCCTCTATCAATATCAAACCACTAACATTTAAACATTGTTATGTAATGTTGTCTGAGATAACACAGTTTAATAATTTCTTCCATTATTCCATAAAATCAAACTTCAATTTCTCTATGATGAGATCCTCTCAGGAAAACACCACTATTCATTATTTTTTTTGATTCCCCATATGCACGTGTATGAAATAAAAAACCATTCACCACATATGAATTATAATATTTAACCATTTTGGATGGTGGGTTACTCAATACACAAATTGATTATAAATTTTATTATCATGTTGAGATACTTGAAAATTTGTAAAACAATTATCACTATAACAAGTATTAAATTGTTTTTTTATGTGAAATCAAAAATAATTTATGTTACCAGTTTTTGAAACCAATAGGAATTTTTTTTGATGACCTTCTTCAAGAGAAACTACTATAATTGGTGGAAACTATTTCTTGATATGATTATCATATAACCTAAAAATAAAATAAGATTAATGTACTGTTATAAAAATTGTAGAATAAGTTACAGGAGCACTCATATTACAAATGGTTTAATTTATTCATAGTTGAGCAGAATATATATATATATGAGCTCAGTGATATTAATCATCTAAAATCCATCATTAATGAACTCCACCAAAGCTAATTTCAGGCTGATTGAAAACTGATAATTGATTGCTCATGTCATAGTCAACATTTCCCTCATTACGTACCATGAAGTTGTGTTTTTATGGATATTCATATTGAAAGTAATGAGAGAAGTAAAAAGAATTTTCCTCTTGAAAATAAGCTTCTATAATTGAGCATTCAACTGATGATTTGTTATGTACTTTTTTCTTCAATTTCTGTATGTATCACATGAATGAGTATATCCATCCGAACTTTACCAGACCTACACATTTTGTTTCATGAAGAAAATGTAATATCAAATATTATATTGAGTCAAACAAATACGGTGGGAAGATTTTTTCCAGTTTATAGAAAATTAAAAAGAAATTTTCTTACAGTTTACTTACTACATTGTAGTTTGTTGTCGATGCCCAAATGTCTCAAAAAAATGAAATGTCCGTTAGTATATCCCAAATCATAGTATTCAACAAACATCTTAATCTAATCGGTAGTAGTCTTTATATTAAAACATGACAGTTATGATTTTTCAATCTGGTAATATGACCATTTCTAACACATCTTCCCAAATTGGAAGCATAACCATTTGGAAGTCTCAAATCTGTAATCCACTAACAAAATAATAAGAGAATATATTTGGACAATGTATAAGCTTCTTTTGGCTTTATTAACTTATATGATCTGATATTTTCAAATAGTTCAAGTTCCAGTTACTTTCAAATTTGGGAAAGATCTAATCGTGCCTTTACATTATCTTTAGTTTTACCTAGTGTATCCAAAAATGTATGAAATAAATTATCAAAATAGTTCCTCTTAGTATGTATCACATCCAACATGTGACATAGAAAAAAATCAGACCAATATGGAAAATACCAAAAAATGATCTGTTTTATCCAATTGTGCTCCTTTCCAAATCCATCAATTTTATGTTGGTTTATTGTTGGTACAAATGTGATGTGAGGTAATGAAGATACAATTGATTTTTATTATGTACCTGAGATCATTGTTAGAGGACCATATTTTTCAATTGTTCCTTTTCTGAAATGATATTTGTTTCTTCAAAAAGGATGATCGGTTGGAAGGAATCTACGATGACAGTAAAAAATGGTTTTTTCCATTGATGAGCATAAATTCTTTGCTGTCTCTTATATAGTATGAATATGATTTTATACCATGTGTAATCCATCCATATAACATTCCATATACTGGGAAGTCACTAATTTTCCACATCAATGCAGCTTTCAGTAGGAAGTTTTGTTTCGTAGCAACATCATATGTACTGACACCATTACTCCATTGTGAATTTAACTCATCAATTAATGGTTTCAAATAAAAATCAATATTTTTTTCGGATGACCTGGAATTAATAAGGTCAAAAAGATATATGGTTCCTTCATTAACATCCAAGGAGGTAAATTGTATAGAGTTATAAAGACATGCCAACATGAATACTGACTACCGTAAGAACCAAATGGATAGGAAACGTCAGTAGAAAGAGTCAATCACACGTTTTAGAATTATAAAGCAAAATACAGATAGAATTGGAAAAAATGTTTCCATGAATCACCATTATAGGGATGCTTTAATATTTTACCAGATGAAATATTGGTTTTGTTTTATGAAATCAATGATGCTATGTTCTGATACACAAATAAATGCTACAATCTAGGTGTGAGTGGTAAATATCTCAATTTTTTTATAGGAATAAATCCATACTTCCCTAGTTGAGCTTCTTTATACCTCGATTTTCCATATGTAGGACAACTATCTAACAACTAATTTTCACTATAATATAAGATACAGTCATTTGAACATGTATGAATCTTCTAATAACCAAGACCCAGATTATGAATTAGCCTCTAACTCTCATAGAAATTTGTAGGCAACACATTTTCTTTAAGTAGCAGTGTTTTTAAGAAAGATAATATTTGATCAAAACAATTATTTGATGTTACATTATTTGATTTAACAGCCATAAATTTAGAAACTTCTTCAAACTTTTTTATCTTTCAATTAGGATATAAGGCATCCTAAGTGGAGCTCAACAACTCATATAAATGAGATGGTTCCAACTCAGGAGTTAAATCAATATCATCCTAAGTTTTAGTTTGTTTAAAAGACGGACGTGCCACATCATGTACTAAATTTTGAAACTATGCTGGATCTGGAACCAAATTATTAGTATCTTCTTTGGAACTGCATTCACTATGTTGATACCAAAAAACATAATCTAGTTGAAAACCAAAATGCAATAAATGACCTCCAACGTTGTCAAATGCATCATACGTCATTAGAGAACATTTCTTACAAGGAAACTTAATTGTCCCTTCTAAAATAAATTCTGGTTTTGATGATACAAATGATAAGAAAGCTTGAAAACCCTTAATATATACATGATTTAAACAAGAACCATTTGGATTCGTGTACTAATTTATCCAAGAATGATCATCTAATAATGATTATTGTTGACTTCCTTGTTCCATATTTTTCTAAAAAATATGAAATAATTAGATATTTTGTATAATTAGATATAATATAAACACTATAAAAAAGAGAAGATAATTAAATTCTCTTTTCTGGTAATTTATAATAATTTATATTATTGTATAGTTATTTATACTATTTTTTAAAATTTTTATACTAATCTACACTCATTTATAAAAATTTATACTAATTAACACTAATTATTATTAATTACAGGTATTTTGTACTAATTATTGTTAATTACCAGTGGCATAATTTCCAATAGATTGGCGAAAACTCTTTTGCCTGATGACTCATCCCCTTCCAACTTTCTCAGACTAAAATTTCCATGAAAATTTTTCTCCGATGTACACATATCCATTTTCGTATGCATGAGGATGGAGAGAAGGGAGGCCTCATCGTGCTGTTCTCCATGATTGTGCATATGAAAATTGATATTCGTACATCAGAGAATACTTTTCATAGTGATTTCAGTCAGAGAAGTTTCATAGATATGATTCTTTGGGTAAAAGAGCCTCTTTTATCCGATGAATCACCTCCTTGCAATGTTCTCTAACTGATATCAGTATGAAAAATCTTCTCTGACGCACCTCTGAGTAGATTTTTTTTACCAATTTCACTGGGAGAAAGTTGCAAGGAGTTGAGGCATTGATCAAAAGGAATGCTGTCAATCTGTTGGAAATTGTGCTAGTTTATCACAATTTACTCAAATTTATTCCAATTTATTACTAATTATTCTAATTTATTACTATTTATTACTAGTTATTACTAATTAATCCAAATTAATCTTAATTATTACTAATTATTACTAATTAATCCAAATTAATCTTAATTATTACTAATTAATCCTAATTATTACCAATTAATCCTAATTATTACTATTTAATCCCAATTATTACTAATTAATCCTAATTATTACTAATTAATCCTAATTATTAATAATTAATCCTAATTGTCACTAATTATTACTAATTATTACTAATTAATCCTAATTAATCCTAATTAATCTTAATTAATCCTAATTAATCCTAATTAATCCTAATTGATCCTAATTATTTCTAATTATTACTAATTATTTCTAATTATTACTAAATATTACTAAATATTACTAATTAATCCGAAAAAATCCTAATTATTACTAATTATTACTAATTAATTTTAATTATTACTAATTATTACTAATTATTACAAACTAATCCTAATTAATCCTAATTAATCCTAATTATTACTAATTAATCCTAATTATTACTAATTATTACTAATTAATTTTAATTATTACTAATTATTACTAATTAATCCTACTTATAACTAATTAATCCTAATTAATGTTATTTATTACTAATTATTACTAATTATTACTAATTATTACTAATTGTTAATAATTAATACCACATATTACTAATTATTACTAATTAATCCTAATTATTATAATTAATTCTTATTATTTCTAATTAATCCTAATTATTTCTAATTAATCCTAATTATACTAATTAATCCTAATTATTATTAATTAATCCCAATTATTAGTAATTATTAGTAATTATTACTAATTATTCCTAATTAATCTTAATTAATTCTAATTATTACTAATTAATCCTAATTATTACTAATTATTTCTAATTATTACTAATTATTACTAATTATTACTAATTAATCCCAATCAATCCCAATTAATCCTAATTATTACTAATTATTACTAATTAATCTTAATTAATCCTAATTATTTCTAATTAATCCCAATTATTACTAATTAATCATAATTATTACTAATTAATCATAATTATTACCAATTAAAGATAATTTTAACTAATTATTACCAATTAATCCTAATTATTTCTAATTAATCCTAACTAATCATAATTATTACTAATTATTACTAATTATTACCAATTATTACCAATTATTACCAATTATTACCAATTATTACTTATTACTACTAATTATTACTAATAACTACTAATTATTACTAACTATTACTAATTACTAATAATTATTACTCATTATTACTAATTAATAGTAATTATTACTAATTAATAGTAATTATTACTAATTAATCCTAATTATTACTAACTAATCCTAATTATTACTAATTATTCCTAATTATTACTAAATAATCCTAATTATTACTAATTATTATTAATTATTACTATTTATTTGTAATTATTACTATTTGTTACTATTTATTTGTAATTATTACTATTTATTACTAATTAATCATAATTATTACTAATTAATCCTAATTATTACTAATTAATCCTAATTATTACTAATTATTACTAATTAGTCCTAATTATTACCAATTACTCCTAATTATTACTAATTATTACTAATTATTACTAATTATTACTAATTATTACTAATTAATCCTAATTATTACTAATTAATCCTAATTATTACTAATTAATCCTAATTATTGCTAATTAATCCTAATTATTACTAATTAATCCTAATTATTACTAATTAATCCAAATTATTACTAATTAATCCTAATTATTCCTAATTAATCCTAATTGTTACTAATTAATCCTAATTATTACTAATTAATCCTAATTATCAGTAATTATATCTATTTATATGTAAATAATCCTAATTATTCCTAATTATTTGTAATTCATCCTGATTATTTTATTTCTAATTATTACTAATTATTACTAATTATTACTTATTAATCCTAATTATTACTAATTAATCCTAATTATTACTAATTAATCCTAATTATTACTAATTAATCCTAATTATTACTAATTAATGCTAATTATTACTAATTAATGCTAATTATTACTAATTAATCCTATTTATTACTAATTAATCTTGATTATTACTAATTAATCCTAATTATTACTAATTAATCCAAATTATTACTAATTAGTCCTAATTATTACTAATTAATTCTAATTATTACTAATTAATCTTAATTATTACTAATTAATCCTAATTATTACTAATTATTACAAATTATTACTCATTATTACTAATTATTACTAATTAATCCTAATTATTACTAATTAATCCTAATTATTACTAATTAATCCTTATTATTACTAATTATTACTAATTATTCCTAATTAATCCTAATTAATCTTAATTATTCCCAATTAATCCTAATTATTTCTAATTAATCCTAATTATTACTAAGTAATCCTAATTATTACTAAGTAATCCTAATTATTATTAATTAATCCTAATTATTACTAATTAATCCTAATTATTACTAATTATTCCTAATTATTACTAATTAATCCTAATTATTTCTAATTAATCCTAATTATTACTATTTATTCCTAATTATTACAAATTATTACAAATTATTTGTAATTATTTCTAATTAACAGTTACACATAATTATTCATAAAAATAAACACTGAAAAAACAAATATCTAATTCTAATTTAATTGCATCTAATTAACTAAAATTATAAACAATTTAAAATAAAATAAATTAACTAAACAAGAAAAAAATAGACAAATACCTTGAAACTGAAGCTTTCAGAGTATAAAAGTCGCGAGTTATGCTCCGATTTAAAAGTTTAAACTATGAAAAATTTTAGAAGAAATTTTTTCAGAAGAGATAGAGAAGCTGCGGAAGGAGTAGAATGAGAGGAAAACAGATGAGGGTATATATAGGTTAGATTATTTGCGATGAGACTATTTGTGATGAGTCCCATCACAAATGACCACTGCTCGCATTAATTACGGTCGGTCGATAAAAAGTTATTTGCGATGGGGCCTGTCGCAAATGGGTACCTTCCAACATACTATTTGCGACGAGACAAGTATCCCGTCGCAAATACTAAAACCTACCACTGGGCATTTGCGACTGGAGTAGAAACCCGTCACAAATACCCTTCCCGCGGTTTGACGCGAATTTCGCGCCAAACCTTTTGCGACGAGTCCTTATCCCCCCCCGTCACAAATAACCCCTGACCCGTTACAAATAACCTGTCGCAAATGCCCATTTTTCCCGCAGTGGATGAAACACATGCCAACAATTTAATTTAGTAATAAATTAAAAGAAACCTATAACATAAAAAGGTATAGCCTAGGCTCATGATCGTCCACATACATGAAATGAATTATGCATTTAATTAGCATTCAATTCTAATCATTTTTATTTAAGATAAATTATGCTCGAATCAATTAATTATCTTTTTTAATTAATCAATTTTTTATCTTAATTATCATTTGATTTTTTTTGAGATTCTCATCCATCACAATTCTAAACAAATTAAATAAATTAATTCAAAATTAACTGTGTAAAAAAAAATATACCTTGGAGGCAACACAGTGAGTACTCGTCTAAACTACCCAACATGCATTATTCTCATATAATTTTTACTCTTGATACATGTGGCATACAAGAATTATAATATAATTTCATGGCATGTACTATCAACTTAATAACCACACATTACACATGGTATTTATGTAGTGTGTTATGCTTCAATGGGCATGGAGTAATAGTTGTAATACGACTTATGTATGATATGACGATTTGAACATTATGCAAAAATTATATATATATATATATATATATATATATATATATAACCCATCACATGACATGTACTATCAACTTAATGACCACACAAAACTCATGTTGATAAGGTTGAACAGTATAATAAATTAATTTTTAATTCTATGTAATTTGGTAAAAATACACATCGTGTACATTGGAGCTGCACATCGTGTATTATTCTGACCATCTATCTATGACACATTCCTAGGGATTCTGCATGTAACCATGCCATATAAAATATTGGAGTATACGACATGTACATGGGCTACACAATGTGTGGTCTCTGAGTTATATTTCCACTAGTCATGTAGGCCTTGTGAGAAGATACACGACCTGTTTGTGACTAAAGGACTACACATCATGTACATAAGTTACACGGTGTGTACTTCGGATGACTGTGATCTAGGATGGCTCGGTCAACACATGGTGTGTAATTTAATTCATCATGTGTAATAAATTCACACTGCTTGAATTAATTTAGGGTGCATCAAACACTAGTACAAGGTGTGTACCTTTGGGTTATATGGCGTGTACTCTTATGTTTTATGGACAAACTCCTTGGAAACTCTAGATGAGATCTTCAAATTTATTTCATTCATAAAATTAATCGATTTGATTATATTTGCGAGAAATGAAAAAGAAGAAAACAAATCTTGCAATCTAGATTAAATAATGGTTAATCTAGAATTGAAAAATAATGAGAAATGTGTAAATCAATCAATAATCTTTAAATAATTATAAATAATTATGCTACTGCTATGATACCGCTTATAGGTTCTGGGCATAGTGGAAGTATTATATGGGGCATATCCAACTTTTATTTTTTTCATGATCAATGATTAATCCAAGGTCTAGATGAGGATAAACGCCGTGATCAACAAAATTTAATAAAAGAATATAGATAATAGATAAAATCCAAAACCAAAGAACATGATGATCACATATTATTTATAATTAATTTAAGCAATTAAAGAATTACCTTATGAGAAATTATTTATTCTTTGATGGATCTAACAATGTTTCTTTGTCGTACTGTTGTTGCATTGTAGGAATTAAGAATAGATTCCCTCTAGTAGTGACCACATGTGCTCCATGAATCTCTAAATATCTCTATAGGAATCTCTAGGTGCTGGCATACCAAATCCTAATGCTTGCTTCGTTCGCATTTGATCGCCCCCAAGAATCACTTTAAGGAAGGGTTCTATTTAATCTATCTAGACTTGAGAGTGATAGTGGAGGAGGATCACTCCCCATTCTTGAGATCATTCTTAGAGAGGGATCTATCTAGGACTTTGATAGGATTCTCTTTGGATCTCATTGTGCACAAGACAAATGAATTGTATCTCTTAAGAAAATAATATAATTGAGTTTATATACCGTTAAGGTTAGAAAATAATAATTTCACATGCACCCTTATTATTTGTGTAATCCTTATAGAACCCATGTCTATAATAATAATAATAATAATAATAATGATAATATTTATTAACATGTGAAAAAATCATGAATTAAAATAACTATAATTCATTCAAATAATACTCAATATATATTATTTCTCACTGAACCATTAAACTCGGTCCTCCAGTCCTCTATAATAATTATTGGGCCTTGAATAATAGCTATTTATTTAATAAATAAATATCACTACATTATTCTCTAATAAATAAATAAATATTATATTCAATAAATATAAAAAATTATTTATTAAATATTCTACTCATAATATTCTCTCAAATAATTGGTGAAATAATATATGAGATGAAGAAAACATGAATAATTTTTAAACCATGTGTGTGAATATTATTTATTCAAATTATTAAATAATAAATAATAATATATTATTTAACTCAGATTCTAGATACACTTAGTGTGTGACCCACTAGGCCTCTTTCTTAGTGGCATTAGGCGAAACAATCTAAAGTCCATGGTTAGTGTCTAGTAACACACCAAGAAACCCATAGAGAATGAAGTTAATGCTACAATGAAGTAATAACTCACATATAGGCTTACTATATAATATAATTCCTTTATCATGATATCTCTAATTAAGAAGGTTGCATGCTGGTGCCATCAATCAATGTGATCGATGTATCTTTCTTTGAATTTTTGGAAATCAAACTTCCCTATAGAACACCATGACCGTTGATTTTTTAGGATATATCATTTCTATCAAAGGGACTATGATATCAACTTCCATTAAAGAACATAAGGGATAAATCCTTTCTTGCATTATTTATTAATGAACTATTACTCATGATGCACCCAACATATCCCACCTCACCACGAGCATATGTCATCATAGGTTTCATCAATACATCAAAGTATGTGACTTATAATACTCATTAATATAATCTTAAAGTTTAAGGATTAATACATGTGCCCATAGATAGGAATATTCTAATGACACATATAAATGTGGATTTCCTATTAGCAGGCCTCATTATCATTATATCCTATACTAGATACTACCAAGGGTGTACACCATGAGAAGGTGCCTCAAAGTCCTACGAGTCTCCACCCATGAAATCATATATCATTTGTGTCCCTCAAATGATTTATTTTGGCTATAGAACATATATTTAAGAATACTATCATGTCACTTCTGGGTTCCCACTATAGTGGGGAACTCCTATAACCTTTCAGTGTGAAAACTACTCTTATGACATTATCACATACTATGTTATGCCAAAGAATAATCATTATGTGACAAAGAGTTTATTAATATTCAAAATAATAAATATGTGTTATCATAAAGTACACAGAAGTTGGTTCTAGGGTACCAACTATAAAATTTTGAACTATATATATAAAAATAACACTTTATTACTTCATGAAAACATGTAACAAGGGTTAAAATAATAATAGTTTTAAAATGTGTTAGTATCCAAATATAAAAAAATGATTTTGTTAAAATGAACACATGAAAGAGGAAAAAGTTATAAAAAAGTTTATAAATAAGCATAATGGGTAGATACAAGGTTGGAAAACATATGATCCCCTTTATAGAATCATGTCCTTGGGGTAAATTTCCATGGGACCACAATGTCCACATGGTTTTGGTTTCTATGGGAGAACAATGTCCACCAAGTGTTGTCACCAAGGAATCACCATGTATGCATTGGGGTTTTCATGCTAACTCTAAATTATAACCTAATAACTCACTTAAGTACCCAAAAGTATTCCCCCTAATTGTTTCTAGGGAATAAAAGTTTTAATAACCTAAACATAATGTGTTGAATCACCCATTTCATCCATGACTAATAGTCATTTAATAACATGAAAAAATACAATTGAAATTCTTATCCAAGGAAAACATTCATAAAAGATGGGTGATCAAAGCAATAAGTATTCTCAAATAAGTCAAGTTCCATTTTATCCATGATAACTCATTATAAAGACACCATATCAATTATTCAAAAAAAATATAAATTAATTTTATAGAATATTCTCATTCAATACCTCAAAAAAACAAGTTTGACATTTTCAAAAACACCATGTAGGAATTATTTATACAAGTCCTTAATATATGTTAGATAATCTACTTACTAAAATAATTGAAAACCAAGAGAATTACCAAAAAAACCAAGATTAAATGATCATGAATATTACGAATAGACTCGATATCATTCAAGGAAATCCTTTATAAATAAAAACCACCTAAGGTTTAAAGAAAAAAGGATTCGACATAGAGATACCTACCTTGATTTAATGAATCTATTAACAAGGATATGCCGTAATCTCCTAGATTTTATCTCTTGTGTGTAACCATAACTCTCGATAATTTTATCAGTGGTGTTGTATCCTCTTTGAAATATTCATACTTGGATCCCCTCTCTCATATCAGTGGTGAATATATTTGTATTGGTTCCTTGTGATGTGATTCATTCTGATTTCTTATTTATGGATTACTCGTTTTGGTGTCTCTTTGATGTTGATTCCGTTTTCCCCATTACTAATCTTGTCACTATCCTAACTGATTAATTACTTGAAGATGATAATGAAATAGGTTGAAATTCTATTCTCTCTGATCTATGTTAACTTTTATTGAATGATGATTATTTCTATAGATTTATTGATAATGAAATCATTGAAAAATTCCTTCGCCTATACAATCAAGTAGCTCCTTAAAGTTGGTAAAGAAGATTGAAATTGTTGAAATCTAGGAATTAAGAATTATTGTGATGTTTTTAATGTTGTGGTAATGTGCTTTCCATAAACATGACTAAAGTGTTCAGTGAATAATAATAGAAAATTGGAAGAGAGTGGGAATCGGTAATTGTGATTGATAATATAAAAATCGTAGCATGTATTTAGGTAATGAAGGGATAATGTGATAATGTGAGGGTAATGGGTTAGCAAAAAATTAAATAACATTTATTTGCAGCATAATTATTATTGACTCATGAAATGAACATAAATGAATGTATGGGGAGTTTAATGGGTTTTAAAAAAATTATTGATATCTATGAGATAAATAGAGCATGTATGGATTGATTAATATGAAAATTCTTAGAGATTTTTGATATATCACTCATAATATAAATTAAAATTCATCATAGTGGTGATAATATATTATATTATGACTAAATAGACCATAAAGTGGAATTAATAGATGAATGGGTTTTCCATAATTTTTAATATATACATGGGGTGAATATGAACGGTGTGTGTGGATGGAATGAAAATATTGATGGTTGGAATTAAAACAAATCATGGTGTATTAATGATTATTGAATGAGTTTGGTTTGAATGAATTAATAATAAAACCAATGGTATTGGAAATCGAGAATCAATGAGAATGAAAATTATATGAATATGTGAAATTATTATTGCATGGACTTCTTTTCCTTAAGTATTGATTTTACTATTAATAATGCTGCTTTGTTGAGAAAATAAATACTTGATGTGTGGTTTCTATAATGTCATAGAAATTATTGAAGTGGTTTTGGGTGATATTGGTGATGTGTGGTGGGGTTCATGTATGGTAGGGGGAGGGCCTAGGGTCTATGCACTAAATGTTCATGACAACCTATGGTTACATTCTAGAGGTAATGACACAATTAGGGGAAATTTATGATGTTGATCAGATAGTTCGGGGTGATTCCTGGTGATAGTGTCATAGTTAGAGGTGATACTGATGATGATAAAATGGTTGGGGGTGATGCTTGATCATGATATAATGTCATGAAATTTGGTTATGTGGTTATAGGTGGTTAATGTACATATAAGGCAGAGGGCAAGAGGTTGATGTACTTTATGATTACATTACTGTCACAACTCCCCTACACTAGTACCCCTCCTAGGTTAAAAATGAAGAGGAGAAGTGGCCACTAAAGCCCGCCTTTGTTAGGACCTGGGTTTGTGACTAGAACTGAGGGTATAAAACACACAATGTGAGGTATTTCCCTCATAATATAAGTTAGTAATAATAGATAAAGGGAGATCCACTGATCAACACCAAGAATTTTCATTTTTTAAAACACTAATTTACTAAAAATCAAATTCTAATAACATTAAAAATGTATAAAATCAAGGAAATAAATGCAGGGATAACTATAGAGCTCCAAGTTATCTACCAAATCCATAAAATCTACTCAAAAAGATACTCTAATATCCATTGGATCATCTTACAAACACTTATAAAACTATAGTGGGGTGAGCACTTGAGAGTACTCAGTAGGATCATCCATATGACACAAATCATCATCCGTGTGTAATAAATATTCAAGAGTAAGCAGGTGTGAAATCATCAAGAAAAACAAAAAAGGCATAAATATAATTTGGTGCATAGAAAATACAGTAATTAAAAATTTAGAAGTGATAACCCCCTTTGCACTTTCACAACACCCACAATCAATAAAACCAATACCAATATCAATTACTAGCTCAAAAGATAATTCCAAAGACACCACTACAAAACCACCTATTCAAGACCCAGATAAATTCATCTTGGCTCAAATTTTTTAGCTCAGGGTTTGCACGAACTCAAACTGAATGTGAGTTGGTAGGAAATCCCCTAACCAATTGATTAAGGATGTGAGATTGAAAGATCAAAACACACCAAAAAAGAAACCACATATCCACAACCACACCACCACATACCACTCAATCACATAGCCTCAACTACATATTCACATGTCAAAACCACATTATTTGTTACATTGCATTACACTCCCACACTTTTCATGATATAACACTACTTTCCACTCCCTAACCTTGCATGACATAACACCACTTAGCAACCATCATAATGAGATATCACGAACATGTAGAGAATTAACCTCATTCCCTACCTTAATATACACGACCCCCACCATAATTATTTCCTCACAACCACATTCATAATTCCATCCAAAATTTGACAATCATATAGTAAGGGACATATTTCACAAAAAGGTAGCAAAAACAAAAACACAACCAAGTTTTCAAGGAAGGAAACCACACAATCAAAATTTTCTAATTTTTAAATTACCTTCCCCCAATGTTTATCAATTACATGCCTCATTTGATTTATTATTCATTCATTCAAGCCAAAATAATTCAATAAATCATTAAAAAACAATGATTCAATTCAATTTCATCCTTTAATATTTATGTTCCATTCATAAAATACCTACACATCTAACCCATATTTATAATAACAACAATGGGAAAACCATTCATCCATCATTAGAAATATTATTATTACTATAATAAATTCAAACTTAGGACATTAGAAATTTATCATAGCCCACTCTCCTTTACATTTTTATATTCCCTTCATTATTGTGAGTATATTAAAATTAATACATTGTCATGGTTCAATTCCCCTTATTAAGAATCATTTCATCAACCAGTTTACCAATAATTAAAGACAATAATATTGAAAAAAATTATTAACACCCACTTCCCATCCTCACAAAATAAAAATTAAAAAGTTCTTGAAACAAAAACTAAAATCCCAATAGCTTTCTAGAATTCAGTTTTCGTAATATTAAAAAAAAGTCAAACTAGAACAAAATAATCAACACCCATTTTCCTTTAAACTTTATTCAAATATATAGTTAAATTTTTATGCTATCACTATCTAATGAATGTTTTAAATTCCTTTTCAATTTATTTTTATTATTCAATAAACCACTCTAACCTTGTTCATGGAAAACACATCAACAATACCAAAACATGAAAATCAACACAATAATTCTAAAATTATTAGTTTTTATAATTTGATTCATTATTATCAACTTTGATTAGTTATCCAATTATATTGGTGGAAAATTTCCACAATGACTTCAACTTCAAGAAATCCAAAATAAAATCCTACAATATAAAAATCATAAGCAAAGATAGATTCTTTTCAAATCCCAAGCTCCACCCAACCAATTTATCATTCCCTTAATAATTCCATCCTCCATTAATGTGTGTTTTATATATTATTTATATCTCCCCATAAACCAAGAACAACCATTAATAAACACCAATCAATATATAAGTAGAACAAAATTTCATGAATTGAAGGAATCAAAATTCATTTATTCAAGCATATTATTCCAGAAAATAAAATATAATAGTAGAAATACCCTAGCTCAAGAAGCTGAGACACTCTAAAATAATAGAAATTAATTTTAACAACAAATAATACACAAGAAGCTTCCTTAAACCATAGATAAAATTATGAACCAATATCCATGCAATAGATTGAAACTAGTAAACTCTGACCCAATGATAAAAACATAATATTCACATACTAGATTTGATACCAACTAATGAAAACCAACTTTAACCATACATAATTACAATATCAATAGACAAAATTGATTCACATACATATACAAGACCTTTTAGGTTTAAATTTTTAGAGAGTTAGGAAAAATCCTTTATATAATAAAACCCATGTATTTCTCATCATATGGACATTTTTTTCTTTATACCCAAATTTTATTGTTCTATAAAAAGACTTCAACATATCCCACAAAATTCTCCACAAATAATAATCTTGTATGTATATATTCTATAATATCATTCATCATAACCGAATGAAGTGTAAACATAATAAAGTGTGATCTTAGATGCTTAGTAAGGGTAAGAATGAGAGATATCAATCGATGATTATATGTAATCATGAGATAACCATAAGGGTATGAGAACATGATCATAAATTTAAAAATTAATACCCAATCAAGGAAATATAATTAATCAAGAGTCATGGAATAAGGATTTGTCATGATAAAATATATAAGTCATAAGAGTTTGAAATCATCAATAATCAATCACGAGCCATGAGAATATATCATAATCATAATACATAAGTTTTTTGGTATAAAAATAAGTATAGAAAATCATTTATATAGTGAAGGATAAATTCTAATACTATCATAGTGGACATAATCCCATAGTGGATTGGGTTCACTCTCCATCCCCATCATTTCCTTAGTTAAGGAACATTGTCAGGACTATCATAGTGAACATATTCTATTAGTGTATTGGGTTCACTCCCTATTAACATCATTTCCTTAGTAAAATATCACTTAAAGGACTATCATAGTGGAAAAATTACCATAGTGTATTAAGTTCACTCCCCATTCCCAATATTTACTTATTCAAGACTCATTGCCAGGACTATCATAGTAGACAAAGACCCTTACTAAATTTGGTTCACTCTCTATTCCAATCTATATTATATCATGAGATATCAATATTTACCCAATTAATTTGAGGGATATATAATTATAGTTCAAACCATGACATAATGAAAACTATATATAAGTGTTACATATGATCATAAAAAATTAATCATAGCATAAACCATGGAAAATAAACATATTTCATATAGTTTTCATCGTATCTCAATTAACCCGTGGAGAAGTAACATGTTTCATTAAATCATAATTAAAAAATTATAATAGGAAATATATGGAAATAAATTTGATGGTATCATAATATCATATCCCTATTTAATCATAAAAATACTTTAAGGATGTTGGAATAGTTAAAAATATCATTTATAATATCATTTAAAATACACTTTGAAAGTCAAGAGAAAAAATCCCTTTTCTTTTGGTAAAATTTAAAACAAAAAATCTTAGATAATTGGGAATAATAGTTTATTTATAAAAACTTTAAAACTTTTTAAGGAATATTCATAAATAAGGAATAAAATTATGGTGGGAAAATCTATTCATTCTGCATACGTTAAAATATAAAATTCTTTTCACACTTTTACAAGAAGTAAAAAGTGGGTCGTATGAAAAACCATTCAAAACATTAATTTTAATCATTTATAAAGAAATAAAAAGGTGGTAAAAATAAAATTTCTTAAACATTTATGTATATATATAAACTTTAATAAATGTTTTTGAAGAACATGGACATAGAGGATAAATATTCCTGACCCAAAAAGAAGAAATACGGTCAAATTTTCTTAAAAATATGCTCTCAATAATTTTGAGTACAAAAGGGAGAGGAATTTTTAATGTTTTTGAAAAACAATATTTGAATAAAATATATGGGATTTAAAAGGTAAGTATCATATAATTCCCCTTAATGTAAACTTAACATTGACAATCTAGAAAATAAATGAGATTGTAACATAAACCCTTACTACTTTGCTAACTTTTGAATCATAGACCCCTTGAAAGAAATAAATTCAAATAGAAATTTAAATACCATTAATTTTAATATATTCATGATTTAATATATCAAAGGGGTTGTATATACACCATATAAACACAAATTGGTGCATGACATGAAAAATGTATCAGTGGAACAATATTGAGTCAAATAACCCTTACAGTTTTAGTAATCTATGAATCAAAACCTCATGAAAGAAATAAAATTATATGGATTTTTAAATCATCATAATTTTAATGAAAATAATTATAAAATAAATTCATGGGTAGTATATAAATCACATAAAATAAATAATTGGTGAATCTGGAATATGTCCCACAAAAATAAAAGTAAGATGAGAAACCCTTACCTCAGGTTCGAAATTTATTCATACATGAACTTAATATATTTTAAATTAAATTTATATTTATTATAAATTTACAACAGAACCGTATTCATAATTATATTACCATATATTATTATCTTATAATTTTGAATTACTTATTTATTAATAATTACTCCTTAAAATCATCATTCTAGATAATGGAGACGATAGCTCGTCCGTACACAAAATGATGTTATAATTTTCTATTGAGATGGATTATAAATAGATAATGGTTATTATATTAACATAATAAAATTTAGGTAGAATAAATTTATAGATTTAAATATTTTAATATGGTTAAAAAATATTCAGAGGAGGTATAAGAAGAAATAAACCTAAAAGGATCCGGTGAAGATGGTTACCTATTCTTTGAGAAACCTCTTTTGGATATCTTCTTAAGGACCCTCAAGTTAGTCATTTAAGTAGTAAATAAAATATATAACATGGATAGTGAATTTTAGAAGAGATTTATATAGGTTTTGTTTGAGATAAGTGGCTCAATAATGTGTGTATAAGGGAGGAGAAGAGGTTTCCTTTTACAAGTGAGGGGAGTGATAAAATTGTAATTATTCTAAACTTTAAAATAATATAAAGTAACTTTCTTAGAAAAGTGGATCCAAATTGGATAAATTTTAATTTTTTTATTATATAGGGTAAAAATACATTCAACCAATAGTATTTATACAAGTTTTTATGTTATTTAAATCCTTATATGTTTTATTTAACCCCTCATTAACCCTTTTAATCCTTACTGTGCTAACAAGATACTTAGTTTTTAGGGGTCAATAATGTCATTATAAAAGAGAAAGTGTATCATAAGTGGAAAATGGTTGATATGATAAACCATTTACCATTCATTTTACAAATTATTATATATTTATGATTTTTAAAACAATTAACTAAATATTATTTAACATAAAATATCCAAAAAGTTATTTTTGGGACTATTCACTTAATTTGACTATAAAAACATTAAGATTACAATGGAGTTCGAATTTAAATATTTTAAACATTACTTAAATTTAATTTTGATCAATAAAAATCATAAAATAATTTAAATTATCCAAAAAAAATCACTTTTAATATTTTAAAACTACTTAATTTTATTTTCACCCACTTGCACAAGCATTGTATCAACTATGCATGAGCGTTTTAGTTAATTATACCATTAAAAAAAACTAAAAATAAATTAGCACTATAAAAAAATTTATTTAAATTCAAAATAATCATTTATAACCATTCATAGCATATTTTAATTCTTATAAAATCATATTATAGATATTAAAATAAAGATAGTGACATTCTGTACTTATTCTTTACTTAAAATAATATAAAGATCATTATCAAAGAAAATAGCATAAAATCGACATATTTTTGAATAAAATAATATTTTATTTGAAATAAAACTACAAAATTAAATAAATTCAAGTGTTTGATATATTTTTAGATCTTATCCCATAGTTTTAACCCTGATTAACCCTTTTTACCCTTTATTGTGGTTATAAAATTTTACCATGGTTACTATTCATTATGACAAAAAATGAAATGATGATCATTAACATATTAAAAAATTATGATCCCAAATATATAATCCATTTTATATTATTTAATTTCTATAATTTTTAAAAATTACTTTTAATATAAGTTCACAAAACACAACGAAAACCCATTTTTAGAAAAATGCCCATTTTAAGAATAAGAAATTATTTTATACCAAAATTATTTAAAATGTCAATTAAAATTGAATTAGTTAAATTATGTTAAATAAATGGATAATTATTTAACTTAAAAAAACCAAAAATAAAAGGAACCTTTTATAAACTTGATTAAAAGATAAGTACTACAAATATTTTTTATTTTAATAAAAACATCACTTAGATTTCCAAAATGTAAAACATTGATTTCTATGTTCAGAATTACATTTTTAAATAAAATATATTTCTTATTAAATATATATTTGTCCTTTTAAAAAGTTTTCATAAACTTTAAAGTAATTATTATATCAATATAATGTAAAAAAATGACATTATTTATAAAATCAGTATTTTTCACTATTCTCAAAAAAATAAACTATTTCTGAAAAATCTAAAAAATTAACTCTAAGATAATTTTGATATGATAAATATAAAAATTAAGTTTATTTAATAAATTTAAAATTATAATATTAATAAATTGATATTTTAAAATAAAAATACAACACATAAGGAAAAACCACAATTATAGAAAAATGACCCTTTTAAACCTTAACTGTTCTTAACCTTATAGGATTTAATTATTATCATTAAAAATTGAATAATTATTTCCTAGAAATTACTAAATAAATTTAAATAATTAAAAATTTTCAATATATATTTCATAATACATTTACTTATATTTATAACTGCTAAACCAATGACTTGGTTATAACAGTCATGTTTAAATAATAATATTTATATAGTATATCATGGTTCATTTATACTCGGTGTTTTGTGTGGTATAAAATATCAAATATAATATTTATTTAATATAAAAATAAATTCTATAATCTTGGGGTGTTACACACCTTGAATTCAAGAAGATCAGAATCTATAATGGTTAGAAAACACCCCTAAGAGACGCCTTGGAATTGTCTATGGCTCAAGGTAAGGAAACTAGGTCGAATAGGGTAGATAGGTTGAACCCTATTTATGGAGAAAATAAAACAAGAAACTTACCCAATATCAAGATAATCAAAATGTCTATAATGGCCTAAGTAAAATGAGATATGATATTCCAACAATCAAAATGAATAACTCCCTTTATTCCCTTAGTAACCATTCCACCCAATTAATATAGGTTGGATCACTACTAGAGGCACCACCATGGTATATGGAAATCCCATTATAAGTGAAAAATTAAAAATGCTAAGATTATTCCCTCTCACCAGGAAGATAATTTGAAAACCAACTAATCATATCCATGAAATGGATCCTATGGATACACACGCTCCCTTCCCTACTGAATCTTCTGAAGCTCTTTTATATGATCATGAATCTATACATGGGAAAATAAATTACTCTTGAATTGTTCAAGAAATTTTCCCCAATACATCTATTTCAGGTCACCATGCTTCATATCCCACCATCTTTGAGCCACTTTAGGAACTAGGCTAGCTACTAATGAGACTCAGAACCAATCTTGAGTCTTTACTAAACTAAAGGAAACCTATAATTATTCCAACCATCCATCGACATTGGGGATAAAGGCTCCACTAAATAACTTCAGTACTTCTTGCCACTTAAATTTCATCAAGGAATCATCCTAAGACTTATATTTCTATTTCCCAATCCAAAATTCATGATTATGTTTTGATGAAATAAGTGTTGATCAAACAATAATAATGGAAACATAACTCACACAAGGTACATTAACATCATAGAGAACAACAACATTTCAAAATAGAAACACATCAACTCATTTAATACTCTTTCTAACCAACTGGTCCAATGTTTAAACCTCTATAAAACCCATGAAATCAATTTAATAATATAATTAGGAAACATCATTTAAATTAATCACTCTATACTCATTTTATTAAAAAAATCTTAGCATTCTAGGGTAAAAAGTGTATTAGGGAAGCAACTGGGTTTAACGATCCTTTAATATGAAAATGTTTAGTTTAGAAATTGGTTTTAATAAATACATATCAACACCTAAAGACAATCAATATTCAAATAGTACTTCTTAAACAATATTAAAATTACTTTACGTTACCCTTCAAAAAAATCATTATACTTTACACTTCAACAATATTGCTTAGATATGCCTTTAAAATTCTAATTGAAATATGCACATGTTGAGTTCCTATGAACTATGTTTGACATGATTAAGCAATAATTATTTAGAAATTTTACTAAACCTGTAACATGATTCCATGTTATAAAATATAAATTTGTATATTCTACTTTCTTTCTTCACACTGGCTATGCTTAAATAAAATATTTCCTTAATCATTTTACTACAAATAGAGAAGTATTTCAAGATATAAGGGGTGAAATGTTATTGTTCAATATTTCAGTATGAAATTATCAACACACAACATGATTAAGTAAACAATTATCACAAACATACTTCAATATTAGACATTCTTGATGCAATCTACACTTTTACCCTTACACACACTCATTGATATTTTAACAACTACACATAGCATGGAAACATTATTTAGCACATCCCATAAAATTAATTTAGCATCATAAATCTTTAACCATGATTGAAAAAGAAGATATAGGTTTTATTCATGTATAACCACTCTAATTTTAAATGTGTTATCACTAAGAATACTTTTCATTTTACTTGATTTAAAAAATAGGTAATTAAAATCTTGACTTATAGTATGGAATCCAAATGACATTGCTGTGGTCAATAGAAGGCGGAGAGCACCGCTTACCTATTTTTTGTGAGAGAATGGGCTCATGTGATATGGTCCTTCTTCGGGGGGTTTTACGGCTTTCTCCTCTGGCCAAGAATCAAGCTCAGTTCAAAGGGACGATGCTTACAATGACGTCTATTATTGTGCATATGTGGAATATGTTGGTGGATCTGGTCACACTCATCCCCAACTAGCATGAGTCTCCCTCTCTAAGGATGTTGTAGGTTAGTGGTCCTCCTGTGACTCCTTTTAGTACCAGAATTTAGGGGAAATGGATCTACTAGCACCCTCCATCCTCTGGTTACAATCTCAATTTGTACGGTTCCTATGTGCTAGGAGAGATGAGGGAGGGGGTGTGGTTCGAGACTGGTGTGGGAGTCTGGTGCTGGCCTTTATTTCATATTTTGGGTATGGAACTTTGCTTTAGGCCGAGGCAAGAGAAATGCTCACAGGGTTATTTATTTTCCATCAGATGAATATTGCTATTTCTTAAGCTGAGACTGATTCTTTGAACCTTCATGATTCTCCGCATGATAAAGGACATGTTCCTTGGTCAAAATCCTACACAGTTAGGAAATTCAACACCCTTATTAATAATGTTAGTGTGATGCATACTTGGTGTGAGTGAAATAAAGTTGTAGATCACCTTGATTCTGTGGTGTAGCCAGGCTCCAACATCACTTTCCTCCAATCGATCAGTTTCTTAAAGCCCAAGGGGGTTAATTTAATCAAAGGTGATGCTCTGGGTCTACATTACTTTAGGCCTCCCTAGGTCCTATGTGATCTTACTATTCTTATTGTTTAGGTGTGTTTCTTGTATTTGTTTCTTGTTTCTAGGTGCCTGTTTCCTTGAATTTCCTTTGAATAAAAATTTAATGCTGGATGGATAACACATTCTATGAATCATAAAGGGAATTTATCAAATGGCACAATAAATTTTACAAAATTTTGATCTTGGTAATAGGATAATTTATTTTTTCATATCGTTAAGAAATTAATTTTACAAAGATCTCAAAAAAATCAGTAATTTCATAAAATAAGAATATCTCAAGCATGATTTACTAACAATTCTAAATATTAGATAAATATAAAAACATGTTGTGAACTTAAAAAATAAAATAAATTCCATAGGAAAAACTAGTTATAATAAGAATCAGAACAAAACATCCAAATTTCAAAAAGGTATTATCTTGGAGGAATACTCTAATTACACTACTGGAAATTTAGGCTAAATCCACGGTTTGAAACCATGTCTATAATCCCAAAAACCATGGATATAGGTTATAGACATAGTTCAATGAAACGTGGTTGGTATTGGCGTGGCTATAGGGAAAGACCTATAGCCACGATTTCAAACCATGGCTGTAACCCTATAGCCACATTTTATATCATGGAAGAACATTAAGCCACACAGGGCCTATATCCACGGTTCAAAACCGTGGATATAGGGCTTTATCCATGGTTTTAAACCATGGATATAGGGCTTTATCCACAATTTAAAACGATGACTATAGGGATTTATCCATGGTTTAAAACCATGGCTAAAGCCTTTCCCATTTCATAAAAAAATACCCCCACAACCCCCCTTGCAGTAGCCCCCCCACTCCCCCTACAACACCTCCCTTACCCCCTACAAAGCCCCCCTCCACTCTCCCCCATGGACAGAGCACCCCAGCACACCCCCTCCCCCTTGAAACCTCCCTGGACAAACCCCCCTACTGACCCACCTTGCTCCCCGTGAACAAACCCCCTCCCTAGACAGATCCCCCTTGCACCCCCCTGGACAACCCCCTCCCTGGACAGCACCCCCCTGCCTTGAACCCCCCCAAACAACCCCCTACTGACCACCTTTCACTCCCCTGGATAGCCCCCTCCCTACCTTTCACCCACCCTAGAAAACCCCTTACCGACCCACCTTGCACCCCCCCAGGATAGCCCCCTACTGACCCACCTTACACCACCTGGAAATCCCCCCTCCTTGCCTTTCACCCCCTGGAAAGTCCCCTGATGACCCACCTTTCCCCCTGGACAACCCCCCTCCTTGCCTTTCACCCCCATTTACAACCCCCTCCTTGCCTTTAATCCCATGGAAAACCCCCCTGCTGACCCAAATTTCACCCCTTGGACAACCCCCCTGCTCACCCACCTTGCACCCCCTGGACAACCCCCTTGTTGACCCACCTTACACCCCCTGGACAGCCCCTCTTGCTGACCAACTTGCACGCCTGGACATCCCCCTCCTTGGCTTGAACCCCCTAGACATCCCCCCCTACTGACCCATGTTGAACCCCCTGGAAAGCCCCCCTCCTTGCCTTGCACCCCCCTTGACAGCACCCCCTGCTGAACCAACTTGCACCCCCTAGACAGCCCCCTTTTTACCTTGCACCCCCTGGAAAACCCCCCCTACTGACCCACATTGCACCCCCTGGATAGCCCCCCATTGACCCACCATGCACCCCTGGATAGACCCCCCTTTCCTTGCACCCCCTGGGTATCCCCCTACTGACCCACCTTTCCTCTAGATAAGAGAAGCAAACTAGAACATCTTATAGAAGCAAAAGAAAAGAAAACAATTCATGATAATCTCCCTTAGTTGTATAAAATCCCTAAAAAAGGAAAAAAGTAGAACATGTGTAGTCATAAAGGTTCTATTTTTGACTTATACATGTTTTTACACATTTTGTGTAGACTTTAATAATTATGTGTGGCATATGGATGTAAAAAACTTGAATACCAAACTAAAAATAGTTCAATAAAATGCATATATTACTTTACCTGGAATTTTATTTGTGAATAATAGGTAATAATCTAGGATTTCATTGCCTAAAAAATTATTCAACATGTCTATCTACACATACAATAATGTTTAAAATTAACAATACATACTAATAAATAATGAAATATCTGAATTTAAAGTTCAAATGATAGAAAAATGATAAGAGTAAATATGAATGTATGTATGTTATGTAATGAAGAAATGTTTTGTGTCATTCCTTTCCATTTTATCTCATATTATATAATCAATAATGTCATTGAGGTTAGGATACAAACTATAGTCATCAACTCATTGTTTTTATAAGTTTTATGGAGCATCAATGATCTAATTTGATTCTCTTATCTAGGTTACATCCCTAATAATTATCAAAGTAGATAGCTTCCCCATGAACACACCTGCACAACCCCTAAAAACCCCAGAACAACCCATCCACCCCCTCCATTGCACACTTCCTGCCCCCTATACACTCCCTCCACACCCTACCCCCTACACCCTGCACAACCCTTGCAATCCCTACCTCCTGCACCATGCACACCCCCTGCATCCACCCCCTTCACACCCCCTACAACCCCCATGCCCATGTACCTTACACAACCCCTCCTAGACTGGACCCCCCCTCCTAAAACCCCCCTCCTGGACACCCCTCCCCATGGACAACCCCCCTCCTAGACACCCCCATCCTGGACAAACCCCCCTCCCCAAAACACACACCCCTCACCCTGCACACCCCCACTTCCACCTCCCCACTACACACCCCCCCACTTCCCCTCCCCACTGCACACCCCCTACCCCCTCACCCTGCACACCCCCTCACCCCACAAACCCTCTTGGACAACCCCCCTCCCGGTAACCCCCCTCCTGGACAATCCTCCCCTCTTAGAACAACCACCTCCCCACTACACACACCCTCACCCTACACACCCCCACTGCCTCCTCCCCACTTCACACACCCTCCCCCCTCACCCTGTACACCCCCTCCCCTGCACACCCCCCTTCCCTCTTCCCCAGCACCATCCCCCCTCCCCTAAATACTTATAAAAACACCCCCTCACCCTGTACACACCCACTCCCATGCACACTCCCCTCCCCCCTGAACACCCCCCTTAATGGATTCTCATCCTAGATAAGTGTCTCTAGAGATCCTTTATGAACAACATAAGCTAATGATCTCATATATCTAACCCATATTCCTAGTTTTCCACCTCGATATTCCAATGATGCCACAACACCTGAATGAGAGGCACTGTCATCCCTTATAACACCTTCCTACTACAATCCATGAAATAAACAAGACATGACTCAAATGATGTGTCCACATTCAACTCACTATCATAATTTTCAACCACATATGCATGATATAGATCATACTTCAAGAGCTATGATACATGAAATACAATTTTCATCTCCTAATGTTATAGAGGATGAGGTAACCTATAAGTCATGATTTCGATCTTATCCATAATATTGAATATACCAAAAAATCACGGCATAAAATCCACATGTTTCTTAATGTTCCTTTTCCCTAAACAAGTTGATAACCATTTGAATACTCAATCAACCATGGTGAACTCTAGAGGTCATTTCCACCATAGAACCTACAATCATTTCCTTCCTTGAGAAGTAACCAGCCACATCTGGATCATATGAATCCTAGACAGCCCCTAGACATCCCCCCCATACATCCACCCCAGACAACCCCCCTCCCCACCGCACACCCCTCCCTCCTCACCCTGCACACCCCTCCCCTGCACACCCCTACCCTCTTCCCCAACACTATCCCCCCTCCCCTAAATACTTGTAAAAACACCCCTCACCCTACACACCCCCACTTCCCCCTCCACACTGCACACCCCCTCCCCTACATGCACCCCTCCCCCTCACCCTACCAGCCCCCCATGACCAGATCTGTAACACCCCGAGATTTATGAAAAATATTCTTTTAATTTCATTAATGTATTGTGTTGTATTCTACACCAAGATTACCTTGTGCTATACGCAACATCGTATTAGCTTACAGTATACGCAACACTATTCTTGGATCGTGTTACAAACAATTTTGATAATAGTTATTCTACGCAACATTGAGTATATATATATATATATTCAATGTATAAATGAAATATGGTTGGATTCTGTTATACGAAACAATGAAGGATTTTTTCATAACACGCAACCCTGACTTGGCTTGCATTACACGCAATCGCGACCTTCCTCGATAGCGTGTGTTGTACGCAATACTGGGTTTTAATAAACAACGATATATTATTATAATATTGTCATGAACTAGACGTTATGAATAGTGTTAACTAAATTTTGAATTTTATAACATTATTATTCATCTTACACATTTCTAGAACATGGTATAAGAACAAAATAATTTTTTCGGGTAAAATAAGTATTTTTCAAAAAATGCAGTTTTGCCGCCTTTTGATGGCGCACCCACTTTAAATCTAGTTTTCGACATGTTTATAAGTTCAATTTTACAAAATAAAATTCTTCTTTTGAATCAGGATATAAAAATTTACATTAGATAAAGTTTTAATATTTTTCCGATAACTTTCATATTTTAATGAATAGTAAAAACACACTATATTTTAATTAAAAACAACTTTTTTCATCGTAATATATTATGTGGTTAAATTATAACATTGAATGGTTTTAAAGTATAAATAGAATATATTTTTACCATTTAATATAATGTATGACATTAGCATTGATTTTACCTTGAATTCATAGGTTAAATCAATTCAATCTTTTGCAATGTTTTAAAGAAAACCCGTTTTCTGTCGACAACGGGATTAATTTTAATTTAATTTTTGAAACTTTTGTGTATTGAATTTGGAAAAATGGATTCCATATTTGGAATCAGTGGATCCAAATTATGTTAATAAGCTACTTTTTATTTTTGGGAATTATGAATAGTAACTACGGTAAATTTTATTTACCATAGTTAAAGGTAAATCGGGTAATTAAGGGTAAATATAATATTTTAAAATTACCCTAATAAATGTAAAAATCCTATTGGATGACTAAAAGTAGATCCATATCACCTAAGTGTCAGATTAGATTCATTTAATTAAATTTTTTCAATGAAAATAATTTAATTATTATTAAAACCAAAGAATGTGACAACATGTCACTTTCTTAAATACTATAAGTATAATAATTTTAATGTAGTGATAAACTTCATGAAACTTAGAAACTGAATAGTCTACAGAAAGATAATACAATTATATACATTATAGAAATTTATTTAGAATTTTTAGGGATTAAATAATTATCATTTATTATGACACAAAGATGATGCAATAATTGTCTTATTAATGAAATATTGACATAATTGATGTTATAAATGCCCAAATAAATGTAATTTGAGACTTTTTATGAATTCCAATAATTATATAGGTTAACATGACATGTTAGTATGGATTTAATTAACTTTTTTAGAACTTATCATTCTGTTAGGATTTTCAAAAAAATCAATTACTAAATAGTGTCAAAATTGACATAAAATAGTTTTTAAAACAAATATTATATTATTAATTGTTATTTTATTCCTAAAAATCTAAGGTTCGTCCAAATGACTTTTATTAGGTTATATATATTAATAATAAACAACTTGGGGTTATTTTGGCTTGATATAGTAAGTTTATTAACCTTATAGTATAAGAACACAAGAAGACACGGTAAAAGTAAAATTATTTAACTTAATGTTAAATATAAATGATAAGGTTAAAATAGGAACCTAAACTTGTCTAAATTCTATTGTATGAGAGTATTTCGACCCATACCCACCTTAGCCTAGAAATAAATCAATTTGGAGCTATTTAAAACAGAACTTGACTTTATAATAAAATAATATTTTTAGTTATTCCAAAGGTGCCCCTCTCCTCCCTTATAAAAGGGCACCTCCTCCCTCTCTTCCTCACACAACTTTGAGCCTTCAAGCTCGGCCAACCACTGCCAAATTCTCTTCTCCACTTACCTATAAACATCCTATAGGTTATGGTCTTCCTCAAAGACCAATTTTAGTGCCCTAAGAGGAGGTCTCAAAGAGGTGCTTCAAAGATGAAGTAATTTCCGTTACCGATTCTTTCACCTTTATTTCTTCTTCCACTTCTTCTTCTTAGGTTGTTTCATTATGAAGTAATAACATCAGTATCAATCATATACTGATATGTTATTATAAGTATGAAACAATCCTATTTCACCATCTATCCATCCTACGGAAAACGAAATCACCGCGCGTGCGTACGTACGGAATACCGTCTCCACACCATGGTGAAATCTATTTTCCACCACCACCTTACTTGGATGGGTATAATGGTGTAAATAATAACTATATATTATTATTTTAAAGTGATATTGATTCTGAAATAGTATACATACACTCCAATACAATCCCACGATCATGAGAACGATATCATCGCTCGTGCGTACGTACGGAATACCGTCTCCACGACGCGATGAGATTCATTCTCCACTTTAACCATTCATGAATGATTATAAAGTATATATAATAAGTAATCATGAAATATATGACATAATAATGATACTGGATTTATGTGTATATATATGTATTCCATCTACTTAATTCCGTTCAACTCAATAAGGAAACGAAAACAGCGTTCATGCGTACGTACGGCCTACCGTCTCCATGAACGGTGTATTTCTTTCCATTTACTGATTTATTATATATATTTATATTATGAATATATATATATATAAATCATGTTTTATATTCTGGAATTAAGTAATCATGATCTAAGTAATCATATGAATAATTACAATTCAAAACACGGACGATAAATGAAACAATTTTACCCACAACGCTCTTTAACATGGAATTTACAAAAGAACGGGTAATATAAAGTCACAAGTGAACAATATATGATATCATAACAATGAATATGATTCTGTAATAATTCAATGACATTATTTAAATCATTATACAGGAGGTTCGGACACTTACGAAGCAAATCGGACCTAAGGTAAGGGAAATATCACAATCTCATTTTTATCCGAGATTGTTTATACTTTAGTATTTACTGGGGTGTATTTTATCATCCACATCCATGTTTCTTCAATATGTAATTTTATTTCCATCCAAATACAATTTTTTAAATCCAATTTTACCCTTCGGTGAGTTTTTATTAAAGGATATGAAAGGAATCTTTTGTCATTTTTTCGTACGAGGTATTTTTTGACTTTCTGACAAAAGTACGAGAAGAATGTTTCTTTTAACTTATACGGCATGAATGGATTTTTAAAAAAATTATTTCCAAGAATCTTCCCTTACAAGTTTTCAAGTTTATTTTAATCAACTTCTTTTAGTTTATAATTGTATGACATGTTAAGAAAGGTAAAGTGTTTTTGAAGTAGAAAGGATATTTTCCTCAAGAATGGAGTTCAAGTGTTTTATCAAAATTATTTTCCATCTAAGATAATAAAGGGTTCTGTTTTTTTCCCTATTATTACATTGATTTGATTATGTTGTGATGTAATTATTTGTATGAATTCCTTTATCGTATATGAATTGTTTTATGATGTCATGATGTTTAAGATTCCCATTTTTATTACATGGGTTATGCAATGATGTATGATTTATGATTTTGTGGCACACATAAGAATGGTATCATTATGAGATGGGTGAGACCTATATCTCCCTCCAATGCATTGGGTAAAGATTTTATATCTCATGAGATAGACATGGCTAGAATGGTAGGTTATACCGGTTCAGTGAAACAGGACTGAAATGAGGGTGACTCGGTTAAAAAAGGGACTTTGTCCACTAAGATAGTCTTGGAAATGAGTCTTGACTAATAAGATATGATTCTCTATGATTATGTGTGTATGCCACAAAGTTTCATGTTTAAAGTTATGATTATTGGGATTTCATTTCACTACTATGATTTATCCCATGTTATGAAATTATGCTCTCTTTTTCAGGTTAAGATTTCCAAAATTTTATGTTCTTATGAAAATGATGGGATTGATATTTCTTTTGTTCACCCTTACTGAGAATTTGAGCTCACCCTTTTATGTTTTCTTTTCCCCATGATATAAAGAAAGGTTTTAGTTAAACAAAAAGGAAGATCTTTATGGGAGATGTTGAATATCTTTCACCACGATTAGAAGATTATATTCCGAGTTTCCAAAGACACTAAACTATTACGATCCTTGTGTGTGTGTTTTTTTTATGTACTAATTATTCCGAAAAAGTAATGTAATTTCCATGTACGTCAGGCTTTGGGTCTCTACAGTTGGTATCAGAGGAAAGGTTTAGTTAACCTTTGGAAACTAGGATGTGAGAACGTTAGTGAGATCCCTAGAGATATTTCTAAGGTATGTCTAGGGAAGTACCTAAGGTTAAGTATAATTATAGGTTATAGTCCTAGAATTGCGCTAACGATCTTAGAATTTAACCTAAGATGTTAGATATTGAAGGTACTCCCCCTTTATTATGTTGTTTTCCCTATCATTATTTTTTCCTCTCACACTATTCTTTTTGGGTTTTAGACGATGGATGGAACCCGAAGGAACCGTGTTGATCAATGCAATGGACAATGCAATGATTGCCCTCCTGAACAAACAAATGTTATGGGAGATGGAGTGCAAAATCTTATTGCTATACTTACACAAGCTATGAATCATTCTGGACTTCCAAATGAGCAAATAAGGGAACAATATTCTATTGAGTCCTTCATGAGGCAACGTCCACCTTATTTCAGTGGGTCTTCCGATCCACTTGTTGCTGAACAATGGATCAGTACCACTGAAAAGATATTTTCAGTTCTTCAATGTTCTGAGCATGATAAAGTCATCTTAGCAGTATATCGTTTGGAAGGTGAAGCTGATCAATGGTGGAATCTTATCAAGAATACGAGGCCAAGAGATGAAATTGAGTCCATGGAATGGGACGATTTCAAGAACTTGTTTTTCAGTAAGTACTTCCCTCGTATTCTTCGAACAAAGATGGAAAAGGAGTTTCTTGAGCTGAAGGTAGAAATGGAAGTTGGTGTTACATATCCATCTCATGGTTTTGAAAAGAAACGAAAGATGGAGTTCAAGGAGAAATCTCAAAATAATGGTGAAAAGAAGATGAATGTTTCATTATGCACAAAGTGTGGAAAGAAGCATGGTGGATATTGTCTTAAAGGGACTAGAAAATGTTTTAAGTGTGGAAAAGAAGGTCATCGAGCAGCTGAGTGTCGAAGTAATAGAAAAAGGGTTTCTAATGATGTGAATAAAGCAAACACTGTAGAGAACGCACCACCAACACTTCAATGCTTCAAGTGCAAGGAAATGGGGCATTATGCTAATAAATGCCCTAATCCAAGGGTTAGTGATGATCGACATGAGAAACCGCTTAAGGCAAAGGACAAAGGGAATTCACATGCGATCACTATTGGCGATGTTGAATATGACAACGATGTGGTGGAATGATTAAGTGTTTATGTAATGAGATTCCAAAATAATGTTGTATATAGTATCGTGTAATATTGGAATATTTATGTATTGGTATATTGTGGTTTTCAATGGTACCGGTAACCATGGAATGTGATTGAGATATTTTTGGAAAAAAAGATGATATGCGCATAATGAAAGGAAAACGAAAAAATGAAATGTTTGACCGTATTCATGAGCTCATGACTGATATAAGGAGAAGGTTATATCGTGGTTTGAGTATATAGAATTTTTGGATTTTGGTATGTGGAAAGAGTTAACTTTTGACAGCATTCATGTTTTCACTAAGGTTTAATGGGTATTCATTTTTCAAGAGAATACATCATTAAAGTATTCACATGATTGGAATGTGACCAACAAGATATATGGGGGATAAATGATGGTATTCACATGCTTGATTGATGACATTTCAAGTTATCATTTTATTTATACTATGAGCTTGGACCGAACTATTTTAGATAAGCCTAAATATTAGAATGGATTATGTTGGACATAAGTTAGTATTGTTTAAGGATAGAAGTTTTTCGATATTGTTGATGGGATGTTATAGTAATGTAGTTTTAGAAAAAGGAAAACCTGTAGGACGGGCGACAACCCATCACGTCGGACAAGGCTGTGGGAATCGAACCCACAACCGAAGTGTGACTGGCCTTTATCGCCTACCACTGACCTACAGGAAGTCCCTGTTTAGTAGAAACTAGTTTTATTATATTACACAATATGATATTTGAAGTATAAGTCCATTTTAGGAACCCTATATGATGAATCTCACTATAGATGGACTTATGTATTTTTTGATAACTTTTCTAACCTTTTGTTTGAGATAGATGGAATGACCCATCATTCTATCACATGATCTGCTAACACATCACGAATGACAAATTCAACTTCATTTCTTTAAGAGATGAAGTGGAAATTGTCCAAAGAAAGACAAACGGTGAGACTATACCAAAATCACGAAAGTATTTCTTCTAATTCCAATTTCATCAACTTTAGGGAAATGATCTTGAAAACCAAAAATGTTGTCCTAGTGCTCTTATATCTGATGAATCAGATGGTACCTTAGATCATCACAAATTTATGGATTTGTGATTGCTGGCTTTTCCATAGCCATGTTCTCTACCACTCTCCATCAGAACATGATGGTTAGATTTCTCTTCCATATCCATATTTTAACCTACGTGGAAACCCAATGATTAGTTTATTTGGGTAACCGTTACGTTTCATACTATTGTTTTTAAATATTGGTTTTGGTATTACTTTTTACGATGTGGGTTTCTATTAAAGAAACTTTCGAATAGTAAACCATTTATAACCCTAACGAATTTCGAGGGGGAAATTCATTTTAAGGGGGGTAGAATGTAACACCCCAAGATTTATGAAAAATATTCTTTTAATTTCATTAATGTCTTGTGCTGTATTCTACACCAAGATTACCTTGCGCTATACGCAACACCGTATTAGCTTGCAGTATACGCAACACTATTCTTGGATCGTGTTACAAACAAATTTGATAATAGTTATTCTACGCAACATTGAGTATATATATATATATATATTAAATTTATAAATGAAATATGGTTGTATTCTGTTATACGAAACAACGAAGGATTTTTTCACAACACGCAACCCTGACTTGGCTTGCATTACACGCAATCGCGACCTTCCTCGATAGCGTGTGTTGTACGCAATACTGGGTTTTAATAAACAACGATATATTATTATAATATTGTCATGAACTAGCCGTTATGAATAGTGTTAACTAAATTTTGAATTTTATAACATTATTATTCATCTTACACATTTCTAGAACATGGTATAAGAACAAAATAAATTTTTCGGGTAAAATAAGTATTTTTCAAAAAATGCAGTTTTGCCGCCTTTTGATGGCGCACCCACTTTAAATATAGTTTTTGACATGTTTATAAGTTCAATTTGACAAAATAAAATTCTTCTTTTGAATCAGGATATAAAAATTTACATTAGATGAAGTTTTGATATTTTTCCGATAACTTTCATATTTTAATGAATAGTAAAAACACGCTATATTTTAATTAAAAACAACTTTTTTCATCATAATATCTTATGTGGTTAAATTATAATATTGAATGGTTTTAAAGTATAAATAGAATATATTTTTACCATTTAATATAATGTATGACATTAGCATTGATTTTACCTTGAATTTGAGGTTAAATCAATTCAATCTTTTGCAATGTTTTAAAGAAAACCTGTTTTCTTTCGACAACGGGATTAATTTTAATTTAATTTCTGAAACTTTTGTGTATTGAATTTGGAAAAATGGATTCCATATTTGTAATCAGTGGATCCAAATTATGTTAATAAGCTACTTTTTATTTTTGGGAATTATGAATAGTAACTACGGTAAATTTTATTTACCATAGTTAAAGGTAAATCGGGTAATTAAGGGTAAATATAATATTTTAAAATTACCCTAACAAATGTAAAAATCCTATTGGATGACTAAAAGTAGATCCATATCACCTAAGGTTAGGATTATATTCATTTAATTAAATTTTGTCAATGAAAATAATTTAATTATTATTAAAACCAAAGAATGTGACAACATGCCACTTTCTTAAATCGTATAAGTATAATAATTTTAATGTAGTGATAAACTTCATGAAAATTCGAACATGAATAGTCTCCAGAAAGATAATACAATTATCTACATTATAGGAATTTATTTAGAATTTTTAGGGATTAAATAATTATCATTTATTACGACACAAAGATGATGCAGTAATTGTCTTATTAATGAAATATTGACATAATTGATGTTATAAATGCCCAAATAAATGTAATTTGAGACTTTTTATGAATTAAAATAATTTTCTATCTTAATATGACATTTTAGTATTGATGTAATTAACTTTTTTCAAACTTATCATTCTGTTAGGATTTTCACAAAAATCAATTACTAATTAGTGTCAAAATAGACATAAAATAGTTTTTAAAACAAATATTATATTATTAATTGATATTTTATTCCTAAAAATCTAAGGTTCGGCAAAATGACTTTGATTAGGTTATATATATTAATAATAAACAACTTTCGGTTCGTTTGGCTTGATATAGTAAGTTTATTAACCTTATATTATAAGAACACAAGAAGACACGGTAAAATTAAATTTTTTTAACTTAATGTTAAATCTAAATGATAAGGTTAAAATAGTAACCTAAACTTGTCTAAATTCTATTGGATTAGATTATTTCGACCCATCCCCACCTTAGCCTCGAAATAAATCAATTTGGAGCTATTTAAAACCGAACTTGACTTTATAATAAAATAATATTTTTAGTTATTCCAAAGGTGCCCCTCTCCTCCCTTATAAAAGGGCACCTCCTCCCTCTCTTCCTCACACAACTTTGAGCCTTAAAGCTCAGCCAAACCCTGAAAAAATCTCTTCTCCACTTCCCTAGAAACATCCTAGAGGTTCTTGTCTTCCTCAAAGACCAATTTTAGTGCCCTAAGAGGAGGTCTCAAAGAGGTGCTTCAAAGAAGAGGTAATTTCCGTTACCGATTCTTTCACCTTTATTTCTTCTTCCACTTCTTCTTCTTAGGTTGTTTCATTATGAAGTAATAAAATCAGTATCAATAATATATTGATATGTTATTATAAGTATGAAACAATCCTACTTCACCATCTATCCATCCTACAGAAAATGAAATCACCGCGCGTGCGTACGTACGGAATACCGTCTCCACGCCGTGGTGAAATCTATTTTACACCACCACCTTACTTGGATGGGTATAATGGTGTAAATAATAACTATATATTATTATTTTAAAGTGATATTGATTCTGAAATAGTATACATACACTCCAATACAATCCCACGATCATGAGAACGATATCATCGCTCGTGCGTACGTACGGAATACCGTCTCCACGACGCGATGAGATTCATTCTCCACTTTAACCATTCATGAATGATTATAAAGTATATATAATAAGTAATCATGAAATATATGACATAATAATGATACTGGATTTATGTGTATATATATGTATGTCATCTACTTAATTCCGTTCAACTCAATAAGGAAACGAAAACAACGTTCATGCGTACGTACGACCTACCGTCTCCATGAACGGTGTATTTCTTTCCATTTACTGATTTATTATATATATGTATATTATGAATATATATATATATATAAATAATGTTTTATATTCTGGAATTAAGTAATCATGATCTAAGTAATCATATGAATAATTACAAGTCAAAACACGGACGACAAATGAAACAATTTTACCCAAAACGCTCTTTAACTTGGAATTTACAAAAGAACGGGTAATATGAAGTCATATGTGAACCATATATGATATCATAACAATGAATATGATTTTGTAATAAGTCAATGACATTATTTAAATCATTATAGAAGAGGTTTGGACACTTACGAAGCAAATCGGACCTAAGGTAAGGGAAATATCACAATCTCATTTTTATCCGAGATTGTTTATACTTTAGTATTTACTGGGGTGTATTTTATCATCCACATCCATGTTTCTTCAATATGTAATTTTATTTCCATCCAAATAAAATTGTTTAAATCCAATTTTACCCTTCAGTGAGTTTTTAGTAAAGGATATGAAAGGAATCTTTTGTCATTTTTTCGTACGAGGTACTTTTTGACTTTCCGATAAAAGTACGAGAAGAATGTTTCTTTTAACTTATATGGCATGAATGAATTTTTAAAAAAATTATTTCCAAGAATATTCCCTTACAAGTTTTCAAGTTTATTTTAATCAACTTCTTTTAGTTTATAATTGTATGACATGTTAAGAAAGGGAAAGTGTTTTTGAAGTAGAAATGATATTTTCCTCAAGAATGGAGTTCAAGTGTTTTATCAAAATTATTTTCCATCTAAGATAATAAAGGGTTATGTTTTAATCCCTATTATTACATTGATTTGATTATGTTGTGATGGAATTATTTGTATGAATTCCTTTATCGTATATGAATTGTTTTATGATGTCATGATGTTTAAGATTCCCATTTTTATTACATGGGTTATGCAATGATGTATGATTTATGATTTTGTGGCACACATAAGAATGGTATCATTATGAGATGGGTGGGACCTATATCTCCCTCCAATGCATTGGGTAAAGATTTTATATCTCATGAGATAGACATGGCTGGAATGGTAGGTTATACCGGTTCAGTGAAACAGGACTGAAACGAGGGTGACTCGGTTCAGAAAGGGACTTTGTCCACTAAGTTAGTCTTGGAAATGAGTCTTGACTAATAAGATATGATTCTCTATGATTATGTGTGTTTGCCAAAAAGTTTCATGTTTTAAGTTATGATTATTGGGATTTCATTTCACTACTATGATTTATCCCATGTTATGAAATTATGCTCTCTTTTGTAGGTTAAGATTTCCAAAATGTTATGTTCTTATGAAAATGATGTGATTGATATTTCTTTTGTTCACCCTTACTGAGCATTTGAGCTCACCCTTTTATGTTTTCTTTTCCCCAGGATATAAAGAAAGGTTTTAGGTAAAAAAAAGGAAGATCTTTATGGGAGATGTTGAAGATCTTTCACCATGATTAGAAGATTATATTCCGAGTTTCCAAAGACACTAAACTATTACGATCCTTGTGTGTGTGTTTTTTTTTTGTACTAATTATTCTGCAAAAGTAATGTAATGTCCATGTACGTCAGGCTTTGGGTCTCTACAAGATCTGCACCAAATCTTTTGCAGTATGGGTTTTCAACATCCGCATTTTAATCCATGGAATTATTCCATGTATAGAAATGGTTTTAACTATGGAAGTAGAACATGTATGACCATGGGTTAACCTTGGAAATTAGAGTATAATACCACGGTTAATCCCATGGAAATTATAGGATAAATCCATGATCTTAACAATGGTATTTTTTAACTATACCCATGGTTAAACCATGGATCTTGGTCCCTAATAACACTTTCAAAACCATGGAAAATATACCCTAAATCCACAATTAATAACCATGTAAATTGATTCCTACCCATCTATAATTAATCACCAAATGCTTCCATAATATCTGCACATTATAACAGTACTCACATTCTCTAGCTACGAAAAAAACACCACCTTACAAATAAAACTTAACTCAAACATAATAAAATATATATTATAAGAATTAAAAATATCTCCAATATAAACAATATAAAATTTTAAATATCAATATCATCATAATAAAAAGAACTATTTGATAAAATTAAATATATAAACCAAGAATAAAATTTACATTTGAAATATACCTCAATATCAGCATCAACAGAACCATCATGACCCTAATCATCTCCTATAGAAACACCAACATCATTATCACCTCCTCTTATACCACCTCCACCTCCACCACCAACATCATCATGATCATTGAAATATTCATTGGTTTATCCAAATAAATCAGTGTAAGGAGTGAAAAATCCTGATAAATATAATCTATACAAATGAGAACACATTTAATTAATGAAAACACTCAATTTTTATATAGTGATTCATATAATATCATTATGTTACCAATAAAATAATACGATAAACATAATGAATACAAATGAGAACACATTTAATTAATGAAAATATTGAAATATTCTTGTGTATGATGATTCGTGAACATAAAATTGAATAGAAATAAGAAGGATGTTTAGAAAGTGTAACAGAACCATCTGAAATAAGATCACAACCACCCACAGATATGATGAAGTTCTCTATGTGAACATCCTTAAAAGTCAGCCTAGATGAAAACAACATCATTATAAAAAAAATTAACTACTATTGAATAGTTACAATTGAATTTTTAGTTTGAAATAAAAAATCAAAACAGAATACATGTTTTTCATATCAACTAAAAAAACTACAACAGAACACATGTTCTGTTATCTATAAATAATAACTTCATTAATACAAAAATATGTAACATTGAAACTATTGATAAAAAAATACAAAGATATTTTCAATTGAAAATACAAACAAAAAATAGAAAGCATGTTATATTATAATTATGTTAACTTCAACAATAAAAACTCATACCTAATCAAAATAAAACTAACAATGTGTGGATAGATAGAGAAGACACCTCCATGGTGAAACAATCCCCAACACCAACCTCTTTGCACCTCTAGGATTTTTTGGAATCCATATCTACTAAATACTCATGAATTTGTGGATATTTTCAATATAGATTCTGAAATATATTTTATTTACAATCTCCAATGATATATTTAAAAAATATTAGAATTAATATATTCAATCCTTGATGGAAGACAATAAATAAATATAGTTTCATAAATATAGTCTATAGTTGTGAGAATTAACTATGTGGTGGTGTTTAAATTTTTGGTAACAACCTATGGGTGTTTCAATAAAGGATATGTTTAAAGATCTATAGGTGAAAAAGAGTTCATCTGCTGAAAAATAGAATTCATCAAAATGAAAATCAAGTAAAATAAAGAAGATAAAGCAGGTATGGATGTACCATTGGAATAATGAAAAGCATTGAGGAAAAAACTATCAAAATTCCAAACACAACCCACGTGGAAGATGTAACCATATCCTTTGATTTTATATAGATTGAAACCCAAAATAAAGAAAACATTAAAACATCTAAATATGGTTTTTTTTACAATTCCAAACATGGAAAGAAAAGCATTTTTTTTTCAGAATCATCCATCCAAGTAATATTTTAATGTTTCCACAGAATACCATCAAACAATTATATTGAGAATATCTCTTCTAAGGAACCTATTCATGAACAATAAGGAAGTAGAAAGAGAGAGTACTAAATATATAGCATTAAAGAATTAGAGAATTAATGAATTATAGAAAGGAAAGTCACAAACCACAAACAACATATGAAAAATCTAAATCAGTCAGTCAACTCCCGATATCCATATAACTTTCAGATCACATACTAATCATTTCAAGAGGAAAGTTATCCTTACTGAGCTCAAAATAATCCTGAAGGACAACTTGGATACTATTTTTCTTCAGCTCATAATTATCTGAGAACCAATCTATGTCAGCATCTTGGTCATCTGAAGATTCAAGTATATTTTCATATTAAAGAGAACATTTTTGATAAAAGAAAACCTGAAATAATATATATATATATTTCACTATAAATACACAATAAAGAAAAATAAACAACACAAATAAAGGGATACCTGTATACCTTCTTCTCTAAGGATATCATTTCAATATTGTAACATCCCTGTATACATTGAATTTCCATAAAAACCTTTTCTAAGGAGAACCCATAAAGAAGTTGCCTATAATTGTAACTGTGAATGAGTGAAACAATTACGTATGAAATCCTTTTAAGTAAGTTTCATTATGAAAACACTTATATATAAGCAATCTACAAACATGTATGTATAATAACTCTATAAATAATTTCAATTGATATCCAATTGAAAAAATAAATGAATTGTATGTTTTAGTTATAGACAAAATGGAAACGAGCACAAAAAATACATATTTTTCAATTATAATATTTGAATAAAAACAATAGTCAATAAAAAGTACAATTATGTCCATGAGTAGATGATTATTTAACATGCCCAACATTAGTGAGTCATCTATGCATGTAATCAAATACATTTATATAAAAACAATTAAAACGATAGGAAATATGCATGATTGAAACTAAAAAAATGTGTACTAAATCAAATCAGTTTGGAATGCCTAAAATGGAGAATGCATTGATGCGGTGGAGGAAATTTATATCAACCATGGAAGAAATTTTAGATAAATAAATATTGGCCAAGAAAAATAACTACAAGCAGTAATTGGTGAATCAAAACAGGATATGTATTGTATTGATTTTTGAAAAATCCATATGTAACTAGAAAAACTAAATCTTGGAGAGAACTAAATTTTTTTACAGAAACTTATGAGAACCCACCATTTTTGAAGCACTATATTGTATTACATCCTATAAAATTAGTATGAACATAGTGAAATGTGAAACTATAGATCAGAGAAAAATGATACTAAGATGATAAACATGAGAAAATACCATATGCATGATTCATCGGGAGATGGATGAATCTACACTCAGGGGAATATTTCTACCCTCTCGTATATTTATACAAAGCAACAATAAGATATATTGTTGAAGAAAGTAGCAGGTTTTAGTGATGGTGAATGGAAACACAAAGAAGGTATAGTGCGTGCTTCACCAAGGTAGATCTCATAGGAGATAGATAATACTAGGAACCCTTGGAGGAGTATAGGGGAACCGGGTGATGGAGGGAGATGCCAAATGGGGTAGTCGGGAACCCTATCTTGACAAGAGGTGATAATAGAGCAGGAGGAGAAACTGAGGGAAATTTATATTCGGCATTGCTGTGAAAAAATTCTAGAGCTAGAAAAGGAGGGCGACATCACAGTCAATAGAGGGAATTAGGGTGGATTGATGCAAAGAATGATATCAGAGTACGACGATAGTAATAGTGCACAGGAATCCCAGGAGGAGTGAACGGGAATAAGGATTAGGAGGAAGACGACGAATGGGGTCTATAGGGACCATAGGTCAACAAGAGAAGAAGTGCGAGCATGGGGAGAAATCGAGGGAAACCATGTGCAGAACAGGGAGTGAGGAAAAATAAACCGTATGACATGAAGGAAGATGAAGAACCCTGGGTTGATAATAGATTAACCCTAACCTGGAGGAGAATCTAAGGAAAACTGCGCATGGAATAGGGAGGGAGGGAGATTAAGGGATTAGTGTGGAGAAGGTATGTGGAAGTCAGGTGGAGAAGAAATTTGGGTTTCTAAATGTTGGTCACATGGAATGGAGAGTAACCCAGGATTCGTGTAGTTAGTAGATACCATGTCTCCACTATGTTATCTTTTAGTACTATTTATAAAAGTAGTAAATTGAATATTTTGAAGAACCTCAATTCACTGTGACATGTTTAGAGGTTTAGTTTCTAAATTATGAAATTACTTATTTTTTTTATAAAAAAAATATTATTCTTGATAACTAGAGGTAAATGGGAAGATGTAACATTTAAAATTTTTCTAGTGGGAAGAATATCATTGGGGCCATGTCATCACATAGTAGCTTCAATGATGGTAACTTCATTATCACTGTTGAGAATTTTAAATCTAATAATGCTGAACCACCAAAGAATAATTAGTGGTTAAATATTCGATTTTATCACTATAGGACAGATCCGTAAATTCCATGTTCTCACCTTTAGATTGGGGATGATTCTAGAACATCTATATTTTTAAATATAACACTAAAATCTATTCATGATACATATTGGTCATGTTTTATCATACCTAAATCCAAGAAATATTAGAATAATATTAACATAAAATCTATAAGAAACACTGTTGTGGGAATATTTATACATGGAATCAACCATGATAAATAATAATCATGCTAGTAAACATATACTATATCAATTGTTAAATTTTTTAAGGTAAAGATATCAAAATATAAGAAATAATAAGATCACATGAAATCTTAGTTAAAGTGAGAATATGGAAGTTTAATGTTATTGCACCACATTCTATGAGGGAATGGTGAAAATTTAATGATTTCATCAAGAATAACTTTAATAAATAAGAAATAATTTGAGTATATAACATAATGATAAAAAGAAAACAATGTTTCCATGTGACAAAATATTTATAACATGTAAATGGATAAATAAATCTTGTAAACATCACCCTATTTGGTGATGGATGACCTTTGGCATATGGGGAGGACCCTCTAAGGTTGCAGTGACTAATCCTCTGATCCAGGCATTACTTAGTTGCTGTGATCTGGGGGAGGATGTTAAAAAAATCACACTTATGCCACCACTCTATGAGGTCCCATAATAATGGTCCAATTTCACCAAGTCTTGGTGAAATCTGACATAAACCATACCCTAAAAGAACTAAATATTAAAATATATGAATAAAAAAGAATAATGGATATAGAAGAGGAATATTTACCACTATCCATTTAAAGTAGAAGAAACCCATAAGGCATTTTGAAAGGTGGAATCCAGAAAAAATATTTTGTTACCCTTAAAAAACAACACCCATACCTAATGGGTAACCAATCCACCTCCACTATGTACCTGATTGCCCTTATAAAATGTCCACTAAACTTTCCATCCCATCGAGTACCTGTTACCCCTCCATCGGGTACCTTATAAAGGCTGTAGTTTTTTAAAAAACCATTAAAAGGTACCTAGTGTTTCCCAATTGAATACCCAATGACTATTGCAGTTTTTTGTAGTTATACACCACCCTAATATTTGGAAACCAACCCTATAAATAACCATTAGCCTCAAGTTAAAACACATCCTAGAGATATACTATCTCTTGAAATTCCAATTCATATCCAAATTCTCGAAAATCTCCCTTCTTCAGGCAAAAAAATTTAAATTTCCTATGAAATTACCGACCCTATAATTGTGTGGGTCATTAAAAACTCCCAACCATAAGAATTAAAATCCTTGAGAAGCATCCAAGATGATTCCATGATTCCCAATTTAACAATAAAAAATTTGACACCATCAATTTTTATCGATTCCAAGTGTCCACAACTCCACCATGAAGATTCCCAATCTAGACTAATTGGATCTTCACTAAAAACTACTTGTCCCTCAATCCAAAAATATGATTTATAATTAGAATAATGTATCTAATACAAAAACCTCTTTACCATACTCAAACATGTGAAACTATTCTAATTTACTTCTATACACACTGATAAAAAAATAATGAACACATAATTGTTCATAACAAGGAGGAGGAGGATTACTTGGAGGGGTTTGTACACATCATAGGAATGTCAGATGAGGTGGTGAGGCCACCTAGGAGCAACATCGATGGGTGAGGTGAGGTGTCCCACATTCAGTGGTAGCGGTTTGCGGTGGGGTTTCCTTGTTCGGTGTCAGCGAGGGGCACCATCGCGAGGGGCACCGTCAGTGGAGGAGGATCGGGGAGAGGAGAGGTCGTGATGGGTTGGAGATGGAGGGTCACTCAAAGAGGGTATATGGGAGGAGGGAACCACCATGAGAGACGTAGAGGGTTCAGAGGGTCGCGAGGGGAACCATCAGTGGAGGAGCATTGGGGAGAGGAGAGGTCATGATGGGTTGGGGAAGGAGGGTCGTGCGCAGAGGGAATTAGGGAGGTGGGCGCCACCATGAGAGATGTAGAGGGTTAAGAGGGTCGTGTTTAAGGGAGGATGGAGGAGGTGCTCAACTCAATTTGGAAAAAAGACACAGAATTTTTTTTATCCATGACAGTATATAATAAATCGTGGCTATAAATAAGCTATATCCACAGGTCTATAAAACCATTTTCTATAGATATGTGGATATAGCCAACATTTCTAGTAGTGGTAACTCCCAATTTTACAATTTATTTTAAACATATGAAATAGATTCAGTAAGAAAATGATAATAATTAATGATCAAATCATAATAGTTAAAAAAACACTAATAATATCCATGATTAAAATATAAATGTTGTTAATAACACGATACACATAACTTCCTATGATCTCAACCCTGAAACAGTTACACTTTCACCTAAACATACTCAGCAGGTAGTCAAAGTACTTGAATCAAATGATAGGGCCACTTAAATATCTATGAAATAGCTAGTATCATTGGTCTACACCACATGTTAGACTGAAGTTTCACTTCTTCCCTACTAATACTATGTAATCCTTACCTATTCCAAAGTCCAATCCTTATCCTATCCCTCAACCATCAGCTCTAATACCACTTTTTCATGAATTCCCCTCTACTAATACCCCTACTTAATCCAAAATTAAGGAGAGGAATAATCCCTGAAGCTCACCTCCGATAAGTCCTAGGTTGGAGACTAGTGGTGTGAGTATAAAACACTGAGATATATCACCCTCATAATATAAGTTAAGGAAAAGAGGTAATGGGTGATCCACCAATCAATAATAAGATTTTACATTTCATAAAAAACTAATTTAACACAACCAAAATAATACTAACATGTAAAATATACAACATCAAGGTAATAAATATAATTATAACTCTAGAGATCCACGTCATCGACCAACTCCATCCAAGCTACCCAAACAATAGCTCCAATCTCCACCAGATCATCCCACAAACACTTAGAAAACTATAGTGGGGTGAACACTTGGGATTAATCAGTAGGATCATCATTATAGGACAAATAATCATTAATGTGTAATAAATATGCAAGTGTAAGAAGTTTTGAAACCATTAATAAAAACAAACAAGGAATAAATACAAGCAGATACATAGAAAATAAAAAATTCAGAATCTACATCTGCCTTTCTACTTTCTTAACACCCAAAATCAATCCAACCAAAACCATTATCAATAACTATCTAAAAGAATTAAAAATACACTAATACAACACCACTTATCCTAGGACCAATTAATTCATCTTGTCTCAAAAGTTTTAATAGTTAACTATTAGGAACTCTCCTCACCCACTGACCAAGGGTATGCGATTGGAAGACCACAACACACCAACCATAAACTAAATATTGAAAAACAAACCACCTCATACTATTCCATCACATTTCATCACCAAATTATATGATACACTACATTTCCCTCCCACACCTTGTATTATATAAATCCACATGCCACTCCAACACCATTCCTGATATAACACCACTTCTCAACCATTATAGTAGGGTATCATGAACATGTAGAGAATCAACCTCATTCCCCCCTCCATGAACGACCCCCACCACGCAACATAATTATCACCACATAAATACTTTCTTAATTATAGTAATAATTTAACAATAAAATATTAAAGGAAACATTTCATAATAAGGGAACCACCACTAATTTATGTAGAAAGTTAATTTATAGAAAGTTGTGAATAACCCCCACTAAATCACTACTGATGGTCTATTTTTTTCTATAGTGTTAGTTGAGTTTGCTGAAAATGTTAACTTCACAAATGATGTTTTGGGAACTCCATGAAAACTATATCAATATCGCAACAAAGATGTGGATCCAATTCCAAATGTTGATGATACTAATACAATAGAAAAATTTACTGAGAAAAAAATGCTTTTCCTAAATTAGTTAAAGATGGAAATCAAGAGTTGTATGTAGGATATCGTAAGTATTTATAAATCTCTTTTATAGTGAATTTGTATCATATCAAGTGCCTATGAAAACATACAAATAAATTAATGTCCATGATATTGGAATTGTTGCATGATGAATTTATTGAATCTAATATCCCTAAGTATCTTTATGACATGAAGAAAGTTTTTAACATGAATGGACTCAATTATATAAAAATACATGCACATACTAATGATTTTATGATATATTTTTTGGGAAGATACCATCTATACAATTACCATAAGATTGAACATGAGCTCATTAAAATATATCACATAATGAGGGTTCTTATCTATATAATTAAAACCATCAAAACTTACCATGCTTTAGTGTATCTAAATTAAGAAGCCTGATATACCCTAATCACCACCACTAGGTTGTATCCCTTACACACTCTTTCAAGTAACTCACACAAAAAAAGTCAAGAAAGGAAACAATGAGAAAAGTAAAAGGAGTACACACAAATATTACATGGTTCACACTTTCTTCATACATCCATGGGAGAACACCATCAAATATTTATTACTTGGAAGTACAAGGGGTTACTATTGATTAAGAGTTGGTAATTAAATTTTTTCATTATCCACTTTCTATCCCACTCAACATATATTTCCACCTATATTTTACAGAGGTCCTTATCTGGTTTAATAGGTTGCATCACCATTTGATATTTGCGTTCAACCCTCTAGAAAAACATGAGCTAACCATTGGAAAAACACCATATTTCAACAAACTTACTCATGTGATAAAGTTGATGCTACCACTAATTTGACAAGACCAAAGATTCTAATGGAGTTCCTCCTTCTAGTAAACTGAATTTAGAAACTTAAAGAAGGACCAAAAATCCAAAAAATATCTCACTTGAAGACTGCTTCAATGATCTCTTTGATGTCCTCCAACACTTAGGAAAAACTCATCATTCTTCCCCGTGCATGTATTTGTTTCCATCATATTTCGTTCACTTGAGTCCAATTAAGGCACAATGATACCTCAATATTTATTGGACCAAGAACTTCATAAAAATACCAGGTGTTTTTTTATTATCAAACATCTTTTACAGGTCTATCACTTTATCTTCTAGTAGATTATATATGAAATAAAGTTTTGGATTAATGTGTTTTGTTCTTATATGAAATAATGGATTTTGAGCTAGGTGAATTTCACTCTGACTATCCCATAATAACACTCATCCTCTTAGACTCCTTCCAATATCCTTAAAAAATTGAATTAACTAAACTAAATCCTTTCCTTATTTTATTGCTACAACATATTCCACTTCTATCATAAAAAAAGTAACCACTAGCTGTAGTTGATACATCAAAATGACCGCTATTCTGCCTAATGTAAACAAAAAGCCTATCATGCTCTTCTAGGTAACTAAATCCCCAATAAAATATGTATTCATGAATCCTTGAAATGTAACATCTTCCCCAAATTATAATGTTGTATCTTTCAATCCCATTAAGTATAAAATGATCCACTTCATAGCTTCCCAGTTCCTCTTTTGGGGTTCAACATAAAACGACTTACAACTCCCACTGTAAAGGCAATGTTTGGTCATTTAAAAATCATCATGTAAATCAAACCTTTTAAATATAATTCAAATGATACTTTTTTCATGTATTGGGCCTCATATTTTATTTCTAGTGATTGTGCCTTGTAAAACTTAATGTGTCCAATAAGTGGGGTCATGATAGGATGGTATCCAACCATTATAAAATTTTCAATGATCTTTTAGATGTAATCATTCTAGGATACCACCAATATACCAAATTTTATATCCCTCTATATCTCCATCCTAAAAAGTTCCTTGGTTTTGAAAATATCCTTCATTTAAAATCTTTTTGATATCTTTCTCTTCATATCCTGAATCCATGAAACCTCCAGACCCATTAACTGCATGTCATCCACATATAGAAGGGTTATGATGTAAGTCCATCATTCCAAAACTTATGATAACAGAAATTATTAGAGTCACATCATGTGAAACCTTATTTAGTCCTGGAATTATCAAACTTATAGTTCCACTATTGTGGTGCCTATTTTAAGCTGCATAGGTTTTGGTTTAACTTTAAAATAGGGACCACATTTTAATGATCTTTATAAAACTTGAGATAATTCATATAGATCTCCTCCTCCAATTCACCATGTAGAAAATAATAATTGACATACATTTTATCCAAGTGTATATCATCATAAGAAACTAAATTCAATATTGTCTGAATGGTAGTAAGTTTAACCACCAGTGTAAAAATTTCAGAGAAATCATTTCCTTCATTTTTTAGAATCATTTCACAACCAACTGTGGTCTTTATATTATACTTACATTAGCTTATTCCTCCAAAAATAAGTCCCATTTATTTTCTAGTGTCCACTTTACCTTTTTTTGTTATGTCAACTACTATGTTTTGATGAATTTTACAGAATTCATTTCTTCCTTCATTACTGACTCCCATTGTTTTGAGTCACTAATCATTAGAAAATTTTCTAAGAATTTGGGTTCTACAACATCCGTTATAATTAGAAAAAATTAAAATAAACTCCATATCTATTTATTTGTGGTTTTAATCTATAGGATCTTCTAAACTAATCTTAAGATTCATCTCTTTTTGATGGGTTTTTTCTGTTTCCTAACTTCTAGTGCACCAAAAATAGGCTAATAAACTTATATATATTTCCCTCAAGCTTCAGTAGACCTTGAGAATTCTAGAACATCTTCCACTGGCCTAATTTTTAGTTAGCCTATACTAATATCTAGACTCAATGAATCTTTTTATATTCTTGTTATTTAATTTAGATCAACTTGAAATTTAGTGGTTGGATTATTTGCCTCAACTTTTGATTCAGCCAAATTTTGGTCCCTCGATTGGACCTTCTCATTAAAGGGAGAATTTTAACTTTTAATGAACTGCTGATTGTCTTCATCCCATAGTTTGAAACTAAATTATTCATTCCCATATCCAATAAGGAAACATAAATTAGAGTTAGAATCAATTTTTTCTATATCCTTAGCATTTATGTGTTCATGTTCCAAACTTCTAAAGACTTTAAGGTTATAAAATTCTAGTATAATACCCAACTATAGATCTTCTGATATACTCTGTATCATAGTAGATTATAGTATTCTGTTGGATTAGTATACAACTATGTTGATTGATTCCACCCAAATGGCCTTGTTCATTTTAGAGTGCACATTTATACATATTACCTTTTCATTCAAAGTTTGATCTATTATCTCTTCTACACTATTTTTTTGGCATTCCAAGTATTATTCTTTCTAGAATAATCCCTTTTTTCCAATGAAAGTTATTGAAGATGATAATTTTTTACTCACTACCATTATATAATCTGAGGCACTTCAAATTCTGACCAATTTACCTTTCCACTATATATTTTCACTACATAAAAGAACAAAATAAATAAGATTTATTTTCAAGAAAATAAACCCAAACCTTACTTATTACATAATCAATGTGTATGGAAAAGTAGATAAATCCTCTATTAGACTAAACTAAGGCTAGTCCCCATACATTTGAGTGAGATAATTTCATCTTCCTTTATCTAGGATTCTAACCATTCAGGCTAAATAAAACCCACTTTTGTTTTCCCAGAACACAAATCTCATAACATTTAACCATTCAAGTTGATTGTAACCTACTTGTGTAAATTAGCTTCAATATACCTTTACCAACTAAAACCCTCATGTTCTTCTCACTAAGGTGACTGTGAATTTATTGAAAAACTATGAATCTTCCAAGGATGAAGTTCTACCCAATTCAATATCATTATAATTTATGGTCAAATAAATTGTTCTATCCTTTACTCCCCAATCCACTACCACACACACTATAGTGAATTTATAGACTCTATAAGAAAAAGTGGTGCCATACCCAAATCATCAATATTTTCCAAAAAAATATGATTCATCTAAAGACTTGTAATGCATCTGACTTCCTTTAATTATAGGAAACACCCATTATGCATTTGGATGTTCAAATCTCCCTTTGGGATGACATATAATGCTTCATCATCCGCTAAATGAAATTTTCCAAAAAATCTAAATACAAATTTAATTATACACATATGATATTATAGTGAATTTAAATATGCATAAGATTCAACCGACCATGAATCTACCAAAACATGAACACTGAGTGGGAAACTCTTTACTACCTCTATTGTGTTAAAAATATTTGAAATTATTGATATTTTCTCTCTTGAGACTTCCTTGCGACTTCTACAATTCCTCTAGAGGTGAACACAATTCCCACAATTCTAGTAGGTAAGACCTGTAATGGTCAAATTTCCTCAACTCCTCTCCCTTGATTTATCTTACATTCATCGATGATTTCTTCTCTAAGGTGATGTCCCCCTTCCATCAGCATTCAATGCATTACTGAAAGGTACTTTTACCTCCCTAATTTGAAGTTCCTCTTCCAGTATTAAATTATAGATGTACTCATAAAATAAGTTAGTTTTTATATAGTAATTAATCAATGTTGTAACTATTACATCCCATGATTATAAAATTAATGATAAAATAATAATTCTCTACACATCATATATGAAAGTTACTTTTAAGGATTCAAGCTACCTCTGGATCATGATGAAATCATTCACATGATTTGTAACTATAATCCATTATAATAAATTTTTACTAAATAATCTCTACATGATAAAAAATTTGTTTAGTGCCATTGAATTTTTCATACATAGCTTCTAGTGTTTCCATCATCTCAACTATTTCCTTATTCTCTCTAATGTTGAACGCAACATTTTGTGCCAACAAAATACTAACCAATATAAGTGATTTTATATCCAATTGTTCACATTAAAGTTTCTCCATATTATTTTTCATGAATCCACCCAAATAAATTTAAAAGTCACTTTGGATGTGATAATATTCTTTATATATCCACCAAAAACTGAAATCACCTCCATCGAACTTATCAATTCAAAATTTTCCTTCTTATGATGCCATAAATATTAATGATATTAAACAAAACTAAAATATATATAGTGATAAGAAAACATTGAGATAGTTACCTGAGATTTTGAGTGTTAAAAACCAATATCTAAACCTTTATCTAATACCACTTGTTTTGGAGAGACCATCCATGAATTCATCAGAAGACCGAATGCATGTTCACTAGAATATTTCACACACTAGAGGTTCTGTTCCATGGAATTCAATCCAATGGAACTTACCATGCCATAAGGTACTAGAATTAAAAGTCTATTGCACCATAATTACCACCACTAAGTCACAACTCTCACACACTCTTTTAAGAAACTCTCACAAAAAACATTCAAGTATGAAAAAATTTAGAAAAGTAAAATATGGACGCAAAACGATTATGTGGGTCTGGATTTCATCCTGCATCTATAGGATTACACTATCAAATATTTATTTCATATAAGTAAAAAACTTACTCAAGATTAAGATCCAATAATTTCACTTATTCACAATCCACTTATTCATATCACTCAACATCTAGTCCCACCTCTATTTTATAGAGGTCCTTAGTCAGTTGAATAGGTTGTACCTCCATTTGAGATTTGTATTTAACCTTCCTTTCCACTATATACAACACTAGCTTTACCATTGTATCCAATAGAATATAAAAAACCCACTATCTGATTAATTTATTCCAGAACAACCTAACATTCAGTGAACTCAGACCAGTATGCACTGTCTATGTGATGCACGAAGATCAACTAGCAATGTTTCCCTACTAACCCATGAAATATTCACAGTTCTTAACTCCAAAAAATATCCTATCTCTCAAAAAAATCTTTGATACCACTCTATTATGACCTCTACCTCCAAAGGTAACCCTTCTGGGAAAATAATAAAGGAAGAGAGATAATGACCCTTGATTCCCACCTTCATTAGGCCCTGGGTTGGTGACAAGTACTGAGTGTAAAAAAATATCATGCATAAAATACATTACCCTCTATAATAATATTAGATCAATAGATAGGATAAAAAATCACCAAGTAAATATAGATTATAAAATATAAATATAAATTAAAAACATCCCATAATGCATGAACAATTCCATCAAATATAAATAAGCATCTCCAGGTTAATACCAAAAGACAGTCCTATGGTAGAGACTCAACAAAAACTCCAATACTTGAGCTAGTAATATCCATATTAGTTCCTAAAGTACTCCTAGAACCCTGAAAAATAGTTTATATAATTAGGGTGAGAATGACATGTATACTCAGTAGGATCATACCAAAGGTCTCAAGTGCACATGTGAAAATATCATACAAATACACCCGTGATTAAACAAGAGAACTAACAAGAACCTAAATAGGAAAACTAACTAAACCTGAACTTACCATGGATCAATCACCAAATAAAATATCTAATATAGTAACATAGTATTAAGAACATAAATAAAGGAACCCCATAGACTCTTTCCTACTGATTTTCCACTCTCACACCACAATGTCAAATTCCATGTGATCTCATCCCTTATATACATATCACATCAGATATCCATCCATGTATGATGTGGGTTGAGACACATCTCTACCTACCTCACCCTCATAAGTTCTATCATTTGGTGCTACCACCATTCATAATCACACCACAACCACGTCACATAATCAAGGTAGTACGGTATCATGAATGTGAAGGACATCAACCTCATTCCCTGCTTATACCATGCATGACCCCCACTATATATCACATCATAATAACCAATATGTAATCACCAAAACCAAACTACATCATCATCAGGTAATCTCCAACACCAACCCATATCATCACTGCTCCTTAAGGAAGAGTAGGGAAGAGTGGGTATCCATCCATCAGTATTACGAACAACGTGGATAGTGGGGAAAACACATGGAACCAAAAACATCTAGGAATTGGTAAGGTTATCTAACTTGAGTGGGGTGGATATAAAAATATCATAAAATACATGATAAATAAGTAACATAGAATACCCAACCTATGTGTTTACAAAAATTTCACTAGAATACTCTAAAACACCGCCATTTCACCATATGCCATCCATCATAACTTCCACGACCACTAAATGAATTAAATACAATAATCATCACACATAGCCACATAATTCCACTTATAATTATAGATACCACCATTTTATATATTTTAACGAGTTTCCACTAACTCCTATTTACTAATCCATTTCATTCAAATTAACACAACACATTTATTTATCATTTAGTTAATTTAATTCAATTACCATAGATCAATTCTAGACAATATTTATTCATTTACCAACCCATGACATTTCATTTTAGTGTTAATGGTTATTCCATGGCTAAATTGGAAACTAACACAACCACACCATAGAATAACTCACCCATATCACATTAACCACTACCACATAACAAATTATGGTAAGCCATATTGACACAATCCAATCATCTCAGCACTACATATCAAACCCTAAACACCGAAAATCACAACCAACAAACATATCCACCCATGAAAACTAACCATCACATCACTACCCCACTAATTACAAAACCCATCTGTTCACCACCATTTTTTTCACAACAGCCCACATCACACAATGAAACACAACAAGAACAACTACACATAGTGTCATATACTAGTTTCTATAATTTTTGTTCAAGGGATTACCTTACTTTACCTCATTATTTAGTATGGGTGTTCTCAAAAAAAATCTATATTCCTATGGGAAACCAATTCATTAGCTATATTTAAATTTATATAATTTTATTTAGGGCGAGATCAAGTAATCAATATAGAAAGGCTATCACATACATATCAACTACAACATAATAAAGGATCCCAACATTTGTGATTTTGATAAATGAAAAAATATGTATAATCTCATTTGTAACATCATCCAAGCAGTAAAATATGTGATTACTCCACATTCCATCAATTTTAGTTAATCCAATTAATTATTTTCATTATTCCAACCCTTATTATCTACCCAATGGAATGAAAAAGCATGAAATCCCCACACATGCACATAAATTGGGAGAGAACAAGGATCCCCTAACTGGAAGAAAGAATCTTCACAATATTCATTGCACCAAAATAGGGGCTACACACATAATATGGAATCAACATAGGTAGAACTCAAACCAATGATAACAGGGTTCCATAAATCCAAGGGAAAGGCTCTGGAACATCCCATATCAAGATAAAGAAATTAGGAAATAATGAAGTAAATATCATTATTTTAGAATTAAATATATGAAACCATCATGATTTAAAATCATATGCCTTTAATTAACCATTAATGCAGATCCCATTAAATTCCATGTGGAAGGACATATTAAAATCCTTGGTCATCAAGGAAATTCAAGGATATAATTATCCTCCTTGAAATAGAATTTAAATATCCTTAATTAAATCTTTAAAACCACCTTTATGTTCAAATTTTTCATTCATAACTTTTAGGGGTATTTAGTGGAAAAATGTAAATTTTAAAAATTTGGCTATGTCCTGAACTGGATGCATGAGCTAACCTACCACATGAACAAAAAACTGACCCCATAATGGAATCAAGTGACTATTTCAATTACCGCATGACTAACCAACCTACCTCACAAACAAACAACTGACCATATGAAGGAAACAAGTGACCATGAAAACTAATTACACGACCAAACAACCTACAACAGAGAAAAAGAACTGACAACATGAAGGAAACAAGTGATCACACCAACTAACTACACGAACAACCAACCAACTTTAGGAATAAACAACTAACTATATAATGGAAAAAATTAACCCTTACAACTGATTGCACAAGCAAGAAAACAACCACATAAATAGACAACTGAAAATATGAAGGGAAAAAGTGACCATTCTAATTGATTACATGACCAACCAACCTACCGCACAGACAAAAAACTCACCACACAAAGTAAATAAGTGATCATGCCAACTGATTTCACGACTAATCAACCTACCACATGAAAGAAACAAGTGACCATTCTAACCAACAACATGACTAACCAACATACTGCACAAACAAGAAAGCGAATAAAAAAGGAAACAAGTGATCATGTCATCCGATCGTAGGACCAACCAACCCACTACATGAACAAAGAGGTTACCACATGAAGGAAACAAGTGACTATAAGAATAAAATTAGAAAATCAAGATGGAAATGAATCCAAACAACCTATTGAATCCGCTAGACCTTAGAAAACAAAAAGTAAAGAGTTTTAAAAATCCAAGACCTTATATGCACTTAGTGGAAGGGTTGGACTCATCATAGTTAGTTTAAGGAACTTGGATTTAGGACTGAACCAAGAGTTGATCATGATATTTATATCATTAAGTATGTTCATCATGCATGATATATGATGAAGTGAAGATAAAGTATAAGCCAGGAATAATAATATATAAATTTCAAGGAATTATAAATTATGTTGATTCCAAATAGGGAATTAATTTGAAAAAACTCAACTAAAAAAGTGGAAGAATTTAATTTAAAATAAATCCCATAGACACGAAGAGAAAGTGGGATTTTTAAATAGAAAATTCTCATAAGTTTATAAAGTTTTTATATCTAAATTCAATATGAAAAAGATTTAAATGACCTAAATTGGATTAATTGATATAAAAATGAACTATTTTTTACTTTAAAACCCATTAAAAATATAATTTAACATTATAAATTAGTTAAATGAAAAGGAAGTTTTCAATTAAAATTCATTATTATTCACTATTCATTAAAAATTGAAACTTTTTAGAAAAAACCCAAAAATTCACCTTAAGCTAATTTTGGTATTTGGATGTAAAAAGTGAATTTTATTTTTTCAAATAAATTTTCTAAAATTGGTAAAAAATAATTTTAAATTATGTGAGAAAAATGTGATTATACCATCTTTTAGAAAAATAATTTTTTTAAGAAAACATTTCTTTTTCATTTCAATGATTATTATTTTATTTATAATAAATAGATATCTATTTTCTTTAAGTGTAAATCATATAATTTTAATAATTTAGTTAGTAGTATTTATACATATGAATTTAATGGTTAGGTTATAATGATTATATATATCATGGGTCGTTTAAGCTTGGTGTTACATGTTGAATACGCTATCAAACATAACAAATCTTGGGGTTGCGCGTATCACAATATATTGATGATATTAAATTTATCTAAAAATAAATATATCTAAAAGTATGATGGTTTCATATTCTCATATAAGCTCAATGTTTAATGTTCATTATGTTATCGAATATAATTTTATTCTTATAAAATTCTGGGTTGTTACACTAGTAATGTGGAGCTCAGTCCTTGAAGTCCTCTTAGAAACCCAAAAAAGTGTATATAAGTAGGGTGAGCATAACATGTTGACTCAGCAGGATGATACCCAATTTAACAAGTGAACATGTGAAAAAATCATACTAATGTTCCAATGAATAAATATAAGAACCAAAAAGCACCTAAACAGGTTAACTAATCAATATCAACCTCAATATGAATCATTCACCAAATCACATATCCAATATAGTAACATAGTATCAAGAACATAAACAAAGGAACCCCGTAGCCACTTACCTACTGATTTTCCACTCTCATACCCCAAATTCAAACACCATGTTCTCTCATCACTTACATACTTATCACATCACATATCCTTCCATCTCTGATGTGGGCTAGGATGCATCCCTACCTATCCCACCCTCACAAGGTCTAGTATCTGGTGCTAGAATAAATTATCATCACATCACAACCACATCACATAACCAGGGTATTAGGGTATTATAAATGCGAAGGAAATCAAAATAATTACCTCATACTACCACACATGAACCCACCATATATCATATCCTCATAACCATTGAGAAATATATAACACTTACCTGTATTATCACTGGGTAATCTCCAATTCCAACCTGTATAATCACTGTTGTCGAAGGAAGAGTAGGGAAGATTGGGTAGCCATCCATATTTATCACCCTAACCCAAATGTTGGGAAAGAAACCCAAAACCGAAAAAATTTGGGCATTGGTAAGTTTATCAAACTTAGGTGGGTAACATATAGAAATAACATAAAATACATGATAGATAGATAAAATACAATACCCAATCTATGAGTTCACAAAAAGTACACAAGCATACTCTAAAAAACCACAATTACACCACATAACATCTGTCACAACTACCGCCACCACTAAATGCATCAAATCACATAACCACCACATATAGCCACACAATTCCACTTCCAGTTACAAGTTCCACCATTTTACATATTTTAATGATTTTCCACTAACTCCCATTTACTAAACCATTTCATTCAAAATAGCACAACCAATTAGTTTATCATTCAATTAATTTAATCCAATTTCCACACATTAATTCCATCCCATCATAATTCATTTTCCAAACCATGTAATTTCATTTCAGTATTACAATTTATTCCATGGATAACTAAACAACTAACACAACCACACCACAAAACATTTTTCCCATCTCACATTAACCACTAGCAAAACACAACACTTTCCAATAACTCTCACAAAAACCCATCCATCTCACCGATATAACCACACATCACAACCAATGCACATCAAAACCACCACACATCTCATCCCATGAAAACCAACCATCACATCACTACCCTAATTATTACACAACCCAACCATTCACCACTATCATCACACAATATCCCACATCACACAAGGAAACACAAAAAAAAAACCACACGTAGTATCACATCCCAATTACCACAATTTAGGTTCAATGGATTATATTACTTTAATTAATTATTTAGCATGGGTATTCTCACAAAAATTCTAGATTTCCATAGGCAACCAACTCATTATACATATATAAGTTCTTATACTTTTATCCAAGGTGTGATCAAACAATCAACACAACAAGGGTTTCACATATATATCAACTAAAACACAATAAAGGATCCCAATAGCCATTATTTTGAGCAATGTAACAAGCATGTATAATCTAAATACTAATATCATAAAGTCACTAAAACTTGAAATTTCTATCTATTCCATAAATTTTAGTTAAGAAAATTCATTATATTCATTAAGATGACCCTTAATATTTACCCAATGGATGGAAAAAGCATGTAATCCCCACATATGAAAATAAATAGAGAGTGAATGAGGATCCCCTACATAGAAGAAAGAAGCTTCACATTATTCACTACACCAAAATGGGGGTTTTGTAGATGGGATGAAATCGACATAGGTAGAACTTGAACCAATGATATAAAAGTTCCATAAATCCAAGGAAAGGGTCTGTAACCACCCATCTAGAGAGACAGAAAGTAGGAAATAATAAAGGAAAGATCTTCATTTTACAATTAAGGATGCGAAACCATCAGGATTTCAGACTGCAGGTTAGACTTTAATTTAACATTGATACAAATCTCATTAAATTAAACACGAAAGGACTTATTAACAACCTTGATCATCAAGAAAATTCAAGGATATAATTATTTTACTTAAAACAGACTCTAAATACCCTGAATTAAATCTTTAAAACCAACTTTACATTAAAATTTATATTCATGACTTTTAGTGGTATTCTGGTTAAACCTGTATATTTTAGAAATTTGGATAATTATTGAATTGACTGCACCATATATTATAATTCACAAAAAAAAATGATTGCATGAAGGATACAAGTGACCATTATAATCGACAACATGACCAACCAACCTACCACATGAATAAACAACTGACCACATGAATAAAAAAAGTGACCATTCAAACCGACCACATGACTAACCAACCTATCACATGAGCAAACAACTAATCAAAAAAAAGAAACAAGTAACTATTATAATTGATATTTTGAACAACCAACCTACCACATGACTAAAAAACTGACTGCACGACCAACCAAATTACTGCACACCACATGAAGGAAACAAGTGAATGTAAGAATAAACTTAGAAAACCAGGTGGGAAAAGACTCCAAACACCCTCCTGACTACAAAAATCCTTAAAAAACATAGAGGAAGTGGTTTTAAAAATCCGAGACCTTACATAATATACCTATTAAATAATTCTCATCCTCAAGAATTTAAAATTGAACCCAAAAATAAATTGAAAAGTTTAATAAATTCATCTCTTGAGATACCTATTAGGGATCTTGTTATATCCTAGACACTACCACACCCCAATCTTAGTACAAACAACACCACACCATTTTACACTATCCAAAAGACTCCACTCTTCCACATAACCACACACACAAAATTTTAAACCTCTACAGATCCCCAACCAAAAACCACCACAACCGTCACATAACACTTCCCCAAGCACACAAATCAAGGAATCCTGCCTTCTATATCAAGATATTGGCCACTTTGGGTAGCATTGAATCACCCATACAATTTTAAAATGTATCATAAACATAAAATTTATTTCTTAGTAAGGGTGTTTCCTCTCTTCATATAATTAAATCCATAACACACATTACTGGTAAGGGAAAAAGAAATCACATATCATAAAATCATTAAGGTTCAAACATCACATCATTAAATAAAAATAGGGAAAGACTAAAATCAAAACAACTTTGGGTACTAGACATGAATCTATATATCATTATCACAATTACTCTCCTATAATCCACTATAAATACACAAAACATGAACCAAAGGAATAGTTTATCCACACAACACTTTATCTTGATGATCTTGGATCTCTATTGGTCAGTTCATGAATGTTGCGTCATCCTTAATATCCAACTCTCCCTAGAAAATGATATAGTATTAATTGTGATGATACTGAGGAATATAGGACACATGGAAGACATCATGGATCCAATCTATCCATAGTGGAAGCAACAAATAATAAACCACTGCACTAACATGCTCCGACACCTCAAAAGGATTGATGAACTGGGGTGAAATCTTACTCTCCCTTCCAAACCTCTACTACCCCCATTGAGGGGAGACACTCAATAACATATGGCCTCAAAAATCAAACTCTAGGGGCCTTATCCTATAATTATAATAGTAATATTTATGGTTGTATTCTTACCTCATCTGTTCTCAACCCATTTGGATATTCTTAGTCATGCTCTCCACCACATCAGGACCATGAACTACAAACTCCCCAACCTCCATCCAGTATAATGGAGAATGACATGAATGTCCATACCACACCTCAAACAGAGCCATGATAATGGAAGAGTGATAATAATTTTTGTAATAAAACTCAACTAGAAGAAAGTGACTTATCGATGATCTTCTTAAGTCCAATATGCAAGCTCATAACATATCCTATAACATCTAGATGGTCCACCCCATCTGCCCATTTTTCTGAGGGTGGAAAATAGTACTAAGGAATAATTGGGAGTTAAAAATATTTTTTCAATGATCTAGATTATAGATGATGTACCTTGGTACCCATTGAAGCCTAAGAACAACATCCATATACTACCTCATCAATAAGTACACGACACTTGATTCATGGCTCTCCAAAAAATGAGCTAACTTTGTTATCTGATCCACAATCACCCAAACTGCATCACATACTCCATAATCCTGGGGTAAACCTATGATGAAATACATTTTATTTCCTCCCATTTACACTTGGTTACATCCAAGGGATAAAAAAACCCATAGTAACACATTATTTTACTTTCACCTAGTGACAAATTAGAAACTTCACCCTAAATTATGCCATCAACCATTTCATCTCAGGACACCAAATATGCATCCTCAAGCCATGATACATCTTAGTGACACTGGGATGTACCGCTAAAGGTGAGATATGAAAATAAATGATAAATCCCTAGAGAATTACCAAAAGAACAAACATCCTCCACAGAAACAACATAAGGTTCTAACCATCGTCAGACCACCCCTCTGAAGCATCACCATAGACAAAAAAGTCACACATCACCTCTACCTACGAGCCTCCCCAATGAGAAACTTAAACCTATTTCATCAAGGATGACTCAAAAATAATATTATAGAGACAAACTAGACCACTAATTTCTCCCCACAACAAGATGGATTTTTGTAAGATCCTCCATCCCATTCCAAACATTTTCAGACTCCCAAACCACATCTCCTTGGGACTTCCAGTTTAGCACATCGATAACAACATTATCCTTCCCTAGGGTGTAATTGATATAAGAATTTTAATCTTGGAGAAAATTCATCCACCTATGATATCTTAGGTTTAAACACCATTGAGAGAAGATATATTTTAGGATCTTGTGGTTCTTGAAAACTACAAATCTTCCTCCAACGAGGTAATGCCACCAAAAATTTAGTACAAACACAATTGCGGCCAACTCTATATCATGGGTGGTATAGTTACACTCACGATGATATAAATTCTTAAAAACATAAGAGATCACCACTCTCTACTAAATCAAGAAACATCCCAAACCTAGTCAGGATATGTCACAAAAAACCTCAAACATCACACCCTACTTAGATAACCGAAGCACCGAGGAACTGATCAACCTCTATTTTAGGTAACTGAACACTACCTAACACTAATAAATCCAAAAAATCCTGGGTATTCCTACTAAACCCTATCAGTGGGGCCACTATCTAATAGAAATCATATTAAAACCATTGATAATAGCCTTCAAGATGAACTAAATTTCAAAACTCTTCCATGTTCTTGGGTGTTTCCCAAGAAACGACTGCCTTTATCTTCAATATGTCCATGGAAACAACCTAATGAGTCACCACATGTCTAAGGAAATTTACCTATCACATATAGAACTTGTACTTGGATAACTTTACATAGAGATGGTTGTGTTTAAGGTCTTTAAACATATATCTAATATGTTTTATGTGATTATTCTCTAAATTTAAGTAGATCAAGATGTCATCGATGAACATGATGATGAAATAGTATAGTAACTAATGGAATATAGAGTTTAGGAGACCCATGAACATAGCTTGTGCATTGTTGAAAATGAATAACATGACCATGAACTCAAAGTTCTCATGCATTCATTTAAAGGAAGTCTTCAAGATATCTTCATCCTTCACCACCATCTAGTGATATCCAAACCAAAAATTGATCTTAAAAAAAAACTGACTCCCTTTATTGGGTCAAAAAATCATTGATCTATAGAGTAGGGTAATGGTTCTCGACCTTCACTATACTCAACCTTCGATAGTCTACACACAACCTCATAAAACCATATACCTTTTTGGAAAATAATATTGGATAACCCCAAGGAGATACTCTGGATCAAATGAAACCCATATGCATAAGATCATCCACCTACAACCTCTAATCATGAAACTCTGTCGGTATCATTCAATAAGGAGACATCGAATTTAGTGACACACTTGAATGAAAATCTATCCCAAACTCAAAATCATGTCGAGGGGGAAGTGACAATCTCTTATGGGAAAATATCCAAGAACTAATGCAAAACCTTAGGAACATATTATTCCTGAGCTTCCAATGAAAACTTTCCAACTGAGACAAAAGAGGAACTACTTTCCTTATACTCATATGATAACCTTACTTTCCAATGAACACCAATTACTAACCCTCCACATAAAAAAACAAAACACTCCCCTAGAAGCAGTCAATGACTGCAGAAATGGAATAAAACCAATATATTCCAATGATAAAATCATATGTATATATCTACAACAAAAATAAATCCCCCAGTGATTTGTGTTGTCCCATCACCAGTCTACATCCTCAACACATATAAAAAAAGAATCATAACCTCCAAAAAGTGTATATAAAAAAGGGGAATTGGAATCCCCTATACATCCATTCCTAAGGTACAAAAAAATAGGACAAATCAAGAAGTGTGAGGCTCCTAAATCAAACAAGGAACAAATAAGGGTAGACAATAAATTGATCACACATCAGAAAACCTTCGACCCTATTGTCACTTCCACCTCCATCACATGCATCTGACTACACCCATATCCTCTACCTATTTTCTATTAGCCTCTATGAATATTATATAGCCTAGTTCCCTAAGGATTTATACCATCACAAGTATTCCCTCTTACAACACCATATTTCCTTAACTACTGAACAATTTCCAGCATTCTCTGTTGCTAAAACTGTCTCTTAGGTAACTACGACTATTGCTAACAAAAAGGGGCCTGACTGACCATCTTAATCTGGGTTCCCAAAGTGGTCAAAAATTGATATTAGAAGGGGTAATGTCCCCTAAAAATATATAATGAAAATGTTAAACCCTTAGTAGGTTCTTTCAATACACCTTCTCTATAAGGATGTGAAGGGATCTATTGTGGTCAGTTCCCTACTGGTTGGAACCCTGACTGCCTAAGCATTCATGATCCCATAAATGAATATTTTCTTCTCAAGATTCCATACTAGACAATATATTGAGGTTCAACTCCTAGATAAATCATCTTATCAATAACATATGTCTTCTTCTATACCTCTAGATATGTAGAAATCATAAATGAGGCGTCTGAATACCTGATCATTGGATGCAGTGCCTCCTCTAGACACCACACTCTGGATTCCTCATCCATAAATACATCAAGAGAAAAGTGTAGGTGGTAATTAAATATGATACTAAAATATTATACACTTAGGATTCCCTAATGAAGGGAGGGAAGATCCTACATCTTTTACACCTTCATCATCGATGACAGGAATTCCAAGTAGAAATCCTTCTGAAAGTCTTTCCACAACACATATGCCTCTATATAGCCACCAAGATATAATGTACACCACTAATGTGAAAATACTTTCATTTAAATAAATAATAATGAAACCAAAAACTCATACTGAGATTGAATTAAAACTAAGGTGATCTCATTCCCCTATAATAAATGGTCTATCTCTATATCACATACACTCTCCTTATACTTCACTAAACTCTACTACGGAAAGGAATGAAAATCCATTTTCCATGCCTCATCCTATTATGTTGGTTAAATCCTTTGATGATAAACCAGATCAGAATTTTGAACATATACTAGCCAAGAAACTCATGGAAGATGACTTGGAGGAATTCCTTAAAAGGAAAGAGAAACCCTAAGCCCAATAGCATAGAATTATTCATCAAGGTTTATTTAATTAATCTATTTTAATTCCTAAAATCACCCAATTCAGACATTAATACAATAAATATTGATGCATGTACCTCTCCTAGGTCTATTACCTTTAATAAATTCAAAACCACTTAGACATTAAATAATCTTATATTCCTTACATCAGATCATCAGGGGCCCTAAAATCCCATGTCCTAGCCAATCTCCCTAGACTACATCATGCACTAAGATCAACTAAAAATATTTCCCTACCAACCCATGCAATTATCATAGTGCCTAACTCTAACCTAAATCCTATCTATCAACCAAAATATTTGATACCACTCTTTCATGAACCCCTCCCTTCAAAGTTACCCCTTCTAGGCTGAAAATGATGGAAGAGAGATAATGAACCCTGATTCTGACCTTCAGTAGGCCCCAGGTTGGAAAAAGAACTGAGGGTAAAAAAATATCATGCATGGAAGACATTACAAACTATAATAATATTTGATCAGAAGATAGGATAAAAAACTACCTATAAACTCCATATCATAAAATATAAATATAAACCAAAACCACCCCACAATGATTGAACAATGCCAGAAAATACAAATAAATGTCTCTAAGTCAATACCAAAAGATGGTCCTATGGTAGTGACTCAAAAATAACTCCAATACTCAAGATAGTAATATCCATGTTGGTTCCCAATTTCCTCCTGGAAACTTGAAAAATAGTTTAAATACTTAGGTTGAGTAGGACATGTATACTCAGTAGGATCATGCCCAAGGTCTCAAGTGCACATGTGAAAAGAGCATACAAATGAACCAGTGAATAAACAAAAGAACTAACAAGCACTTCAATATTTCAACTAATAAATCCTTTCCCCACCATGGATTTATCACCAAATCACACATCCAATATAGAAACATAGTATAAAGAACATAAACAAAGCCCCCCCAAAACCTCTTCCACAAATATTTTCCACTCTCACACCCAAATTTCCAAATACATTTTCTCACATCAATTCCATAAATATCACATCACATATCCAACCATATCTGATGTGGGCCGAGATTCATGCCTACCTAACCCACCCTCACAAGGTCTAGCATTCGGTGTTAGAATCAGTCATCATGACATCAAAACCAAATCACATAACAAAGGTAGTAAGGTATCATGAACTTGAATGACAACAACCTCATGCCATCATTCTACCACGCATAACCCCCACCAACACCAAACTGCATCATTTCTAGGTAATCTCCAAAACCAACCCATATCATCACTATTATTGAAGGAAGATCAAGGAAGAGTGGGTATCCATCCATCTATATTACTACTAATGTGGATGTTAGGGAAAAACCCAGAATCCAAAACAACCCGGAATTGGTAAGGTTATCTAAGTTGGGTGGGGTGTGTATAAAAATAACATAAAATACATGATATATAAATAAAATAGAATACCCAACCTATGGGTTTACAATAACTATACTAGCATACTCTACAACACCACTTTTTCACCACATGACATCCATCACAAATATCACCACCACTAAATGCATCACATCACATAATTATCTACATAGTAACACAATTACACTTCCAATTATAGGTTCCACCATTTTCTAGTTTTTAATGAGTTTCCAATAACTACAATTTAATAAGCCATTTCATTCACATTAACACAACCAATTTATTTATCATTAAATTAATTTAATAAAATTTCCATAGATCAATTTTAGCCAATATTTATTTATTTACCAACCCATGCCATTTCATTTCAGTGTTACAATTAATTCCATGGATAAATGGGAAACTAAAACAACCATACCACAAAATAACTTTCCCATATCACATTGACCATTTCCAAAAAAAAAATGTATGGAAATAAATCTCACCATAATCTATAAAAATCACTATTACAACAACAAACCAAAACCACTGCACATCATAACCACCAAACATATCCTCCCATGGAAACTAACCATTATATCACAACCCCAATAATTACTCAACCCATCTCGTCACCACAATTACAACACAACATCCCACATCACATAAGGAAACACATAAATAAAAACTACACATAGTTTCACATCCTAGTTTCCACGATTTTGGTTCAAGGGATTACCTTTAATTCATTATTTAGTATGGGTATTACCACAAAAATTATATATTTCCATGGGCAACTAATTTAGTAGCTGTATTTACATTCTTATCTGTTTATTCAGGGTATGGTCAAATAATCAATATAGCAAGGGCCTCACATACATATCAACTACAATATAAACAAGGATCCCAATAGTTTTAGTTTTTAGAAATGACAAAAATAATGTATAATCTCATCAGTAATATCATCAAAGTAGTAAAATATGTGATTTCTCCCCATTCCATCAATTTTAGTTAAGCCAATTCATTATTTTCATTAATCTGACCATTATTATCTACCCATTAAAAGGAAAAAGTATGTCATCACCATAAATTCCTATAAATAGGGAGAGAATGAGGATCCCCTAACTTGAGGAAAGAAGATTAAAAAAATTCATTACACCAAAATTGGGGCTCCATGCATAGAATGAAGTCAACATTGGTAAAACTCAAATTGATGATAGAATGGTTCCACAAATCCAAGGGACATGATCTAGAACCTACCATATCAAGATAAATAGAGTAGGAAATAATAACGTAAAGGTCATCATTTTATAATTAAATATATGAAACCATCATGATTTTAGATCATAGGTCAAACTTTAATTAACCATTAATACAGTTCTCATTAAATTCCATGTAGAAGAACATATTAAGAGCATTGTTCATCAAATAAATTTAAGTATATAATTATCCTCCTCAAAATATAATTTAAATATCCTTAATTAAATATTTTAACACCACATTTATGTTAAAAATTTGTATTTATAACTTTAAGGGATATTCAGGGGAAAAATGTAAATTTTAGAAATTTGGCTAAGTCCTAAACTGACCACACCATCCAACCTACCTCAAAAAAAAAAAAAACTAACCACATGAAGGAAATGAGTGACTATGTTAATTTCCTCATGACTAACCAACCTACCTCATAAAAAAAATGAACGCATGAAGGAAAAAAGTGACCATGGTAATTGACTGCATGAAAAACCAACCTACCACACAAACAAACAAATGACCACATAAAGAAAAAAAGTGATCACACCAACTGACCGTATAACCTACCAACCTACCACATGAAAAAAAAACTAAACATATAAAGGAAACAAGTAACCATGTTAACAGAACACATAACCAACCAACCAAACATATAAAAAACCAACTGATAGCATTAAGGACATAAGTGACTATTCCAAATAACTGCATGACCAACCATCCTACCACACATACAAATAACTAACCACAAGAAGTAAATAAGGAACCATTCTAACCAACTGCATTACCAACCAACTAATCGTATGATGGAGAAAAGTGACCATTTCAACCAATCGAACGACTAAAAAACCTAGCACATGAACAAGAAAGTGACTACACAAAGGAACCAAATGACTATGTCCACCAACCACAGGACCCACCAACCCACTACACAAACAAGTGACCACATGAAGGAAACATGTGACCATAAGAATAAAATTTGAAAACCAATATGGAAATGACTTTGAATACCCTATTGAATCCACTAGTCCTCAAAAAACACAAATTAAAGAGTTTTAGAATTCAAATACCTTACACACATGGAGTTAAAGGGTTATAATCACCATTGTTAGTTTTAAGGAACTTTAATCTAGGACTAAACCAAGATACAAACATGATATATATATCATTAAGTATGTTCATCATGCATGGTTTATGATGAAGTGAATATAAAGTATAAGACAAGAAAAAAAGATATAAATTTAAAGGAATTGTAAATAAATATTTATTACTTAGATGTTGTAAGAATTGATAGTCATGAAAAAATATGACTACCCAACCTAGTTTATCACTTAGATTGAGTTGTTGAGTAAAACTTTTTTTAAAGAGATACTGCCTGAAAAAACCATTGTTGATACTTTTGGATATATCAAATAATGTTGTGTTAAATTTGTTTTCAAATCATGAGCATGTAAATAATTTTACATATGGTAATTTTACATAGAGGATATTTTAGTGGTTTCATATATACTATAAGTGATATAATTTTATGAATGTTATACCATATAACAATATTGTGGAGCATATCATAGCATGCAAGTTGGGTTTTTTTTTTAAATAAAAATGTTTTTTATTAGTTCCTAAGTATACTTATATATATGTTTAAGATGAGTTAGAGAAGTAATATATATATTTAGAAGATAATTGTAAGTGTAAAAAGGTTATAGAGTCGATACAGTAGGATTAAATAGTGAATATCAACCTGTATGAATCAAAATATGGTTTGGAATAAATTTTAAGATGTTTGAAATTCTAAATTTATTTTTTTGAATAATCAACCTAGATGTATCGATATTTTATTAGAACATACACCACACTAAAATATAGAATATTCAATGTAAAATCTATTTTATATATTATTTTATATGAGATTTGATATAGAGGAATGTGACATAGGATAAAAAAATAACAAGGGTCTATCACAAGATGTTATTATGCATAAAATATGAAAAAATAGTGATATCATAAGATATATGATGAGACTTGTAAAGGTAAGAGATATATTGGAGGAAAAATATATAGTATATAGATATATATGTGGTTTTTATCATACAATACAATAAAATTATTTCATCGTATAAAATATAGGTGAAAATAATATTTTACACACAACGAAGTCTATATTATAAGAAGTGGTAGAATGTGACACCCCTAGTGTCACTTTTATGATGGGGTATTTGATGTATGGTTTATCCCCTAAATCTAGAGGCATTTTGGGCCAAAAAAGATGAAAATTTGGTGATTTTTTCTATGTTTCACAGTTAAAATAACTATACATCCTAAGTTTGTATCCTGTGTAACTCTTAATAGAGGTGATTCGAATAGTAACCACATGGATTGTTTAATCATGTGAGTAAACCATGAAACCACTAAAAGTGGTGTATTTTTATCCTTTTGGGTAATTTTGAATCAAGGTTTCTTCCCTTGGATTCCCCACTTATTTTACCTCTACCTAGGTACCTTCCATGGATTTCTCTCCCTCTCAAAATCTCCTCAAAGTGGATTTTAAAGTTATTTCTTAGTGATTCTTCACCTGGATTAAAAGGAAAGGGTTACCTCCCTAAGTTTTATTACATTTTACTCTTCTTCTCTAACCCTAGTTTCCATGTTTGGATGATTTCAATTCTTGGGGTTGCTTTAAAATTGATGTGTTTCTTTCTAGGGGTTGCAATCCCACTTTTGGTATCCAAACCAGTGGTTTTCATTGAAGGATACATGATTCCACAACATGAGATATGTGTTTCCATTTAATTTCCTTTTATTTAAGATATACTTAAATTATTTATGTTTTAAATGTGTTTTTGTATTAAATTGAATACGTATAAGAGATCTAGTTTGGTTTTTTCAAAGGTTTTCCATGCTTGGGTGTGTTGTTCCTTTGAAAAAATGAATGAATTGCTTACCTCAATGGAAATTGGTTTTCAAATGGTATTTTATGCATCCTAAATGTTTGATAAAATAACAAGAATGGTTTTATGTGCGAAAAACACTTGTTTATTGGGTTTTAATACAAATGGGATTTTCAAATAAGGATTTCATTGTTTTGAGTTAAAGGGTTTACATTGTTATCAAAGGGTGGTGTTGTTTTATAAAGTGAATTAGAGTTTCCCTCATGATTGTTGATGATAATGAATTAATTTGGGATTTTTTTTGGATGAAAAATTATTTTAAATGGGGATTTTCCAAATACCAATATGTGTTTCTTCATAGGGATTATTCTTTTAGTAAAAACATTAGCGTTATACAATTAGTTCATTTAGGCTGTTTTACCGACCATCACAAACTAGTTTCATTTTATTTAATATTATGAGAATATATTAATTATATAATTTTAAAAATATATAATTTACATAGTTAGTTCATTTTAAACCATTATAAATAAATTTAAACCTTCCATGAAGGTAGTAGTGGAAAGAATCCATCATCCACAAAGGCGGTGAACCAACATAATATGGATAATGATTTTGTTTTTTAGAATTAGAGGGGAAAAAAGTGATGGATGGTACATATTCCATTATAAATATAAAATTATAGAATATATATTATACTAGAGTTATTATTCCATGTTGTATGAGGGATGTGAGGATAGGGTAGAATAAGAAATGAATTTAGAAGATGCAAATTGAGAATATTGCCTCTTAAATGTTGCCCCCTTGAAATACTCATTAAGGAACTTAAAATTTGTATCTCAGTGAGAATATTAGTATAAGTACATGGGGGATATACTTGTTAAGGGAATTAGGTAGAAATTAGGTAAGCTCTAAGGCTTAAAATTTGTGGGGATAAGGGGTTTTGAGGGGTGGTATTTATAAGTGGGGGAGAAGGGTGTTTTTGAATATGATATTCATTAGTTTATTTTTTTGGATTAATAATATCAATAATATTGATTATTATGAATATATATAGTAAATAATTATCTTTAGTTTGAACTAGGTGGTTCTTACATTAGGAATAACTAAAAAATTCATGTATTTAGCTTATAATGTTAAATATCATATTTCACTATTCACAAAAAAATTAACTATTTTAGAAAACTACCAAAAATAGGAATCATCCATTTTTAAATGTATAGATTAAAAAAATGATATCCATTTTATAAAAATAATTATATAAACATGATAAATTTAATTTTTAAATAAAATAATCATTTATTTCAAAAATATGAATTTTAATATTATGATCGATTTTATGAACCTTTGAAAAATTACATAAGGTCTCATAAAATTATAATTTCATTATATTAAAACATAATATTATTTTTTAAATCCATTTTATAAAATTAAAATTTATTTTAAATATATATATATTTATTATAAAAATAAAAATAAAACATAAATGGTTTACAAAAATATGAACACTTATTTTATCATTTTTAAAACATTTATTTACTTTTTTCATGATATAAATATGTGATTTTTTAATTTTATAATATATCTAAATATTATATTACATTTTCATAGGTTATGTTTCTATTCTAACAAAAATTTTACTATTCCTGGTGGTCATATTACTTTTACAACGGTCAGATTTGTAATGACCATTTGTGTTACCTAATTTCTATAAAAACATCATATTTCATTCATTATTTATTCAATTATATTTTCTATAAAAGTTATATATTTTAATTTTCATGATTAATATTTCTTTAATAATATTTTTCTTTATTTTTACAATGTTATTTGTGAGTGTAGTTATTTTGGTGGATCGACCAGATCTAAATTTTCATATTCTAGTTATCTTTTTTTTTATTTTTATCCCATTATAACATTTTCAATTCTTATGGAAATTTTTATTCTTAAATGTAACGTTCAAATTAATATAATTTTTTTGGTTTCATCATGTGTTACATGTTCTTTATACTACATTACTAAATATGACTCAATTTTAAGAAGGGAAATTCTATTGTTAAAATTCTAGGTCATTAAATTCTACCCACCTTAAGAAATTTTACCCTAAAAATTTTCATTTTACATAATAAGGTAAGAATATGTGAGGTTATTTCTACTTCATGGCTTCCTATGGTTCCCATGTCACCTCATTATACTTATGGTTTCACCATAATACTTTGATTAGGTGATTTGTCTTGTTTTTGTAGAAATTTATCACTACAGTCCAAGATCTTCCCCATATACTCATCATAGGAGAGATCATTTTACAGTTATAACACCTTTGAATTCAATACATGTGAGGGATCTAGTTTTTACTTCCTCAAAAAGGATATGTCTAATATTTTATTTACTTAAGAAAGGGATGGTGAGAGTGTTAGTCAATTGGACAAAAATATGATGTGATTGAGAATATAAAAGGGAGATTTATAATTGGGACATAGATTTGCTTTCTTATTAAATATATTGACTCTCTTCCACGAAGATATAAAGAGTAATACTTTTTCTTTGACCATAAACTATAGGTTTTATCAATAATTTTCAAGAAAAATATTCTGTCAACTTTGAGAAGCCCTAATCTGCTACTGATTAGTCTTGACCTTTCCACCATTTCCTCAACCATTTTAGGACCCAGTATCTCACTTTATCCAACTTCTCACCATCACAAAAGTGGTCTACATATCTTCCCATAAAGGGATTCACATAGAGCCATTTGGATACTTGATTGAAAACTATTATTATATGATAACTATACTAGAAGAATATGCTAATACTATACTCCTTTGAAGTTCAATAAAACATGCTCTCAACATGTATTCAAGTGTCTTGATAACCCACTTAGATTGGACATTATTTTGGGGGTGATAATTCATTCTAAAGTTTAACTCAATGTTTAGAGAATGTTAAATACATTTCCAAAACTTGGAGGTAAATCTCAGATCTTGATCAGATACAATCAATAATGGTGTTCCATGCACCCTTTACACTTATCTACTGTATATCCTAGCAAGTTTATTGAGTGATATGTACTCTCAAATTAAAATTAAGTGAGAAGTATTCATAAGATGAGCCACTATAACCCATATATAATCATATCCTCTTGATGAATTCAGAATACCAATGAAAAATTCCATGGTTATGTTTTCCCATTTCTATATAGGTATGGGTAATGGTTGCATCATCCCCTTGGACTTTTTCTTTTCATCCTTCACTTGATGACATACCAGGAATTTTGATGTATGTTTTGTGATCTCTTTCTTCATATTGTCCCTCAAATAGTGCTCTTAGAGATATTGATACATCTTCATACTCCTTGGGTGGATGGATAAGGTTGATATTTTCACATAATTAAATAAATCCTTCTTTATCTCAGGATTTTATAGTATATATAGTCATGAACCAAATCCTAAAACTCCTTATTCATAAATTTTGAACTCCAATGATTTCCTTTTTCTTATAGCTTCCACCTTCTTCTAAATTTCCAAATCATCTCTTTGAGTATCTTTTATCTTCTCTAAAAGGGGTGGCTGAGCAATCATTTAATAAAATAATAATGATGTTCCTTTCCTTATGATTCCCATTTCCATTATATAAAAGTCTTAAAAGATTGGATACTTCTAAATTCTCATCATTGATAAGGTTTCTAGATTCTTTATACTTAGAGAAGCTACCAATTTATTTTTTATTAGTATGGTATTGAATTGAGCAGTCATAATCCTTGATTAGATCTAACCATCATCATTAGAACATATTAAGTTCCTTCTATGTGAATATATATTTGAGTCTCTTATGATCCATATATATTTCATACTTCTCCCTATAGAGATAATTCCACCAGATTCTAAATGTCAAGATTATTATAACCGACTCAAGATCATGCATTGGATAGTTCTTCTCATGAAATTTCAACTACCTTAAGGAATAGGATATCACTTTGTCATTATACATTAGTACACAACCCAATATCTTCTTTGAAGCATCATTGTATAGTATGAATAGTACCAAACATGAGGTAAACATGAGGACTACTATAGTGATAAGCCTCTTTTTAAACTCCTTGAAGCTATTTCTACATTCATTAGTCCAAACAAAATTTACCCCTTTCTGATTCATCTTGGATATTAGGTTTGAAAATCATATTAAGTTTCTCACAAATCATCAATAATACTCATCTAGTCCAATGAAATTATAGATATTCATTATATATTCAAGTTTGGGCCACTCCTCAACTGCATTTGTCTTATAAGGGTCCATATATATATATATACCTTTATTGGTGATAACATGACCCAATAATGATACTTCTACTATCCAGAACTCACATTTACAGTATTTTTCATATATCCTCTTTTTTTTTGCAAAACCTTTAGCATAGTATTCGAATACTCCCCTTTTTAATACTTGATTTTGGAGTATATCATAACATAATCTATATATACTACCAAAAATTTGTTGAGGTAATCTATAAAGACTATATTCATTAAGTCCATAAATATTTATAGGGTGATAATGAGTTAAAATATAATCCCTATGAACTCATAGTATATATACCCTGTCTAAAAGGTAGCCTTGGGAATATCTTTCTTCTTCACCTTTAATTGGTGATATCCTGATAGAAGGCCCACCTTAGAGAAATAATGGCCCCCACACAATTTATTAAACAATTCTTATATCCATGGTAGAGGATACTTTTTTTATCGTGATTTTTTTGAGTTCATGATAATTAGTACAAAAGAGCATTGACCCATCCTTATTCTTGACGAAGAGGACCAATGTACCCTATAATGAAGCACTGAGGTATATAAAATAGATTTACATATTCTATTATAATTTCATCTTTAGTTCTTCTAACTCAATATGGCCATTCTATAAGGATTATTCTATATGGGCATAAATCTAGGTATAAGTTCAATTGAAAACTTAGCCTCTTGGTTAAGAGGAAGATCAAGAAACTCTTTAGGGAATACATAAGGATAATCACTCACAATGGTTATGCCTTACAAAATGACTCTCTCCTTTGTATCAATCATTTGAGCTATATATGCTTGCTCAAAAGGCAATAATATCTATTATTTTTAAGAATATTCCAAAATATATCCTCCTCCTTCTTATTGTTATAAAAAATCATAGGATGACTCGGGATGTGAAGAGTGATCTCCCTCTCTCTATAGTTGATGTTTTATTTATATGAGGACAACCAATCCATGCCCAATATAGAATCAAAATACTCTAAAGGAAGTATAAAAAGATTTAATGGGGGTTAAATATACAAAAATTGATTGGGGGGTAGTTATATACTTGAGATTCAATAATTTCCCTACTTTTGGTTCTTATAGAAAACCCAACCTCTATGTTTTTAGTGGTGTTTGAATAGTTCTACTAAACTTACAAGAAATGAAAAAAATCATAACTAGAATAACAAGTACGTTCAATTTTCTTGAATGAATAACTAGTATACATATCACCACATCATTGTTAGGATCCACCTCAGCAGTAATGATATAATATGACCTTTATTTTAATTTATGACTTAGAGGTTTTTTTTGTTGATTGTCTTCAACAAACCATGGCTTATGGAAATTTCTTGAATAATATTTGTGTTCCTTGTAGTTTAAAAAATATAATGTAAGCTAAATGTCGATCTGAATATTATTTTATTCTATAATATTCATGGTTTTATTCATCTCTCTTCAGCATGAATTAGTCTCATTCCCCTATTTTCCAAACTTTAAGCATCTACTGCTTCCATTCATATTAATTTTGAGATGTTTCTTATCACACTTTTTACAGATGGGATGTTGGTATTTATTTACACCATGATATATCTCCATGGATCCTCTTGAAATAAACTTCATTTTAAACTTTTTATCTTTAGGACCGTGAGAACAATGAGAGTCACCAATATCCATATCGACCTTAAGGTCACAAAAACAATCTCCTAATAGGTTTAAAAGTCTCTAATTACAAAATATTTTCATTTAATTTACTTTAACTCACTAAAGAAGTGGCTCACCTTGACTTCATTGTTCATGAAAAATTCATAGGTGTACTATACAAGCCTTGTGAAGTTTTCTTAGTATTACCTAATAGACTCATCTCCATTTTTCTTCAGTACAAGGAACTCCCTGTCTATTTTAAGTTGGAGAGTTCATTGAAAATATTTATTGAAAAATATTTTCTTGAAATCTTCCCATTCAATGAATTCAATTTTCTATTTGGAATTTTTGTTCTTGATCAGTGTCCACCAATTATTGGATTCCCCTTCAAGACTATAGATAAACATCATGAATTTCTCTTATTTTGAGCATTGGAGGATAGATAATATCTTCTCAATGGCGTTAATCAATTATTATATGATGAAGAGATCATATGATCCACTAAAGGTAAGAGGAATTTTTTGCATAAAGGTCTTGACCACAACTTACTCATTCTTTGGAGAAGGAGGTAATTCTACACGATTCAAGTTATTATTCATCGGAGTCATCTAAGCTATTACTTCCATGAATTTCTAAGCTCCCACTTCTATAAGGTTAGGCATATCATTAGGTAAATCACCACATTTTCTATCACATTGGTTTTTGTCATGGTTCCTCCTATTTCCCACTATTAACTATTATAAAGAAAAAATGAGATGAGAATAAACTAACTAATAAATATATAAAAAGGTAAGCTATGGAATTAGAAGGAATAAATTAGAAAATAAAAAGTATATCCTAACTTATCAGACTCTATTTTTTAATCTTGGTTATCCATGGTAATTTCCCTATTAAGTTTTCTGACCTAACAATTTGTTCAGGTACTTTATAATGGTTTCTAATGGGTTTGTGAATTTTCCAAAGCATATCCCTAAATAGTTTTAAACCAATTATGAAATAAAACCTCTTTATCATTCATCAATTTATGATCAAATGAATACCTAATGATCCATTTTTACGGTTATAAACCATAGGTACAACTGTGCTTGATCCACATCCACTTGTAGTATCCAAACATGAATATAATTACTTGGAAACCACTCGCTCTATAATTAAACAAAATCCCAAGATATTATATTATACTTAAAATTATCCATGGGGTTATCACTAAATTATTATAGTCATAATCCCACAAAATAACTAGACCATCCTATGATACCAACTATATAAAACCAATCTTCTTTTCATCTTATTGCTTGATTTTTAATATATATATCCATTAAATACAACCAAAGGGTTGAAATGAAAAGTATATTTGGATGACTATTTATATAAAAAAACATGTAAATAAAATAAAAATTATTTATTTTATTGTATATAATTATATCTTAAATCCATTTGATCTCCTAAAATTACATAGGATAACCCGGGGAATACATAAAAGAAAGGGGTGAGAAATAAATCTCAGTAAGGGAATAAACATGGTAATGAGGTATAACATGTGATTAAAATGAAATAACATGATATAATAAAGGATAAGGATGATAAATAATAACATGATATCATTTCATAAACAACATTTTATCATAAAATAATGGTAACATAGTAAAGTGGAAGCAACATAAAACATGACACAAACACAAGTCATGGATAACCACCAAGACAACATCACATAGTGGATAGAGTCCCATAACAGATTAGGTTCAATCCCTAATCCCATATATAATGTCACACAAGAAAAAAATTACCTAATTTATTATATTTCTATCTAGGCACACCCATCATAACATGTACATGCTTATGTGTTCCATAAAAGGGAATCAATCATAAGGCATAATCATAAGGAATCTGAGAAATGAACTTAAGGCATGTATTAACCCATAAATTAAAGGATTATAAGATAGGTATATATGTGAGAGAAATATTTATAAAAATTATAATTATTAAATAACATTAAAGAGTGATAAAAATTAAGTTAGACAGAGAAAGTTCCTAAACCCAAGAAAAAGGGTAGTTTAGAGAGACCCCTTACCTTATGTATAAATTCGTTCTATAATTTCACTTAACATTCAGGATAATAATATTATATTAATTAATTAATTAATTTGGAACCTTTTACATAAATATTTTATTTATTATAATTTTATTATGTTCATTTATAATCATTTCCATGAGATATAATGTTTAATTTTGTTGTTCAAGGAGAATTCGTTTCATGGTTCCAAGGTCAGATCACTTGTCGACAATTATTGATGTTGTTGTAAAATGGGACTAAAAATACAGAAGTGAAATGAAATGATATTAATTTACTTAAATAAATTTAAATTTTCCCAAATACCCATATGTGTTCCAACATAGGGATGATTCTTTTAGTAAAAATATCAGCGTTACACAATTAGTTTATTTTGGCGATTTTACCGACCATTACGAACTAGTTTTTTTTTAATTTTATATTATGGAAATATATTTTTTAAATTATGTGAAAAATATATAATATAAATAATTAGTTCATTTTATACCATTATAACTGAATTTAAACCTTCCATGAATGTGGTATTAGAAAATGAAAACTCATCTTCCATGAAGGAGGTGAGCTGACATAATATGGACAACGATTTCATTTTTTAGAATAAGAGGAGATAATAAAGGGGTGTATTACAATAGTAATATAAAATTATAGTATATATATGATATTTTAGTCGTTATTCCATGTTTTATTAAGGAGGATAGTATAGGGTATAAGAAGAAATGATTTTAGAAGAGGGAAATTTAGAATATTACCTCTTAAATGTTACCTCATTGAAATATTCCTTAAGGCACTTGAAATTAGTCTTTTGGTGAGAACATAAGTACTAGGATGTGTATAAGATACTTGGAAAGGCAATTGGGTATAAATTAGTCAATATAAAAATCTTATAAGTTGTGAGGAGAAGGGGTTGTGAGGGGTGCTATTTATAAGAGGGTGAGAGGGGTGTTTTTGAATATTATAGCCATTAGTTTAATATTTTGGTTCAAGACCATAAATAGTATTTATTATATTGACTATATAAATTAAATGATAAATTTTAGTTTGAACTAGGGGTTATAAAATTATACATTCCTAAAAAATTCATGTATTTATCTTATAATGTTACATACTATATTTTACCATTTTCATTATTCACAAAAAATTCATCTATTTTAGAAAAATACCAAAAATTAACCCAAACCTTTTTTTTGATATGTATATTTTAAAAAGGAAATCCATTTTATTAAAATAATTTTTTAAATATGATAAATTTAATTTTTAAATAAAACCCTCATTTATTTAAAAACTTCCAATGTTAATATTATGATCAATTTTTCAAACCTTTGAATATTTATTTAAGGTCTCATAAAATTATCATATAGTTATAATAAAAATTAATATTAATTTATTAATCCATTTTTTGATAATATAAAATATAAAAATAAACCATACATGTTTAACAAAAATATGAACACCTATTTTATCATTTTTAAAACATTTATTTACTATTATCATGACACAAATATGACATATTTTCATTTTATAAGACACCTAAATATTATTTTACATTTACATAGGTGAGTTTACTATTCCAACAGTTGAGTTACTATTCATAATAGTTAGATTAGTATTCCAATGGTTAGATTACTATTCCAACAGTCATATTTTCAATGACCATATGATTTTTCTACTTTCTAGAAATACCTCATATTTCATTCATTATTTATTCAATTATATTTTTTATTAAGGTTATATATTTTAATTTTCATGATTAATATTACATTACTAATATTATTCTTCATTTATAAAATGTTTTTTTGAGTGCAGTTATTCAGGTGTATCGAGATGATCCAAATTTTCATATTTTGGTTATCATATTTTCTATTTTTAACCCATAAATTTTTTAATTGTTATAGCCATTTTTATTATATAAATGTATTGTTAAAATTAATATAATAAAATTTTTGTTGATTTCATATTATGGTTCATGTTCTTTATACTACATTACTAAATATGACACAATTATAATAAGGGAAGTTCCATTGTTAAAATTCTAGGTCATTACAACTTCCCATACTTCTTAACACGTCCTTTAGGTTTCAATGACCTAGGTTTACTATTGGATCCTCCAATATTATTTTTCTGACATAAAAATTTACCCTTTTATACTATCATCACAACACTAAAGCCTATAACTTCTATGTCCCACTCAATTATCCTTAACATATTAATTATATAATGTAAAATTTTATTGAACTCATTCATATTATAGTTTATGATAATTTTTAAAAACCTTTTCAAAAATGATAGTAGAATTAAGTATGTAACTAGATCCAACCTTAAAGGAGACCCCAATATCTTAAATTTATTGACATACCCAATCATAGTGAGAACATGTGTAGAGACTTAAATTTCTTCAGTCATCTTACATCTAAATTTATCATTTAAAAACTCGTAACTCTCTTGTATAGTTTGTTCTTAGAAAATCATTTTTTGGTTATTTTTCATTTTAAATATATCTATATTTTGATGTTACTTTTTCAACATAGGATTCATGGATACAAAAATGTGAGTGGAGACATCAAGAAAATATTTATTATGATTCTCATAAGAATCTATATTCATTTTCCAAACATATTATCCAATCAGCTACCTAGTAAGGTATTTCTATAACACATATAATTTTCATTATTAATTTAAAAAAATCCTTAATTTTTTTTACCAATATAATAAGTTGCTACTAGTAAGCTTGTAAATTCCCAAATATATTGATTATGAAATAGTATCTGGACTGGTCGCCACATGGCATCAAGCGTTCCTCCCCATACACCAAAGGCTGCCGACTAGAAGTGATGGTGTAATAGTGGTATTATTGGGAGACTATACCCTCATGATCAAATTATCATAGAATTATAAGAGATGATAAATAAATCACACAATAACAAAAAATGGTGTAATGAAATAAAAACAGCAGAAGACAAATATAATAACTGAATAGAAATGGCCAACACCAAATACATTCATGCATGAATATCTATGTGATACTACATAATCTAAAGTAAGAACACACACAAAATTAAATACAATACAATGAAACATAGTGCAAAAATAATAATAAAATCCTATAGGATAACTCTACGAGCATCCTGAGCACCAGATTAGTTATGTATTCCTAAATCCCGAGTACAATGCACAACACAAGCGATCATCCAAGGACCTGAGAACATGAGGTCTACTTAGGCATCCTAGTGAAATGGATTCCTAATAAGGATTTGAGATATACTCATTATGACACCAAAAATGGTGTATAAAGCATAATCTAGTCTATGAATATAAAATACGATAGTGTGCATGTCTGACAGGAAAATTAGTAGATAAATAAAACCAAACAAGTCTGATAAAGTTTATGAAGGAAACCTATATAACCATACCTTCTTTGGCCTAATAAGTAATGAATATGAATATAAGTGAACCTGTAAAATTATTATAAAGGTGTCATCATGAAAACTATATCAAGAATAGACCGAGCCCAGGCATGTGATTTTTCCTGGAAGATGCATCATTTAACTTAATTAGTTATCACATTGAATTTAATTATAGGATAAATATATTGTATTCAATTAAATATAATCCTAGACCCATCCAAGGAGAACCTTATAAAGAAACCCAAGTATCATACCAGTAGTGTCTAAATTATCCAAAAACTGAAGGAGTCTGTCTATGATGATCCATAAATGGAATCCCAAGTATCACTTTTGGGAAAAAAAAGTAAAACATGTCCCCCATGATCCCATCCTTGGTATCTCACAAAGGGGTCTGAGTATCACTTGTGGAATGGTGTAACCATATTTTCACCGATCCCATCCATGGGTTCTCCCATAGGAACTGGTATCACTCATATGGAGGTAAGTAACACACAGGATGAGCCCATCCAAGAATAACGTGTATCGCTCTCAGTGTATAAAGTCCCAACAACCCATGATACCATCCTTAGCATTCTGTATAATGGAACCCAAGTATCACTCAAGGTGTAAACAATACATTCCTTCACTTTAAATTTAAATAATAAAATTCCAAGTACTAAGCATTCCATAACTCTTTACAAAAGACTAAAGAGGGCCATGCCCGATAATATTTCATTTAATTATTTAAGCAGTACCTTCCAATATTAAGAAATTCCAATAATTTATTAAAATTATTAAGAACAGGTGGAATTCCCCTATAAGAAACACAATACATGAAATGATATAAGATAATCCATGCTAACATGAATTATATAAAGAATCTCCAAGTCCATTCTATAAGAATTAGGCCCTAACCACTTGGGAGAGAGTTTTGGTCACTAGAGGATGACATAGAGGGTTTCCACATCCTTCCCATCTACATTTAACTACAAGTTTACATTTTTGAAGACAACACACCTCAATGAGGGGTTTTATTAGAAAAACTATTAATTAATTTAAGGAATTCAAGAGAAAACCCTTAAGGGAAGTTCAATCTTGAGGTACACGACCAATAACAATGTCAAATTAATTTACAAGGATTACGAGAATTACGATGATAGGATCTAAAAATTAAATTCCACATTTAAGAGGAATCACATGGAAATACTGGTGTGCTAACTAATGTTTTAATTTATAAAACAGAAAGACATTGAGGGAAAATCTATAGACCACCTCCCTTATGGTAAGGGAACTATACTCATCCAATATTGAGACTTGAATTGATCCGAGTTGAGAGAAAATTAAGAAATAGACATTCACTCTAAAAATATGGTAAATTTTCTCATGAAAAGATAGTACAGAGGATGGAGAGTCAAAAAAAATATCAATAATAGAGAATCAATTATTGATACAAATCCAATGAGACTAATAGTAAGCAATCCCGACATCAGATGGGGGAGTTCTATCCAACCCTAGGAGAGGAGAAGAAAATATCAATGGGAGAGATCTTCTACATAGGTAAGATGAAAAGGATAGAAGGAGAAAAGGAATAAGGATGGAGGGGAAAATAGTAATTTTCATACACTTTAATGGGGTGTGTGGTTTGGAAGCATGGTTAGCCAAACTATGCACCAAACATGTTTAAGACACTTCCCAAGAGGGAGTCCTGCATGGTTCATGCCCACAATTTGGGAAACCATAAAAAAACATGAATTTACTCTATGTCCAAGACCTATAGAAGGTAATATGATCATGTGACCCCACTTGGACAGTTATACCCAAACTGTGCAAGACCTCCAGCTCCATTGGATGAGACATCCAATTTTAACTAGTGGGATGTACAATTTCAGACAAATCGTGCACCCTTACCAGTCCTTATAAACTTGAGTTTCTGAGGCCTGATGATCCAAAGAATCAATGGGACACCTCAAGCATCCCTCAAGACTCTAGAAAAGTCTAAAAAACACATTTAGGTGTTTTAAAACTTGTAATTATCTTCTAAATCTTGGTTCAAATAATGAAATTCCCATCAAATGATAAAATTCAAATTCCATTTGAATTTCATCCAGTCTAAAAAAAAAGGGCACTAAAATCTCCCCACCTTGGAACTTCTCATCCCTAATAATCATTGGGAAAAAGAAGCACCTAACCTACTTAGGTTGGTAAGTTTTTTTACAAATTTGCATGTTTCGTTTCCAAACACCCAACACACCTCCAAGATTCACTTAAAACATATACTATATGAGCCATTAAGACTCAATCCAATGCTTGCTGATAAACTAAAACATAGAGACAATGGTTATCTGATCCAAAGTATCTCCACCATGGTGATTGTCTATTTAGGTGTGATCATAACATTCCAACAACGCCCATGACATGATTCCCAATTAAATCAAAGGGTTGATCCCAATTCGATTGAAGGGTTAATAACAATTAAACTAATTTAATCAGGTTGAGTTGAACTTTATAAGAAAATAAATGACAAAAATTTATATCTCACCCTTTATACCAATATGGAGTGCCCAAAATGGTTCCTCAACAACCACATTCATCGAACAGAAGAAGTAAGTTAGGGCATACCCAACCGACTAAACTCATAAAACATGGATTAAACTAACGATGTATTATAACTTAAAACACAAATTCTTTACCCTGGTATCTCAAATTTTCTTTGAGTACATCATCCAAATACCACAATCAATTTCCAATGATGTTTCATTCTAAACATTCATTTAAGCCTTCATGTCTTAGTGCGAACTTGGGTATAAACCCAATCCATCACACTTGGATCGTCACCCTTATAAACATCTAATCCGAGCCTGAATGAGGTTTTTGGTAAAATTATATTCACTAAATAGAGTCCAATGATATCATTCTAAAAAAAACATACTACATAGTTTACAAGTGATTAATCAATACATAGATGACGTCTACATATTAAGAAAAATGATCAAGTCAAAAAAGAAATACTCTTGGAACTCAAACCAGAAGGAAGTAGCTGGGTCCATGAGTTTGTATAAGGTGTTCCTACTCAAGAACCCAAGTATTACTAAAGACTAACCATGCATCTAAAAAAACCATGCTATAGAAGTGTAACTCCAATGGATTTCACTCACCAATCCCAATGAATTTTAAACTTAGCACGATGTATAATCAACACTCTCTTAATTTACCTGAACAATGTTAAGGTATGGGACATGATTGTCACTAATAAAAGATTACAACAAGAGTGTATAAAGACATAACAAGAAGACCTAAGACACCCCCATAATATTTAAGTTGAATTGATTAGTGCTGTTATGAACCAACTGTAACCGATTATGCAAAAGAAACGACAGTCGGAGCATCTTGGGCTGATTATTTTAGAGAAACATGGCTACACCTTCCAATGCATCATCATTAACTGATCACAAAAACTTTACCACCCCATACATCCCATTATTGTTCAAGTTTAACCACTAGGGTATAACCTAACTATATGTACCTAAAATTTTATGTAAACAACCAACCGTATCATTGTTGCACTCCCTCATAAGCACCAACATATCGAAATCTGATCAGCCTCAAGGGAATTTAGAATTAGCACTAACCATTTCCAAATGGTCCCTCTTGGTTGTTTTCCTTCTACTTGTAAGGTCCCAGATTTCACATATTGACATGACACTCCCCACTTTAGGATTTTCCTAGTCATCAGATTTACTAAAAAGGTAACTCATCCCCTAGAACATGCTCTATCAACCCCCATTTATGGGGCCTGAATGTGGACACATGCTTTCAGCAAGTGTTAAAATAAAATATAATAAAAACAATTGCTTAAAATCACACTAGATCAGATTTTCTTTTCATGCATGAATGATGCTCTTTTGAGTCACTCTTACATATGTCACAACTTTAAGAGTAAAAACCAAACCAACCTACCCGGTAGTGTCACGACACTCGATCATTTAACAACATCATCCTGAGCATGAGGAAGAGTCAGATATCCTTTAACTCTTAGTTCAACCTACCCAAGAGATGAAATTTAATTCTAGTGTAATAGATCTGGATTAAAATAAATACTACGGAACTCATATAACCTTTTTCACCATTTATCAACTCGATAAGTACCACATGTATCAACGCATGCTACCCCTATATTCAATTTCACAATGACACATCATTTGAAATTATCCATAGGTTTACCGAACCTAGGAATATAGTGTATGATGTTCTGTAAAAAGAATCAGTCTATAGTCATATTATACCCTACAACTATAAAATAGGTTAATGACCTCCCAAGTCATCCAATACTAATAAAGAATAATAATTAGGGTCACCCAACCTACTAAGTGGCTGATCATTCCCTTGTAATGTCTATCCCACTAGAATTGATAATTACATGATGCTCATGCTCATAAAATGGGTAAGACTATCACATGATCACCAGTACAGAAAAAAGTTTTATTTTATAAACTAAGAGTCCTATATAGAATTATTGCACCCGAACTGTACCACATGCATGAAAATATTTGTAATCATTTAGCATGGTTTTGAGGGTTCTGAGGGATCTTCCAAGCTAAAGCTATCCCCTTACCTATACATAAATAATCAAACCTAAAATGGGGTTCATGTATGAAATGTAACTAGGATTAAGAACCTATAATTTAAGTTTAATCTATAAAATAAGAGGCCTAAGGGTAACAATCACATTCCTATCACAATGAAACTACTCAAGGAAACATCTAAACTACGATTACATGTAGGTTAGAACTAAGTTCCCCACATAAGGATCCATTTTAAGGAATTACCTTAATTTACATTTAATTCATTAATAATTTTAAAGGCTCAAATTAGTATCAAGTAACAGTTAGGAAAAAAATTTATTCATGGTACTTTATTTTGCGGAATCCACAAGGAACATGAAAAGTTTTAATCAAAATTCCTTTTAAACATTATTTATTTTACTAACATCCTATCATAATTAGGAAATTTATCTTATCAATCCATTTTAACCATCTTATTTACCCATAAGGTTTAACATTTGGGATTAGTTATAGAAAAGGTCATGTCACGACCCCCTCCCCACAAAGTGTACCCCTCCTAGGCCGGCAATGTGAGAAGGGAGATAATTCCCCCCCGAGTCCCACCTCCAGTAGGCCCCAAGTTGGAGACTAGAACCAAGGGTATAGTAAACACAAAAATGAGAGGCATTACCCTCTAAGAGAACACATGCGAAAGAGATAGATAAGATATACACCAACCAACTCCAACTAAGAACTGAAATATAAAAGAAACCCAAGTTCATATATTTAATGTCATGCAAAAAGTACAAAAACTGAAAGGGGAAACTACAAGTACCCAAAAGAAAGTAAAACAATAGCGGTCACAAGCCCGGACAACTCCTGCAACCACAAGCTAGTAGTAACTATCTTGATCTCTAACCTTATCCAAGTGACCTGAAAAACAGTTTATGTATACGTAGGGTGAGTATAACAGCATACTCAGTAGGATCCTCCCCAAAGCCTCTCGTGCAAAAGTAAAGAAAGCATGCTAAAGCACAGTGAACAACAATAAAACTATCTCATCACCTAATAGGTATACTATGTTCCCAAACTCACCATGTATACTCTCACCAAGTAACGCATACAAGAATATATCATATAGAAAAAGATATCAAGGGTACTCTGCTACTACTTCCCCACTCGTCTGCCGCTTTTCCCCAACGACCTACGTCCTATGCATCTCTCTCCAAAGGCTCGCCCGTATCAACTTGGGCCAAGCTCCACAATCTACACCTCGTGCACCATGAAGGCTTGCCTACAGACACCTGGGCTAAGCTCCACAACATCCACACAACCAAAAGTAACTAGATAGGTTCCGAGAGCCACCACATCCCGCATAACGTGTATCATACGTCGAGTATTGTACCTCAAGCCATTACAGCCCATACACCACATAAAGAACCTCAAGCCATCACAGCCTATACACGTTACACTTATAGTAGTCCATATGATACTACATCTAGAATATATGTGTGGAAATAACCACAAGCCATTACATCCCTCTACACACATATATGGGGAAACTAACCGCTGTTCCAATAACACTAGTATCTACCAAGAGAAGAGAGCGGGGTCAAAGGGGGTAGTCAGCCATTCACCCTCCCATCAGAATGTTGGGGAAAACAACCCCCCATGGCTCAGAATCCCCAAGGTGTCAGTTTTCCTTACTGACAGGGTGGAGTAGCGTATAGAAACACAAAAAGTACAAAATATAAATAACTCACAACCACACTATGGGCATAACCTAGTCTTAGCCTCAACTGCAGCTAATGTCTCTCAGACTCTGGGATGCTATTTCTAAGACTAGGTATCCTATAAGCACACAACCAATTAAAGAACTTCATTAGGTTACTTCAATACCCTTTTCATCAATTCCACTATACGTTAATTAATTATTTTCATGTTAATTAACCATGAACAAAACCACATTAAACTTCATTGGTATCACATTCAAAATTTACTGTTAATTTAAAGTTACAACATCACCATTAAATTCCAGCATCTCCATCCCCATGGATTATCACCATTTAATTGAACTTTCATTTTAGAAATTACTTTCCCATATACCCAGGAATTCTAGAAAAGCATCCTATGCTACTAAACACATGGGGTCTCAACACGGTGAGTAGATGTACTACCCGTCGAGTCTTTTCCACCTATAGCAAGAGAATAGGCCCATTATCCCTCAAGAGGCTAAACACGGAAAGCACGTGGCATACCCCACGCGTCTTTGCCCCTATCGGAAGAAGGGTAAGCAAAACCAGCTTCCTTGAGCAGTGGGGAAAAGTAAAACAGGTAAACAACCAATCAAACCACCAACCATCCATCCATCACATCCATCCCATTCCATAATCCCTAGTGTCCTCCCCAACACCCACATGCATAAAACAAGGCATCTTGCCACTCTAGGTGTCATCCGCTGCCACAACCACAAGGCCTCCCTACCTCCTCATATCACAACACCCCTCCAGGGTCACATCACAACACAAGATACCACAACACCCCTCTAGGGTCACAACACAACACAAGCAGCAGGAAAACAACACATTACATCAACTTGGGCTCTTGGCCCTTTAGCAGGCATCTAGCCTTCAAACAACCACCACCAACAACCACATCAAATGGGATTTTAGGCCCAATTCACAACAAGAGGGTAACTCAGAACCCTTTAGGGAATCCAATCAATCAAGTTCATAAATCCATCTTGAATTAACATATTCAATTCATTGGTTCCAACATAATGAACCAAAATAGTGATCTATCACAAGGATTAAACATTCTTACTATGAAAACTTAATCAACATCAAATTACCACGAGAACCAGATTCCTTTTTTTTCATGCCTCTTTATTTTTAGCCAATTAATTATCAATTAATTCTTGCTTTACGTTCTTTATCAATTTCAACAAGAGAAACATGCTAACAAGCAAGTAATATATATCACACTATCTAGAAACTCAAGAGGCAAACCGTTATCATGGTACAAAGCAACAACATGCGATCAAGCCAATTCTTTTAATCCAGTTCATGTATTTAATTAGGTAAATTCCATTGTGATCCAAAAGGCTAAATCATGCTAACTCTAAGATTGCACATAACAATTAGAGAAGCCACAAGTCCCCTACCTCAAGGGTTATTGATGAAAACCACCTCGGTCGAAAAACGCTTAAGGAACCCGGGTCGATTCTCTGAAACCCCGCCTTAGATTTCTCCTCCTAGCAAGATCAAGACCAAGACTCATCACAAACGACATCCTAACACTTAGATCTACCCATAACGGGAATAGATCTAAGATACCAAGAGAATAGAAGGAGTAGATCTAAGTAGATCTAAGAAACCAACAAGAATGAGGTAGAACGACCACATACCTCAAGAATCCAGCTTCAATTCTCCAAGAGGAGACTCCGGATTGCCTATAAAATGCTTGGGAGAGGTTATTATACCTCAGAGGAAGGGTAATCCTGAGTTATGGCCTATTAGAGGCTTAAAAGAGGTGATTAAAGGAAAAACTGTCAAGATCCTAAAATTTAGGATCTAACTTCAAGTGTCCGCACGGCCTAGTCGCATGGTTAGACAAACTGTGCACTAACCGTGTGGTCACCACTGCCTTAGCCATTCAGCTCACACGGTTTGGCGGCACGATTTAGAAAAACCATGGACCTTCCGTGCGGTCTCTACTATTATCAAGGCCAGCTATGCACGGCTTGGCCGCACGGTTTAACAAACTGTGTACCAACCGTGCGAAAGCTACAAGACTTACAGTTTTCTTTAAAAAGGCCACCCAAACGCACCTCCAAGCCACCTCGATCCCCCGAGACACCTCTAACACCACATTTTCACAAAGGAATAGACCGGAGAGGTCCGGGCCATTACAGGTCAATTCCAATCTATAGAGGAAAACACCCTTTTGATCAAATTTTTAATTTTAATTAATGAAATCCTCACAAATAATAAAGATCAAAATAAGATAATGGTATTTTATTAATTAAAGGGGATTGGTCAAGTAAGATTCCACCATATGTCTATATGGAACACCATATAAATAGATGTGGGAACTTTAACTGACCATCCCTATATAGCATAAGTATACCCCCTTGGGGTTAAGTACTAAGGAAAAACATAACAAAGGCGACTTATGAGGGTCCCATCAAGCCATTCCAGCTTCAACTAAAATAAACTCCATTTTATTTTAAACATTAATATTTAAGACAACCTTAGTGGGTTATTTCACATATACACAAATCACCATGACTGACCTACTTGGATCGAGTCATGTAAAGGTATATACACAACCAATTCATTTAAGGTCACAAATTAATAGCTTTTATATTTATACAATGGTTTTTTATATATATTAAGTTCATAAATATGGCTTGATTATATGGGTTACCATTTTCCAATATATAAAGTGACCATAAACATTATATATTGAAAATTGGATCCTATTTAATCACATCCAGTATGTTTCATCCCACATAACCATTAGTTCATGGCTCAAACATCTCATGATTGGTTAGTTATGGTGTCACAATCAATCTATGTGGGATTTTTTTTTATATTGATGATAGAACTTTAATAACCAATATTTTATTAAAAACTATAACTAGGATCATTATCACATGAAGTAGATAAAAGTAATAATGATAATTAAGCACATAAGCACAGTAAATAAATAAGGAAATCTACTACGCAATTAGGAAAAAACACCCAAACATGAAACACAAATAAGAATGATAATTATAACACTAAAATCATAGAAGCATGTTGTATAAGAGAAAATACTAAACAAATCACACATAATGTTACACAATAAGAATGAAAATAAAACACCTAAGTAGGTATAAAACTAAACATGTTACTAAAATTCACATGCATGCTAATAAACACAAAAGGAACATATCACAAGTATAATGAAACCTACATGAAATGAAACATGCATGACAATTGAAACTCTATTTTCTTGGAATGATAAATGAAATGATACTTCCTTACCAAACTGGGATAATGGTAAAATTCTATAAATCTCATAAATCAGTTAGTAGTGGAAAATACACCAATCACCTGAGGTGAAATCTAAACAAACCATAAAAACAAATATTATGAAAAAAAATCCCATCCCTAGAAACTTAAACTCTTACCCATGGATGGGCAAATCACTCCCAGACCTGGTTATTTACCAAGAACCAACACATTCCTAGTCTCACTTCTATTAGCCCAATACATTATGAAAAAGGAAAATAAGTCCTTTGATACCACTTTGTAATATATTGGCTCGACTGACTATTAAACATTAACCAGATCAGTCACCACATGGTATCAAGTGTGACTCCCTATATGCTAGAGGCTACTAAATAACAGTGAGGGTGTAATGATGGTATGGTGGGGAGACTATACCCTTATGATCATAATAGCACATCAGTATAATAAATGATAAATAAATCACACAACAGTTGAAACAATGAAAATAAATACAAGAATTAGAAGACACATATAATAAATGAATGGAAATTTCCAATACCAAATACATTGATGAATTAATGTATCTACGATTCTACATAATATAAGAATGAACACACAAAAGGAAATAAAATAAAATACAATACAACACAGTGAAGAAAAAGAATAAAATTCCATAGGCTAACTCCATGAGCATCCCACATACCAGCTCATTATTATGCTTATAACTCCAGAGTATAATGTAAAACAAAAGAGATCATCCAAGGCCCTATAAAATGAGGTATTTTTAGGTACACCAATGCAATTTTGGCCCAATAAGGGTGTTATATATACTCATTAGGCTACCACCAATGATGTCTAATTAATAATATAGTATATGAATATAAAATATGATATTGTGCTTGTATGATAGGTAAATTAGTAAATAAATAAAAGAAAACAAGTTATCTCATGTTTCTAAAGGACACCTGGATGACCATACCTTATTCATCCTAACCCATAATGCCTCTAAACATAAGTAAAACTGTACAAATATGATACATGTTTCATTATGAAAATTATAGCAAGAATTTATCGAGCTTAGGAATGATATTTAGAATGGAAGATGCGTCCTTTAACTTAAATTAATTACCACATTGAATTTAATTAAAATATCCACCTCTTGAATTCAATTAAATGGAATACTAGTCTCTTCCAATACAAAACTTATAAAGGAACCCAAGTATCTCACTAGGAGTGTAATTATCCCAAAACTGAAGGATTTTATCCATGGTAATCCATAAATGGAATCCCATAAAAAAATAACAACATGTATCCTTCGAGCCCATCCATGGTATCTCCAAAAGGGATCTGAGTGTCCCTTGTGACATGGTGTCACTACAATAAAAATTGGTTTTAGCAGCGGTTTATTAGCAGCGATTCTAGTAACCACCGTTAAAAGTTTTTTTAAAATGGTTTTGCAGCGGTTTACTATAAACCGCCTCGAAACATTTTTTTAATGTAGCTGACCCTTCCCCCCCACCCCAATCCCTCTTCTCCCTGATGTCCCCGCTTCCTCTATGACCCTGGCCCCCCGTTACCCCTGCAACCCCACAACGTCGGTGACCCTGGAAACCCCAGCCCCCCATGACCCCGACGACCCCACAACTCCGACGACCCCACGACCCCGTGACCCCGACAACCCCGACCCCCTGCGAACCCGACGACCCCATGACCTCAGCTGGTATTGAAGATTTTCTCCTAAAATTTATTTATTATATGCATATGTGGTTTTTCAAATTTAATTCTTTACTATGTTTTGTGTTCCTGAGTAAGAAAAGTGAGATTAGGACTTAGATTGATGTATAAAACCCTTGAAGGACTTTGTTGGGTCCATTGATGTTTGAGATCGTACCTAGGTCTACCCTTGGGTTATGAAAACCCCTTAAGGTTGGTGAAATATTTTTTAAAATGATGAAATAATATAATTATGAAAGTGAATGGGTAGAGAATTGTAAGTTGGTATGTAGTCAAGGTTAATGGGATATTTGAAATATGGAATTGGTATTTTTTTGAAATGGCTAGTTGGATTCTAAAATGGATTAAAATAAGAATTTTCACTTTGATTTGGTTATGGTTTTCTAAGAAGGACAACAATGTTTTAAAAGTGGGTATTGTTTTGAAAAGGAGGTGTTGACCTCAATGTTATAGAAAAAAAGGGGTTATAGTAATAGATTTCAAATGGTGATTAGAAATGAGGGTGTGGTTCCCCTTTTTTGAAAATGATTTAAAATCCCCTTTTATGGTTGTAAATAGTAATGAAATTCTTGGGACATGTTGAGTTTTTAAAAGAGGAAGAATCGTTTTTTGAAGGGTGGATTTAAGATTATTTCAATTGAGTATCTTGAATTGTTTTTTATTCCATGATTTTATTTTAAAGATATGTTGAGGACATAGTCATTTAAATGATATATGGGTTAGTGAGATAGAACCCCCAACAATTAGGTTGGAATGTTAACTTTTTTATTAAATGAAGTAAGTGATAAATGTGTTTTGTTGATGACATAACATAAGGGGGCATTTGATATAATGTGATTGTGTTAAATGGGTTAAGGTATGGAATTGATATATGTGATAAATGAGTTGTGATTGTAAATAGAATATATGTTAATGGGTTATTCATTATAAATGGGATATAAATAGTCAGTTATGGGAATGATCATTGAAGGAGATTGATATAATATATTATTTCATTCTTGGATGGTAACCTAGAGAAATAATTTTGAAAGATGTTGGTGTGTCAATCCACTATGATAGGAAGAGTTACATTTCATGTTTCATTAGCAGCAATAAATTTTTTTAACACTAACTAGTCCTTCATTTTTCCAACCAAAATTAGTATATGTTTAATTATAACTGTATTTAGAACTAAATCCCAAGTGAATTCATGAAGATCTCTGTATATAGATGTGAACACTACCTAATAATCTTGGTGGACTATACCAGATTTAAATCCCACCATGTAGTTCATACAAAAGATTAAATCAATGAAATACATGTATATGATCTGAATAAACTAGATAAATTATACTGTAATAATAGTCATGTTTAATTCTATTCATTTAAATCCTCCTCACTACCACTATCTATGAGGTGTGTTGACATTGATGGTATGAGGAATAGTTTCCACATGTTGATTAACAATAGAATAATGATGGATGTATCCAATACAAAAATATCATATATTATATCCATAATTTCCATATTTAGACAAATGGTACCCCAAACCATATAGAAATTATGTTTCTTGTTCATGATATCCTTCACTTATGTATAAAAATACTTCTCAAATGTCACAAGATAATTATTTCTTCTCTAATGAGGCCTATCCTAATAAAAGTAATTGTTCATAGATGCCTCTTAGTTTTCCTAAGTCTTTTGTTAAGAACTAGTCTAATAGGACTATTCCATCTGAGCATAAAAAACCAGAGGTAGAGTTGATCTTGTTGCACCAACCGGTCATAGAATTTTATGAAAATATTTTTTAAGATTCCCATTCATGGAACAATGGTGTAAATTCTATAGTGGTGATATGAATTAATTATTCATGTTTAAATTCAAGATACACTGTAAAAAATATGGTCAATTGATGTGATATGGATTATAAGAAACTCATCCCATTGATTGATTTTATCTTACATTACTATCATAGTAATAACTCTATATATTGTGTTTAAATCCCATGTTGATGCTCCAAGTTTCACATAGCTGAACAATGGTGTCTCTTACAATAATATTCCATCCAAAGTCTCTTCCTCCAACCAACTCCTTATTATCAATTTCTAGGTGTCATGTAATATAGAACATTAAAAATATTGATAGATCCTTAGTTTGGATACCTTAAATAATGATATATTCATTCATTCCTTTTCTAGGTGTTGCCTCTCATGAAGAATGAAAAGAGTGAGTGAATTTTGAAGTATATTTAATCTATTATACACATACATGTTCAAATTCAAAAAATTATTCTACATTTATTACCCCAATGGTTTTCAAGAATAATTATTTTACATTAAAAGTATAAAAATCCTTTCCAAGTGAGGTATTGAAACAACATATCCAAAAAAACTATGTCCAATCATTCTAGAATCGGGTACTCAAGAATATTCATTCTAACTTTGACGTTTATCTCATTTGGTTTCCCATCAATGTTAAAAAAACTAGACCTCCTATACGAAAACACAAATGATTTATTGGGTTTAAAACACCATTAAAATTCCAGTGGATTCTAGTTTAGAAGTTCTATTAAATGATTTACCTAAATGAAGTTCCACATTTACAGGTCCCTTAACAACTTCCATAGAATCATGTTCTACACTCTGAATAATATCCTAGTTTAATTGTTGTCCTAGAGCATCTACATTCTTAGTTTCTCTATATTTTGGTTATAGTGGCTTCATGGGGGGATAGAACATGGAGGATTCTACAGTATCACTAGCTTCCTACTTACAGAATCAAGTAAATAGTATTTGGATCCCAACTTCGCTGTAAAAAGCTAAGCTGTGATAAAATGTGTTTGGTGCCAATTTTTTTCTATCATCATGGGGATAGAGGAGAATATTGATAAAGTGGAGTTTCTTATCCAACTCTTTTATGGCTTGGGCACAATTGGGTTCAATTAATGGAACTTATATACTCTTATCCATCATTTTATCACTTCCCGAGAGGAATAGGTAGTCCAAGAATATAGCCTTCTCTTATTCAATATACCTCTAGACTGATAAACTAGGGATGAGAGAACAAGTGATTGCTTACAAAATTTCATAGTCAAAAGGGCCTAGCGAGTACAACTTGACTTTTTCTAGATTAATATTATGAACCCCACAAGCTTTAAGTTATTTGTTTTATCACCTTAAATTTTTCTTGATCCTCATATTGGGGAGGCCTAGTTCACAAGGAATTGTATTCTTATTAGGTTTCCCTTTACGTATTTTCAACCTAATAGGATTTCTTCCATTTTTCAATTCCAAATGCTTAACTTAGATTGGGTTAGCGTCATATCCAGTTAGTGGAGACTCAATTTTTACCTAGGTTTCTCTTTACAATTGTTCACCATGATATGTTGTGTGTCTATTTACTTATATAGTTTTATTTCATGCAATTTGTACCGATATAGATGATGTTTAAGGTTTCTCTTTACAATTGGTGCACATTGTTTAAGTTTATGATGTGTGGACCATAAGCTGGGGTAGCCTACATGAAGAGATGTTTCAAGTTAACCTAATATGAATTGGTAAAATATGGTATCATGAATATGGATGACCTCATAATTAATTATAACTTAATAAAACTAATCATAATGACCACATAAGAGGGGAATAGGGTGTTAGATAGTAGAATAAGTAGGATCTAACCTAGGTGTTCTAGAATATGTCTCTGTAAAATAATAGTAGTATTATCATTTAAATTTAATAATTCCCTGATAATCATTAACTAATTTTTATAAAAAAAGGAAAATAGTCCAAATTTCCCAATAATTTAAAAAAAATGAAGGTGTAGATACGGTCTTGGAACATGGGTCATTTAGTTTATGGTCATGAAGCCCATACCATTTTCTTTGTGATTTAGAGTCACACAATCAAGACCAATTAAGGGTTACATCCTGCTATTTCTATGCTTCTTCATCAAGATTGAAAACATTATTTTTTTCCTCATGAACTATGATTCCAACCAAGTTATTCTTATGTTACTTTTTGTTATCTAATATTATATTTTGATGCTATAAAGGATTTCAAAAGTCAAGGGTTGAAAATTTGGAGATTTGGGAGAAACATGAAAGGAATACTGTTTAGCATAACTTTTAGTATTGAACATGTGGTAATTGAGTAATATGGTATTGTTAGCACACTGTTTCTCTTTACCAAAGAAACTTCCCCTATCCCAAACACTATAGGGTTCATATCTAACTCAGGGGATCATCTATATTATATTATGTTTCTGTAATCTTAAACTATCGTATATATTAATCTCTTTCTTTATTTAGTAGTAATTATTTGTTTTATTTTTTATTATTATTGTGTAGGAACACTGTGATATACATGGATAAAAGCTGAATCACATTACTGAGGAACACACCTCAGTATGTTAAGGGTTTGAATGAGTTTTTAGATTTTTCAATTTCTAATCGATCTGTTGAAGGAAGAATAAGATTTCCATGTCCTAAATGTAAATTTAGAACATGGTTGAAGAGATATGAAGTTTATGAACATTTAATACTGAAGAAATTCCCTGGTCAATATTTGTGTTGGGTTTGGCATGGAGAATAGAATGTTAAATAAAGATTGAGTACTGATGTTAATCCATAGAATGAGGTCCCAATTTCATTGAAAATGGAAAATGAAATTCAAAACCTCATAAATAATGCATTCTGCACTACAAGACACCACTATCATCATCAAAACATATCCGAACAACCAGAATAGGGTGCTACAAATTGCAACGTGACAAGTGATGTTTTTGATACTGTAACACAAGCAGATCAAGATTGTAACATATCATTGGATCCTCCTCTTGATTCTATGGAGACAAATGTAAGAGAAAGCCTCACTGAAAAAAATGTGTTTCATGATTTATTTTACGATGGAAATCAAGAGTTTTATAGTGGGTGTTTGAAATATTCAAAGCTTTCATTTCTGCTGAAGTTATACCATATCAAATGTCTATGTAGAATTACAAATAAGGCAATGTCCATGATATTGGAATTGATTCATGATGCATTTACTGAAGAAAAAATTATAGAATCTTTTTATGATATGAAAAAAGTTGTTAAAAAGATTGGTCTGAATTATACAAAAATACATGCGTGTCCCAATGATTGTATGCTTTATTGGGGAGAGGATTCAAGTAGACAGAATTACAAGAAATTTTCTTCTTCTAGATGGCAGTCAAAGGGTGATGTTGGAAGTCTGAATGAAAATAATTTCATGGAGAAGAAGAAAAAGAACACACCTTCAATGGTTTTTCATTACTTTCCCTTGAATCCTCGATTGCAAAGATTATTCATGTCATCGAAAACTGCCGAACACATGAAGTGGAATTCTGTAGATAAAAAAATGCTGGGTTAATGAGACATCCAAGAGATTACCAATCGTGGAAGACATTTGATTCATTAAATCTAGATTTCATAGCTGATCCTAGGAATGATTGATTGGGATTGGCTGCCGATGGATTCAACCCATTTGGGACTTTGAGTACCAGTTATAAAATTTGGCCAGTTGTTTTGATCCCTTATAATATGCCTCTGTGGATGTGTATGAAACAAACATATTTTATCATTTTGATGATTATTACTAGAAAAAAAATGCCTAGAAATGATATTGATGTATACTTGCAGCCTTTGATTGATGAATTGCAGGAGTTATGAAGCAATGATGTTGAGACATTTGATGCTTCTTCTAAAATAATGTTCAAAATGCGTGCTGCTATAATGTAGACCATTAGTGACTTCCCTAGGCTTGGGATTTTATCTGGTTGGAACACTTACATGGGTTTTGATTGTCCTGTTTGTGAATTTGATTTTGATCCCAAATGACTACCTCACAGTAGAAAATGGTCCTTCTTGTGCCATCGAATATTTCTTGATGCATCTCACAAATTTCAGCTGAACAGATCAAAAATTAATGGTTCCATTGATCGTAGACCACCTCTAAATTTGTTAACTGATTCTAAAATATTGACACAACTTGAAAATGTTGAAACATAATTTGGGAAGGTTTATCATTAGAATGATAGCGGAAAATGGGTCCGAAGTGCATCATTAGGTGAAATCAGAACACAACAATGGAAGAAAAAAAGTATATTCTTAAAACTCCCATATTAGGAATTTAATTTGTTGTGGCACAATCTTGATGTGATGCATATTGAGAAGAATGTCTGTGATAATTTGATTTTTACATTACTTAATGAGCATGGAAGGTCAAAGGATCATGTCAATGCTCACAAAGACTTACAAGTAATGAACATAAAACATGATCTCTGGCTAGATGAGAATGAAAAGTATGCTCCAACCATTTTTGCAATGAAAAATAGGAATAAAGATATATTACTTCGAATTTTAAAGAATGTGAAGGTATCTGATGGGTATTCGAGTAACATATTGAGGTGTGTTGACTTGAATAATCGAAAGTTACATGGATTGAAAAGTCACGATTCACATATTTTGTTACAGCAATTACTACCATTGACATTGCATACATTATTACCTGAAAACGTTACTACTGTTGTACTCCAATTCTATACATTTTCAGGAAATTATGTGAGAAAGATCTACATCTATTTCAGCTTGAAAACCTCCAGGAGAGGTTTGTATTGAACCTTTGTGCAATGGAGGTGATCTTTCCTCCATCGTTTTTTACTGTCATGATGCATTTAACTGTGCATTTGGTTGAAGAAGCTAAATTAGGTGGTCCTGTTCATTATCGATGGATGTATCCAATTGAGAGGTATTTTATTTATATGTTTTTCATTTAAGTAAACAATTTTTGGCATTTAAATAACTTAATAATATTATTATTTTATTTCACAGATATCTTGGGCATTTGAAATCATACGTGAGAAATAAATCACAACTAGAAGGCTCTATTGCTGAAGGCTATTTGGATGAGGAGTGTCTTACCTTTTATTCCAGATATTTTGATGATATTGAGACAAGATTTAATTGAGTTGGACTTGTTGACGACACATCAAATCAATCTCAAATGCATCAGAAATAAAAAATATTTCCTTTTATTGGCTGATCAGTAGGGAGGACCTCAAATGTGATACTGACCGAATTGAAATTATTACAGGAACATAGATATGTGCTGCTGAATAGTGAAATTGCAGATCCATTTATTGAAGAGTTGAGGATACAAACAAAGAGACGAGAGGCTGAATATTAAATGAGAAAGATATAACAAAATTTGTGAATAAAGAGCTTGTAAAATGGTTTACATGACATGTAAGTTTATAAATATTGTAATAAATACGAATATTAGTTTGACACATATATTTTGTAAATCAATTAAATTATATTTCTTCTTTCAGATCATGAATACTGATACTCGAGCAGACTTGTCAGAAGATTTTAAGTTTCTTGCTAGAGGTCCTATAAAACAAGTTAGAAAGTTTGACGCTTATAATGTGAATGGATTTAGATTTATTACAGTCGATCGAGAAGTGGGTTTGAAAACACAGAATAGTTGTATATTTACATTTTCTAAAGTGGGATACTATGGAAAGCTACATGATATTATTGAATTATACTACCACATACATTTTTCTGTTGTTTTATTCAAATGAAAATGGGTCGATATTGTCAGAGGTGTTAAAAGAGATTCCTTGAAATTTACTTTTGTGAACTTCTCTCACTTGATGGATGTTGGTGATCGTGAACTACATGATCCATATATCTTAGCATCGTAAGAAAAAATGGTATATTATGTGAATGATGTTGTGGATGAAGGGTGGAGTGTAGTTGTTCATGTAATACAAAAAGATTTGTATGATATGTGTGATGAAGTGGAAGATTTGACCTCTGAAATTGAATTTCATCAACAACAGGAAGCAAAATTATTTGTCCATCATGATATTGAAAAAATTATTCTAGCAAGGTTGAATGAAGTGGATGAAGCAATGGAGTAGGAAACCGACATGATTGAAGGGAAAAATGATTGTATGTACAATAATTTATTCATTCAGCAACCACTTGTTTCATTTCTGCAGTCATTCATTATCATTGTTAAATATATTTTGTCTATTAGTAATGGGAATCTATTATCATTTTTAATTTTTTTCTACATATTTTTTTGAAATATATACTCTGAAATAAATTTTATTTTATTTAATGTCAGGAATGCCAAGGGAAAAGCGGTACACTATTTCATCTAGTTCTGTGACAGATGAGGATCCATCTGGCTCCCTCCCCACGACATCTGAGGAACCGGCTGCCTACACCCCTACACCATCTCCCCTTGCACCATCTCTCACACCATCTTTGGGTGTCCCATTAGAGGCTGAGTCGTCGAATCCCCCTTCAGAAGCCTCAGCAGTGGGGTGGTAAAACACCCCTTCCAGTTCATCATGGACATACTAGAGTGTCACTGTCATAAATACAAATTTTAATTAAATAAATTTATTGCATTTTTTATACTAATTTTTTTCTCATTTAAGATGAAAAAAATTCAACTGTGAATAAAAAGTTAAAAAGTTCAGATGTTTGGAATATGAATAGTGAGAAGACAGTCATGCCATTTGATTCTTATGGGGTCCCAAAGGATGACGCTGCGGGGTTACTTAGCCAGATTCTAGGCCAGCTGGAAGCGGAGCCCATTTCCCTTCCTATTTCTTATGATTATTGGAGACATATGACTCAAATATGGAAAAAATGAAGTTTTTTATTCCCAAATAAAGGTAATTTTATTAAATTATGGTCTAATTGATTGTCATGTTACTAATATGTTCAAAATTAATTTCTATATACAGCTTTACAGTTGCTGATGTGATAGAATGGAAGTGGACATTGAAAAATCTTGGTAAGAAATGGAAATATTTCAAATGGATATTGTGGTGTGATGTCAATGATACTTCATTGATCGTGTAACAAATGTATGAGAAGCTACCTAGTGGGGTACCAAAAGAATAGTGAAAAGTTTTTGTTGACAGACATCGTGATAAGAAGCGGATGGTATTGAAATATATATTATTATATTATCCTCATTTTACATTTATACATGTATATTAAGAGGATATGACATTGAATAAATTACTATTAAATTGAATTTTATTTATTTCAGGATCTCTCAAGACAGAATGCATCAAACCGGGCTAAGCAAGTCATCCCTCACACCGCGGGATCAAAAAGCTTTTCTAGAAGCCGAACGACATTGGTAATGTTTTAATTATTTTAAATATTTATAAGACAATATTATCTGTTTAATATATTTAATTTTTGATTTATATTTGATTAATGCAGTCACAAAGTTTAGGGCACGAAGCATCCCTAATTGAACTGTGGTTGGATGTTCACAAAAAATCATATGGAAGTTTTGTTAATGATACTGCTAAAGAAGTTAGGGTATGAAGTCAATTTTTTATTATAATAACTTATTATCAGTTTTTACTGTGTTAATATATATTGATATTTGATTTATAGGTAAAAATTAAAGAACTATGGGATGCCAATCCTGGGTAGTCCTACTCAGTCTCCCAGTATGACCTAGTTTCTAAAGTCCTTGGGAAAGAGCATCTTGGTAGAGTGTGCGGGATGGGTTTCTGACCCATACCATCTGAGGTATTTGGCATGCCACCAGGGATTCTAGCTGCATCTACTCCTGGTTATAGTCAGTCCATACCTGAAAATTCTCAGATGGAAATTGCTTCTCTACGAACCACAGTTCAAGATCAGGGGGCTCAGATATCCTCTTTACAGCAAGCGATGACTGCTATACATCAGCAGATAAGAAGATATGCCCTCGGTGGTAGTGCATCGACTGGTGGTCAGTAGGTAAATCACAAAAAAATCAAAATCATTTAGTTTGAAAACTTTCATTGGTTTTAAGTTTTAATATAAATATGAAACAATATTTAATTTTTAATATAATTTTCTTACAGGTGACATCAGAAAGTGGAGATGGAGGTGGAGAGGGTGACAATGTATCATCAGATAGCGAGTAGAGTTGTATTGTTGATGTGTTGAACAAATATGGGAACATTTGGTTTGTATATGTACCATGTGTGGCACATAGTTTCCACCACACATTTTCATGTCCTAACATTTTCTTGATTTCTCATGTTTCCTTTTATGCATTTTATTGATTTCTGATGTTTCCTTTTATGTCTTGATTTCTTGAGTGTGGTATACATCATTCCAGTTAGGACTGTGTTTGAATTGGTAGTCGAGATTTTGGATGACTAGGAGTTAAACCCATTGTTGATGTGATGAATAAATTCTCGATGCTTAATATTATAATATGTAATTATTCAATATAATCATCCAAGAAGGTAAACCATTCTGGAATTGGTATCCTATGACACTGTGAATCACAAAAACATGTGGATTGATAACTCTTTATTAGGAACTATTTTCTATGAAACCAATAGAAAATGATTTTCATTTTTTATAACACAAACATAATCTTGTTTTCTATTTGAGCCTAATATGATTCATATTATATAAATCCTGATTTCCTAAATTTTTTCATGAATATATAAAAAATTACATGTCATTCCATGAATAAAACCTTAGAAAACAATAATATCTCACAGCTAGTGTATCACCCAAGGTGAAATAACATCCAACTATAACATCAAACAATAAGAACAACAATCCCACATTGAGAACCTGGGTTTTCCCCCATATATGGGTTAGATAATCCCACAAAAAAACACATTAAAAAGGTCTGAAACACCTTAATATCTTATAAAACTTTCAAAAAAATTATTCAATAGAAAATAAAATGTCTTTGATACAACATTGTGACGCCATTACCTAGGTTCCACTAAACTAGTTCCCCAAACCAATGTGCCACATGACCATAGGAATTCTTCCTCATATACAAGAGGCTTCCTACTAGTATTGAGGGTCCAATGAGGTATGTGGGGATAATATACCATCTTTACCAGTGTAAAAAAATAGTATAAATCAATTTAAATGATAACCAAGTATGTTATAATAATAATCATGCATAATGTATTCAATTCCAAAGATTGGGTAAATCCTCGCAACCAATATAGTAAACATGTCAGTTCATACAAGTGTCATGTGTTAAGGAAAAAACAAAATAATAAAACCCATAAAAATCCTAAAATGGGTCTTGATGTCCATTTATTTCCCTCATACATGCTCCATACCATATCCCAAACCAACTATATATCAAAATGATTTTTCCCTTATACTTCCCTACAACCATGAGATCTACTCAGGTATCAATGGCATCCTAAAAAGGGTGTGAGTATAGGTTAATAGGATACCACCAATAGTGTCTAAAAAAATAAATATTATAATAACAATAATACTACATACATAAGTACAATTAAATAATGAACAAGGATGAAAAGGTAAACAAGTTCCATAATTAAATATCAAGCATTTAACCCTGTATATCCTTTAGTTTTATGATGACATCAAATCCCACTAAACCTTCTTCAGCCATGTCAAAATTATCTTCCATTAATATAAATGGGTTTTACATTTTCATTAACAATAATGGTAATTCATTAATCATTTCAAATTCATATACTATGGTGCACTAATCAGTTCACTCATATCATACACATAGGCTTTAGTGCCTGGAAATCCATTCCAATACACTATCCAAGCATAGGAAACTCCATATACATCATATCAAGTCCATTATTTCAAATTTCATGTCTATCCATCCCACATCAAAGATAAGGAATTACTTGTAAAAAAATTATTACCCATGGGTGGGATCTACTGTGTCCCTCATCATTTACTAATCCATCAATACACATTCCACAAGGTCAATCACACTTGAACTTTTTAACAAATTACAATATCAAGGGTGAACCTATTTCATTTCACCAATATTCACATAGTTTATCACTTTCACTGCACTTAACATAATTCCATAACTATTCTATTTTACTATTCATTCATAACAAAAACCATTGTAAATATTTTCAATTACATTTTATAACATGGATATTACCACATTTTCCATTCATTATTTATCCCCTTAGTTATCTCACAACCCATTTAACCATAAAATTTTTGATAAACAACCACTTATTCCATTTTTATATCCTTGAATGTTCTAAAACATCATTGAGTTGATGTCATTTTATGAGATTGTGTCTGGTTTGATTTGTTTTTCAGGGCAGTGGTGTAGTGGAAGCAGCCAATTTTTTTTTCTGGTCATCTTTTAGCGGCGGTTTTAACCGTCGAAAATAATATATAGGTAAAACTATGGCTGTAGTTAAAACTGCCAATACAGAGCCACACCCCCCCATCTGCATTCCGCAGCGGTTATCGGGACTTTAGTGACTGTTTTACAGCCATTGGATTTTATTTTATTAGCGGCGGTTATAACCGCTGCTAATAAAATAAAATCATGGTTTCATAAAAACCACCGCTAAAGTGGAGAGAACCTTCACGAAATGTGGCATCTACAAAGATTTTTTTAAATTGCTGCTAAATGGAAAAAACTGCAGTGAATAGTTTTCTGATGCCAAATTTAGCGGCGATTTCTGTAAACCGCTGCGAAAATAAAAAAAAATCATCACTACATGTCGGTTTTCTTGTAGTGTGTAACCATATTTCTACTTATCCTATACACATGTTATCCCCTGGGAACTTGTATTTCTCATATGGAGGTTCATAACCCGCACAGTGAGCTTGTCCAAGATATAACATATATCATTTCCGATGTATAAAGTCCTAATAACCCATGATCTCTTCCTTGGATTTCCATCGAAATTCACCTTAGTATATCTTAAAGTGTAAAAAATACATTCCTTCGATTCAAATTTAAATACTAAAAAGTCAAAGTACCAAGAATTCCATAACTATTTACAAAACACTAAGGAGGGTTGTGCCCAATAATACTTAATTTAGTTATTTAAGCGGTACCTTCCATTATTAAGGAATTACAATCATTTATTAAAAGTATTAAGGCCAAGTGTACTTCACATGGTAGCAACACCATACATGAAATGATATTAGATAAGCTATGTTAACATGTATTCCATAAATAATCACCAAGTTTGTTCCATAAGAATTTAGTCCTAACCACTTGGGATAGGGTTTTAGTCACTAGAGGATGACATAGAGGGGTGTCACATCCTTCATCTTTTTATTTAACTACATGTTTACATTTTTAAATATAGTGCACTCAAAGAGGGTTTTTATTAGGAAAACAATTAATTTAAGTCATTCAAGAAAAAAACCTTAAGGGAGGTTCAATCTTGAGGTACGTGACTAACAATATTGTCAAATTAATTTACAAGGGATACTATAATTAGGATTAGAGGTTCTAAAAATTAAATTCCAAATTTAAGAGGCATCGTACGGAAATACCAACATGAGGAACAACGACACAATTTATAAAACACTAATAATTTGAGGGAAAATCTATAGATAACCTACCTCATGATTAGGGAACTCTATTAAACCAATATTGAGGCTTTAATCGATTCAGTTCAAGAGAAAATAAAGAAATAGAAATTCACCATGAAAATAAGGTGAATTAAATTGCATAAAGATAACACAGAGGATGATGCTACAAGAAAAAAAATGAGAAATATAAGAGAACCACTTTCTGATACACATCTAATAATAACTATGATAAGATATTTTGAGACCATATGGGGGAGTTCATTACATCCCTAAGATAGGAGAAGAAAATATCCATGAGAGAGCTTCTACACATAGGTAAGAGGAAAATAAGAGGAGAAAAGAAATAAGGATGGAGAAATAAAATGGTAATTTCCATCCCCTTTAATGTGGTGCACAGTTTGGTTGAACAATTGGAAAAACCATGTGCTAACTGTACTTAATCCACTACCCAAGAGGGAGGCCCAGATGGTTCATGTGCATGGTTTGGGAAACTGAGCACAAACTGTGTGTTTCCCCTCTGTCCAAGACCTGTAGAAGGCCACATGTCCATGTGGCCCCTATCGCATGGTTAAACCCAAATTGCGAGAGATTTCCAACTCCATTGGATGAGCCACACAATTTCACCTATTGGGACACATGGTTTCAGACAAACCGCATTCCCTTACTAATCCTTCTAAAATTGAGTTTCTGTGTCTCGACAATTATGACTCTCAATTGGACACCTGAGGCACCCCTTGGGCCTTCAGACAAGTCTAAAAAACACGTTTAGGTGTTACAACCCTTGTAATTACCTTCCAAATCTTGGTTCAAAGAATATCTCACCCATAAAATGATAATATTCAAATTACCTTGGAATTTCATTTGATTCAAAAAACACGGGGCGCTAACAAGATTTTCACTTTCCAAATTTTATCTTAAATTAAAGTTTTAAGATGGTGATGATATCATTTTATCTATATGGTAAGTGTTAGTTAAATGATTATAATGTGTTACAATCATTTAATAAGGACCTTTATTAAATTTTATCTTAATAAAATAGAATCCCCTTTTATTACATTATATTCATTTGTAGTCCAAGATCCATATTATACTAATGCGTTGAGCTCTCTTTGGAATTTCGCTAGTCACTTAACTATTTAGAAAGATTACCCTATTAATAATATTATATATGACTCTTGGATAATTAAGTAGAAAAATCATTTCCTAAATCTATCATATAGATTATCCCAACTCTTTTACTCTAGTACTATATCTTTTATTAATTAATAACTAATTATTCCTAAAAGATCATTCTAAAACAAGCACCTGGTATTATTAGGGATTAAAATATTTTTCTCTCCCTACACAAGAAAATACATGTGCAAGAAACTTTGTCACAGACCTCCCCATTTGTATGATCAAGGTATTAATAATTTCTCACTTTTAAAGGAATTTAAGACTTAGTATTTTAAGGGATTTTTAATATCTCACCATCCTATCTCTTATATTCCCTTCATGAATTCATTCTTCAAATAATTTAGTTTTTGCATCCTTTACCTTAAACCAAATTAACATGTTTAAAAAAATTTAATGTATAAAACTTTATAAAACTCATGAAATATATTATTTACTAAAAAATAAAATATAGTTATATCTATACATATCTAAATGCATCCCATTTATAAATCATATAAAGCCATTTTATGTAAAGGTTTATAATCAAACAAAACCAAATTCCCCAAACAAGCAAGTATGGTGTGACAAATAGTCAACACACATTTTCTTAATAGATCTTAAGTCAAATGAATTGTGAAAATTCTGAACCAATGTCCCACTATTTATAAAATAATACTCAGGGGAAATATTAAATCCAATAAAATCCCAACACCTAATATTCCTAAATCATAATAAACCTTTACTACTAAGTTCACAACTCATAAAAAATATATATCCATGGTTGAACTTAGCTTAATCTTATGTCATACTTAGAATGTGACTATTTATATTCATGGTATACCATTTATAATATGTAATTTAACACTTAAAGTGTACATTCATTCATAATAAAAAAATTTATATTCATAAATTAAATAAAGTAGAGAATGAACTAAATAATTGAATAATTCATAAATTTAAACATGAGATAAACATTCATGAACGTTTTATAAACATTTAGTTATAAATAATTTACAATCATACAAATTTTATGTACATTACATAAATCAATAAATATGAACATTTCATATTTATATTAATATGAAATATTTTGTTTTATCATTTTATATGGTATTCAATATAAAAACTTTTATATTTTAGATATATGATACTTTATTAATATAAAAGATTTATATTCTATATGTATTTTTCATATTTTATGTAAACATTTTACATAATCTAAATATCACACATTCTATTTTATTTAAAGATAAAAAAATCCACCAAAGAACATTTTAGAATGGTTTAAATAAATTTTCAGACATTTCATATAGTTATTTTTGAAAACATCATAAATTTATATAAAATATTTTTATACTTTGAACTATTTCATAAATTATACACACTTTATAAATTAATCAACCATGTAAATTTTCATTAAACCTAGATCACATCCTCCAAAGAAATTTTGGTATGGTCTAAATCCCTATACCCATGACGATCAACATTTCTATGAATTTTAAGAATATATTTTCTATATAAAACAAAAAATTTATGTTTTTTATTATTATAAACTATTACATAGCTCTTCCAAAGTGATTATACTTTTCAAAATAATCATGATGTTATTTCTTGGATGAATCTATTTCAACCAGAGCCTTCAAAAGTTATACTTTTAAATTAATGATGTGGTTTTCCTAAAATAGGCCATGGGTTTCTTATGAAAATATCATTTCCATAAAAACCATGATTATTTTTAGCTAAAACTAAAATGTAAATATCCTATTTTTATAATGATTTGTTTTTATGAAACCCTTTTCATGCCCCATTTTTCTATAACATGGTGTGGTTTTACTATTTTCATAAACTATTCCTATTTTTTAGATAACCACATCATGGTTATAAAAATATTCATGAACCACAATAATTTTTAATAAAGATAGTCATGGTTTTAGAACAAATAAATTTTCTATATTGTTCATATATTTTAATCTTCAATCCAAATATAATACAAGTATCTTTGATACCACTTTTAGAATTTGGTAAGGAAATCCATTTTCCAAACATAGAAAAAAACCACTAAATCCATTTTCTATATGATAAACCCATTCATTTGAATTAACTATAACATAATTGAAAATATGACATTTTATTTTTTGAAACTTATCTTTCTCAAATTTTATACTTGAACTTTATATAGATCCCTTAGATGAAAAAGTATCCCTCATTTGATGGCAATCCATGAGCTATTTTGAATTTCCAAATATTTGAGAAGGATATTTTTAATCCATAGTATATTAGAACCATTATTTAAGGGTAGCAATAAAATAAAACTCCTCATATTGGATTTTATATATAGTATGTCAAAAATATAGTTCTAGAATCCATCAAAATGAGCTTATCCACCTTTTTTAATCACCATGGACACTCTCTAAGACACCATATGTTTCATAAACATTTAATAATAATGGTTAACATGAAAAGAAATTTATAGCTATTTGGTTTTTTGTGTCTGAATCATTGATCACTATAAATGATTCATTTCACACTCCTTTAGTGTTATATCATAATGTATAACTGATAATGATAACATTAATGGTGTTTTAATAGTAGTTGTTATGTATTATCATATAATTTATATACTTCAATGCATAAAACCATGATATGGTTAATTCCACCTTGTCATGGTTTTGATTTAGTACATATTTCTATTTTTATTCACTTAATGACTCACTATAAATTCAATGTTATCCAATAAATATTTTATTAACTAATTAAAACTGTCTAAAAATAATATAAATAAATTAGTTTAGTTTTATGTGATTTTTGATTAATCATCAGTCAGGTTCAGTTTTTTTAACTTAAGGAAATTGGTTTATAATTTGTTGATTTAAATTAGTGTCTATAATAGGTTAAATTTGATTATGTACACACCAATAGATAGAGAGACTTGGTGGATGTGATTCAATAAAACCTACCACTTTAAGTTCATGATTGGATTTGTACATGACAATAAGGAGTTTTCCACATGCCTTGTAATGACATATACATTGGTCATGAACCAAGTAAGAGACTGTTTCATATGCCTTATTTAAATATCTATATATATATGGGTGATTTGGATAATAATAACATATATTAATTAAAATAATATTGAAAAGGGATAAAGGAATTAGTCTAATTTTAATAAAAATACCAGAGGTGACCCAAATAATCATGAAATTAGGATTCAATTAAGGCAATGAGATTTTATTATATTATGATTCACTATTAATTTTCACACTTATACCTAGGTTCTTTATTGTTTGTGTATTAATTAACTTATAATATTAGTATTTTCACTATTCATTTAATTTATGCATTTAATGTTTACAATGTTAAAATATTTTGATTTCGTTGTTTCTTAAATTTTCATAGCATAAGAAAATGATATAAAGATCCCAATAAGAAATTATAGAAAAAACCAAATCTTGGATCATGTTGAACGAATCAGTGGATTAAAAATAATATTCCAAGAGTTTTATATATCAAAATATGCTCAAATTTGGTTAGATATAATATTTTATCATGTGATAAAACTTTCATAAAGATAAAAAATATGAATTAATCCATTTTTTTTGGAAATGGATTATTATGAGGAACCCTAAGAGGGGGTAAATCAAGGCTTTCCAATATTATCCTATTTTATCAACTTTTAACTATTTATGCTTCCACTACTCATGTGAATATTGAAGACATCAATTATTAGGGCCACTTTTCATGCTCTTTGTTATGGTATGATTTCATTTTCTAGTTTCTTATACAAATCTTCCACATTGATAGAATATGAAATGGGTCACACACTATTTTACTCAATTAAACCAATGTGATCTAATCTAATGGGTTTGGTTATTTAATTAATCTCACAATAGTAATACTATATTTCGTTGATCAAATTTATATTTAGGATGAAACATTACTTATCCAGGGGTTACTAATTAAGTGTGTTACACTCCCTCACTCGCTGATAATGGGTTCATTAGTCATATAAATATGGTCTAACTTTACATAAAGATAGAATCTAATGAACTCTATAACTTGGAATAATTGAATAACAAGTGTGATATGTAATATCATAAAAATATGTGCACCATAAATTAAAATGATAAATTTTATAGATCTTTACTAGGTTGTCTCTACGCTAAAGGACCAATATCTTCTTCCTTATTATTATTGAATATGCATGAATGCTCCCTTTTCTTCTTCTCTATCATTCTTCTCTTAGGGATATCATATATTCAGTAAAATCTCATTTTCTCTTATCCATCCCTCAGGGTATATAGATATACAATGTGCTTCCCACTCTTTACTCTATATACTCAAGTGTGAATATATATGGAATGTATCTTATAAATAAATTCTTCTCCAACTCATATCATTATCATACTATCATACATGGAGGTAACATATACCCATGCACTAAGTCTTCCAAATGAACAACCCATTACTCTATTATATCCAATCTTACTTCAAGATCCAAAAATACATCATTTATGAGTACTAATATTTTCTCATCAAATCATCATACTATATGTATCCTGGTAAGTCTCACCATAATCACAATATTCCTATTTTACCTCCCATATTTTTCTTATATCATCCATCATCCCAAATTCTATGAATATATCCTTAATATCTCTAATCACCACATACCCGACATTATTCAATTTAAATATATAAAATAATATATGCATACTTTATTACTCTCTATGTGTTGATGAATCCTCATTAATCGACATTTTTGTCAATATATATTCATCATCATAATGGTCACTTCTCCTTCATAATAATGAAAAATAAAATAACTTATCTAGAATATAACGATCATTTTTTTCTCTATTATACTCAATGAAAAAAAGTTACATTTGGAAGGATTCCTTGATATGTTAAATAAATCTCAATGTGAATCTAATATAAGTATAATCCTATTTAGCGCATATCACCTGGTACAAGAATAACTCTAAACTTGTTCGACACATCACATATACTAAAAATATGTAACACCCCATTATTTTAGTATGTATTTCCATTTAAATAACTATTGTGTTGAATAGATTATTTTTCCACACAACACCAAAATAAATCCAAACATGGTATATTTTATTAAGATAAAATATTAAAATATTAGATAAATATTAGTACATTAGGAGAATATAATAATAAACATCATTTATAAAAATATAAGTGGAATAAATCCATAAGTAAATAAAAATACCATGAACATGAAATGTTTATTCATATGGTTTTCCTTGAAGATTATACCCCTTGATTACAACTATGTAAATAAATAAAACCATTATAAGTATAATAGACATTTTGATAGAGAACTAAACAAATAGGATGAATTATTTTATAGATATATGTGAGGATATATATAGTTATATGATCATTGGACATATGGTTATTAGAAATATGACCATTGGTTACATGAACATTGGATTTATTAGATATGTGGTTGTTGGGTATACATGTATCCAATAGGTATATTGAAGCCGTTCAATTGTTATTAATTTTTTTTAAAAAAATAGTTCTCAAATAATAAATAATTATAGAATGAAACAAAAATATAATAACCAATCAAAATATTTTACTATAACAAATGTATTCTTATGTGTTATAAAATATTATTAGTATTATTATTATCAAAGAATTATTTTATGTGTTTACAGAGTTGAAAGAGTGATTATAATAGAAATAGGTTGATAAAATTGAATGTTTAAAAGATAAATAATTAATTTTAATGTGATTTGATTAAAATTATTTAACGTTAAAAAGAAATATTTTTCATAGAAATGTTTTTCTATGTATTTTTATTTTAATATATTAAAATGATCACTTTTAAAGAACTATTTTAGTAAAATGTATTTTTTTTATATATAGAAAAAATAATTTAACATCATATTATTACTTGGAATTGAATAATATTAAATTTATTTGTATGTTTAAAAACGTTTTTTTAAAAATTATGAGTTACATGATCTTATATTAAAATATATTTTTATCACTTATAGAAACTAAGTCAAATAAAATGGAATCCATACGTAAAAATTAGGTAATAATATTATTTTCATTTATAGGCATAAAAATAAGTTACCATGGTAAAAATTGTGTTAATACAGTAGAGGTAAAATGAGGTATAAGGGTTTAACTACTAGGAAAAGAAAAAAAATTTATATCATATAACCTTATCCTTAAATGAGTGGATGAGGTCATTATTTACCTCACCTTATCCTATCTCCATTATTTTTCTACTTTAGATCTACTTTCCATGTAAAAAATAAATACCTAACACATTACTCTTAAATATCTATCCAAATCAGCTCCCTAAAAAGACTCTCTCATGTTTGGGTACCTCTAGTCATAATAATTAGTTCAAAATCCTTTATTTACAAGAGGATCTCTTAGAGAAGATTAAAGTCTTTAATGTAAGTATTATCTTCTCCTTAATTTTTCTTTTTTATCTTCTTCATCCAACTCATATTAAATTTAATTTATAATGTTAATAAATATATTTTTTAAAATATTAATCTTATTAAAAAGTGATATTATTACTATACAATAACATGTTATTACTCATTTAGTCCTTATAATATATTCTTATTTTGGTCGGTTTTACCACCTACATGAACGATGTTATAAAGTTTACATCAATAATGACTAAGAACACATAAATACTAGTGTTATTATATAATAAATATTAATTTAAGATTTTTTTTGATAATTATATAATGGTAACATGTCAAATTATAATCATTAATAAATTCAATTATTTTTATTAATTCAATAATCATAAAAAAAGAGATTTTAATCACTTTTTACAAATCATCAAAAAAAATTCATAAAATGACCATTTGACTCAAAAAAATATCAAACACATATATTACATATTTATTAACATTCTATAGGTAATGAAACCATGATCATGGAGTGAGGATCAGAAACACCAAACTAAAGCTTGAGTAGAGAAATATGACGTTTAACACCCAAATATTAATTTTAACAATAAATAATTAATATGTGGGTAACAAGGAATTATAAATAAATAGTTTCAAGTAAAATAAATATGATTATGATTATGATACATATTAATAATAATACTATATTTATTATATTGGGATTTAGGACATATCTGACCAGGTTAGAATCTAAGGCAAGGGTTTTTAGTCCCAATTTCCTTTCTTTGAAACATGTTTTGTATTATTCAACTATTTTCATATTTATAGATTATATTCTACCTATGTGACACATTTTATCATAATTTTATTCTTATTAAGGTTATTTATAGTTCAATTTCATGTTATGTCTTTTATTTTCAATTTTTTTATTCATTAACAAAGTTGTAGTCATTTTTATTGACTCAATATCTTTTCCTTGAGTCATAATATCTATTCTTTGACCTACTTTTATGATATATTATAAAATTATTTTTAATAAATGGTATTTTTATTTATATCTAGGAAAATTACATTTTAATTTTAAAATATTATTTTTTGATCAATCTATTAATTCATAAAAATTTGATATTATTAAGAATAATTTTCATCCACTATATTGGATATTTTTCTTAAATTTATATATTAATTCTTTACAAAAGATTTTATTTTATTATTTTTAAAGATAAATATGTATTCACTTATGTACCCTTCTTATTTATCTCTATCTATTTTCCAAATTAAATTTTATAATTCCTTTTTTCGATGTGGGTTTCGAATTTTTTAAAATATTAAAAAAGAAAGTTCTTTCTACTTTTATAAATTTTATATTTTCCACTCCACATTTCTTATATTTAACCATTATGACTAGTTTGAGGTAACATTTTAGGATTTTATCTTCAATATAATGCTTTAATAATTCTTATTTTCACATTTTCATAAACGATTTTGAAAGGGACCTATAACTTTGTATTTACGAAAATGGTACAAGATTTTTGAGAAAATTATTTTTATGATTTAACTTCCATTTTTATCTATATCACCTATAGATCACTCTTTGATGGAGTTATGTTTCATCAATTACCCTCTAGATTCTCTTATGTTATGTTTCTTTTACGTGATTGAATTTTGGGTTTCGACCAATCCAATTTTTGAGTTATTATTATGTGATACCATTTGAAATGTTATGAAACCCATTTACTTTGTATGGATTGATCAATATTTAAAGTATTATTGATTTCACATGGCACACATATGTATAGTTTATCATTATGTGATATGTGGGTTTGATATTGCCCTCCAATGATTTGGGAAAAGATTTATTTATCACGAGATGATGATTATGTGAGAACCTGAATGTATTGAGCTATGTTCATAACTTATTCATGTAACTGATTGTGTTAAGATATATCTGTATCTCTATATATGGACCTGATTGCGTTAAGTTAATTTCAAAGATTTATGTATGGACCTAATTTATTTGATCTATGTTCATAACATTATATGTGGACCTATTTTCATTGATCTATGTTTATTAGTATATGAATGAACCTAATTGCATCGAGATATATTCATAAATCTATGTGTGGACCTGATTACACTGAGCTATATTCACAACTTTATCCATTGAACTGATAGTATTGATATTTGTTCACAACTCTCTTCGTGAAAAAAATTGTGTTGATATTTTTTCACAACTCTATATGCGAACTCAATTGTGTTTAGCTATGTTCATAACTCTATGCATGGAAATGATTACAGGTAGCTATGTTCAAAATGTTATGATTTCCTATAATTTTATTTGTGCCACATTTTTATATTATACAACATTTTTATGTTATATTTACATGATCTATGATTATTTTCACATGTTTCCAAGATATTATATATTTTTTATTATTCTATGATGATCCTTTTATGGTTTTATGTTTCCATGTTATGGTTTAAGTCATTCTATCATGTATTATGATTAAATATTATAATCCCATGATCTTTATAATCATATAGTTATCCCACATTCATTATTATGATCTAACATGTTATGAATCTTTGATAAGTTCTACCCTTAATGAGAATTTGATATCAATCCTTAATATGTTTCCTATTTCTCTAAGAAACTACATGAAGGAATGTGTCTAAGAGGAATTCTTGTGTAAATAAGTTTATAAGAAATGTTGAAGTAATGATGTGAAATAAAACATCTATGCATCTAATCTCCAAATATACTAAACCTTTGGGTTCTAGGATTATGTTTTTATTTATGATATGTAATGTTTAAATTATATAAAATGGTGTAAGATCTATATACGTTATTCTTGGGTCATATCATGGATCTAATAAATAGAGTCTTTAGATATTACCTCAATAATTTTTTTTAATATTATATCCTCATATATTCTAAGAGAATGAAGAGAATGAATATCATTTGGTAATTATGTTGAATACCTTGAGAAAGGAGAAAATATATGCTGAATTTATAAAGTATAAATTCTGGTAGCAGAATATACCATTCTTGTTCCATTTAATAATAAGTGAGGGTATATCTATGGATCCTACAAAAAGTGATGCAATTAAAGAATATCCTAGAACAAACACATTATCAAAGATCTATAGTTTTCTTAGATTAACTGGATAAAATCGATGCTTTGTAAGAAATATCTCATGACTATCAAATACACTTACCAAGTAAATTTGGAATAGAGTCAAGTTACATTGGATATATTAATGTGAAGAAAATTTCAAGGAGCTCAAGAGAAGGCTTGTCACTGCACCTGTACTCACACTTATTGGAGTGGATGTTAGAGTGGCTCCTTACTCCCTTATCCCTTTTTTTATAATTAAAAAATCTCTATCATTTTATTATGTTTTTACCAGTTTTATATATATTTTAGAATAATTTTGACTCTTATGAGCTATTCATTATTCTTTTGTCACTTAAATTATAATGTTGAAGGATTTATCTAATTATAAAAACTTAAATATCTCAGGGGATATTTTAATAAGCTTATGTATGATTTTTTAATAATTTTATTCATCTTGTCTTTCAAGATTTTGGTAATTGTAATAACTTATTTATAATATAACTTCTTACCCATCGACTAACATATGAAATGGTTTCTTTTATATTGGATATATCTTTTTCTGTAATGAATTATTGAAAAGCAAAACTTATTATGAAATGAAATTTTTATAAATTATATCTTGTTATGTATTATGTTTTCATATTAAAACTTATTACATATCAAGATTTTTTTATCAAAGTATAATATATTATGTATAAATATTACTTTGTCTTTAAAGTCATACATTAGTTCTAGATTTCTTCAAAGGATTAATTATTACATTTTTGAAAGGAAGTCTTATGAAATTATGAATAAGTATTATGAAATAAAGACTTGAAAATCAACCTAATTCATAATTCTTATAAAATTAAGTGAAAGCCACATAAAATTAATGAAAGTCATACATTTTTATATATATCATAAAATAAGCTATGTATCCAAGTCTTATACATTTTATAAAATTCTTACGGTTTATAGAATACCTATGAATTGAAAGTATTACGAACTAAAATTCTTTCAAAATGAAAGTATTATGAAGTGAAATAATACCCCTACAGAATTCAGGTTGTTAAAATCTTGGCAAAGGGAAATACCCTTATTCTTTTTGGGAGTAGTTTAAATGAACCATACACACTTTCTATTTAACTTACATTTTTGGTTTCTGATAAAGTTATAACCCTTACACTTATTTGCTTTAGTCCAATTAAATTTACTAATACCCTTAAAAGTTTACTATACTAAAATTTTTATTTAGTATTTAATTAACCTTATGGTTTTCTATTACGACTATTATGATATATATAATGAAAATTATGGTTTATACATTGAAACTTATGTTTGGGAGTTTACTTTTTTCCTCAGTTTTTTAGATTTATTTATCATTTTCTATGATAGGATTATCTATAGTATTCAATGATTACTAATCTAGGTAATTTTATCAAATTTTAAATATTTTAAATTTATATATATATATTTTCATGATATTTTAGGAAACTTAATGGGTGAATATTATAGAGATTATTGTGACACTACATAATGACTATTTGTATCATAAAGATGGATTAACCAAATTTAAAGTAGTTCTTTATCATTTTGTAGAGAATATTTTGATTTATATTTTAAGAATGATTGATGAAACTGCTATGATGAATTTAAAAATAGATGAAGAAGGATAAATTTCTCTAAAAATAGATTAAAAAAACCAAAAAATTGACAATGAATGATTATTTTAAAAAGAATGTCATGTTACCAAATAAACTTGATCAAATACAATGAATACTACTAGGACTTATTATCAGAACTTTATCGTAAAAAAATCTACTGCCTAAAGTAATCAAAAACTACCATGACATCTTGATCCTAGAATATTTATATTTGGTTTTATAGAGCTATAATTCCTTTTATTTTACACTATTTTTTTAGGTGTTAGTTTATTATTTTTTATTCAAAACTAGGAACTTGTTTAAATGGTATGAGTTTGATAGTTATAACTTCACTAAAATGGTATGTGTTGTATTGGGTTATGACTCCCCATTAAACATCAGGTTGTTGAGTGGTTATGATTCCACTAAAAAAGGTAGGTTTTAACAAGCTGTGAATCTCATATAGAATTCTATTATTATAGTGCGTTACATTTCTATTACTAAGTATAGAGAGGTAAATAGTAGATGTATGAACTTTTTTTTATCTAAACCTCTATAAAAATTATTGTGTTTATTTATTTTCAGCTACACTTACACTTACTAACATTTTAGTTTAAATTTAATTTAATTTATTTAAATTTTAAACTAGTTAATTCATGCCCCTTGAACTTATCAATTATCTCAACCTAGGAGAATAATCGGCATCAAATAAAGATCTTGAAAATATAATTTTTCACCATTCCAATACATCTGACATTGGCTCTAGTGAATATTTATTGTTCACTAATAATATTCTAGACTTAATAATCTAATTTAAATATTAAATTTGTTGAGATAAAAGGTTTAAACTACAATTATTAATGGATTCCTAAAATACCACCATACTTTTATGGAAACAATTATGGATACTAGAAAAAAGAACAGAATCTTACCTTAAGTACTTGAGTATTAAACATTGGAATTTCATGGTAAAACCATACAAATTACTTGACTCAGACCATAATTCCTTGATTGGTAATGATGCAATAAAGCATGTGCTCAACTGCAAGGTTATGAATATTTTATATTATTCTATCAGTATAAATACTTTTATTCATGTATCTATATGAAAAACTACTCATTATAGTTAGATAATTTTTTAATTTATACATTAGGGAACATAAAAACTAAATAGAAACAAACTTGGATTATTATGAAATGAATATCAAGACTTCACGATGGGTGAAAAATAATATGTTAACCAGATGTTCCATTGGTTTATGAGTATTGTAAATAGAAATAGTTTTATTAGAGATTCCTTGGATAATAAAATTATTATTGAAATATTTTTGGGATATTTACCATAGAAATAGAATGTGAAGAAGGTTTCCATTAATGAAATCAAAAACTTCAAAGAATACATGCTTGATGAACTCATTGGTTCATTACTTCAATACAAAATGGAACTCAAGAACATATTGATGATGAAGAGACTTCAAAGAAGAAGTGTGTTTATTTTAAATATTATATAAAAATAACTAATTACTCTTTTAATTCTAAAATACAGGTAATAATGTAAGGAACCATATTTATAAAACCCTTTCCATTATGTTTTCTAAGGCCTGATATATTCAATAGGGTGTTTGGTGTATTTTTATTGTTAGTTCTTCTAAGTTTATTCTCATAGTCATTTGATTGACCATGAGACTTGAATTTCCTTCTTGTAGTTAGTTGTTTGTTTATGTGGTAGGTTGGTTGTCCATTCAGTTGGTTAGAATGATAATTTATTTCTTTCATGCTATCAACTATTTTTTTATGCAGTAGGTTGGTTGGTTATGCGACCGGTTGGCATGATAACCTATTTACATTGTATGGTTAGTTTTTTGTTTATATGATATTTTGGTTAGTCATGATATCAGTTGGAAAGGAAACTTGTTTCTTTCATGTGATCAATTTTTTATCTATATGGTAGGTTGGATAGTGCGGTAAATTTATGAATTATAAAAATTTATGAAATTTATAATTTTCCTCATAATACCCCTAAAATTCATGAATATGATTTTTAACATAAATTTGGTATTAATATTTTATTATGGGTATTTAAAGGCTGTATCAAGGAGGATAATTATATCCTTGAATTTCCTAATGATCAAGTCTATTAATGAGTCATTACACATGGGATTTAATGAGATCCTCATTAATGATTAATTAAAGTCTTCCATACGATATGAAATCTTGATGGTTTGTATCTTTAATTCAAAAAAATATATATTTCCTTCATTATTTCCTAATTTATTTCTTTCAATACAGGAGGTTATAGTGCCTTTACCTTGGAGAAGTCCAACCCTACTCCCACTGGTTTGAGTTCTTCCTATGGTGATTCCAACTTATGAGTGAAGTCACTACTTTGGTTCAGGGAATCATGTGAATCTTCTTTCTTCTAGGCAGGGGATCCTCATTATCTACCTATTTATGTTAACATGTGGGGATTTCATGTTTTTTCCTTCCATTGTTTGGATAATAAGGCTCATATTAATATAGATAATGGATTGTATAGATCTGAAGTTGATGGGAATGGTGAGAAATTGCATGTTTTACTACTTTGATGTTATTTATTCTAAGATTATACAAGTTTCTTTCCATTACTAAAAATCATGGGTGTTGAGAGCCCTTATTATACTGTAGTTGATATGCATGTGATAAACTTACTGTGCTAATTGTTTGATCACACCCTAAATAAAATTCTAAGAACTTATATATGCATAATGAATTGGTTTCTTATAGAAATCTGGAATTGTGTGAGAATACCATTGCTAAATAATGAAGTAAAGTAATGTAAGACCTTGAACCTAAATTTTGGAATTCAGGATGTGATGCTATGTGTGGTTGTTCTTGTTGTGTTTCCTTGTGTGATGAGGATTATTGTACAATGATGACAGTGACTGGCTAGGTTGTGTAATGTGTGGGGTAGTTATGTGATGGTTAGTTGGCATGATATGCGATGTGGGTGGTTGTGTGATGGTTGTGTTGTGTGGAGGTTGTGTTGTGTTGTAGTTATGTTGTGTTGTGGTTGAGATAAGTGTTTTTGGAGATGAATGGATTGAATTATGTGGTGTTGCAGTGAAGGTTTATGTGAGATGGATAAAATATTCTACGGTGTGGCTCTACTAGTTTATTAGTTATCCATAGAATAAATTATAACACTGTAATGAAATGTTATGGCTTGGTAAATAAATAAGAATGGACTGAAATTGATGTGTGGTGATTGGCTTAAAAAAATTGATCGATAAATGAATGGGTAGTGTAAAAGAGAACAAAATGGATTAGTAAAGGGGTGTTAATAGAAACTCATTAAAAATAGAAAATGAACAAACCTTTAATTAAAAGTGTAATTGTGTGTCCATGTGTGGTGTTTTCATGGTGCGATGCATTTATTGGTGGTAGCGGTCATGATGAATGTTGTATGATGTAGTGGTGGTGATGTGGAGTATACTAGTATAGTCGTTGTAAAACCATTGGTTGGGTGTTGTGTTCTATCTATCCATCATATATTTTTCATTATTTAAATATGTTCTCCACCTAAGTTGGACAACCTTACCAATGACCAAAGGTTTTGGGTTCTTGGTTTTTTACCCAACATTCAGTATAGTGGTGATATAGATGGATAACTACTCATATTCTCCACTCTTCCTTACATAATGATGATAAAGGTTGGTGTTGGGATTAACCAGTGGTGAAGAGTATGTGATATGTGGTGGGGGTCATGAGTAGTGGGATGAATTCATGAGGTTTATTTTTTTCACATTCATGATATCTTACAACCCTGGTTATGTCATGAGGTTGTGATGTGATGAGGCTTTGATGTGATGAAGATATGATGTGATGTTATTGTGATGTAATGAGGCTGTGATGCAATGATGACCAATTCTAGTACCATATTTTAGACCTTGTGAGGGTGGTATATGTAGGGATTCATCCTAGCCCACATTAGAGATGGATGGATATGTGATGTGATATGTATGGAAGTGATGAGAGAATATGTCATTTGAAATTGGGGCATGAGAGTGTAAAATTATTAGGGAATCTATTATAGGGTGACTTTTTTATGTTATTGATACTATTTTACTACATTGGATGCATTATTTGGTGAGTAGTCTATGAATATGATAGGATCAGTTATTTGACTTTTTTAGGTGCTTGTTGGTTCTACTGTTCATTTACCAGCACCATAAAATGATATTTTCCCATGTACACTATATATCTTGGGTATGATCCTACTAAGTATATTTGTTATACTCACACTATATATATAAACTATTTTTATAGTTTCTAGGAGGACTTTGGGGACTGAGATGCACATTAGTAGCTTGTGTTTTAGAGATTCTGTTGAGTCACTTCCACAAGAGTTGTCTTTTGGTATTTACTTGGAGAATTTTATTTTTATTTTTTTAACATAGTTCATGAATTATGGGAAGGTTTTGTGTTTACTTATATATTATGTTCTAGAGTTTCTTGGTATTTTTTATCTTATCTCTTGATCCTATATTATTTTAGAGGATAATACCTTCTATATGTGAGATTTTTATACTTTTGGTTCTTGTCACCAACCCATATCATACTTGTGGAAGGACTTGGGAGGTTATTATCTCTCTTCCTTCATTACTAGACTAGGAGGGGTAACCCTGGTGGGAGAGGGTCATGAAAAATTGGTATCATAGGTTTTTTTGAGAGATAAGATGGATTTTGGGGTTAGGAACTATGATAATTACATGGGTTGGTAGGGAAACAATGCTAGTTGAACTTGGTGCATGACATAAGCTAATGATACTTTTTAATACATGAGATTTTATCCCCCCATGATCCAATGCAAGGACTTTGAGATTATTGAATGATTAAGTGAACTAGTCCTATTTGTAGGGTAGAGACCTAGGGGAGGTAGATGCATCATGATTGGTTGTGTTCATGCATGAATTAGGTAGATGCATCAACCTCTCTTGCTCTTTTTTTCTTATTTTGAAAGTTGTGCTTAAGGAAAATATCACATCCATCCCCTAACCACATACGATCCAAAAACCATAGGTATGAAAAATGGTGATTTTTGATCTTCCCAAAACACAACCCAATTTTTTTGTTTCATTTTTTTCCAGTTTTTTCTTTCAAATATATATATATATATATATATATATATGACAATAGAGGTGATAGTAACATACAATGAATGATTCCATGGCCTTCCCCCTATCATAATGAATAATCCCCCCAGCAAAATATCCATAATAAAGTACATCCCAGTACACCCAAATATTCCTTCCCCACACTTATTCTTTTAAATATCATGAAAAAAATTTAGAATAAGGTAGGAATGGATAAAATAGTCTTGTAATATGTCTCATTTCCTAACAAGGTTGTTCATGGATTCTACAATCTTAAAAAGGATTAATGCAAGGTTGTTCTAAGGATAGGGGCTAATAAAAAAATGCCTCAAATCATTTTAAAAGTGACTCTATTCAGTCATAGCTTGGATAAGATGAAAAAAAGGTTATATAAGAATAAATGCTGAAGTTTCTCAAGAAATAGACTATAGAAATAATGGAAAATATTGGTTCATTGGATGTATCATGAATGAGATTAATGGTTGGGTCAATTACTTATGACAATACATACAAATAATTAAATCAATTAATGAAAATTTCAAAAATTCAAAACCTGACCAATTTTCAGAAATATTTCATCTAAAATGATTAAAATGATCTTATAATTCATGATTTATCAAATACTAATCCACATTCTTATCTCTACTAATTAGTTTTTCCATTTTTCACATTCAAAATTTTTGACAAATAAATTTGAAATTCATGGAATGGTAATTGCCCTAAGCAGTTTATGTCTCCTAGTTCATTTGATTAAATAATGAATCTAGTTTGGTTCATGAAAATTGTAGTTAATTCTCTAAAAAAAATCAAATGTTGGGATTACAATATAAAATTATAGAATTGAAACTCTTATTCCCCTTTCATTGAAGCTTCAAAAATGGGATGTATAGGTTCTTATTTAACTCTTTTACGATATGTATTTCTTGTGTAGCTTATTTTACTTTTGCTTGCTTTCGCCTACCTTTAACCTGATAGTCCTGAAAAAAGGAAAATATAAAAGTGAAAGAATAGTTCATAACAATGATATTCTAAAAATATTTTGGGTATGTGTTATTTTATCTAAAAACATAAAATAAATAATGAAAAATACTAAAAACCTTGAGTTGCCTCCCGAAATCACTTTTTTTACCATTGTTGGCTCAACCTTACCTTTTTATCTTAGATGATTGATGGTGGGAAAGAGGTTACCTAATTCAGATCTACAAAATGTTGAAGCCTTGATTAATCAGTGTATATTAGTCCTCTCATTTTCTCTAAAAATAATTTTACTCTTCTATTATTGAAAACTTTTTCAATATCCATAGACCCAATCCAAAAGTTCTTTTCCCTTATTGATAAATCAAATGTCACTTCTCTAATTTCCAAAATTTATTCTCCTTCCTCAAATTCATCTTTTATTAATCTTACTCCACTATCTTCTTCCTTTTCCAGAAACTTCTTATCCTTCTTTGGCTTGTTCACACTTCCTTATTCAGTCTTTACAGCAGCTACTTCAGCTCTCCTTCCTAATAAAACATCGTACTCTTCTATCATAAATTTATCTCTTGAAAAATCATCAATTGGTTTTTCTAGATTCTACATCACCCGGTACAGATTGAATTTTACCTCTGATCATCTAACTCTCAAACTTAGATATCCATTTGGAACATCAATCAATGCCCTTCCGGTCTATAGGAATGGTATTCCCAATATTATTGTCACCTCCTCTTAATCCATGCCTATCACTATAAAATCTATTAGAAAATATAACTCATCCACTTTGACGATGACATATTCAAGTATTCCTCGTGGATATATCACTATTGTATCATCTAGTTGAAGCATAACTTGACTTGGTTGCATCTCCTTCAATCCCAGGCTTTTGAATGTTGCATATGAGATTATATTTACACTGGAACCTAAATCACATAAAGATATACCAAATTAATTAGTACCAATGGTAATTGGAATAGAAAAACTACCCAGATCACATTTATTCTCTAGTAGGATGCTTGAAACTATTGCTGAACTTTATCCTTATAGTGGAATGGTGGATAATTCTTCAAGATTCTTCTTATTTTCACCAACTCATTTATGAACTTTGCATACACATGCATGTTTTTAATTTCCTCAGCGAATGGTATGTTGATGTGTATCTTCATGAATATCTCTAAATACTTTTGCTTCTTCTCATCAATATTCATCTTCTTTTCTCGATACGGAAATTGAAGTGGCGATTGGTACGATGGTGGTACTTTTTTATCTGTATTCTCCTCAACTTCTGTATTCTTTTCCTGAATTTCTTCAAATTCTTGTTGTTATTTATGTCCTCCAAATTATATTCCACTCCCTCATGTTGTCTTTCCACTTCTCTGGGCACCTTGGAATCTCTCCTCTTTGCTTTTCTCTAAGTGTCTTAGAAATATAACCGACTTGACATTCTAAGTTCCTCATTGCATCTTGTTGGTTGAGTGAGTCATTTTTTAATTCTCTAATTGCATTCCCATTTTTTTTGATTATGTAGTTAGATCTTTAAGTGCAGCTCCTATGGTGGTCATAACTGATGCAAGGGTCTCCTCCAGAAAATGGACTTGACTGCTAAGTGTTGGTCCTTATTGTTGAGGTTGAAAACCTTGTAGTCTCTACTAAAATCCTTGACCTTGATTTTGATTTTTTTTGTAGTTGTTTCGGACTCCATACCTATGAAAATGTTTTATAATTGTAGTCAATATAATTCACATCTTCATAGTACATACCTTGGGGATTTTGGTGGGCCATCATCACATCCATCTTTCTTATCATTGTCTCAATTTGAGCAGCTATCCATCTATTTTCCACCACATGTTCTCCTTGTACTCTTACTTATTCTAGTTGAAATTGAAAATTGTTACTTGACATCTCATCTAGTAGCTCATAACTTTACTCTAGTGAATTCCTCATCGACTAACCTCCTACAACAACATCTACTAAAGACCTATTCCCCTGCGATAATCCTTTATAATGTTTTTATTAAAATCCATATCACGATGCCATTATGAAGACATAACTTTATCAATCCTTTGAATCTCTCCCATGAACTATATAATGATTCTTCATTTAGTTTCTCAAAATTTAAAATGCTTACCCAAAAAACCATAGACTTTAATGGTAGTAAAAAACTTGTTAAAAACTTTCTTACCAGATCATCCTAGGTTGTGATTGAATGTGGGGGAAAACTTTGGATCCACACAAGTGATTCGTATTTTAGTGAGAATCTGAACAGCCGAAATCTCACATCATCTTTTTTACCGTTTGAGAATTGGAACACATCACAAATCTCTAAGAAACTTCCTATGTGTGTGTTGGGATCTTCATACGGTAGCCTAGTGAATTGTAACGAATGAATGATCATTTTAATTACCACCGACTTGATCCTGAAGTGTTGAGCAGCCAATGGTGGTATTAGAATGATAGGGTTTACTTATATGTTATATGTTCTTCCATAGTTGATTAGTTCTTGGCCCCCTTGATTCCTTCCTTGAATTTGTGGTCCAACTGGTTGGTCCAGATCATGTTCGATTCCTTGAAATTGGCCTCTTCCTACCATAGTGTCTTGTTATTTTTAGTGATCTTCTTGCTACTTCCTTTACTGGTGGAGTGTTTTCTTTAGCTCAGGGTCAAAAACAAGATCTTCATTCTTTTCCTTCTGATGAGTGGAGTAGTCACGTAGTTGATTACTACCTGAAACTATAGAATGAGATGAACAAGTGCAAAATAACTAATTAAAATAAAAACAACAATCTAAATTCCTTAATAATTTAAACATACAGGTTATCATCCCTGACAATGACACCAATTTGACAGCCCATATGGCGTCCTTAATTCGTATAGAGCTATCCAAATTTAGTAATTTATAAAACTCAGACATTACTAACTAAAAATGTAGTACTTGGTACGTCTGAGTGTTGAACCTACAAGGATGATCTGTATATTCTAAATTAATTGGGAAATTGGAATTGAAATTGATTGGTTGTCTGTGATAAAAGAGAAGGATTGATTGGGGTTTTAATAAAGATGGGAGGCATGCTAATTTCAGTGAATTTCAGGTTTGTGTGATAGGGATTTACTTGAAAGTGCGTTTATTTAGTTTTGGTGTTGGAATTGGGTAAGTAGGGATTCTTGGTATTGGTATCCTATCATATTCCTATTATTGGACCATTAGAATTTTCATCTACTAGATTCAATCACATGGAAGGTGACCCAAAACCATGTTTAATCATAACCGGCCTATGCTTCATAATGATCATACACAACATAGATTGATTAATTGATGAAATTAAATTAAATGAATAACCTTAGAATGTAGAAATGGTCGTGAAATACGAAAAGAGAGAGATTTGGAATTTAAATAATGAGTTGAATCAATCCAAAACATGAATAAGATAATTAAATAATCCCTAAGTATCACATTTCCCTATGATCACATCACCCGACACAAATGGGACTACTTTCTTAGGATAAGAGTGAGCGTTATGGGTACTCGAAGAAGATAAGTGGAAAAGAGGGGATTTAGATCATCACTCCTTTTTCTATTGGTGTCTCTTTGCCTTGTGCTAGTCCCAGAGTATCTTAGAATGGCACCCGAAGGCCTCCTTTTATAGCCAAAATTTGTAGTGTGTCCTACAAAGCATATTTTATTTTTCACAGATCATCGTCAGCACGATGTATAACTGAGGCACACGTTGTGTACTTCAGATCTAATTTCTCCTCTGCTGCGTTGAATCCACTAAAACTTCATACGTTGGTTTTGGATTTGGTCATGTCGTGTACCTGAGGTACACATCGTGTACTGGAGGTTCATAGCATGCTCTGTCGTCATGACTTATCTGCAACATTCAATGAACTGAAACTACATGTCGTGTACTTGAAGTACATGTTATGTACCTGTTCTGCTCTAGAATTTCCAGATTTTCTTCATCTTTAAAAATTTGGTGTCATTCCATTTCGCTTCGCTCACAGCCTCAGTGGTCTTGTAGCTCATTTTCCTCATATTTTCGTGACTTTTTTAAATAATCATAGTTTCCTACCATAAAAAATAAAATAGCTCAATTTGATATGAAATAAGCAACATTATGAAATTAAATACAAAATTCAGTAAACAAAAATACTCTAAAATATATACATGAAATTGACTTATCAGAGTGAGATTATGCTTGTGATTATAGTTGAGATAAATTTTGGTCATTTTATTTATTTTTCTACTAAGGGTTATATATTCATTCTTCTCTATTTCTCTTGAATTCATATTTTTTTATAGCATATAAACATGAAATAATTTTTCATTTGATAGTGGATGTGGTTTTCCTTATTGATTATTCTTGTCTAATTATTATATCTAGGTGATTTTACATCTATTGTTTCCATTATTATAGCTTCAATTGGTTTATTAATATATTGCACCACTATTCTATAATATGATCATATTGGTATAATCTCCCCACTATATCACATTAGACCCTAGTTTCTAGTTAGTAGCCTCTGGAATATAGGTAGGCACACTTGAGTTCATGTGGCCAACCGGGTTTGGTTACTTATAAGTAAACCAGGTAAGAGACATTGAAATTTTCACAAACCATAAGAGCTTAAAATATATCTTCTATCAATGAGATTTAAATCTAATCCAATGTAGGTGGATGAAGTTTCTCTAGTATTATTATTTTAAGATCTCATAAAAACTAGGAAAGTGGAATATTGTATTCTATGCACTAAGTCAAAAGTCCTGAGGAGTTACAGATCAGGAGTTTTCAGATGTTTGGAAAAGGGGTATAACATCTTACAATGATACATATTGACATGGGGGAAGAATTATCCAAGGTTTTCTATATAAAATTACAATGGAGTCATCCTCCATACAACATGTAGAGGAGTCTCATTGGGGAGACTCAGAGGTTGAGGTGATGAGTGACTGTGTCAGCCAAGGTGATTCCCTAGAGGGATGGTCAGAGGATGGTCAGAAAAATATATAGTTCTAGGGGAAGATGTTTTCACTATTATTAATGCATAAGTAAGTTCTTTAAAAGTTTCACAGCTAAACCTTAATAGTTCATCCTAGTGTAACCAAGATGTATTATGGGTTTAGGATATATCTTTGGTGGTCGAGGATGAAATGGTCGGTGGCGGAGTTTGTGGTGAAGTGTCTGGTTTTTCAGTAGGTAAAAGCATGTTCCTGAAGGATTTCTTCAACCCTTAGATATTGTTTAGTGGAAATGGGAGGAAATATCCAAGGATTTCATCACTATCTTACCTTAGTCTTAGGGGGTATGTGATGTAGTTTGTGTGATTATGGACCAAATAAGGAAGTCAACTTATTTTTTGGCGATATGTGAATCGAATATTGTAGATTTATTAGCAAGGTGGTATATGGATTATTTCGTTATGATTCATAGGGAATCGATGAACATCATATATTATAAATATACATATTTTTACTCATGGATTTTAAGTGGATTTTATAATGCCTTTGGCTCCTAGTTACACCTTAAAACTGATTCCCAACCTCTGAAAAATGAGAAAATAGAGTGGACCATCCACACATTAGAGGATATGTTGTGATCTAGCATATTAGATTTTGTAGGATCATGGGTAAAGTAACTTCCTTTGGTTTATTTCTCCTATAAAAATATATATCACTCATCTATTTACATGGCTCCATTTTAGGAATTTTATGGTCGATCATTCCATTCTCTATTGTGATAGATGGAGGTTGGGGAGTTAATGATTCTTGGTCATGATGTGGTGTAAATAATGACTGAGAAGATATAGTTGGAATGAGAGAGGATATGGGTGGTTAATGGCAATTATAAGGCCAATTATGATCACAGGTGGAGGCCCTTGGAGTTTTATGTTGGAGACCACATGTTCTTGAGGGTTTCCCCTTGTTGGGGGAATGGATATTTGGTAGGGGGAGTAAGATTTCTCCCCAGTTAATCGAGCCTTTTTAAGTGTTAGGGAATGTTGGTGAGGTTTCTTAACAATTTGAAATACCATCAAATATGGAAAATATATAATAAGTATTCCACATGTCCCATATTTATTGGTATATTCACAATGAATCTCACTTCATTAACTGGGGACATTTGGATATCAATAATGACATGAAATTCATGGAGAAACCCATAGTGATCCAAGATCATCAGGAGAATGTATTTCATGGATGACCCATTACCTTTATTTGTGTATTGTGGAGGTACGGTGGCTTTTAGGAGAGTATTTTTTAGTGTGACATGTAGCTACATTCCCAATACCTAGAGTTGTTTTTGAGTTTCTCCCTATTCTGTTTTTCTCTGATGATGTGATGTTTGAAACTTGCTAATTTAATGAGATGTTATTTTAATTTCCATTTATACTGATGTGTTTTATGGATTCAAGTATATTAATAGTGGAAAACCACATCACAATGAAGAAAATTATTTTTATGACACAATTTAAAACCATTCGGGCGAGCCAGATTCTCTTAAAGAGGACAATATCTTGATATGTAAGGTATGATTCCTTGATTTATGTTCTTGGGGTAGTGTTATGTGATGGTTTTTGTGGTTGTTGTATTGGGATTCTTATAGGTTTATTTTTTTTCAAGTATATATGTAAGTTAGTAGGAATGTGGATGATGCAAAATGGTGTGGTAGTGTATGGAGAGAAACCAGATCCCTTAGCGGTATCTCACAAGAAGGATTTCTAAAACTCTTCCCTTTCTTTTCATATTTAGTTCTAAATTCCTGGGGATGAGAATTATTTGGGAGGTATCTAATGTAAGGTATCATATTTCTAAAACCCTTTCATTTGTGTTTTATGAGGCATGTTTGAGTCAAGAGGTTGTTTGGAGTGTTTTTCCTATAAATTTTTTTAATTTTATTCTCATGGTCACTTGACTGATCATGTAACCTGAATTTAATTCTTGTGGTTAGTTGTTTATTTATATGGTAGTTTGGTTGGTCATGCGGTCTTCTAGCATGGTTAAATATTTCCTTCGTGTATTCAATTTTCTGTTTATATGATGGGTTGGTTGGTCGTGCAGTCAGTTGGCACAATCACTTGTTTCTTTTACGCTATCAATTGTTTATTTTTTCTATAGGTTGGTTGGTCATGTGGTTAGTTGGAATTGTTGACACTTTTCTCCATCATAGAGTCTAAAAAATGAAAAAGGGAAATACCTTAGAAAAAATAGGGGAAACCATAGGAAGAAAATCAATATTTTCAAAAGGAATGAGCTTTGAATCGCCCTAGTAAGACAAAGGGGCTGTCAGCGTGCAACCTACTTGTGCGCCCCCATCTGGCGCACAACCTACTTGCGCATCCAATTTTATTTCGTCCAGGGTCCTATTTTTGCCTATAAATAGACCCTTGGGGCCCTTATTTGTAAGAAAAAATTTCCCTGAAGCCCAATTGCTACTCTGGTTTTCCTAGTGCTTCACCCAAGTCTTCCGAAATTTTCAAGGTAGTTCTTTAACACCTAGAGAGGAGGATTTGAAGTTGGATCATTGGACTTAAGTCCTTTCAGTGTTTGAAAACCATAACACTTGCGCGCCTAAAGCACCCAAACTCCTTGAATTAGAAACACTTGTGCGTCACCTATTCCTCTCATAAGAACTTGAGTGGCCCACTTTTGGGATCACATGTGAATACTACTGAATGCTTGAGTCAAATCTCGCCCAAGTATTTGCATCCAGGTTGTTCATCGCTTAAGTAAACATCAGGTTCCCCAAGCCTACTTGGATGCCCATACTTTCGCACCAATACCTACTTGGGAACCCCTCCTTAATTCACCTATTCTCTTCAGTAAACAAGCCATCAATCCCTCCTCAAAGCCATTCATGGCATGGTTTTTTCTTTATTGGATCCCTTATATGAAAGGGATTCTGATGAGACCTCCACAAAAACCTCCGGACTTATCAAACCTTTAGGAAAGGAACATCTGCATGTCTCCAATTTGGGTTTTTATACCAGTAGTCAGAGGTTTCCCACATTTGTTTTACAATGGGGTTAGGATTCATGGAGTATTTGTGGGTTTGTATATCTGCAGTCACATGGACCTTTCTCCCAGAAACAATGATGGGGAGTTCCTAGTTTGGAGGATTAGGGTTTGGGTTCTGAGCTCCCCTTTTCATCTCTAAGACCTGGAACCTCAGTTCTCTGGTAGGGAAGGTATGATTTACACTTTCTTTTCCATTAAAGCAATGGAAAAGTCTCCCTCTCCTACTAGGACAAATTTTAGGGTAGCCATCCTGGTTTAATCCCCTAACCATTCAAGTAGGAGGTTGCATTCTTGCTCCTCTCCACTTCCTTCACCTTAACTCCTTACTTTCATTGGACCCTTTTCCAATGTAAATTGAAGAGAGGGAAGGTTTGTCACCTCACCCTCTTCCCGGTTTGCCTCGACCTCATCCATCCTGGCCACCGTAGGTGCACCCTCTTCCACCAGCGGTGGAGGAAAAGTGTGAGTGCCTTTGTTAAATCATTGAAATACTCTTGTTTATCACACCGAGCATGACTCATGTGGTATTAGGTATTTTTCATGATCAAAACATTTTCAAAAATTAATATACTACGAGAACTCTGATTCCCACCATAATTGGGATATGTAGGAAACATTCTCAAGGCCTGAACTCACTGAATATCCTCTTCGGGAATCCAACCATAATTCCTTTAATCTGGTCATCCTCCTTAGGAATAAGCCCCAAATTAAACCCCCCAAATTATCAAGGCATCATTTTCAGGAATTAATCCCAAAATCATTTCTCTCAAAGGAATATACTCTCCTATGAGACTCATCAATGTACATGGGTTTTGATTCCCATACCCATGGGATATGTAGAAATCCTCCCTAAGGTTCAAACCCAACATTTCAGATTAACCATGTTATCCTTGGAACATATTACCAACAAAGTATAATCTTACTTGTAAACCCATATTATTTCTAAAAACCTTGTTCTACTTAGACATAAGCCCCACACCAAACCTTGACTAAGAACCTTTTTCTTAAATTCCTTACCAAATGACATTAAATTGTATGATTAGGTCCCTATCACATGACCCTTAAGAGGTATGATGTGTCCCATTAAGAATCATGGAACTACGGGGGTTCTGATTCCTTTCACAAGGATACATAGGTAGCCCATTTATGGGAACAATCCTAAGATCAAACAAAACCTTCATCTCACTGGAAGAAAATAAATTCCAGAGTGCCCCGATGAGTGGATTAAAAACCAGTATCATCATAATGATGATTAAAAGAATCTATAAATAGTATACGAGTGGATACAATTGATGAAGAACCTTGAATACATACAGATATCTCCATTAATGAAGAACCACAAATACATACAGATGATTATAAATTTCACACATGTTAATAAGTGATTGAAAATTCCAAGAGAAACTTATGTTATACTTGGTGAATTAATAAAGATTCATAAAAATATTTTAAAATTATAAAGAGAGTCCCGGATTAGACAATAATTCCTCCCAAAAGGGTGTTATGAGTCTGACCTCCCATCCTCTCGACCAAAGCACATTTCTAAGTATCGTAAAGTTCAAACTTAACGAACACCTTCCTTTGGAAAGTAGGTCCCTTTTGGATAAAGAACTATTGGGTGTTTCCGGTTCCATGAATAAATCCAATGGAAACCTCCTAGAATCAGTGATTCTTAAACTAGAACACATGTTCTGAGGAACTATGAAACAAAAAATGGTGAACCCAACGTGAATCCTTAACCAAGTTAATAATTTTACCCACTTGTGAGGCCCCTATAAATTGATAAAGGAAGGCCAATCAAAGGAATCAATCACGCATGTATCCACCTAAAATATGTCACTTTAATGGAGTTTATTAATATTTTTAAGTTTTTTTTCTCAGAACTCCCCTCAGTCCAAAATGGATTTCTTCAAGACGACATCTGTGAACTTCCCAACCGCTACTCAAGCTGGAACCTCATCCATGGGAAGGATTCCATAACCCACCCATTGTCTTCAACACTGGGTCTCCAACATTATGGTAAGGGAGTACCATCGGTACAATACAATCACAAAATTGGAGGATGCCCAATAGGCTCTCTAGGTCAATAACAATCCTCGATCATCCAACTAATGAAAACTGATGATCAAGAACCAGACGGTGCCAACCACCGTCATCAACAGTTTCAGGTCCTTATCCCCAAAATTCAATAACCAGTCCCTCTCGTAATACAGATAGGTGGATCAGGAGGTTACTCAAGGCCTCAATTCAAGGATGCAGGGGTCCTTCCTGAGGAATCCCACCAACAATCTTCGCAAGCATAATCACATGGAAATGAACCCCCAACATGATGGGGGTGTTGCCTCTAGACATTTGGCCCAAGTCCCTCAGACCCAAGCACACAAGACAAACCACCAGGGACAACGTCCAATCAATAGGGAGTAGGTTATTAAATCTGCACCCTCTGGAGAATCCATCAACCAAACTTGATGGAGAATAACGAGCGGGCACATACACCCATCCGTCCTAATTCCGCTGCCCAGCATACTTGTCTACCAGAAACCCACCATTACCGCTAGGAAAATCCAGTGGAGTATCGTTAATAGGCACATCACCTATTTACAAATTATCATCTAGTAAGCAGGCTCGTCTGACTACATTTAAGAAATCCCACCAATCAAATATGGTGGCAATTGGTAAACATGCACATACACCTGCTTACATGCACCAATTATGTTAGCAGTTTCGTTCGTCAGTATTGAAAGAAGCCCATAAACCATAATTGAAGGAGAAAATCTATTAGGGACATAAACATACCAGTATTCATCAAGCCTGCCAACAGTCCCATTTGGCATCACCTAGAGAAGTCAGTTGGAAAGCTCCGACGACAAATCTAGTGTAGACTCAACTATCTGCCCCCATAAATGAGTAATGTCAATACCTATTGAAAGGAAAAGGAGGATAAGAGAAGGAACATATACCTTATATAGATATATAATGGAAGTATATTCCTGTTACATCTGCTGAAGTCACCAAACACATCTTATTAACGGTGAAAGGGTAGACACAAATTCTTGCCCATATTCTGGAATCATTCCAGGATATTGTAACAACAACTTCAGTAGTACCAGGGGAAAAACACATAAATCTATCCCCACACCTGGGATGACACATTGGCATGCCATCTTGGAGCAGATACATAACTATGTTCTAGTCTAGGAGGGTCATGTGGAATACTCCCCCATATCATACGAACAACTGGATCGAGAGCATACACCCTTTACAATTGGAGGTAATTGTCCTGTTCTGATAACCACTCCAAGGCAGACACATACAGCTTCCCCTGATAACCACTTCTCCCAACAAGTATCCCCAACTAAGTGTAAGAGAGCATCCAAGAAGAAATCTCACCAAACATAGTTGGAAAATCAAGAGTCAAGATGAAATTTGGATCCTCTTAATGATGGAGTTCTTTAAGACCTCAGACATTAATATATTACAGCTCAAGCTCCTACCCTATCATTACCAAATTATGGTAGTAGTAGTAGTAATTATGAATCTCCATATCAGACACTTCATAATGAAGACTTTCTTCATGAAAATTCGGTCAATCTAGAGAGCATATCTCTAGATGAGAGCCACAGAAACCTTCCATGTGGGTAGAAGACCAAGGGGAAAGAGGATTTATCCATTACTATAATCCACCATGGTGGTCCTCCCCATGATGGAATTCACTGCAAAAGTTCTCTCCGCAAAAGTGTTTCAAATTTTCAAGATAATTCTATAATTGACAATGTAGTAATGAGAAAGATCTCTTATATTGAGGCACTTTCCAACACAATTCCAGTCATGTCTGATGAATTTTCATAAACAGGTGAAATACATTCTCAACCAGAAGTCATCTTAAGGGAACGATCATTCTTCAAACCTCCCTTGGGTCATTTTTCTTCCAATATAGCAGTGTAAAAAATGACTGATCCCATTGTTTTTAACAAAACAACCGAGAAGTGTACACATTTTTTAGACTAAGTGGAGAAACCTCTAGTGAAAGATGATGAATATATGTTAAACAGGATAAAAACAATTGGATAAAGGAGAAATACTAGTCATTTTTTGGCCTTTATAAAATTCTCAATATGGTATTCTATAATTGATGTCATAAGATTGCATTCATGATGTTTTCCTCAACTTATGGAAGAATATTAGTCATTTAAAAACTAAATTATTACCATATGTTGAATATAGAAATCATGTAAAGGTAATAGAAGGGTTTCAATGCCAAATTGACTTGGCATCTCTCTTAGTTTACCAACATCCAAAGGTTGAAAAGAAATAGAGAACCCTTCAACGTGCATGCATCAATGCTTTAAAGAGGATACACTAGTTAATTTCTAGTGCCTCATATGGTTTTCGTATCAGAGGATGGGATGTACATGGAGCATTTCATTTCATTGCACTCTAGAATCATTAAATCCATCCAAAAGTGGTCTCACACAATGTTATTGCTTACGGTCAGACACAATCAACAGATTTTGTATGTAATCAAATGTACGCTCAAGAACAGGCCTCAACTAGATCTCATCAGAGTCAAGCCCAAAGAAAATAAGTTGTTGAGTAAATTTTGAATTAATCATTTGAGAATATTGAGAAAGAATCTTGCTTAGTGGATGCTAGACATTAGATAACACAAATGTCTGAAATAGAACATCGATCTTCTAAAATAGGTTATTTGAGTGGTTATCAGATAATACACCCATCTAATGTCCGAAACAAAATTCAAAAAGTCAAAAGAGCAACTATGAGAATCTAAGCCATATCGGTTCAAGAGACACCCCAGCTTGCAAGTCTGAGGGCTTGTTTAATTCAACATTTAAATTCAATAAACAAAATTCGAAGGCTTGAAAAATAGGAACAAGAACAGCCCCAGCTTGCAGGGCTGGGGGATTTTTCACATATGAAATCCCCTCCTCAAAGGAAGTCATTTTTCTTCCGATTAGGGAAGAAGAAACAAAGAGGGTGCATAACTAAATTATCAAAGGATTCCCTTTGGGTAACTATCTACTGAGAAATTCCCAAGAATTCCGCATATAAAAGAGTAGAATCTCATGGAAGATACAGAAGGAGACGATATTACAAAGATACTAAAAGAATGCCATCAATGCATTATGTATCAATGAATTTCATTAACACAATTGAAAAAGATCTTCTAGAAAATGAGTATAGCTTAGGAGAATCATAATATTAAGTTCTTATCTATAATACGATATACACTGAAGCAAATGAAGGAGGTGTGCATACCAAAAATCAGAGGCTTACCTAGAACCTAGTTGTGCCCTCAAGTGATCAAATCCCACCCATTTAAAATGATTCTAACAAGGGGAAAGGTAAAAGTTAGATTGCATCTCACTTTTCCACTAGAGAAGGTCAATATATTTCACTTGAAGAAATATTTTCACAGAAAGAATAAGAGATGAAAGATTTGAAAAGACTTAATACAAAGTTATTTCGAAGAAATTTTTTTGTTAGACATACTTCTCATGTAGATCATCAACTTTCACATCCTGTAGGAGCTCCTCAGTAAAGAGGATTTGTGGTAACTATATAGTCGGATAATGAATTACCTCCATTGGGTACACCACTAGGGTAGGATCAAACACATCCTTATAGGCCTATTCCTGTGGGTTATCCAAGGAAAATACTATCAGAACTACCACCAGTGGTTTTTATGGCCATTTCACTAGTTCAAGCTCCAGCTACTATACTTTCATAGGTCCCAGCTCATCCGGATATTCCCCAAGTTCTTATAAACACAATTGAGGAATTAACAACTCAATTGGAAGCTATGGAAGAATGGCGTGCACCAATTCATCCAGAAAAGAAAGCTTACCATGAGTGGGTGGATCTGATCCCTTTGCCACCAAATTTTGTGAATACCACATTCCCAATCTTTAATGGTTCAGAGACCCAGAGAAACACTTAACGCATTTCATTTCTCATTGTAATCCCCTGATGGGAACTCTTCAACAATAGGAAGCAGTAAATCTCACGTGTTTTGTACATTCATTACAGGGACTAGCTTTTGTTTGGTATACAAGTTTGTAATCTTGATCAATTACTGGATGGGAAGACCTCTGTCAAAAATTCCTTCTTCAATTAAGCTCAAAACTACTAAAGACAATAGTTTTTGATCTTAAAAATTTCAAAAAAGGGAGAATGAATGAGTATCAGACTTCATTTCTCGATGGAAAGGATTAACATATTCCTTAAATCTGGTACTCCCTCAAGAGGAGTTGCTGCCAATTTGTGTGGAAAATTTGTGTGATGAGTTATGTACACCACTAATCCCTATGAAATACATAGAAGTGTTTTGAGACCTTTCTTTAATTACTCAAATGATAAAAGATTCCATTATGGAAACTAAAGATAAAACTCATGTAATTCCATTAGCTCTAGGAATGAGAATAGGGAATGTAGAGGCTTCTATAGTTACACTTAAGTAAGCACCTGTACCTATTTCCACTTCAAAACCTTCATCATATCGAAGAGCTCCACCTCCCGAGCATCAACAGCGATGAACTCCTCATAAATATGATCAAAGAGATCAAAAGTGGAAATAGTTTGAAGATTTAAAGAACAAAGTTTATTCTTTTTGGAATGAGAAAGTTCCTGGTTACTTCATCTTTGCTTTAGAAAATAATTTGGTTCAGTTTCCATGGACAAAGAAACCAAACAAAGAAGGAAGTGAAGATCTTCCAAAATATTGTACCTTTCACAAGATGTTGGGGAATCCCATTTAAGAGTGTTTTGTTTCCAAATATCTCCTACAAAAAATGGTAGACTCTGGAAAAGTAAAACTGAAATGTTCTTCAGCCCAAGTAGCATGTGTTACTGCTACTGATCCAGAGGAATAAGTCGAATGGCATGAAGTCAAAAGTAAAAGTGCACAGAAATATGATGATTGGATGATTAGGAAAATGATCAAACGAACTCATTACATTTTAATAACATATTTGAATCAACCAATTATGTCTTCTTCTACTTCTCCAAAGTAAAACCACCTTCATCAAAAGGTCAATGCTCAAAGAAATGATGTGATCAAAATGACAAAGAGAAGTTAGAAGAAGATGAGCTCGTGTCATGGACAAAGTTTTCTTTGAATCTAGAATATTTCATGCCATCTATTTCAAAATCACGGACACCACCCCGCCAAATGATATAACCAAAACTGACCTATTAGGCAGAATCTTAATCAAATGAAGAATTTATCTTTTCTCAAACCGTATATGCGGAGAAAACTCATGGGAGAGCCCTTCAGCGGGCTCAACAAGAACAAGGAGATTCTTCCATGCATGATAGGTTCAGTTCCAACATGATTATTTTAGAAGACCAATTAGATGTTACACTGTATTAATCCCAGAAAATAGATAGACCTAGTCAGTCTAATCTACTAAATCCAAGAGTATTTCCAATTTCTGCTCCGACGAAGGGTACATCTACATCAGGAGCGCAAACTTCCAAGTCACCTGAAAAACTGCATATCCATGCAGGGAAACACAGAACTCTGAAGCAAAAGTATGATTTCTTGTAATAGATGGCCCAAGTACCGACCACTTTTTCAATTTTTTATTCCTTGAATCTGTCAACAGATCTTCGAGAATCACTTATTGAGGCTTTGTCAAGTCCTCAAGAGTTTGAAACCGAAGTTACTACTGCTAAGGTTTACCGTATAGAGAATTATCCTAAATAACTTCATGCATTTATATAATTTATGGATGAAGATAAAGATGATGTTGTACATTCACATATCAGGCCCTTGTATCTATCTGGAAGAGTCAATGACATAGATATCCGAAGAACCTTCATTGATAATGGCTTAGGAGTCAATATCATTCCTATTAATAAACTTTTTCAATTGGGCCTCACTGAATCTAACTTATCCCCGTATACTTCAATGATATAAGGATATGAAAAGAATGAGAATAAACCTTTGGGTGAGATTACGTGCAGAACTCAGTTTGGGGATCTTGTGTCTAATTCAGATTTCATGGTTGTTCGTTAGGACACAACATTTAACATTCTTCTTGGAAGGACTTGGCTACATCAACATGCAACCATACCTTTTTCATACCACCAATGTATCAAGTACTGTTCAATGTTCAAATTGGGACATTGTATGGTGACAATGCTCCATTCAAAACATGTGAATATCAATAAATTGAGGTAGAGTTTTATCACACGAAGGAAACGAGGTCCATAGAAAATGAGGTAAACAGAATCAATGCTCCAAATGGATTAGAAAAGTTCCTAGAAACCCCATTAAAAATTTTGAGTACATTTTATGTGTTTCATATAAATCAAATTGAAAGGATAAACTCAAATCTGAGAATTTATCCAGTGACTTACATAATGTCAATTTTGGAAACTAAATCTGATTGCATGGGAGAAATTGTTGATTCACCAAGCTGTGATGAAAGTTTAAATAGAGATGATTTCATTTCATCCATTGAACTTCATAATGTCTCTTCTACATCAATAAAATTAGAAGAATTTATTACAATAATAGAGGAAGACAAGGATGTTTATTCCCAATCCATCATCTCCTCTTTATTACCCCAGGAAGACCCTTCATCATTAGTAGGGTCAGAAATGGTGGCCTCTTCTTCAGGATGTTCAAATAATGACTCCTCCCCTAACTTTGGAAGTTTGTTTCATCATCTACTATGAAAGTGAAAACAGAAGAAGTAACACTTAATGAATAAGAAGAGGAAGATATAAGGGATGATCATCCAGCATTTGAGGAATTTGTCTCTACCACTGTGGATGAGCTCAGAGAAATAAATTTGGGTACAAAAGAAGATCCACACCCCACTCTAATTAGTGCAGCCATGACTTCTGAAGAGAAAGAAGTGTATAATTTTTTTCTAAAGAAACATTAAGATATATTTTCTTGGAATTATAAAAAAATTCTAGGACTTAATCTCGATGTATCTACTCATTATTTGGGTTTTCCAGAAGAACATCGAGGATTCAAGTAGGCACCAAGAAGAACACACCCAACTCATGCCTCTAAAATTGAAGATGAAGTTGATAATCTTATAAAGACTAACTTTTTTAGGGAGGTTCAATATCCCAAATGGATGGCCAACATTATCCCAGTGAAAAATAAGAATGGTAAAATCAGAGTTTGGATTGATTTCAAAGATCTTAACTAACATTGTTCTAAAGATGACTTTCTAGTTCCTATCACAAAGCTTTTAATCGATTCAACAGTTGGCTATGAAGCTCTTTCCTTTATGTATGGTTACTCTGGGTACAATAAAATCTGTATGGCCCCAGAGGATGAAGAATATATAGTCTTCAGGGCCCCTCAAGGTGTGTTTTTCTATCTCTTAATGCCCTTTGGTTTAACAAAAATAGGTGCAATGTATCAACGTTCCGTTCCCCATATTTTCAAACCCTTATTATGAAAATTTGTCGAATGCTATGTGGATGATTTGGTGGTTAAATCTAGACAACAATCTGATCACTTGGATAATCTGGAGTCTACATTCAAAAACCTTTAGCAACACTATTTGAAGATGAATCCCTTGAAATGTGCTTTTGGGGTAACCTCAGGGAAGTTCCCTGACATTATTGTACACCATCGTGGTATAAATGTTGATCCTAATAAAAAAAATCAATCCTTGGAATGTTACCTCCTAGAAATTTGAAATAATTAAGATAAATCCAAGGAAATTTGGCCTATATTTTGCGCTTTATCACCAATTTTGCAGGAAATTATTTTCCCTTCACCAGATTAATGAAGAAGGGAGTCACCTATAAATGGACTGAAGAATGCCAAGAATAATTTGATACCCAAAAGAAATATCTCTTGAGTCCATCAGTATTAATTCCACCTATTGAAGGAAGACCACTTATTCTCTATGTGACATATTTAGAGTGATCACTGGGTGAATTACTTGCCAAAAAGTACGATGCTAGGAATGAAAAGAACCTTTACTATCTCAATAAAACCATTCTTGATGTAGAAACTTGATATTAAAGTATTGAAAGGTGTTTCCAAGCATTAATCTTTGTAGTTCATAAATTGAGGAACAACCTGCAACATCATGAGGTTCAATTGGTGTCTCGCAATAAACTGCTCGAATTTATCCTCAGTCGTCCTGTGCTTACAGGGCTTCTGGCATGGTGGGAAGTTATCTTGAAACAATTTGATATCTAGTTTGTGACTTAGAAGGAAATAAAAGGCCAAGCCTTGTCTGACTTCCTTGTTGAACATCCATATGTGGAAGATATATCATTGAATACTGAACTTCCTAATGAAGAGTTCTTCTCTATTCAAGATAGTTCCCAAATTTGGGAAATGTACTTTTATGGTGCCTCTAGAAGTCCAATAGGGAAGAGAATGGAAAACCCTAAACTTAACAAAGTTGTGTTAAGAATTGTAATTATCTCCCCAGAAAAGGCATTGTTTCCTTATTCCTTCCTGTTGTTAGAAGGTGGAACCAAGAAAGAGGCAGAATATCAAGCTCTCATTACAAGTCTAGAATTGGAACTTCAGGTACAAGTGAACCACTTGAAAGTGAAAGGTGATTCAGAGTTGGTAATCAAACAAATAAATTGGGATTATTATATAAAATAAGAAGAGTTTATCACTTTGTGTGATTATTTCAGAGGGTTAATGGATGAATTTCCCTCAGAGTTGACATTGTCTTATGTACCGCGATAAAAAAATTCCCAAGCTGACGTACTAGCTAATGCATCTACAACACTAGAAGATCCAAATAAGGATGATACAATCATTAGTATTTCCCATATTCATATGGTATCACCTTTTATTCAAACTAGAATGGAGGAAATTAATGAAATTATCCATATTTATGATTCATATGGTCACACCACAGGATGGAGAACACCCATCATAGAATACCTTCAAAAGGGAGTACATCCACCAGATAGAGCTGAAAATGAATAGATCTGATGATGAGAAGACAATTTTATTTTTTATGATAGTCCAGATCACCAGAAGATCCTCTATAAAAGAGGCTTTGATGGAATCCTCTCCAGGTGTATTGATGGAGAAGAAACTAAAGCTATCATGAAAGAATTAAATTTAGGATCTTGTGGTGCTCACCAGTCTGGGCACAGACTTTCTAATCAAATCCGAAGGCTTGGAAAGCTTTGGCCTTTAATGATGCAGGATTTCACAGATTTTACCGAGAAATGTCATCCCTTCCATGTGCATGCCAACTTAATTCATCAACCCCTAGAGTTTCTACATACAAATAAATACTCCTGGCCATTTTCTACATGGGGAATGGATATAGTGGTACCTTATCCTCCAGCTATGACTAAGCAGTTCAAGTATATTCTTACCACTATTGATTTATAATCCAAATGGGCTGAGGTAATACCTCTCAAATAAGTTGGATCAAAAATCATTGTTAGTTTTTTCAAAACTAACATCATCACTAGATTTGGTGTCCCTCATACTATATTGACAGACAATGACACCAATTTCTATTTTTTTGAGGTAAATAAGTTATATCAAGAGCACAATATCAAATCCAACTATTCATCTCACTATCATGCAGTGGCCAATGGACATATAGAGGCCTTTAATAAGACACTATAAAATATACTCCATAAGATGGTGGATAAAGATAAGAAATCATGTCCTGATAATGTTTTTCATGATTTATGGGCTTACCAAACCACTACCCATACTACCACTTAAGAAACCCCATATTCTTTGGTGTATGGAATAGAAGAATTATTTCCAATTAAAATTAAATTAAATTCACTCAGAGTTGAAATCTGTGATCAGTTATCTACAGTTGATAAGTCTCAGAAAAAGTTTTATGAGATAAAACTATTAGATGAAAAAAGAATTCATACTTTACATCATTTAGAAGTTTATCAGAACAGAATAGTGTGAGCCTTTAATAAGAAAGTTCGCATCCATTCATTTCTTTAAGGAGAATTGGTATTGGTCCGTAGGACTCTAATGATTCCAGGAAAGAAACCTCCAAATCTTGATCCAAAGTGGGAAGGACCTTATTCCATACATAATGTCTACTCAAATGGAGCTTATTATCTAATCTCAATGGATGGATAGATTATTACAACTCCAACCAATGCGATATTATTGAAGAAATACTTTGTGTAATTACACAAATGTCTTAGATGCATGAATCTAAACTTCACTATGCAAGGTCTTAGTCGCAAGACATTAAACTGCATAACAACCATAAGCATCCATCATGAATGACGATAAAATGCATAGCATCTTTGTCCTTGTTGTATGACATTAAACCACATGACATCATTTGTCCTCATTAAACAACAATAAACTGTACGGTTAATGACTTCTCTATTTTGACATTAAGAACCTCCATGTGCAAGCATCATTGACATCATTACTATTCCTTAGTAGTACATGAGTCCCTTTCTTCCTTATGTCTGAATCAGATCTGCATAGGGACCTCATTTCAAGAACTATATGTGGCTTGATTCTCATTTATATCAGATACGTAGAGACACCTAGATCTCTAATCTTGGGCCCATACGCAAGCAACCAAAATTTTTTATTTTCCTTTTCTTATTCATGTGTATGAACAAGATCTATATAGAGTTATCTTTTAAGATAAATGACTTGATTTTTATACCATATTATATCTAAAATTTAAATCATTCTTCTAAAACATGTTTAAATCCCCTTTCTCCCATATCAAACTCAATTGGTGTGAGAAATGATGTTTCAAGAACTACATTTGGCTTGATTATCATCCATATAAGATACATAGAGATTCCTAGATCTCCAATCTTTGGCCCAACCATGATAAAAAAAACCCCTTTATTCCTTATATAAGAATCAAAACCTATATATAGAATGTTTAAAGAACTATATATGGCTTGATTCTTTCCCACAGAAAGATACATAGTGACACCTGGGTTTAATTCCTAGGTCCAGCCACAATATTACCTTTTTACGTCAGGATCACTTCATGTCCTCACTGCATGACTTAAAATTGCACAATACAATGTCCTCACTGCATGGATTAAAACTGCATAATAGAATATTGATTCAAAGGAAACAAAGAGAGTCTCCATTTTACATGAGAGTCAGATCTATGTAAAGGACTTTAAACTCATGACCAATATTGATGTAAATATTTATCATGTGCATTGAGCATAACACCCTTCCATATTTCACACTCTTAATCTTGAATAATTTTATATTTTCATAATATTTATTATGGTTTTTGGTGACAAATTATCTGATATATGAGATCTCTTTTTCTTGACTATGCAACACGTTACCTTAAGTGGCCTTGCATAAAATTTTCCTACATAACATGCATGTCAATCAAAAGATTCCATTATTTGGCTATGCATCATATTACCTAGTTTTCTATTCATAATATAGCCCCCATAATGGGTTTTTCAAATAATGATAATTTTGTTCTTAGTGAAAGTGCCTTTTTCCCCTTCAAACTTTGATAACAATATACAAGAATTTGTATTTTAAAGCAGTCCTTCATGTATATTTGTCCAATTACCTTTCTCTCAATCTAAAAGTCTTCAAGACAATGGTTTACACATTTCCCTCTCAATGTGTTCAAAGAAATATAAAATAACCTTATAATCACTTGTCCACATATAATATACTATTTCCATTTCTGGTCCTAATTGCATGACTTAAAACTACGAACACCATAATCCCTATGTTTGGGTCAGACCTTCATAGAAATCATATTCCTCCGATTATTTGGAAATCAGGATTGGAAATAATATCTCCATATTCAGGTACCTTTCTTCATAAAACAAACTATGTGCTTTGTAAAATTTTAATCTCTATAAACTTTCTTTGGATTTTAGCAATAGAATGTCAAACTTCTGAGAGCTTTTTGCCTGACCATGCAGTACGTTCCCTTAGGTGTCCTTGCATAATTTTCCTACATAATAGAAATTTCAGTCAAAAGATTCCATTATTTGGATATACAGTATATTCCCCAGTTAACCCTGCATAATACATCCCCCATAACTAGTTTTTCAAAATAATGGTAACTTTATTCTTGGAAAAGATATCCTCTAACTTTTTGAGCCCTATTCCCATTTCATTCTTCATATCTAGAAATTCCAAAATCACAGTTTAAAATTTTCCTTTCCATACCTGAATATGGTAGTATATTTCCAAACAAATTATCAAGAAATTGGGAGAGTCTCATACCTTTGGTCAAAGATAAATACCTTAAATTAAATCCACACAATTTCCTCACTACATGAATTAAAATTACATAGTACAATGTCATCATTGCATGACTTAAAACCTCACAACATGATATCAGAAAATATACTTTACGATATATTTTAACCATTATTCATAGACCAAATTTGTGTAGAAGTGGTCTTCCAATTCATGAAATATGTTGACCTAGATAACCCTTTATTCTCAAAATCCATTTCCTTGTAAAAACCACCCACTGTGGTCTTGATTCACCCAAATTTTATTTTCCATGTCTATCAACAGTAAAATGTTAAATTCCTAATAACTATTTTTCCTAACTATGAAGTACGTGCCCTTAGGTGGACTTTCATAAGTTGCCTACATAATGGGCCTGTCAGTTAAAATATTCCACTATTTGGATATGCATCATATACCCTTGTTGGACCTGCATAATACAATTACCATAAAGTATTTGTCAAATAATGGTAACTTCGTTCTTGTAAGATAATTCCCTTATGTTTATAAGAGTTTTAGATTTGGTGACTATAAAAATCATGGCTCAAGATTCCCCTTGGAAATATTTAAAAGAATATTGGAGCAACTATCAGCCATTGAGTCTTGTTTGGGATCTAATTTCAAAATTTATGGTCAAAGATATTATACCTTAAACATTATCCATTCATAGTCTAACATGCATGACTCTAAACTTCCAACAATAAGAGACTTGATACTCACCATATTGGGAATCCACAAAGGGAAATCTAAACAGAAGCCGAGTCCCAACTCACTAAATGTGCATTTTGTATGATTTAGGTAATATTGATCAATAAAAAGTCAAAATATAAAATGTTTGTAGTGTTTTTTATATAACCATAGATAAAATCAAACTACACTTACTAGGATCATTGGCTTAGTTAAAAACAAAGTAGTTATAAAGATTGAAAACACAGATGATTAAAGACTAAATGCTTTTCATTTATGAGAAAACTTTCATAGAAGAGCATCCACAAATTGGATTCTCTATTTTTTTAGAAATAAAAAAAGGTTTTCTATGTAATTTCTAATTTGGTTAAAAAATTATTGAGCCCCATCAGCTTTCCATTGAAGTTCATTTAGCTGACCAAATTCGTTCTCTTCAACACGACATATCACTTCTTTAGCATATGCAATGTTTTTTTCACCATCCTTATGGACTTATCCTAATGAGTTATGAAGCTGGTCAAGATTTCCTATAATGATATCTAATTCATGTTGAAGACATAGCTACTAAATAGTCTTTTTCTTTAATCTTCTAATTCTATTCCTTTAACCTTGTAGTATGATTGGCCTCAACTCGGGATAATGCTGCTTGGAATTTGTCAGTGTTGATCAACAATTCATCTTTTATCAAGTCTTTTCAAGGATTCTTCTCTTGGACCCTACTTCGGATAATCTCTTTCACTACAATATGAATTTTGCGGTATTCAAAACTGCCAAATCTTATCATGATAAACAGAGATGAAAGTCGTGAAATTATTGATGGCAGTTTCTCAAGGAGAATTTTAGATACTATATTCCATATATTCTTCCATGATTTTCAATGTGAAAGATGAAGGGAATTTTGAAGTTATGGGTCTGATTCAGAGTCACTTTCATAAGGATGGACATATTTTGGGATTAACGCACTTAAATAAGTTCCAAGTTCTGCTCCTTCCTTGATGATGGATTATTTACCTTCTAATACTATTTTCACTGAGGCAGAGGCTTCACCTTCAGACCTAGCCATTGAAGTTGACAACCCTATATGGTCAATTAAGGATTATTATTATGGTTAGTTGTAAGGGATAAAAAAAGTGGTTACAATCACAATATTAGTATCTCTTACCTAATAGTAGGTCAGCTGCTTGAGAAGACTCCTCCCCAATATTTTCAATTTCAATATTTTTTTTGATGTCTCTAGGTGGGGAATGCTCTCTTTAATTGGCACAAGATTCTCAAAATGAGTCTCAGGAGGATCTTTTGTCTCAATATTCACCTGATCCAATGTCTCTACAATGATAAGATTGACATTAATGTCAATACTTACTTCAAGAATTATCACGAAATTAGTTTCTTTATATGAAACTACATATTTCAACCAACCATGGTTCAAAATTTAATCATAAAAATATTAATAGGAAGAATAATGAAAACTCACGTCCATTTGATTCTACACAAAGAACTTAAAATCTTCTAAAACATTTGGTATATTAACATGTTCTAATACCTCTCCAAAAGACATGCCAAGGTTCATCAGATCATCCAATGATATCCCAGATCCTAGGTTAGTCTCACCCATGGGAGAACTTGGCATGATTTCTTCACAACCTTCCTCCAACAACCTTTGACACTAAATAGATTCTTCAAGAATAGTTATGGGGTTATTATTAGTTGTTGCTGGATGTTTTGATTCATGTGATGAACATAAAGTACCACAAGATGGAAGTTAGTTGTTGTTACATTTTATGTTCTATAAAGTATTATTGATTTACCAGAGGCATCCTCTCTTCTGATAGTAGGAACAAGATCAATTATGGGAACATACATTGGTTCCTTTGACCACAATTCCACTTCAAGAACCACTGGGTTAGCATGAATTTTTTCCTTTTCAATAGCATCCTCCATGATTCCTTGAAGCTTATCAGTATTTTCTTTTAAGGAACATACAGAATAAGCCCAAGAAATTACAAAAAATTTTAAACACTTTTTCATGGATAAGGCTGAAATTGATGATTATCAGGAAGGCTTAACAGTACTTAGAAAGAGTTTAACCATGGATTTATTTCTTCAATGATTTTTTTCTTCACCTTCTTAAGAGGACTTGCATCATCATCTCTAAAGACAGGTATTTGAGATGGCAATACTCTTTCCATCTCATCCTCTATATCCTATTGGCCTAGAGATATTTCTCCTGATTCATGGGGTGATCCAATAGCTCCAAGAGCAGTGACACTAGGGATATATCATGGCGATGGAACTTCATTTGATTTTACATTAACCACCTAAAAGTTAAGATGATATTTTCCTTGAGTAACAAAGCTTTGACTAAATTCAAATTGCAAAGTCGAAGACAATGTGAGAAAAAAGAAACTTACATCTCCAAGATCCACAAAATCATTCCATTATTCATCTAATGAAGGACCAATACCTTCAGTAGTACCACGATCTATCATTTCCTTCAACCGAATTGTGGTGGGAACTAATTTATCAGTTGAATATATGATCATTTCAAACTCTAAGATGTAAGTTATCACTTCATTGGAATTGTCCTTAAATGGAATATCAGAAGAGTCTTATAGATCCCCTACACCTGGAATATGCATCCCTTCATACAGATCCATTCACATGGTTTCAGCATCACAATATAAACTTTTCCATGTTTGAATAGCCTCTGGTTGTAAATATTCAGAGTACATGACATATGGTTGTGAAGAGGATCCTTCAACCTTAGATTTAAGTTTCTTTCCAACTCCAGCAGTCACATATGGGGGATGAGAAAATGGGACTCATCTCTCTTTATAATGATAGAGACCAGATCATGTTGGTACAACCTTAGTAGGGATTTATGTGGTGGCACTCTTAACTCTAGCAGGTGGACTATATCTGGCACGAGGTCGCTTTGGTGAGCTTGGAGCCTCATCACCTCCACCCTGAGACTCTAATGAGTCAGCCCTTGATGATGAATAATTACCTTCCAAATGAAGGGGTTCCCTCCTGATAATTTTATTTACCCCCACTAGAGGGAAACAATGATTTAACACCCCTTCAAGGTAAGATGAGACCCAATTTTTAGCATAACAGATATTCAATATTCTTACCGCATCAGCGACAGGTAAATTAAATATTTCCCCAGTCTTCTCCATAGATGTCAGCAACCATATTTGTCAGGAAACCATTATATGTTGCTCTAATATGACATGAACAGAGGGGGATACAATATTTTGTTTCAGACATTTTAATTGACATGCAAATCTATAAGGAGAATTGTCCACACATATGATTTCTCTGTCAATCTTGGTGGCCAATACTCCATCTCTACAAGCTAACATGTATGCCCTTAGCTCTAAACTGGTCATCCCATCATCAACGAATCACCCTGTAGGAAAATTCTCATAAGTAAATAAATGAAATTCCTTAAACATACCCAACCTTCCCTTGATATTGTAAGAATTTAGTGACACAGGTTAAATACCATAGAAAGTCTAAACAGATGGTCAGAAAGAACTTTCAAATACCTGTACCCCACTTTGTACAACATAAGTTATGAATTTAGTAGCGATCCATCCCCATAACACCTGTAATGGTCCCGCTATTATAAAAGGAGACTCCCATATGTAAATATACAATAAGACCCTAAAAATATTTGCCAAAATAGAAGTGTCCAACCCTATCATCATTCTCTAAAACAACTTGGCCGCAATAAAAAAATATCCTGGCCTCACACCTCCCTTGGAATATCATATAGGTAACAAGTACACACTGAGCCACATGGCCAGGAAACCTGCCAAATGTGTCTTCGTAGGAATATTTGAATTGAATTCATATCCCCACTTGTTAAAATCTACCCTCTCCAATATTGGAAAAAAAGTGTCAAGTGTACCTCTTTTCTCTACCTTTGGAAAGCTGGTTAGACGAGTGCAGGTGGGACCCTTTTCCTTCTTCTTTACTAGGAATATTTCCTTCCATTACCCTGGAAAAATATCCCTTCTTGTGTGAGACTTCATGGTGGTCGCATTCTTGAGTTTGATAAATATTTTTATCAACTCACGAACCAAAGCTAGTGTATTCTCTAAGTCATTCCATGTCACCTTGGGGGGAATAAACTCATCGTACATATCTCTAAGTATTACAGATCCAGAGATCTTGTAGACATCCCACAAACTGATTCCTACTTCTCCACATGTCATGTGGAAAGCATTAGTTTCTGGACTCCATCGACTTAGTAACTCTGGAATAAAATCGTCATTCCTATACACATAGGTTTGCTCAAACCAAACAGCCTCATAAATCCCAATACCCTTTAAGTCATCTGTAAATTCTACACACGTCTTGCACATCCAACATGCCTACATCCATGAAGGTTTTACACCTCCTATTGGTATAAATACTAACTTTTCTTCCATCTTTTGGATTGATCCATCTAAGAATTTTGAAATATGGATGAATAAAAGTGTGGCTGCATCTCGGGTGTGTGTGGTTTCAAATCTGGAGCACACGAGCTGTGATGCATGATATGAGTTTTTTCTGCTATCCCAATGTTAGTAAATGAACCTGTAACAAAAACATTGGCAGATGAGAAGTTGGTGTAATCTTGAAACCAATAGAGTGGGACATAGTTCTTTAGGTCTAGAATATTGACTTCCTATAGATGACCATAGATATACAGAGGCAAATAAGTGCTTCTGGGAAAGTTGAAGTGATTTTTCTTTAGATATTTTTCTAATTCTGGAAGTGTGGTGTCACAGACGTCATATTAGTCATGACTGAAAACGTTCATCAAGTCATCAATCCTATTAATGTCTAGTTCATTGGAGTTTCTAATTATTTTGGGAGACATTGAACCTGTATAAAGATCAAAAATCAACTTTAAAGTAAGTTCATTTTTGAAATTTTTAGAAAATAATTGAAAAAAATTGACAAATTCATTAAGGTGAGCAAGTCTAAAACATGGAACACAAGTGTAAGCCGACATGCAAGTATGACACCACAACTTTAGTGAGAAAATAGAAACATACGGTAGAAGAGTGACTAAAAAAAGTGTCTAAGTGAGAATGAGCTTGCGCATCGAGATCTAAGATTATGGAAGTCAGGAGAGTTTTCGTGGAAGTGAAGCTGCTATATATATAAGTGATGCAAGTCAAACTGCACATTAGGATCCTGTACACTACCAACTTGTGTGACCAATTGCCTCGTGTGCTTAAAACATTCACACCCCAGTACTCTCTTTTCTCTCATTTATTACTTTACCTCAGTATAGGGTCCTCTTTTCATTCAGGATCCAATTCTGAGGGGGGGATTTTGATGACTCTCTATTCCGTTATAGAGTCTAAAAAATGACAAAGGTAAATAACTTAGAAAGAAGAGAGGAAAACACATGAATAAAATCAAGATTTTCAAAAGGCACGAGCTTTGAATCTCCCTAGTCGGACCAAGGGGCCGTCGGCATGCAACCTACTTGCACGCCCCCATCTAGCGCACATCCTACTTGCGCATCCAATTTCATTTCTCCCAAGGTCCTATTTTTTTTCTATAAATAGATCCTTGGTGCCTTCATTTGTACGAATGAATTTCCCTGAAGCCCAATTTCAGCTCTAGTTTCCCTAGTGCTTCTCAAAATTATCCAGAAACTTTCAAGGCTGTTCTTTAACACATAGAGTGGAGGATTTGGGGGAGGATCATTGGACTTAAGTCATTTAAGTGTTTGAAATACATAACACTTGCATACCTAAAGCCCCCAACCTCCCTGAATTAGAAACACTTGCACGCCACCTATTACTCTCATAGGAACTTTAGCGCACCACTTATAGGATCAATTGTGAACACTACTGAAGGGTTGAGTCAAATCTCACCCAAGTATTAACATCCAGATTGTTTGTCACTTAAGTGAACATCAGGTTTCCCAATCCTACTCACGTGCCCATACTTGCGCGCTAGTACCTACTTGGGCAACCCTCTATGATTCACATATTCTCTTCACTATACAATCCATCAAGCCCTCCTCAATGCCATTCATGGAAAGGATTTTTATTCATTGGATCCCTTGTATGAGAGGTATTCTATTGAGACCTCCACAAAAACCTCTTGACTTATCAAAACTTTAGGAAAGGCACATTTGCGTGTCTCCAATTTGGGTATTTATATCCATAGTCATAGGTTTCCCACATTTGTTTCACAATGGGGTTAGGATTCATGGAGTGTCTTTGGGTTTGCATATCCGTAGTCACATGGACCTTTCTCCCAGGAATAGTGCTGGGGATTTCCCATTTTGGAGGATTGGGGTTTGGGTTTTGACCTCCCCTTTTCGTCTTTATGACCCAGAACCACAGGTATCTGTTAGGGAAGGTATGGTTCACAATTTCTTTTCTATTCAAGCAAATGAAAAGTATCCCTCCACCACCAGGACCAATTTTAGGGCATCCATCCTGGTGTAGGCCCCTAACCATTCAAGTAGGAGGTTGAATTCTTGCGTCCATCTACTTCCATTGCCTTCACTTATTCCTTTCATTGGACCCCTGTCCAATGTAAATTTAAGGGAAGGAAGGTTTGTCACCTCACCCTCTTCCCAGGAAACCTCGACCACATCCACCCTGGCCACCGTAGGTGTTACCTCTTCCACCAGTAGAGGAAGAAAAGTGCGAGTGCCTTTGTCGAATATTTTCCATCCTCTTGGTTCTCACACTGAGCATGAATCACGCAGGCTTATAGATTTTTCATGATCACAAAATTTTTAGAAATTAATGAACTATGATAAATCTGATTCCCACCATAATTGGGATATGTAGGAATCCCTCTCAAGGCCCGATCTCACTAGATATCCTCTTCGGGAATCCAACCCTAATTCCTTTAATATGGGAATCCTCCTTAGGAATAATCCCCAAATTAAATCCAGGCATCCTTTTCATGAAGTAATCACAAACTCATTTATCTCAAAGGACTATACTCCCCTATAATACTTATCAAACTATGTGGGATTTGATTCCCATACACATGGGATATGTAGGAAGCCTCCATGAGGTTCAAACCCAGAAATTCAAATTAACACTGTTCTCTTTGGGCCATATTCCCAACAGGGTCTAATATTACTTGGAAACCCATATTCTTTCTAAGTACCTTGGGATTCTTAGACATAAGCCCCACACCAAACCTTGACTAAGAACCTTTTTCTTTGGTGTCCTTACCACATGATATTAAACTGTACTATTAGGCCCTCATCACATGACCTTAAAAGGTATGATGTGTCCTATTAAGTGGAACTGAACTACACGGTTTATTATTCCTTTCATAAGGATATGTATTTAGCTTATTTTATGGGCATTATCCCAAGATCAAACCAAACCTTCATCTCTCTGGATGAAAATAAATTCCAGAGTGCCCTGCTAAGTGGCTTAAAAACTAGTATCATCATAATGATGATTAAAAGAATCTCTAAATAGTATATGAGAGGATACCATTGTTGGAGAAACTTTAATACATATAGATATCTCTATTAATGAAGAACCTAGAATACATAAAAATGATTCTAAATTTTACACATGTTAATAAGTGATTGAAAATTACAAGGAAAACATATGTTATACTTGGTTAATTAATAAAGATTCCTGAAAATATCTTAAAATTATAAAGAGAGTCCCAGAGTAGAAAATAATTCCCCCCAAAAGGGTGTGATGAGTTTAACCTCCCACCCTCTCGACCAATGCACATTCCTAAGTATCGTAAAGTTCAAACTTAACGAACTCATGCCTTTGGAAAGCAGGTCCCTTTTGGGTAAAGAAATGTTGGGTGTTTCCAGTTCCATGAATAATTCCAATGGAAACCGAATGGAATCAGTGATTCTTAAATAAGAACACATGTTCTGAGGAACTAAAAAATAGGCATGGTGAATTATTTCCCTTTTTTGGTGACTGGTTTGTTAATGAGTTACGTTGGTTGGTGTATTTAGTTTATGACTTAGCTAAATTTATGAAATTAAAGTTTCCCCCAGAATACCCCTAAAAGTCACAAATAAATTTTTTTAACATAAATAAAATTTTAAGTATTTAATTAAGGGTATTTAAAGTATATTTCAAGGAGGATAATTATATCCTTGAATTTCCTTGATGGTCATGGATATTAATGATTCATTCGGTGTGGAATTTAAATATATTCTCATTAATGGTTAATTAAAGTCTTACCTATGATATAAAATGATGATGGTTTCATATCTTTAATTCTAAAATGAAGGTATTTCCTTCATTATTTACTAATTTATTTCTCTTGATACAAGAGGTTTCATAGTCTTTCCCTTAGAGTGGTGTAACCCTGCTACCACTAGTTTGAGTTTCTCTTATGGTGATTCCATCCTATGTACGTAGCCCCGGTTTTGGTGTAGTGAATCATGAGAATCTTCATTTTTCTTGGTATGAGATCCTTTTTCTCTCTATATTAATGTGAATGTGTGGGGATTTCATGCTTTTTCCTTCCATTGGGTGGATATTAAGGGTTTAATAAATAAATATAATAAATTAGATAAATCTGAAGTTTATGGGAATAAAGAAAGATCACATGTTTTAATTGTCATGACCCGTCCCCCAGGGCACGTGCTGTGACTACCCCAAGCCCACCTTTCATAGGACAGGGGCTGGAGACTATCACCAAAGGCGTAAATCCCTAAAAATGGGAATGCATTGCCTTTATAATATGAAAACACACACAATAGAGTATGAGTTGGAAGTAAACACTAAGTAAAGCTATATAAAAAGAAGTGTTGGAAAGAAAAAGGGGCCGGAAATAAAAGCCCAATAGGAAAGTACAAGTACAAATAAGAAGCATGTATAACTGAAGAAAAGTAAGAAGCTACTTGGTCATCCTCCAGGGTTCCTACTTGAAGGGTAGGTACATATGGCCTCCTCAGCACTCCACGTACATCAGTCTCCTCTGTGTACCGACTCTTCGTAAGGTCCACCTCCGGGTACTGTCTAGTCCTACTACTTTGATCGCCAGTCAGCGCTGTTCATCGTCTGCAACCAACAAAACGAGGTGCAGACATAGCTCATGCATGTGTGAGTATAATGATACTCATTAGGGACCCTAATACCCTCAAGGTCTCAAAAAATCCAACAAGGATAAACCACAAAGTATGAGAATGACAGATAACCCCACTCAGGTATATGCCCATACATATACCTAAGTTATCAAGTAATCCATATCATCCACAAGGAAACAAAAGAGTTGCTGAATCAGATCACATAGGTATACAACTTTTGTAGAGAGATAGAGATGATCAGATGTAGCTACTGAATCATCTAAGCTGTCGGACCAACACATGATCCAGGACCAGCTATTCTGTCGGACCAACACATGATCTAGGAACAAAAGTTAGAACTGCCGGACCAACACATTATCTAAGAAGAGTCGTCAGAGCTATCAGACCAACACTTGATCCGAGACCAACTATTTTGTTAGACCAACACATGATTCAGGAATAGAAGTCAGAACTATTAGACCAACGCATGATCCAGGAACGGTCATCAGAACTGTCGGACCAACACATGATCCAGGAATAGTCAACAGTGCACAGCCATCCACAAGGTTTCCAAAAAGCACGCTTGATTCTGGGAGGTTCTTCTCCTCAAGACAATTATTGATACTTAAAATTCCATGAAGTCCCACGAAGGAGTATCTCAAAGGTCCATCTCATCATAGGGGTATCAGCACAACAAACAGCACATCAATCAGACACCTGGTCTGTGAGTTATTAGTTTTTTAGTCCAAGGGGTCCGGTTAGATTCATGTACGATCCAACATGACCGTATCTCAACATTACCCTGAACTCCGGTGGGGTATACTCAAAGGGACCATTGTGCTCCAAGAAAAACAGTTCCATTGACTGTTCGTCAAACGGTCATCCGGTGCCAAAGTTATGGCCAAAGGAAGCAACAGGGTCGGTAATGGGCCTGGGCCCAATTCGACCCAGTCGGACCGACTCAGCCCAACCTAGACTGGGATGACCCGGTCAGACCCACTGGGTCTGACCCAGCCTGTTGGGTGGGTCATGCCATTAGGTTCGGCTCGGTCCGCTGGGCCCGGCCCAGCGGACTATGGGGGCGGTTCGACCCAGAGGTTGTCGTGTAGGCGGCTCATCCTAGAGGCTGGGGCCGGTTTAACCATCACCACGTGGGGCGCGGCTCAGGCGGATCAACCCGGAAAGCCGATCCGGTTCGTCCAGCGACGTCGTGAAGGAAACCGCGGGCCGGCTCGGGAGGCCGGCGGCCCGGAGGCTGGTGGGTAGGCAAATGGGGCACGGGCAGGCCGCAGGCTAGCGTGGGCAGGCAGCGTCGGGCGTGACGGCGTGCAGGCAGACCACGGGGCACATGGGCAGGCGCGAGCAGTGCGTCGGGAGGCCGTCTGGGCACCGGGTAGCGCGCCAGGAGGCCGCGGGTAGGCGGCCTAGGCGCCGGGAGGCCGGCTGGGCACCGGGTACTGCGCCGGGATGCGCGGGGCACCACAGAGGTGGCACGGTTCACAGAGGATGCGGGTAGCATGGCCTTATCATTGCTACCTCTATTGCCTCATCATTGTTACGTCACCATGCTGAAGAATTCCACAAGAAGGAAGAATCGATGGAGGATGTCGGGCCATGTTAGGTTGGTCTGTATCCTCCGTGTTTAAGGTGATAGCAAATGGTTCATGAGAACAAAACTCAAAAACCTTCTCTACTCTAGTGAAAGGAAGAACAAGGTAATAAAATGAATTTGACCCCCTACTTGGATTGTCGGGCGTCGATGGTGAAGTCACGGGAAGAAGTCGTAGTCGTTGTTTGTTGCATCCGCCAGATGCTTTGACTTCTGAGTTTGCACGACAGTTGTGGAAGTGGCTCCATGTCAGTAGGTATCCAAGGAAGAAGTCTGAGGAAGAAGTCAGTGGAAGATCGTTGCCAACATTCTTTGTTCTTCGTTCTTTGTTGGGAGAACTTCTTTTCTCCCAAGCTCTCCTCTCAAAGCTACCACCAAATCAGAATTTCCCAGCCAAAAATAATATAAGTTGTCTATTATTTTTTTGGCACAACAATTTCAATCCGGAGAAATAAATTAAGAGGATCCCCTTAATTAATTCACGGTGATGCCACAATTAATTAATGGGGAGGTCAAGAGGCTCCCCCCTCATTAATGAGGGGATTTGGGAGGTTTTCCTCTCCTCCCATTAATAGGGGTTTAAGCCCCGTGTGGTCCCCCCATCATTTATACTCACATGGGAGGTTGAGTTCGGGTGGCCCCCACCCCCATAACCTCTTAGGAGAGGTTAAGGTGTGTTGTCCCCACCTCCAACCTCCACGGGGAGGTTTTAACCACCACACACCAAATGATGGCTCAAAATAAAATAAAGCGTAGGGAACTTTTTTTTTTTATGAGAGGACAAAAAATAACTTTTATTCTCGACCAACTTCCGTCGCGGTGAATGTATTATTAAGTGAAAACCAACGCTGTGATTTCAACAGTTCCCTCAGATTTCAATTCCAAGAACCTATTCAAAAGTTATAAAAACCCACTCATACGTTTACTGAACGTACCCGAACAAAACATCAGAAATTGGTTCTGGGCACACCGGGCCTCAGAATCAAGCGCCGTAAATTTTCGTTGATTCATAAAAATACCATGTATTAAAAAAAATTCCACGGGATTTCTAGTTCTTTACATTCTCTCCACTTAAGGTCTTTACATCCCCATAAGCTACAACTCGAACTAAGGGAACAAATGGGTGTACTGAGCACGCATCTGAGCCTCCCGCTCCCATGTGCTCTTCTGGAGGTTCCCGTGCTGCCAGCGAATGTGCACCAAAGGTATCGACCATCAACGTAAGACCTACTCCCGTCGATCCTAAATCTCCACTGGTACCTCTGTAAAAGTCACCACATCGTCAATGTCTAGCTCTCCATGGTCAATCATGTGAGATGGGTCGTACACGTATCTCCTTAATTGAGATACGTGGAAGACGTCATGCACCCGTTGAAACTGAGGTGTAAGAGCTAAGTGGTATTCCAACTCTCCAACTCTACTGAGGACCTAGAAAGGTCCGATGAACCATGGAAATAACTTGCTGCCCCGAACAAATCTCCGTATACCTCGTCAAGGTGTGACCTGTAGAAAGACGTGGTCGCCATCCTCAAACTCCAGAGGCCTCCGTCTCTTATCAGCATACAACTTCTGCCTGCTCTGTGCAGTCTTCATCCACTGCTGGATGATCTTCACCTTCTCCGTGGTAGCTCGTACCATCTTTGGTCCCACCAGTACTAACTCCCCAGGGTCTGTCCAGCACAAGGGTGATCTTCAAGGTTGCCCGTATAATGCGTCAAAGGGTGCTATCCCTATGGTGGAGTGATAGCTGTTGTTGTAGGCAAAATCCACCAATGGTAAGTGATCCTCCCAACTGCGACCAAAGTCGAGGACATAAGCACGTATCATGTCCTCGAGGGTCTGAATGGTCCTCTCAGTCTTGCCATATGTCTGAGGATGGAAGGCGGTGCTCAGACGTAGCTGCATCCTGAAAGTCTCCTGAAACCCCTTCCATAACTGGGAAGTAAAGCATGCATCACGATTGTAGATAATAGAAGAAGGAACTCCATGTATCCACACAATCTCCTGTACGTAGAGACGCCCCAAACTCTCTACTGAACCCTACTCTCTGATCAGTAGGAAGTGGGATGACTTGGTGAGTCGGTCGACGATCACCCAAATCGAGTCGTGAACCCTGGATGTACGTGGAAGACCTATCACAAAGTACATGGATATCCCATCCCACTTACACTCTGGGACCTCTAAAGGATGAACCGATCCTACTGGTACCTGGTGCTCCACCATCACTTGCAAACAAGTGAGGCATCGAGAGACAAACTCCACTACTGCCTTCTTCATACTTGGCCACCAGTGCTTTCGTCAAAGGTTTTGGTACATCTTCGCTACTCATAGATGTACCACTAAAGGGGATGTGTGGAACTCCATCAATACTTCCTTCTGAAGTGACACTGGTACCATAGTACGTCCTCTAAAGAGGATAACATGCTCCCCACCTTCAGAAAATCCATCAGGTGCCTACCCTATGGATATCTAAGAACGCCGTGTCTCGCAGTCAGCATCCCCATTCCGTGCCTCCTTGAGTCGCTGAAGAAGTGGAGGAGTGACTGTAAGAGACTGAAGGAAAGCTAATCCATCTCAGTCCACATAAGAAATATGTAAAGCAGCCAGCTGCTCTATCACCTCTCCTAGAAGCTGTATACCAGATCTCCTGCTGAGCGCATCTGCAACAATGTTCCCCTTTCCAGGAGTATAGACTATCTCGAAGTCATAGTCCTGGAGGAACTCAAGCCAACATTGTTGTCTCAAGTTCAGGTCCTTCTGAGAGAACATATACCTACGACTCTTGTAACCAGAGTATATGGTAAAATTTTCATCCATAAGATAGTGTCGCCACATCTTCAAGGAGAAGACCACTTCTGCTAACTCTAGGTCATGGGTAGCATAGTTCTTCTCATGTTGTCTCAGTTGATGAGAACCATAAGTGATCACTGCTCGCTCCTACACCAGGACACACCCGAGTCTGGTCCCTGATGTGTTGCAGTAGAATACGTACCCTACGACTTCCTCTGGAAGCCTCAAGATAGGGGCACTAGTCAGCCTCTGCCTCAGCTCCTAAAAGCTCTGATGGCATATCTATGACCACACGAAGGGTTTCCCCTTCTTCGTCAAGGCTGATAGTGGTGTTGCAACTCTGGAGAAGTCTGGTACGAACCTCCAGTAGTAACCATCCAAACATAGGAAACTCTGTACCTCCATCACACTCCTAGGTGGCTTCTAAGAAAGTACCGCCTCGATCTTCACTGGATCCACTGCAACTCCAGCCTCCGAGATTACATGTCCCAAAAAGTGAACCTCTCGGATCCAAAACTGTAACTTCAAGATCTTTTCATTAAGCTAGTTCTCTCAGAGTGTGTCCAGTACTACCCCCAAATTGTAGGTATGCTCCTCCTCAGTAGTCGAGTAGATCAGAATGTCGTCGATGAATACAATGACAAAGAGATTGAGTTATGGCTGGAAGATCCTATTCATGAGTCCCATGAACACTGCTAGAGTGTTGGTTATGCCGAAGGGAATAACCAAGAACTCATAGTGTCTGTACTGACATCTAAAGGCCGTCTTCTACACATCCTCATCTCGAACTCTGAGTTGGTGATAGCCTGACCTGAGGTCTATCTTCGAGAACCACCACAATCCCTTTAGCTGATCAAAGAGGTCGTCAATCCTTGGGAGTGGGTACTTGTTCTTCACAGTCACCTGATTCAGGTGACGGTAGTCAACACAGAGCCTCAAGCTCCCATGTGACTTCTTGGAGAATAGAATCGGGGATTCCTAGGGAGAAACACTGGTCTGGATGAATCCCTTCCTAGGAAACTCCTCTAGCAATACCCTCAGCTCGCAAAGCTCAGCGAGAGCCATCCGATATGCTGGTGTAGATATCAGTGCCGTCCTGGGGAACAAATAAATGTATAATTACACCTATCTGCAAGGAGGTAGTCTTGGAACATCGTCAGGGAAAATATCTTCGTACTAGTCCACCACTACAGGATAGCTCAGACTGTCCACATCAACTACTTCGAGGGTAAGACAGGACAACTGATGAGTGATCGGCTACACCCTCCTCCGAGTAAGTCCGTCCTATGATGCAAAGGATCCCTTCTCGCCGGTGAAGGTGAACCTAGTCCCATCCATGTGGAAACACCACACTTTGTTCCTAATACAGTCGAACTTTGCATGGATTATAGATAACCATTCCATAACCAAGATGACATCATAAGGCCTCGATGCCGCTACGAGGTGATCCCAGCCGAAGCTCTCGCCTCCTAGAGTAAGCTCACACTACCGGGACCTATGCGTATTCATCGAGTCTGCTCTCGTAGGAGTCTCTAGCCGTAAGGATCGAGCCAATGACTCTGTCAGAATCTATGAGCTCCGAATGAGGGCAGTGGCAATGAAAGAGTGGCTGGCACCTGTGTCTATAAGAACTGTAGATAAGGTGGAGTAGACAAAAATCATACCTCGAATCATCTCCAGAGTGCCATGATCGTAAGCCTCAACTGCCTGGAGTTGAAATATCTCCCTTCCACCTACTCCCATGCGGTCGGGGTGGACCTCCTAGTGGTGGTGGAAGTAACACCTCGAATTGTCATCCACCACCATCTGCACGGATAGCTCCTCTGCCACGTCCGCCTGCTCCCTGTGGTCCGCCTCAATCAAACCTCTGTCTCTTCTTGGGCGGTCCTTCGACCATCTTCTGATCGTCAATATGGCGGGTTAGATAGTCATGAGCCATGTGACCCTGCTCGCTGCAAGAGTAACATTTCCCGCTCCTGGCATGACTAGTTCTATCTCGTGTGCCTCCCACAATTGAACCCATATCCTAAGGTCGTCCATCAGATGGTCTGGTCTGCTTGGAACTCTATTACATCTATCTACTACCAGCTGCAGAAGACTCCGTTGCATGTTGACTAGTGATGGGTCTCGCTGCTGGTGACTGCTCAGCAAGGAAACTCTCCACTAGGAGGGATCTCTCTAACACCCTCGCCTGCGTCAGGATGCTGAGGGAGATCATCGAAGCTCTGATCTCTCGCATGAGACCCTACTCTAAGGTCTAGCCCTTGAAGAATGGATCCCATACCACATCCGTAGAGTAGCGCGAGAGGTCAGTGAACCTCGCTGAGTACTGTGACACCATCATACTACCCTAGTGTAGATGCAGTAGCTCTTGTATTCGCACCTCACATAGGGTGGATGGGACAAACTCCACCCAAAACAGGCTCTCAAAGTCTATCCAGAGTAGTGTCACCTCTTCATACACCTGGAGCATCAGGCTACACCATCTACCTACTACTACCTGAAGGAGACTCACGACAAGGATCACCATAAGGTTGGATGGTTCCCCTACTAGTCTAAAGACTCCCACCATAGCCTCTAGCCAATCCTCAGCTGCTTGCGGGTCCGTCTTGCCCCTGAACCTGGTCGGCCTCTGGTGCTGGAACTCATGCAATGCACTCAAGCTGTGTGCACTATATACTATTGGGGTTGGTGGTATCAGTGGCCCAATGGGTAGTGGTACCGCTGGTGCCTCCACTGTGATGGGGCCCTATATTGAGGCCTCGTCGCTCGGTGGGATGCCATCTTGTACATCTTTCAGAACCCTGGCCAGCTGTCTGTGTAGAGGCATCTTGAAAAGAAATAGGTGTGCCATAGTCAATAAGTTATACATGGTGAGTTTACTCAAAGATATCACAAATAAAACTCTTGAAAACACACACGCAATCAGTGTTTTCGTGCACTGAGTCAGAAATTAGTAGTCAGGGTCCTGGTGTATGGATACGTCGGTCACCGCACCAACACTGGACTCACTGAACTGAGAACCACACTTAGTACCCTTAACACTATTGCTTCACAGAAAAGTAAGACCAGAGTTCTAAGTTCAGCGATATAACCGACTACTCTGATACCAATTTTTCATGACCCATCCCCCGATGCCCATGTTGTAGTTACCCCAAGCCTGCCTTCCTTAGGCCAGGGGTTGGCGAATAGCACCAAAGGCATAAATCCCTAAAACTGGGAAGACATTGACTTTATAATCTAAAAACACACACAAAAGAGTATGATATGGAAGTAAGCACCAAATAAATCTATATACAAAAGAAGTGCTGGAAAGAAAAAGGGGTCGGAAATACAAGCCAAATAGGAAAGTACAAGTACAACTGAAAATCGTGTACAACTAAAGAAAAGTAAGCAGCTACTGGGTCATCCTCCGAGGTTCCTACCTGAAGGGTAGGTAAAAATGGCCTCCTCAGCACTCCATGTCTGTCAGTCTCTTCCGTGTACCGACTCATTGTAAGGTACACCTCCGGGTACCATCTAGTCCTGCTACTCTGATCCTCAGTCAGCATTGTCCGTCGTCTACAGCCAACACAATGATGTGCGGGCATAGCCCGTGAAGGGGTGAGTATAAAGATACTCAGTAGGGACCTCGAGACCCTCAAAGTCTCACAAAATGCAACAAGGATAAACCAAAAAGTATAAAAATGACAAATAACACCACTTAGGTATATGCCCATACATATACCTAAGTTATAAAGTAATCTATCTCGTTCACGAGGAAACACAAGAGTTACTAACTCAGCTCACATAGGTATACAACTTTTTTTGGAGAGATAGAGATGATCAGATGTATCCACTAAATCATCTAAGATGTCGGACCAACACATGATCTAGGACCAGATTTTTTTCGGACCAACACATGATCCAGGAACAGAAGTTAGAACTGTCGAACCAACACATGATCCATGAACAGTCTTCAGAGCTGTCGGACCAACATGTGATCCAGGACTAGCTATTCTGTCAGACCAACACATGAACCAGGACCAGAATTCAGAACTGTCATACCAAAAAATGATCTGGGAACAATCATCAGAACTGTTGGACCAACACATGATCCAAGAACAGTCAACAGTGCACAACTAGCCACAGGGTTTCCACAAAGCACCCTTGATTCTAAGAGGGTCTTCTCCTCAAGCCAAGTATCAATACATCAACTGACATGAATTCCCATGAAGAAGTATCTCAAAGTCCTGGCTCGTCATAGGGGTCTCAACACAACAGATGGCGCATCAATAGGATGCCTGGTCTATGAGTTATTAGCTTTTTAGTCTATGGGGTCCGGTTTGATTCGTGTACGATTCAACCTGACCATATCTCAACATTACCCCAAAATCTAGTGGGGTATACTCAAAGGGACCTTCATACTCCAAGAAAACCAGTGCTGCTGATGGTTTGTCAAACGATCGTCTGGTGCCAAAGTTACGTCGAAAGGAAGTAACAGAGTTAGTAATGGGCCTGGGCCTGGTCCGACCCGGTCATACCGACTCGGCCCAACCCAGACTGGGCCAAACCAGTCTGGGTTGACCCGGTCAGACCTGCTGGGTCTGACCCGGCCCGTTGGGTGGGTCAGCCCGTTAGGTTCGGTCCGGTCCGCTGGGCCCAGCCCAGCGGACTGTGGGGGGGGGGGGGGGGGGGGTTCGGCCCAGAGGTCACCGCGTAGGAGGCTCGGACCGGAGGCTGGGGCTGGTTTGACTAGCACTACGTGGGGCATGTCTTGGGTAGCTTGGCCCAAAAATATGAGCCGGTTTGGGCAGTGATGCCGCAAAGGACGCCACAGGCCGACTCGGGAGGTCGGCGGCCCAAAGTCCTGTGGGAAGGCCGACAGGGTGCAGGTAGGCTGCGGGCTGGCGTGGAAAGGCGGAGCGGGGCACAACGGCATGCAGGCAGGTTGTAGGGCACGAGGGAAGCGCGCGATAGGCGCGGGAAGGTGCTGGCAGTGCGCCCAGAGGCCAGTTGGGTGCCGAGTAGTGCACTGGGAGGCCGCAGGCAGGTGACCTGGGCACCGAGAAGCATGCCGATGGGCGCGGGCAGGCACGAGCAGCATGCCGGGAGGCCGGATAGGCACCGGGTAGCACGCCAGGAGGCTGGCTGGGCACCAGGTAGTGTGACCAGAGGCCGCGGGTAGCGCCCGGGACACGCGGGGGCGGTGCAGTTCACAGAGGTTGCGGGTTGCACGGCCTTGTTGTTGCTGCCTCCGTCACCTCGTTGTTGTTACGTCGCTATACCGAAGAACACAACAAGAAGAAAGAATCTACAGAGGATGTCGGGCCATGTTTGGTTGTCCCATATCCTCCGCGTTTAAGGTGATAGCAAACAGTTCATGAGAACGAAACTCAAGAACCTTCTTTACTATAGTGAAAGTAAGAACAAGGCAATCAAATGAATTTAACCCCCTACTTGGATTATCTGGCGTCGATGGTGAAGTCGCGGGAAGAAGATGCATTTGTCATTCATCACGTCCGCCGCACGCTTCCACTTCCAAGTTTGCACGACGGTTGTAGAAGTGGCTTCATGTCGGTAGGTATCTAGGGAAGAAGTCCGAGGAAGAAGTCCGTGGAAGATTGTTGCCGACGTTCTTCATTCTTCGTTGGGAGAACTTCTTTTATCCAAAGCTCTCCTCTGAAATCTCCCACAAAATGAGAATTGCCTAGCCAAAAATAATATAAGTTGTCTGTTCTTTTTTTGGAAAAAAAATTTCAAATTGAAGAAATAAATTAAGAGGCTCCCCTTAATTAATTCATGGTGATGCCGTAATTAATTAATGGGGATGTCAAGAGGCTCCCCTTAATTAAATCACATGCGTTGGAACAATTGATTAATGGGGAGGTCAAGAGGCTCCCCTCTCATTAATGAGGGGAGTTGGGAGGTTTTCCTCTCCTCCTATTAATAGGGGGGTTAAGCCTCATGTGGTCCCCACCTCATTTATCCTCACATGGGAGGTTGAGTTCAGGTGGGACCCACCACCATAGCCTCTCAAGAGAGGTTAAGGTGTGGTTGCCCCACCTCCATCCTCTAGGGGAGGTTTTAACCACCACACACCAAATGGAGGATCAAAATAAAATAAAGAATAGGGCACTTTATTTTATTATTATTATTTTTATGAGAATCCAAAAACTAACTTTTATTCTCGACCAACTACCATTGAGGTGAAAGTCTTCTTAAGCGAAAACCGGCACCGCGAGTTCAACAGTTCCCTCAAATTTCAATTCTGAGCACCGGTTCAAAGGTTATAAAAACTCACTTGTACGTTCACTGAATGTACCTGAACAAAACTTCAGAAATTGATTCTGGGTACACCGGGCCTCGTAATCAAGAACCGTAAATTTTCACAGACTCGTAGAAATCCCTTGTATTAAAAAAAAATTCCATGGGATTTCCAGGTCTTTACATTACTGCTTTGATGTTATTGTTGTTGAGATTATACATGTTTTTTTAATTTTTAAAAGTAATGGATGTTGGGAGTCTTGAATATGTTGTAGTTGATATGTATGCAAGACCCTTTTTGTTTTTATTATTTGATCACACCTTAAAAAAAGGCTAAGATTGTATAAATGGATACTGAATTGTTTTCCCATGGAAATATGGAATTATGTTAGAATACCCATGATAAATAAGAAATTAAAGTAATTTTATCCCTTGAACATAAATTATAGAAGTTGGGATATGATGCTATATATAGTTTTTTTGTGTTTCCTTCTATGATGAGGGATGTTGTGAAATGATGGTGGTGACCAAATGTGTTTTAGAATGTATGGGGGTGGTGATTAAATGGTTGTTTAACATGAGATAGTATATGGTAAGTTGTGTTGTTGTTTTTTTGTCTAGTGGTTGTGTAGAGTAGTGGTTATGTTGTGTGGTAGTTGTGTTGTATGGTGGTTGAGATGGGTGGTTGTGGTGATGAGTTGGTTTGGATGATGTAGTGTTTTGGTGAAGGTTTATGTGATATGGGAAAATAATATATAATGTAGTTGTACAAGTTTCCTAGTTATCCATGGACTAAATTGTAATAAAAAAATTAAATGTCATGGGTTAGTAAAAAAATAAGAATGGGCTATAATATTGTGTGGTAATTGGATTAAATAAATTGATCGATAAATGAATGGGTTGTGTAAATATGAAAAAGTTTATTTGTAAAGGGGAGTTATTGGAAACTTTTTAACTCTATAAAATGGTGTAACATGTAATTAAAAGTGGAATTGTGTGTCTATGTGTGGGGGTTGTGTGGTGTGATGCATTTAGTGGTGCCAACGGTCTTGAAGAATTTTGTATAGTGTAGCAGTGGTGATGTGAAGTACTCTAGTGTAGTTGTTCTAAACCGATAGGTTGGGTATTATGTTCTATCCATATATAATATACTTTATTCTTTTCTATACATTCCCAACAAGATTTGGAAAACTTACCATTGCCCAAATATTTTGGGGTTTAGGTGTTTTTTTCCAACATCCAAGATGGAAGTGATATAGATGGCTAGATACACCATATTCCCTTCTCTTACTTTAGCAGCAATGATACGCATTGGTCTTGGATAATACCCTATGGTGATGAGAATTTAATATGTGGTGGGATCATGCATGGTGGGAGGAGGGCATGAGGTTGATATCCATCATGTTCATGAAACCCTACTGCCTTGGTTAAGTGATAAGGTTGTGATATGATGAGGTTGTGACGTCTTGAGGATATGATGCGATGAGCCTATGATTTGATGAGAATATGATGTGATGATAACTGATGCTAATATCATATTCTATAACTTGTGAGGGCGGGGTAGGTAGGGATGTGTCATGAACCACATCAAATATGGCTGGATATGTGATGAGATATGTATGGAATGGCTGAGAGCACATGAAGTGTAACACCCTATTACCTTTACATTAGGTATGGATTAACCTTTATTTTGGTTTTCCTTTTTTGTTGGTTAAGTAATGCTGAGAAGGAATTGAGAGGATACATATAATGGTTAAGTCAAGGATTTGTTGGAATTTTTCTTATAATAACCACTAGTTTTAAGTTTGTTGGGGATTTACACACCGTGTAATGGGATTAAAGGAATTCTAATCATTTCTTGGAAGATAACATGAAATAGGTACACAACGTGAAATGTTACACACTGTGAACATATTAAACACCATGTAAATATTAAAAATCACAGTTAAAAAAAGAAGATGGGTTTTTTCGGCATATATGGGACATGAAAATTACACGATATGTAATTGGGTTTTACGCTGTGTAAAATCCTGAGTGTTGGATTCAAGCAGGAATATTAGATAAAATATTTATTTCCTTCCTCATGGTTTCCTTGATCTAGACCTAGAGACTCTTCCTAGTAAATTTTGGAGTCCTCCTCTTCCTTTGGATCATCCGTTCGACAAGTAATCTTCATGTTGGTGGAGATGTATCTCTATAGGTAAGCGATTTTCCCATATCTCTCTCTCTTTCCTCCATGGGGTTTTATATATCATTATAGGATTCATGTATATAAAATCTATGTTTTTTAATCTTTATTCTTGGTTGATTTACTAGATCCTATGTGCCTTAGTTCTTATTGGTGAGTCCCATTGTGAGTGTTGATTTCCGTGATTAATGGTAGGTGGTTCCGTTTATTCTTTTCCAATTGATTTATACTTGAATCTATTGTTCTTTGAAATTTAATTCAACTAATTTATGAAAACAAAAATCGATGCGAATTGAATTTTAAATTGTTTTGACATGTAATTTTGTGGAAAAACACCCAATTCAAATTGAATTGAAAATTATGGTGCATTTTAAAATTGATTGAAACTATAAAATGATTTGTGAATTTATTTTGAGGAAATGGATTAAATTGAGTTGTTAAAAACCTATTATTAGTTTTATTTTATAAATTAATGAAATTATGAAATACCCATGATTTTGTTTTTAAGGTGAATTGGCATTTTGGAAAATAAAAATTGGGTAATTGAATTGTGAATGATGTTTTTTTTGAAATGAAATGATTTTCCTTTTTTCAATTTATTTATTGAGAACATGAGAGTCTAAGTAGTTAGTTTTTTATTTGGTACAAGCACACTAGGATGATAATTCCCTAGAAATATATTGATGATGAAAAATATTAGAAAAACCTAGTTCAAAAGATCTTGTCCTCGATGGGATTTTGATGATTCATATTCGGCAGGAGTTTTAGGGATGTGTGTACACATATTATCCATGATCACGTAAATGAGATGTGTGAGGATTACATAACTAGAAACTATCATACCACAATGTAGAGGACCATTTTGCTTGTTGTGATGATTTTGATTATAAATTCCAATGTTTATAAAACATCTTTACTCATTCCTAGTGATTTATATAAACTGATTTATGTAAAATGATTATTTAATCCATGTTTGAAATTATTTCCATAATTCTTAAATTTAAATCATGTTTTGTTTTAAATATGAAATTTTATCTCCATGCCATATTTTATTGAAATTTAAAGCATTTTTGGATTAATTATTTTGTAAACTTATTATAGAACACTTGGTGAGACCCTTCTAGCATTTTTAGCACACACCAAAACTTTTCCTTCAGGTTTATATAGATTTTCTCCTTCCAGGTATGAGTAAAGGGAAATCTCCTCTTGGAGGAGGGGTTTTTTGTGATCCCTTGGGGCTTGGAGTGACATGTCCTTTGGGAAATTTGAGTTATATTTTCATAATTTGAATACTTTTTTGGGGTTTTCTTTGGGTTTTGATATACATGTATTGGTTTCTAGTACTATATCCTTGAGGAGTTTTGAGTATATTGATATGTATCTTTATATTCTACTATTTTTGTGGAAAAATAATTCCCACTTTTATCTTGTATGATGTCTGGTACTAGTAGCCTACCCATGGGGATCAGGAATTCCCTTTAGGCTATGTCGGTAATGGATAAATTATTAGGGTACTAGGGTATTTGGGATGATTCATGATAAATTGGTATCAAAGATGAAGGTTAATAATCCTTCCTTGATGTTAGTATGAAGTTGAGAAATATTTTCATGACTTAGGAGGTAGTTGCGAGTAATTTCCTAGCCAAATCTCATCATAATTTGCATTAAGTCACCATGGATGGTTTGAGAAATGCTTCTTGTGGATTATTTCTTGTCTTTTACCTACTTTAGTTTTGGATATGTAGAAATCCAAATCTTTTTTATATGTCTAATGGGACTAATTTCCCTTTTTTCTTTTGTTTGAGTGTTTATATGAGTGATCTTTTGCTGTCTTTAATATTTTTATCTTATGCTGTGCATCATCATGCATCAAAGAAGATATGTGGATAGAATCTATGATAAATCTTCTACTGAACCACAAGAATAAAATCCTCTCATGGACCAAAATATGGTTGAGGTTATTGTGCGTGTGGTCCAAGATCTGAGACATGCACCTACGCTCATTCCCATTTAGGCTGTAGTGGTGGAACCTCAGAGGGATGAATCCCAGAATTGTTCTCAAGAGTTCCTTATCTAAAAGAAACTAGTGTTCCAAGGCTCTAATGATCCTCTAGTGGATGTAGATTATTTGATAAAAATTTATATTATTTTTTATTTCTTGCAAACTCTCGAATATATTAAGGTTAATTATGCTACCTTTAAGATGTAGGGACCTAGAAGGAGATGTAAAGACTTGATGGTTATGATGGAGAATCTCAAGGGTTTAGAGAGGAATAAATTTAAATCTCTTTTCATTGACCAATTATATCTAGATTATATGGTGTTGGATAAGGATATACAGTTGTTCAAACTCAATAAGGCTAACAGAACCATGAAGGAATATGTAAACTGATTCACTGATATTGTTTTGATTTCACCAGAGATAGTATCGAATCAGAAGATGAATAATTGATGGTTTGATATGGGAATTTGATATGATATTCTTTCCTAGGGTTTCTTAGTAAATATATCTTCTTATATTGACATTCTAGATAGGGCGTTGGTGGTCAAGCTTGATCTGGATGGTAAGTCAGGGTTGATGAGATTTCATTTTTCTCCTAATGAAAGTTCTATGAGGTCCCATAAATGAAAGAGAAAGAGTGATTATACTCATGGTGGATCTTGATAGCAAGGTTCTTTTAGAGCTCCTAAAATTCTTGGAATATGCCCTTTTACTTTCTTCTAGTGTGGCAAGACTAGGCATTCAAAATAGGTTTTCACAGAGTCACCAAAGATATGTGATTCATATGGTCATTCGGGATAGTTATAAAAATTCTTCTATATCTATTCTTCTCCATAAAGTGGCATGGGCTCATCAGAAGCAAAAAGTACTATAGTGAAACTAGATGGCTCAAGATCTAAGGGGTCCCATCCACAGGCATCTAAAATGAATCTTCTTCACGTAGTGGAAGAGTCTCTAGAGGAAGTAGATTTTGGTCCAATGACTATGATAGGTACCATTAATATATATTCATATTTATCAAATAATTTATTTAATACTGGTGTATCTCATTTTCTCATTTCAACTTGTATTATGAATCAACTAAGTCTTTTTATGGGCCTTTTGTCTTATGTGATGGATATTACTACATCCCTCGGAATAAAGAGAGAGAAAGTTCTCCATTTTCCTTCTTTTGTGTTATCTTTATTATAGAATGATCCTTCTTGGTATTTTATGGTTCTAAATATGAAACATCTTGATGTCATTTTTGGTATGGACTGTCTCATTGCAAATAAATCCTGAATTGATTGTTAGTTTCAATAGATTTCCACTACCGCGCCTGATAGGGTGTGTCATATCGTTTAGGGAGAGTGAGACCTAAGGTCAAATAGGGAAGAATCTTCTTATCTTGAGATAGAGAATGTAATATCAGTGTGTGATTTTAATATAGAGAAGGAATATTTAAGCAGTGGTCTCTCTCTAGTGATCGTTGAGTTTTTAACATAGTTCCTTCTGATCTCTATGGTTTGCCACCAGTAAGGGAGGTATAGTTTTCAATTGATTTAGTGCATGGTAATCATCCAGTTTCTATTCCTTCTTATCACATGGAACTAGATGAAATGAAAGTGTTGAATACTCAGTTGGATGATCTGTTAGAGAAAGGATTTATACTCCTGAGCGTGTCACCTTGGGCAGTGCTTATTCCCTTTTCTAAGAATGATGCTGTAATAATTTTCTCGGTGTTGATTACTAAGAACTCCAAGAAATTATGGTAAATAAAAAGTATATGTTTCCATGGATTGAAGATCTATTTGACATGTTGAAAGGGGAAAAGTGGTTCTTGAAGATTGATCTTCGATCTGGTTATCACCAATTGAGAAAAAAAGAATCTAACATTCAAAAAAAATCATTTGGAGAATTATGGCCATTATAAGTACCTTTTAATGTCTTTTGGTCTATCCAATTATCCTACAGTATTTATAGATTTTATGAACATGATATTCAAAGAGTATCTTCAAACATTCATGGTGGTCTTTGTGGATGACATCCTAGTTTACCCTATGTACAAGTAAGATCATGTGTGTCATTTGAGAGAAGTTCTAGAGTTGTTGGGAAATCATTGACTTTTTTCCAGTCTATCAGAAATTAAAATCTAGATTTTGGAAGTGAAGTTATTGGGATACGTGGTCCCAGTTTATGGTACTTCAGTTTATCTTATGAAGTATAAATCTATCATGACATGGGAGAAACCAATTAATGTTTTTGATATTTAGAGCATCTTGGGTTTAGATGGATATTATCTCCGATTTGTAAAAGATTTCTCAAAGTTGGATTCTATGATGCCCACTCTAACTTGGAAGGGAATTAAGTTTTCTTGGGATGAGAAATTTCAGTGTTCTTTTGTTGAGATGAAAATTATTTTGAATTTTGTGCTAGTGTTGTCTCTTCCAAAATCCAGGTAGGGTTATGTAGTCTTCTGTGATACATCATGTTCGGGTTTGGGATGTGTTCTTATGCAGTGTGATCAAATAGTTTCCTATGGATCTCAACTGCTTAGGCCATATGAGAATAATTATCCATCCCATGACATTTAACTTTTAGCTATGATTCACTATCTTAATATTTGGCAAAATTACCTTTTCAGAGAAAGGTTTACCATGTATTCATGCCACAAGATCTTGAGTTATATATTCTCTTAAAAATATTGGAATCTATGCCATAGTTATTGGGTGGATTACCTACAATATTTTGAAATTAAATTATTATAATCTTGGAAAAATGTTCTTTTTTATATAAATCTATTCTTATTTGACAAGAATTGATTTGGAATCGTTCTTTTTAAAGAAGATTCGGGAAATTCAACTCAATTTATTATATTTTATTATGGAAAAATAAATATAAAACTATTTATTTATGTTTATTTATAATGCCATAATATGTGAATATGGGGATATTATAAGTCGGGGGTTACTATGTGTGTCACACCCTGACCCAGTATCTTGCGGTTGTAGTTATTTTTATTTATTTATTTATCTTTATTTGTCTTTTGGTTTCTTAATGTTTAAAAAATTTATTCAATTAAAATCAAAATGAAATAAAATAAAATAAATGGAAAAAATTTAATAATAATAATAATATTATTATTATAGTTAATAATAATAATATTATTAAGTTTATTATTATTATTATTAAGTTATGAATATTATTATTATTATTATTAGAGTTTATTAAAATTCTTATTAAGTTTATTATTATTATTTATTAAAGTTTTATTTATTTTATTTTATTTTTCTTTTATTTCTTTATTTCCTATCTTATTTATTTCATTCTTTTTTCCTATTGTTCTTCCTCCATTTGCGTCACACACAACGCTCTACCTCTCCCTCGTCACGCTGCTTCTCCCCCTCTTGAGCCGTCGAACCCTACCCCACCTCCTTCCTATGCAACCACCCCCTTCTCCTTCTGGAGAGCAGCTCCAACCATCCATGCATGACCCATACTACCTGCGCATGTCACCCTCAGCTGATCCCCTCCCTCTTGCGTGACCACTTCTATCTGAGGCCCTCTAACGAGCCACCTCCCTTCCTCCAGCGACCATTTCTTCCACCGATTGGGTGTGCGGTCTCCTCCGGTGATCCCCCCTTTCCCTTCCACTATTTTGGTGTTTTCTTTGATTCTGTGTGGTGTTCATGCCTTTTCCAAAACATAATGTATTTCAAGGGTCTTTATTTTGGTTTGATTTTGTTTATTTTGGTTCAAATTCTTGAATTAGGTTCAAATAGTGGTTTATTGTGGTGCGATTGGCGTGCGGTGATTGTTTCACACTGAATTTTTGGGTTTCGACACCAAAGATAGGTGGGTCTGTGCATAATATTTATTTGATGATTTATTTTGTTTTTTAAATTAATTCATCATGGTCTTTGATTAAATTGTTTGATGAGGAACATGATTTAATGTAGTTTAATATGCATTTTATCCTTTTTGTAGCATGTTTATATGGAATGGAGTGTGTTCATGGTGAAAATCCATGTTTAGTCTTTTATTAGTGTTTTATTATGTTGTGAATTCTGTTTTATCATGTTATTGGTGTGCGTTGGTCCTTAGAAGAGGTTTTTGGGTGGGCGTTTTTGTTCAATGTTTTGTAATACTACTTGGTGTTGTTTCATAAAAATTTTAAGTGGTTTATTAAATCTTATAAAGGGTGTAAAACATGTTTGGATATTGTTTTGGTGTGTGTATATTTTCAAAAGTGGGTTTGAGTATGAAAATGGGGGAATTTGTGTGTGTGTTCCTTGTTGTGAAAATCTTTGGACGTGTTCAATCAATTGTTTAAGTAGTGAGCCACGTGTTTTTGTGGGTACATGAGGTGTGTATGTGTGGAAAAAGGATCTTTTATGGAAAATGTACCACTTTCAGCATGTTTTCCTTATTGTGCATTCGTCAATATGTTTTGTAAATTCTTTCTAAAGATAGAAAGTATGTTTTAATGTCACTTTGGTGTACTTTTGGTTTTAAAGTGGATTTTCCTACTTGAAGTTGAGTGTGTTATCCGTGGAAACCCTTGATGTGTTGTTTTGAAATGTTTTATAGATTGTTTAAGTGTTTAATTGTATTATTAAACTATATGTGTAGTGTGTGGTCCCTGCTTCATGGTTTGGAGTCGCCGGGTCTAAGGCAACTCACCTGTGTGTGCATAGGTAAGTATATATATATATATATATATGTAGAGACCCGAAGCTTATCGTACATGGACATTACATTACTTTTGCGGAATACTTAGTACATAACGAAAACACACACACAAGGATCGTAATAGTTTAGTGTCTTTGGAAACCCGGAACGTAATCTTCTAATCGTGGTGAAAGATCTTCAATATCTCCCATAAATATCTTCCCTTTTTTTTTACCTAAAAACCTTTCTTTATATCCTGGGGAAAAGAAAACATAAAAGGGTGAGCTCAAATGCTCAGTAAGGGTAAACAAAAGAAATATCAATCACATCATATACATAAGAACATAGCTTTTGGAAATCTTAACCTGCAAAAGAGCTCATAATATCATAACATGGGATAAATCATAGAAGTGAAAATGAGATCCCCATAATAATAACATAAAACTTGAAACTTTGTGGCATGCACACATAATCATGGAAAATCATTTCTTGTTAGTCAAGACTCATTGCCAAGACTATCTTAGTGGACAAAGTCCCTTTTCTGAATCAAGTAACCCTCGTTTCAGTCCTGTTTCACTGAACCGGTATAACCTACCGTTCCAGCCCTGTCTATCTCATGAGATATAAAATCTTTACCCAATGCATTGGAGGGAGATATAGGTCCCACCCATCTTATAATGAATCCTTTATTATGTGTGCCACATAATCATAAACCATACATCATAGCGTAACCCATGTAATAAAAATGGAATTCTTAAACAACATGACATCATAAAACAATTCATATAAGATAAAGGAATTCATAAAAATATTTCCATCACAACATAATCAAACCAATGTAATAATAGGGATAAAAACAGAACCCTTTTATAATCTTAGATGGAAAATAATTTTGATAAAATACTTGAACTCCATTCTTGAGGAAAATATCCTTTCTACTTCAAAAATACTTTTCCTTTCTTAACATGTCGTACAATTATAAAATAAAAGAAGTTGATTAAAAATAAACTTAAAAACTTGTAAAGGAAACTTCTTGGAAATAATGTTTTAGAAATCCATTCATGCCGTATAAGTTAAAAAAACATTCTTCGTACTTTTGTCGGAAAAGTCAAAAAGTACCTCGTACGAAAAACGACAAAAGATTCCTTTCGTACATATTACTAAAAACTCACCGAAGGGTAAAAATGGATTTAAACAATTGTATGTGGATGGAAATAATATTACATATTGATAAAACATGGATGTGGATGATAAAATACACCCCAGTAAATACTTACGAATAAACAATCTCGGATAAAAATGAGATTGTGATATTTCCCTTACCTTAGGTCCGACTTGCTTTGTAAGTGTCCGAACCTCCTGTATAATGATTTAAATCATGTTATTGACTTATTAAAGAATCATATTCATTGTTATGATATCATATATGGTTCACTTATGACATTATATTACCCGTTCTTTTGTAAATTCCATGTTAAAGAAGCGTTTTGGGTAAAATCGTTTCATTTATCGTAGGTGTTTTGACTTGTTGTTCTTGACATCATTATTACTTATATCATGATTTACTCACTTCCAGAATATAAAATATGGTTTATATATAATATATATTCAGTATATATATATATATAATAGGTAGATAAATAAAATGAAAAACACCGTTCATGGAGACGGTAGTCCGTACGTACGCATGAACGCTGTTTTCCTTTCCTTATTGTCTTGAAATGGAAGTAAGTAGATGAAATACATATGTATATATATACATAAATCCAGTATCTTTATAATGTCATATATTTCATTATTATTTCTTATATATACATTATAATCATTCTTAAATGGTTAACATGGAGAATGAATCTCATCGCGTCGTGGAGACGGTAGTCTGTACGTACACACGAGCGATGATATCATTTCTATAAATATTGAATTGAATTGGAGTGGATTATAAAATATATCAGAATCAATATGATGTTTTAATAACTATGTATAGTTATTCTTTACACCATTATACCCATCCATGTAAGGTGGTGGTGGAAAATAGATTACACCACGGCGTGGAGACGGTATTCCGTACGTACGCACGCGTGGTGCTTTCTTTTTCCATAGGATGGATAGATGGTGAAATAGGGTTGTTTCATACTTATAATAACATATCAGTTTATTAGTGATACTGATGTTATTACTTCATAATGAAACAACCTAAGAAGAAGAAGTGGAAGAAGAAATAAAGATGAAAGAATTGGTAACGGTAATTACCTCTTCTTTGAAGTGCCTCTTTGAGACCTCCTCTTAGGGCACTAAAATTGGTCTTTGAGGAAGACCAGAACCTCTAGGATGTTTTTAGGGAAGTGGAGAAGAGATTTTGGCAGGGGTTGGCCGAGCTTGAGTGCTCAAATTGGTGTGAGGAGGAGGGAGAGGAGGTGTCCTTTTATAAGGGAGGAGAGGGGCACCTTAGGAATACCTCAAAATATTATTTTATTTTAAAGTCAAAATCGGTTTATAATGGTTCCAAAGGGTCTTATTTCGAAGATAAAGTGGGGATGGGTCGAAATACTATCAACCAATAGGATTTAGACAAGTTTAGGTTATTATTTTAACCTTATCAATTAGATTTAACTCTAAGTTAAATAATTTAACTTTTACCGTGTCTTTTTGTTTTCTTTCACTATATGGTTAATACACTTACTATAACATGCCAAACGAACCCCAAATTGTTTATTATTAAAATATATATCCTTATCTAAGTCATTTGGCCGAACCTTAGATTTTTAGGAATAAAATAACAATTAATAATATAATATTTGATTTAAAAACTATTTTTTGTCAATTTTGACACTATTTGATATACGATTTTTGTGAAAGTCATAACAGAATTATATGTTCGAAACAAGTTGATTAAATCAACACTAATATATCATAGTAACCTATAAAATTAGTGTAATTCATAAAAAGTCTCAAATTATATTTATTTTTGTGTTTATAACATCAATTATTTCAATATTTCATTAATAAGATAATTACTGCATCATAATTGTGTCATAAATAAATTAAATTATTTGATGTCTAAAAATTACAAATAAAATACCATCATGTATTAAATCTTTTTAGATTTCTAATTAATATTTACAATCGAATTTATCTTATGTATAACCCCATATTAAAAATGATTTACTTATTAAACTTTGATTTTAACTATTTTAACCCTTCTTTAAATAAATTAATAATAAATGTCCTAATCTAATCCAAGTAGGCCTAAATGGTCATATTTTATTCCTAAGTTTGTTTTTGGTCGAATTACACTTGTCCAATAGAATTAGGACATGTGTTAGGGTAATATTAATATCATATTTACCCTTAGTTACCCTATTTACTATTAACCGCGGTAAAAAAAGTAAAAAGTTACTATTCACCAAAAATTATTTTCATCTCATTGAACCACATTTTACTTACTGACATCAACCGTGTCTCTCGGATTTTTGAAATTCCATTCACAAAAGCGGTAAAATTAAGTTTTATGAAAAATTCAGTTTTTAACTACCACTTAGTAGTTTCACTATTCATAAAAAATTGATGTTTTTCAGAACAGTGCCAAAATTTCATCCCAAGCTATATTTCATATTCCGAATTCAAAAATGAAGTCTATTTTACGAAATTCATTACATAAAAGTTGCATTAATTTTATAATTAAATCCCGCTGTTAAAACAAATAGCGTGTTTTTAAGAAACAATATCTATCAAAAGATTGACACTTGTTTATGTCTAGTTTAAATGTGAAATTACATCCAATGACCAACATTGTATTAAATTGTAAAAATATATTCTAAATATACTTTAAAACCACTCAAATTAATTATTTATCACTATTAATTATTTCGATTAAAAAAGTTGTTTTTAATTATAATTTAGTAATTTTCACTATTCATCAGAATATGAAAGTTATCCGAAAAGTACCAAAATTTCACCTTAGGCTAAATTCGATACTCCGAATCCAAAAATGAAGTCCATTTTAAAATTTCTAAAATTTAAAAAGTGGTTATTACTATTCATAACGGCTAGTTTTAATAATATTTTAATAGCATATCATTGTTTCGTGAAACTCAGTATTACGTACCACACACGCTATCGAGGAAGGTTGCGATTGCGTGTAATGCAAGGCAAGTCAAGGATGCGTGTTGTGCAAGATCCTTTTGGTGTAGCGTACAACACAAGACATTAGTGAAATAAAAAAGAATATTTTTCATAAAATCTCGGGCTGTTACATTCTACCCCCCTTAAAATGAATTTCGCCCTCGAAATTCGTCGGGGTTATAAATGGTTTACTATTCGAAAGTTTCTTTAATAGAAACCCACATAGTAAAAAGGAATACCAAAACTTGGCTTTAAAAACTAAAGTATGAAATGTAACGATTACCCAAATAAACTAATCACTGGGTTTCCACATAGGTGAAAATATGGATATGGAAGAGAAATCTAACCATCATGTTCTGATGGAGAGTGGTAGAGAACATGGCTATGGAAAAGCCAGTAATAACAAATCCATAAATTTGTGACGATCTAAGGTACCATCTGATTCATCAGGTATAAGAGAACTAGGACAACATTTTTGGTTTTCAAGATCATTTCCCTAAAGTTAAAGAATTTGAATTAGAATAAATACGTACTTTATTTTGGTACAATCTCACTGTTGTTCGTGCCTTTAACAATTTCCACTTCATCTCTTAAATAAATGAAGTTGAATTTTTTATTCGTGAAGTGTTAGCAGATCATGTGATAGAATGGCGGGTCATTCCATCTGTCTCAAAAGGTTAGCAAAATTTATATACATAAGTCGATCTATAGTGGGATTAATCATATATGGTTCCTAAAATGGGCTTATACTTCATATATCATACTGCTTAATATAATAACACTAGTTTCTACTAAACAGGGACTTCCTGTAGGTCAGTGGTAGGCGATAAAGGCCAGTCGCACTTCGGTTGTGGGTTCGATTCCTACAGCCTTGTCCGAAGCGATGGGTTGTCGCCCGTCCTGCAGGTTGTCCTTTTTCTAAAACTACGTTACTATAACATCCCATCAATAATATCGAAAATCTTCTATCCTTAAACAATACTAACTTATGTCCAACATAATCCAGTCTAATCTTTAGGCTTATACATAATACTGCAGTCCACTCTCATAATATAGTGACAACGATTACCAGAGATTTAATGCTGTCGTTGATCCCCACATATCATAAGATATGTCTTGTTGGTCACATTCCAAACATTCAAAGTCCTTAATCGTGTATTCTCTTGAATACCTTAGTGAAAACATGAGTGCAGTTAAAATTTAACACTTTCCACATACCAAAATCCTCAAAATTCTATATACTCAAACCATGATATCACTTAGTCCTTATATCAATCATGAGCTCATGAATACTATTAAACATTTCATTTTCTCGTCTTCATTATGCGCATATCATCTTATTTCCAAAAAATATCTCAATCACTTTGAATACCACATCAATAAATATTGCAATACTCAATGATACAACATTATTTTGGAATCCCATTACATAAACACTTAATCATTCCACCACATCGTTGTCATATTCAACATTTCCAATAGTGATCGCATGTGATTTCCCTTTGTCCTTTGCCTTCAGTGGTTGATCATGTTGATCATCACTAACCCTTGGATTAGGGCAATTATTAGCATAATGCCCCATTTCCTTGCACTTGAAGCATTGAAGTGTTGGCGGTGCGTTCTCTGCAGTGTTTGCTTTATTCACGTCATTAGAAACCCTTTTTCCATTACTTCGACACTCAGCTGCTCGATGACCTTCTTTTCCACACTTAAAACATTTTCTAGTCCCTTTAAGACAATCTCCACCATGCTTCTTCCCACACTTTGTGCATAAGGAAACATTCATCTTCTTTTCACCATTATTCTGAGATTTCTCCTTGAACTCCATCTTTCGTTTCTTGTCAAAACCATGAGATGGATATGTAACACCAACTTCCATTTCTACCTTGATAGCACAACGCACAATTTCTTCATAGCTACTGAAGTCTCTCATAGCTAATGCCCTTCGAAGACTTGGTTTTAAGCCACTAAAAAATAGATCAACTTTACTTTCAGGTTGGATGATAATTCCAGAAGCATACCTTGCAAGTCTTGTAAAATTTGCTTCATAGGTACCAACAGATTCATCGTCCCTTTGCTTCAGTTCAAGAAACTATTTCTCCATCTTTGTTCGAAGAATACGAGGGAAGTACTTACTGAAAAACAAGTTCTTGAACTTGTCCCATTCCATGGACTCAATTTCATCTCTTGGCCTCGTATTCTTGATAAGATTCCACCATTGATCAGCTTCACCTTCCAAACGATATACTGCTAAGATGACTTTATCATGTTCAGAACATTGAAGAACTGAAAATATCTTTTCAGTAGTAATGATCCATTGTTCAGCCACAAGTGGATCAGAAGACCCACTGAAAGAAGGTGGACGTTGCCTCATGAAGGACTCAATAGAATATTGTTCCCTTCTCTGCTCATTTGGAAGTCCAGAATGATTCATAGCTTGTGTAAGTATAACAATAAGATTTTGCACTCCATTTCCCATAACATTTGTTTGTTCAGGAGGGAAATCATTGCATTGTCCATTGCATTGATCAACACGGTTCCTTCGGGTTCCAGCCATCATCTAAAACCCAAAAAGAATAGTGTGAGAGGAAAAAATCATGCTAGGGAAAACAACATAATAAAGGGGGAGTACCTTCAATATCCAACATCTTAGGTTTAATTCTATGATCGTTAGCGTAATTCTATTACTATAACCTATACGTATACTTATCCCTAGGGACATCCCTAGACATACCTTAGAAATATCTCTAGGGATCTCACTAACGTTTTCGCATCCTAGTTTCCAAAGGTTGACTAAACCTTTCCTCTGATACCAACTGTAGAGACCCGAAGCTTATCGTACATGGACATTACATTACTTTTGCGGAATACTTAGTACATAACGAAAACACACACACAAGGATCGTAATAGTTTAGTGTCTTTGGAAACTCGGAACGTAATCTTCTAATCGTGGTGAAAGATCTTCAATATCTCCCATAAAGATCTTCCCTTTTTTTTACCTAAAAACCTTTCTTTATATCCTGGGGAAAAGAAAACATAAAAGGGTGAGCTCAAATGCTCAGTAAGGGTAAACAAAAGAAATATCAATCACATCATATACATAAGAACATAGCTTTTGGAAATCTTAACCTGCAAAAGAGCTCATAATATCATAACATGGGATAAATCATAGAAGTGAAAATGAGATCCCCATAATCATAACATAAAACTTGAAACTTTGTGGCATGCACACATAATCATGGAAAATCATTTCTTGTTAGTCAAGACTCATTGCCAAGACTATCTTAGTGGACAAAGTCCCTTTTCTGAATCGAGTAACCCTCGTTTCAGTCCTGTTTCACTGAACCGGTATAACCTACCGTTCCAGCCCTATCTATCTCATGAGATATAAAATCTTTACCCAATGCATTGGAGGGATATATAGGTCCCACCCATCTTATAATGAATCCTTTCTTATGTGTGCCACATAATCATAAACCATACATCATAGCGTAACCCATGTAATAAAAATGGAATTCTTAAACAACATGACATCATAAAACAATTCATATAAGATAAAGGAATTCATAAAAATATTTCCATCACAACATAATCAAACCAATGTAATAATAGGGATAAAAACAGAACCCTTTTATTATCTTAGATGGAAAATAATTTTGATAAAATACTTGAACTCCATTCTTGAGGAAAATATCCTTTCTACTTCAAAAATACTTTTCCTTTCTTAACATGTTGTACAATTATAAAATAAAAGAAGTTGATTAAAAATAAACTTAAAAACTTGTAAAGGAAACTTCTTGGAAATAATGTTTTAGAAATCCATTCATGCCGTATAAGTTAAAAAAACATTCTTCGTACTTTTGTCGGAAAAGTCAAAAAGTACCTCGTACGAAAAACGACAAAAGATTCCTTTCGTACATATTACTAAAAACTCACCGAAGGGTAAAAATGGATTTAAACAATTGTAGGTGGATGTAAATAATATTACATATTGATGAAACATGGATGTGGATGATAAAATGCACCCCAGTAAATACTTACGAATAAACAATCTCGGATAAAAATGAGATTGTGATATTTCCCTTACCTTAGGTCCGACTTGCTTTGTAAGTGTCCGAACCTCCTGTATAATGATTTAAATCATGTTATTTTCTTATTACAGAATCATATTCATTGTTATGATATCATATATGGTTCACTTATGACATTATATTACCCATTCTTTTGTAAATTCCATGTTAAAGAAGCGTTTTGGGTAAAATCGTTTCATTTATCGTAGGTGTTTTGACTTGTTGTTCTTGACATCATTATTACTTATATCATGATTTACTCACTTCCAGAATATAAAATATGGTTTATATATCATATATATTCAGTATATATATATATATAATAGGTAGATAAATAAAATGAAAAACACCGTTCATGGAGACGGTAGTCCGTACGTACGCATGAACGCTGTTTTCCTTTCCTTATTGTCTTGAAATGGAAGTAAGTAGATGACATACATATGTATATATATACATAAATCCAGTAGCTTTATAATTTCATATATTTCATTATTATTTCTTATATATACATTATAATCATTCTTAAATGGTTAACATGGAGAATGAATCTCATCGCGTCGTGGAGACGGTAGTCCGTACGTACGCACGAGCGATGATATCATTTCTATAAATATTGAATTGAATTGGAGTGGATTATACAATATATCAGAATCAATATGATGTTTTAATAACTATGTATAGTTATTCTTTACACCATTATACCCATCCATGTAAGGTGGTGGTGGAAAATAGATTACACCACGGCGTGGAGACGGTATTCCGTACGTACGCACACGTGGTGATTTCTTTTTCCATAGGATGGATAGATGGTGAAATAGGGTTGTTTCATACTTATAATAACATATCAGTATATGAGTGATACTGATGTTATTACTTCATAATGAAACAACCTAAGAAGAAGAAGTGGAAGAAGAAATAAAGATGAAAGAATTGGTAACAGTAATTACCTCTTCTTTGAAGTGCCTCTTTGAGACCTCCTCTTAGGGCACTAAAATTGGTCTTTGAGGAAGACCAGAACCTCTAGGATGTTTTTATGGAAGTGGAGAAGAGATTTTGGCAGGGGTTGGCCGAGCTTGAGTGCTCAAATTGGTGTGAGGAGGAGGGAGAGGAGGTGTCCTTTTATAAGGGAGGAGAGGGGCACCTTAGGAATACCTCAAAATATTATTTTATTTTAAAGTGAAAATCGGTTTATAATGGTTCCAAAGGGTTTTATTTAGAAGATAAAGTGGGGATGGGTCGAAATCCTATCAACCAATAGGATTTAGACAAGTTTAGGTTATTATTTTAACCTTATCAATTAGATTTAACTCTAAGTTAAATAATTTAACTTTTACCGTGTCTTTTTGTTTTCTTTCACTATATGGTTAATACACTTACTATAACATGCCGAACGAACCCCAAATTGTTTATTATTAAAATATATATCCTTATCTAAGTCATTTGGCCGAACCTTAGATTTTTAGGAATAAAATAACAATTAATAATATAATATTTGATTTAAAAACTATTTTGTGTCAATTTTGACACTATTTGATATATGATTTTTTGTGAAAGTCATAACAGAATTATATGTTCAAACCAAGTCAATTAAATCAACACTAATATATCATAGTAACCTATAAAATTAGTTTAATTCATAAAAAGTCTCAAATTATATTTATTTTGGTGTTTATAACATCAATTATGTCAATATTTCATTAATAAGATAATTACTGCATCATAATTGTGTCATAAATAAATTAAATTATTTGATGTCTAAAAATTACAAATAAAATACCATCATGTATTAAATCTTTTTAGCTTTCTAATGAATATTTACAATCGAATTTATCTTATGTATAACCCCATATTAAAAATGATTTACTTATTAAACTTTGATTTTAACTATTTTAACCCTTCTTTAAATAAATTAATAATAAATGTCCTAATCTAATCCAAGTGGGCCTAAATGGTCATATTTTATTCCTAAGTTTGTTTTTGGTCGAATTAAACTTGTCCAATAGAATTAGGACATGTGTTAGGGTAATATTAATATCATATTTACCCTTAGTTACCCTATTTACTATTAACTGCGGTAAAAAAAGTAAAAAGTTACTATTCACCAAAAATTATTTTCATCTCATTGAACCACATTTTACTTACTGACATCAACCGTGTCTCTCGGATTTTTGAAATTCCATTCACAGAAGCGGTAAAATTAAGTTTTATGAAAAATTCAGTTTTTTAACTACCACTTAGTAGTTTCACTATTCATCAAAAATTGATGTTTTTCAGAACAGTGCCAAAATTTCATCCCAAGCTATATTTCATATTCCGAATTCAAAAATGAAGTCTATTTTACGAAATTCATTACATAAAAGTTGCATTAATTTTATAATTAAATCCCGCTGTTAAAACAAATAGCGTGTTTTTAAGAAACAATATCTATCAAAAGATTGACACTTGTTTATGTCTAGTTTAAATGTGAAATTACATCCAATGACCAACATTGTATTAAATTGTAAAAATATATTCTAAATATACTTTAAAACCACTCAAATTAATGATTTATCACTATTAATTATTTCGATTAAAAAAGTTGTTTTTAATTATAATTTAGTAATTTTCACTATTCATCAGAATATGAAAGTTATCCGAAAAGTACCAAAATTTCACCTTAGGCTAAATTCGATACTCCGAATCCAAAAATGAAGTCCATTTTAAAATTTCTAAAATTTAAAAAGTGGTTATTACTATTCATAACGGCTAGTTTTAATAATATTTTAATAGCATATCATTGTTTCATGAAACTCAGTATTACGTACCACACACGCTATCGAGGAAGGTTGCGATTGCGTGTAATGCAAGGAAAGTCAAGGATGCGTGTTGTGCAAGCTCCTTTTGGTGTAGCGTACAACACAAGACATTAGTGAAATAAAAAAGAATATTTTTCATAAAATCTCGGGCTGTTACAATATATGTGTGGGTTCCCCTATTACATGTATAGTCATCCATGGCAGTGAATATACATGGATGGGGCTAGGTGTGCCCATGTATATATATGAAAATTCATACGTAGGTGAGTGACGAATAGTATATGCATACAAGCATATGTGTAAGGATCCCCTTGTGCACGCTCATATCCATGTGGGTGTGTGTATAGGGACTAGGTATCCTTACATGTGTGTGAAGGTGAATATACTTAGTAGGGGAGCAGTAACAACTTTTAGTTAGAAAGCATCAAGATCCAAAGTGGATAGCTTGGTTCCACCTTGAGGTAGGCCCCCTATGCCTTTAACTTTAATTTGAATTTCATAATTACTTTCTTGTTTTAAAAATATGTTTTACATTTATGATATATAAAAATGCTATAAAATCTTGTTGTGGTTGCTAGAAATGATTTTGCCTTTGTTTTGGAAATTGAAATGTATTTCTAACGCTCATTGGTCTTAAGTGACTTTTCTTGAAAATTGATTTCTTAAGTGGATTTGAATTAGTAATGAGTATTTCTAAAGGCATTTGGCCTTTCATCTAGTTCATTATAAAAAAGTATTTCCTCTTTGTAATCAAGTCCATTTGGAACCTTCAAAATGTTTTATGAAAAAGGAAAACCTCTCTTAAGGCACACCCCCTTGGTTTTAGAAAATTATTTGTTTGTTGAATGTGTTATTATATGCCTAATGTTGAGGCTTATGAATTGTGTGATGTGAAATACGGGGAATGCTCTTAAGGAGGGAGAACATTTGTGATAGGTTGAATGAGTTTTGGATAAAGAAATAGTTATGTACATATATGTTTACTTGATACAAAAAACTCACGACCACTTGAAATAGAGCACAATGGGAAACCTAGGTATCTAGGTGGGTGGACCAGGACTAGTACGCTAGATGACACAATAGGGATTCATACTAGTTTTTTATAGCAAGATTGTCGCAACAACACTAACTAAACATATGAATGACTGAGGGTCATGGTTTCTAAGCCACATTTTCTGAGGGTCATGGTTTATAAGCCACATTTTCTGAGGGTCGTGGTTTCTAAGACACATTTTCTAAGGTCCGTGGTTTCTAATACATGTTTCACTGAGGTACAAGGTCTCTAGGGTCCCACTTGTGCTAGATACCTATTGGGATTTTCCATGGTTCTCGTTTGCGACATGGTACTTGTGATGTGATTTCCATTTCAGTCATTTCATACGTGATGTATTATTTGTGAAAACCATATTTTAATATAAATTGGTTTACTTTAATTTTGAAATGTTAATGCATACTTGGAACCTATTTTGAAAATTTAGTGGGGGAGAAATTCTTTACATGGAAATTAATACTTGTTACTTGAATTTGAAAAGAATTAAAAACATTATTTTATTATGTCTTATTTTCAAACTAGCATGTTTTGGATTTCTTATAAATGGAAAGGGAATAGGGAATTGTTGTATTTTGGAATTCCTACTGAGGAATTCAGTTCTAACACCTACTTTAATTTTGAGTTTCAGGTTCTAGTTTGGGTTCCTGGTTTATGCTCCATGGTGACCCACGAGGTCACTTGAGGTATGTCTCTTTGCATCATTTATTATTTCTTTTTCTGCTGCCAGGTTGTTCGATTTATTTTCCTTTATTTATTTATTTTTTCATTTTATGATTATTTATCTATCTTGGTTATGGTACAACTCACTCCCAACTGTTTTTTATGCCCGACACTAGTTTCTAGCCCGTGGGGATCGGGAACACCCTTCAGGCCATGTTGCAGACTGGCTCAGGTGACCGGTTCGGGGTCGACCCGGCTTGGTTCATGAAAAAATGGTATTAGAGGAGGTTCTTGTTATTTGAGGTGTCAGGTAGCTTGGTGATTAGGTGTGTCAAGAATCAGAAGGTAGGTGCGGGAAGGATGTCATGAATTCTTTCCCGTCCCGATCCTCAAGTTTCCAAGGGTAGTCTGGGATTTGAATTTTATTCTTTGGCTTGGTTTGTGTAGATGAGGGATGACAAAGGAAGTGATCCATTTTTACACAGAGGTATTGCATGGAGTAGAGACCCATGTACAACCTGAGTACGTAGTTCAAGATGCTTCCTATGGTGGATGCTCGCTCGAAGCATGGTCCGCTAATCCATGTTACTGAGTTTTTATAGGCACTTTTCCCTTATTTTTGGATGTTTTTATGTGAGTTATGTTTGGGATTAGTTATGACTAACTTGAGTGGATTTCAAAAATGAAAACGGTTTTTTTTGGAATAATGGATTTTCAAAATGGAATTTTGTTTTTGAGTGGTAAAATGGTGTTTGAAATGGAAATTTTTTTCTTTTAATGGAATATGTGGTTTCAAAGAGAGAAATCGGAGGTGTTTTGGATGTTGTTTTGGGATCTTGGTAGTAATTTTTGGAATGTGAATTAGAAAATGTTTGGGAATTTGGAAATGTATTGCTTTGATGATAAGTGACATTTTTAAATTGGTTGAGAGTTTGTATTTTACGTTGATAGATTTTTTTTGAAAATGAGATGTGTTTTGAATTGACCCTTGGTACTCCTATGAGGGATCACATATATAGAGGTATGCATGTGGCATATGGATAATTGGTGGTATGTGTGGATGAGTGAATGAGCTAGCACAAGGATATATGTATATGTGAGACCTCATGGGATACTAATGGTGGATATTTAAGTTGTTTTTCTTACAGAAAAATGGTTCTCAAAAAGGTAATTTATATGTTTTGAAAAGTGAGTGGGCAATTGTTTAGTGTTCTCTTTTCGTGTTTGGTATCCTTTTTCATGAGTTCTTGGTTTTGAAATACTGGATTTTGGTTGGAATAGTGATTTGAGTTTGAGATTTAGCTTGTGATTGAAGTGTGAAATTTTGATTTATGATGAGTTTTCATTCGGCTTTGTGCCTCTTGTTTTTGAGTATGCCGCCCAGGAAAGTCCCATAGGGTTCCAGTGAGTCTCTTGTATTTGTTGGTTTTACCCAGACTCTCAGGAAAGGGGTGGAATTTAATTCTTTTCGGTTGTTGTCTGTCTTCCATGGTGACCGTGATCTATTGAAGGTAGTGGTCTAGCTAGGTGAAACTGTTTATGTTTTTAGGTCATTAGGACTCCCAAAGTTATGAGAGTCTATGATGGTTCGGGTTCATTTGAAGGTTCAACTTTAGATTTGTAACACCCAGATATTTTATGAAAAATATTCTTTTTAATTTCATTAATGTCTTTTGTTGTACGCTACACCAAAAGGAGATTTCACAACACACATCCTTGACTTTCCTTACATTACACGCAATCACGACCTTCCTCGATAGCGTGTGTAGTACGTAATAACGAGTTTCACTAAACAACAATATTCTATTAAAATATTATTAAACTAGCCGTTATGAATAGTAATAACCACTTTTTGAAATTTTATAAATTTTATTTTTTAAAATGGACTTCATTTTTGGATACGGAATATCGAAATTAGCTTAGGGTGAAATTTTGGTACTTTTCGGATAACTTTCATTTTCTGATGAATAGTGAAAATTACTAAATTTTAATTAAAGACAACCTTTTTTATCGAAATAATTAATAGTGATAAATTATTAATTTGAGTGGTTTTAAAGTATATTTATAATATATTTTCACAATTTAATACAATGTTGGTCATTGGATGTAATTTCACATTTAAACCAGACATAAACAAGTGTCAATCTTTTGATAGTTATTATCTCTTAAGAACACGCTATTTGTTTTGACGATGAGAATTAATTTTTAAATTAAGTAATTCAACTGATATGTTTTGAATTTGGTAAAATAGACATCATTTTTTAGTTTATAATATCAAATATATCTTAGGCCTAATTTTTGGTATTTTTCTGGAAACTTTCATTTTTTGATGAATAATGAAACCACTAAGTGGTAGTTAAAAAAATGAATTTTTCATAAAACTTAATTTTACCGCTTCTGTGAGTGGAATTTCAAAAATCCGAGAGACACGGTTGATGTTAGTAAGTAAAATGTGGTTCAATGAGATGAAAATATTTTTTGATGAATAGTAACTTTTTACTTTTTTTTACCACGGTTAAAAGTAAAAAGGGTAATTAAGGGTAAAAATGATATTATTATTACCCTAACACATGTCCTAATTCTATTGGATAAGTGTAATTCGACCAAAAGCAACCTTAGGAATAAAATATGACCATTTAGGACCAATTGGATTAGATTAGGACATTTATTATTAATTTATTTAAAGAAGGGTTAAAATAGTTAAAATCAATGTTTAATAAGTAAGAAAATTTTAATATAGGGTTATACATAAGATAAATTTGACTATAAATATTTATTAGAAATCTAAAAAGATTTCCTACATAATGGTATTTTATTTGTAATTTTTAGACATTAAATAATTTAATTTATTTGTGACACAAAGATGATGCAGTAATTATCTTATTAGTGAAATATTGAAATAATTGATGTTATAAATACCCAAATAAATTTAATTTGAGACTTTTTATGAATTAAACTAATTTTATAGGTTAATATGACATGTTAATATTGATTTAATTAACTTTGTTCGAACTAATCATTCTGTTATGATTTTCACAAAAATCAATTACAAAATAGTGTCAAAATTCACAAATATTATATTATTAATTGTTATTTTATTCCTAAAAATCTAAGGTTTGTCCAAATGACTTATATAAGGTTATATATATTAATAATAAACAACTTGGGGTTCGTTTGGCTTGTTATAGTTTGTTTATTAACCTTATAGTGTAAGAACACAAAAAGACATGGTAAAAGTAAAATTATCTAACTTAAAGTTAAAACTAAATGATAAGGTTAAAATAGTAAACTAAACTTGTCCAAATTCTATTGGATGAGAGGATTTCGACCCATACCCAACTTATCTTCGAAATAACTCAATTAGGAGCTATTTAAAACCGAATTTGGCTTTATAATAAAATAATATTTTTAGTTTTTCCAAAGGTGCCCCTCTCCTCCCTTATAAAAGGGCACCTCTTCCCTCTCTTCCTCACACCACATTGAGACTTCAAGCTCGTCCAACCCCTACTGAATTCTCTTCTCCACTTCCCTAGAAACATCCTAGAGGTTATGGTCTTCTTCAAAGACCAATTTTAGTTCCCTAAAAGGAGATCTCAAAGAGGCTCTTCAAAGAATAGGTAATGTTCGTTACCGATTCTTTCAACTTTATTTCTTCTTCCACTTCTTCTTCTTAGGTTGTTTTGTTATGAAGTAATAACATCAGTATCACTCATATACTTATATTTTATTATAATTATGAAACAACCCTATTTCACCATCTATCCATCCTATGGAAAACGAAATCACCACGCGTGCGTATGTACGGAATACCGTCTCCACGCCGTGGTGTAATCTATTTTCCACCACCACCTTACTTGGATGGGTATAATGGTGTACATAATAACTATATATGATTATTGTAAAGTGATATTGATTCTGAAATAGTATACATACACTCCAATACAATTCCACAATCATGAGAACGATATCATCGCTCGTGCGTACGTACGGACTACCGTCTCCACGATGCGATGAGATTCATTCTCCACGTTAACCATTCATGAATGATTATAAAGTATATATAATAAGTAATCATGAAATATATTACATAATAATGATACTGTATTTATGTGTATATATATGTATTTCATCTACTTAATTCTATTCAACTCAACAAGGAAACGAAAACAACGTTCATGCGTACGTACGACCTACCGTCTCCATGAACGGTGTATTTCTTTCCATTTAATGATCTATTATATATATGTATATTCTGAATATATATTATATATAAATCATTTTTTATATTCTTGAATTAAGTAATCATGATCTAAGTAAATATATGAATAATTACAAGTCAAAACACGGACGAAAAATGAAACGATTTTACCCAAAACACTCTTTAACATAGAATTACAAAAGAACGGGTAATATAATGTCATAAGTGAACCATATATGATATCATAACAATGATTATGATTCTGGAATAAGTCAATGAAATTATTTAAATCATTATACAGGAGTTTCTGATACTTACAAAGAAAATCAGACCTAAGGTAAGGGAAAATATCACAATCTCATTTTTATCCGAGATTGTTTATACTTTGATATTTACTGGGGTGTATTTTATCATCCACATCCATGTTTCCTCAATATGTAATATTATTTCCATCCACTTACAATTGTTTAAATCCAATTTTACCCTTCGGTGAGTTTTTAGTAAAAGACATGAAAGGAATCTTTTGTCGTTTTTCGTATGAGGTACTTTTTGACTTTTCTGAGAAAAGTAAGATAAGAATGTTTTTTTAACGTATACGGCATGAAATGATTTTTATGGTTTTATAAAGCCTTATTTTCATGAAGCTTCCTTCAAAAGATTTCATGACTATTTTCAACAAAAACCTTTTCTTCTAAAATTTCATGAAATTTTTGTGAAAAGAAAATGATTTTAAAGGAAAAAGGATATTTTCCTCAAGAATTCATTTAAAGTGTTTTATCAAAATCATTTTCATCTAAGATGACATTATTTAACATTTTTATGTTTCAAGTGTAATGTATCTATGATTTAAATGGTTTAAATTTTCTTATTATGAAATTATATCCATTTCTTTTATATAGATTATGTGATGATGGGATGATGTTTGTGAAACCCATTTTATTTATTGGGTTATTATGAATGATCTATGTTTATTTTGTGGCACAAGTAAGAATGATTTCATTATGAGATGGGTGGGACCTATATCTCCCTCCAATGCATTGGGTAAAGATTTATATCTCATGAGGTAGACATGGCTGGAACGGAAAGTTAAACCGGTTCAGTAATACATGACTGGAACGAGGAGTGAACTCGATTCAGAAAGGGACTTTGTCCACTAAGATGGTCTTGGCAGCAATGCCTTGGATAATATGGAAATAATATTATGTGATTAATAGTTTCCACAATTAAATGTTTTATTCCCATGCTATTTTATCATTATTAATGTTTCTTTATGATCTATTCCTTACGTACTTCCATGTTTTGTGTCATTTCTCAAGATTTTGATGTTTAAACATTATGTTCATGTTTTTAAGTTAAAATGTATATGGCATGTTTTATTTTATCCATGCTTACCCTTACTGAGAATTTGAGCTCACCCTTTTTATGTTTTCTTTTCCCCAGGATATAAATAAAGTTTTTAGGTAAGAAAAAAAGGGGAAAATCTTTTTGGAAGATGTTGCAGATCTTTCACCACGATTAGAAGATTACGTTCCAAGTTTCCAAAGACACTAAACTATTATGGTCCTTGTGTGTCTATTTTTGTTATGTTTTAAGTATTCCGCTAAAGTAATGTAATGTCTATGAATGTCAAACTTCGGGTCTCAACAGTTGGTATCAGAGGAAAATTTTAGTCAACCTTTGGAAACTAGGATGCGAAAACGTTAGTGAGATCCCTAGAGATATTTCTAAGGTATGTCTAGGGATGTCCCTAAGGATAAGTATACGTATAGGATATAGTCCTAGAACTATGGTAACAATATTAGATTAAACCAAAGATGTTATATATTGAAGTTACTCACCCTTAATTATGATTTTTTCCTCTCACACTATTCTTTTTGGGTTTTAGAAAATGGCTGGAAACAAGATGATTCACGATAATGGAGGATATGATGGACAATGGAATGATATTATTCATGAGAAACCAAATGAAATGGGATTTGGAAGTCCAAACATCTTTATTATGCCGAATCAGCAATCTCATAATATGATCAATAAAGTAAAATTTGGTAAGTTTCCTGACTCGGCTACTAAGAGAAAGATGGAGTTTCAGGATGATCATAGAGGAAAGAAAGTTCAATTTCCCTCATGTAAATCATGTGGGAAGAGGCATAGAGGAGATTGTTTCAAGGGAACTGGAAGATGCTTTGGGTGTGGAAAAGAAGGACACAAAGCTAGTAAGTGCAAAGGAAAAGGTTCAGTTAACACCATGGATGAGGATAATGGTATTGCTACGACATCAACAATGGTTAAATGTTTTAAATGTGGAATGTAAGGGCATTATGAAAACCAATTCCCTAAGGGAAAGTCTCATGAAGAGAATCATTATGGTCGTATGGGTAGTATTTATGTTGATGATGATGAAGAGACTACAAATGATATGTGAGATGAAAGAATTGTTGATGCTCGGTCAATGGTTTAAGAATGTAGTGGAATGATTACATGTTTATCATGTGTAATGTTGTATAAGTAATCTCATGGTACTATGGAATAAAGAGACATCTAAGGATTGTTACACTGTTGTCTTTCCTTGAGTTTTGAAAGTGTATGATTAATGGTACCAGTATCCATTAAAGGTTATTCATATATTTTCGGAATATAGATGATATGCGCATAATGAAGGGATAAGGAGAAAATTAAATGTTTGATAGTATTCATGAGCTCATGACTGATATAAGGAAAAGGTTATATCATGGTTTGAGTATAAAGAATTTTTGGATTTTGGTATATGGAAAGAGTTAACTTTTGACAGCATTCATGTTTTCACTAAGGTTTAATGGGTATTCATTTTTCAAGAGAATACATGATTAAGGTATTCACATGATTGGAATGTGACCAACACGATATATGGGGGATAAATGATAGTATTCACATGCTTGGTTGATGACATTTCAAGCAATTGTTTTCGTTATACTATGAGCTTGGACCGAAGTATTTTAGATAAGCCTAAAGATTGGAATGGATTATGTTGGACATAAGTTAGTATTTATTAAGGAAATAACTTTTTTTTATGTGATGTTATAGTAATGTAGTTTTAGAAAAAGGACAACCTGCAGGACGGGCGACAACCCATCGCGTCGAAAAAGGCTGTGGGAATCGAACCCACAACCGAAGTGCGACTGGCCTTTATCGCCTACCACTGGCCTATAAGAATTCCCTGTTTAGTAGAAACTAGTTTTATTATATTAAGCAGTATGATATATGAAGTATAAGTCCATTTTAGGAACCATATATGATTAATCTCACTATCGATGGACTTATGTATTTTTTGATAACTTTTCTAACCTTTTGTTTGAGACAGATGGAATGACCCATCATTCTATCACATGATCTGCTAACACATCACGAATGACAAATTCAACTTCATTTATTTAAGAGATGAAGTGGAAATTGTCCAAAGAACGACTAACGGTGGGACTATACCAAAATCACGAAAGTATTTATTCTAATTACAATTTCATCAACTTTAGGGAAATGATCTTGAAAACCAAAAATGTTGTCCTAGTGCTCTTATATCTGATTAATCAGATGGTACCTTAGATCGTCACAAATTTATGGCTTTTTGATTGCTGGCTTTTCCATAGAACATGATGGTTAGATTTCTCTTCCATATCCATATTTTCACCTATGTGGAAACCTAATGATTAGTTTATTTGGGTAACCGTTACGTTTCATACTTTTGTTTTTAAAGATTGGTTTTGGTATTCCTTTTTACGATGTGGGTTTCTATTAAAGAAACTTTCGATTAGTAAACCATTTATTACCCCGATGAATTTTGAGGGTGAAATTCATTTTAAGGGGGGTAGAATGTAACACCCTGAGATTTTATGAAAAATATTCTTTTTAATTTCATTAATGTCTTGTGTTGTACGCTACACCAAAAGGAGCTTGCACAACACGCATCCTTGACTTGCCTTGCATTACACGCAATCGCGACCTTCCTCGATAGCGTGTGTAGTACGCAATAACGAGTTTCACTAAACAACAATATGCTATTAAAATATTATTAAAACTACCCGTTATGAATAGTAATAACCACTTTTTGAAATTTTGTAAATTTTATTTTTCTAAATGGACTTCATTTTTGGATTTTTAATATCGAAATTAGCTTAGGGTGAAATTTTGGTACTTTTCAGATAACTTTCATTTTCTGATGAATATTGAAAATTACTAAATTTTAATTAAAAACAACCTTTTTAATCAAAATAATTAATAGTGATAAATTATTAATTTGAGTGGTTTTAAATTATATTTAGAATATATTTTTACAATTTAATAAATTGTTGGTCATTGGATGTAATTTCACATTTAAACCAGACATAAACAAGTGCCAATCTTTTGATAGTTATTATCTCTTAAGAACACTCTATTTGTTTTGACGACGGGAATTAATTTTTAAATTAAGTAATGAAACTGATATGTTTTGAATTTGGTAAAATAGACATCATTTTTCAGTTCATAATATCAAACATAGCTTAGGTCTAATTTTTGGTATTTTTTTGGAAACTTTCATTTTTTGATGAATAGTGAAACCACTAAGTGGTAGTTAAAAGCAAAATGAATTTTTCATAAAACTTAATTTTACCACTTCTGTGAGTGGAATTTAAAAAATCCGAGAGACACGGTTGATGTCAGTAATTAAAATGTGGTTCAATGAGATGAAAATAATTTTTGGTGAATAGTAACTTTTTACTTTTTTTACCACGGTTAAAAGTAAATAGGGTAATTAAGGGTAGAAATGATATTATTATTGCCCTAACACATGTCCTAATTCTATTGGAAAAGTGTAATTAGACAAAAAACAAACTTAGGAATAAAATATGACCATTTAGGCCCACTTGGATTAGATTATGACATTTATTATTAATTTATTTAAAGAAGGGTTAAAATAGTTAAAATCAAAGTTTAACAACTAAATCATTTTTAATATAGGGTTATACATAAGATAAATTCCACTATAAATATTCATTAGAAATATAAAAAGATTTCCTACATAATGATATTTTATTTATAATTTTTAGACATTAAATAAATTAATTTATTTATGACACAATGATGATGCACTAATTACCATAATAGTGAAAAATTAGAATAATTGATATTATAAATACCCAAATAAATATAATTTGAGACGTTTTATAAATTACACTAATTTTATAGGTTAATATGACATGTTAGTATTGATTTAATTAACTTTGTTTGAACTAATCAATCTGTTATGATTTTCAGAAAAATCAATTACAAAATAGTGTCAAAATTGACAAATATTATATTATTAATTGTTATTTTATTCCTAAAAATATAAGGTTCGGCCAAATGACTTAGATAAGGTTATATATATTAGTAATAAACAACTTGGGGTTCGTTTGGCTTGTTATAGTAAGTTTATTGACCTTATAGTGTAAGAACACAAAAAAACACGGTAAAAGTAAAATTATCTAACTTAAAGTTAAAACTAAATGATAAGGTTAAAATAGTAAACTAAACTTGTCCAAATTCTATTGGATGAGAGGATTTCGACCCATCCCTACCTTAGCGTCGAAATAACTCAATTTGGAGCTATTTAAAACCGAATTTGGCTTTATAATAAAATAATATTTTTAGTTTTTTCAAAGGTGCCCCTCTCCTCCCTTATAAAAGGGAACCTCCTCCCTCTCTTCCTCACACCACTTTGAACCTTAAATCTCGGCCAAAACCTGCCAAATTCTCTTCTCCAGTTCCCTAGAAACATCCTAGAGGTTCTGGTCTTCTTCAAAAACCAATTTTAGTACCTAAAAAGGAGATCTCAAAGAGGCGCTTCAAAGAAGTGGTAATGTCTATTACCGATTCTTTCAACTTTATTTCTTCTTCCAATTCTTATTCTTAGGTTGTTTCATTATGAAGTAATAACATCAGTATCAATAATATACTGACATGTTATTATAAGTATTAAGCAACCCTATTTCACCATCTATCCATCCTACAGAAAACGAAATCACCGCGCGTGCGTACGTACGGAATACCGTCTCCACGCCGTGGTGTAATCTATTTTCCACCACCACCTTACTTGGATGGGTATAATGGTGTACATAATAACTATATATGATTATTGTAAAGTGATATTGATTCTGAAATAGTATACATACACTCCAATACAATTCCACGATCATGAGAACGATATCATCGCTCGTGCGTACGTACGAACTACCGTCTCCACGATGCGATGAGATTCATTCTCCACGTTAACCATTCATGAATGATTATAAAGTTTATATAATAAGTAATCATGAAATATATTACATAATAATGATACTAGATTTATGTGTATATATATGTATGTCATCTACTTAATTCCATTCAACTCAATAAGGAAACGAAAACAGCGTTCATGCGTACGTACAGCCTACCGTCTCCATGAACGGTGTATTTCATTCCATTTACTGATCTATTATATATATGTATATTCTGAATATGTATTATATATAAATAATGTTTTATATTCTGGAATTAAGTAATCATGATCTATTTAATCATATGAATAATTACAAGTCAAAACACGGACGACAAATGAAACGATTTTACCCAAAACGCTCTTTAACATGGGATTTACAAAAGAACACGTAATTTAAAGTCATAAGTGAACCATATGTGATATCATAACAATGAGTATGATTATGGAATAAGTAAATGAAATTATTTAAATCATTATAAAGGAGGTTCAGACACTTACAAAGAAAATCGGACCTAAGGTAAGGGAAAATATCACAATCTCATTTTTATCCGAGATTGTTTATACTTTGGTATTTATTGGGGTGTATTTTATCATCCATATCCATGTTTCCTCAATATGTAATATTATTTCCATCCACCTAAAATTGTTTAAATCCAATTTTACCCTTTGGTGAGTTTTTAGTAAAATATATGAAAGGAATCTTTTGTCATTTTTCGTACGAGGTACTTTTTGACTTTTCTGACAAAAGTACGATAAGAATATTTTTTAACGTATACGGAATGAAAAGATTTTTATGGTTTTATAAAGCCTTATTTTCATGAATCTTACTTCAAAATATTTCATGACTATTTTCAACAAGAACCTTTTCTTCTAAAATTGCATGACATTTTTGTGAAAAGAAAATGATTTTAAAGGAAAAAGGATATTTTCCTCAAGAATTAATTTAAAGTGTTTTGTCAAAATCATTTTCATCTAAGATGACATTATTTCACATGTTTATGTTTCAAGTGTAATGTCTCTATGATTTACATGGTTTTACTTTTCTTATTATGAAATGATATCAATTTCTTTTATATGGATTATGTGATGATGGGATGATGTTTATGAAACCCATTTTATTTATTGGGTTATTATGAATGATGTATGTTTATTTTGTGGCACAAGTAATAATGATTTCATTATGAGATGGGTGGGACCTATATCTCCCTCCAATGTATTGGGTAAAGATTTATATCTCATGAGGTAGACATGGCTGGAACGACAAGTTAAACAGGTTCAGTAATACAGGACTGGAACGAGGAGTGAACTCGATTCAGAAAGAGACTTTGTCCACTAAGATGGTCTTGGCAGCAATGCCTTGGCTAATATGGAAATAATATTATGTGATTAATAGTTTCCACAATTACATGTTTTATTCCCATTCTATTTTATCATTATTAATGTTTATTTATGATCTATGCCTTACGTACTTCCATGTTTTGTGTCATTTCTCAAGCTTTTGATGTTTAAACATTATGTTCATGTTTCTAAGTTCAAATGTATATGGTATGTTTTATTTTATCCATGCTTACCCTTACTGAGCATTTGAGCTCACCATTTTTATGTTTTCTTTTCCCCAGGATATAAATAAAGGTTTTAGGTAAGAAAAAAAGGGGAAGATATTTATGGAAGATGTTGAAGATCTTTCACCACGATTAGAAGATTATGTTCCAAGTTTCCAAAGAGACTAAACTATTACGGTCCTTGTGTGTCTGTTTTTGTTATGTTTTAAGTATTCCACTAAAGTAATATAATGTCTATGAACGTCAAGCTTCGGGTCTCTACAGGATTGTTGGAGGAGATAATCCCAACATCGTGCAAGATGGGATGTCTGAGAAGGTGTTTAATACCACTCTCATCCGAAGGTTTATACCTGAGGAAGTGAAGATGAGGAATGTGGTAGAGCTCATGAGTGTCCAGAAAGGAAAACAAATAGTATAGTATTACATCGAGCTTTTTAAGGGGTTGATTCTATTTTCTCTGGAGGTCGCATCGTAGAATCATTTAAAGTTTTTATTGTTTGAGGTCTTCATCTAGGGTTCAAGGACCAATTATTTTGTTGTCCGGGATATTTCTCCATTTGTGAGGAGAGAGAACTAGAGAAAACTATCTCAGATAAGTCTTCTTCTAAATTGCATCTCCTATTAGTCAGGAAACCCTCATTTTTAATTCGAGTGTGGCCAGTTTGGGTACTTTAAGTTTCCTTGTCATTATCTTTCAAAGGATTTCTATAGCATCCCGCCATTTTATAACATAAACTTTCATTACATTACATAAAACTGAGGATCATTAAGGTCTAGTGTCTTGGAAACCAGGAACATAATACATGAAAACAACATAAAAAATTCTTCTTAAACACTTGAAAGGCGTCTCCTTAAGTTCCTTCTAGGTTCATTACTGCATCTCATAACCTGGGGACATACATCAAAAGAAAGGGTGAGCAGAAGGCCCAGTAAGGGAAACAAGAGGAACATTTTACATGTGAACTTGAGATACTTCAATAAGGACATGAAAAGAACTTTAAGGAATGAGAAAGAAATCATGAGGCATTTCATAATAAAAATAATATTTTCCATAACTTGAAGATGTGGCTACATCATTTAACATAGAAAATCATGAACATATCACCAAGGTCCATCCCCAAGGTGTCATTTGAAAATTACCAAGGTTATTCACCAAGGTATTGTGAAAATTGTAATCTCTAGTGGTTACATCATTACCCAATGCATTGGAGTGCTATCAGGGAACAACCTTAAATTTGAATTTATTATCATGTGAGCCACATATATCATCATCAAACATTTCATAAATAACCCACATAGCATAAAATAAATGGGTTTCATTTCATAATCATAACGTTTTAAAAACTGCTTTAAAGACATGGTCTTTACGTCACTTTAAACCCACGGAAAGGGAAAGCGGGTCTCATGTATGTAAATCCCAGAATTTAAAATGGAACATTTTGATATATATGTGAATACCCTTGTAGAAATAAGAGCTTTGAGTATTCACTTTATAACATAAAATAATTTTTGAGAAAAGAGAGAGGCATTTTGAGGGGAAACTTCTGCAGCATAACGGCTAAGTTTCTGGGTTTTAGAAAACATTGAAATGAGAGGGGACATGGGTCACCCACTCATAAATGATCCATAAAACAGTAGGGTGAAAGAATAAGAAGGACATATGGACATGGAAATGAAATTTGAGGGACATACCATTTGAAATGAAAAACATGGAGGAAAAAAAATTAGATTGCTCTTATGAAAATTCGGCAGCCTTACGGCGTCACTTAACTTCAAAAAAAATGATTTGACAAGATCAAATAGGGTCCCTCATAATATGATCATAAGAGATCAGTATGATAGATATAGATATCATACCCCAACATAATAAAAAGGAACTTGAAAGACTTGACATGAAAATCAAACTTGAAAAATGAGGAGGGTGAAAGAATCCCTTAAAAATTCGGCAGCCTAACGGCGTCACTTAAACTTTCATAAAACGAAATGATGAGAGTAAGAGGGGATATCTCATCATATAAACATGAAATGGCAGTAAGAGGAATATAAAATAACATCCTCTCACATAAAAACATGGAGCATAAAAGGAATGACATAAAAGAGATTACATGAAAAGAAAGAGAGGGGTCAGATCCCTTACCTTAAAACGTGACTCTTGAAACTCAAAGGATTGGACCTTGAGGGCTTGGGGGCACCTTGGGAGGAATCCTTGGAAGGTAAGAAGACCCGAAATTCGTTGGGGGAGAGTTGGGAGTGAAAAATAAAGGAGGAAAGGGTGGGTATTTATAGGGAAAGTGAGGGGACAAGGCATTAATGGCCAAGAGACACCTCACATGTGCTTTTCTCAAACCCACGTGCTCTCCCTTGGCATTTATCATGGAGTTAGGCCACATGGGGCTCCCAAAACAATAATTCATAACCCTTGGCCGTACAACCCTTAAAATATCTCATGACATCATCATGACACAGTTATGATGTCATTAAACATACCGAAACCCTAAAACTGTATTTTTACTATTCAATGAAAATTCAACTTTCTCAGAATAATCCCAAAATTTCACCTTAACCAAATATCAATGCTCTGATTTCAAAAATAAAATCCATTTTATAAAAATAATTTTCTAAATATTTTTAATTTAATTTTTAAATAAAAACACTATTCATCGAAAATTCATTTTTTTCAGAAAAAACCCCAAAAATTACCATAACATAATATCGATGCTCTGAGTTCAAAAATAAAGTCATTTTTATAAAAATAATTTTCTAATTATTTTTAATTAAATTTTTAATTAAAAAACACTATTCATCCGAAAAAACTAATACTTGACTAATAATATATGAAACCGTTATTTAACCATTTTATTGAATCACATTACTTAATCAAGGTGCCTAGATTATTTTAAAACTTTCTTTAAGTGATATTACTAATCCATTTGGTCACATTACTAATCCTAAGCGTAAAATCACTATTAACAATTTACTATTCATCAAAAATTAAGTTGATCTTATTAGACTCCAAATTCCTTACTGAACACTTTTGTAGAAGACCTTTTTTGGAAAATAATTACACATCATTAGTTATTTAGGGTTTACATAAATATTTTAAAATATCCCTTTTTCAAAATTCATCAATAAAATATATCCTAAAATTATCTGGACATTTGAAATTTCACAAACATCACTAAAGGAAGAAATATCAATTTATTCACCCGAAAGGATTACACAAGGAAGCTAGGGTCTCGTCACATAGCCCCTTATAACACCGGCATAAGACCTAAGTGTAAGGTGTGCTATGGTGAGAGAATCTGAGGGAGGCTCAGATAACATTGCCCTAGTAGTAATCTCTACTAACTTGAACTTCTCCCGTAGGCGTTTCCATTCAAGCTTGACACGCTGGAGTTCGGCTTGGGCTTGGTCCAAAGCGAATCCCACAGATGCTACCTCCTTCCCAAGCTCTGATAAGTGGGCTTCATAAGGGTCGGGTCTACTGGATGAAGCCATCGCCTCCTCTTTCTGCATTGACCATTAACATCTTATTAAATCATTAAGAGTAAGTTAATATACTACTCAAAAAGATTGGGTTGTTACATTCTTCCCCCCTTAAGAAATTTCGTCCCCAAAATTTATACTTGAGGCCTAGTCGAAAAGGTGAGGGTACTTTTGCTTCATCGTTTCCTCAGGCTCCCAAGTTGCTTCTTCATATTTGTGATTCCTCCACAACACTTTCACAAGGTTGGTAGTCTTGTTTCGTAGGACCTTGTCTCTACGGTCCAAGATCTCCACTGGCTGCTCCTCATAAGAGAGGTCATGTTCCAGTTGTACCACCTCTGGGTTCAGTACATGCGAAGGGTCGGGTATGTACTTCCTCAAGAGAGATACATGGAAGACATCATGAACTTGAGCTAGGTTCGGTGGAAGTGCTAGACGATAGGCCACTGCTCCTATGCGATCAAGGATTTCATAGGGGCCAATGTACCTAGGGCTGAGCTTCCCTTTCTTCCCAAACCGCATGACTCTCTTCCATGGAGAAATTCGAAGGAAGACTTTGTCACCAACACCAAACTCCAAGTCCCTTCGACGATTGTCAGCATATCTCTTCTACCGACTCTGAGCAGCCTTTATGTGTTGTTGGATGGCATGAACCTGTTCCATCATCTCTTGCACGAGATCAGGCCCAAGAAGCTTCCTCTCACCAGTTTCATCCCAACAAGTAGGAGTTCTACATCGCTTTCCATACAGAGCTTCATAGGGTGCCATCTGAATACTCGAATGGTAGCTGTTGTTATAGGAGAACTCAACTAATGGGAGGTGTTGATCCCATCCACCTTTAAATTCCATTGAGCATAATCTCAACATGTCTTCGAGTGTCTGAATAGTCCTTTCAGATTGGCCATCAGTTTGAGGATGATAGGCCGTACTAAAATTCAATTCAGTATTCAGAGCATGTTGAAGACTTCTCCAGAATTTTGATGTGAATCTTGGGTCACGATCAGATACGATGGATAGTGGTACCCCATGCAGCCTTACCACTTCTTTCACGTATATCTTGGCAGGCTTATCCAGAGACAAATCTTCCCGAATAGAGATAAAATGGGCTGTCTTGGTGAGACGGTCCACAATAACCCATATCACATTGTTTCCTTTGGATGTTTTTGGGAGACCAGTTACAAAGTCCATGGTGATATTATCCCACTTCCATACTGGTATGGGTAGCGGTTGTAATACCCCCTTAGGAAGTTGTCTTTCTGCCTTTACTTGCTGACACACCAGGCACCTTGTAGTGTAATCGGAAATCTCCCTCTTCATGTTATCCCACCAATAATGATCACGAATGTCTCTATACATCTTAGTGCTTCCCGGATGTATAGAGAAGGTAGAGCTATGAGCTTCATCCATCAGTTCTTTCTTTATCTCCGGAATATATGGGACACATAGTATTGTATGAAATTTCAATACACCTTCTTGATCAATATTGAAATCAGGTAACTTCCCATCTTTTACAGCCTCCAACTTCTCCTGTAGCAAAGGATCTTCTTTTTGAGCCTTCTTGATCTTCTCTAGTAATGAAGGTTGAGAAATCATTTGGGATAGGTTTGATGATGTCCCTTTCCTTATAATTCCCATGTATAGTCTTACTAGATCTTTAATCAAGGGATCTCCCAGGATCCTCATTGTTGCCAGAACAACAGGATCTTTCCTGCTTAACGCATCCGCGACTTTGTTTGCTCTTCCAGGGTGATAATGAATTGAACAATCATAGTCTTTAATAAGCTCCAACCATGTCTTTTGTCTCATGTTCAATTCTTTCTGAGTGAAAATATACTTTAGACTTTGGTGGTCAGTGTATATATCACATTTCTCCCCATAAAGATAGTGCCTCCATATCTTTAGAGAAAAAACAACTGCCGCCAGCTCTAGATCATGCGTAGGATAATTCTGCTCATGAATCTTCAACTGTCGAGATGCATAAGCAATTACCTTGTCATTTTGCATGAGGACGCACCAAAGCCCTTTCAGAGATTCATCGCTAAAAATAACGAATCCTTCTCTGATAGAGGGTAGTGTTAACACAGGTGCAGTAACCAATCTCTTCTTCAGCTCTTGGAAACTTTCCTCACATTCCTTTGTCCAGATGAACTTAACCCCTTTTCGAGTCAACTTGGTTAGTGGATTAGAAAGCCGTGAAAAGTTTTTCACAAACCTCCTATAATATCCCGCTAAACCAAGGAAACTACGAATCTCAGTTACTGTTGTGGGTTCAGGCCACTCCTCCACAACCATTGTCTTTGCAGGGTCAACCGAGATTCCTTCATTGGTTACGATGTGCCCCAAGAAATCCACTTGTTGTAACCAAAACTCACACTTGCTGAACTTCCCAAAGAGCCTCTCCTTACGTAGAGTTTTCAAAATAACCCTCAGATGATCTTCATGTTCCTCACGACTTTTTGAATATATCAAAATATCATCAATAAAAACTACCACAAAGTTATCAAGGTAGTCCTTAAAGACTCTATTCATCAAATCCATGAAAATAGCAGGAGAATTAGTCAAGCCGAAGGGCATAACAGTAAACTCATAATGCCCATATCTTGATCGGAAGGCAGTCTTTGGAATATCTTCCTTCTTCACCCTCAGTTGATGATAACCAGATCGAAGGTCAATCTTAGAGAAGAATTGAGCCCCGCGAAGTTGGTCAAATAAATCATCAATTCTTGGAAGAGGATATCTGTTCTTCACTGTGATCCCGTTCAGTTCTCTATAATCAATGCATAGCCGCATTGATCCATCCTTCTTCTTCACAAAGAGAACTGGTGCTCCCCAAGGAGACACACTCGGTCGGATAAACCCCTTCTCCAACAAGTCTTGGAGTTGTTTCTTTAGCTCTTCTAGCTCCACATTTGCCATTCTATACGGAGTCTTTGATATCGGTTGGGACCCAGGTACGAGTTCAATGGAGAACTCTACCTCTCTTTCTGGGGGAGGTCCAGGTAACTCCTCAGGAAATACATCCATGTATTCCTGAACAATCGGAACATCTTCAATTTGTATGCTCCCTTTCCCTTCTTCATCATCACCGATTAACTCCATAAAGAAAGCTATGGGAGGTGCTTCTAGATTGGGATCAGTTCGGGATATCTCTCCTCGGAAGATAGCTGTAGGTCGTTCATTCAAGACTACTGAGATTTCCTTACTTCTGCATTTGATCTTAGCATTATACTTTGAGAGCCAGTCCATCCCTAGTATAATGTCGAATTCCATCATGGGAATGACTACTATATTTGCGATAAGATTGTGCTCACCAAAGTAAACACTAGAGTCTCTAAATACTTTTGATGCAAGGATAATCCCACTTGGAGTCTTGACTGACAACTCTACCTCTAGCAGTTCAGGGATTGATTCTATATTCCTTGCAAACTTGGAGGAAATAAAGGAATGCGTAGAACCAGAATCAAATAAAGTACTTGCTAGTTTTTAGAGGACAACAAGAGTACCTGCTACCACATCGTTCGGGACTTCAACTTTAGCTGTTGTGATAGCGAAAGCACGACCTTGCTCCCTTGGCCTCTGCTGAGGTTGATGGTGATTCCCCTCCACCGCCCTCGAATTTGGACATTTATTAGCAAAGTGCCCAAGCTGTCCACACTTGAAGCATGTGACTTTGGGTAGGTCCAGAACCATCTTTCCTCTGTCTTTAGTGTTGGGAAGTTGAGGCTTCACATCACTACGACAATTCCGAGAAATATGGCCTTCTTTTCCACACCTATAGCACTTAACACTTCCGATCAAGTAGTTACCCGGATGCTTCTTCCCACATTTATTGCATGTGGCATGTTGCATATGCTTTCCACCTCTTTCCTGATCAAAACTTCTTCCCAGGCTTGGTTCTAGAGTTCTCTTCTTTTCATTAGATTTGTGAGACCACTGTGTCTCCCCAAACTCTAGTTCAACTTTCATAGCATTTCGAACTATTTCTTCATAGCTATTGTAGTCCCTGTTGGCTAGATTCTTCCGTAGATGAGGTCGTAGTCTACCAAAGAATCTATCTACCTTCCCATTAGGTTCCATGACAAATCTTGAAGTATAACGGTAAAGCCTTGTGAAGTTCATCTCATAGCTTCCGACAGATTCGTTCTCCTTCTGCTTCAGCTCGAGAAACTCTTTCTCCATTCTCGTTCTCATGGAACGAGGGAAATACTTGTTAAAGAAAATTCCCCGAAATTCTTCCCACTCCATAGCTTCCATATCTCCTCATGGCTTCGTGTTTTTGATCAGTGACCACCACTGATCAGCTTCTCCCTCTAGGCGGTAAACAGCAAGGGTGACTTTTTCTTGTTCCGAACAATGAAGTATAGAAAAGATCTTTTCAATGGAGCTTATCCATTGTTCCGCAACCAATCGGTCAGTAGATCCACTGAATGTTGGTGGTCATTGACGCATGAAGGACTCAACAGAAAGTTGTTCCCTTCGTGGTGAGGTCAGCCTCTCAGCTTGATTCAAGTTATTACTCATAACTTGAGTCAGTTGGTTCATCATTCGCATGAATGTTTCCATTCCGGATTCCATCGGAGGGCCGTCAGCACATGGTGCATTGCGGTCACCATCGGCACGATTCCTCCTATTGCCCGCCATCTTCTAAAAGAATAAAACCTTAGTGAGAAACTTATTTCATTTATGGATCTTTTAACTAAGACTTCATGCTTATACAATTACACTTTTCTATAATTCCTTCATAATGATTCATAAAAAGCTTGTGATTAACCAAACATATCCCCCGGTAGTGTCGTAACCAAGAGTGCAGAAAGGCCCGTTATCGTGCACCAGTTCCCATTCGAGTCTAGCTCAAAGCGGTGTTTTCGGGTTTTACCCCTATGTACATCTGTGCCAGAGCCGCCTCTACCTGCTCGTATCCAGATAGGGATGTATTTGTTTGATAAACCACTTACTCAATACTTACCAAAATACCAGGAAGTTTTCCTATATTTAAACTTTTCTATGGGGTTCTTCCTAAAGTTTTTATATCATAATTTACACAAATAACTAAACCATCCTTTGATACCAACTATAGCATCCCGCCATTTTATAACATAAACTTTCATTACATTACATAAAACTGAGGATCTTTAAGGTCTAGTGTCTTGGAAACCAGGAACATAATACATGAAAACAACATAAAACATTCTTCTTAAACACTTGAAAGGCGTCTCCTTAAGTTCATTCTAGGTTCATTACTGCATCTCATAACCTGGTGACATACATCAAAAGAAAGGGTGAGCAGAAGGCCCAGTAAGGGAAACAAGAGGAACATTTTACATGTGAACTTGAGATACTTCAATAAGGACATGAAAAGAAATTTAAGGCATGAGAAAGAAATCATGAGGCATTTTATAATAAAAATAACATTTTCCATAACTTGAAGATGTGGCTACATCATTTAACATAGAAAATCATGAACATATCGCCAAGTTCCATCCCCAAGGTGTCATTTGAAAATTACCAATGTTATTCACCAAGGTATCGTGAAAATTGTAATCTCTAGTGGTTACATCATTACCCAATGCATTGGAGTGCTATCAGGGCGCACCCTTAAATTTGCCTTTATTATCATGTGAGCCACATATATCATCATCAAACATTTCATAAATAACCCACATAGCATAAAATAAATGGGTTTCATTTCATAATCATAACGTTTTAAAAACTGCTTTAAAGACATGGTCTTTACGTCACTTTAAACCCACAGAAAGGGAAAGAGAGTCTCACGTATGTAAATACCAGAATTTAAAATGGAACATTTTGATATATATGTGAATACCCTTGTAGAAATAAGAGCTTTGAGTATTCAATTTATAACATAAAATAATTTTTGAGAAAAGAGAGAGGCATTTTGAGGGGAAAATTCTACAGCATAACGGCTAAGTTTCGGGGTTTTAGAAAACATTGAAATGAGAGGGGACATGGGTCACCAACCCATAAATGATCCATAAAACAGTAGGGTGAAAGAATAAGAAGGACATATGGACATGGAAATTAAATTTTAGGGACATACCATTTGAAATGAAAAACATGGAGGGAAAAAAAATTAGATTGCTCTTATGAAAATTCGGCAGCCTTACGGCGTCACTTAACTTCAAAAAAAAAATGATTTGACAAGATCAAATAGGGTCTTTCATCATATGATAATAAGAGATCAGTATGATAGATATAGATATCATACCCCAACATAATAAAAAGGAACTTGAAAGACTTGACATGAAAATCAAACTTGAAAAATGAGGAGGGTGAAAGAATCCCTTAAAAATTCGGCAGCCTAACGGCGTCACTTAAACTTTCATAAAACGAAATGATGAGAGTAAGAGGGGATATCTCATCATATAAACATGAAAGGGCAGTAAGAGGAATATAAAAGAACATCCTCTCACATAAAAACATGGAGCATAAAAGGAATGACATAAAAGAGATTACATGAAAAGAAAGAGAGGGGTCGAATCCCTTACCTTAAAACGTGACTCTTGAAACTCAAAGGATTGGACCTTGAGGGATTGGGGGCACCTTGGGAGGACTCCTTGGAAGGTAAGAAGACCAGAACTTCGTTGGGGGAGAGTTGGGAGTGAAAACTAAAGGAGGAAAGGGTGGGTATTTATAGGGAAAGTGAGGGGACAAGGCATTAATGGCCAAGGGACACCTCACATGTGCTTTTCTCAAACCCATGTGCTATCCCTTGGCATTTATCATGGAGTTAGGCCACATGGGGCTCCCAAAACAATAATTCATCACCCTTGTCCGGACAACCCTTAAAAGATCTCATGACATCATCATGACACAGTTATGATGTCATTAAACATACACTACTGGAAATGGAGGATATACCAACGGTTCTAAACCGTTGGTATAGGCTGGAAAACCGTTGGTATACTCTATACCAACGGTTGTCCAAACCGTAGGGAAGTAAGGCGTGGGGAAAGATCTATACCAACGATTTGAACTAAACCGTTGGTATAGCCCACTCTATGTCTTGATTTGCCAACAGTTCTTGTTGAACCGTTGGTATAGGTTTACCCATCGGTTTAAAACCGTTGGGAATTCTATGATTTTGATATTATACCAACGGTTTACAACCGTTGGTATAGTTTTTTTCCCAACGGTTTCAATGAAACCGTTGGCATATGTTCAATAACAATTACTATACCAACGGTTAGAAACTGTTGGTATAATTCTTCTCAAAGTATACCAACGGTTGTAAACCGTTGGTATTGTGTATTTCCAGAATTGTTGCACAGCAGCCCCTCCTGTGCATACACCTGCATACAAAACAACACTTAAAACACTGAAAACTTAAAACAACAAAAACCTGCATACAAAACAGCACTTAAAACACTGAAAACATAAAACAACAAAAAAAGACCACATCTTTGATTAGATACATGGTGAATAATTCCCCATTTGAATCTTCATATGAAAACAATCATCCCGTATAGTTGAATAAGAGTTTCAATAACTCAAATATTATTTACACCCATTTCAATCTTCATATGACAACCACTTTTCTAATATATGGTGAAAAGGTATTTTCTTAGGAGTCTCATCACTTGTGACTCCATAAGTGCCATACCAGGCCTCGGATTGAGTCGGGGTTGACTGGTACACGTCACATATGATCCATGAATCATTTTCCTAAAGTTTCAACACAATCAGAATCCGTTTGATCGGTTTGGCGTATGTACGTAAAATATTGTCCATTTTGAACAAAAGAGAGGCAGTTTGGGTGGTCCCGGCCCCACGGTGACTCCAATTGAGGTGGGGTTGACTCGTACACATCACATATGACCCATGGATCGTTTTCCTAAAGTTTCAATAGAATCCAAAGGCGTTTGGTCCGTTTCCCGTATGTCAATTGTTGATATCACTTACAATTTAGTCCATTTTAACAAAAGAGAGACAATTTGAGTGGTCCCGGCCACACCGCGGCTCGGATTGAGGCGGAGTTGACTCTTACACGTCAAATATGACCCATGGATCGTTTTTCTAAGGTTTCAATAGAATCCGAAGGCGTTTGGTTGGTTTGGCGTATGTCAGTTGTTGTTTTCACTGAAAATTAAGTCCATTTTAAACAAAAGAGAGACACTTTGAGTGGTGAAGGCCACACCAAGCCTCGTATTGAGGCAGGGTTGACTCGTACACGTCACATATTAGCCATGGATCGTTTTTCTAAAGTTTCAACACAATCAGAATCTGTTTGATCGGTTTGGCGTATGTACATAAAATATTGTCCATTTTTAACAAAAGAGAGATAATTTGAGTGGTTTCAGCCACACCGCACCTCGGATTGAGGCGGGATTGACTCGTACACATCACATATGACCCATTAATAGTTTTCCTAAAGTGTCAATAGAATCCAAAGGCGTTTGGTTGATTTCCCGTATGACAGTTGTTGATTTCATTTACAATTTAGTCCATTTTCAACAAAAGAGAGACTGTTTGAGTGGTCCCAGCCACACCGCGGCTCAGATTGAGGCGGAGTTGACTCGTACATGTCACATATGACCCATGGATCGTTTTCCTAAAGTTTCAACAGAATCCGAAGGTTTTTGGTCGGTTTGGCTTATGTCAGTTGTTGTTTTCACTAAAAATTAAGTTCATTTTAAACAAAAGAGAGACACTTTGAGTGGTGTCGGCCACACCGTGCTTCAGATTGAGGCGGGGTTGAATCGTACACGTCACATATAATCCATGGATCATTTTCCTAAAGTTTCAACATAATCAGAATCCGTTTGATCGGTTTGGCGTATGTACGTAAAATATTGTCCATTTTGAACAAAAGAGAGGTAGTTTGGGTGGTCCCGGCTACACGACACCTTGGATTGAGGCGGGGTTGACTCGTACACATCACATATGACCCATGAATCGTTTTCCTAAAGTGTCAACAGAATCTGAAGGTGTTTGGTAGGTTTCTCGTATGTCATTTGTTGATATCACTTACAATTTAGTCCATTTTGAACAAAAGAGATATAGTTTGAGTGGTCCCGGCCACACCGTGGCTCAGATTGAGGCGGGGTTGACTCATACACATCAAATATGACCCATGGATCATTTTACGAATGTTTCAACAGAATCCGAAGGCTTTTGGTTAGTTTGGCGTATGTCAGTTGTTGTTTTCACTTAAAATGAAGTCCATTTTAAACAAAACAGAGGCATATTGAGTGGTGTCGGCCACACCGGGCCTCCGATTGAGGTGGAGTTGACTCGTACAAATCACACATGACCCATGGATCGTTTTCCTAATGTTTCAATAGAATCCGTAGGCGTTTGGTCAGTTTTCCGTATGTCAGTTGTTGTTTTCACTTAAAATTAAGTACATTTAAAAAAAAAGAGGCACTTTGAGTGGTGTCGGCCACACCGGGCCTCGTATTGAGGCGGGGTTAACTCGTACACGTCACATATGAGCCAAGGATCATTTTCCTAGAGTTTCAACACAATCCGAATCCGTTTGATCGATTTGGCCTATGTACGTAAAATATTTTCCATTTGGAACAAAAGAGAGGAAGTTTGGGTGGTCCCGGCCCCATGATGCCTCAGATTGAGGCGCGGTTGGCTTGTAAACGTCACATATGACCCATGGATTATTTTTCTAAAGTTTCAACAGAATCCGAAGCGTTTGGTCGGTTTCCCGTATGTCAGTTGTTGATTTCACTTACAATTTAGTCCATTTTGAACAAAAGAGAGATAGTTTGAGTGGTCCTGGTCACACCAGAACTCGGATTGAGGCGGGGTTGACTCGTACACATCACATATGACCCATGGATAGTTTTCCTAAAGTTTCAATAGAATCAGAAGTCATTTGGTTGGTTTGGCGTATGTCAGTTGTTTTCATTTACAATTTAGTCTATTTTCAACAAAAGAGAGACAATTTTAGTGGTCCCGGCCACACCGCGGCTCGGATTGAGGCGAGGTTGACTCTAACACGTCACATCTGACCCATGGATCGTTTTCCTAATGTTTCAACAGAATATGAAGGCGTTTGGTTGGTTTGACGTATGTCAGTTGTTGTTTTCACTTAAAATTAAGTCCATTTTAAACAAAAGAGAGCCACTTTGAGTGGTGTCGGCCACACCGGGCCTCGGATTGAGGCGGGGATGACTCGTAAACGTCACATATGAAAAATGGATCATTTTCCTAAAGTTTCAACACAATCAGAATCCGTTTGATCGGTTTGGCGTATGTACGTAAAATATTGTCCATTTTGAACAAAAGAGAGGAATTTTGGGTGGTCCCGTCCACACGGAGCCTCGGATTGAGGCGGGGTTGACTCATAAACATAACATATGACCAATGAATCGTTGTCCTAAAGTTTCAACAGAATCTGAAGGCGTTTGGTAGGTTTCTCTTATGTTAGTTGTTGATTTCACTTACAATTTAGTCCATTTTGAACAAAAGAGAGACAGTTTGAGTGGTCCCGGCCACACTGCGGCTCAGATTGAGGCAGGGTTGACTCGTACAGGTCACATTTGACTCATGGATCGTTTTCCTTAAGTTTCAATATAATTCGAATGTGTTTGGTCGGTTTGGCGTATGTCAGTTGTTGTTTTCACTTAAAATTAAGTCCATTTTTAACAAAACAGAGTCACTTTGAGTGGTGTCGGCCACACCGGGCCTCAGATTGAGGAGGTGTTGACTCTTACACATCACATATGAGTCATGGATTGTTGTTCAAAAGTATCAACACAATCAGAATCCGTTTGATCGGTTTGACGTATGTACGTAAAATATTGTCCATTTTAAACATAAGAGAGACAGTTTGGGTGGTGTCGGCCACACCGCGCCTCGGATTGAGGAGGGATTGACTCTTACACATGACATATGACCCATGGATCTTTGTGCTAAAGTTTCAATAGATTTAGAACGCATTTGGCCAGTTTCCCGTATGACAGTTGTTGTTTTCACTTACAATTTAGTCCATTTTCAACAAAAGACTGGAAATTTGGGTGGTCCCGGCCCCACAGTGCCTCGGATTGAGGTGGGATTGACTCGTACACATCACATATGACCCATGGATAGTTTTCCTTAAGTTTCAATAGAATATTTAGGCGATTGGTCAGTTTTCCGTATGACAGTTGTTATTTTCACTTAAAATTAAGTACATTTAAAAAAAAGGAGGCACTTTGAGTGGTGTCGGCCACACCGGGCCTCGTATTGAGGCGGGGTTAACTCGTACACATCACATTGGACTCATGTATTTTTTTCCTTAAGTTTCAATATAATCCAAATACGTTTGGTCGGTTTGTTGTATGTCAGTTGTTGATTTCACTTAAAATTAAGTCCATTTTTAACAAAACAGAGGCACTTTCAGTGGTGTCGGCCACACCGGGCCTCGAATTGAGGCGGGGTTGACTCATACACATCACATATGAGTCATGGATCGTTGTGAAAAAGTATCAACACAATCAGAATCCGTTTGATCTGTTTTCCGTATGTACGTAAAATATTGTCCATTTTAAACAAAAGAGGGACAGTTTGGGTGGTTCCGACCACACCGTGCCTTGGATTGAGGCGGGGTTGACTCGTACACGTCACATATGACCCATGTATCATTTTACTAAAGTTTAAATAGATTTGGAATTCATTTGGTCGGTTTTCCGTATGTCAGTTGTTATTTTCACTTAAAATTAAAGTCATTTTTGAACAAAAAAGATACATTTTGAATGGTACCTGTAAAATCTACACATAGACATCACATAGGCGCATCATGTCATAAAAAATAACACCAAGGATCAGACAAAATAGAAGCAGTCATGTAGAGTAATGACAAGTGAACATACAGATCATAAGCAGCTAAAAAATTGTTGCATAGATGCCATGTTTATTTCCTAAAACAGAGTAAAAAAATCAAAATGATAAAACTATAGAATATGGGTTGCCTCCCAGGAAGCGCTATGTTTTATGTCTTCAGCCAGATGGATGGACACTGGTCAATCGTCTTGGTCCATCAACTCAGAACTCCTCTGCCTCTTACAAGAACTGGTGGCCGTGTCATCAAGCTCACATGGACGCTTAGTGGGATTGATCACTTCAGGAGCACAGCGGGCGTGAATCTGGTGTGGAAGTAAGAAAATCTGGCACTCGTCATCAGCCAGATGCTGAGTGGGATTGATCACTTCAGGAGCGTAGCGGGAATGAATCTGGTGTGGAAGTAAGAGAATCTGGCGCTCGTCATCAGTCAGACGCTGAGTCACCCGTCGTGCGAGGTCAGATGGAGACGGGACGTGCACATCAATGATCATGGAAGAGGCAGACAAGCTAGACATTGTTGGTTAAGCTGCATCCACAAATAGATTTATTTTTATATACTATAACCTTTATAAATATTTGTCCCATTTTTACAAACAATTAATGTGTGAAAATTGTGAAAAATAACTTATCGGATATATAAAAATGGATTTACTCATGGACATGATGCATAATATCTAAAATATTCCTCATTGGATCCCAATTTGAAATTTTAATCCATTATCAAATGTATTATATCAATTTATTTTTATTTGGATCTTTAAGGTTGAACGCTTTTAGTAAAATCTAGCCAAGGGAGGATAGACTAGTGACTTGGAATACAATTGGATGTTATGTGGTGAAAACTACATTATAAGCATTGTTTAGGATATTATTGAGGTGGTTTGAGGATAAATCTATCTTTTTAGAGAAAATCCAGCATGTCCAATTTTGGTGGTCAATGTTTTGAAGTGGGGGGGTATTTGGTGGTTGAGGAGGGGGTGAGGGGGATGTCCAAGGTCTAGGAGGAGGGGTGGGGGGCTGTCCAGGGTCCAGGAAGGGGGGCGGGGGGCTGTACAGGGTCCAGGAGAAGGGGAGAAGGGGCTGTCCATGGTCCAGGAAGGAGGGGGGGTTGTCCCGGGTCCATCGAGGAGGGGGGCTATCCAGGGTCCGGGGTGGAGGGTGGGGGGCTTCCTAGTGTCCAGGAAGGAGGGGGGACTATACAAGGTCCTGGGAGGAGGGTGGAGGGGGGTTGTCCAGGGTCCAGGAGGGGGGATGTCCAAGTTTCAGGAAAGAGGGGGCCAGGCTGTCCAAGTTCCAGGAGGGGGGACTGTCCAGGGTCCAAGAGGGGGGGTGTCTAGGGTCCATGAGGAGTGGGGGCTCTGTTAAAGGGAGGAAATCCCTAAATAATTCATTGAAAATTAAGTAAACTTAATCCAAAAAACATCACAATTCCAATCCATCACCCAAACAACATCCAATTCATCCTCAATATCACTAACCTTCCCATGCCATAAACAACACAACCTAGTTTATACCAAATTAAAACAGAAAACAAAAATAATAGATGGAAAACATTAAAACTAAGGTAGTACTTACATATTTAGAGTGTAGAACTACAAAATTGTTTTATTTAATATGGATCTATGAGTGGAACGAGTTTCTGAGTACTTGTATAGAGAGATCCGAGACGTTTAGGTCAAATCAAAATAGAAAATAAAAAAATAGATGAAGAACATTAGAACTTACAGATTTGAAGTGTAGAACATAAAAATTGTTTGATTGAAGAGGATGGATGGAGTTTAGGAGACTGGGTAACCAGAGTGCGTCGGGAGACCTTCAATTTAGGGCTGTAGTCGAGCGGAGGGGGACTGAAATCGAGCTAAGGGGCGACTGAAATCGAGCGAAGGGGCTACTGGATTTAGGGGAAAACATTCCCAACGGTTTTTAAAAACCGTTGGGAATGTACAACATATACCAACGGTTAGTGTATAACCGTTGGTAAAAGTCTCTTAATGGAGCCCTATACCAACGGTTTATACAACCGTTGGTAAAACTCTTCATAAAATCCTTTATGCCAACAGTTTTCTTAAAACCGTTGGTATACATAACCATTCCCAACGGTTTATCAAAACCGTTGGGATATAAGCGTTGGTAAAAATGGGATTTCCAGTAGTGATACCGAAACCCTAAAACTGTATTTTTACTATTCACTGAAAATTCAACTTTCTCAGAATAATCCAAAAATTTCACCTTAACCAAATATCAATGCTCTGATTTCAAAAATGAAATCCATTTTATAAAAATAATTTTCTAAATATTTTTAATTTAATTTTTAAATAAAAACATTATTCATCGAAAATTCATTTTTTTCAGAAAAAACCCCAAAAATTACCATAACATAATATCGATGCTCTGAGTTCAAAAATAAAGTCATTTTTATAAAAATAATTTTCTAATTATTTTTAATTAAATTTTTAATTAAAAAACACTATTCATCTGAAAAAACTAATACTTGACTAATAATTTATGAAATCGTTATTTAACCATTTTATTGAATCACATTACTTAATCAAGGTGCCTAGATTATTTTAAAACATTATTTAAGTAATATTACTAATCCATTTGGTCACATTACTAATCCTAAGCGTAAAATCACTATTCACTATCTACTATTCATCAAAAATTAAGTTGATCTTATTAGACTCCAAATTCCTTACTGAACACTTTTGTAGAAGACCTTTTTTTGAAAATCATTACAAATCATTAGTTATTTAGGGTTTACATAAATATTTTAAAATATCCCTTTTCCAAAATTCATCAATAAAATATATCCTAAAATTATCTGGACATTTGAAATTTCACAAACATCACTAAAGGAAGAAATATCAATTTATTCACCCGAAAGGATTACACAAGGAAGCTAGGGTCTCGTCACATAGCCCCTTATAACACCGCCATAAGACCTAAGTGTAAGGTGTGCTATGGTGAGAGAATCTGAGGGAGGCTCAGATAACATTTCCCTAGTAGTAATCTCTACTAACTTGAACTTCTCCCGTAGGCGTTTCCGTTCAAGCTTGACACGCTGGAGTTCGGCTTGGGATTGGTCCAAAGCGAAGCCCACAGATGCTACCTACTTCCCAAGCTCTGATAAGTGGGATTCATAAGGGTCGAGTCTACTGGATGAAGCCATCGCCTCCTCTTTCTGCATTGACCATTAACATCTTATTAAATCATTAAGAGTAAGTTAATATACTACTCAAAAAGATTGGGTCGTTACAATTTCCACTGGTGTGGCCATTTGGGAAACTCAGAGAGGTTCTTCTAGTGGCATCATCAGAAAGAGTCTCGACCAGAGGATATAAGCTCCTGATTGTGGGGTAGTAGATGATTCAAGACATCAGATCTCCAACCATAGGTCTCAGAGGGATGCTTTTCACGTAGTCAGAAAATCGTGGTGTGTGAAGGACCTTGGCCCTGTGTTTGTCTTCAGTGTTGGGATAGTGATATTTTATGTTTCTCTATTGTAGTTTCTTCACTCGTGAAGGTTTTTTTGTTGATAATGGTGTAAAGGTATCATCTCCTCCTTGTGGTTTGGTTCTTTGAATACACCACTTTGGTTGTAATAAGGCATGGTGATCTCATTTTCTTGTAATTCTAGTAGTTTTATCTTCTCAAATGTGATCTTTAAAGGTTGTCTCTTTATGGATGTGAGTCTCAAGATGATTGTCTCTCTTGTGTGGCTAGCTCCTTTGGTGACCTGCTCTAGATTTAGGACGTTCTCATTTTAGAGACACATGTGTCTTGGACAATAATGAATAGGGGTTTTGTCCGCCATATGGTTTGGGGTGTTTCATCGAGGACCCCATGTGGTAGGGGTCAGTTTGTGTTGGGATCGTATCAGTCCGTGCTAATTTGATTAAGCTGGTTGGTTCTTAGATGGTGGGGAGACCCACTGTGGATCTTGTTACGCCTTATTCTATAGTTGGTTGGTGTTGGGGGGGGGGGGGGGGTTCACTTTGTTTCATGTCGGTAGTTCTAGAAGTTAGCCTGTGCTAAGAGTCTCAATGTTGGACAAGCTAGTCAGGTTCTTATGGTGGAACCCTCCTCATTTCCCGATGACTCTTCTCATTGAAGTTTCCCATAGAGATGGTTGGGTGTGACTCCTGGAGTGAAAAGGAACATTGAGTTCGTGATTTTGTTGGCCTTGTTCAGTTTCAAACTCAAGTTTGACTCTTTAATTGGCTGGGTGACTTTCTGGGGGCAAAATGTTTTTGTGGTGGGGAGAATTGTCACACCCCGACCCGGTATCTTGCGGTTATAATTATTTTTATTTACTTATTTATATTTATTTGTCCTTTAGTTTCTTAATGTTTAATACATTTATTAAATTAAAATCAAAATGAAATAAAATAAAATAGATGGAAAACAATTTAATAATAATAATATTATTTTTTTGGTTAATAATAATAATATTATTAATTTTATTATTATTAATATTATTAAGTTATGTATATTATTATTATTATTGGAGTTTATTAAAATTATTATTATGTTTATTATTATTATTTCTTAAAGTTTTATTTATTTTATTTTATTTCTTTATTTTCTATCTTATTGCTTTCATTATTTGTTTCCAATTTTTCTTCTTCCCTGTGCATCATGCACAGTGCTGCACCCCTCCCTCACCATGCTGCTTCTCCCCCTCTTGAGCTGTCGAACCCTACCCCACCTCCTTCCCTTACAACCACCCCCTTCTCCTTCCATCGATCAGCTCCGACCACCCACGCGCGACCCTACTGCCCACTCATGGAACCCTCGACTGAGCCCCTCCCTCTTGCGTGACCACTTCTGGACGAGGCCCTCCGGAGAGCCACCTCCCTTCCTCTAGAGACCATTTCTTCCACCGATTGGGTGTTCGATCTCCTCCGGTGAGTCCCTTTTTCCCTTCCCCTTCCACTATTTTGGTATTTTCTTTGATTCCACATGGTGTGCATACATTGGACGAACCCTAATGTACTTCAAGGGTCTCTATTTTGGTTCGATTTTATTGATTTGGTTCAAATTCTTAAATTAGGGTTAAATTGTGGTTTCCTGCGGTGCGATTAGCATGCGCTGATTGTTTCGCACTGAATTTTGGGGGTTTCGACACCAAAGATAGGTGGGTCCATGCATAATATTTATTTGATGATTTGTTTTGTTTGTTAAATTAATTTAGCATGGTCTTTGATTAAATTGTTTGATACATAATTGGATTTAATGGAGTTTAATATGAATTTGATCCTTTTTGTAGCATGTTTATATGTAATGGTGTGTTTTCATGGTGAAAATACATGTTTAGTCTTTTATTAGTGTTTTATTATGTTGCGCAAGGGCTGCGAATTCCATTTTATCATGTTATTGGTGTGCATTGGGCCTTATAAGAGGTTTTTGAGTGGGTGCTTGTGTTCAAAGTTTTGTAATACTGCTTGGGGTTGTTTCATAAATTTTTAATTGGTTTATTAAATCTTATAAAGGGTGTGAAACATGTTTGGATATTGTTTTGGTTTGCGTATATTTTCAAAAGTGGGTTTGAGTATGCAAATGGGGGTATTTGCGTGTGTGTTCCTTATTGTGAAAATCTTTGTACATGTTCAATCAATTATTTAAGTAGTGAGTCATGTGTTCTTGTGGGTACATGAGATGTGTTTGTGTGGAAAAAGGATCTTTGATGGAAATTATACCACTTTGAGCATGTTTTCCTTGTTGTTCCTTTGTCAATATGTTTTGTAAATTCTTTAAAAATATGGGAAGTATGTTTTAATGTCACTTTGGTGTACTTTTGGTTTTAAAGAGGCTTTTACTACTTCAAGTTGAGTGTATTATTGGTGGAAACCCTTGATGTGTTGTTTGGAAATGTTTTATAGATTGTTTAAGTGTTTAATTGTATTATTAAAATTATATGTGTAGTGTGTGGTCCCGACTTCGTGGTTTGGAGTCACCGGGTCTAAGGAAGACTCACCTGCATGGGAATAGTTAAGTATATATATGTATATATATGTGGGTTCCTTTGTTACATGTATAGTCATCTATGGTAGTGAATATACATGTATGGGGTTAGGTGTTCCCATGTATATATATGAAAATGCATACATAGGTGAGTAGTGACTAGTATATTCATATAAGCATATGTGTAAGGATCCCCTTGCGCATGCTCATGGAAATATAGGCGAGTGCATAGGGGCTAGGTGTCCTTACATGTGTGTGAAGGTGCATATAATTAGTGGGGTAGCAACAACATATTTTAGTTAGAAAGTGTCAAGAGCTGAAGTAGACAACTTGGTTCTACCTTGAGGTAGGTCCCCTATGCCTATACCTTTAATTTGAATTTCATAATTGCTTGCTGGTTTTAATTTTTTTTACATTTACGATATATACACATGCTATGAAATATGGTTTCAGTTTCTAGAAATGATTCTGCCTTTGTTTTGGAAATTGAAATATATTTATAATGCTCATTGGTCTTAAGTGAATTTTCTTGAAAATTTATTTCCTATGTGGATTTGAATTGGTAATGAGTATTTCTAAAGGAGTTTGGCCTTTCTGCTAGTTCTTTATAAAAAAGTGTTTCCTGTATATAATCAATCCTGTTTGGAACCTTGATAATGTGTTATGAAAAAGTAAAACCTCTCTTGAGGCACGCCCCCTTGGTTTTAGAAAATTATTTGTACATTGAATGTGTTATTATGTGCCTAATGTTGATACTTATGCATTTTGTGACATGAAATACGGGGGATGTACTTAATGAGGGAGAATGGTGGTGAGAGGTTGAATGATTTTTGGATAAAGAAAGTGTTATATACATATATGTTTACTTGATACAAAAAAATCACCACCACTTGCACGATGGGAAACCTGGGTATCTAGGAGGGTAGACCAGGACTAGTACGCTAGATGACATGACAAGGGTTCATCCCGGTTTCGTCTAGAATTATTGATGAAACAACACTAACTAAACATATTAATGATTGTGGGTCATGGTTTCTAATCCATGTTTTCTGAGGGTCGTGGTTTCTAAGCCACATTTTCTAAGGGTCGTGGTTTCTAAGCCACATTTTCTAAGGGTCTTGGTTTCTAAGCCACGTTTCCTCGAGGTACGAGGTCTCTAGGGTCTCACTTGTGCTAGCTACCTATAGGGATTTCCCATGGTGCTCGTTTATGGCATGGTACTTGTGATGTGATTTCTATTTTAGTCATTTCATACTCTATGTCTTATTTGTGAAACCATATTTTAATCTAAATTGGTTTCCTTTCATTTTGAAATGTTAATGCATGCTTGGAACCTATTTTAAAAATGTATTATGGGTGGGGGGATACTTTACTTGGTCATGTAAACTTGTTACTTGAATTTGAAAAGAATGAAAAAAATTATTTTTTATATCATATTTTCTAACAAGAATGTTTTGGATTTTTTATAATAGGCAAGGGCATAGGGTGTTGTTGTATTTTGGAATTCCTACTGATCACTTCGGTGCTCACACCTAATTTACTTTTCAATTGCAGGTTCTATTCTAGGTTCATGGTTTATTCTCCGTGTCAACCCATGAGGTCACTTGAGGTATGTCTCTTTTCTTCGTTTATTTTTTCTTTTTCCACTGCCAGGATGTTCGGTTTATTTTTATTTATTTATATGTTTGTTCATTTTATGTTTATTTATCTGTCTTGGTTAAGGTCCAAATCACTCCCAACCGGTTTTTTGATGCCCGACACTAGTTTCCAGCCCATGGGGATCAGGAACGACCTTCAGGCCATGTCGCAAACCAGCTCGGGTGACCGGTTCAGGGTTGACCCGGGTTTGTTCATGACAATGTGAATATCCGAGGGATGAACCAATTTTGTTTGAGGTGAAGATAAAATAAACGATTAATCCAGGAAGAAGAAGGTGTTTCATTTCAATGTGAGGGATAGTTATTTTAATTTGTGTCTGAGTTAAAGAAATTATATGTATATAAAAATATATTTGTATGTATTTATATCTAATCCTTATTTTTTAGAATTCATAGGATAAAGGATATGTTTTAAATTTTATTTATGACCCATTATTTTCAAATATATAAGTACCCTTTTTTTAAGGATTAAAAAATATTTTAAACCTATCATTTTATAAGATATTTATTATTTATTTTTATGTTTGAATTTACTTTTCAAGAGATTCAATTTGTTTATGTTTGATTTCCTCAAAACAAACACACACACACACATATATATATAAGTATATACACAAATATACATATATACATATTTCATCGCTTTAAGAATTTTTGATGATAAATATTTGTTTCAAATTTATGTTCCTTATAAATCCCTCATTCATATAGATTTAAGTAAGGGTTTATTTTATTTTATCAAATTATCTTCGTTTTGCAAAGATTTACATATATATGTGTATATATATTGAATATATATGTGTATGTATATGTATATTTATACATATATGATTATATATTTTTAGAAAATATAAGATAAGTGTTTTGATTTAAATGTTTATTTCTAAAGACTATGGTTTGAAAGTGTTTTAATTTTATCATTACTCAATTTATGTTTTTTACAAATATATACATATATATATATATATATATATATTTGTATTGATATTTATTAATATATAAATTTCAATTTTTTTCAAAAATTTTAAGATAAAGGTTTTTTTATTTTTTATCTCTAAGACTATGTTTCATAAAGGGATTATTTATATTTATGAAATGGATTTTCTTATTTTTTCACAACATCATTTTGTGTATAATGTATAATTAGTTATATTTATGTATATAAATATATTTATATCAACTTATTTATAAAGAGGTATTTTTTTTCAAATCTATTTACAAAGGTTATAGATTTGTTCTTTATCAATCATTTTATGTTTATATTTATGTGTTAAATGATAATAGTTATCATTTTATGTGAAAATCTAAAACAATTTGTTATTTCATATGCAAAATTGTATCTTCATCCCCAGGTATGTCATGCATAATTAGGTATGTCCATTATCTAACTTATAAGTGGCATTCCATGCATTTTAAATCAAGTGTGAACATATTTTATTAGGCATTTTATATTATAACTTTTAAGTAAGTATAGAAAATTTCAAGCATGGGATTCTCCTAAAAATGGGTTTAGAAACTCTAGAGAATATATTGATGATATTTTATAAGAAATGTTATTTTCTTTTCAATAAAATAATTTTATTTATTTATTTTTGAAATTTTTTCGGTTATGATTGAGAAAGGAAGGTATATTGAAAGTGTTTTAAAAAATTGGCACTATTATAATGTATGTTATGTTATGGGGAGTGAACCCATAACTATTAAGAGAACTTTGTTCCATATGTGTTATGAATAGTGGACTTATGGTTTTATTATGGTCTTCTCAGTAACATAAATGACCCATCGAAAATGTTTATTTTCAATGGATGAATCCTAATGATCTTTTAAAATATAATTATTTTGAGAAATTAATTTTTTTCTAATATATATATATATATATTACAATGTTTTTAAAAAACTAATTTTAAGTATATACATTTATTCAAATGAAATATTTTAAATATTCAGTTTGAAAACCCTTTAATAGGAATATTAAATAATCACCCTACGTCTTAAAATCCTTTTTACATGATTAGTATAATAATATTGTGATGTGAATTATATAAGGAGGCAGTATACTGAGGAATTTTCTATTTAACTAATTTCATTTTTTCAGTTTTGATGAAATGTAATATTTTTACCTAATTCTCAAAAACCTAGACCAGAAAAGGTCCTCGATTGTATAATGTATTGTGTACTTTTTATATTATCTTTTATAAAAAAAATACACATAATGTTTTATTACTAAATCCAGAAGTATAGATTGAGGGCTTTACATTTGGTATTAGAGGAACGATCTAGACAACTATGGAGATGAGATATTGTTAGTAGAGTATATAATTTTATCGGATTTTGTTTTTGTTAAATCATAATTTTCTCAACTTCAATGAACGAATTCTGAGGGCGCAATTCAATTAAGGGGGAAGAATGTAATACTCCAAGAAATTCAAATAATACCCTTTATTTTAATTAAATATATATTATGATTATAATTTAAAAGAATGAATATTAATTAAAACTTTTATGAAAATAAATTATTTTGTGTAATAAAGATATGCATTTATTCAAAATTATAAAATACCACTTTCCAAGAAATATTATTTTCCTTAAATAAATGTATTTTTTAATTAATTAAATATAAATTCTTTATTTAAAAGTATGTTTTAATATTTAGTGTTTTGAATATATTATTATTATAAACAATATATTATTTTTTAAAGGTGGCATTAAATTATTTAAAAGATTTTTTTAATATAAATATATTTAATTGGACATATTTGTAAAAATATAAGTTTGAATAATTAAATTTGTTTCAAAATTTAAAATGGTTACATATTACACATATGTAATGAAATGTATATATATATATATACTTAATTTAATATTTATGATACTCATTATGATTAAAATTTTACCATTATTTTGAAACAAATATAATTTATTTTAATATTTTAATAATAATAATAAAAGTAGTAATAACAATAAAGGGTAAATCATTTCTTTTAAAAAAATTATTATTATATTTAAGATAATATATTTATTAAATATATATATATATTTATAGTATTTTTTGTTTTATAAAATTTTGAAATTATAAATACGTGTAATTATATTATATTATAATTTCTTATATATCTTTTAAACAAAAGATAAATGCTAAAATGTTTAAAAAAAATAAAATATTACATTTAAAAAAAATTGTTAAACGAAATAAAGAAATAAATACAAATAAAAATGCTAAAATATGTAACTTAATGATAGATTATTATAAAAGTAATGATTGGTTTGACAAAAATTACAAAAGAAACAAAATTAGAAGGAAAACAAGAGAGAGAAATTTGATATGATCAATGATGTTGAAATCAAAAAAGTGAGATAGGACAAAACATGAAAGAAAAAAATGATTAAAATAAATAATAAAATGATAATAAGCTTGGGAAAACATAAATTTTTTATATACATCTATTCTTATTCGACAATAATTGATTTGGAACCGTTCTTTTTAAAGAAGACTCAAGAAATGAAACTCAATTTGTTATAGTTTATTACGACCAAGTCAATATAAAACTATTTATATATATTTATTTATAATGCCATAATATGTGAAGATGGAGTTTTTATAAGTTGGGGGTTCCTATGTGAATACCCAGGGGATGACTGAGTTTTGTTTGATGGGAAGAGAAACCGAACGATTAAGCCAGGAAGAATAATGGGTTTCATTTCAACATAGGGGATTATTTTATTTTTTTAATTTGCATATGATTTACAGAAATTATATGTATATAAAAATATATTTAAATGTATTTATTTCTAATCATTATTTTCAGAATTCATAGGATAAAAGATGTGTTTTAAATTTTATTTATGACCTATGATTTTCAAAGATATAAGTACCTAATTTTTTATTCTTTTGTTTTAAGGATTTAAAAGTCTTTTAAACCTATAATTTTATAAGGGATTTTTTATTTATTTTTATGTTTGAATTTATTCAGTAAGAGATTTTAATTTGTTTATGTTTGATTTTATCAAAACATATATGTATAAGTATATACACAAATATATTTATACCTAAGTCATCACTTTAAGAATTTTTTATAATAAATATTTTTTTCAAATTTAGGTTCCTTATAAATCCCTTATTCATTTGGACTTAAGTGTGGGTTTATTTTATTTTATCAAATTATCTTCATTTTACTAATATATAAATATATATACATATGTGTATATATATTTCATATATATGTGTATATATATTTCATATATATGTGTATATATATGTATATATATACAAATATGATTATCTATTTTTAGAAAATATAAGATAAGGTTTTGGATTTAAATATTTATTTCTAAGGCCTATAGTTTTCAAGGGTTTTAATTTTATCATTGTTCAATTTATGTCGTTTACAAAGATACACACACACACAGATATATGTATATATATATGTATGTATGTATTGATATCTATTTATATATAACTTTTAGTTTTTTTCATAATTTTTATGATAAATGTTTTGTTTATAAATTTTATCTCTAAGCCTATGTTTCATAAAGGGATTGTTCACATTTATCAGAGGGAGTTTCTTATGTTTTCAAAAAAATGTTTTATATATAACGTATAGTTATTTATATTTATGTATATAAATATATGTATATAAACTTATTTATAAATATGGATTAACATTTTGTTTCCAAATCTATTTACAAAGGTTAGATATTTTTTCTTAATCAATCATTTTATATTTATATTTATGTGTTAAATGATAATAGTTAATATTTTATGTGAAAATGATAAAGAATTTATTATTTCATGTGAGAAATTGTATCTGCACCGCCTAGTATGTCATGAATAATTAGGTATGGTCATTATCTAACTTATAAGTGTAATTTCAATGCATTTTAAATCAAGTGTGCACATATATTATTATATATTTTATATTATAACTTTTAAACAAGTATAGAGATTTTCAAGCATAGGATTCTCCTAAAAATGGTTTTAGAAACTCTCGATAATATATTGATGACATGTTATAAAAAAGGTTATTTTATTTTTATGAAAATAATTTTATGTATGTATTTTTGAAATGTTTTGGGTTAGGATTGAGAAAGGTAAGTCCATTGAAAGTGTTTTAAAAAATTGTCACTAGTATAATGAATGTTATATTATGGGGAGTGAACCCATAAGTCTTAAGGTAACTTTGTTCCATATATGTTATGGCTGGTGGAATTATGGTTTTATTATGGTCTACTGAGTTCCATAAATGACCCATCAAAAATTATTATTTTCAATAGAGGAATCCCAACGATGTTTTTGAATATAATTATTTTAAGAAATTAATAGTTTTCTAATATATATATATATAGATTACAATGTTTTTTAAAACGTAATTTAAAGTATATAAATTTATTAAAATGAAATATTTTAAACCATATGGTTTTAAAACCCCTTACTGGTCATATTAAATTTTCACCCTACACCTCAATATATTTTTTACAGGATTATTAGAATTACATTATGATGTGAATTCAATGAGGAGACAGTGCACTGAGGACTTTTTTATTTAAATAATTTGATTTTGTTTAGTTTTTATGAAATGTAATATTTGTATATAATTATCAAAAACCTAGACCAAAAAAGGTCCTCGATTGTATAATATATTGTGTATTTTTATGTTATCTTTTATAAAAAAATACACAATATGTTTTATTATTGAATCCATAAGTGAAAATTCAGTGCTTTACATTTGGTATTAGGGGAGTGGTCTTGACAACTTTGGATATTAGATGTTTTCAGTATAGTATAAAAGTTTCTCCATTTTTTGTTTTTCTTAATTCATAATTTTGTTAAGTTCAATGAATAAATTGCGAGGGCGCATATCATTTAAGGGGGGAAGAATTTAACACCATAAGAAATTTAAATAAAACTTTTATTTTAATTAAATATATATATTTTTATTATAATTTAAAATAAATATTATTAATTAAGACTTTTATGAAACTAAATTATTTTTTGTAATCAAAATACGTTTTTATTCAAAATTATGAAATACTACTTTTCAAGAAATACTTTTTTCATTAAATAAATGTATTTTATTTAATAAGTGAAAATTTATTCTTTATGTAAATGTATGTTTTAATTTTTAGAGTTTTGAATATATTATTATTATACATAATATACATATTTTTTAATATGGTATTAAATTATTTATAAGTGTTTTATCATATAAATATATTTACTTGGACATTTTTTGTAAAAATATAAGTTTGAATAATTAAATTGGTTTGAAAATTTAAAATGATTACGTTTTACACATACAAAATGAAATGTATATATATATACTTAATTTAAAGTTTATGATACTAATTATAATTAAATGTTTACCATTATTTTGAAATAAATATAATTTTTTTAATATTTAAATGATAATAATAATAATAGTAATAATAATAAAGGGTAAATCATTTCTTTTAAGGAAATTATTATTATATTTATGATAATATATTTAGTAAATAAATAAATTTATAATATATCTTTGTTTTATAATATTTTGAAATTATAAATACTTGTAATTATATTATATTATAATTTCTTATATATCTTTAGAAAAATTCTAAAATCTGTTTGAAAAAGTAAATAAATAAAATGTTACATTTTATAAAAATTGTTAAATGAAATAAATAAATAAAAACAAATAAAAAAATAAAAAAAGTAATATATTAATAGATAATTATAAAATTAATTATTGGTTTGAAAAAATTGACAAATGAGAAAAAATTATAAGGAAAATGACAGAGATGATAAATGATACTAAAATAAAAAAAGTGAGAGAGGGGAAGACATGAAATGAAAAAAAAAACGATTAAAAAAATAATAAAATGAAATGAAATGATGATAAGCTTTCACAAAAATTATTTTTTTATATACATCTATTATCATTTGACAATCCTTGATTTGGAACCGTTCTTTTTAAAGAAGATCCAAGAAATGAAACTCAATTTGTAATATTTTATTATAGCCAAATCAATATAAAACTATTTATATATGTTTATGTATAACTCCATAATATTTGAATATGAGGTTGTTATAAGTTGGTGGTTCATATGTTAATACCTAGGGGATGACCTAGTTTTGTTTGAGGGGAAGAGAAACTGAATGATTAAGCCCAGAAGAAGAAGGGGTTTCGTTTCAATGTAAGGGATTGTTTTATTTTTTTAATTTGCGTCCAATTTAAAAATATTATATGTATATATGAATATATTAATATGTATTTATATCTAATCCTTATTTTCATAATATATAGGATAAATGATATTTATTAAATTTTATTTCTGACCCATGATTTGCAAAGATATAAGTACCTAATTTTTTTCTTTTCTTTTAAGGATTTAAAATTCTTTTAAACCTATCATTTTATAAGGGATTTATTATTAATTTTTATGTTTGAATTTATTTTGTAAGGGATTTAATTTGTTTATGTTTTATTTCATCAAAACACACACACACACACACACACATAAGTATATATAGAAATATATATATATATATAAATATATATGTATATACTTATTTCCTCACTTTAAGAATTTTTGATGATAAATATTTGTTTCAAATTTATGTTCATATTAATCCATCATTAATATGGATTTAAGTAAGGGTTTATTTTATTTTATCAAATTCTCTTCGTTTTACAAAGATTTACATATATATGTGTATATATATTTCATATATATGTGTATATATATGTTTATATATACATCTATGATTATCTATTTTTAGAAAATATAAGATAGGGGTTTTGATTAAAATGTTTATTTCTAAATCCTTGTGCTTTCAAGGGTTTTAATTTTATCATTGTTCAATTTATGTTGTTTAAAAAAATGTACATATATGTATATATATATATATATATATTTATATATATTTATATATAACTTTCATAATTTTTAAGATAAAGGTTTTGTTTTCAAAATTTATCTCTAATCCTATGTCTCACAAAGGGATTGTTTATATTTATCAGAGGGATTTTATTATGTTTTCAAAATAGAATTTTATATATAAGGTATAATTATTTATATTTATGAATATACTTATATGTATATAAACTTATTTAAAAATAGGGATTAAAATTTTGTTTCCAAATCTATTTAAAAAGGTTAGAGATTTGTTCTTAATTAATCATTTTATGTTTATATTTACATGTTAAATGATAATACTTATCATTTTATGTCAAAATCCTAAAGAAGTTATTATTTCATGTGTGAAATTTTATATGCGTCCCCAGGTATGTCAAGCATAATTAGGTATGGCCATTATCTAACTTATAAGTGGCATTCCATGCATTTTAAATCAAGTGTGCACATATTTTATTATGCATTTTATATTATAAATTTTAAGTAAGTACATATTTTCTCAAGCATGGGATTATCCTAAAAATGGGTTTAGAAACTATCAAGAATATGTTTATGACACATTATAAGAAAAATTATTTGTTTAAGAAAATAATTTTATGTCCATATTTTTGAAATGTTTTGGGTTAGGATTGAGAAAGGCTGGTCTATTTAAAGTTTTTTAAAAAATGGGCACTATTATAATGTAAGTTATGTTATGGGGTGTTAACCCATAAGTCTTAAGGGATATTTGTTCAATATGTGTTATGACTGGTGGCCTTATGGTTTTATAATGGTCTACCGAGTACGATAAATGAACCATAAAAAATTATTATTTTCAATGGAGGAATCCCAATGATTTTTTCAAATATATTTATTTTTTGAGAAATTGATGGTTTTCTAATATATATATATATATATTATAATGTTTTGTAAAAAATAATTTTAAGAATATACATTTATTCAAATGAAATATTTTAAATATATGGTTTTAAAACCCCTTAATGGGCATATTAAATTCTCACCTTATGTCTTAAAATCTTTTGTACAAGATTAGTATAACTACATTGTGATGTGAATTATATGAGGAGGTAACACACTGAGTAATTTTCTGTTTAACTAATTTCATTTTGTTCAATTTTTATGAAATATAATATTTTTATCTAATTCTTTGAAATCAAGACTAGAAATGGTCAATGATTGTATAATGTACTATGTATTTTTTTTCTATTATCTGTTATAAAAAATAGCTTTTTTTATTATTGTATCCAGAAGTTTCAGATTCAGGGATTTACAGTTGTGATCAATAGTTTGACCATATCAGCTCACTTTATACCCATTCATGATAACATAAAAGTTTAGGAGATGGTAAATATCTATTTGAGAGATATTATTTGTTTGAATGGAGTTCCATCTGCTATAGTCATAGACAGAGATCCCTATTTTACTTCTCACTTTTATAGAGGACTTTAGGAGGCACTGGGATCTCATGTTTAATTGAGTATAGCATACCATCCTCAAATGGATTTCCAATCAGAGAGAGTTATACATATTCTTGAGGATATGATTCGTGCCTACATCATTGATTTCGGTGGATATTGGGATGACCATTTTGGGATTGTTTAGTTTTCTTATAATAATAGTTACCATTTTGCGATTAGAATGGATCCTTTTGAGGCCTTATATAGTTGGAAATTTAAATCTTAATTGTATTGGTTGGATATTAGTGAAAGTTAATTGGTGGGAATGAAATTGGTTCAAGAGATGACAAGAAATATTCAGTGGATTATTCAGATGATATTGAAAGTAAAAATTTGGTTTAAATCTTATTCTGATAATCGGTTTAGACCTTTGGAGTTTTTAGTTAGTGACAAGGTGTTATTGAAAGTTTCATCGTGTTTAGTCTATTGATGGATTAGGATGTAATGGAAGATTTCTCATCATTTTTTGGGAAATTTTTAGGTTGTTGAGTAGGTGAGGAGATTGGATTACCATTTAGAACTTCTTCCATAGTTGAAATTGATACATAACATTTCCCATGTATCACATATATGAAAGTATATTTCTAATCCATCTCATTTTTTGAGCTGGAATAATCTTGATTTTAAACCTGATTTGTCAATGACTGAGAATCAAGTTAGGATATTTGATTCTGAGACTAAGGTACTTCATGGGAGGATGATAACTTTTGTGTTTGTTCTATGATATAACGATTCTGATTCACATGATACATGGGAGTGTGAGCCACTAATGAGAGAGTAGCGACCTCATATTTTTTATATAGAATCTTCTTGATAGGATTTCTGGGGATAGAGAGTTTTTTGTGGTGGGGAGGTTGTAACACCATGTTACTTTTCCATCCGGAAGATTTTAACCATTGTTTTAGATTTCCTTTTTTATTGGTTGAGTAATGAAGAGATGGAATTATGAGGATACCTGTAATGGTGAATTCAGATATTTGTTGTAATTTTCAGCATAAAAACCTACAATTTTGTAGTCTTATGGGGATTTACACACCGTGTAATGGGATTACACAACATGTAATCATCACCTGGAAGATTCTGTTAAATGGGTAGTCATCATGAAATGTTACATGTCATGTATAGTTTACATGCCATGTAAATATCAAAAATAGGATTTTTAATAAAAGGTCAGGAATTTTTTAGCATATATGGGAATCGAAAATTACACGATGTATAATTGGGTTACACACCTTGTAAAATTCCAAGTGTTTTATTTATTTAGGTAGATCAGATTAATTTTTTATTTTCTCCCTCTAGGTTTCCTTTCTCTTGACCTATAGACTCTTCTTGGGTGATTTTGGATTCCACTTATTCCTCTAAATAATCTATTCAGTGAGTGATCATCATGTTGGTTGTGGTGTATCTCTCTAGGTAAGTAGTTTTCCTATCTCTCCCTCTCTATCTTCTAATTGGGTTTTGAAAAATCATCTTTGGATTGATGGATCCAAAATCCATGTTATTGAATCTTGATTATAGGTTTAGTTCCTAGACATTTTTCAGCTTCATTCTTGTTGGTGAGTCCCCTTGCGAGTGTTTCTTTCCATGATTAAAGGTAGGTGGTTCTGTTTAAGATTGGAAAATTGATTTAACCAGGAATTTTTTAGTGTTTTAAATTGATTTATATTGATTTTTGAAAACCCAATTTAATGAAAATTGATATTGAAATTGTTTTGGAATAGAATTTTTGGGGAATACCCCCAATTCTAATGGAATTGAAAATTGGGGGGTATTTTGAAATTGATCGAAAATATGAAATTAATTGTGAATTGATTTTGAGAAAATGGATTAAATTGAATTTTTAAAAACCTATGATTGTTTTATTTGAAAAATGATTGAAATTATGAAAACCCCATGATTTGGTTTTGAATGTGAATTGGTATTTTGAAAATGAAAAGTGGGAAATTGGATTTTGAATTGTGATTTATATGAAATGAAATGATTTTAACTTTTTTACTTGATTTCTTAAACACATGAAATTCTATATATTCAGTGGGTTATTTGAGACAATATTTATATGATGGTAATTATCTGGAAACATATTAATGATGAAAACTTTAACAATACCATAGCTCAGTAGATCTTATCCCCAATGGGATTTTGGTAAGTCCTATTCAGCATGATCCCGAGGGACATGTGTACACATATTATATGAGATCACTGATATGAGATGTGTGAGGAATACATAACTAGAAACTATCATCTCGCATGGAATATGATCATGTTTCTTGTTATTATGATTTTGATTATAAATTCTAATGTTTGTGAAACTGATTTACTCTTACCTAATGAGTTATATAAACTGTTTAATATAAAATATTTATTTAATCCATATTTGAAATATTTTCCATCATTATCAAATGAAAATAATGTTTTTATATGAAATTGTATCTCTATGCCCAATTTTATTGAAATTGAAAGCATGTTTTTGAGTAAAGGGAAAGTACATCTTGGTGTAGGTGGTTGTTCATAATCCCTTGGGGATTGGATTGATGTTTCCTTTGAGATGTTTGAGTTAACTTGTTAGACATTTAATACTTTAATGATATTTTTTTTGGGTTTTTATATACTTGTATTGGTTTTTGGTACTATCTCATTGATGATTTTTGTGCATACTGGTATGTATTTTTTTCTTCCACTATTTTTTGTGGAAAAATCATTCCCTCTTTTATCTTGTATGATGTGAGGTTCTAGTCATAAAACTATGGGAATCAAGAACTAACTACAAGATATTTTATTTTTGTCTTGGTTATTAGGGTACCAGGGTATCCAGGATGGTTCGTGACATGAAGTTTGATTTTGGGGCATGAGATAAGAAAATAAATGGGGAAGTGATTATGGGGACATTTGTTTATGTTTTGGACACTAAGTTACTATGTTGGATGTGTGTTTTGGTAAGTGAGTGATAATGAGGCTGGTATTGGTTAGTTGAAATGTTTAGGTGCTTATTGGTTCTTCTATTTATTCACCATTTCCTTAGTATTCTCTTCTCACATGTGCACTAAATACCTTGGGTATGATCCTAGTGAGTGTAAATTTTATGCTCACCCTATGTATATATAAACCATTTTCAAGTTTCCAAGATTAGATTGGGACTAATATAGGCATTACTATCTTAGGTTTTGGAGATTTTTTTGAGTCACTGACACATGACTTATATTTTGGTATTTACTTGGAGACTTTTATTTGTATTTTATGACACTATTAATTATTTGTGGGGTGGTTTTGGATTTACTTTTGTATTATTATCTGGAGTTTCTTGGTGGTTTTTTATCCAATATCTCAATTTTATATTATTATAGAGGCTAATTCTTTCCATGTGTGAGATTTTTATAACCTGGATTCTTATCACCAACCTAACACCTACAGGAGGTGGGACTCAGGGGGTCATTATCTCTCTTCCTTCATTACCATCCTAGGAGGGGTACCTCTAGAGGGATGAGGTCATTAAAAAGCAAGAAATATTAGGTTTCTAAGTAAGTGAAAGTAGTCTATAAGGACTATAAAAGAAACAAATGTCTCTCAATGATATTTACAATTGATTATTCTAAGTATTAATGTAAAGGAAACAAGAAGGAAAATTCTTCTTATAATAATGATTCAGAACTAACTTGTTATGAATTTAGAAATAATGAACATATAAATCTCGACTATCCAAGATTAAATCATAAAAAAATATAAAATGTACAAGAAAAGGGGAAAATTGATTCAATAACTAGATAAAGCTACACTGATGATTCAAATTAAAGTAAAGAATCTAGAACAAAAAAGGAGTCATCTAACCTATGTTTGATGGATTCATTAAACATGGTTAGTGACAATTCTAGTTTTTATATTGATTATTATTATATGGTTTTTTTATTTTGAAAATCCTAGTATTTATAAACTAAAAGAAAACATATATAAACATAAAATATATATCATAATAATATATGAGTTGTATAAGGAGATTTAAGGAAATAACAAGGATATTATTGATGAAAAATAGATTCTTATTCAAGATAAAGATAAATTAAAAAATACAACTTATAGTTCAAACAAAAAGGTTTATGAATACCTTGAGATTAATAAAATGGTGAATGAAAAAAATTAAAAAGAATATTGTAAGTCTGATAGAATATTTTGGATAATTTTCTTCAATAAAAGAATAAATATATAAAAAAACATCTTTGAAAAACATGAATAAGAATAATAGTGGTGTTGTATATTATATAATATATAAAAAAATATTTTTTAAAAGCACTATATTGTTACTTTTTTTAGATTTATAATTCATGATCATTATACTAGTGAATTTTCTCTCATATTTCCTCAATATTTTGGATACACTAAAGCATTTATTTTGAAAATAATTATCTTATAGATTAACAATTAATTCATGTTTAAAATCTAATTGGATTACTAAAAATTATTCTACTAATCCAATTGGACCCAAAGTTGCATGGGTGTAAAATATTGTTCTCCAATTGTTTTTTTCAATAAAATTCCTCAAACATCTCAAAAAGAATATTGGGTACATGGATAGTGGTTGTTTTAGGATAATTATTAGAGATCCATCAAATTTCTTATTGTAAATACCCCAACTCTAGTAATCCAATGTTGGTGTCTACTTTATTACATTTGTATAAGATATAAGAGATGTTATCCTGAAGGACTGATCAGTTTAGTTGTCTTGAAGAACTATATACAAACATGATTCTCATATTACATTGGAAATATAAAATACATAGTATAAGAGTAACTCTTTCATCCATGATATTATTCATAATATCATTCTTCATATCCTGGATAAAGGAAAAAAATAAACTATAAGATAAAATGCTTAGTAAGAGTTACATATAGTATAAGCCATCATGAATTAATAAGGCATAATCAATATGAAAATGAAAATAACTAAAAACACATACCATTTAATAACTTGAGCACAAAATGAATTCATGTATAATATCAAATGTAGTAATATCATGGATAATAATAACTGAATTCTCAATGAATAAAATTATTAATATTTGAATTCATGATCTTAAGAATCATGATATCTATACGATCAAGACCTTTCACCAAGATAGTTTAATCGATGGGCACCAAAAAATTATTTAATTTGGCCAACTGATTTGTCTCATGAGATTATTGATGCATTGAGGGTCTATCTAGAAATGAGCCCCACCCTTCACTGTATGTATAATGAATTACTTATATATTGAATGATCAATTAAATTAAAAAAAAACATGTCTTATCAACTAATGTTTATATTGAGTAAAGAATATGAAGTATCAATATTTATATATTCAATAAAATAACATTGAAAGTAAAACACTATATATAAAAATGGTATATGGTTTAGGAAATAATCATATCCATGATAAAAATAATATATATATTTAAGAGAAAATTAATTTCTAATAATCACAAGAAATTTAATGTTTCAATAGAAAGTTAATGACTACAAAATTAATCAAGATATAAGAGATAAACATCAAAAGCATATAATTATAGTAAGATCCAATATTTTGAAGAATAGAAGAAAATGAAATATAAAGATTTAAATTAAGTTTCCATAAATAGTATTCTTTATAAAATCATTTAAATATTATAGAAGAATATAAAGGGGATAAAATGGTTATGGGGGCAGTAAAGTCAGTTAACACCATATATGTTAAAAGAAAACATTCCTTTTGAATTTTTATAAAAAATGTTCAAAATTAAACTTTCAAAGGAAACATTAAAAATAATTATTTCAAACCATGAAAAAATTATAGGATAACTAAAAATGTCCTTAATAAATCATTTGAGTAATAAAAATGAATTTTTTAAAATATTTTTGAAAAATATGGACATGGAAGAAAAATATACCTGATCAAAAAGAGAAATAAGATCAGTTTTTCTTTTAAACATTTATTTTCTTAATTAATGATACAAAGAAAGGAAAATTTGGAAGAAAACATGGAAACTCCTTAAATATCATGTTTATAAGAAAAAGGTTGGATCTTTTAAAGTATAAATTATATGATTAATTCAATGAAAATATAAACAATACCAAAAGAAAGTGAGATTGTAAAGTAAATTCTTACCTCTTTGGTAACTTTTAAACAACAACCCCTTTCAAGAGTAAACATAAAATTATGGGAAAGGATTAGATATTTGGTTCATTAAATTTAAAACCTAGCACGTTGGGGATCCATGATTTGAATCTCAATATTAATTTTCATTATTATAAGGAGACATGTGCAGAGGTCTGGGTCTAAATTTATGGATTGAGTTGGATTTTATGGCATCATGAAATCTTATATGATATTTTATTGTCAATTGTAATTCTAATTATAATTCATAATTCCACAGAATTGGAAATATTTGGCCACTTTTTAAGGGTCCTCATTGAGTTTGACCTTAGTACCACTTTAATTGATAGAGTTGTACTCTCCACTCCTTTGGTTGATGTTAATCTATGGATTGTTTATGAACGGATACCACCATTTTGTTATGTTTGTGGAATTTTTGGGAATGAAAAATCCAAATGTAGAAATGAAATCATCTTTCTAATTTCCATGAAAGAGGACATGAATCATCCCATTATAGGAAGAAGGCTAACAATACCAAGAAGGCCAAGAACGCTTATGCCATTAGAAATTTGTCAATAGATAAAATTTGGAGAATGAATGTAAATGCTCTTACTACTTATAGGTATACACTTGAGAAACAATATGATGGTTTTTCAGGCCTTCAAATGGATCCATCCACTATCACCATGGTTCAAGAGATTATAGCTAATGATAGGATCCCTTCATCTCATAGGGATTCCTTATAGGATTATTTAATTCATGGATTGGAACTGGATAAATCATTTGAGGATAGAAATTAAAGTAGACAATCAGATGAAGGTAATTTTTAGGATAACTATCAGACTACATCATACTTTTTCCATGCACCTTTGAGTTGTGGTAAAGGTCCTTGGGTGGACCCTATTGAAGAGGAGAGGAAATTTTCAAGGAATTATTCCAAAGATGATATTTTTAAGAATATTTATAGTTAGTATGAATAATTTAATGTGAAAAATGATGTTGATCATGAATTTTAGAAGGAGAACATTCTTTTTAGTGAAAAAGGAAAATGAAAGATTAAAATGGTGTATGCTATGTCAAAAAGAAGGGGTCCAAATAGATCTTCCCTGGTGGAAACCCCCAATAATATGAGGATAGATAGTTCTAATGGAACACACATTTTGATGGAAATGGAGTGGAGGATGGTAAACAAAAGGTAAGGTAACACTCCCTTGGTTTTATTGAAATATTTAAAATATCTAAAAGCATGTCTATTTTCCTTGAGTAATTTAAAAGCACTCATGGAATGTTCAGTGTTAGAAGACAACCCCTAAGCATTAAGGCTATCACTACTAAGATAATATCTAATATGAAGACATTATTGGATGGTTAATTTGTGTATAGTCCTCAATATATAGAGCATCATACCTCAATAGATGATATCTTTGACACTTAGCATGAAAAGACATGGAAAACTCCAAAAACCTGGAAGAGGGGCCGCCATCCAAGAGGTAGGGGTGGTAGACACTCTTAGTTTACAATATTAACTATTTTCTTGTGTTTATAAGGTAGTTTTTTCATTATTTTTGGTAGTTTACTATCATTGTATTTCCATATCCATCAACTTTTTTACTTTATGTGTGTTTATTTTCAATAAATTTATAGATTATGGGCTACAACCCATGGTTTATTTTTTTTAGTAAACATGGAATGAAAAATTAATCATTATTAATAAATACATATTCATGTTCAATACCACAAAGGTTTAGTATATGCTCCACATAAAAATAAATAGGTTTATAATACCAAATATGTCTCAATTGAGTGGAAATTGAGATGAAATCCCTTACAAATATCGTATCAATGAAATAAGAATAAATCAAGGAATTGAATATTTTTAACAAATTTAAATCCAAAAAATACAAGTGGTAATAAAAAAAATATAATTAGAGGTCGTTTAATACATAATCATGTCATTACATAGTCAATGAAGTACAAGTATAACCCATTGAATGAAAATTGAGTTAAGAAAACCCTTACCTTAGGTCTGACTCATCATGTATGTTATATATCTTCATGAATAATGAACTTATATTAATTATTTATTTTATTCAAAAAAAATTTCAATTTTATTTTTCCTTTTATTTTATTTATTACCATGTTATATTTAATTACTTAATTAATTAAATTTATGCCTAATGTTTTGATGATATTCAGTTCGAATGTCCAAAATGACTTTGGTAGATTGACTATGGAAAATAGGTCATCTTTACACCAACAATAGATTATAAATCATGCAATAATTATTATATTTATACATAAATTTTACTTTTGAAACCAACCATGAAATATGGTTTTGAAAAAATAACTACATTACAATCCTAGAGATGATTGGTCGTATATACACATGAGAAGCATTTCTATTTTGCAATGACAATAATAGAAATATGGTAAGTATTTTTTTTATCTTTTTGTAATGAAAATTATTTAAAAATACTATATTATTTCTTTAAATAAACTTATATATACCATCCATGTGATTTAGTGTTGAAAAATGAATCAAATCGCTTCTGGAGGTGGTAGTTAATACTCACGTAGAAACGAAATTACCATTTTTCAATGAATGAAACATAAGAAAACATGTTATATATTACTTTTACAGTATGATAAATATGTCATTAATATAATATATATACATTAAACACATCATTATAACTATTCATGAGAGGTGGTGATGGAAAAAATACATTGATTTACGAGGTGGTAGTCCACCGTACACATGAACGACGCTTTTATTTCCCATTTGATAGAAGAGGAGATGAATATAGTTTATTACATTAAAATAATAACATCTATGTATATGGAAAATAATGGTGTTATTATTTTATCTTGGATGAATATTTGAAGGATTTGAAAGAAGAAATAAAATTAAAATGCATGGTTAAGAACAATACCTCTTCTTCAGATAACCTATTTAAGTATATACCTAAACCCTTACAAGGATAGTTTTATGATAAAAATAGTAACTCTAAGTCATGGGTAAGGATTTAAGGAAGGTATTTTGTAATTTATTTTATGTAATGTCTTGGATTTTTCAATGTATTATTTTTAAATATTATATGGAATTAATTCAAGACCAGGCGCCGAGGAAACCTGAAATTATGAGGCCCAGGGTGCCCGAAATAAATGTTTGAAATATATTAAAATATTAAATAGAACACATGTATAGTTCTCTTGAAAAAGTGGAATAAATTTTAAATAGGTTCCCAGATTAGAAATCTGAGGGCACCGCTGCATTCAGAGCAACACCTTTACCCTAGGTGAGGCCTAACATCGACCGACTTGGGTTGACTATGGAAGTTAGTTTTTGGATGTTTTAAAGAATAAAATAAATTGAAGATTTATTTTATTTCATATTGTTTCATTGATGTAGTGAAATTTTATTTTAAATAAACCTAGAGGCATGGATCCAGTGTTAAGCTCATAACATTGAAATTCCCTAGAATCTTTAGAGAGAAACCCTGGAGAATTCTCTCAGTGGTGAACGATGATAGAACCTTGGATCAAAGATCAATGTATGCCATTCTTGATGAATCTCACCAATGATGATGACATGACAACCGATATTCTTCAATGAGTGATCCAAATCAAAATAAGGGAATTGTTATTTTGAATTCATTCCCTATTTTTAGAATCAATGATAAATGATGATCAACCAATGAACATATTGACCCACAGATTGATTGTTCATGCATGATGGGTTTTATTTTTGGGAACTATCAGGGTTTAATGTAGAGATTATTTTATTTGGATTTATTGATCATTTTTATGAGAATGGATTAAGGATGGAACAAACAATGGTCTAAGTTCATTCCTTGGGTTGTTCTTTGTGCGTTTTCTCTCCCCTGTTATATTCTCTACATTCTTAGTTATTCATGGTTTATAAATGAACGATTGTTTCACCTTTGATACTTAGAAAAAATATCCAAAATTGAAGATCCTATATTGGGATAACCTAGAGGAGGTGGGATGGTGTTGGAGACAGATAAATTGAAGTAATTCGGGAAATACCTATTCTTCAGTTGATTTATGAGAAGATGAACAAAATTGGTTTTTAGAGCCAATTAAAGGACCAAAACTCACCGATTCTATGTTGAAATAGCGATATGACCTTAGATCCATGGTTTTTAAATGAACAGACCTTTGGATCGAGCTTCGGTGGATCGACCAAGGTGTGTGGTGGAAGGAAACAATTTCTGGAAAATCATGATCAACATGGAATGTAGCTCATGGTTACACAACATGTAGTCCCACTTAGTGGAGGCTAGGGCTTTGAGAGATAGTTAAATTCCACATGACATGGGACCTTGTCAAAAAAAATCTAGGTCATTCTCAGAGTCTTTTCATGTATCTCAGGAGATACATAGATACATAGTGGAGTACACGGGTTGCCTACACAACATGTACCCCACCACATGACTTGGCCTGGAATAAGTACATGGACTACCCCATGTACTAAAACATTAGAAGAGATACATGAGTTGACACCATGTAATGGAACACGAACAGAGTATATGGGTGGACCCCAAATGGAAGGTCACAATGTGTTAGTCTTTCCACACACAGTGTTCTCTCTTTTTACAAGACATGTACATTTCACACATGTCGTTGTACACGGATAGTACCCTTGGTCAAGGGACATTGCGTGTGACCCTACTACACAATGTGTAATCTCTTATAAATGGCTTGAGCCACTTATCCACTATATCTTGGACAAGTTTCATTAAGGGTTTTTCCCTTATCCATTCCTTAAAGGTTAGATGGTATAATTTCCTACTCATAGGAGTATGATCCCTTCAGCAGGACTTTCTGGATGGAGTTATTGGAATCTTCTCTAAGATGCTCGGGGTAATATCCTCTATTCATTGTTTGTTACCTATGTAGATTACTTGGTATTGACGTGACCAACTTCACTGAGATTTGATTCTTTACTTAGCAGGTTAATTCAGATAGAGTTTTTGGTATCACCCCATGGACTTGGAAGTGATCATCATCTATATATCATATCTCTGTTCAGATATATAATCACATCTCCCTCATGATGGTTCCTTATGAACAATACTTCTCGAATGAACGTCATTCGTTCTATCAGACTTAGGAGTGTGTTCTCTCAGGTGAGTGTTTCGTGGAATCTTCGAGCTGAATCCCTAGTGCTGGTATACAGTAGTTGTGACTTACCTCTAGACTGCATGTCTTATTTTGAGTAAATATAGATATTCTTGTTATATATGTTATAGACATATACTATGTAGAGATGACTGTATATTTATTTTTTGTTAATGATTTTTGATTTTAGGGTATTCTATTAAGTATTGTTATACTCACCCCTACATGGGGTTTTCCTTCACATGTCGTGTCTTGCGCATACGGGTGACCTTTTGATGGACTAGGACCAAAAACAACTTTATGAGTTCAGGAAGGATGAGGTGTTCCTATAGATTTGGGTAGCTATCCTTGTATCTATTTTGTTTATAGGTTGGAATTTGTAGTTTGCAGACTCTTTATTTAGGTGGTCTTGTATTTTGGCCCATTTTACTTTACTACACTTTACTTCCTATCATACTCTATTGGTTGGGATAGTGGTTTGAATTCATTTGTTTCTTAGTGGTTTTTTAAATTTCATCATTTGTTGACTTGGAGACATGTGCGTGCATACAGGTACATATGGAATGCATCCCATGTTAGTAATATTCCTATTTGATGCTAGTCACCAACCCTTGGACTATTGGAGGCGGGATTGGGGAGTTATGACACGAGCCCCACTAGGATGGGTCATGATAAAGTGGTATCATAGGTGGTCGATTCTACCTTAGGACCAGAATTATGTGAGATTGGTTTGGGGAAATAGTGTTAAGTGTTTTGAGTTTAGGTTTTAGGCCAGGGACTCCAGTGTTGGTGTGGGCAGCCGTCATATCCATACACCAAGACTCTGACAACCTGTTTTTTGACTCGGTACATGATAACATTGGTTATAGGGAAAATAATGGTACATGAATCATATAGGAATGGGTTATGGTTCTATGTCCTTATTGAATCAACTATCCAAATATACTCATTGACTATGGTACATATTGTTTTCTTACAAGATTCCCTGAAGATGCATAACATCTAGGATTTAATAGCTTGATCATGAGGATGCCCCCCTCAGTGATGAGGCTTCAATACAAGGACCAATTCCCCAGATGTCTCCTTTAGGTGGTGCACCATCTATACCACCACCTTTGGAGAATCACATGGTTCATGTAGTACCAATAGACGAGGAGTGGAGGTTGAGCATGATCCATGAGTTTAAAACACCGAGACCCCTTTGGTTCTGAGGCTATCTCAACCCTCAGGTGGATGAGGACTGGCTTGAGGCGGTGACCTGGTTTTTCCGTCAATTTGGGGAACCAGTGGACCATATGGTGATCCTGGCGGTGGGCCTTCTTCTGGGTTCGGTAGGTCTATGGTGGAGTTTTCCCATATAGACTCATGATGAGGTGACTCTTTTGTGGATGGAGTTATAACATCTCTTTAGATAGGATTTCTCACCTGTTATGCTGAGAGAAGTGCATATATAGGAGCTTCTTCAACTGAAGTAGGGTAGCATGACAGTGGCTAACTATTCATCAAGGTTCACCAACCTTTCTAGGTGCTTGATGAATATGACCAGAGATCAGTACTTCAAGGCTTGGTACTTTGACCAAGGTCTACGTAGAGACATCTAAGCCAAAATTATACCTCAATGCATTTTGAATTATTATAGAGTTCTCAAGTGAGCTTTGGTGGTCAAAAAGCTTCTTGGCTAAGCATATGCAACCAATGATAGTCATCAGTTGGAAGGAAGGTGCATAGGCCTTAAAACTGGGGAGATGATGTAAGCATTAGGGATATAGACATGGGAGTTGTTTTAGGAGGTCTCAAGATAGGGGATATGTAGTTAATGCCTCTCAAGAAAGATCCAGTCAGCCTATGTAGAGATGATGCTACACATGTGACGACAGGGAGAATATCACTCGAGATTGTCCAACCCGTTGAGCTTCTAACATGGAGATGGTGGATGGATCACTGATATAGAGATAATGATAGGATCAGGCAGATTCATAGGGTGTCAAATGTGGTAGAGGAGTTGGGATAACATCAGGAGGTGGTCAATGTTTCTAATTGTTACCAACACTACCCCTAGGAGGTCTGTGCTAGGCTCGGGGAGCTAGATGACAGGGGTGGGGACAGTTGCATGTAGTTGAGGCATATCAAACAGGGGCTCTGGGAATGATTTTAGGCATGATCTGTGTATTTTATACTTTATCTACAGTATTGATAGACACATGTGCTATTCATTCCTTTCTTTCCACATATCTAGTTTGAAACCTAGAGATTTCGGTTGAACCATTGACTCACCCCTTATGCTTGGATACACCCATTGGATAAGAATCAATGGTCACAAACTTATACTGATAGTGTGACCTGACCCTTGGAGGTGAGAGTTTCAGTTGGAACTACTTGGTGGCAGTGTCGAGGCATTACAACATCATTCTTGGTATGGATATGTTATCTTCGGTCCATGCCTAGATTGACTATTTTAGGTGAAGGGTGCGGTGTGTCCACATCGATGGAATGATATTTTCTATTATTGGATAAATTTAAGCCCATTAATCATATGATGGTCTCATGCATAGGAGGGTGCAGCTGATTACACATGAGTTGGATATCCTGAACCTTGTAGTAGCAGATGTTATGAGTTTTCAGTTCCCAGTAGTAGTGGTGGAGTATGAGGAAGTCTTTCTAGAAGATGTTCCTGGTTTACCTCCCCATAGGGAGATATAATTCTCCATCAACTTAGACATTGTGATGGAAAAAATATCAGCACCATCATATCATATGGCTCCTATAGGGCTTTGTGAACAGATGGTGTAGTTGGAGGACTTGTAGAGGAAGGGCTTCATGATAATCAATGACCTCTTTGATCAGTTGATAGGGGCACAATTTTTCTCGAAGGTTGTCCTTCAATCAGGCTATCACCAGTTTCGAGTACGAGTTGAGGATATACTGAAGACAACTTTCAGATGTCTCTATAGTCATTATGAGTACTTGATAATTCCCTTTAGCATGATAAACAACTCAACAGTGTTCATGGGACTCATGAACTAAATATTTCATCCATACTTAGACTAGTCCATGGTAGTCTACATCGACCATATCCTTGTGTACTCGGTGTCTATGTAAGAGCATTCGAGACACCCAAGGATGGTTCTAGATGTACTCCGAGAGCACCAGCTTTATGGTAAACTCTCAAAGTTCCAATTATGGATTTGGGTAGTCCACTTTCTAGGATATGTTATCTTAGTAGATGGAGTGGAAGTGGACCTAGCCAAGGTTGAGGTAGTGTTAGCAAGGAATCCACTTAGAAGCATGAAGGAGGTGCAAAGATTGCTTGGAATGACAGGCTATTACCAGATATTTATACATGATTTCTCCAGGGGATCATCACTGATTAAATATTTGACTCGAAAGGGGAAACCTTTTCTGTGGATAGAGAAGTTCTAGCATACTTTCCACCATTGAGGAAGAGTTTGATGAGCATTCTGATCTTGAGATTTCTAGAGGAGGGTGTCAAGAAATAAGTGTTCTATAATGCATCGGGGACTAGAATAGGTTGTTTCCTGATGTAGAGAAAAGTGGTGATTGACTATGGTTCATTTCAGTTGGGACCACATGAGTATAACTACACGACCCATGATCTTGAGTTAGAAGAAGTAGTATTTGCATTGAATATGTCGAGACACTACTTAATGGGTGAGCGGTTCATCATCTACTTTGATAACAAGTGTCACGACCCATCCCCCGGGGCCCGTTCCGTGACTACCCCAAGCCTGCCGTTCTTAGGCCAGGGTCTGGCGACTAGCACCGAAAGGCGTAATACCTAAAACTGGGAAGGTATTGCCTTTAAAACATGTAATCAAACTCGACCAAGCACACAACAAGATATGAACAAAAATTAAACTGTATAACAAAAGAGTTCTGAAATTAAAAGGGGCTGGAAATACAATCCCAACAGTAAAGGTACAAGTAAAACTGAAATACAATACAACAGAAGAAAAAGGAAAGAAGTTGTTAGGTCATCCTACGAGCTTCCTACCAGAAGGGTAGGTATAGACCATCTCCTCAGCACTCCTCATCCTCCCATTTCATCTGCGTATCGACACCCCTTATGGTCCACCTCCAGGCATTGTCCAGTCCTGGTACCCTCAGCCTCGATCAGCACTGTCCGTCGTCTGCACCAAACACAATAAGGTGAGAGCATAGCCCGTGTAGGGGTGAGTATAAAGATAATTAGTAGGGCCCCCGAGACTCTCAATTTCTCACAAAATCCACAAAGGATAAACCACAAATCAAGTAAATCAGTTACAACCCTACTTAGGTATATGCCCATACATATACCTAAGTTATTCAAGTAAACCCATCTCAATCATGAGGAATCACAGAGTCCAACTCAAAATCCCAAAGCTCAACCATTCTGCAGAGGAAGGAAAACCATGAAGGTGAGTACCATACAATTATGTCACATAGAAGAATCCCATCAAGGCATCACCATGAAGGAAAGTACCACACAGGTATGAACTCATCTCACACCAGATATAACTTAAGTACAGTAGTAGAGAAGATTGGATGTAACTACTGAATCATATTACTCTATAAAGAAGCATACCCACATAGGATCTCTAAGCGCTGACCTACACAGAATTACTAGGAGATGACCCACACAGGATCGCTAGGAGATGACCCACACATGATCACTTGGAGCTGACCCATATAGGATCGCTAGGAGCTGACCCACACAGGATCGCTGGAGCTGACCCACACAGGATCGCTAGGAGATGACCCACACAATATCTCTAGGAGCTGACCCACACAGGATTGCTGGAGCTGACCCACACATGATCAGTAGGATCCGAACCACACATGATCGCTAGGAGCTGACCCACACAGGACCGCTAGTCATTCTTCTCGTCATATCCAACTACTGGGTTCCTGCACTATGCTCGCTCGTCTCTAGGAGGATCTGCTCCAAAAGCTACTGGTTGATACTCCAACTACCACAATGTCCCAAGAAGAAGTATCTCAAATGTCCGCATTATCATGGGGATCTCAATGCAATAGATGGCGCGTCATTCGGACGCCCGATCTATGAGTTATTAGCCATTTTTTCCCGAGGGCCCGATTGGATTCCTGCTCGATCCAACCCGACCATTTACCAAAATTATCCAAATCTTTAGTGGTGTATACCAAAGGGACCTCCTCACTACAAGGTTTTGGGTGACACTAACGGTTCGTAAAACGGGCATCTGGTGCCAAAGTTATGGCCCAAATAAAGTATAGGGTCGTATTTGGTCCGGGTCCGGTCCGACCCAGTCCGACCGACCCGACACGACCTGGCCTGGGTCGACCCAACCCAATGGGTCAAACCTGGCCCATGGGGTGGCCCATCCCACTAGGTGGCTCGGCCCACTGGGTGGTCCGACAAGTCGGGAGGGCCGCAAGGGGTCGTGGGGCAGCGAAGGCCGCGGGTCAGCTCTGCCGCAGATGGCGGCTCAGCCGCTGGGCTGCCGCGATGGTGCGGGGCGGCTCGGCCGGGGGGTGTCGCGAGGGCGCGTGGTGGCTTGGAACTTCTTAGGGCAACTTGACCAGGGGTTTTACCGCAGAGAGGCAGCCCAGCCACAGGGTGGCGGCTCGGCCACGAGGCAGTTCGGTCGCGGAGCAGAGTAGAGGCCACGGGCAGTGGTGCCACAGGGTGGGGAGGTCACGGGGCGACGGTGGCTACAGGGCGGCTCCGTTGTGCTGTCTCCATTATCGCAGTGGGAAGTGGTGCCGGACGCCGTTTTCATGTCTCATCGGTACCAAAAACCTACTTCAGTTTCCATCTACCTCCATCGCAATGAACATCACATATCTTCAGAAGAATTGCGGAGAGGACGAGCCATGTTTGTTTGGCCCGTACTCTCCACATTAGAGAGGTAGCAAGAGGCTCAACGTAATCATGAATCAAGAACGAGTATGGAAGACATTTAAAAACTCCATTCCCCACAAACCTCATCAATCTCTATTCCCAATCCCACAAAACAATTAGAAGGGGAGTACATGAGAAGTGATAATCATATTGAAACAAACCCGTAACTTGTTTGATTCATCGATGGAGTTCAAGATGAAGGAGACAACGCCGTTGGGGATAGATGTACGCCGGTGACATCGGTGTTCCCTCGATCGCTGGTAGAGATTTTCCTCATTTGAAATCCTTCGACAAAGTTTGGAGAAGAATTCGTCGATGAAGAAGCATTCTTCGTTGGAGGAGCGTTCTTCATTGGAGAAGTGTAATCCTCACAAGTCTCCAAAGCTCTCCTCTTTTCCAACCCTTTTCCCCAATTCCACCAAAAAGATAATATATCCAACTTCTTAATTTATGTTTTCAAATTAAATTAAGTTGGCACAAATTAAATTAGCATGTTTTCGTAATTAATTAGCCCAATTAATTTAAGGGAGGTGGCACAAATAATGTGGGGGAAGATTAAGAGGTTTCTCCCCATTAAGAGGGAGTTCAAAGGGGTTCAAGGGGTTTTAGTCTCAGGTGGTCCTCACCACCATAACCTCTCATGGGAGGTTAGTTAAGGTGGTCCCCACCACCATAATCTCTCATGGGAGGTTTAGTTCAGGTGGTCCCCACCTGAAATATCCACATGGGATCTCAAAATAAAATAAAATGATGTTTATTTTATTTTATTATTTTCAAAAAAACCCCAAAAACTAACCTTCACCCTCAACCAACTATTGTTGAGGTGAAAATATCCTTAAGAAAATTTGGCACTGCAAGTTAAACAGTTCCCTTATATTTCAATTCTGAGCACTAGTTCAGAAGTTATAAAAACCTGCTCGTACGTTTACAAAATGTACCCAGAAAAAATGTTTAGAAATTCATTCCGGGAACACCGGGCCTCGGAATCACGCGATGTAAATTTTTGTGAACTCGTAAAATTCCCATTTAATTAAAAAAAATTACATGGAAATTACGGGCCTTTACATTCTCCCCACCTTAGGGATTTACGTCCCCATAATCAAAAACTCAAAACTAGGTAAAGAAGTGGTGGTACTAAGCACATATCTGAGCCTCCCGCTCCCATGTGCTCTTTTGGAGGTTTCCATGCTGCCTGTGAACGCGCACCAGAGGTATCAAACATCCATGAAGGATCTGCTCCTATCGATCCTCAATCTCTACTGGAACCTCTATAAAAGTCTCCCCATCGTCGATGTCCATCTTGCCAAGGTCGATGATGTGAGAAGGGTCATGCACGTATCTCTTCAGCTGGGATACATGGAAGACGTCATGCACCCAGTGGAACTGGGGTGGAAGATCTAAGTGGTAAACCACCTTTCCAACTCTACTAATGACCTGAAAAGGTCTGATGAACCTTGGAGATAACCTGATGGATCAGCCAAATCTCCATAAACCTCATCGAGGTGAGACCCGTAGAAAGACATGGTCACCATCCTCGAACTCTAGAGGTATCCATATCCTATAGGAATACAACTTCTGTCTACTCTGTACAGTCTTCATCCACTCCTCAATGATCTACACCTTCTCTGTGGTAGCCCATACCATCTCTGGTCCCACTAGTGCAGACTCCCCTGGGTCAGTCCATCACAAAGGTGATCTGCAAGGTCACCGGTACAATGCCTCAAAAGGTTCCATCCAAATAGTGGAGTGGTAGTTGTTGTTGTATGCAAACTCCACCAAAGGCAAGTGATCCTCCTAGCTACGACCGAAGTTGAGGACACAAGAACACAACATGTCCTCGATGGTCTAAATGGTCCGCTCAGTCTGGCCATCTGTCTGAGGATGGAAGGTGGTGCTCAAACAAAGATGCATTCTGAAAGCCTCATGCAACCCCTTCCATAGATGAGAAGTAAAACATTTATAATGATCAAAGAAATTAATCATGGGTACTCCATGTAGCCTTACAATCTCTTGCACATAGAGGCATCCCAAGCTCTCTACTGAACCCTACTCTCTGATTGGTAGGAAGTGGGCCGACTTGATGAGTCAGTCGATGATCACCCAAATTGAGTCATGACCTCGGGATATACGGGGATGTCCTGTCATGAAGTCCATGGATATCCCATCCCACTTCCACTCTGGGACCTCTAAAGGATAAACCAAGCCTGCTGGTACCTGTTGCTCTACCTTCACTTGCTGACAAGTGAGGAACCGAGATACAAACTCTACAACATCTTTCTTCATTCCTGGACACCAGTGATGTCGTCGGAGATCTTGATACATATTCTCCACTCCTGGATGTACCGCTAGAGGGTATGTGTGGAACCCAATCAACACTTCCTTCTAAAGTGACACTGGTACCATGGGACGTCCTATGAAGATGATGATGTGCTCCCCACCTTCATAAAATCCATCAGGTGCCTGTCCTGTGGATATCTGAGCACGTCGTGCCTCGCAGTTAGCGTCCCCATGCTATGCCTCCCTAACTCACTGAAGAAGTGGGGGAGTGATTTCAAGTGACTGAAGGAAAACTTCTCTATCTCTATCCACAAAGGATATCTTCAAAGTAGCCAGCTGCTCTGTCACCTCGCCTAGCAGCTGTATACCAGACCTCCTGCTGAGTGCATCTGCTACTACGTTCCCCTTCCCAGGAGTATAGACTATCTTGAAGTCATAGTCCTAGAGGAACTCAATCCATCATATCTGTCTCAGGTTCAGGTCTTTCTGAGAGAATATATACCTGAGACTCTTGTGATCATATTACACTCTAAAACATTTTCCCATCAGATAGTGCCCCCATATCTTCAAGGCAAAGACCACTGCTACTAACGCCAAGTCATGGGTAGCATAGTTTTGCTCATGTTTTCTCAAATGTCGAGAAACATATGCGATCACTGCTTTCTCCTACATCAGAATGCATCTGAGTTTGGTCCCTGATGCATCATAGTAGACTAAGTACCCTACACTCTCCTATGGAAGCATCAAGATGGGGGCACTAGTCAGACTCTGCCTCAACTCTTGAAAACTCTGCTGACATCTCTCCGACCACATGAAGGGTTGTCCCTTCTTCGTCAACACTAAAAGTGGTGCTGCAACTCTAGAGAAATCTGGTACAAATCTCCAATAGTATCCGACCAAACCCAGAAAACACCGTACCTCCGTCACACTCCTAGGTGTCTCCTAAGAAAGTACTGCCTCAATCTTTGCTGGATCCACTGCAACTCTAGCATCTAAGATGACATGTCCCAGAAAGTAAACCTCTTGGATCTAGAACTGGCACTTCGAGAACTTACCATAAAGCTGATTCTCTCTAAGTGTGTCAAGTACAACCTACAAATGGTAGGAATGCTCCTCCTCATTAGTCAAATATATCAGAATGTCATCGATGAATACCACCAAAAATTGATCAAGGTATGGCTGAAAGATCCTGTTCATGAGTCCCATGAACACTGTTAGAGTGTCGGTTACGCCTAATGGCATAACCAAGAACTTATAATGGCCATACCGACATCTAAAATCCATCTTCTGCTGATCCTCATCTCGTACTCTGAGCTAGTGATAGCCTGATCTGAGGTCTATCTTTGAGAACCACTGTTCTCCCTTCAACTGATCTAGGAGGTCATCAATCCTCGAGAGTGGGTACTTGTTCCGAACGGTCACCTATTTCAGGCGTCGATAGTTGACACAAAGTCTCAAGATCACATCCACCTTATTGGAGAACAAAATTGGGGCTGCCCAAGGGGAAACACTAGGCTGGATGAACCCTTTCCCCTATAATTCCTCCAACTGTACCCGTAGCTCACAAACCTTTGCAGGAGCCATTTGATACGCTAGTGTAGATATCGGTGCCGTCTTGGGGTACAAGTCAATGTAAAATTCCACCTATCTGAGAGAAGGTTGACCTTGAACATCATTAGGGAAGAAATACGCATACTAGTCCGCCACTGCAGAATAGCTCGGACTCTCCATATCAACCTCTCTGAGGGTAAGGCTAGCCAACTAATGAGTGATCAGCTGCACTCTCCTTTAGGTAAGTCCTTCATGTTATACAAAGGTTCTCTTATCACTGTTGAAGGTAAACCTGGTCCCATCCGTGCAGACACACCACACTTTTCACCTATTACAGTCAATCTGAGCATGGATTGTAGATAACCAGTCCATACCCAAGATGATGTCTTCAGGCCTCGACACCGCTACTAGGAGATCCCAGCCAAATCACTCGCCTCCTAGAGTAAGCTCACACTATTGGCACCAGTGCATAATCGTCGAATCTACTCTTGCAGTAGTCTCTAGCCATAAGGATCGAGCTAATGGCTCTGTTGGAATCTCTGAGCTCTGAATGATGGTAGTGGTGATAAAAAAATGACTTTCACCTTTGTCTATAAGTACTGCAGCTAAGGTGGATTAGAAACATATCGTACCACATATCATCTCCGAAGCACTTTGATCATAGGCCTCAGCTGTCTGGAGCTGGGCTCGACCCTATCCACCTACTCCCTGTGGTTGGGGTGGACCTCCTAGTGGTGGTGGTGGTAATATCTCGATTTGTCGCCCATCTCCAGCTGCATGGCCAGCTCCTCTGCCACATCCGCCTTCTCCATGCAGACCTCCTAGGTTGAACCTCTATCTCTTTCTGGGCGGTCCTTCGATCGTCTTCTAATCATCTGCATGATGGTTCAGACAGTCACTAGCCATGTGACCTTGCCCTCCATATGTGTAACACCGCCCACTCCTGGCATGACTGGCTATACCTCGGGTGTCCCGCACAACCGACCCTGAGTCATGCAGTCGTCCAATTATAGGTCTGGTCCTCTTGGACCTCTGCGACATCTATCTACTGCCAGCTGTAGAAGACTCCACTACGTGTTGTCTGGTGGTGGGTCTCTCTACTAGTGACTGTTTAGCAAGGAAACTCTCCACTAAGAGGGATCTCTCTAACACCCCTTCCTGTGTCGGGATGCTGAGTGAGATCATCGATGCCCTGATCTCTTTACTGATCCCCTGCTCGAAGGTCCGAGCCCTGAAGATTGGGTCCCAAACCATATCTGTGGAGTAGCGTGAGAGGTCAGTGAACCTCTCTAAGTACTGATCTATAGTCATACTTCCCTACTACAGATGAAGAAGCTCATGTATGCGCACTGTGCAAAGAGTCGCTGGGACAAACTCTGCCCGAAACAGGCTCTCAAAGTCTGCCCAGAAAAGCGTCACCTCGTCGTGAAACTAGAGAATCAAGCTCCACCATCTCCCTACTGCTTCCTGTAGAAGGATGGAAGAAAGGATCACCATGAGATCAGATGGTGTCCCTACCAGTCATAAGACTCTCACTACAGCCTCTAGCCAATCCTTAGCTGCCTGTGAGTCTGTCTCTCCACTGAACCTGGGTGGCCTCTGGCACTAGAACTCATGAAACGCACTCAGGCGGCGAGCACCCTCTGCTACTAGGTTGGTGGCATCGGTGGACCAATTGGTAATGGCACCACTGGTGCCTCCACTGGAAGAGGGCTCTACACTGAGTCCTCGTCTCTTGGTGGGCTGTCAGTGAGTACTACTCTCAGAACCCTAGCTGGATGTCTGTGTGGAGGCATCCTGAAAAGAAATAGGTGCGCTATAGTCAATAAGTTATACCTAGTGAGATGAATCAAAGAGTTCACAAACAAGACTCTTGAAAACACACACACACGCAATCAGTATTTTAATGCATTGAGTCGGAAATCAGAAGTCAGGGTCCTGGTGTATGGATACATCGGCCGCCACACCAACACTGGATTCCTTAAACTGATAACCACACTCATTGCACTTAACACTATTTCTGTTAAAATTATCAGATTCCTATGTTATTTGGTATAACCGAATACTCTGATACCAATTTGTCATGACCTATCCCCTGAGCTCGTACTGTGACTACCCCAAGCCCGCCCTCCTTAGGCTAGGGGTTGGCGACTAGCACCGAAAGGCATAATCCCTAAAACTGGGAAGGAATTGACTTTATAACATACAATCACACTCGACCAAGCACACAATAAGATACTAACAAAAAGTAAAATGTATAAAAAAAGAGTGTTGAAAGTAAAAGGGGCTAGAAATAAAAGCCCAACAGTAAAGGTACAAGTACAACTGAAATACAATACAACTGAAGAAAAAGGAAAGAATTTGTTGGGTAATCCTTCGAGCTTCCTACCTGAAGGGTAGGTATAGACCGTCTCCTCAACAATCCTCGTCCGACCATCTCCTTTGCGTACCATCACGCCGTATGGTCCACCTCCAAGCACTGTCTAGTCCTGGTACCCTCAACCTCGATCAGAACTGTCCGTCGTCCGCACGAAACATAACAAGGTGCATGCATAGCCTATACAGGGGTGAGTATAATGATACTCAGTAGGGACCCTGAGACCCTCAAGGCCTCACAAAATCCACAAAGTATAAACCACAAAGTAATTAAATTAGTGACAACCCTACTTAGGTATATTCCCATACATATACCTAAGTTATTCAAGTAAACCCATCTCAATCATGATGAATCACAGAGCCCAACTCAAAAGCCCAAAGCTCAACCCTTCCATAAACAAAGGAAAACCACGAAGGTGAGTACTGTATTGGTACATCACAAAGAAGAATACCATCAAGGTATCACCACGAGGAGAAGTACCACACTGGTATGAACTCAGCTCACAAAAGGTATAACTTAAGTATAATAGTAGAGATGATTAGATGTAACTACGAAATCATCTTCCTCTGTAAAGAAGTAGACCCACACAAGATCACTAAGAGCTGACCCACACATGATTTCTATGAGATGACCCACACATGATCGCTAGGATCTGACCCACACAGGATCACTAGGATTTGACCCACACATGATCACTAGGAGCTGACTTACATAGGATCGCTGGAGCTGACCCACACAGGATCGCTAGGAGATGACCCACATAGGATCTCTAGGAGCTTACCCACACAGGATCACTGGAGCTGACACACATAGGATCTCTAAGACCTGAACCACATAGGATCGCTAGGAGTTGACCCACACAGGATATCTAGTCATTCTTCTCGTCACAACCATCTACTGGGCTCCTGCACTATGCTTACTCGTGTACGGGAGGATCCACCCCACAAGCTACTGGTCGATACTCCAATTTCCATGAAGTCCCATGAAGAAGTATCTCAAAGGTCCGCCTCATCATAGGGGTCTCAACGCAATAGATGGTGCATTGTTAGGATGCTTGGTCTATGAGTTATTGGCCTTTTTGTCCCGAGGGCCCGTTTGAATTCATTCTCGATCCAACCTGACTATTTCCCAACGTTATCAAAATCTATAGTGGGGTATAACAAATGGACTTTCTCACTCTAAGGTTTCTGGCACCGTTGACGGTTTTTCAAATGGACGTCCGGTGCCAAAGTTATGGCCCAGATAAAGTATAGGGTCGTTTTTGGTCTGGGTCTAGTCCGACCTGATTGGACCGACCCGACCTGACCTGGCCTGGGTCGACCTATTTCAGGTCGACCCAGCCCATTCCGCCAGGTCAAGCCCGGGCCGTGGTGTGGCCCGGCCCACTGGCCGGTCCGGCAGGCCGCGAGGGGTTGCGGGTGCCGCAGGTTGGTGAAGGTCGCAGGTCAACTCGGCTGCGAATGGCGGCTTAGCCGTAGGGGTGCCGCAAAGGCACGGGGCAGCTCGGCCCATCCCGGGGCTGCTCGACCAAGAGGGTGGAGGCCGCGGGGCAGCTCAGACGGGGGGTGCCATGAGGGCGCAGGGTGGCTCAACCCGGGCTGGTGTGGCTCAGCCTGGGGTTCGGCCGTGAAGCGATGGCCCGACAGCAGGGTGACGGCTCGGCCGCAGGGCGGTTCAGCTGTGGACGGTGGCCCGACTACAAGGAGGTTCAGCCGTGGAGCGGTGCGGCGACTGTGGATGGCTCAGCTGGGGGTTCGGACATAGAGCGGCGGCCCGACTGCGGGGCCGTGGCTCGGCCATGGGCCATTTCGGCCACAGAGCGGCACGAAGTCCACATGCAGTAGTGTCGCGGGGCGCGGAGGTCTTGGGGTGGCAGTGGCCGCGAGGTGGCATCGTTGCGTCATCACCTTCGTTGCAGCCAGTAGAGGTGTTGGCCGCTATTCTCATGCCTCATTGGTGCCAAAAATACGCTCTAGTTTCCGTCTACCTCCATCGCAAAGAACACTACATATCAACACGAGAATTGCGGAGAGGACGAGCCATGTTTGTTTGGCCCACACTCTCCGCATTAGAGCAGTAGCAAGTGGCTCAATGTAGTCATGAATCAATAACGATTGTGGAAGATATTTAAAAACATCATTCCCCCCAACCCTCATCAATCTCTATTCCTAATCCCGCAAATGAATTAGAAGGGGAGTACATGGGAAGTGATAATCATATTGTAACAAACCCCTACCTAGTTTGATTCGTTTACGGATGTCGTGAGGAAGGATAATACATCATTGGGGATAAGCGGACGTCAGTGACGTCATCGTTCCCTCGATCATCAGTGTAGATGTTCCTCATTGGCGATCCTTCGATGGATTTTGGAGAAGAATTTATCAAAGAAGAAGCATTATTCATTGGAGGAGCATTCTTCGTTAGAGAAGTGTAATCCTCCCAAGTATCCAAAGCTCTCCCCTTTGCCAACCATTTTCCCCAATTCCACCAAAAAGATAATATAACCAACTTCTTAATTTAAGTTTTCAAATTAAATTATGTTGGCACAAATTAAATTGGCTTGTTGGATTAATTAATTAGCCCAATTAATTTAAGGGAGGTGGCACAAATAATGTGGGGGAAGATCAAGAGGTTTCTCCCCATTAAGAGGGAGTTCAAAGGGGTTCAAGGGGTTTTAGTCTCGGGTGGTCCCCACCACCATAACCTCTCATGGGAGGTTTAGTTCAGGTGGTCCCCACCTGAAATATCCACATGGGATCTCAAAATAAAATAAAATGAAGTTTATTTTATTTTATTATTTCCACAAAAAAACCCAAATATTAACTTTCACCCTCGACCAACTGCCGTCAAGGTGAAAGTTTTCTTAAGAGAATACCAACGATGCGAGTTCAACGGTGCCCTCAGATTTCAACTCTGAGAACTGGATTAAAAGTTATAAAAACCTACTCGTAAGTTTACTGAATGTACCTAACAAAAAAGTTCAGAAATTCATTCCAGGAACACCGGGCCTCGGAATCATGTGCGGTAATTTTTTGCGGACTCGTAAAATTCCCATTTAATTAAAAAAAAATTACATGGAAATTCTGGGTCATTAAAACAAGAGTTTTATGTATATATTATATCAGAATGATGTGAACTTGAGATAGAGACAATGGCTAGAGTTACTCCATGACTATGTATTTGGGATTATCTATACTTCTGGGAAGGGGAATGTGGCGGTAGATGCTCTCAGTCAGAGATGTAGTTCGCAATTTTTGAATGAGGCACCAGAGTAGATGGCCTCATTACAGTTGTCCTTTGTAGATAGAGATGAACTATCTTACCTCCATTTGATGGTTTTCACACCTCCACTCTTATAATGAGACAGAGAGGAACAACTTGGGGATATCGACTACGAGACCCTATGTGGTCATATGTCTTCAGAACATGTGCTTGATGGATATTCACAATGTGGGGAGCATGTTTTTCTTTTTAGAGGATGCACAGTTGTACTAGGGGCATTGCGGGGGGAGGTTTTACAGGAGTTTCATATGTTCCCTTTGGTGATACATCCTAGAGAAACTAAGATGTACCAAGACCTCCAATGTCCGTTCTGGTGGATAGGGATGAAGAAAGAAGTGGCAGAGTTTGTTTATCGATGCCTTATATGTCAGCAAGTAAAAAATAAGCACTCAGCTCCATTAGGTTTAGCTCAAACCCTTGAGGCGTTGGAATGGAAGTGGGATGGGATATCAATGGACTTTGTGATGGGTTTACCATGTACATTCAGGGGACACAATTCCATTTGGGTGATCGTTGACCGAATCACCAAGTCGGCCCACTTTCTAGCTATTGAGGAGTAGAGTTTATTAGAGAGCTTGGGATGCCTCTACATACCATAGATAGTTCAAATCCATGGATTCACATCGATGATAGTTTCTGATCATGGTGCTAATTCTATATCCTAGTTTTGGAAGGGATTTTAGGAGGCGTTTAGGACTCATTTATGCTTGAGCATAGTGTTTCATCCCCAGACAGACGACTAGGCAGAGCAGACCATTTAGGTCCTAGAAGACATGCTATGGGCTTGCATGTTGGACTTTGACCATATTTGGGAGGATCACATACCTATAGTGGAGTTTTCTTACAATAATAGATAACATTCCTCTATTGGAATGACACCATTCAAGGCTTTGTATAGGTGACCGCTTCAGTCACCACTTTGTTGGACTAAACCAGGAGAGTCAGAACTCATGGGCTTCGAGTTGGTATGGGCTACTACAAAGAAGGTATAGATCATCTAGGAGTGTATGAAGAGTGTACAGATCCATAATAAGTCTTATTCTGATAGGTGATGTAGACCTTTTTAGTTCGAGGAAGGAGACCATGTGTTCCTTCGAGTTTCACCTCGATGCGGATTTCATAGATTTGGCTGGGGTAGAAAGTTATCTCTGATGTTTATCGGCCCTTTTCATATACTACGTAGAGTTGGAGAGGTGGAGTACTTCTTGGATCAATCCTTACAATTAGACCAGGTACATGACATCTTTCATGTGTCGTAGAGGAGGAGGTACATGCATGACCCATTGCATGTCATCGACTGGAGTGAGCCAGACATTGATGATGGAGAAACTTTTGCTGAGTACCCAATGGAGATCAAGGATCGACAAGGGAGGATACTACGTGGGTGAAATATTCCCTTGGTACATTTCAAGTGGTATCATGGGAATTTTTAAGAGAGCACATGGGATAGGGAGACTCATATTCGTGCACAATAACCATATCTTTTTGTATTTCATTTTTTTTCTTTTCAGGGACGCAAATCCCCAAGGTGGGGAGAATGTAATGTCCCGGATTTTCCAATGCATTAATTTTAAATATTATATTGAATTAATTAGAGTCTAAGAACTAATACAGTCTGTGATTCGGAGGCCCAGGGTTCCCTGAATAAATGTTTGAAATATGTTAAAAAATTAAATAGCACTCGCGTACAATTTTCTTAAAAAGTCTAATAACTTAAAAAATCTTCACAGATTAGAAATATTAGGGTACCATTGCATCCAGAGTATACAAATTACACTATGAGAGGCCTAACATCATTCATAATGGGTTGGCTATGGAATTTAGTTTTTGTATGTTTTAAAGAATGAAATTAATTGAAGATTTATTTTATTTTGTTCTATTTAATCGAATCAACGATGATTTATTTTAAATAAAACTATAGGAAATGATCTAGTTCTAAGATGATAACCTTGTAATTCCTTGGAATCTATGGTGATAAGACCTTGATAATTCTCTCAGTGATGAATAATGATAGAATCTTGGATTGATGATCGATGAATGCCGTTCTTGACGGATCTCACCAATGGTGACGATGCGGAAACCAACCTTCTTCTATGAGAGATCCAAAACAATTGTATGGAGTTGTTATTTAGAATTATTTCCCAATTTTTAGAATCAATGAAGAACTTGGATCAAAAAACGAAAAGGTTGAACCCCAGATCGATCATTCTTATAGGATGAGTTTTATTTTTTGGAACTATCAGGGTTTGATTTTGAGATTATTTTGTTTTTATTTATTGATCATTCTTAAGAGAATGGATCAAGGACATAATGAACTATGGCCATGGTTCGTTCCTTGGGTTTTTCTTTGTAAATTTTCTCTCACCTATTATATTCTCTGTGTTCTTCATTCTTCATGTTTTATTAATGAATGATCGTTGCACCTTTGATCCTTGTCACAACGATCCAAAATTAAAGATCCTATATCGGGTTGACTTAGAGGAGGTACGAAGACGATGGTGACAGACGAATAAAATAGATTCAAGAAATACCCGTTCATTGGATGATTTATTAGAGGATGAACAAAATCGGTTTTTAGAATTGATTAAAGGACCAAAACTCACCGATTTAGTGTTCCGATGGAGAGATAACCTTAAGTATTCAGTTTCAAGATGAACGAACCTCTGTATCAAGATCCAAATGATTGGACGAGGCATACATAGGAAGGAGATGATTTTGGGGAAATCATGATCAACATGGTGTGTAACTCAGAGGTACACAGTGTGTGGCCCCCACTCAACGACGACTAGGTTTTCAGGTGTTAGTTAAATTTTACACGGTGTGTGACACTATCACACAGTATATAGGCCCTTCATAGAGAGTAAACATGTATCTTTGGAGATACACAGACACAGGGTGGAGTACACAGGTTTTCTACATAGAGTTTACCCCACCACACAACTTGGCATGGAATAAGTACACAGACTGCCTATGTATTGGTATATGGGAAATGCTACACGGGTTGACACCATGTACTGGAACATGACCAGAGTAGACGGGTGGAGCCCGGATAGAAGGGCATGACATGTAAGTCTTTCCACACGCTGTGTACTCTTTTTTACATGACATGTACTTTTGACATGGGTCATTGTACACGGGCAGTACCCAGGGTCAAGTGACACGACATGTGACCCTGCTAAACACTGTGTACTCTCTTCAACATGGCTTGATCCACTTTTCCACCATATATTAGACAAGTTTCATTAAGGGTTCTTTCCCATATCCTTCCCCTGAAGGTTAGTTGGTACCATTTCCTACTCATAAGTGTATGATCCCTTCAAAAAAACTCTTTGGATAGAGTTGTTGGAATCCCCTTCGAGAGGCCTCGGGAAGAATACTCTATTCATTCTTAACTCCATAAGTAGAGTCCTTGGTATTGACATGGAAAACTTCACTAGGCATCGATCCTTTACTTAGCAGGTTAATCCATATAGAGATGTTGGTATCACTGCATGGCCCTAATAATGATCCTCATCTAAATATTATATCTCTCTTTAGATCTATCAGCATATATCCCTCATGATGATTCCCAACGAACAATACTTATCATATGGACTTCATCAGTGTTATCAGACTCAGGAGTGTGTTCTCCCAGGTGATTTCTTCATGGAATCTTCACGATGAATCCCTAGTAACGATATACGGTAGTTGTGACTTACCTCTAGTATAAGTTTCTTATATTGATTATATATTGATATTATAAATATATACGTGGTAGACATATACTGTGTAGAGATGACTATATATTTACTTTGTGTATTTCTTTGTGGTTTTAGGGTGTCCTACTGAGTATTGTCATACTCACCCCTACATGGGCTTTGTCCACATGTGTTGTGTCTTATGAAGACGAGTGACCTTTTGATGGACCAGGACCAAAAATAGGTTTCTGAGTTCAGGTATGCTGAGGTGTTCCTATATCTTTGCGGAATATTCCCAGTACCTATTTTGTTTATAGGTTGAACTTTGTAGTTTATAGACTCTTTCTTTTGGTGGGATTTTATTATGACCACATTTAATTTACTACACTTTACTTCCTGTCACACTATGTTGGTTGGGATAGTGGTATGAATGCATTTTTTTTCTTAGTGGTTTTTTACATTTTATCATTTTTGGGATTGAAGATGTGTGCATGCATACATGTATATTGTCAATGCCTCCCATATTAGTGATATGAATACTCAGTGTCATTCACTAGCCCTTGGCCTGTTGGAGGTGGGCCTGGGGAGTAGCATAATGAACCCCGCTGGGGTGGGTTATGACATCTTCCAAATCAAAAGGCTCTTGATGCATGGAGAAGAGAGGATAAGGGGTTTCCTTTTATAAGTGTGAGAGATGATACACTTGGAATTTTAAAAAAGAATAAAATATATTAATGTATTACACAAGAAAATGGTTCCAAAATGGACCATTCATGAATATTAGATGATATGGGATCTAAATATGATAATCTAATAGAAATTATACTAATTTTTTGGTCATTTTAACTCTTATCTAAATTTTTTATCCCCCTATAACCCAATTTTAGGATTAACCATGGTAATATATTTTTACTATTTGTACTATTAATTATGAATACAAAATAATTTGATCTTATTACATAAAATTAATTATGATGATTATAAATACAGAATCAATTTTATAAAATTCAATTCATTGAATTGGTATAATTTAATTTAAAGTTAAACCCATGAAACACGATGAAAAATAGTTTAAAAAAAATATTTTTAAGTATACAAATGAATTTATACCAAATTAAAGTATAAAATTAATTCAAAAGGTCATAATTATATTATTAATATTTTAATTTAACAAATTTTTATTTCAAATAAGTTTTTTAAAAAATGGAACTTTGTAATTTCTTGAAATGAAAAGACAGTTTTCAAAAAAATCAATATTTTTCACTATTCGTTGAAAAATGAAAATTTTCATAAAAATTACAAAAAATAACCCTAACCTAATTTTGATATATTAATATCAAAAATTAATTTCATTTTATAAAATAAATTTTCTAAAATTAGAAAAATTAATTATATTACTTTCTCACATGATGCAATAAAAAGCATTGTTTGAAGAAAATTTATTTTTTGAAAGATTAATTTATTAAAAATTGAGTGCTCATTTTATAATAATTTTTTTGAGAAGGTCCTTTATATATATTTAATAATGTGGTTAGTCCTATTCATACCCTTCAATTGTAATGGCCTGACACTAGATACCCAGAGTCGGTGCATTATTACATAACATTGGCATGATCACAAAGGATCAAGTCTCGAAAGACCGATTAGTTTAGTAGTCTTGGAAACACTAGATATATTCATAAGTCTTACATTACATAATAAGGTAAAAAAAACTACAACAACATCTTGTATTCATATCCCCTCATACTATCCCTGCAGGTCATTCATAAATTACTTCTTCACATCCTGGGAAAAGATAAAACATTGAAAGGGGTGAGCTCAGATGCTCAGTAAGGATAACAATATTGGAGAAGCTTTCGTAGATAAGAATAAACACTTAAAGCAATTTATAACTAAAACAAAATCCTTTTAAACTTGATCTTAAGCATAATATGGAAAAGATAAAATGAAATAATTCCATTTACTTATTCACATGGATATTCTACTAGTCGAACAATCACATGCAATATCAATAACCACTTTCATAATGATGGAATGCATAATGCCAGACTATCATAACCACATAGCCAAGGCCTCGTGCCAAGACTACAAATAAGATTTTTCCAAGGCCTTGTGCCAAGACACTAGTTTGTCTCATGAGACCTACCGATGCATCGAGGAGCTATAGCGGTCTCCACCCGTCACTTACTAATTCCAATGCATTCCTCATATTAAAAGTTTGAAATATGACAGAAACATTCGTATTAAACTAGCATACGAAATGTCAATTCTTAATCGACAAACCATGAATGGTATAAAAATAGCACATCCACATTCAAACATAACTCATTCGATACAATATGGAAGATTGTATTGTATTAGATTAATCTAAATCAAGAATAATGAAGGATATTGACATAGATGAAAATAATCATAAAAAATATTAGAGAGAAATATCCCCCTTTTTCTTAAAATCATTTAAAAGTCACACTATTTGTCAAGAAGCCATTTAAAAATAGATTTTTGAATCAAAGTGTCCCATACCACTTTGAAACTTTTAAAATTAATTTTAATTTTAAAACTTTAATGTCCATATAAATAAATTCTTAAAACCATTTTTAAAAAACATGGACATTAATGAGAAATATTTATAAGAATAAATCTTTAAAACACTTCAAAATGTATTCTAGTTAGAGTTTCTAACCAAAAGTGAGACACTTGAAGAAAAATAATTGAGGTAATCGAAATTTTATAATATAATGAGAATAAAGGGATTCATGATATAATATGTCAAAGTACATTATATACACTATATAAAAGTGATTTGGTGTATAACAACAAAGAAGTCTCAATGGAATGTAAATTGAGATGAATTCTATTATAAAGACCATATCCTTAGGTTAAGGATAAATCAACGACATTATTATGTGTGACAAATATAAATACACTCAATATTATTGGATATTTAGTGTAAATCAATAAGATGAAATTCACACATATTCTTTTAAAAACAACACCAATGAATTAGATATTTAACTCAACAAATGGAGATTGAGTTAAAATTACTCTTATCAAGTTCATACCGATGACTTGAGAATTTATCAATGGAGTGATTATGTGTATCAAAAGTATATCCACATAAAGGGGAGTGGGATTAATGACATAATCAAATGAATAGTGTTTCTACACATAATCTTGGAGTAAAATAATCAATGAAGTATGCGTAAAGCCGAATGAGTGGAAATTGAAGTTTCAAATTCCCTTATTGATTTGGTAACATACAAAATATACACCCATGAAAGAAGGATCATACAATGATGATGTAAATATACATGAATTAAAGTATATTACACAATGAATACAAACATGGGCAGTACTCACACCACATGCAATAAATAAGTGGTGAACAATGGAATTCTCATGGAATTAAAAGTGAGATAAGAAACCCCTTACTTTGTAATTTTTCCTTGGTCGACGGTAGGTTAACCTCCTGTATAATGGTGAAATAATTGTTATTGAATTATAAAATAATCATTTACATTAATATGATATCATATATTATCTCTTAACATTGATTTGTTAATAATATCTTAGTATTATCATTGTTTCGGGTGTTAACTTACTCGTTTTCTTTTATTTGTTTTGTTACGTAATCCATGTTTTTAATTGATAGGTTGTATATTATTCATATCAATAATGATATAAAGTCCTTAAACATTATTTTTAAATAATAAAATGATAATTATAGTTGAATGGATATGATGGAGAATTAATCTCATCGTGTTCGTGGAGACGGTAGTCCGTACATATGCACGAGTGACAATATCATTATTTTGATGTCAAAATAATATATAATTGGATGTTATATCATATAGACAGAATAATTATCCTGTTATATTTATTATTTACATGAATTACACATCATTATTATAGCCATCCAAATAATAATTTATTGAATGACAATTACACCACGACGTGGAGACGGTAAGCTGTACGTACGAACATATGGTGACATGTCATTCAAAGGATAGATAGAATACTGAATATGGTTGTAGTATATTTATAATAATATTTAAGTATATAGGAGATACTGTATTCATTAATTTATAATGGGAATAACAAAGAAAGAAGATGTTGAAGAAGAAAAGAATTTGAAAAAGGGTGGTAAAAACATTACCTCTTCTTCAGGTTCTTCCTTTTGATTTGATCAAAAGGGATCCTTATATTGGATTTCTGATCACACTAAGGACACTAAGTTTTATTGAGGGATCTTGAGAGAGTATTTGGGCATGTTTTGGCCTAACCAAAAGGCTTTGAATGTTTGAAGTAATGAGAAGGGGGAGTGCCCATTTATAAGAGGGGTGAGGGGCACCTTTGGAAAAGCTAAAAATATTATTTTATAATAAATTCATATTCAGTTTATAATGGATAAAAAGTAGATTATTTAAAGTTTAAGGTGGTTATAGGTCTAAAACCACTCAACCAAAAGAATTTATACAGGTTTGGATCATTATATTAACCTTATCTTTAAGTATTAACTCTTAGTTAATTAGTTTCACTTTTACAATGTCTTTTTGTATTTTTATATTATATGATTAATAAACTTACTATATACATCCAAGAGACCTCCAAGTAGTCCATTAATGATACAAATATTATGATATAAGTCTCTTGGCCTAACCTTAGATTTTTAGGAATTTAATATCAATTAATAATATAATAATTGTTTTAAAAACTCTTTTATGTCAATTTTGACACTATTCAATAATTGATTTTTGTAAAAATCATAACAGAATGATTACTTCGAAAAAAGTTAATTAAATAATTTCTAACATGTCATATTAACCTAGAAAATTAGTTTAATTTATAAAAAGTCTCAAATTATATTTATTTGGGTATCTACAATATCAATAATTTTAATTTTTCACTATTATGGTAATTACTGCATCACCATTGTATCATACATAAATTAAATTATTTAATGTCTAAAATTTATAAATAAAATACCATTCTGTAGGAAATAATTTTATATTTATAATTAATATTTATAGTTGAAAATACAACATATATAGCCCTATGTAAATTTTTTTTTCTAAAAGATATATGCTTGTGTCATTTTTGTATTCATTTTAACTTAATTAGAATAAAGTGTCCCTATCACTTACAAGTGGCACCATGTGGTCTCAAAATCGACACAAAGATGCCCATGGTCGGACATGTATCAACCAATAATGTTAGGACACGTTTTTGGGCAATTTTGTATTATTATAATATTATTTTTTAACCCTTATTTACCAGATTTACCCTTTAACCATGATAAATTAAATATTTACCGAAGTAATTATTCAAAATGTCTAAAAATAAAAGTTATCTATTTACAGAATTTGAACATACTTATTACAAATATGGAATCCATTTTTCCAAATTCCAAATACAGAAGTGGCAGAAATTATTTTAAAATTAATTACCGCTGTCAAAACAAAAAGTGTGTTTTTAAGAGATAATAACTATCAAAAGATTGGCACTTGTTTATGTCTGGTTTAATTGTGAAATTATGTCCAATGAAAAATATTGAATTAAATGGTAAAAATATATTCTAAATATACATAAAACCACCCAAATTCATAATTTATAAATATTAATTATTTCGATTAAAAAAGTAGTTTTTAATTAAAATCTAGTAATTTTCACTATTCATCAAAATATGAATGTTATCCGAAAAGTACCAAAATTTCACCCTAGGATAATTTCGATATTCCGAATCCAAAAATGAAGTCAATTTTGAGAGATAGAATTTATAAAATATCAAAAATTAGGTATTACTATTCATAACGACTAGTTTGATCGGTTGTGGTGTGTTAAAATCTCAAAGTTGCGTACAATGAAAGCCATTGTATTATTCAAAGGGAAACGTACCGTGGAATCTTGTGGTGTTACATTCTCCCCTCCATCAATAAATTTCATCCTCGCAATTTTTTCAAAATTGGGCTTGAGAATATAATGGAAAGTCCCACATCGGAAAAAGAGTCAATAAAACTATCACCTTAAAAGAAAGGAAGAGAGGTATAAAGGTCACCCAAGATAACCCATACTAGGATTCCAGGTAGGAAAACATGGATATGGATGATAAAATAAGTGTTAAGTTTTGATGTAGAGGGATAGGAATCATGATCAGGAGAAAGTTAACAATAAGAAAATCACAGACTTGTGTTGGGACAAACGATCATTAGTCTCCCAGTAGGAAAAGTAAACAGAAAACATTTTTTGTTTTAAGTTACAATACATAATGACAAGGAATTAATTTATGATATTAACTAAGAACATAAATAGATATACTTACTTTTTAAGTAGAGTTTCATTCTTTTATAACTTTTTACCACTAACTCATTTTTTTTTTGAAAAATGAGTATTCAAGAAGACTTGGTCACAATGGAAGAGCTAGAATAAAAATCTATAGAAATACATGATCCACGTAGGATAAACTATATATTTAACTTGTAATTAGAGATTAATCAAAAACAAAATGGTTATTATAATATATGATGATCCCCCAAATGGATATTCCATTAGAGAAAAAAACACTAATCTTAATTTCTAAAATTAAACCATAAATACCACAAAGTTAAATAAATACCATTCAATAATAAATTGTCCATAAAATACTTCAATATAATCCAAACTAATATTGAAACCCAAAATATATAAGAATGTAGTCTTCCATGTTAAATTGTATCTCTAAATGACATTAATTACTCTTAAAGTCACATACTTAAAAGTAATTAACCTAATCATTTCCATAAGTAACCCAAATCACTATAAATCCACAATAGAAAACATAGATAAAAATCCACCATTACTCCTCAAATGAAATCCCATAATATTATATTTTCCTTGGGCATATAGTGTTCACAACAAAGAGAACAACTTCCAAAATAACATTTATCACTTAATCACCAAATCATTTTCCTATACTAAGGGTATTCATTTGATAAGATACAAGATCCCAAATCAAATTATTATTGAACAATAAAATAATTTTACTAAAAATAATAGTCACACTGACCAAGGACTTCACGTAGTCCAGTGGTATGCGATAAATCCCAATCTCACTTTGGTTGTGGGTTCGATTCCCACAGCTTTGTCCGACGCGACGGGTTGTCACATGGTCTGTGTGTTGTCCTTTTTTAAAAACTATATTTTATAACATTACCAAAATGAGATAAATTTCTCAAAATAACCATAGCATAATTTAACCACAAATCTTATCTCATACCTTGCATTTTCATCCCAAGTTATAATAACTTATAATTGCCTCAAACCCAATGATCATAAAAAACCAAATGGTTATTTATAACTATATCTGCAAGAGAAAAGATAATTCTTCCTCAAATATCATTCTCACATGGAAAACCACAGGGTTAAAAATACAAGAGAAAATTATTCCAAGGTAAACCCATCAACAAGGAGGAATAATACTTTTTAAACATTTCTCCAACCATTTATTTCCACATAGCTTCTTCTTTGACAAAGAAAATATCCTATAGAATAGGGAATTCACTCGGGTAATGTCCAGGCCCCCTGCATTTATGGAAAATGACTGTAAATGGATTCTTGGGACCATTTTTATCTTCTTCCATAGTACTCTTCATTTTTATTCGGCAATTCTTCACTTTATGTCCTTCCTTTTCGTACGTAAAGCATTTATTTATCCCATTGAGACACTTTCCTGGGTGTCTCCTTCCACATTTCCTGCATGATGGAAATTGAGGATTCGTTTCTCCATGGTCACCACTGTTGGAGCTCTTATCATTCATCACCTTACTCTTCTTTGTTGAGTCCGGGAATTGGTTAATATATATATTCTTGATCATATTTTTGGAAAATTGATTTGGCATAAAGACGATATCTTTTACGCCTATCAACATTCCATTTTGTTGCTCATTTCCACCACTGTTCCCACCTTGTACATAATTCTCAAAGTCACTATAAATTCCTTGGAATCCTGCCATTGAATAAAACCAGAAATCATTGTGTGAGTAATAGTACTCATAAAATCATTTAGAGATTAACATGTCACCATATTCTCAATTTGAAACACATTAGCTTTAACCAAGGTCATTTACTCTCATCTTATATATAATACTTCAAATCGGTTTTTAAAGAAAATTTGAATTATCCTAAGCATATCCCCCGGGAGTCTCATAACCAAAAGTGCAACAAGGCCCGTTGTAGTGCACCAGTTCCTGTTCGAGTCTATCTCAAAGCGGTGTTTTCAGGTTTTACCCCTAGGTACATCTGTGCCAGAGCCGCCTCTACCTTCTCGTATCCAGACAGGGATATATTGCTCGGAAAACTCACAAAATATCTACAATACCAAAAGTTTAGGAAGTTATTCTATACTAATCCTCAAAGTTCATCTTAGGTCTACGTGCTCTAATTAGAGTTTATCTAAATCTAGCTTCCAAGGTTTGTACTAAACTTCCTCTGATACCAACTGTAACGCCCCGACACTAGATACCCAGAGTCGGTACATTATTACATAATATTGGTATGATCACAAAGGATACAGTCTCGAAAGACCGATTAGTTTAGTAGTCTTGGAAACACTAGATATATTCATAAGTCTTACATTACATCATAAGGTAAAAAAAACTACAAAAACATATTGTCTTCATATCCCCTCATAATATCCCTGCAGGTCATTCATAAATTACTTCTTCACATCCTGGGAAAAGATAAAACATTCAAAGGGGTGAGCTCAGATGCACAGTAAGGGTAACAATATAGTAGAAGCTTTCGTAGATAAGCATAAACACTTAAAGAAATTTATAACGAAAACAAAAGCCTTTTAAACTTGAACTTCAGCATAATATAGAAAAGATAAAATGAAATAATGACATTTACTTATTCACATGGATATTCTACTAGCTGAACAATCACATGCAATATCAATAACCACTTTCATAATGATGTAATGCATAATGCCAGACTATCATAACCACATAGCCAAGGCCTCGTGCCAAGACTACAAATAAGATTTTTCCAAGGCCTTCTGCCAAGACACTATTTTGTCTCATGAGACCTACCGATGCATCTAGGAGCTATAGTGGGCTCCACCCGTCACTTACTAAGTCCAATGCATTCCTCATATGAAAAGTTTGAAATATGACATAAACATTCGTATTAAACTAGCATACGAAATGTCAATTCTTAATCGACAAACCATGAATGGTATAAAAATAGCAAATCCACATTCAAACATAACTCATTCGATACAATATGGCAGATTGTATTGTATCAGATTAATCTCAATCAAGAATAATGAAGGATATTGATATAGATGAAAATAATCATCAAAAATATTAGAGAGAAATATCCCCCTTTTTCTTGAAATCATTTAAAAGTCACACTATTTGTTAAGAAGCCATTTAAAAAAAGATTTTTGAATCAAAGTGTCCCATACCACTTTGAAACTTTTAAAAGTAATTTTAATTTTAAAACTTTAATGTCCATATAAATAAATTCTTAAAACCATTTTTAAAAAACATGGACATTAATGAGAAATATTTATAAGAATAAATCTTTAAAACACTTAAAAATGTATTTTAGTTAGAGTTTCTAACAAAAAGAGAGACACTTGAATACAAATAATTGAGGTAATAGAAATTTTATAATATCATGAGAATAAAGGGATTGATGATATACTATGTCAAAGTACATTATATACACCATATAAAAGTGATTTGGTGTATAACAACAAAGAAGTCTCAATGGAATGTAAATTGAGATGAATTCTATTATAAAGACTATATCCTTAGGTTAAGGATAAATCAACGACATAATTATGTGTGAAAAATATAAATACACTCAATATGATTGGATATTTAGTGTAAATCAATCAGATGATATTCAAACATATTCTTGTAAAAACAACACCAATGAATTAGATATTTAACTCAACAAATGGAGATTGAGTTAAAATTACTCTTATCAAGTTCATACCGATGACTTGAGAATTTATCAATGGTGTGATTATGTGTATCAAAAGTATATCCACAGAAAGGGGAGTGGAATTAATGACATAATCAAATGAATAGTGATTCTATACATAATCTTGGAGTAAAATAATCAATGAAGTATGCGTAAAGCCGAATGAGTGGAAATTGAAGTTTCAAATTCGCTTATTGATTTGGTAACATACAAAACATACACCCATGAAAGAAGGATCATACAATGATGATGTAAATATAAATTAATTAAAGTATATTACACAATGAATACAAACTTGGGCAGTACTCACACCACATGCAATAAATAAGTGGTGAACAATGGAATTCTCACGGAATTAAAAGTGAGATAAGAAACCCCTTACTTTGTAATTTTTCCTTGGTCGATGGTAGGTTAACCTCCTGTATAATGGTGAAATAATTGTTATTTAAATATAAAATAATCATTTACTTTAATATGATATCATTTATGATCTTTTAACATTGATTTGTTAATAATTTCTTAGTATTATCGTTGTTTTGGGTGTTAACTTACTCATTTTCTTTTATATGTTTTTTTATGTAAGCCATGTTTTTCATTGATAGGTTGTATATTATTCATATAAATAATGATATAAATACCGTAAACATTATTTTTAAATAATAAAATTATAATTATACTTGAATGGATACGATGGAGAATGAATCTCATCGCGTTCGTGGAGACAGTAGTCCGTACGTACGCACGAGCGACAATATCATTATTTTGATGTTAAAATAATATATAATTGTATGGTATATCATATAGACAGAATAATTATCATGTTATATTTATTATTTAAATGAATTAAACATCATTATTATACCCATCCAAATAATAATTTATTGAATGACAATTACACCACGACGTGGAGACGGTAAGCCGTACGTACGCACGTATGGTGACATGTCATTCAAAGGATGGATAGAATACTGAATATGGTTGTAATATATTTATAATAATATTTCATTATATAGTAGTTACTGGATTAATTAAATTATAATGGGAATAACAAATAAAGAAGAAGTTGAAGGAGAAAAGAATTTGAAAAAGGGTTGTAAAAACATTACCTCTTCTTCGGGTTCTTCCTTTTGATTTGTTCAAAAGGGCTCCTTATATTGGCTTTATGATCAAACTAATGCCTATAGGTTATAGTGAGGGAAGTTGAGAGAGTATTTGGGCATGGGTTGGCAGAACCAAAAGGCTTTGAAGTTGTGAAGTAATGAGAAGAGTTCCCTTTTATAAGAGGGGTGAGGGGCACCTTTGGAAAAGCTAAAAATATTATTTTATAATAAATTCATATTCGGTTTCTAATGGCTCAAAAGTAGATTATTTAAAGGTTAAGGTGGGTATAGGTCAAAAAAACTCAAAAAATAGAATTTAGATAGGTTTGGGTCATTATAGTATCCTTATCTTTAAGTATTAACTCTTAGTTAATTAGTTTCACTTTTACAATGTCTCTTTGTATTTTTATATTATATGGTTAATAAACTTACTATATACATCCAAGAGACCTCCAAGTAGTCCATTAATGATACACCTATCATGATATAAGTCTCTTGGCTGATCCTTATATTTTTAGGAATTTAATATCAATTAATAATAAAATATTTGTTTTAAAAACACTTTTATGTCAATTTTGACACTATTCAATAATTGATTTTTGTAAAAATCATAACAGAATTATTACTCCAAAAAAAGTTAATTAAATATTTTATAACATGTCATATTAACCTAGAAAATTAGTGTAATTCATAAAAAGTCTCAAATTATATTTATTTGGGTATCTACAATATCAATAATTTAAATTTTTCACTATTATGGTAATTACTGCATCACCATTGTGTCATAAATAAATTAAATTATTTAATGTCTAAAATTTATAAATAAAATATAATTATCTATGAAATATTTTTATATTTCTAATGAATATTTATAGTCTAAAATCCAACATATATAGTCCTATGTAAAAACTGTTTTTCTAAAAGATATATGCTTGTGTCACTTTTGTATTCATTTTAACTTAATTAAAATAAAGTGTCCCTATCACTTACAAGTGGCACCATGGGGTCCAAAAATCAACCCAAAGATACCCATGGTTGGACATATATCAACCAATAATTTTAGGACACGTTTTTGGGTAATTTTTTATTATCATAATATTATTTTTTAACCCTTATTTACCGGATTTACCCTTTAACCATGGTAAATAAAATATTTACCGAAGTAATTATTCAAAATGTCTAAAAATAAAAGTTACATATTTACAAAATTTGAACATCCTGATTAAAAATATGGAATCCATTTTTCCAAATTCCAAACACATAAGTGGCATAAATTTATTTAAAATTAATTCCCGGTGTCAAAACAAAAAGTGTGTTTTTAAGAGATAATAACTATCAAAAGATTGGCACTTGTTTATGTCTGGTTTAATTGTGAAATTATGTCCAATGACAAATATTGAATTAAATGGTAAAAATATATTCTAAATATACTTTAAAACCACTCAAATTCATAATTTATCAATATTAATTATTTCAATTAAAAAAGATGTTTTTAATTAAAATCTAGTAATTTTCACTATTCATCAAAATATGAAAGTTATCTGAAAAGTACCAAAATTTCACCCTAGGCTAATTTCGATATTCCAAATCCAAAAATGAAGTCCATTTTTAGAGATAGAATTTATAATATTTCAAAAAGTAGGTATTACTATTCATAACGGCTAGTTTGATTGGTTGTGGTGTGTTAGAATCTCAAAGTTGCGTAAAATGCAAGCAATTGCATTATTAAAAGGGAAACGTTATGTGGAATCTTGGGGTGTTACATCAATTCAATGGCTAGGTTATAAAAATCATATTTGAATAATAATATTTTTTGGTTACTTTAGGCTCGGTGTTGTGTGTCGTATATATAAGGACCCAGCCTTAAACCTTACTTAATATTGAATTAAATGAATAATTCACATTGAGGATCTTTTCAGGTTTAGAGTTTTAGAGAATTAGAACATAACTATTACATCTCAAAATATTACAAAGTAGAAACTTCTACTATGTTTACATAATAAAAAAACTCTTAAAAAGAAACATGTCTAGTTCCATGTCTTATATAGCATGACATTCCCTTGATCCCATCCTTGACCATATTCCACTTTAAGTCCTGTGAAAAACATTTCGAAAAAAACTTGGGGTGAGCATAAAAAGCTCAGTAAGGGATACACAAAGAATGAAAGCTGTTACCTTTTCAAACATCAAGTAAACCATGTATACTCTAACAAAGTAATAACTTCACCATCATGAAGTAGTAAAAACTCTTCACTGAATAAAGTATCATTACTTACCTTTTTGTAACCAATGGATTACAATAAAACCCATATAAAGAACACATAGCATATATAAAGGTAACTTGGGACATAAACATACTTAAGTGGAATAACCATACGGTCGACTTCCACACATATCACTTAATGGAATAGCCATACGGCCAATTTCCATACATACTTAATGGAATAGCCATACGACCGACTTCCATACCCAATGCATTGGAGGTTATAACGTAACAACCCGTCCTGGTATTCACGGCACCACCCGTCATATGGTTTATAACGTAACCACCCGTTAAAATGTCCAAGTACCAATATAAAATCATAAAACATAAAACCAATATAAAGGAATGATAACATTTACACATCACAATATATCATAATAGAATCCTTTATCAAAACCATTTTTAATACCAAAATTAATAAAATAGTATATGGTATTTAGTTTATTTTAAAAACATTACGGCTTGTTGAGGAAGCCAAAGACCAAATAATACTCGCGGCGGCGGAAAAGGTCGTTGTCACCGCGTACGTTAAAAAAAACATTCCTTTTTGTCGTTTAGTAAAACGCTTCGTAGAAAAAGATTCCTTTTGTATAAAAGTAAAAGTAAAAGGAGTTTATACACCGTATAAAATAAATTTGTGTATAAAACGAAATATGCCTCAATGAAAGGAGATTGAGACGAAGTCCCTTACCTTGGGTCCGACTTGACTCGATCGTTCTTTAACGCCCTGAATAATAAAATTGAGTTAATTTTTACTTTATTAAGAACCTTTTTAAAGTTCATTATTCCTTTTATATCACTTATTTCCATGTTATAAACATTATTTAACCATTTAAGTTAATAATGTTTGTTTTGTCGATATTTGGTTCTTAAGTCGAAAGTGGACTTCATACAATTACATGTTGTTCGTGTGGTAAAAGGTTCTTTATATCCAGAATGACATTCCTGATTTGGATATCATATATATCATATATATCCATCATATAAATGTATTTATAATATTACATAATCATTTAGAGGTAAGAAATGAAATGCACCGTTCATGGAGACCGTAAGCCCTACGTACGCATGAACGCTACTTTCATTTTTTGTCATATTAATGGAATTAAAACTAAATGATAGGTATGTATATTTTAATTCCAGAATTATATTAATCATTTAGATATACCATTCATTATATATATCCATTATATACATGTAATTTTAATAGTACATTACATTTGGGGATAAGAAATGAAATGCACCGTTCATGGAGACTGTAAGCCGTACGTACGCATGAACGCTACTTTCATTTCTATCTCATACTTTAATGGAAATAAATAATAATGATAAAGAGGTATATTATAATTCCAGTATAACATCATATATAATAACTTTAAATCCATCCTTTACACATCCCACATATGGAATTAACGAATCACATCACTTTGAGGGGGCGGTAGTTCACACTTCCTTAAATGAAGATATCGTGTTTACCCATAATGGAAACCATAAAGGTATGCCCAAAATAAAAAATACAGAAGCTTAAATAAAACATAAACATATTATATATCATATATAAATATAGTGACATCTTAATGGCCACCTTTGAAGGTGTTAAAGGAATATTGAACAATCATCATTTCGGGAGGCATAAATTCACCATCCACGGAAACAGTATGTTCTTTAACCATTAGATGAAGGTGTGTGTAAGTTTAGCTCAAATACTTCTTATAAAAACATCCTAGTATATTTAATATACTTTAGTTGTTACAAAAGAAATAAATAAAAAGAGTTTAGGGGGTTGAAGAAGCAAAATAATACAAAAGGACTCAAGTGAAGACATTACCTCAAAATCGGGTAACTCCCTTTGGTTTGAGCTCAAAGGCTTCCTTGGGAAGACTTCTGCCCAAAGTGAGGCTTCAAGGAGTAAGAGAAGGAAGTGGAGAGACAAAATGGTCAGGGTTTGGCCGAGACAAAGGCTTTGGGAGTGTGGGTAAGGTGGTAGAGGTGGGGGCCTTTTATAAGAGGAGAGGAGGGGCACTTTTGGAAAGTAAAGAAATATTACTTTATTTGAAAATGTGTTTCGGTTTTAAAAGGTCCCACATTGATATAATTCGTGGATAAGGTGATAAGGGTTCTAAATACACCCATCCAATAAGCTTTGGACATGTGTAGTTCATCGATTTTACATTATCTTTCCATTTTATTTAAATCGTCAAATAATGATGTCATCGCTGCATCATTATTATGTCATAAATAATTTAATTTATTTAATGTCTAAAAATTATAAAAAAATTACTATAATGTAGGAAACCTTTTTATCTTTCCAATTACTATTTATAATCAAATATATGACTTGTATAACCCCATTTAAATTTTTTTTAGTAAAACATATCATGTTTGTGCCATTTTTTACTTTAACATTAAATAAAAGGTATGTATGTCATTTTCCAACCAAAGTGGCTCCATGGGGTCCCCAAGTTGACCCATGGCTTGTCTTGGTCGGTCATGAAACATCCAATGAGGGTAGGACATGTGTCTAGGTCATCTCATATTATTAAAACTTTATTTTTACCTTAAACTACACTAATTACCACTAATCGCGATTAAAAACTTAATAAGTTACTATTCACCAAAAAATTATTTTAATATCATTGAACCACATTTTACTTCTTAGTGACAACCATGTATGTCAGATTTTTGAAATTCAATACACAAAGGTGGCGAAATTTCATTTAAATGGAAGATCAGTTTTTATAAGTACCACTTAGTGATTTCACTATTCATCAAAAATTGAAGTTTTTCAGAAAAATTCAAAAAATTCACCCTAAGCTATATTTGATATTACGAATTCAAAAATGAAGTCCATTTTAAAAAATTCAAAACATATAAGTCAAATTAATTAATTTAATAATTAATTCCCGCGGTCATGACAAATAGCGTGTTTTTGTGAAACAATAAGTATCAAAAGATCGACACTAGTTTAAGTCCGATGTCAAAGTGAAATTAATTCCAATGACCACTATTGGATTTAATGGTAAAAATATTTTCTAATTTCAATTTAAAACCAATTCAAATAATAATCTAATCATATAAATAAATTAGATCAAAAAGAGGTTTTGAATTAAAATACAACATTTACAATATTTATTAAAAAAATGAACTTTATCGGAAAGATACCAAAAATTTACACAAAGTAAATTTTGATGTCCCGATTCTAAAGAAGAGTTATATTTGGTTTAGTAGAATTTATAAGATTGATCAAAACTATATTTAATGACGGTTCTCTGTCAAAAGGTGATAAGTGAACCCTTAGTGAAAATTAGGGTATAAATGCCGAAAATTGAATTCTTTCCATATTTTAACCCTTTATCTTATATTGGGTAAATATAAAAACATTTAAAAGAATATATAATCATATTTTAGTTATTTCTATCCATTCCTTCCAGTACAATGGCTACATGTTAACTACCATTTAAAATAATATTATTATATTACTAGTGTGCAACGTAAGATTTCAATGAAACTCATCATTGCGTATCGAGTACGCTATCGAATATAGAAACCCCTTTTAATTAAAATTAATATTTAATTATTAAATATTAATTAATATGAAAATTCTTTATTCTTTATTTACCTGGGATGTTACATCCTTCCCCCCTTTTGGGAATTGCGTCCTTGCAATTTTATTCACTTATCAAAATAAGTGGGGGTATTTATCCCTCATAGCATTTTCAGATTCCCACGTTGCCTCTTCAATCACATGGTTTTTCCACAAAACCTTTACCTGATGAATCACCTTATTCCATAACACCTGCTCCCTGTGGTCAAGAATCTGGACTGTTTGTTCTTCATAAGATAGGTTCTCTTCCAACTGAACTACCTCTGGACTCAAAACATGAGATGGATCTGGCATATACTTCCTCAACATTGAAACATGAAAAACATTGTGTACCTGAGATAAACTTGGAGGTAAAGCCACTTGGTAAGCATCTGATCCAACTTTCTCCAGAATTTCATATGGTCCAATAAACCTTGGACTCAGCTTTCCTTTCTTACCAAATCACATCACACTTTTCCATGGTGATAGTTTGGGAAAAACATAATCACCTACCTCAAAAGATAGATCCTTCCTCCTGTTGTCCGCATAACTCTTCTTCCTGCTCTGAGCTGTTCTCATGTGCTTCTGAATCAGCTGAACTTTTTTTGCCAACTCTTCTAACAATTCTAGTCCCATCAACTTCCTTTCACCCACTTCATCCCAGAAAGCTGGAGTTCGACACTGCTTCCCATATAACGCCTCAAATGGTTCCATCTATATACTGGAATGAAAACTATTATTATATGAAAATTCAACCAAAGAAAGATGTTGGTCCCAACTTCCCTGATAATCCATCAAACAAGCTCGTAGCATATCCTCCAAGGTCTGAATTGTTCGTTCTGATTGCCCATATGATTGAGGATGAAAAGCTGTACTAAAATTTAATTCAGTACCCAATGACTTCTGAAGGCCTTTCCAAAAGTTAGAAGTAAACCTGGGATCACTATCCGATACAATAGAGAGGGGAACTCCATGTAAACTGACTATCTCTTTAAGATACAAACGGGAAAGTTGATCTAGAGATAAAGTATCTCGTATAGCAAGGAAATGAGCAGATTTGGTCAAGCGATCAATAATAACCCAGATTGCATTATTACCTCGATATGTCCTCGGTAATCCCACAACAAAGTACATGGATATGTTTTCCCATTTCCACTCTGGCACTGGTAAAGGCTGAAGCATCCCTTTAGGTAACTTCCGTTCTGCTTTATCCTACTGACAAGTCAAACACTTCACAGTAAAATTAGCAATATATCTTTTCATTCCATCCCACCAGTAACACTCCCGCAGATCTCTGTACATCTTAGTACTGCTAGGATGAACTGAAAACGGAGAACTATGAGCCTCACATAACAACTCATTCTTCAAATGTGAATCACAAGGCACACATAATCTCTTCCCAAACCTCAAAACACAATCATTATCAATGTTGAATTCAGGCAACTTACCTTTCTGAACCAGCTCTACCTTTTTCTGCAACTCACTGTCTTGCTTCTGTGCTTGCTTGATTCTGTCTGATAGAAAAGATTTCACTGATAACTGGAACAAAACAGAAGGACTTCCTGCACCAACAACTTCCATGCCAAAGTTCATTAAATCAAAAACCAAAGGATCTCGTTCCAAACGTAGCATGGTTAATGAAGCATTACTTTTTCGATTCAAATCATCGACCACTTCATTTTCTTTTCCTAGATGGTAGTGGATTGTACAATCATAATCCTTGATTAAATCCATCCATCCCCTCTGTCTCATGTTCAATTCTTTATGAGTGAATATATACTTTAAACTTTTGTGATCAGAATATATTTCACACTTTACTCCATACAAATGATGCCTCCAAAATTTTAAAGCAAAGACAACAACAGCTAATTCCAAATCATGTGTAGGGTAATTTACCTCATGAGTTTTCAACTGAGGTGAAGCATAAGAAATTACCTGATCATTCTGCATTAGGACACAACCAAGTCCCTTCAACGAAGCATCACTGTATATAACAAACTCACCATTCCTGGAAGGAAGTGCCAAAACTGGAGCATTCACCAATCTTCTTTTCAACTCCTGAAAACAATCATCACATTATTTTGTCCAGATGAACTTAACACCGTTACGAGTTAGCTTAGTCATTGGACTAGATAACAGTGAAAAATTTTCAACAAACCTTCGGTAGTAACCTTCCAAACCAAGAAAACTACGGATCTCAGTTACATTTTTGGGTCTCGTCCATTCTTCAACAACTTTTGTTTTAGTAGGATCAATAGTTATGCCATCTTTTGAAATAATGTGACCCAGGAAAGAAATTTTTTGTAACCAAAACTCACACTTGCTGAATTTTCCATATAGTTTCTTTTCTTTTAAGGTTTGCAAGATAACCCTTAAATGACTTTCATGATCCTCTTTACTTTTAGAAAACACCAAAATATCATCAATAAACACAACCACCATTTATCACCTGATTCAAATGAGCCATCAGTGTAGTAAACGGCTCAATTCTAATTCTGACCATCTCTGGTTGCTGATTCAAAAGGTCATTATACTCTGTATGCCTTCCTAGAAAAGCTGCTCTTTTTTCTCTATGGAAAACCATTCATAACACTGAAATACCTTAGGTGAAGCAACATGGTAATCTGTAAATGCTATATCATTTCAATCATATCATAAATTAACTTATAATTTAACAATTTTCTAACTCTTAAAGTTGTCTAAACCAACCTTTGATACCAACTATAAGGCCCCAGCCTTAAACCTTACTTAATGTTGAATTAAATGAATAATTCACATTGAGGATCTTTTCAGGTTTAGAGTTTTAGAGAATTAGAACATAACTATTACATCTCAAAAGATTACAAAGTAGACACTTCTACTAAGTTTCCATAATAAAAAAAACTCTTAAAAAGAAACATGTCTAGTTCCATGTCTTATATAGCATGACATTCCCTTGATCCCATCCTTGAACTTATTCCACTTTAAGTCTTATGAAAAACATTTCGAAAAAAACTTGGGGTGAGCATAAAAAGCTCAGTAAGGGATACACAAAGAATGAAAACTGTTACTTTTTCAAACATCAAATAAACCATGTATACTCTAACAAAGTAATACCTTCACCATCATGAAGTAGTAAAGACTATTCACTGAATAAAGTATCATTACTTACCTTTTTGTAACCAAAGGATTACAATAAAACCCATATAAAGAACACATAGCATATATAAAGGTAACTTGGGACATAAACATACTTAAGTGGAATAACCATACGGTCAACTTCCACACATATCACTTAATGGAATAGCCATGCGGCCAATTTCCATACATACTTAATGTAATAGCCATACGGCCGACTTCCATACCCAATTCATTGGAGGTTATAACGTTACCACCCATCCTGGTATTCATGGCACCACCCGTCATATGGTTTATAACGTAACCACCCGTTAAAATGTCCAAGTACCAATATAAAATCATAAAACATAAAACCAATATAAAGGAATGATAACATTTCCACATCACAATATATCATAATAGAATACTTTATCAAAACCATTTTTAATACCAAAATACATAAAAGAGTATATGGTATTTATTTTATTTTAAAAACATTACGGCTTGTTGAGGAAGCCAAAGACCAAATAATACTCACGGCGGCGGAAAAAGTCGTTGTCACCGCGTACGTTAAAAAAACATTCCTTTTTGTCGTTTAGTAAAACGCTTCGTAGAAAAAGATTCCTTTAGTATAAAAGTAAAAGTCAAAGGATTTTATACACCGTATAAAATAAAGTTGTGTATAAAACGAAATATGCCTCAATGAAAGGAGATTGAGACGAAGTCCCTTAACTTGGGTCCGACTTGACTCGATCGTTCTTTAACGTCCTGAATAATAAAATTGAGTTAATTTATACTTGATTAAGAACCTTTTTAAAGTTCATTATTCCTTTTATATCACTTATTGTAATGTTATAAAAATTATGTAACCATTTAAGTTAGTAATGTTTGTTTTGTCGATATTTGGTTCTTAAGTCGAAAGTGGACTTCTTACAATTACATGTTGTTGGTGTGGTAGAAGGTTATTTATATCCAGAATGAAATTCCTAATTTGGATATCATATATATCATATATATCCAGCATATAAATGTATTTATAATATTACACAATCATTTAGAGGTAAGAAATGAAATGCATCGTTCATGGAGACGGTAAGCCGTACGTACGCATGAACGCTACTTTCATTTCTTTGTCATATTAATGGAATTAAAACTAAATGAGAGTTATGTATATTTTAATTCCAGAATTATATTCATCATTTAGATATACCATTCATTATATATATCCATTATATACATGTACTTTTAATAGTAAATTACATTTGGGGATAAGAAATGAAATGCACCGTTCATGGAGACGGTAAGCCGTACGTACGCATGAACGCTACTTTCATTTCTATCTCATACTTTAATGGAAAGAAATAATAATTATAAATAGGTATATTATAATTCCAGTATAAAATCATATATAATAACTTTAAATCCATCCTTTACACATCCCACATATGGCATTAACGAATCACATCACTTTGAGGGGGCGGTAGTTCACACTTCCTTAAATGAAGATATCGTGTTTACCCATAATGGAAACCATAAAGGTATGCCCAAAATGAAAAATACAGAAGCTTAAAGAAAACATAAACATATTATATATCATATATAAATATAGTGACATCTTAATGTCCACCTTTGAAGGTGTTAAAGGAATGTTGAACAATCATCGTTTCGGGAGGCATAAATTCACCATCCACGGAAACAGTATATTCTTTAACCATTAGATGAAGGTGTGTGTAAGTGTAGCTCTAATACTTATTATAACAACATCCTAGTATATTAGAAGATAATGGATTTGTTACAAATGAAATAAATAAAAAGAGTTTAGGGGGTTGGAGAAGCAAAATAATACAAAAGGACTCAAGTGAAGACATTACCTCAAAATCGGGTAACTCCCTTTGGTTTGAGCTCAAAGGCTTCCTTGGGAAGACTTCTGCCCAAAGTTAGGCTTCAAGGAGTAAGAGAAGGAAGTGGAGAGACAAAATGGGCAGGGTTTGGCCGAGCCAAAGGCTTTGGGAGTGTGGGTAAGGTGGTAGAGGTGGAGGGCTTTTTATAAGAGGAGAGGAGGGGCACTTTTGGAAAGTAAAGAAATATTACTTGATTTGAAAATGTGTTTCGGTTTTAAAAGGTCCCACATTGATATAATTCGTGTATAAGGTGATAAGGGTTCGAAATCTACCCATCCAATAAGTTTTGGACATGTGTAGTTCTTAGATTTTACATTATCTTTCCATTTTATTTAAATCGTCAAATAATGATGTCATCGCTCCATCATTATTATGTCATAAATAATTTAATTTATTTAATGTCTAAAAAATATAAAACAATTACTATGATGTAGGAAATCTTTTTATATATACAATGAGAATTTATAATAAAAAATCCGACTTGTATAACCCCATTTAAAAATTGTTTTAGTAAAACATATCATGTTTGTGCCATTTTTTACATTAACATTAAATAAAAGGTATTTATGTCATTTTCCTACCAAAGTGGCTCCATGGGGTCCCCAAGTTGACCCATGGATTTTCTGGGTCGGGCATGACACATCCAATGAGGGTAGGACATGTGTCTAGGTCATCTCATATTATTAAAACATTATTTTTACCTTAAACTACACTAACTACCACTAATCGCGATTATAAACTTAATAAGTTACTATTCACCAAAAAATTATTTTAATCTCATTGAACCAAATTTTACTTCTTAGTGACAACCATGTATGTCGGATTTTTGAAATTAAATACACAAAGGTGGAAAAATTTCATTTAAATGGAAGATCAGTTTTTATAAGTACCACTTAGTGATTTCACTATTCATCAAAAATTGAAGTTTTTCAGAAAAATTCCAAAAATTCACCCTAAGCTATATTTGATATTCCGAATTCAAAAATGAAGTCCATTTTAAAAAATTCAAAACATATATGTAAAATTAATTAATTTAATAATTAATTCCCGCTGTCATGACAAATAGCGTGTTTTTGTGAAACAATAAGTATCAAAAGATTGACACTAGTTTAAGTCCGATGTCAAAGTGAAATTAATTCCAACGACCACTATTGGATTTAATGGTAAAAATATTTTCTAATTTCACTTTAAAAACAATTCAAATAATAATCTAATCATATAAATAAATTATATCAAAAAGAGGTTTTGAATTAAAATACAACATTTACAATATTCATTAAAAAAAATGAACTTTATCGGAAAGATACCAAAAATTTACAAAAAGTAAATTTTGATGTCCCGATTCTAAAGAAGAGTTATATTTGGTAAAATAGAATTTATAAGATTAATCAAAATTATATTTAATGACGGTTCTCTGTCAAAAGGTGATAAGTGAACCCTTAGTGAAAATTAGGGTATAAATGCCTAAAATTGAATTCTTTCCGTATTTTAAGCCTTTATCTTTTATTGGGTAAATATAAAAACATTTTAAAACATATATAATCATATTTTAGTTATTTCTATCCATTCCCGCTAGTACAACAGCTACATGTTAACTACCATTTAAAATAATATTATTATATTTCTAGTGTGCAATGTAAGATTTCAATGAAACTCATCGTTGCGTATCGAGTACGCTATCGAATGTAGAAGCCCCTTTTAATTAAAATTAATATTTAATTCATAAATATTAATTAATATGAAAATTCTTTATTCTTTATTTACCTAGGATGTAACAGTATATGCTATCAAACATAGTGTTATTTTAAAATATTATGGTGTTACATTCCACCACACTCAACAAGATTCATCTAAAAAATTTTAATTTTTTTCAGTAATAATGGTTTTAACATTTGTTTTTGGAAAATAGACATTATAAAAAAGGTTAATAAAACTTTTGCTTAAAAATAAGGAAAGGGAAATATAAAGGTTATCTAAAATAACACAAAACATGATTTTCAAATATGATAAATTTAGTGGGACGTGAAAATATAGATATGGAGGAGAAAAATAAATCCCAAGGACTAATAGAGAGTTATAAAAAATATTTTCTATATAAATATAATGACCATAAAACCATAAAATTATGATGGGTACAAAGACCATCATTTCATAAAAAATGATCGTAATAGGACAAATTTTTTGTTTCAAGATCCTTTTCCTAGAGTTTAGGTATTAATTTACTATATAGACTAATAACATAAGGAAATATACCTACTTTAAATGTATAATTTTATCCTTACATAATTTCTCTAAATGAAGGGTATTCAAGATTAATTTTATATGCCTGAAGTACTAAAATTAACTTTAGCAGATCATAAGATCCATAAAATAATGATTATTCATTCCTTATTTAAGAAAAAAATGGTTACTACAAGTTATCCAATATAATATAATAATATCTAAAACCTTACCAATAACCCCAAAAATTCACCTTTATCTATTCCATAAATAATTAACCTTAATAGTCCTCCAAAATATGTATGATCAAATTAAAAACCCAAAAATCCAAAATGGTTGATCAAAAATTTATCCCCATACAACATAAATTATCTCATAATGTCACATACCAAACATGTGAATACCTTTATCATATATTCTCTTATAAATAATAATAACCTAAATCACCATAAAACCTCAATGAAAAATTGAAGGACCCTAGACCACCCTAATGGGGGAAGTGTGAATCAAGGTGTAAAAATTTTCTTTTCTTTATTGGATCTTGTTCCCACGTTAGTAGGAACTTATTTAAACCTATATGATGGATATGTGTAGTAATTAAAATATTCGCATACAGAAAGAAAACACATCACTTTTACTTGGTTCACCACTAAGGGACACGTCCACGGAGCATATGCTGACAGGTTTCCGGTCATACCTAATTTCAATAAACTTCACTAGCTATGGATTACAAAGGTTTATGCACAGTCACTCTGTCCTAGGAACACTACCTAAAGGTTCAGGGATAACTCATTGCTTCCCCCAAATCACTTCCATAACTCCCCATGACTCACTTCCTTGGGAGAGGTCTCACTCAGTTTATCGACTTGAAGGTATCTTCAATAGATTGTCATAAAAGTCTTTATCTCTATTCTGCTTGAGACACTGCTTGCATAAAAGTCCCAAATTGATGCTCTTTTATATTTAGTTTCCTCCTTTAGTGAAATTACTTAATGCACTAAAACTTATTCTTATTTTTGATAGAATCATAAAATCCCTTTATTATGTTTCCATTTCTGCAACTGTCCCTGATTCTAGGGACTATCTCTGATCTGTATACCATGCTTTCTCCACATACAACACCTCCTCTGCATACCGTGCCTACTCTACATACCGTTCCTACTTCACGTACCACGCCTGCTCCGTGTACCGCACCTTCTCTGCGTACCATGCCTTCTCGGCATACTGCCCCGGCTCTACGTAATGCGCCTGCTCCGCATACTGCCTTCATGTACCACTTTCGCATACCACCTCCATGTACCACCTAAAAATAATATCTTTGTGTACCACCTTTTCATATCACCTTGGCATACTTTTTCTTCTTATGGACTCCACTTTTGTGGAATTCCTTCTTCTGTGGGATGTTCCTTCCTATTCTATAAACCATTTCTTCCTTATGCAGACTTTTTCTTCAAATTATGCGAATCATTTCGTCTCATGAATACTACTTGTTCCTATGAAGAATCTCTTTCACAGACTGCTCCTTCCAATTATGTGTACCATTTCATCTTCTGAGTACCACTTCGTCCTATGTGGAATCTCTCCCACGTACCACTTTCGGACCTAACCAAGTTCTTCCACAACGATTATATTTTATTATCGAATTCGCTTTGCCTTAATAGTGGTATTAAAACTTTTTATATAGGAAAATAACTCAAAAAATTTATCTAATATGTTTTACCCAAATTTTCAATGTGGGACAAACATCACTTCATATTGAACTCCATTTGCATACTGTAAGCCTACACTACATACTGCGATACTTCAGTGAACTTCAAACCTCTAACACGTATCCTTAACCATTAGCATACTATAAGCCTACCATTCCATGTACTGCATCTCTTCCACCAACGATGAGCCATCCCTTGTACCAAAAATCCTTCTGCCATAAACCATTTTCAATACCGCAACCCGTTCCGTGAACCACCCCACGTACCTTTCCCACAACATGGTATGCGGCCTCGAACCGTTCCTAGACATGGTATGCGGTCCATATTCTGAGGTACTTGGTTTGATTCCTTTGCAGATTTTCTTCATCATTCCGCATCTCATTCACTCCTATGTAAAAATACTACCATTTCCAAAAACAAAATCCCAATTTTAAGGTCCAAAAATTTGGCAAACACTGGGAAACAACCTCACATTAAATATCTTCTTTGGCAAGAACACTCATTCATATTCACTGTCATCTTTATTCTTCAACAATCAGCAGCTTTCATCACAAACCTTATCTGGAATGATATATAGTCTTTGATCACCTTTATCATTATCAGATTTGAAAAGGAAAGGATTGAAACCTCACTATCTTCCAGCAACATCATTCTTTCTAGTCAACACTGAATATGAATGACATCATATTCTCATATTTTTATGATCATTCTTAAATATTCAAATCTCTACATAATCCCTCATGAAATAGTGCATGTCTCTTCATGTAGGCTCTTGCATGTTCTCTTTGAATAGTTTTATGTTTCATGATCACTTTATAACTTCAATCCCTTCAACACTCTCTAAGATGGTTTCATTTTTGTACACAATGCATCAACTTTGATACATTTATTTTGAAATTAATATGAGTTCAACAATTATCTAAAATACCACTCTCAATAACTTTGGAGTTCTTCTTTATCTCCTTCTTCATTTTGATCTTCATTGAAAACTGTTGACAACAAATTCAACCTTATACACAATGTGGCCCCAATAAAAATATCTTATTCTAAAAATTAGCTTTATCCTCATTCCGTACATATTATCAAATATCATACATAAATCCAAAAATGCAATAAAATTCATCACTTTGTCATAAAATCAGTAATCAATTTCAAGGTTACCAATATTATATCATATAATTCATCATTTATTTATCTGAACTAAATATTATTAACTCAACATAATGAACATATTAAGGGATATCTTTCCATTATTCATGTATTATTCAAAAATATCACTTTACCACTAAATCAATTTTCTTATTTATTTGTATCATTCAACATATTTTTTCAAATCCTTAAAGAAAAACTACTGAAATACGATCCTTATGTGTTTCATGATTCTTATAACCATAATATCATTTATAAATTATATATACAACATAATTCTTGAATCCAAATACAAAAACACTTTAATAATTCCACTTTGGTTATAGTTTTAGCATATTCTTAGTCTTCTCCCCTTAGTTTCTTTTTTGGTATGTTACATTGATGCCTGGGACATAAGTCTGAATAATTCTCTATATCTTTATAAATTAGTAATTAGATCGAAGTGGTTTATTTCTTCAAATTGAATTCAAGAGCCTTAAGGACCCTTTCTCCACACTTGAAACAAACTTCTGTTCCCATTAAAAAAGTACTAGGGTATTTCTATCCACAATTATCACAAGTGGGAAGTTAATCCTTCCATTCTGTTTATTTTACTAATTTCATTTTTTTCCTTTGTGATTACTTACCCTTTTATTCTCCTGATTTCCTCTAAAAATATATGAATTAAAAATTATTTCACTTTCCCGATGACACTTGATACCATATGATTATATGATAAAAACATTTGAGAGATCATTTACCTTTAAAGGCTTGTATTAATCCCATAAAGGAAATGATCAATCTTAGTTTCTATATTGTGTACATAGTCAATATATTTCCTTATAAATCTTGTAAAGTTTTCCTCATACCTAGTAACACTTTCTTATTACTTTTATATTAAATTGGGTAATTTACTTTCTACATCAGCTAATTTCTCATGGGTAAAGTATTTATCAAAGAATACCACTTCAAAAAAAATTTATTCCAATATTTTTATTTCATTAACCTCTTTAGTGTTCTGGATCAAGGACCACCATTAATCGAAAACTCCTTTGAAATAATAAACTGTCAGTATAACCTTTTCACTTTCATTATACCCTAAATATAGGAATATATTTTCAAGGGACTTAATCCATTATTTAGATATCAATTAATTTTAGCTAGATTAAATGATGGAGGATTTTTTTCACAAGAATCAATCTAATATACAAGAATCACATAGTGGTATTATAGGTTTATCCATTTTTGTGGGTGTTGAATCCCTTTCCTATATTAGGATCCATCACCAAATAATGGAAGACACTGAGTTATCTTATAATCATCTTGAATATTGAGCCAAAAAATAAAAATTACTTTAATGGTAAATAATAAAAAAGATCAATTCCTTTAGGATCCTACATATCACTACATATCCAATACATTCCTCATAAATTTAATGATAAATTAAATTCATAAAAAATATTACTTATTGAAAAATATTCATAATGATTAAATAATACACAATATCAAAAATTTTCCAGTCAATCAATAAATTTCAAATAAAAACATCATATATTGTAATAGTATACAGTTTAAGAAATGATTATATCTATGATACAAAGAACACAAATATTTAAGATAAATGAAATATCCAATGATCACAATAAATTAAATGTTTCAAGAGAAAGTTAATGAAAAAAATTAATCTTGAGTTGAGAAATAACCACCATAAAAGTATATTTTGTAGTAAAATATAGTATTTTGAAAAAAAAGAAAAAAAGAAGCTAAAAATTTAAATAATTATTCATAAAGAGTTTTCTTTATAAAACAATTAAAATATTATATAATAATATAAAGGGCATAAAACAGTTATAGTGGAGGGATATTCTGTTATCACCGTATACATTAAAAAGAAAACATCACTTTTGACTTTTTATAAAAAAATATTAAAAATGAACCTTTAAAGGAAAACATTATAATTATTCCTCTCAAACCATATAAAAAGTAAAAGATAACTAAAAATGTACTTAATATATTATTTGAGGAATAAAATGGAATTTTTTAAAATTATTTTTAAAAATATGAACATGGAAGAAAAATATACCCAATTAAAAAGAGAAATAAGATCGATTTTTAATTTAAACATTACTTTTCATGATTAAAGTTTCAAAGTGAGGAAATGGTGGAAGAAAATTTAAACTGTAACCCCTTGAAAATTTAAACTTGAAATGAAACTTTAATCATTATAAATTAATATATATTCATGTTAAATTCTTTAAAGGGGAAGTATATACACTATAAAAATAAATATATGCATAATACCAAATATGTCTCAATGGAGTAGAAATTGAGATGAAATCTCTTACAAAGATCGTATCAATTAAGTGAGAATAAATAAATGAATTGATTACATATAATAAATTTAAAACCAAAAAAATAAAGTGTAAATATAGAAAAATAGAATCAGTTGTAATTTCACATAGAATCATGTCATACCATATTTAATGAAGTAGAAGTATAACCCAATGAATATAAATTGAGTTAAGAAAACCCTTACCTCATGTCTGACTCATCACACATGTTCTATATCTTCTTGAATAATAAAAATATGTTAATTATTTACTTTATTAAGAAACTTTTAAAATTTTATTATTCATTTTTTCTGTATTTAATACCATGTTATATTTAATAACTTAATCAAATAATTTCGCGTCGGATGCTTTCAAAATAGTTGTATCATATGTACAAAATGACTTCGGTAGGTTGACTAAGGTAAAATAGAACATTGTTACATCATATAAATAATAATAATAATAATAATTTTTTTATATTTTTTAAACACCAATTATACTTTTAAAACCAACCATGAAATATGGTTATGAAAAAAATCTATGTTACAATCATGGAAACTATAGGTCGTACGTACGCATGAGTGACGTTTCCATTTTTCAATGATCATGATAAAAAGAAGGTAAGTAATTTTTATATCCCTAGAATGATAATTATATCATAAATACCATATTATTTATTTAAATAAACATATATATACCATCCATGTGATGCGGTGGTTAAAAGAAATCACATCGTTTTGTGGAGGTGGTAGTCCGCACACATGCATGCAAAATGTTATCATTTTCAATGAATGGAATGTTAATAAAATTTATGATATATTACTTTTAAATAATGATAAAATTTTAATTAATATAATATATATATATACATTAAATCCATCATTATAAAAATTAATGAGAGTTAGTGCTGGAAAACAAATTACATCCGTTCGTGAGGCGATAGTCCTCCATACACACAAATAATGATTTCATTTCCCATTTGATGGAAGAGGAGATGTGTATAGGTTGTGAAATTAACATAATAACATATCAGTATATGTAATATAAAGTTTTTATTTTTTCATAATGGTCGAATAATATTTGAAGGGGGTGGAAGAATAAATAAAACAAAAATGCATTGTTAAGAACTATACTTCTTCTTCGAAAAAACTCTCTAGGTTAAAAAAAACTATCCTATGATGGTTTTATGATCAGACCAAGGACTATAAGTCATGGGGATGGATTTTTGGAAGGTATTTGGGTTATTATTTTATGAAAAACAAAATCTTGATGTGTGGATAAGATAGGATATGGGGTGTCCTTTTATAAGTGGGGAGAGGAAACACTTGGAATTTTGAAAAAGAATAAAATATATTGATGTATTACCGAAGAAATATTGTTTGAAAATGTACCATTATTTAAAATTAGATTATATATAGTCTAAATATTAGAAAATATAAATTATACAAGTTTTTATACCATTATAAGCCTTATCCCATTATTTTAACCACTAGTAAACCAGTTTTAACATTAAATGTAGTAACATATTTGTACTATTTTACTATTCATTATAAAAAAAGTCAAAATTTTTAAATAATATTAATTAATATAATTTAAAATATGGTATCCATTTTATCAAATTCAATTTATAAAATTATATGAATATAATTTAAAGTAAAACCCGCAAAACATGACGAAAAATAGTTTTTTAGAAAATTGTCTTTTTAAGTATAAAAATATTTTATACCAAATTCAAGTTCAAATTTTTAAACAATGACACAATTGGATTATTAATAATATAATTGAGCAATGTTTTATTTTAAAATATTATAAAAAATAAATTCTTGAAACAAAAAAATTGTTTTTAATAAAAATTGTTATTTTTTATTATTCATTGAAAAACATAAATTTTTTAGAAAAATAAAAACAAATCACCATAAGATAATTTTGATATGATTATTTAAATAATGAATCTCACTTTATTAAATAGATTTTCTAAATTTGGTAAAATATTAATTATATTATTTTTTCACAAGAATTAATAAAAATCATTTTTGAAGAAAACATATTTAAGAAAAATAACTTTACTAAAAATTGAGTGATAATTTCCTAAGTATTAATAAATAATTTTTTATTAACAAGGTCCTTTATATATATATCATAATGTGGTTAATCCTATTTATACCCACTATTTCAACAACTATGTTATAATAATCATATTTAAATAATAATATTTCGTGGTTTGTTTAAGTTTGATGTTGCGTGTTGTATACTATATCAAACATAGTGTTCATTTAAAATCTAATATTATTACATTTATCATTAAATATTTGTAATGGAGGTTTTTTTCCTTTATAGACAACTCATAAGGAAAATTTAATGGTTTTGGTGAAGTATATATTTCTATCACTATGATTATTTATAAAGTTTTATATATTAAAGGGTTAAAGTATAATGTAATTCATATCCCTAAATTATGTGATGATAGAATATTTTAAAAATTTAAATGATAAATTAATTATTTTTAAATATAATTTTATATTATTTTATTCTAATAAAAAGGGTAATATTTATTCTATTTATCTTGTTGCACTAACATATAAAATTGTGAAGTGTCTTAATGTAACACCTTGTTTCCTTTATGTTAGGTATGTTGTAAAAATTTGTTGTGATTTTACTTTTTTATTGGATAGGTAATCTCAAGAAGTAATTGGGAGGATACTTATAATGGTGAAGTTAGGTATTTTTTTTGTAATTTTCATCATAAAACATGTAGTATTTTAGTATGCTAGGGATTCACACGCTGTGTAATGGTGCTACATGATTATAATAATCTCTTGTAAAATGCCACAAAATTGGTACCCAATGTGAACGGTTACACACCCTTTATAGTTTAAACACTATATAAATACTAAAAATAGGGTTTTAATAAATGGAGATAGGTTTTTCAGAATATGTGGGTCTCGACCATTGCATGATGTATAATTGGGTTACACACTATGTAAAATCCCGAGTGTCAGTTTTAAGCAGAAATTTTGGATGAAATTATTATATCCTTCTTATATGTTTTCTTGATCTTAACTTAGAGTATCCTTCTAGGTTATTTTGGAGATCTCCAATCCCTCCAGATCATTGTTTTGATGATTGATCATCGTGTTTGTTGTGGTTTATCTCTTCAGATAAGCAGTCTCTGTATCACTTCCCTCTCTCTCTATCTTCATCCTTGTGGTTTTAAAGATTATATTGGGATTGATGGATCTGAACTCTATGTTTTTTAATATTTATTCTAGGTTGAGTTCCTAGATATTTTTCACCTTCATTCTTCATTGGTGACTCTCATTGTACGCATTGTAATTCAGTGAGAAAGTTAGGTGGTTCCGTTTAAAATTAGATAATTGATTAAACTTTGAATTACTTTTTTGTTTTGAATTGATTTCCATTTATTTGTGAAAACTCACTTTTTTCTGAATTGGGATTTAATTGATATGATATGGATTTTTTAAAAAACCCCCCAACTATAATGTAATTGGATATTGGGGTGTGTTTTGAAATTGATATATTTGTGAATTGATTTTGAAAAAATGGATTAAATTGAATTGATAAAAATCTATGAGTTGTTTTTTTGAAAATAAATTAATTGATGAAAAACCGATGTGTTGTTTTTTTGAATGAAATTGGTATAGTAAAACTTAAAATGGGGGAATTTTATTTTAAACTAATTTGAAATAATTTTCCCATTGTTGTTTGATTGATTGAGCACATGAAACCTGAGTAGTTAGTGGGTTATTTTGGACAAGCACACTAGGGTGGTAATTCCCTAGAAATAGATTGATGGTTATATCTCTAACAAAAAACTAGTTCGACATATCTTATCCCTGATGGGAGGTTGATGGGTCCAATTCGGTGTGGGCTAGAGGGACGTGTGTACACATACATTCCATGATCAGTTATATGAGATGTGCGAGGATACTATGACTAGAAATTATCATACTACAAGGCAGATGACCATTGTTATTATTGTTATTATTTTGATATATACATTCCATTGATATAAATATATTTTAATCATGAATATTTATTTATATAAACTATTTTATATAAAATGTATAATTAATCTATGTTTGAAATGTTTTCCATAATTTTAAATGAAAATCATGTTTTGTGTTAAATATGAAAACATACTTCCATACCTATTTTGATTAAAATTGAAATCCATATTTGGTTTATTGTTATTAAATATTATTATGGTACACTTAATGAGACCATATTGGTATTTTTAGCTCACACCCTACCTTTTACTGCAGGCGTTTGTATATTTTCTTTTGCTAGGTCCAAGTAAAGGGAAAGTGCCACTTGGAGGAGGTGGATGTTCTTGATCCCTTAGGGCTTGGTGTGATATGTTCATTGGGATGTTGGGTGATCTGGTCTATTTTTTGGTACTTTGATGATTTATTGTTAGATTTTATGAAATACCTACTTAGTTTCTAGTACTACCTCCCTTTTTAGTTTTAGAGCATACTGATAATTATCTTTATCTTTTGTTGTGTTTGTGGAAAACTGATTCCCACTTTTATATTGCATGATTCTATGTTCTAGTCACTAACTCATGGGGATTAGGAAAACACTTCAGGCTATGTTGGGATCATCTCAGTTATCAGGGTACTAGGGTATTCATGTTGGTTCATGACAAAGTGTTATTAAAGGATATAGGTTAATCATCTTTCCTTGATGTCAGTATGTAGTTCAGAAATATTATTGGGACTTAAGAGGAAGTTGTGGGTGAGTTCCTGGACATCTCTCATTATAATGATCCTTAATTCATCTGGGGTGGTTTGGGAAATATTTCATGAGGATTAGTTCTAATATTTTTCCTACTTTTGATTTTGATAGGTTAAAATACAAATCTTTTTGATCTATATGATTGGTTTAATTTACTATGTTTCTCTTGTTTGAGTGTTGATCTAAGTAATATTCTGATTCCTTCAATTTTTTTTGCTGATGTTGTGTAGCATCATGCCCTTAAGAATTCATTTGAATAGGATCGAAGGGGAAGTTTCTGATGAACCACAACGAGAAAATCCTCCCTTGGACCAGAATTTGGTTGAGGCTATTGTGCATGTTGTCCAAGATCTGGGACAAGCACCTGAACCCATAACCACTCATTCTCCAGTTATAGAACCTCATAGGGATGAATCTTGAAGTCACGATCAAGAGTTCCTTCATTAAAAACCACATAATTTCTAGGTATCTAATGATACTCAACAGGATGTGGACTAGTTGAGAATGAAAAAGCTTCTATTTTATATATTGAAAACACCTAAAGGTATTAAGGTGAAGTGTGATTCGTTTAAGCTTAAGGGACCTATAAGAATATAGAGGTATTCCATGATTATGGAAAATATGCATGAGGGTTTATAGTGGAAGGACATTAAAGCTATTTTTTCTGACCATTTATATCCATAGATTATGGTGTTGGACAAGGCTATGAAGTTTTTCCAAATCTAATTAGTTGATAGGACCATGATGGAATATGCGAGCCAATTTGTTGAGCTTGTGCAGTTTCACCTGAGATTGTATTTAATGAGAATATGAAAACTCAATAGTTTGATATGGGACATCTATTTGATATTCATTCTTAGTTTTTATTACTGGATATCTTTTCTTATACCGACGTGTTGGATAGGGAATTGATGTTTGAACTTGATTTGGATGGTAATTCAAGTTTTTCAGGAGTTCATTTTTCTCCCAATGTTAGTTCTATGAGTTCCCATAAAGAAATGATGAATCATGATGAGTCTCATGGTGGATCTCAAAAGAAGGGTTTTTTCTAGACCTCCTAAAGTTCCTAGTAGAAGCTTATTGAAGTTCTTCTAGTGTATATATCATAGGAATTCAATGTGGTTTTGGACTAAGGCACCCGATATTTGAATCTCCTGTGGATGTTTAAGACACCTACAAAAATTCTATTATATCTATTCCTCTCTACATAGTGGAACATGCTCATCAACACCAAAAAGTACAACAGTGTAATCGTATGATTCAATATCTAAGGGTTTCCAGCCACAAGCATCCATAATGAAGATTCTTTACATAGTGGAAGAGTCTCCAAAGGAAGCATATATGCGTCCAACGAATGTGAGAGGTACCATTACTATAGCTTCATCTTTAGTGTCTACATTATTTGATGCTGGTTCATCTCAATCATTCATTTCAACATGTATTATGAATCTTCCAAATATTCATACAGATCTTTTATCTTATGTGATGGATATCTATACACCCCTTAAAATGAAGAGAGAGAAGCATCTTCATTTCCATGATTGGGTTTTATCATTACCATATATCGATCTTACTTGGGGTTTTTTGGTTCTTGACATTGTTTCCACCCACCAAATGAGTATTGGAAAAATAAAAAAGGAAGAAATACTTGAATATGGGTATTATTTTCCATGCATGATCAAAGGAAGGAATAGGTGTCCATGACTCATGGATCACATAATTACTTAAGAGACACATTATTATGTGACCTTCATAAAGTCACATGAAGTATACATGCATAATGAATATCATGCAGAATGCCCCACACATCCCCTTTTGACAAGTCCTTATACTTTCATGAAGACACCCCATACAACCAATAGTCAAGTGGTGGTAGCCAGATAATCTCCCATAGGTCACAAAAATTTTCAACCGGCGTATTCTTGACGAACCATACAAAAGTCCTTCAAAAATAGAAGAAAATATCCAAAATTTGGGAGATTATTACTATCATAAAACTCACATAATGTATCGTTTATAGGGAGAATGATTATACTTTACAACATTCAATAAAAATCACGATATCCACAAAATTTGTAAAATTAGAAAAAGAAATAAAATTTGGTTGATCCGAGAGCCTCTTTCGGTCATAAACATCACATGATGCACCCCTAGAGATTTCAAGACAATGTAAGCACCCAATGACACATATGCCTCATCTCATGAAAGCATGATGATATTCCATCCTCATCACATAAATATCCTCAGACATGCCCAATCAACATCATGCTTCCCCCATGTATCCATAAGGACAGAGATGGAATTTTATATGAAATACTCACACAAATCCTTAGTACATTTTATTGGTCATGTGATGAATCAAAAAAAGGTAGAGTGACTGTCTTCAACAACACTCATAAAACCTCAAAAAATCCATAAAATTTTTAAATTAAACAAACGATATAAAAAGGAAAGGAGGTGGGAGCCTCTCACAATCATTAAAATCATGTGACATTCCTAGGCTATCTACATCATGGTCTTGCATAACTCCTTGAAAAACCGGTCTGATTTCACAAAGGCCCCATGACAATCCATTATTGTCTTGTGGAAAGTCCCATACAAGTTGACTAAGATCATGAAAAGGCCCTCTAATGAGCATCCTTATCTCACTATGGCACTTATATATTTTAACCAAAAAATATGAAAGTCCCTTGAAATGTCCATATGATCTAGAAAAACCACCTTAATTGGAAATAATACAATAAATGGGGTGTTGATGAGATGTACTTGTGGTCATTGAAAGGCATGTGATTACCTCAGAGTGATCCATAATAAGAACTCATGGAGCACATGACACCAAAACCATTCACCCACTCTAGCCTAGATTTTCACAATACGTGAAACATAAATAGGTGAACAACCATGGTGTAAAGGCCTATAAACCCCCACCACAACATGAAAAATGAACCTATAGACTCTCGGATGCGAAAAAAATTTATCTTGGAACCTCACACCAGCATCAGAGAAAATTTATTGGAGTGGATAATCTTGAAAATAGGATGTTTTCCATCAGGTAAGATATGGAGAACATACTGAGAAATCATGAAACATGCATAGACACTTCACATGATCACTCATAGATCACGAGAAGGACTTTAGGTGGGTTACATGAAGAACATCCTATGAATCTTCTAGATCATTCAATACTTATAATAAGTTAACATTGAACAAATCTAAGGCACTAGAAAATAAAAGGTTGATAAAAGACAAAATAATAAGAGACTTATGAGAAATACATATACACTGATCCTCACGCACGTTGTGTAAACCGCCGAAGATGTGAAAAAACACTATAACATGTCTCCCAGATCTCAAAATTCCATTTTTTCATATTATTTGGATCATGAAAATTCATTTATACATGTTAGAGTAAGTCGCATGGAGCACACCGAGCAGGCCACCCAAGCCTTGTGAAGCTCTCTAGGCTCACCATCCATGCCTTGTGGTGTCCTTCAAAAATGTCTCCTGACTTTTAGGGTGGCACTGGTACATGCCAATTGATTCTAGAGGTATCACCCAGGCATGTTAACTTTCTCTCATGATGCCCTTTGGCCATGCCAACTAGGTCTCATGATGTCCTCCAGACATGTCATCCTAGATCACGCTTCTCCCACCAAACAAGTCACATTAACTCTCGTGACTCCCTTTAAGCATGCCAACTACCTCTCATGATGATATTAGGGAAATTCAGTTGGACCATGTGATACCCTCTAAACATGTAATCCAGGATCATGCAATGTCTTCCAGGATAAACTATTCAGGTCTTTCAATGTCCTCCGAATAAGTCATCCTTGATCATAAAAAAACCCTCAGACATTCCATTTAGGATATGTGACATACTTTGAACAATTAAACCAGATTTATGCGATTGTATTTGGACATATTAGGAAGACACCCTCTAATATGTCTTGAAGAAAATCAAGTTATGTTGAGCATACTATCAATGCATGTCAGGTAGATAGGAAGGATAGGTCACAAATGGAATCCTAAGACTTGATAACCTCATTCAATCCTTATTATGTAATCCCCAATGACAAGGAAAACCATAGAATGTAAGGACCTTTCAAATAAACTATGGTGACTTTGATTCCTACTATAACCATGATACATATGATTCCTTCCTAAGGCTCGATCACCATATTCAAAAATCCCAAGGGATATCCCAGTACATAAGTCCCGAATTCACAAGGAATGAGACAAATTATTTTTCATCCCTTATTTCTCACACTAATCATAGATCACATGGGATTAGGGAGTTTCAATAATCATATCAAATATATTATAAGCCTCTACAATGACAAGGGAAATGTTAGTGTGTAATCCCTGATCATAAGGGAAACAATAGTGTTTAATACTTGACCAATTGAACTATGAGGATTATGATTAATTCTATAAGAAGGATACATAGGACTCCTTCCTAAGTCCCAATCCCAAACTTAGATAAGAATCCACCTTAGTGTAAGTCCTTCCATGTCTCTGAAATTTCCTCCATCAGGACCTAATCATTCACATAGAAGTATCATTTTATCTCATCCATCAGTGGACTAAGAATATAATTGAACTATGGGGACTTTTATTCTTACCATAACTAGGATACATATGAAACCTTTTTAAAGGTATGATACCAAACTCAGATGAACATTCACCTCAGGTCAAGTCCCACAATGTCTTGGACATTTCAACCATTGGGCCCCAATCATCTCCTTGGGCTAATAATTCTACCAAATCCATCAGTGGTTAGAGAATAAAATTAAACCATGATCACTCTAACTATTTCTATAATAAAGATTAATAAGACTCCTTCTTAAGTAGAAAATTACAATATTAAAACATACCAAGTGCTATCTCAGTACATAAGTCCCTCATTCACAAGCAATGAGACTGATTATTTGTCATTCCTTGTTTCTCACACCGAGCATAGATCACATGGGCTTAGAGAGTTTTAATAACAGTATCATATGAATTATAATACTCTATAATTACAAGTGAAATATTAGTGTGTATGCACCAATCATATTGTAAACATAAGTGTGTAAGCCCCGACTAATTGAATTGCGATCAATCTGATTCAGGCTATAGCTATGATACGTAGGATGCCTCCCTGAGGCTTGAGCTCCATATTAAAACATTATAATGGTTTTACTAGTACATAAGTCCCACATCCATGTGTAGTAAGGTTTATTACATTATATACTTTGTTTCTCACATTTATCATAGCTTACATGGGCTTAGGGAGGTGTAGTAGTCATATCATTCACACCATGAATCTCCACCACCTGGGTAAATCATAGTATGCAACCTCTGATGAGTGATATTATATCTATACAAGGACACACACCTTGGGGAAAGTTCAAAGGGTGTGATAAAACTATGATAACTATGATTCCTAATATAACTAGGATATTTAGTACATCTCCTTGAGATTCAAGCTCAAAACATTCAGTGCCTAAGTTCCCGCACATATGACCTTTCCACATGATGTTAAACTGCATGGGTTTAATGAACTACATGGATTGTGGTTTTTGTAATAAAAAGTATATGTTGGATTCATCATAATGTCTCAATAAACTCCTCAAAATATTAATTTCCCAACTGAAATTCAATTTCAAAGTAACATTAGGGACGTTCCTTAGATTTGTGGAAGACCACTATGGCATCAAGGTCAACCCATATAATACTAATTCTATTTTAGTAGTGTCAACCCGTGATAAATCTCAAATAATTGAGGGGGATATAGTGGGAACTTTCCTAAATTTGACGATTCATATCCATATTGGCTAGTAAATCTCTCCCATTCACCAGGATAATGAAGATGAGAATTTACTATTAATGGGATGATGACTGTTGAGAAGACTTTGAGAGTCTCAATCAGTATTTACTGCACCCACAGGTTTTGATGGATCCGATGGAAGGGAGGCCACTAATATTATATATGGAAGCCATGGAACAATCACTAAGAACCCTTCTCACATAGAAAAATTATGTGGGGAGTGAGAATAGTATCTAGTACCTTAACCGAACAATGACAGCTACTGAGGCCCATTATTTTGATGTTGACAAGAACTGCCTATCACTCATCTTCACATTGAAAAAGTGGAGAAATTAAAAATATCACCACAAATTACATCTAGTATCTTATATTTATCCTCTAATGTACATCCTTGGCTGTTCTATTCTGTCTGGGCATCTAGCCTAATGGGCAGTCATTTTGCAAAAATAAAACATTCAGTTCGTATCATAGAAATTGGTGAAAGGGAAAACCCTCACTGATTTTTTTGCAGCACATCCTACCCCTAAAAATACACAGGTGGACACCGAGATTCCATATGAGGAGTTATTATATTCCCATGACACTCCCCAAACATAGGATATGTATTTTTATAGCACCTCCAAAAGTCTTATTGGAAAAAGGATGGAAAACCCAAGACTCAATTGGGTTGGATTAAGGATTGTATTTGTCTCTCTAGACAATGAAGTTTCTCCTTACCCTTTCTCACTATCCAAAGGCTTCACATGTAATGAGTCAAAATACCAAACCCTTATCAATTGGTTAGAATTATCCCTACAGTTGTAGATAGACTACCTGAATATCAAAGGGGGTTTAGAACTAGTGATAAAGTAAACCATTGTTGAATATACCATCAAAAAGGAAGCAATTTCCCCTCTCACTGGATAACATTAGGGGACAGATGGAATGGTTCCCTTTTGACCCTACATTTCATCATGTTACCCAATCACAGATTTCTCTCACCGATACCTTAGCTAATGCAGCCACAATCCTTACCAATCATGATCAGGAGGAAGCAATATTCTGTATCCCACACTGAATAATTCTCTCATCGATCGTCATCTGTGATACTGAAGAAATAAACTTGGTCAAAACCACCCTAGATCATGATGAACAATTATCCACCCTTGGATGGATGGATCCTATAATTAGTTATCTCTATAATGGAGTTATCCCGATGGAAAAAACCATAAGGGAACAGATTCAACACAATTCCACAAACTTCAACATGTAGAATGGTCTAAATGAGCAGAAGGACCTCTACAAACATGGATTACATTGAATCATCCTCAAATTCATAGCATAAATAGAGATTCTAACCTTCATGGATGAATTCCATACAGGAACCTGCAGTGATCATCAGTTTGGGACCAGGCTCTCCCATCAAATTAGGAGGTTGAGTTATTACTAGATAACCATGATAGATGATTGTGTGGAATAAAACAAGAAATTTCATGAATTATAGATCCATTAAAACTTCATCCATCATCCCCCATAATTTCTACATATAACTAAATTTTCCTGGTCATTTTTTGTTTTTGGATTGGATGTTGTGGGGCCATATCCCCAACCACAACTAAGTAGTTGAAGTACATCCTTACTATTATCGACTTCTTTTCCAAATGGGATGAGTAAATATCCCTCAAGGAAGTCAGGATGAAGAATATCATCAATTTCATAAAGTCCCATATCATCACCAGGGTCAGGGTCCCTCACACAGTATTGATGGAAAATAGTACTAACTTTTATTCTACAGAGTTGAATAAACTTTACAATGATTACAACATCATGTCCAATCACTCATCTTTCTATCATGTAGTAGCCAATGGATATATATAGGCCTTCAACAAGACTCCATAAAATATACTCTAAAAGATATAAAATAAGGATAATAATTCCTTGCCATACAAGATTATTCATGCTTTATGGACATACCATACAACCATGTGTACTGCAACACAAGCACACCATACTCAATGGTGTATGGGATCAAGGCATTATTACCCATAAGAAGTCTACATACATTTTCTATGAATATCCAATTTTGGAAAACTATCAGATGACGAGTAATTAAAAAACAAACTGGATGAATTGGGATAACTCGATTAGAATAGGTTGCGTACATTACAAAACCTTGAAGTCCATCAGAATGAGATCACACAAGCATTTAATAAGAAGGTATACCCTGATTAATTTCTCAAAGGGGAATTAGTGTTAGCTCTCAGGACCCTAATGATACCATGAAAGAATCCTCCAAAGCTATAAACCAAATGGGAAGGTCTTTACATCATATATTAGGTCTATCAAAATAGAGCTTACTTATTGTCCACAATGGATGGAGAGCATTTCACCCCCTCCAATTCAAGTTTTCTTAAGAAATACTTTGCATAGCTATCATCAAGTTAACTTCATCCTAGTTACATGATGTTAAAATATACAAGATAATCTTGGATGCATGATGTTAAACTGTACATGTGAGTCTTCTTTGAAATACTTTAAACTACACAACATCTTAGGTCCTCACCACATGACGTTAAACTATAGAGAGTCATCCTCACCACAAAACATTAAACTGCATGACCAATCATCCTGGTAGCAAGACATTAAAATACACAACATTTTATGTCTTGGAAGTAAGACTTTAAATTATAAATCGTCTCTTTTCCTAACCACATGACACTAAAATGTATAGATAAAATCCTTACCACATGATGATAAACTATGCGGGAATCACCATCTCACTAACGACTCATCGAACACAAGCCAGATCTATGCGAGGCAAGGTGAAATGCCCCCATCCCTGTGTGAGTGTCTACTCCACATAGGGAATATCTTCATCCAATAACTATGTGTGGCTTGACTCTGGTAATCACATGATACATAGTGTAGCCTAAACCTCCAGTTTTGGGCCCAACCAGAATGTTCCTTCATGTCGGGTGACCCTAATCCTTACAAAATGACATTAAAATGCACGACACGTATCATTAACACATGACATAAAACTACATGAATCCATAGTATTTCATTTCTTTCACATTGGGTGATCTTTTTTCCTTACCACATGACATTAAAATACATGGTAGAAGTCCTTTTGATATGAAATTAAAATAAATGGGTTTCTGAGAACTATGTATGGATTGATTCTCATTTTCAATGAGATACAAAGGGATGCATCAATCATATATCTTGGTCCATCCCCCACATGATACAAAATTACCATGTCGTATCCTTAATTTCCTCTTCATGGTGATGGGAATCCTCGACTTTCCTTATTTCTCACACTAAGCATAACTCATGTGAGATTAGGAGTTTCAGTAATGGTTTCCTCACAAGAACAAGGTATATCATCCCACAATAGTGTTAACATGGTCATGAATTCAATACCTTAAAAGGAATACCATGAGTCCCCACCACATGACATTAAAATGCACAGTTAATTTCCTTTGTATGAAATAAAAATACACATTCATATGGACCTATCTTGAGAGGAACACCATTTTTGGTTTTGGTCTCCTACCACACCACCATTAAAGAACTACATGTGACTTGATTCTTGATATCACAGGATACATAGTGATGTACATATATTTAATCTTGGGTCCAATCATAAAAATTATAAAAATACCCCTCTCTGCATATAGTCTAGACTTTTATAGGAAGTTCCTTCCTCAAGAACTACATTTGTATTGATTCCTATTACCATAGGATATATAGTGAAACCCAGATTTACATCCTTGGGTCCAGGAACAATACCCTTTTCACATCAGGAAGCCAATATCTTTACTGCATGATGTTAAACTGCACAATTATTCAAGAACTATGTGTGTATTGATTCCTAATATCATGGGATACATAGTGACATGTGAATCTTCAATCCCAATCCTAACTACAATAATCAATGGAAACAATGCCAACCTCCATGTATGGGTTATACCTGGGTATAGATTTTCCCATCCAAGAACTATGGGTGGATTGATTCCTATCGTCACAGAATACATATTGATCCCTAGATATTCAATCCCGATCCCAACTACAACAACCAATAAAAAAATGCACCCCAACTTCCTAGGGAATGAATCATACAAGCTAATTTATATTACATATGAGTTAAATCTACAGAAAAACATTGTATGCATATAATATACCATACAAAATATTTCACATTGGTTCCCACATCCTTACTGCATGACATTTAACATCAAGTAATCCTTCCTAGTTTCATGACATTAAAACTTCACAATGAAAACATCCTTACCACATGATGTCAAACTGAAAGGAAACAAATAATTCCTTACCAAATTATGTTAAACTAAAAGGAAAATGTCCTTATCACTTGACATTATACCTCATGGAAGTAAGTATATCTCCAATTCATGAAATTAAAATTTTTATACCATCACCCATCATTATCCCTTATCAAAAGAACATAAGGGCCTTACCCTAGTCAATTAGAGCATGGGGTGATTTTTCCATCTTTTAAAGAAACTCAATCCAAGAACCACACTTCATGTCTTGAGAACCTTAGGTTGCTGCAAAAATTTCATAACCCTTAGAAAGAAAAAGATATATATTGATTCAACCATGCTATTGATTTATAAGTCTTGAGGCCAACCAACCAGAAACATCTTGGCCCAGTATAAAGGGATTTCTGATTCTTGTGAGCTTAATTCCAACGTGGAAGAACTCAGCACCTGATGGTGCTTTCGGTTATCCCTAACATGATTTCCACATATCATTACTCATGACCTGAGAACTTTGTGCCCTGATTTATAACATATTTATCTCTTGATTAGAAGGATGTTGGAGTTCTCTTAACCATGGTTATACCAATTGGTATCTTGTGAAACATCCCCCATATCAGGTCTATGTTCATCATGAACTTAAAATGCAAACATTTTGGTCAAATATAAAAAACCTTAAACTCTAGGCTATAATGGTCCAAATCAAAAGAAATTAAACTGCTAGTGAAAGAGACAAAAATCTTGTCAGGTTGAAAACCCACAAAGGGAGGCCTTAGTAAATGTCAGGTCTTCACTCACTAAACTCTCCACCTCAATATTTTAGGCAAACAATAGTGTACAAATAAACAAGGCATAATTCTCATAGGGCCTACTTTGTAGTGCTAGTAAAAAAATGATATGCACGTTGGACCCCATAGTTTATGAAATAGTTTGTGTAATGATTTTTTACATCTACTCACTATGAAAATATGTTCTCTAGTTATTTACACAACTTTTAGGGTGATTTAACACTTCTTTTATATTACAATTTCCACAAATAAATCACACTTCATGATTTGAGTACCTTAGATCACAACAACCTTCCATGGACCTTGGAAATGATACCCAGATTCAAGGGACTCTTTACTTGACTATGCATGTATGTATATGGATCCTACATATGTGTATATGGTCATTAACCAAATGAATCACTCTGAAAAATTGATTACCGATCCTTGTGAGCCCTGATATCCCTATGGTAGAACTCATCACCTCGGTGTGTTTTGAGTCATTCCCATCATAATTTTCCCATATCATTATCCTGACCTTAGAACTTTGGGCCATGATTTACAATTTATGAAACAGACTATTCAAGTGGTTTTGACATCCTCGACATTATGTCATCATGTTTTTTACCCTTTATCAAATAAGGAATGTGAATATACATTTATGAACCCTTGAAGACCCACAACTCAAGACTTGAAACAATAGGGTGTAGGGATTGAGCTTAACATTAAGAGATAAACTAACCTAGGGTGTCATAATACCTAAAAGAAAACTTTACTCCATACCCAACCTCATCATATAGAAGTTTGAGTCTTCACAAATCTCTCATGTACCTCATAAAGAAGTGAAGTTAATAATTTCTTGGTCATTCTATCGACACATAGGGGATTTGACCTACCAATTAAAGGCATATCCTCCTTATAAGAAAGGAGATTCAATCCTTGTGAGCCCTAGAAACACCATGGTGGAACCTAGAATCTTATGGTATTTTGGGTCATCCCTGTCATGTATTCCCCATCCCATTTTCATGAACTCAAAATTTTGTGCTGTTATATATATCCCCACACTCCAACTATCCAGATGGACTTAGCATACATAGTATTTCTGCCTCAACACGTATTCCCTCCATAACTCTTCCATGATCCTAGTAAGAGTGAAGACACTGCTATTTGATAATTCTACTGATGCATAAGGGCCTTAAATTACTAAGCAGAGGCATCTCCACATTATAGTAAAGGATCTTTGATCCTTGTGAGCCTCATCAACACCATGGAAGAAACCAACACCCTAGAGTGCTTTTGGTAATTCTTGGAATGTCTGTACCACATTTCATGATCAATGATCAAGTCCTAATAGTAATACTTTAAACCACATGAAATCCAAAGGTCTAAACTAAAAGACCTTAAACTATAATGATATAAGGTCTGGTCTAAAAGACAATAAACTATAATGATGAAAGGTTCAAGAAAAAATAACCTAAACTAAAATGATATATGGTATGATAAAAAAGACCCTAAAATACAATGATATAAGGTATGAGCTAAAAGACCCTAAAATATAGTGATATAAGGTCTGATTTAAAATTCCTTAAACTATAGTGATTAAAGATATGAGCTAAAGGACCTTAAACTACATTGATTGAATTTCCAATCTAAAATACCCTAAACTAAAGTGATAGAAGGTCTGAGATAAAATAATCTAATCTATAGTGATATAAGGACCAAGCTAAAATACCCTAAACTACAATGACAAAAGGTCCAGCCTAAAATACCCTAAACTACAATGATATAAGTTCCAAGATAAAATACCCTAAACTACAACGATATAATGTACGAGAAATAATTACTTAAACTACAGTGATATAAGGTCTGATCTAGAAGACCTAAAATAAAACAAAAAAATGATTTAGTCTGTAAGAAATGGAAATATTATAAGGCTCACATATGGACTTGGAAAATAATCAAGGTATGCTCTCCAAGACTATCACATTTAGAAAAAGAGAGATCACTCCCCCTCTTAGGAATTTATCCTACCCATATTATCTTTTTCAAATTAGGTTACCTAAAGATAACAAGAACAAATAGATCAATAAATATTCTCATGATGGTGGGAATTCATAATAAATTCTTGAAAAGAATATATTATTATTTAAAAATGTTGATCTAAACATTCAGGATTACTAGATATTATGAAAAGGATGGGTATTGTTGGTAATTGATATAACATCAGATCAACAAAAAGTAATGAAAATCATGAATGAGAAAAGAATAAAACTGAATGATAATATGAAAAGTTTAGAAAATACATTCATTGATAGTGTAAAATAGAAGGAATATACACATTTTGTAGTATCTCCAAGAATATCATAAAAAATAGAGTGCATACCAATGGTCGAACTACACTAAGATTCAATCAGTTGAGATGGATAAGTTAGAAAGTGTTTGGAATGAAGGATCAATTGAATACTGAAGTTTTGATCACCCCACCTCTTTTGCCTCTACCCTAGGATAAAGAGTCTTGACTAAAGTATTCAACACTTCACCTATCTTTTGGGTAGTTTCTAACAAGGATGATGATGATGAAAGGTAGGACCTTAGGTGAACTATGATTTCCTTATATATCCATATTTTCACAGTCCAGGCATCCATCTAGGCTTGAAATTTAGATATAAATTGGTGAGTCTTCTCTAGTGCCCCCAACGCCCCCTTCATCTTCTCAACAAGGGGATCCTCATCTGCAAGATTGTATAAGGCCCTTTCATTGGTGGCCAAATAATTACAAGTCAAGAAAATCTTTTTCATGATTTAGTACAGTTGTTTATATCAAAACCAATTACCCCAAAGTCATGAAATAGCTGATAAAGCCATTCCTCTTGGTCATGAAATGTTTCCAAAGGATTATTAGTAATCATGGAATGAATCTATTGTAAGACCATCCTACGTCATGTTTTAGCTTCTATAACCAATGGGAAGGGCACACTAAAAGGATGAATAGCTAGCTGATCTAGAAAAGAAATAGGATATGTGACTCCATATATCCTTTCCCCAATAGAGGCACCACCCGTTGATTTTTTTGGAGAGCTGATTTACTTAATAGAGTCTCTATCAGTATCGGGATGGTCATCACCAGGATGAGGGAACTACCTCCAAGTGTCTCCCAAGTCTTGAATCAAGTCCATAATTTCCATATATAGAGGGGTTGGTGAGGTAAAAGTCTTTTCCACATGATGAACCGGTCAACTTAGCACGCCACCTAGATAGGATGCTACCCAGGATTGGTCATAATCCTGAGTAAGAAAGGCGGGAGAATAAATGGATGAAATAATGATATTACTATCAATATCTTGATGTGCCAATAATGTCCAAAAATATATAATGATCCCAAGGTGTCTCTCTCCTCATACATAGACTGAAGGGAGAGGGGATACCCTTTGGGTACAAAAAAATGACGAGAAAACCGATAAGATTTATATGACTCAAAAATGACCAACTCGTCTATCCTAACTACAAGAACCTCATTTGAAGGGAGATATTGTATGAAATTTCATCGATAGATACATTTTCTTTGTTAATGAATGACCCAATTGGTGAATGTTAAGGGGTGAAATTGAAGTTATCAGATCGAATCAACACATTTGTAACCTCGTTAGAGCTTAGTGATATAGCCCCAAAACCAAATATGTTCAGTAACCTGGGACAAGATAAAGCCTCAAGGATCCTAGTGGCATTATAATATTAGTATAAATGTATATTCTCCCATATCCATCCAAATAAAAACTATAAAGTGACATTGAACCTTTAGGGGATGATCCCTTGTTGAATATGGTGCAAGAGTTTGTAAAGGAATTCCAAGGTCAACACCTCTAGATTGAGATGAAAACCCTCCTCTAGCTGTGCTATTATTGATTGTTTACTGACTCAGATTCCTAAATAGACATCCCTAGCTGGGAAAATCCATCTGTTTAAGAACATGGACATAAAGATAACTGGTCTAAGGCTCAGAGAGATCTCTAACTTCAATTGATATCCCCAAGTAGTATGATCCCTAGATTTTGAAATGGCCCAGTATGAGCCAACACTATCATTAACTTTTTGGGTAGGGCACCAATGAGGGCGTATAGAAGCTGGCCTAACCCCGATGGGATAAAGGAAAATGTAGATCCATTATTTAAAGAAGATAAGTGATCATATAATTAGCTCCTTTCTCAGATTTTCCTTCACAATGACGAGCATGTCCCTCTCCAAGACTAGAGTCTGCAAGGGGTCATCCCAAACATCCACAGTAGGGAGTAGGACCACATCATACATCTCTTTACAAGGGGGGATCTCATGCAGTTGGTAGATATCCTATAGGACGATTCCCACCTCACTATGAGATATATGAAATAATTTGGTGTCAGGGCACAAATCGTTGACTAGTTCTCAAAGATGATTAGGATTGAGATGTATGATAAATTGAGAAATCCATAATTCTTCATAAATATAGACCCTATATAACTGGAAAACAAAATTTAAGCAGGCTTTCCTGACCTAGAATGGCCATTCCCATTCATTAGAAAAATTACTATTATGGAATAATAACCCATTTAGATCTCCATCCTTTTCCCATAATATTCAGAGAAGAGAAAAATATACTCAAGTAGCTCTAAGAAATAGGCTGATGAGAAACATCACAACCATCTAGATCCAAAGGAGAGTTTTCCAACATATTAGAAAACTCCTAGGAGTGAGCTTCAACCATTAAACCATCCTTGGAAAGTTTAATTTGGATACAATCAAGAGAATCTAACACCGAGTAGGACAGAAGATTGAAGTCTGAAGGAGGAATGACAATGTCATCCAGTAAGCCAAACCTATATACTAGTAGATGGTGTAATAGAGCATAAGTTAGGAGATCATATAACAATAATCTCTTCAAAAAATAATTATCAAAATTCACACGATATTAGGGGTCATAATTTTGGTTTCTAGACAACATGGCCCTTTGGTTATCCACAATAGAGGAACTTTGATGAGAATCAAAAGCCATCTGAACAAAAGTAAGTAGAATATTTCATATAGATAAAATAAAATATTTTCAATGGAAAATCATAAATCAGAAACATCATTCACATCACATGAATCATTATTAATTCATGGATATTATGACACCTAGAGATCTCATAGGTCACATAAACCCGTAAGGCATCACAACCGCATGACTCCCCAAAGACTCATGCTTATGTGACCTTGACATGGTCATGTGTGAGGAAAAACAGTCAAAGGATCATGTGATCTGTTCAACATTTCCTATAAAACCCTCAAGATAAGAACACCCCCATAGACAAAGATTAATAAATTACTAAATGAAAGTTCATTTTTTATTCAAGTGGGTGCTTGGGAAAAGATGTATTTCAAGGATTTCTCACAAAAATGGGCTCATGGAGAGGTCTTGTAATCAGATCTTGTGGAAAATTATTGCGATAAGGACACATGATGGAAGCAAGGTGAGAGAGATTTTAAGAGAAGAGTATTTAGTAAATGAACCGATCACCACTCCCCTATATATATGGAATTCCACGGGATACCAAATGTCAACTAATAGGCCGAGCATCATCCAAGACATCGATTGGAAACAACACTAAAGACTCAGGTGGGAATTTTCTTTCCACATAACTGAGGCCTTTTCCCCATGGACATTTCTACTTGGGGGGGGGGGGAGATTTGTTGGTTCCCACCAAATGAGCATAAAAAAATTCACAAAGGAATAAATACGTGAATACACATATTATTTTCCCCAGAATAGAAAATAAATAAAAAGGTGGCCAATACTTGGGGATCATATATGACCTCAAGAGAAACATAATCAATGTACCTTTATAAAGTCATGTGAAGGATCCATGTGTAACAAGTAGCTTGTGAAATTCCCTACACAACCACTTTTTACAAGTCCATCTACTTCAGTGAAGACCCCCTGGACAACCAGTGGTCATGCAACGGTAGAGAGATAATATCCCTAAGGTCACGCGTCTTGTCAATTAGTGAAATATTGATAAACCATACAGAATTAAATCAAAATTGGATGAAAATATCCAAAAGTTTATATCTTATTGTGGTTGTAAAAATCATGTGATGCACCATTGATGTAGAGAATTATTTTCCTTGAAAACATTCATGAAAACTTGCAAGATTCCCAACCTATGTAAAATAAGCAATGGAAATAAAAATGAGAGGATGGGGGAGCCTTTTTTGGTCATAAAAATCATTTAATTCATCCATAGTAATTCACAAGACCCATCAAGTACCCAACCACATGTTTGCCTCATCTTTTAAAATCCCACAGACATGCCATCCTTATCACATAAATATCCTCGAACATGTCCAAGTGACCTTGCGCCCCCCTATGACTCCATAAGGATAGAAAAATGGAATTTTCCATGGAATTATCTCACATCACCTCTAGAACTTTTTTTTGTCACATGATTAATCACCTAGAGGTAGTGTTATTGTCTTTGAAAATACTCATAAAACATCATGAATTTTAAAAATCTCTAAAATATACAATGGAAACTAAAAGGAAAGGAGGTGGGATCCACTTACAGTCATACAAATCATAATACACTCATAGGATGTCCACAACATTATCTCATAAGACCCCTTAACAACTAGTCTGATTTTATGAAGGCCCCCTGAAAAGCTATCATTGTCTCACAAGAAGTCCTAGAAAAGTTGCCTAAGATCTTGCAAAGGCCCTCTAACAGGCATCCTGATCTCACAAAGGCACTTAGACGTGTTGGTACAACAATATGAAATTCCCTCAACATGTCCATATGATCTATTAAAACCCCCTTAATTGAAAAAATACAACACATGGGGAATCGATGGGATGTTCTTCTGGTCTTTGAAAGACATATGACTCCCCTAGAGTGATACATGGTATGAAATCATGGAGCACATGAAACTAAATCCCTCCACTGGCTCCATCCAAGATTCACGTGATATGAACCATGTAAAGTAGTGAACAACTGGGGTGGTGAGGCCTATAAATCCCACACCCTAGAATGAAAATTGAACATATAGAATTTGGGATGTGAATGGAAATTTTCTTAGAACCTCACACCAGCACGAGAGAGGATTTCTTGAAGTGTCTGATCTCACAACCAGGATGTTTTTCATGAGGTAAGATTTGGAGAATAGTTGGAGAAATCATGTAACATGCATAGACACTTCGTGTGATCCCTCATAGATAACATGAAGGACTTACAGTGGGTCATGTAAAGAACATACCACACATATTCTAGATCACACAAGACTAAAAATAATATAACACTGAATAAATGAAAGGAAATCTCAAATAAAATGATGAAAGAAAGATAAAAAATGTGAGACGTATTCATAATAAATATGTGTTAATCCTCATTTACTTCAAGTGAACCACCCAAGAAACATGACCACACTAAGATATGTCACCCATATCTCATAATGATCTATTTGTATACTATTTTGATCATGAAAAATTCCTCTATACAAGTCAGATCATGTCACATGGAGCCCCTTGAGCAAGACATCCAAGCCTCGCTATGTTCTTTGGTCTCTCCATCTAATCCTCACAGTGTCCTTCAAACATGTTTTCTGACTCATAGGGTGTCACTAGTACATTTCAGTTGAGTTTCACGATATCACTCAGGCATGTCAACTGAATCTTGTGACACCCTCTAGGAATTACAACTAGGTATAGTGATTTCCTCTAGACATGTCATCCTGGATCATGTGTCACCCTCCAAACATGTCACATTAACTCTCAAGACACCCTCAAAGTGTGTCAATCATTTTTCACGATGAAATAAGGGTATGTCAGCTTGATCATGAAAATCCTTCTAAAAATTTTAGTCAGGATCATGTGATTACTTCAGGAAAAACCATATTGGTCTTGTAATGTTTTCTAGAAAGTTAAACCTTGATCACATGACTACCCTCAGACATACCATCCAAGATATGCGATGCCACTCAAAGAAGTCATCTGAATCATGTGATTTTCATTGGACATGTATGGTAGAAAACTTCTGATATTTCAAGAATAAAATTGAGGCATCTCGAGTAGACTATCAATGAATGTCAGGTAGACAGGAAAGACATGTCATAAAGGGAATCCTAGGACTTGATAAACTTGTACAATCCTTAGTGTGTAATCCCCAAATAAAATGGAAAACACAGTGAGTATGCCCTGATCAACTGAACTACAATGACTCTAATTATTTCTAGAACTAAAATATTTAGGACTCCTTCTTAGGTATTGAGAACCATATTCAAACATCCTAAGGGTTATGCCAGTACACAAGTCTCACATTTACAAGAAATGAGAATGATTATTTCTCATCCCTTATTTATCACATTGATCATAGATCATATGGGATTAGGGAGTTGAAATAATTATATCATATGAATTATAAGCCTCTAAAATGACATTGGAAATGACAGTGTGTAAGCCCTGATCATAAGGGAAACGTTGGTGTGTGAGAACCGACCAATTGAACTACTAGGATTCTGATTCCTACCATAACTGGGGTTCATTGGATGCCTTCCTAATGTCTGATCCTGAACTCAGACAGGAATCCACCTCATTGTAAGTCCTTCCATGCATCCAAAATTTCAACCATCCGAACCTTATCACTCCCATGGGATGATCATTCTACCTCACCCATTAGTGGACTGAGAAGCTAATTAAAACATTGGGACTTTGATTCCTTCCATAACTAGTATACAAAGGAATCCTTCCTAATGTCCCAAGCCCTAACTCAAATGAGAATCCATCTCAGTTTAAGTCCCGCCATGTCTTCAACATTTCAATTATCAGGACCCAATCATTCCCATGGGATGATTATTCTACCTCATCCATCAATGGATTGAGAATCCAATTGAACAATGATCACTTTTATTTCTTATATAACTATGATATGTATGACACATTCCTAAGTCTTTATAACTATATTAAAACATCCCAAGGGGTGTTCAAGTACATAATTCATTAATTCACAAGCAATGAGACTGATTATTTGTCACAACTTGTTTCTCACACTGAGTATAGCTCACATGGGATTAGGGAATTTCAATAATCATATCATCTTCATTATATTCCTATACAATGAAAAGGGAACATCACTATTTAATCCCCAACCATAAGGGAAACATTAGTGTGTAAGTCCTAACCAATTGAACTATGATCACTAAAATTCTTGCGATAATTAGGATATATAGGATGCCTCCCCAAGGTCTGATCTCTATATTAAAACATTACAAGGGATGTAATAGTAAATACGTCCAATATCCATGTCTAGTAAAGATGATTACTTTATATCCCTTTTTTCTCACATAGAGCATATCTCACATGTTCTTATTAAGGTAAAATATTCATATCATTCTCACTATGAATCTCCACTAGCCAGAGAAATCTTAGTATGTAAGCCCCAATGAGTGATATGATATGAACCTCCCCTATATGAGGAAATCTAACTTGTCAAATTTATCAAGGGTGTTATTGAACTATGATAACTATGAATCATACTATAACCATGATACGTAGGATGTATCCTCGAGACTCAAGCTCAAAACATTTGGTACCCATGGCCCGCACATATATCCTTTCTGTATGATGTTAAACTTCATGGGATGAATAAACTATTTGGATTTGTATTCCTGTAACTAATAGGATACATAGGATGACTCATAATGGATCAATCCACTTCTCAAAATATTAATCTCTTCCCTACATGGAAACAAATTCTGAAGCACCTGGTTATGCAGCTTCAACATATAAGAAACTGTTAATTTATGGGAAATAGTGGAAGAAGCACAGATACATACATATGGATTCACCATCAATATAAAATCTATTTTTCTGAAAAATATATTTAACTAATAATCATTTTTTAGGGCAATCGGTCCCGTATCAAGATTAGGGAGAGATTCTCGAACATATCTTAAATCTATAAGAGAGTCTCAAGGTAGGAAACAATTCTCTCCAAAAGGGTGTGATGAACCCAAACTCCCATAATCTTGACCAATGTGAGTCCCTATGTGTCACTGGGTCTAAAACCCCAATTTACCACCTACCTTTGGAAATAAAGTATGTACCCAGTTATGGATGGGGGAACTATTGGGGGTTTCTATTAATAATGAAAATGGTGACCCGATGTTAATGAATGTGAAAGAGATAAACCCCTCACAATGAACCATCATAAAAAATGAAACCAACTTAGTGAGGGTTCCCAAACATCTATTCTACAATGAAATAGGCAAGACAACTTTTGATATCATTTTTTGGAATGGATTGAATTATTTCTAGTAAAGACTGAATCGATTATTATCTTCAATGGGTCTCCTTTACTGTTTCTGATTAGGTGATTTGTGTATTTTAGGGAGAATGAGAACCTAGGTCGACTAGAGACGAACCATATTATCATAATATTAGAAAAACAATATTATCATTTTAATTTTATCTAGAGAGGGAATCCTTCGGTGGTGATCTCCATAAATTTTTGATCGAGTTTTGTAACATTTTCCTTCTGAATTTTATGGTTTCCACTGGCAAGGGAGGTATATTTTCTATTAATTTATTTCCTAGTTCCCAACCAATATCTATTCCATATTACCAAATTAACCTAGATGAAATTAAATATTTGAATTCTCAATTGGATAATATGTTATAGAAAGGAATTATATATCTGAGTGGGTCACCTTGGGTAGTGCCTATTCTATTTAATAAGAAAGCTGATGGAGCACTTTGCCTATGTGTTGATTATCAAAAGCTCAATTGGGTAATGATAAATAATAAGTATCAATTTACACATATTGGTGATCTATTTGACCATTTTAAAGGGTTGAATTGGTTTTTAAAGATTGATCTTCAATCTGGTTATCACCAATTGAGAATAAAAGAATCTGACATTCAAAAAACTTATTTCTAATCAGGTATAGCCATTATGAGTACCTCTTCATTCCATTTGGTCTAACCAATTCTCCTAAAGTCTTTATTTATGTGATAAACAAGTTCTTCCATGAGTATCTTGACATGTTCATGGTGGTCTTTGCGGAAGACATCCTAGTTTTCTCTTAGTCCAATGAGGATTATGTGATCCACTTGAGAGTAGTTATGGAATTATTGAGAAATCACTAACTTTATGCCAATATATCAAAATTTAATTTCTTGATTCAAATAGTGAATTTATTGGGACAAGTGGTCTTATAACATGGAATATTAGTTGATCTTGAGAAGGTGAAAACTATTATGACATGGGAGCAGCCACAAAATTTTTCCAAGATTCAGATCTTTTTAGGTTTTTTTGATATTATCACTAGGTTGTAAAGGATTTTTCAAAGCTGAATTCTCTAATGATTTCTATAACATATAAGAGAGTAATGTTTTCCTGGGATGAGATATTTCATAGTTATTTTGTTGAGCTTATATATATCTTTATTTATACATCTGATGTTTACTCTTATAGAGGTGGAGCATGGCTATCTGGTATTCTGTGATGCGTTAGTTTTAGGTTTAGGTTGTGTTCTTATGTAGGGTGATAATGTCATTGGATATGAATCATGATATATTAGTCCACAGGAGAGGAATTATCTAACCCATAACCTTGAACTTATACCCGTGATGCATGGACTTAAGAGTTGGTAGATTTTCCTTAATGAAGAAAGGTTTACCATGTATTCTAAACAGAATAGCTTGACTTATACCTTCTCTCAAAAAATTTTAATATCTTCTAGAGGCGTTAGGTGGTGTACCTTCAATATTTTGTTTTCAATATTTCCTATACCTCAAGGAAAGGGAATTCCTTTGCTGATGCTTTGAGTAGGAAACTTCCAACCCATGTCATGAAAGAATCATCATTGGAGTGAAACTTTATGGATCTTTTTACATAGTTTCATATTGAGGTTTAGGAAATAAGAGCCAAAGTGATCTTGGATAGTGTTCCTTTAACCTCCGATCTTCTTGAAATGGGTCTTCAGTAATAGTAGCTTTATGATCAATTCTATGGAATTAGAAACTATAATTATGATGGGGTGACTATTTCTGAATGTTCATTCTCTACATAGGGTATCCTGAGTTTCGGTAATGGGTACATTGTACCTTTATCTGTGAGGAAAGATGTTATGGGAGATTTCCATAATTCCCAGTGGTAAGTGCACCCAAGAACCACAAAGATGTTTTATAACATGCAGTGATGATTCTGGTGTCTGGGGATGAGATGATACATCACTAACTTTGTTTTTCATTTCTACACTTATCAACAAGTTTAGTACGGTAATTAGATACCTTTGGGTTTTTTAGCCACTTCAAATGATGAATTTTAAGTGAGATGAGTTTTCTCTAGACATTATGGTTGGGTTTCCACATACCCATAGAAGGAATAATATGATATGGGTTGTGATTGATAGGTTGACCAAATCATCTCACTTTATACCCATTTGAAACACAATTAAATTTATGGAGGAGGGAAATCTCTATATGAGAGAGATTATTTTTATACACAAATTTCTATATGTTATAATATCTGATAGGGATCCTTGTTTTACTTATCACTTTTTTGTAGGCCTCCAGGAGGATTTGGGATCTTAGATTTGTTTGAGTATGGTATACCATCCACAGATGGATGACCAAATAGATAGGGATATACAAATTATTAAGGATATGATTTGTGCCTATGTCCTATATTTTGGTGGATATTGGGATGAACATTCAGGACTGGTAGAATTTTTTTATAATATTATTTAATAATCCACAATAAGGATGGATCCTTTAGAGGCCATGTATGTTAGGCTGTGTAAATCTCTGTTATGTTGGATGGTGATTGGTGAAAGTTCCTTGGTTGAACTGAGTATGGTTCAAGAGATAACAACAATGATTTATTTGATTCATCAGAGGATGTTGATGGAATAGAGCTAGTATAAATCTTATTATGATCGATGGTGTATACCATTGGAGGTTTTAGTTGGTTGTCATGTGTTCTTGAAAGTTTCAAATCAGTTGGTTTATCAGTGGCTTGGGATAAAAGGGAAGCTTGTTCCTCATTTTTTGGGACCATTTGAGGTTGTTGAGAAGTTGGGGAAAGGGGCTTACCATTTATAAATTACACCACAATGGATTTAGATATATGACATTTTCCATATAACCTAGATTTAGAAGTATATTTCTGACCCATCTTTGGTTTTAAGATGGATTGATCTTGATGTTGTGCCTGATTTGTCTGTGACTGAGAATCTAGTCATTATTATTGATTCAGAGACCATGGTACTTTGTGGGAGGATGATACCTTTGATACCAGTGCTATGGAAGCACGATTATGATTTACATGAGACATGGGAACCTGATGTACTGATGATAGAACAGTGGCCACACCTTTTTGATATGGAATATTCTTGATAGGGTTTCTGGGGACATAAATTTTTTATGGTGGGGAGGATATAAAACCCTATTAACTTTCTATTAGGTATGTTTTAAACCTTTTTGGTGGTATTCCCTTCTTTTTGGCTAGAAAATATCGAGAAGGAATTAGTAGGATACCTGTAATGGTTAAGTTAGGGTTTTTTTGGAATTTTCAGCAAAAAACCTATAGTTTCATTCAATTTGATAGGGATTTATAGGCCATGTAATAGTGTTACATGATGTGTAATCATCACCTGTAAGATTCTGTGAAATTATTACACAACATGAAATGTTACATGCCACGTGAATTTTACTAACCATTTAAATATTAACAATTTATTTCTTAATGAAAGGAAATGGGGTTTTCAGAGTATGTGGAACTCAACCATTACACTACATATAATTAGGTTACATGCATTGTAAAATCCTGAGTATCAGTTTTAAGTAAGATGTTCAGATAACATTCTTATTTTTCTCCTCCAAATTTCCTTGATCTCAACCTATAGGATCCTCCTAGAATATTTTAGAGATATCTAATCCCTTCGGATCATACATTCGACGATTTATCATCATGTTGGTTGCAGTTTATCTCTCCAGGTAAGCAGTATACCTATATGTTATGTATATATATATATATATATATATATATCTCATTTACCTCCTTGGGGTTTGATAAATCATATTGGGATTTATGGATCTAGGCTTCATGTTGTTGAAACTTGATTCTTGGTTGATTTCCTAAATCTTATATGCATTTGTTCTTCCCTAGCGAGTCTCTCTATGGGCCTTGCGACTCAGTGAGAAAGGTAGGTGGTTCTTTTTAAGATTGTAAAATTGATTAAAACATGAATTACTTATTGGTTTGAATTGATTTCAATTGATTTTTGAAAGACCCACTTTGATGTGAATTGGGATTTCAATTGATATTGTATTGATTTTGGGAAATCCCCCAAATTCCCATGGAATTAGAGATTGTTGTGTATTTTGAAATTGATGAATTTTTGAATTTATTTTGATAAAAATAGGTTAAATTTAATTGATGAAAAACTAGGATTGGTTTTTGTTTTAAAAAGAATGAAATAATTAAAAACCCATGTGTTGGTTTTTAGAATGATATTGGCATATTAAAATTGAAAATGGGGAAATTGTATTTTAAACTGATTTGAATTTTTTTTCCATTTTGGATTTATTGAGCACCTGAAATCTTGGGTAGTTAGTAGGTTATTTTGGATAAGAACACAATGATTATAATTCCTTTGAAATAGATTGATAATTTAAACTCTAACAAAATCTTAGTTTAGCATATCTTATCCCCGATGAGATATAGATGGGTCCTATTGATTATTATCCTGAGGGATGTGTGTAAACATACTTATCATGGTCACTAATATGAGATGTGTGAGGACCCTATGACTAGAAACTATTTTACTATAGAGCATATGAACATAGTTCTTGTTGTGATTGTTTTTATATATATATTCCATTCATATAGAAGTTTTTTATTCATACCTATTTATTTATATAAACTATATTATATAAAATGATTATTTAAGCCACGTTTGAACTGTTTTGCATCATTTAAAATGAAAATCATGTTTTTCCTTAAATATGAAAATGTAATTCCATGCCTATTTTGATTAAAATTGAAATCTTGTTTTTGTTTATTGTTATGATATCTTATTATGGAACACTTGGTGAGACCCTACTAGGTTTTTAGCTCACACCCTACCTTTTCCTTTGGGTGTTTGTATATATTTATCTTCAAGGTTTGAGTAAAGGGAAAGAGCCTCTTATAGAAGGTATATTTTCTTGATCCATTGGGGACTAGAGATATGTGTCCATTGAGATGTTGGTAAGTCTTGTCTATTTTCTGGTACTTTTATGATGTAATGTTTATGTTTTTTATATACCTATTTTATTTCTAGTACTAACTCCCTTTGGAGTTTTTGAACATACTGATATGTATCTTTATCTTCCATTCTATTTGTATAAAACTCGTTCCCACTTTTATATTTCATGATGTTAGGTGCTATTCCCCAACCCATGGGGATCAGGAATTCCATGCAGGTTATGCCATGATTGGGTTGGTTATCAAGGTACCAGGGTATTCATTCCAATTTATGACACTTAATAATTTATAGATAGATGATATTACATGTCCTAATAGAATTAGTCATTTGAAATTTTGAATACTGCACAATCTAGGAAAGAATCATCAAATTCCGTAGTTTCCTAAACTTAAAGTGAACCAAAATCTTGTATGTCATTCATGTATGAAGGGAAAGAAATGAAAATAAAGTTTTCAACCAATTAAATATATTGACACTATAATACCTCTACAATGATTTTATTTATATTTTTTAGACCTGTTCAAACTATTATTCTTGGGGGTAATAAATATGTATTTATTATCCTTAATGATTTTAGTAAATTCAAATGGATTTATTTTTTATCTCTTAAAAGTGAAACTTTATCAATGTTTTTCCCTACTATAAATTGGTTTAGAATGAGAATAATCAATTTATTTTATTCATCCATAGTGATATAGAGATAGAATTTAAGAATTTATATTTTTAATGGTTTCATGAAAACAATTTTATTTTCATAATTCTTGTTCCCTAGACCACCTCAAAAAAATGGAGTAGTAGAAAGAGAGAACATGACTATTCATGAAATGGATAGAACTATGGTGAATAAATACAATTTACCTATTTATTTCTATTTTGAATATGTGAATAATGCATCTCATGTTTCTAGTAAAATTATTATCAGACCAATTTTGAATAAAAAATCCTTATGAATTATATAAATGAAAGAAACCTAAAGTTGGATATTTTAAGGTTTTTGGTTGTAATATTTTTATCCTTAATACTAAGGACTATTTGGATAAGTTTGAATCTAAATAAGAAGAAGTAATATTTTTTGATTATTTGAATATAAGAAAAGATTATCATGTTTATATTAAGAGAACTATGGTTGTTGAAAAATAAATCCTTGTAATGTTTAATGATAAAGATTAAAAAGAGAATAGATTTTACATAGAGAAAAATGAAGATTATTTTAGATAATTTACTTTTAGAGAAGATAAACCTCAAAATAATATTCATGATGATAATAACACTAATTAAAGAAGTTTTAAAATCCATAGATATCACTCTCAAGATAATGTTATTAGACATGTTGATTATAGAGTGATGATAGAAAATTATTTAAGCAATTTTGTTCTTACAAATAGTTTATTTATGTTTTCATTACAAATTATATTTTAGAAGATTTGAAAGACTCTAATTCAATTTTATATACGTAAAATAAAATCAATAAATTTGTGGTAGATTATATTCTAAAATATTATAATATAAATTAAGAACATGAAGATAATTTAAAGATTGTGTTTAAGACCTTAAGAAAGGAGAAAATGTATTCCAAATTTATAAATTGTAAATTATAGCTGTAGAAGGTATCATTATTGGGATATATAACCACAAATGAAGGTATATCTATGAATTATTTTAAAATATATGTAATTAAATAATTTCCAATACTATCCACTATATCAAAGATTCTTAGTTTTTTAGATTAAATGGAAAGTATTATCACTTTGTGAGAAATTTATCACGACTATAAAATGCACTAACCAAGTTAATTTGGAAGGGAAGAAAGTTGCTCTAGATAGATGAATGTTAATAGAATTTCAAGGAGCTCAAGAAAGGGTTGGTCACTACAACAACAACAATACTTTCTTGAGTGTATATTAGAGAGGATCTTTAGTCTCTTATCTTTTTGTTTTGATAATTAAAAACTTGATATCTTTTTATTGTGATTGTACCTGTTTTATTATTTTTTTGGAATGATGTTGAATTTTTTGAGTTATTTTTTCTTATATTATTTCTTACATTTTCATGTTGGAATATTTATCAAATTATAACAACTTACGTATCTCATAAAAGACTTTAATCAACTTATGTTTGGTTTTATGATCTTCTTTTGTATCCTGTGTTTCAATATTTTTTAATTCTAAGAACTTACATATAATAAATATTCTTACACATTCTATTACATATAAAATTATTTATTATATATTGGTTATAACTTTTTATGTAATGAATTTTTGAAAAGTAAAATATTTCACACGTTGAAATTTTCATAATGTATATCTTGTTATATATTGTGGTTTTTTTGTTTAAAATTATAAAAAATCAATAATTTTTTAAAAAAATTATAATATATTATGTAATACTATTACGTTGAATTTAAAGGATTACATTTTTTAAAAGATCTAGATTTTATCAGCAGGCAATGTCTTACATTTTAGAAAGGAATTATTCGAAAATTATGAAGAAGTATTATGAAATGAAGATATGGAAATCAACCCAAGTCACAATTCTTATGAAGTGAAGTGAATGCCTTATAAAATTAATGAATGTTTTACATTTTGGAAAATATTATAAAATTATCTATTTATCTAAGTCTTATAAATTTTATAAAATTATTATTGTTTATAAAATCATTATGAATCAAAATTCTAATGAATTAATAATATTATGAATTTAAATTCAAATGAAGTGAAAGAATACCCTTATATAATTAAAGTTAACAAAAATTCTTGAAAATGGAAATACCATTATTATTATAGGGAGTGGCTTAAATGATGTTACACATATTCTATGTTCCTTTACATTTTTTTCTGTATATTAACGACCCTTACACTTATTTGTTTTACCCTTATAGAATTTAATTTTACCCTTAAAAATTTAGTTTATTGGATATTTTATTTAATACTTAATAGCCCTTATGGTTTTATGTTATTAAGATTATGATATACATAATGAACTTTATGGTTTATACATTGACTCTTTTTTTGGAGTTGGTTGTATTTTTCAATGTTGTATATTTATTTATCATTTTATATGATAAGATTATCTATCATATTCAACAAATAATAATCTGGGTATGTTTTTAAAAAATTAAATATTGTATATTCTGATATATTTTTTTTCACAATATTTAATGATACTTAAAGACAAAATATTATGGATATTATTGAAATGAAACACAATGAGAATATGGATATTAATGACGGATTGAACAAATTTTATGTAGTTAATTATCTTTTCTAGGAGAATATTTTAGTAAATATTTTAAGAATGATTAACACAGTTTTTATAATGAATTTAAAACCTATGAAGAAGGATAAATCTCTCTAAAAATAGATTTATAGAAATAAATAATTGACTATGAATGATTTTTTATAAGGACTAGTGTGGTGAAAAATAAAATTGATAAAATATTAGGAACACTACAATGGGTTAATAGCTAGACTTCATCATAAATAAATTTACTACCTGATGTAATCAAAATATACTATGACATCCTGATACTTGACTCTTTATCTTTGGTTTTTTGGTGTTATAATTATTTTTATTTTCCACTATGCGTTTTATGTGTTAGTTTTTGATTTTTCATTCAGAATTAGGAACCTGTTCAGTTATAACTCTATTAAAAGGTATGAGTGTTCTACTTATAACTCCACTAAAAAGGTATATATTTTATTGGGTTGTGACTCTACATTAAAAGTTGAGTCATTTTACTTCCACTAGAATAGGAATGTTGTAATGATTTGTGAATCTCATACACAATTCATTTATTATAGTGTGTGAAATTTCTCTTTCTTAGTAGAGAGAGGTAAACAATAGTTTTATGATATTTTTTTTTATCTCAATTGATAAAAAAATTGTGATCTTTATTTATTTTCTACTGCACTTTCATGTGTTGTTGTTTTATCTGAACTCTAATTTATTTTTTTAAAATTTTAAACTGGTCAATTCACCCCCACTATTGACCTTATCATCTATCCCAACCTAGGTAAAAAATTTACATAAAATAAAGATCTTGTGAGGATAATTTTTCTCCATTCTCACAGTTATGAAATTGGATCTAGTGACTATATATTTGTCACTAATAGTATCTTATACTTAATAATCCAAGGTAAAGAGTTAATTTTTTGAGATGTTAGGTATAAAATCTAATTATAACTGGATTCCTTGGAGACCACCATACTTTTATGGAAATGATTATGAGTATTTAAAAGGAAGTATATAAGTTTCCCTTAAGCACTTGAGTTTTAAAAATTGGAATATATTTGTAAAATGATACAAATTTCTTAACTCATACCTTGATTCCTTTACTAGTAATGATGTTTTAAAGTATGTGTTAAATTACAAGGATATATATATTTTATATTATTTTATCAATAGAAGTGTTTTTAGTCATGTATCTATTTGTGAAAATGCTCATGATATTTAGACAATTTTTTAAGTTATAAATTATGAAATAAGAAAGATGAAGAGAACCAAACTTGGCATGTTATACAAAAGATATTAAGAATTCAATACAGGAGAAGAAGAATTTGTTAACAAGATGTTCCATAGGTTTATGATTATTGTAAATTAAATGAGTGCTCTAAGAGAGTCCTTGGACAATACAGTTCTTGTTGAAAGAGTTTTGAGATATTATCCAATGAAATAGAATTAGAAGAATGCTATAATTGATGAAGGAAAAAAACATGAAAGAATAAATTCTTGACTAACTATTTGGTTCATTACATCAATATCAATTGTAACTTAAGAATATATTTCTAATTAGGAGACTTAAAATTAGAATGTAATTTATTTTAAATATAATATAAATGTAACTACATACTCTTTTGATTCTAAAATATAGGGAACCAATAAAGATAATGATTCTCAGTTAGTGAAAGGATTCTATAATAAGTGTAAAATAAATAAAGTCCTCTCAAGGATATTTAAAAAGGATTATTCTAGAGATGAATGAAAATGAAATAAGAAAATTATTTCTTCTTCTATTAATTCTTTAGAACAAACTTGATAAGAATGTAGAAAAAAGGACATATAAATCCCAACTATCCATGATTAAATCCTAAAGGAAAAGATAAAAATTACAAGAAAAAAGAGAAAAGATCATTAGTAGCTATATGGAGTTATACTGATGAATCATATTCAAGAAAATATTCTAGTACAAAAAATGAGTCAGATATCATATGCATGATAGATTAATTAAATGGGACTTATAATGATTCTCATTTTTATTATGATTATTATTCTAATATTGATTTTAATTTTGAAAATCCTAGTATTTGAAAACTAAATTAAAATATTGATAAACTTAAAAGAGATGATATTAGAATATATGAGTTGTATTGGGATATTTAACAAAATAATAGTGATATTATTGAGAAAAAATAGATTCTTATTCAAGAGATTTAGAAATTCAAAAATACAAATTATAGCTCAAGTGAGAAGGTTTGGTATGACCTCAAGATTACTCAAAAGTAGAATGAAAAAAATCAAAAAGGAGATTGTAACTTTGAAAGAAGATTTGGATATTTTTTTATAAGGTAAAATAATATTAAAAAAATTATAAACAAGGTGAACAAGAATAATAAATTCCATAGATGTATAAAAATTTAACTATGAAAAGCACCATTTTGTTATATTTTTTAAATATAGAATGCATGGTTTTTATAGTTGTGAATGTTCCATCAGATTTCCTCAATATATAGGACATACTAAATCATTTATTTATAAATATTTATGTTTTATATTATATATTAATACATTTTTAAAATCTATTTGGATTCTTAAAAATTATTTATCTAATCACATTATACCCAATGTTGCATGGGTACCAAAAATTTCCTCTAATTAGTTTTATAATAAAATTTATTTGAACTTCTAATCAAGAAAATTTGGTACATGTATAGTGTACGATTCATGCACATTATTAGTGATAAATCAAATTTATTATCATTCAATAGATGTAATGAGGAATTGTTACATTTAAAGACAACTCACAAGGTAATGTTAAAGATTTTAGTGAAGTAGATATTTATAACTCTATGATTATTTATAAAGCTTTATATATTGAAGGGGTAAATCATAATATAATTTTTATCACAAAATTATGTGATGATTTATTGTTTGAGATATTTTGAAATGATAAATTCCATGTTTTCAAAGATAAGTCTATATTATTTTATTCAAATAAAAAAATAATGTTTATTTTATTGATCTTGTTTCACTAAAAGATAAAATTATGAAGTGTGTTATTACTTTATTGAGATATTATATTTTATGGAATATGATACATGGTCATTTAAACATTTCAATACTATAAAAACTAGGAAAGAATCATTAAATTTCATAGTTTCTAGAACTTAAAGTGAGTGAAAATCATGTATGAGATTCATGCATTAAGGGAAGGTGGAGAAAACAAAATTCAGATCAATTAAAGATGTTAACACTATAAGACAACTATAAATATTTCATTTGATTCTTTTGGACCTATTCAAACAATTATTCTTAGTGTTAATAAATATTCATTTTATATCATTGATGATTTTCGTGGATTCTCATGGATTTATTTTTTATCTCATAAAAGGGAAACCTTATCAATGATTTATCCCTACTGAAAATTGATTTTGAATGAGAATAATCACTTGATCATATTCATTCATAGTGATAGAGGAATATAATTTTAAAATTTATAATTTTAATGGTTTTGTGAAAATAATAGTTATTTACATAATTCCTAGCACCATGATCAGCTCAGAAAAATAGAGTAGTATAAGGATAAAATAAAATTATTCATTAAATGGATAGAAATATGATGAAAGAATATAATTCAAATATTTTTTTGGGTTGAATATTCAAATTCATCATGTTATGTTTCTAATATAATTATTATTATACATATTTTGAATAAAAACCTTATGAATTATAGGAAGATAAGAAACCTAAAGTTTGATATTTTAATGTTTCAGTCCATAAAGTTTTTATCCTTAATAATAAATATTATTTGGTTATGTTTGATGCTAAATTAGATGAAAAAATATTTTCAGGTTATTTTAATATAATTAATGATTATTGAGTTTATAATAAGAGAGTTATGATTGTTTAAAAATTTATCCGTGTAGTGTTTAATAATAAATATTTAGAAGAGAATATTTTTTACTTAGAGAAAAATGAAGAAGATTTTGGGGAATTTAATTTAAGAGAAGTTGAACCTAAAAATAGTATTGAATATGAGAATTACCCTAATAAAATAATATGTAAACTCATATAGATAATCCTCTAGATAAAGTTATTAGAAATTTAAATTATAGAATGTTAACAGAAAATTATTTATGAAAATTTTTCACTCAATCAAATTTTATTTATTATTTTTTTATAAATGAAATTTTAGAATCTTTTAAATATTCTAATTGAATTTTAGAACAGAAAAAAAACTTAATCAATTTTATAGAATTTTTTTTAGAAATTAGTTGAACACCCTAAAGATTCTTCAGTTATTGGAACTAAGTGTATTTTTTTGAAATAAATTAGATAGAGCTGGATAGATTATAATAAATAAATCTAGATTAGTAGCTCAATGTTTTTACCAAGAAGAAGGAATTCATTATGATGTCACTTGTGAACCTATTTATATATTGAAGTCTATTAGAATTTTGTTATCTTATACTATAAATAAAGGATAGAATATTTATCAAATGAATGTAAAAAATTGGATTTTTAAATGGAATTATTTCTTAGTATGTTTATGATAAACAACAACATGGTTTTGGAAATGAGAAAAATTATGATCATGTTTTAAAACTTTTAAAGTCTCTTTAGGGAGTTTATAAAGTCCCTATAGCTTGTTATGAAAAATTATCACAGCATATTTTTAAGAATGAAATTTGGAAAGGAAAAGTTGACCATAATTTTTTTTATTAAGACATATTATAAGGATATTTTGATTTTTTGAATTTCAGTAAATGATATTATTTCTGGACCATCCAATGAATCTTTATTTAAGTAATTTTAATATTTAAAGATAGCTTAATTTTACATTAGTCTTATCATATAATTGAAATTATATTTAGTAATTTAGATATTTCAATTAGTTGATGGAATATTTTTGAATCAATTTATGAGAGTTAAATAATTAGTTAATATATTTAGAATTGACTATAATTAAATTTTGACAAAACCTATGAGTAATGATTCTATATTGGATACTGATATTGTTGGAAAATAAGGTGATAGAAATGTTTTTAGATGAATGATTGATAGTTTACTTTATTTGGTAACTGGTAGACCTGATCTTATGTTAACTTTATACATGTTTTCTATATTTACAGTTGATCTAATGGTAATTAATTTGAAATCTATTAAAATTATTATTAGAAATGTTAAATGAATAGAAAATTATGGGTTGTTTTATCCTAATATAACCACTTTTTAATTAAACAGTTAATCAAACTCTAATTTTAAAGCATACAAAATTCCCAGAAAGAGTACCTCTATAAAATCCCACCTTTCCTCAGGTAAAATAACTTTCTTAAGTGTCATTTTACTCTTTAATGGCGTTTTGAAATGTTTTTTTTTGGTTTGGTAAATAGGAAATGGGTGTTTGGATGTAAGGGTAATGCTTATTATAATTTTTGGTGGTTATAGAAAGCCACCGACCAACCAGTAGAATGCTGATAGAATGGAGTTCCTATAGGAACTACACTAATCATTCTATGGTTTCCTAGAATATTAAAGTTTCTCCAATAACTCCACCATTAATCTGGTGGGACTTCTAGTGGTGCACGCTCACTAATTACCACCACTGACTAGTTAGTGGCCTTGGGATGAGATGGTTGAGTAAGGGCGTTTTAATACTTGTATGCCACTGAATCCCCTAATTAACCTCTTCATACCTATTTATAAAACCTAATCTAATTAGGAAACTTTAAGAGGTTTTAATTTTGAACTATAAGATCCTTTGATCTTCTCTGTTTGGTTTTTCAATCCCAATTTGATTTTTTGTCAATGTTTTAGAAAATTTGATCGAATCTCATCTTGTTGTTCTTCTCTTCTTGTAATTAGTAGTGATTCTAGAATTAATTGTTGGAATATATTGATCATGTTACTCATCATGCATTTTTATTTTGGAGTCAAGATCTCTTATAGGTTGTGGTGAGGTGTATGTGATCTTTGAGATATGTGTTGATCCATCTTCTATACTGACCCTTTTCTTATGGAAACTCAACTCAAAGATTTATGAATCAATATTTATGGCCTCATCTAATTTTTTCAAGTGTTTCCTTTCCTTATAGGGTGCTTGGATTATGTTGTGGTTATTTTTTGAGAAAAGTATGAGTTGTGTAGATCTTTTTCTAGCCTATGATTCATTAACCATGAATTTTATTGGTTTTCTAAATGGTTTTCCACTTTTTTGTAAATGAAAGTTATTTTTCAAACCATTATGAAATGGTTTGTGAAAATGGTTTTTGAAGCATTAATTTGGGATGATAAATGTTTTTTTTTGAAAATTATCTTGTGAAATGTGATAATTCCTTTTGAAATTATTTGACATATGCAGTGCATGGGAGGCTTGGGTACCTAGGTGGATGGTTTAATATTGGACCTTTTCCATTGACATTTTAAGGGGGTTCACTTTCTGGTATGTTCCTTCATTACTAGACCATAAATACATTGGATCTAGGAAATTGATCTTAACATTGTAATGAGGCTCAATTTCTATGGAATTTATTTTTCTCTAGATCACATATTCATTAGCTTTAGGCAATTGAGATTTCACTAGTCTTGATTGTTTATTGAGGTATGATTAACCTTGTCAGATTTGACCTTTGTTATCCTTGGGGTGATATCCAATGTTCTTCTAGTTTTTTATTTCTTAGAATTTGTACTGTTTTGGATTTAATATGACATGATAAATGATTTGATAAATAAAAAAATGTTTATTTGAAATATTATTGGAAACTATATTATCAGGATTATTTGAAATAACTATGTAAAGGGGAATTGATTTACCATGCTTTTGAGATAAATGTGAGAACTACTTTATTATACCATGATTTTCATAAGTTGAGAATATTGATATTATTTCTTAGAAATTAGTTATAGAACACTTGGGTGGGATCCAACTAAGCCTATTTATGTCACACCCTACACAGTCCCTTAGGCATGTGTAGAATTTTTTATATATGATTGAGGAAAGGGAAATGTATAGTAGTGATATAATGATTTTATGTCATCTATGAATGGGTAGTTGATGGTGAGACTATGGGGTGTTTCCCAATCATCTCATGGTGTAAAAAATAATATTTTGGGTTTTCCTTTTTGGTTATTCTTATGTACATGTACCTTGGGTTTATCTTAATATCTTTATACCACTAAAAATTTCACTTTTTTATTATGAAATATTTATTTTTGGTTCTTTTACTCCATTTAATTCCATGTATCTCATTTAGAGTTGGGAAAAATGTTCCCCTTGTTCATTGTTGGATGCTCAGGTATTCTTTATCAATCCATGGAGATCAAGATCACCCTTTGGGTCTTTTCATAGTCTCGTTCAGAGCCTAGTTTGATGGGTTTTCCAAGCTGTGTCATGATAATTTAGTATCAGATCCAGGTTGTGCTCAATCTTGGGAAGTCAATAAACATGAAATAATATTATCATAATTTGATATGTAGGTTATAGTTATTGACTAACCAAATATTTCAACGATGAGCCTCAATTTACCATAGGATGTTGGGATGTGTATCTCCTGTGTTGGGTTTTTACCATGATCTCAATTTCTTCTCAGGTTATTTTGAGTTTAACTCAATTTTTTTCATTTTTTGATCATTTATTTCTATTTGGTATAAAGAAACATGCCTCCGATACTTATTCCAAGGGTTCCTTAGGAGGATGTCATGTGAAATGATCCTTAAGAGAATCCTCCCCTTAATCAAAATATCTTAGAAGCTATCATGAGGGAAATTCAAGTCGTGGCCCAGAATGTACCGCCCATTCAAAACCAAGCTGTTGAGTTGCATATATCAACTCTTGATTAATATAAATGGATATTACATCATTTTTTATGAATATTCAGAAAATTTAAAAAATTACATACCCATGGACCATAATAGTTTAGTGCCTTTGGAAACTTGAAACAAAATATTCTAACATGGTGAAATATATTCAATGTTTACCACAAAGATATTCCCCTTTAGTAATACTACTTAAAAAATTTATTTATATCATAGGGAAAGGAAACATAATAGATGGTGAGCTTAAGTGCTCAGTAATGCTAAATAAACTAGATACATAATAATAACACAAGAATAAGGGTTTGAGAACATGAGAATAACATTTGAAGATCATACAATGAATATCAAAGATCATATACATGAGTCATGGAATAAATATTGGTAGTTCATAGGACATGAATTATAAGGGATTCAAGAGAATAAGACATGAGATAATAACATAGTGTTGGAACCCTTATTTTATTGATAAAAAATATTCTTTTCTATTATATTAATGAGTTTTATGCATTATGATAGAAGTTTTTAATATATGGATGTTTGGTAAAATTTTGGGTAAGTGTTGGAAAGGTCCACCATCAGAGTCTAATAAACACCATACATTAATCACTGTTGAGGATGAGTCATCCCCAACAATGACTCAATGTTGAAGAAAGATCACCATCAATAATAAATTTTGGCTAAGTATGGGAAAGACCTGTTGTCAGCAATGTGTCACTGTCAAGATGAGAATTTAAATAAGTATATAAAAGACTCACTAAGAAAGAATGACCTACATTCAGACTTTACCTACAATAAATATATTTGGAAAAGTGATGAGATGAATCAGCATTGAGATGAGTCACAATTGAGACAAGTCACCGCTGAGACGAGTCACCGTTGATCATAACCAACTATCAACCAAAGACACCGTTGGCCTAACTCACCCCCATATTAAGTCCCTGGTAGAGTTGTCTCACCATTTAGATGAGTCACCTTCATTGTTTCTACTTTATTAAATTAATTTATTCTAATGACTATATTATGAAATTTAATGCTGAGAACTATTTTAATGATTATTCTTAAACTATTGTAGGTATTCATTAAAGGTTGTGTCAGTCAATTAGTACAAGGAGAAGATGATTTAGATGATTATTATACAAATGGATAATCCTGCATGTTACTTTTAAATTAAGAAGAATACACCCTCATGTGTATTATGAGATATACAATATATAAGAGATCTAGAACATCATAAGAACTAGAGATTACTATGAAGTGGTCCAATTAATAAGATCCTTACATGAAGCATTATTACTAGCAACTAACTATGAAATAATGAAAAACATCAAAACAATAGTTTATTTACTATATTAAAAAAAGAGAGTTTATGACGCTCCGTTTTAATGAATTTTTTAGAATCACAACTTAAGATTCTCCTTAAGCTATATCTGAGGAGTATTAAGACTCAGAGCACATCAGATAGATAAAATATATTTTTTCTTTATATTTTTTCCATTATCTTTCTATTTATTGTCTTCATATTTTGATTATTGTGTGTTTTATCTATTTATTTAACACACACACACCATCTCATGAAATTTAACTATAAGATACTAGATATCTTTTTAACTCTATTTATACTTGTTTAACCATATGTTGTGAAAGAGGTTTGTATGTGTCATGTGTTTGGTTTATCCCCACGGTTGTTGTGGAGGAGGTCCCTACATGGAATGGACAACTAGTTAGTTGTTCTATATACGTAATCTAGGTTATGGATAAATATTATTTTATATTATATACATGGAAGTAGGTGATTTACAAGTGGACATGATTATGTCTTGTCTTGAGACTGAACCTATTGTATTTATTCTGCTAGGTGTTTTATTTTGTTTCATTTATAATATTTAAACTAAATTTGTTTTAAACTATAAAAAAACCACTAAATTGATCTTTAATCTCAATTAGTTTTTATATAATGTTTTGATTATGTAAATTTATTTAAAAAGATAAAGTAATTTCCTTATATTATTTTAGATCATACATAATCAATCTTTGAGAGATATTTTAAAATATCTAAACTTATATCGATCTTCTATTTTGATTAATTGGGACATTTTAATTATTTGGGGATTTTTTTAAACTTGTTTTAATATAAATTTTTAATAGGGTACTCAATTTAACCCCCATCATATGATAATTTCTCTGACCAAAATTTGGTATCAAAGGTTTTTCAAAATCTTCTCAACTGTGATTTTAGTTGTGTTTTAAATATATTAAAATTTTGTTAATTCTAAATCTAGTTTTTTAAATTTTTAATAGAGAAAAGGGTTTTCTAACAAAAATATTCATTTATTTAATATAAATAACTATGATCAATGGGAAAAAATGAAAATGTACATTTAAATCATGGGTTTTAAAATATGGTATGTTATAGAGGATAAATATGAATTACTTAAAACTTCTAGAAATACATGGGATGATGCTACCAAAATTTCTTAAAACAATAACTAAAAATATATGAATCTTATTTACTATTCCTTATGAGTTTAAGAGTTTAATAAAATATTTTATAATAAAAAATCTTATGAAATTTTGGATACATTAGCTATTTCACATGAAGGAACAACTATTGTTAAAGAAATGAGATTAAACACGTATAAAATTAAACATGATACATTCAAAATGAAACCTGATGAGGTGATTTCTGATATGTATATCAATTTTAATTAAATAGTGATCACAATGAGCTCCTTGGGGAATCTAGTTTCAGAAAAAGATTAAATCATGTGACTACTGAGATGTATTCCAGAGAGATGAAGACGAACATATGTTTCAATAAGGGAATATTGTGAAATTAGTAAGATACCTATCAAGGAATTGATTGTGAAGTTGGTGATGCATGATGAAGAGGTTAAGGTTACGGAGAAGAGTATAATTAAACTAAGAGTAAATATGTATATTTCAATAGTAATTCATCAAAATAGAAAGAAAAGGAAAAATTTTAAGATGAAAGATATAATGATGAGGAATCACCTGCTGATAGTGAGGAGAAAATGGACCATCAGGCCATAAGGGTTAATAAATTATATGAAAAGAAGAAATTATTCAAAAAATAGATCTATAAGGGAAAGTATAATAATATAGGTAATTGGAAAATAGACTATAAAATATATTATAATACAAATGATATTACTTGTTATGAGTATAAGAAAAAATGAAATGTTTCGGAAAAATGTCATAAATTGAAGTATAAAAAGATGTATGAGGATAAAAATATAAAGTATAATAAATCCATGAAATCCACATGGAGTACCACTAAGGATAACTCTAGTGACTCAGACTCAAATCATGAAGAGAATCATGATAGATCAAATATGTGCTTCCTGAAAAACATATATGAGGTACCTATTATATATCCTATACTAAATTATGACCATTCTAAATATGAAAAAAATGATGATTATATGTTAAACTAGGAAATGTTTTAATATTGAAATATTATTAAATATACTGTTAACGATCTTTGAGAAAAATAAAAAGTTATGAAGAAACAACATGATTTATCTATAAATATTAAATTTGAACTTATAGTAGAAAAAGAGAAAAATGCTCAATTTTTGAAAGAAAATACTGAACTAAAATTCTCAAAGGAGGAACTAAAGAAATACTTAGAGATATTTAAAAATGGAATAGAAACTCTCACTCAAATACTAGGAAAACTAATTTCTCGTAAATATATTACTAGCCTAGGTGATAGACCTGGGAAAAAAGAGTTGTTAAGAGAACTTTTGTACATAAGTATAATTCTTGAAATTACACTACAAGTTTTTATTCATGTGGAAAAAATAATGTTTTTATTTCAAAAAATTTACATTATTATTATATGAAACCCATCAAGAAAATATAGGCTACTAAATCCTTGATCAATGACATATCTAGACCCAATAAAATATGGGTACCAAAATCATTCTTGGTATTAACTTTAATTTTTAGGGAACATTATTGAAAATATCCTTTATAAATATGTGGTACTTGTATAAAAACCATTCTAAACATATGAAAATAGATTTTTTGAGCTTCAAGAACATGATAAAGGTTTATGGTGGACAAGTCACCTTTAGTGACAATTCTAAATGAAAGATCATTGGCCCTGGCCAAATCAGTAACACTAATTAAAATTTAATTTATAAATTACTTTTTTTATGGTTTAAAATATATTATAATTAGAATTTCAAAATCATGTGATGATTATTTTCAAGTGAATTTTTTAAAAAATTATTATAATGTTTTTAATTCAAAAAATGATTTATTATTTACTACTTTGAGAAATTAAAATGTGTATGATGTTTATCTTGATTATTTAATTTCACATAAATGTTTTTTTTCTTAAGTACATTTCATAGATAATATTGGCTTTGGAATATAAGAATTGGCCACTATAACATTCAATCACATAGAAATATTACTAGCAAATGGTTAGTCAGGGATCTAACTAAACATTATTTCCAAAATGAAAATGTCTATAAGTGCTGTAAAAAAGAGAAACAACACACAATATCTTTTAAATTAATGAAAGATATTTCATCTTCTAAAGCTCTTGAGTTTATTCACATGGACTTGTTTGGACTATATAGAGTTTTTAGTTTAAATGGGAAACACTATGTCTATTTACTTAGAGATGACTTTTCTAGGTATACTTGGTTATTATTTTTAACTCATAAGAGTTGATAGTTCTATTCTTTTACCAAGAATGCTAGATCTATAAAAAATCTAATTGGACTTAGAATTAAGACCTTAACAAGTAACCAAGGCTATAAGTTTGAAAATCAAGAAATTGAATAATTTTTCTCACAAAATGGACATAACTATAACTTCTCTTCTCGTAAGACCCCTCACCATAATGGAGTTCTAGAAATAATTAATAGAACACTTCAAGAGATACATAAAAAATGATTAATGAATATGATATACCTGTCTATTTTTTGGAAGAGGATATGAACATAACCTGTTATATAATTAAAAGAGTTTTAATTAGAACCATTTTTTTAAAAAACGTATGACATTTGGAATAGTATAAAAACTATGGTTAATTACTTTATATTCTTTTGTTGAAAATTACTTATTCTTAACACTAAGGATAATCTTTAAATGTTTTAATCCAAGAGTGATGAAGGAATTTTCCTAGGTTATTCAACTTAAAGTAAATCCTATAGAATTTTTAACAAAATAACCAAGACTATAGAAGAGTATGATCAGATCAACTCTTTTCTTATTTCAAAAGGTTTTTCAAAAGGTATAGATGATCCTAAACTATTTATAAAAATATTTTTAGAATATGTTTTAGTTGTTCAAATATATGTAGATGATATTATTTTCAAATCTTCTAAAAATTTATTATGTACGTACTTTCAAAAAATGATGAAAAATGAATTTGAAATGAGCATAATGGGTGAACTAAAATTCTTTATTGGTTTTTATATTTTTAAATATAAAAAAGGAATTGTTTTAAATCACTTTAAATATAATAAAGACCTTTGAAACCAATTTGGTTTGGATAACACTAAGAGTAGTGACAATCCTATGAGTACCACCTATAAGTCATATCTTGATGAAGTTGGGAAATCAGTGGATCAAACCAGTTATAGAGGTGTGATAGGAAGTATTCTCTAATTAATTTCTAGCCAACCTATAATTATGTTTAGCATGTGTATGTGTGCTCGTTTTCAAGAAAACTCAAAATAGTCACTCTTACTTACTGTAAAAAGGATTTTTAAATACCTCAAGTATAAAACCAATTTAGGATTATTCTACCATAGTGGAAAATAATTTGACTTAGTTATTTAGTCATATGATGATTTTGATGTTTTAAAGATAGATAGAAAAAGCACCTCTGGAACATGTAAAATTTTGGGCAAGTCTATAGTTTCTTGGTGTAGTAAGAAACAAAATTTTGTTTCACTGTCTACTACTGAAGTTGAATACATAGACGCAGGGAGCTACTGTGCTTAAGTTTTTTAGATAAAAAACACTTTAATAGACTATGGATGCCAATTCTGACATGTACCTATAAATCGTGACTACAAAGTGCCATAAATATTTCTAAGAACCCTGTATATCACTCTATAACAAAACACATTAATGTAAGACATCATTTTTTGAGAGATAAATTTATAAAGGGTAATATAACTCTTGAATATATTGGTATTGAACATCAGATTACTGATATTTTTACTAATCCTTTGAATTTTGAGAGAATAAAATACATAAAACATGAATTATGAATGGGACCCACCATTGGAGTTTTACCTTCTGTTGGAGTCTACCCAACTTTAGAGTTTAACCATAATTGGAGTTTTACCCACAGTTGGAGTTTAACCACAGTTGGAGTTTTACCCACTATTAGAGTTTTACCCACCATTTGAGTTTACAAACCATTGGAGTTTTACCCATAGATAGAGTTTACCCACTGTTAGAGTTTTCCCATTGTTATTTACCCACCCTTGGAAACAACCTGCCATTATCAATGTCTCACCATTAGAATTTTAATCCACTATTATAATTTATCTTTACATTTTATTTAATTAATTATTATATGATTCAAATATTAGTTTGTATTTGATTTAAAAATCCCTAAATCCCAAAATGATATAAATTAGGCACTTGTCTAAATTCAACAGTCACTCCCTCACGCCTTACTCTCGAGCCTCACCGTGACCCTTTATCTTCTAATTGTCCTCCTTCTATCAACCTCAATTGAACCCCCAAAGTATTTCTACATGGTTAGAGTGAAGAGAGTCGTTGAATCTTCTCTAGATGAGTCACATCCATCAAAGAAGTATAAAGGATAATCAAGAATATTTCTATTGATCCAGTGAAACCAAATATTAATAAGTGTGCAGTGGTACCTAGAAAATAAGTTCATGTTGAATGGTTAATGTTGAGAAAGTCACTGGTGCTTAATGTTTTGTAAGTCCAAGGATGAGTATAGTGGTCCTCTAATAATTAAAGAAACTATTATCCTTTGTTTGTGCACCATTTATATCAGTATGTTGAGTATCGATTTTAAAAGATGGAGAATAGTTTAGAAGAAGAATAAAGGGACAAAAAGTTATTTTCTCTTCAATCCAATGGCCCAGATGTATGAAAGTACACTAGGAAGTTGTTTTAAATGAATACTAAGGAACTATTCCAAGTGATAGTGATAATTTAATATATGAATATAAATTGGAATATTTGAATAGATATGAGATAATAATAAGGACAGCTGCAACTGATCTTAATGGTGAATGTCATTTCCTCTCCATGTTTATTCGACATATGCTATGCTTAAGGAAATGTGATTTCACCACAATGATGTATCAGGATTTATATATATTATTCCTTATGAAAAGAGGAGAAAATATTAATCAATGTAGATACTTGGTGGTTCACATGATGGAAATGTGTAAGCCTTATTTCGGATCAAATTCCTTAATTTATACCAAGTTTATTTCAGCCATCTTGGAGTCCAAGTGATTGGTTGACAGAGAAGAATAAACATTGGTAAAATGTTGAGTACTTTTCCTTACAAAATTTATTTTAAAACTATTGAAGATAAGTTGGAACCCCTAGTAAAAAAAATGGATTGATGATACCGACATGTTGTTTGAGGATTTCAATCTTGTTGATCACCCTTCCGTACTGAAGAATCTTATGGATCTTGGCTTGGATCCGGATGAAGTGGATGAGTACATAGATGTGGAAGAAAAGGAGTCTTCTGCCTCTGGTGATGAGGAGTAGAAGTTTTCGGTGGATGAAGGTAGAGACCTAGACCTAAATAAGTGTTATCCAACCATTTCTTATGGTTATCATTGTCCTCCTAGATATCTCTCTTTCTAAGAGATTCTTTTAAAAGAAGGAAGCAGGGAAGTGGAAACAAATGTTTTTGCGGAAGAGAAGTTTAAGAGGAATTATAAATCCCATGAAGTGAATCTAAGTTATGAAAATGGTGAAAATAAGGAAGAATAAGAAGAACAAAATGGAGATGACAATGATGGTGGTTCTGACCATGATAGTACTGGTGGCCTCATTAGTACTGGAAATGATTACATTCCCCGTGTACTTGTTTATTCTCTAGGTTTATCAGTTGATTATAGGTCTAACAAGAGACTAAGCCTATTTGAAGATATGTATAGATATTTTAGGGATGAGAAGGAAGCATCTATTGAGGGGGAGGGATTCCTAAGCCTGGATAGTCACCCTATTGACCCTATTGATGGAGATCATGGTGTGCATACAACTGTTATGTGGAAATTTGATGAAAAGTAAGTTGATGAGAATATGGAGGTTGAGCCTAATATAAATGAAGCTGTGATTATTGATTCACCTATTTTTTCAATAGTCATTTTGAATGTCTCAGTTTTTGATGAATATGATAAGTATATAGGTTATGTCAGACTAGCCTTGGACTACTTAGATTCAGATGATGAGATTCATAGTATTCAAGTAGAGATGGATCTTAAGAGATAGTTGGTAGAACATATAAATGATCTAGGGGAGTTTTAGAGATTTTATTATGATGTTTCTTTTAGTTATGAGCTAGAACAGGCTGTTGTTCCACCTAATGTTCCCTCCACACCCTTTCCTGCACCTTCCATTTCATTTGTGTCAGTTGATGTTGTATCTAGAGCTGGAATGGAATCCTTTAGAGCGAGGTTTATCTTTGATTTTGGTTTTTTTGAGAAATAAAACACCTCAAGTCACTAATTTGAGTGAAAATATGAAAGGTATCTATTTGAGCTTATGATACATTACATCTAGCCCAGGATGATGCATCACATTCACAACCACAAAATAGGATTTTATCTGCGCTAAAAAAGACCTTTATCAGGGCTAAAAAACACTGTAAATCAAGCCACTATTAAAGGGGGGTTCATCTGCTCTATTTTTAGAATTGATAATGGAACCCCTTTATCAGTTCTATTAGAAGTGCTCATAAAGCCCTCATTTACCAGTGCTTCAACTAGCACTGATAGAGGTGGCCCTTTATCAGCGCTAATTGAAGTGTTGATAAAGGATTCCCTATCTGGGCATGATGTTTATATAACAACACACTCAATAACCTCCAAAAAATACAGACAACCAAAATAACCAAACCAGCAAAAATAACCTGCAAAAACTAGAAACAACCTGCTAAAAATAACCACTCATAGTATATATATATAAAATAACCACATACACGATGAGAATGAGGCAAAAATAAGCAGCACACATAAAAGTTTGGAAAAAAAATTCTATATACATTTAATTTACATCATGAATACAAAAAATATTCACTCAAGGTATATACCAAAAAAACAATTCTATATACATTTTGAACAATATTTCATAAAATTACATTTTCAAATATCCAAAAAACTGTTAAAAACATTAATGTTTTTTCTTTTGACGTATATGGTCCCCTCTAAAAAATTTCCTCTGATGGTAATAATCCCTAAAAAATCATCCCAACTCAAAAAAAGGTTCCACCTATATAAGAAAACAAATATTACATTAGTAATACTACAAAGAAATAAATTAAACATTAATATGAAGAATATTTTAAAAAAATGTCAATTTTTAATAAAAATGATACATTTGGAGTTATACTGGTCACACCGTGCGTCGTATTGAGGTGGGGTTTATTCTTACACCTTAAAAATACTGAAGGATCATTTCCCTAAAGTATCAAAACAATCGGAATTCATTTCCTCAATTTTCAGTATCTCAGTTGTGTTTTTTTATTAACATGTCATTTCAAACTGAAAACATGCAATTTGAGTCATACCAGTTTCATCGTGCATCAGTTTGATATGAGACTACTTCATACACATCACAAAGGACGTTCTAATTTCTATCCTTAATTTGGGATACAATCGGCGCGTGTTTTCTTGGTTTTCATGGAGTGACATGTTTTGAGTTAAAATGTCAATTTTAAACTAATAGCAGATAGTTTTTTTCATAATGGTCACATCATTTTTCAGATTGAGGTGAGGTTGATTCATACATGTCAGAACTGAATAATGGATTGTTTTTCTAAAATATAAAAAAATCCAAATGTGTTTTCTCAGTTTTTAGTATGTCAGTTCTGTTTTTACTTGAATTAATGTCAATTTTAAATAACAAGACACATTTGGAGTCATACTGGTGACACTGTGTGTTGGATTGATGTGCGGTTGATTCTTACACATAAAAAATGACTGATATATATTTCCTAAAGTATCAAAACAATCAGAATGAATTTTATTAGTTTTTAGTATGTTAGTTGTACTTTTTTACTAAAATTTCATTTGAAACTGAAAAAATTAAATTTGAGTCATATAAGTCACACTGTGCGTCGGGTTTATGTGAGAATGCTTCATACATGTCACAAAGGACTTAAAAATTGTTTTTGTTAATTTGTAAGACAATTGGAGCATGTTTTCTTGTTTTTGAATGAGTGATACGTTTTGAACTAAAATGTCAATTTTATATTGATAGTGGGCACTTTTAGTCATACCGATAACACCATTCATTGAATTTAGGTGGGGTTGATTGCTACACATCAGAAGTGACTCATAGATCTTTTTCCCAAAATAAATTAAACAATATTAATGCATTTTCTTGGTTTTCAGTATGTCGGTTTTGTTTTTTTTACTTAAATTAATGTGAATTTTAAATAAAAAGAAACATTTGGAGTGATACCAGTGGCATTGTGCATCGTATTGAGGTGATATTGATTATTAGATGTCACAAATTACATATATATAGTTATCCTAAAGTATCAAAACAATGATAATGCATTTCCTTGATTTTCAGTATGTCAATTGTGTTTTTCTACTAAAATGTCATTTCAAACCGAAAACATGAAATTTGAGTCATACTTGTCACATCCTATGTCATTTTGACATGATAATATGTCATACACATCACAATGGACATATGAATCATTATCACTAATTTGGAAGACAACTGGAGTGCGTTTGATTTGTTTTTAGTGCATAAAACTTTTTGAACTAAAATGTCAATTTTAAACTGATAGAGAACACTTTTAGTCATACTAGTCATAATGTTTTTCAGACTGAGGCGCGGTTAATTCCTATTTGTAAAAAATAACTCATGGATAATTATCCTAAAGTATCAAAACAATCCAAATGTGTTTTCTCAGTTTTCAGTATGTCATTTATGGTTTTTTACTTGAATTGTTGCCAATTTTAAATAACATGACACATTTGGAGTCATACCGGTGACAACGTGCATCATATTGAGGTGAATTTGATTCCTACACATCAAAAATGACTGTTAGATCATTTTCTTAAATTATCAAATCAATCAAAATGCATTTTCTTGGTTTTTAGTTTATTAGTTGTGGATTTTTATTAAAATGTCATTTCAAACCGAAAACATGCAATTTGAGCCATACTGATTGCATCATGCGTCGGTTTGATGTGAGAATTCATAATACACATCAAAAAGTACAAATGAATTAGTGTCTTTAATTTGGAAGAAAATTAGAGAAAATAATCTTTTTTTTCATTGAGTGACCTATTTTGAACTAAAATGTCAATTTTAAACTGACAGCGGACACTTTTAGTCATAATGGTCACATGATGTGTCAGATTGAGGTGGGGTTGAATCTTACATGTCACAACTAACTCATGGATAATTTTACTAAATTATAAAAAATATCTAAATCTGTTTTCTCTTATTTCAGTATGTTAGTTGTGTTTTCTTACTTGAATTAATGTCAATTTTTAAATACAAGACACATTTGGAGTCATACCGGTGACACTGTGTGTTTTATTGAGGTGAAGTTGATTAATACAAATAAAAAATGAATAATAGATCATTTTCCTAAAGTATCAAAAAAATCTTAATGAATTTCCTCAGTTTTTAGTATGTGAATTTTGTTTTTATACTAAAATGTCATTTCAAAACAAAAACATGAAATTTCAGTCATACTGGTCGCATCATGAATCTGTTTGAAGTGATATTGGTTTGTATACATCACAAAGGATTTAAGAACTAGTGCCCTTAATTTGGAAGACAATAGGAGTGAATTTTATTTGTTTTCATTGAGTTACATTCTTTAAACTAAAATTTCAATTTTAAACTTGTAACATACACTTTTAGTCATACCGGTCACACCGTTCATCAGATTGAGGTGGAGTTGATTCCTATATGTAACAATTGACTCATGGATAATTTTACTAGTGTATAAAAACAATATGAATTTGTTTTATCAGTTTTCAGTATTTCAGTTATTTTCTTACTTGAATTAATGTCAATTTTAAATAATATGAAAAATTTGGAGTCATACCAGTGACACCATGCATCATATTGAGGTGAGGTTGATTTCTACACATCAAAAATGAGTGATATATCATTGTCCTAAATTATCAAAACAATCGGAATTCATTTCCTTGGTTTTTAGTATGTAATTCGTGTTTTTTAATTAAATTGATGTAAATTTTAAATAAAGACACATTTAGAGTCGTACTGATGATATTTTGTGTCAGATTTATGTGTGGTTGATTGATACACATCACAAATGACTCAGGAATCATTGTCCTAAAGTATCAGAAAATTTTTTAAGTAGTTTCTTCTACCTGAAAATCAGTGAACCCTTGCCTATGAAATCTAAAAAAAAGGCCTAACCTGCTCAATATGCTCAATCTATGTAGTTTAGAAGGATTATGAAAAAAACCATTGATCCTTGTATAGTTGACATGGAATAACATCCTCCTTCTACAACATACCTTTAGTCATCCCAGTGAAGAACCAACTGTCATATATTACATACCTTCGAATGAATATATGAAAATTGGTTCTTCATTGGGTTGACTAAATAGGGGAACTGCCAATGTTCCATATTTAATCGATGTTTTTGGAGAAAACACCTTATCGTTGTTGATAATGAGAAGAGTGGAGTAATATATTGTGCCCGTTATGTCCCAATATTTCACAAAAAACTCAAGTTATGTGGAAAAACCTTCTAAATACTAGTTATCTTTTGTGTTCTATCAAAAATACACATACCCTGTAAATGAGGACCACCAATTTCTTTTAAAAATCCAATCAACATAAAATTCATTTAGTTCACAAATAAGGATCACCAAAAGTGATGATTTTTAGTGGGGTGTTTAGCCCATGAAAATCACAACATTACCATAAAGAAATAGAAAGATAAGTCATACTAGATTATTAAAGTCAAAAATATTTTTAAAGTTTTCCATCTTAATTCTATATTTATACATTCTTCCATCAGGTATGCCCTCCATTCGCTTCTAAGAATATCTATATCATCTTGTGAATATGACTGTTTTCAAAATTCATGGAAATACTGAAAAAATATAAATACACAAAGGATTAATAAGTATTTTAAATGAAATAGAAATTATCTTAAAAAATATGTCTTCATGGATGCTGTTTTGATCATGGAATATGATCTCTTTCACAAATTTATAAACATAATAACCACAATATTTATCGTTTGTTTATTTCAGGAACTGAAGAAACATTGAGAAAAATAATTAATTTTATTTATATGTGTTTGTATAGTGAAATCTTATTATTATACCCTGATTTGTATCTAGTCGTAGTACATGTCAGGTTTCTTGTCCTTTTCCCCTGGCCTCATTCCATGATGTAGACGATATTCACACACCTCCCTATCATAATAGAATCCTAATTAAAATATAATATAAATTATATAACTAGTTTTTTAGTTCAAAAATTTTGGATGTAGTGTATTATAAATTGAAAAATGCCATCATTTGTGGTTGGTTTGTTGGATATCCATGCATTGAATCCAGAAAATATATATTTGGAGTATCCAAATTGACCGCAATGAGCATCCAATGATGCCTAAGAACACAAAAAATAATAAGTAATGAAAAAAATTAAAATATATTTGACACGATTAAATTTTAGGGGTTTACCTCTGCATATTTGTTATTAAGAAGAGTCTTCATCCATAATTTTGCTGTTAAATGATTTGAGAAGGCCTGTCACTATTTCACCCTCTTTCTTGGAAGTTATATCTTTTTGTTCTATAGAGGTGATGTGAGGACTAATGAGTGAAAATTTATGTTCATGGGGAAATCCCTTTAATTGTTTTTCATATATACGCCTGTAAAAAACTATGAAGTGTATTTAGTCATAATTAACATAGTATATCAACTTTTGGAAAATCAAATCCTAAAAACATACCTCATGTAAACATTTACACCTCAGTTTCCTAACAAATCATAGTCGAGTATTTCAGTTGCACTCTCAACACCAATGAAGTCAAGATATTCCCCTCTGTATATATTTTCTTCAAGATCAATTGTGTGATTTACACCATCTTTTAACTTCGTATGTACATGAGCCTTCAATGATAATAAATGAGGATATAGAACTGGGAGGGGGGGGGGGGGGGGTTAAGGTGATTTGGGTATATTGTTTTGATCGGTTGGTTAATCCTTGATATGGTTTTTAACCAGTATTTAATTTCACGCCTCCCATTTGTCCATCTATAATAACATGCATAAGTTCATACCTTTTTTCATTAAATGTTTAAGTTTTAGCTTAAAAATTAAATTGGAAAAGAATACATCATTGTCGATATGTTGTTTACAAGATGTGATGACTATGAAATGAATGATCCTAGAGCTTGTTTGACCATATGAATATCTTTATCATCAATTGGAATATATAATTAAGCACTCATCTCTACAACTATAGTTATTAACACTCTGACATGATATTTCAGAAGTGGTCTACTATATAGAATGTCGTTCTTGATATTGAACACTGTATCCCTAGCTTCAAGTCTATGGGTGGGTGTTTATAGATATAAATCACAGTCATTTTCACCCTTTATAATATCGATACAAGAAAGTTATCAATGTCTAGTTTCTATCTAATTCACATTTCACAGATACAATTATTAGAGAATTGACTACCTCAGTTAATAACTGTTTTTAGGTGAATGGATCACCTCAAAACTGGTGGGGGGGGGGGGATCTTCATGCATGGGTTGTTCTTGATTTGTTTCTTATCTTTGCTTTCCCCCATAAAATTTGTTATCATATATCTTTGATATTTTAATTCTTCTTAAAACATAGCTAATGTTTCTCTCATCTTTTTCATTTCCTCAATTTTATCCGCCCTTGTTTTTTTTCAAAATATGTTCGGGGAGTCACCCCAAAACCCATACCTCTGACGCGACCATACCTTTTCGGCTACTTCAAGGCCACTGAATGTATGTCTGCATTCGGTATGGATGTTGTTGATTCTATTTAAAATGTCCGATATAAAATATTTTAAAATAATTAATCATTGTTATGTAATTTAAATTTAATAATTTTTTTTATTATTCCATACTTAGACATGTTTCCCACACATTTTTGTTTGTTTTCATTTATTAGTTTTCCATATTTAGTTACATGCACCTCCTTCCATAGCACATGGAGTTGGATGAAAGTGGCTATGGATTTGGAATTTTCAAGCTACCTATAATAAAAATAACATAGTTATTGTGTTTTTTTATGTCACATCAAAGTATTATGGTATATTCAAAATATGTACCAATTTTTTTTCAAGTGATGTGTACCATATCCTTGCTTTACGGTAGGAGTACACAGGTTTTAATGCCTGTTGTTTATTTGTAGTACTCAGTTTATTTTTCATAAATAAACCACTATTAATAAAAGTGATAAATACATGTAATTTCAAACAATGTATTACCAGACACAATGTACCTAAAAAGACTGCTTCACACAATGACAAGTAAATGATACCCACGATGCTTGGGTTATCAAGTGTGAATAAATAAGAGGTGGGTGTGGTTTTATTTTCCCATCAGCATATTTAAGATGATATTTTATTAAAAGGGTGTGAAAACCCATGTGAATCCTTCCAGTCATCTACTGTAAATGAACTCTACAAGAGAAGATGAAGTGTAAGTCAATTTTTCATTATTTAATTTTTAGTAAATTAAAAAAATGATATCATAATGTAACCATAACATCTCCCCACATCAGTGTATTAATCTCATCCACAACATGGTTCAATGAAGTTAGATCAATCTCCATGCATTTCTGAGTGACGATTATAATGTAACTACTAAACATGGCCATGTTGGGGTTAACATGTTGGCCCCAATTATTCCATCCAGTCTCGTATTTGATGCCATTCTAATTAGCCTTAATGATTTTTTTCTAATCCCTTCAAAATATGATGCTCATATTTTTTATAAATCATTGATGTTTCATCAAATTTTATTTCCTTGGATTCAATATCATCAATATGTTCCTTTGTATATAGAGGGATAGCATCGTCATGTGCAGATGGTGGTTGTACCTCTGCACTGGGAGCAACAATAGGTTGAGAAACCTGTTGTTCGTTTGCACTGCGAGCAGTAGTAGGTTGAGAAACCTATTGTGCCTAGGTATTGGGAGAATAATTACACATAGAATTCATTATCTTCAAAAGTGATTTAACATTTAATTTAGATAACATAAAAGGAGTAATGAATAGATATTAACATAAGGCAACAGGTTGAGAAACCTATTGTGCCTAGGGATTGGGAGCATCATCATGTGCATAAGTCATTATCTGGAAATGTGGTTTAACATTTAATTTAGATAAAAATAATTAGCAGTGAACAGATATTAACATAGAGTAACATGATTTATATTAGGAATAATATAACCTAATTATTAAATAATATTCTTTTTAAGTTTGATGGGATTTGAACCCTCTATCAAATATCCAAATACATTAATTGTGGTATCCTCTGACATAAAAAACTCCATCTACACTGGGACCACTGTAAAATGATTGCGATGTCCCAATGAAAGGGTTATTATTCTTTGAATTTTCATCTAAATCATCAGTGGTTTTTGTCGATAACAAAATAATTGACCAGTTTTGGTTTGCGGGGTCTGGAACATAAAATAATTGTACTGAATGTGATTCCATTATAAATGGTTTGTCTTTGTAACCTTCCTTACTAAAATAAACTTTCACAAATCCCAACTTATCTATTTTAAAAACACTTTTGTTATAAACCCACTTGTATTGAGAAATCATCACTCAGAATGTCTTATAATCCAACTCCCATATTTTTTTTATGATGCCAAAATATGACATATTCACTTAAATTAAATTTCTTTCCTTAGCACCAAAAAAAATGCATCTCTTCAGCCAAAAGTGTGACTCCACTACTCTATCTAGTACTATCTTCATCATGTTCATTATTATATATTGTATAACCATTAATTACATAAGCATTGTAAGATAATACATACACACTTGGTCCTCTGGCTAGCCATTTAAGTCGTTCTGAAATTGAGTATGGACTTTGATTTGACTCCTTAAAAATATGGTCCTGAAATGATCCTATAAACTGTTTATTATGTTTATTTGATATTTGTTTTTTATCGCTTGATGGATTAGAATGCCTGAGAATGTATTTTTGGGTTTCAACATATGGGTCAACATCCAAACTATTATGAAAAACATAAATGTGGGATTTCTCCTGATCTGTAATATTGATTGTGATGACCTCCTTTACAAAAATTTCATCACCCGCAAGTTTCCCAGTGTGATGAGATTTTGTTAGAACACTTATTTTCACACCAGACAGGTATTCAGTAAGTAATTCAATGTCTTCCTCAATAATATACCGCTCTTCAATAAAACCCTCTGTCCAAATTTGATTTTGACATACCCTTTCAAAAACACCATATACCTTTTAATATGGTACATGAATCTATAGTGCATAGGACCACATATCTGAATCTCTCTCATCAAGTGAACCATAAAATGAACCACCATATCAAAGAATGTTGACAGGAAAAACATTTCCAATTCAAATAATATGAAGACAATTTCTCTTTCAATAGTCATCAATTTTTTCGAGTCTATAACTTTGCTACATTTATATTTGAAGAAGAAAAAGAGCTTCATTAATTTATGACATACATTCTTGGGAAAAATTTAGCGTAATTATATAAGAATTATATCTTGCATCAAAACATGGTAGTCATGTGTTTTCAGAACTTTTAACTTTAAATATTTCATTGACATGATGTTCTTGATATTCAATAAATACCCCTCAGGAACCTTTATGCCATTCAAGAAGTTGCAAAACCGATATCTCTCCTGCCTGGAAAGCATGTAAGTAGGAGGAGGAAGAAATGTTCATTTTTCACCCTTCACTGGTGCCAACTCTTCTCATATTCCAATTTTAACCATGTCCAACCTAGCCTTAATTGCATCATTTTTTCTCGGTGAATTTAGAAATGTACTTATGATACTATCACATATAGTTTTTTCAGCATGCATAACATCAAGAAAATGTCTGATGTACAGAAAATTCAAGTATGTTAATTTAAAAAACTAATTTTTTTTCCAAACGGGTTTTATAAGGTTTTTCGAAAATGGATTACCAAAATAGTGTTCAAATATTTAACTTTATTAAACATTTGATCACCTGTTAGTGTATACGGTGGTATACTTTCTTCTGAACTTCCATTTAATGATGTCGTTCAAGATCGATACTTATGTCATCAGGGTAGAGATTTTTGATGTCCTAGAAACACATTTTTTGATGAATGTTTCAACCTAATTGATTATGTACCTTTTTTATAGACATGAAACCCAAGAGTTCCTTTAATGCTATATCATGAAAAGTTTCCATAAGAAGGAAAGTCATTTATCATCCCATACAACATGGATCTCAACTCGAAATATTCATTTATGTTAGAATCATACATCATAACACCAAAATCCATCAATAATTTCAAATCCTAGATCAATGGAGCCAGAAAAACATCAATATCATTACCTTATTGTTTTGGTTCTTATGTAAGCATAGATAGCTTGATGTGTTTTTGTTTCATCCATAACCAGGGTGGAAAGCTATAATTTACCTACATAACCAGCCATGTACTGAGAGGGATTATTTGAAAAAAAAGGATTAACTACATCTATAGATAACACAAGATGTAGGCTTCTTATCTCGTTTCCAAATTCAAGATACTCATGATCAATTCTCTTCCACTGAGGGGAGTCTAGTGGATGCGATAGTTTTCCGTCTTTATTTCTTCTGTCTGTATTCCACATCAATTTCCCTTTAGTCTCGTCCCTATCATATAGGTGCCTAAAACTTGGAATGATTGGAAAGTACCATGAAACATTCATAGTACTAGATTAATATTTCTTGTATCAAGAAAAACCAAACTTTGGGTATTCTCTAAGTGATTTTTGGTCTATGTGAAATAGTATACAGTTATTCGGGCAGGTGTGTATTCTTTGAGAGATTATACCCATAAATCATAGTATTCATTTGGCATTGCATGTTCAGCTTGGGAGGTCATTATATTTTGGGGCTAATGTCATTAAAAAGATCAAGTAATTTTGTAAAACTGGATTCACTCTATCCATTTCCTTCTTTAAGATTATGCAGCTTCAGTATAGATAACACTATTGTATATGTAGTGTAACTATCATACAATATTGTCTTTGCACAACTCTTTAACTATTAAACCAATTTTGGGAAATCAAGAAGTTCATCTTCATCTGTCCTTGTCATTTACTTAATATGATCTTCATCATCATGAACATCTATAACCACAACCTTGATATGGTCTTCTTCATTTTCCATGCTTGTAATCATATCAAATGATCTATAAAATGCAGTGTTATCCTAGTCACTGGATACATTATCTTTTCCCCATGTTTATTCCAACATTTATGACTTCGATCTATTCCGTGACAGACCAAGTGATCTTCCAACTCCTCTGGACTAACTTTTATTGAATAACAATATTGTAAACTCAAAAAAAAAATGATTTGAGAAGGATCATATGCATGATATTTTGCGAACTTGATGAACTCTTTCACTCCATCTTCATACTCTTTTTTGAGAAAATTGGCATCCATCCATTCTTTATTCATATCCATCCTATTTTATTCAGTGATATTAAAATTTAACAAAATAAATACACAAAACATTGATATAAAAATTAAAAAGGCCAAAAAAGTCATAGACTTTAAATCTCCTTTGAAAAATATTTATAAAATCACAGTTTAAATCCCATTAAAAAATCAACCATTTATGAAAATTCCGATTTAAAATAACAAAACCATTTTAAAATAAAACAATTAGTTCAAAAAATCCGTTATCAAAACCCCAATTGTTTTTTTAATCCATTATAATGAAATTTAAAAACAAAAAGGGTATGTTGAACACACATATTTTTTTAAGAAACATTTCAAAACACTTGAATCATTTTCAATGTGAACCCCTATGAAAATCACTAGATGTTATTGTCACTTAACCATGTCTAGATAATGAAAATCGTTGATGGCCACATTCCTTATATATCTCATGACACCCCCTATCTAAATCTGATCACAAGTTTTTAGTGTTCCTCCCATAAACCTTATGGATTGTTCAACCACTGATCAAGCATAAGGGGGTGTAATCAATATAATAATTTAATACTCTATATAGAAACACCGATCAAGGAACAAAATGTTATGGGATATACCCTAGGTACTAGTGTGTGAAGATAAAAAACAACACTTTAAATACATGAACCAACATATGATATGTGTTTCATCCAATAATAACATGATCCACCCAATTAAACCATACATAACTCATCATAATGGAACCTTCCCAATAGACTTATCTTAAACACAACTAGGGGACCATAGAATTGTGTGTACCAACTAGGGTAGCATGAATCAAGACCTCCCACCTTGACACCCAAGTTACCATAAACAAACAACCATGGAGGTGAGAAAGAAATCAAGATAGTTACTAAATAATTTCTCACACCTCACCTCCAACACCATCACATATAAAATCTTCTTTTTATATCATACATACATCATATAAATAATCAATAACATATAAATGGTGAAACAAGTATAGAGGAAATCATTAAGGGTCACATGAGAAATAAACCATTTACTTTTTAAAGTGAAAAATGGGCCTTCACATTAAAACCAACATTGTATGTAGACTCTCACTCCCCTCATTTAAATTATCTCCATTTCAATGATTTTGGAAGAACTTGAAAAAAAAATCTCTTTTTCTTTCAAAAAAATTCTCCAAGAACATTGAAAATTACTTTGAAAACCCAAAAAAGTCATAAGAACTAAATTTACTATAAAAACATTTAAATAAACCTATTAACCTTTTCAAATACACTTTTCATGAGAATCAATCTAATTTAAAAATAGTACATGAAATTATTATGAAAAACCCCTTATGCCAAGCCTACATTTAAGAAAGAAAATTTTAATTTCACCCAAGAACCCATACATTACAATAATTTAATTGAAAATAAATTTATATTGTATGCACATTCTGTGAATTATAAAATAAATTAAGAGAAAATAAACACCTACTTTAAACCTAATGGTAACCAACACACAACATGTCACCTTCCATGAGAAATAATCAAAAAGACAAAATCCCTAAATCCTCATGAAAAATGAATTTCAGTTCCTGGGAGAAGGAGAAACCTATGGGAAATAGATAAGAGAAGAGGTATAGGGGAGGGAGATAAAGGAGAAAGAGTGGGAATAATTCTTAAAATGGAAAAATAATTGTTTTCTTAAATAATTCAAAAAAAACACAGAACCCAAACTTAAGAAATAATATAATATTATAATTCTCATTTTCCAAAATAAATCATATCATAATAACATATAAATTGTGATTAAAATATAACTACATGGGAAAAAATCCTAAGCGGATAAATATAAGTGAAAATAAAATCTTTTTGACAATAATATTTTAAAACATTAACATGAAACTTATATTTAAATATTTTTAAGGGAATTAGATTACTATTGAAAACATTATTATAAATAGTTCCTAATAAAAATTTATTAAATAGACACAAATTTTTTAAAAATTATAAGTAAAAATACTTTAATAATGATTACTTTTAATCAAATCCTTAATAATTTAAACTTGAAAAATACATAATGTATTCTTGGGGAAAGGCCTCTACAATGTGGTAAATAAGATACCTTTAAGTCATGATATTGTAGGTGTGTGAGAAAATCAGTTAGTTTGGGGAAAGATCAATTAATAATCAAGTGATGTGTAGTGTGGTGATGAAATCCAAGTTTGGAAATTTGTTGTGGGTGTTAGCTCATCATGATAGTTTGTAATTTGAGTAATGATTAGTTGTGGTTTGTCACGACCCGTCCTTGGGGCCCATGCCATGACTACCCTAAGCCCGCCTCCCATAGGCCAGGGGCTGGCGACTAGAACCAAAGGCGTAAATCCCGATAAAAGGGAAGGCATTTCCTTTATATAAGAAAACAAACACCACCGAGTACATAAGCTAAAGTAAACACTAAGTAAACTGAGTACAAAAGTAAATGCTGGAAGTAAATGGGCCAATATACAAACCCAATTGAAAGTACAGTACAATTGGGAAAAGAAATTACAACAGCTGAAAAGTAGAGCAGCAGCCACCATGACGTCCTTCGGAACTCCCACCAGAAGGGTGAGTACAGATAGTCTCGTCGGCTCCTCGAGTCCGGCCATCCACTCCGTGTACGTCCTGCCTGATAGTCTACCTCCGGGTACCGTCCCACTCCACAAGCCTCAACCACGATCAGCTCTGTCCGTCATCTGCAACTAGCACAACGTAGTGTGGGCACAACCCGTGAAGGGGTGAGTATACGATACTCAGTAGGGACCCCGATACTCTCGAAGGTCTCCCAGAATCCATGAAGGATAAACTACAAAGGAAAGATACAATCATGCAGTATCAACCAACTCTACTTAGGTATATGCCCATACATATATCTAAGTCATGAATTCCAGTTCTCCTCCAACTCACGAGCCCAAGTTCAACCCAATCCACACAGGAAATTACAACCCAATCCACACAGGAAAGGACAACCCAATCCACACAGGAAAGCACAACCCAATCCACACAACATAGCAATTCAATCATATCGAAGATAATGATTGAATGTTAAGACTCAGATCACACAGGTATAATACTCATGAAGATGGGTGAAGATGATTGATGTAGCCTCTGAATCATCTCCCCTGCCGAACCCACATAGGATCCAGGTACAGAAGTCGTCGCTGCCGGACCCACGTACGATCCAAGTATAGTGACCATCGCTGCCGAACACGCTTAAGATCCAAGTACAGTCGTCATCGCTGCTGAACCCACGGAGGATCCAAGTAGATTCGTCATCGCTTCCAAACCCACAGAGGATCCCAGTACAGTCGTACTCACTACCGAACCCATGTAGGATCCAAGTACAGTCGCCATCGTCGTCGCAGTCGCAGCCAGTTCTAGGGTTCCCGCACACAGCACGCTCGATTCCGGGAGGGTCCGCTCCACAAGCCAAGGGGGTCGATACATCAACTGTCACAAAGTCCAGAGTTTATGTATCAAAATGTTTCGTCTCATCAATAGTAACTCAACGTGACACACGACACGTCAATCAGATGCCCGGTCTAGGAGTTATTGGATTTTTCATCTTAGGGGCCCTATTGGTTTTTAAGTTAAAACCAACCCGACCGTACTCCAGCTGCATCCAAACCTCAAGCGGAGTAATCCAAAAGAACCATCTAACTAAGAGGAATTCAGCATGTTTGAAGACCCATCATTCGGACGTCCGGTCGATAAGTTATAGGAATTTCCGCTTCAAGGGCCCGGTTGGTTTCGGGTTCGAACCAACTCGGCCGTACCTAAACTTTTCCAAAAGTTCTAGTGTAATATACCGAAATGACAGTCTTAATCCAAGGTTCCCAACGCAACTGATGGTACATTTATCGGAGGTCCGTAGCCCAGGTAATGGGAATTTGAACGGATCTGTCCGAAAGTAGGGGGTTCAGGCCTGGTCTGACCCGGCTCGTTACACCCTGGGTCGGCCCGAACCGGGTCGACCCGACCCAGGTCCGGTTCCGGCCATGTCGGGCTTGGCCCGGCTCAGAGCCGGCCGCGGGGTGCGAAATGGGGGGGGGGGGGGGCACGCCCCTGTGTTCCAGAATGGTGGACCCTACGGGGTCTGCCCTTTTTGCACCGGCCGAGGGTTTCAACCCCCGATTTATCCAGAAAACGGCCGGCCATTAAGGCCGGTCGGTTGGATTGTCGCGGGACCCTTCGGGGTCCCACCTCCCGGAGCACCGGCGGCCGGTTGTCCGGCCGACCCTGCTGGACCGCTGCGGCCTAAGGCCGTGGCTCTTCTTCGGCCGGCATGGCACGATGGTGCCGCGCCCCTCCGCCGCGGCTCGCTCTGGCCGCGGCCTATCTTGGTTTATCCAGCGTAATGCAACAGCACCGTGCACCACCTCCGCAGCCCACTCCGGCTGTGGTTCTCCTTGTTCCCACATGGTGCAACGGTATCATGCCGTATTTTCCACAACTCGCCAACAATGTTCAACAAGAAAATGGGAAGGAGAAATCGGCCGTGTTTGTGCGGTCTGATCTCCTCCCGTTACGTTGGTAATAATCGACCAAATTTAACCAACGAAGAACGATGAATTAAACATGGATGAAGATAACCCCTACCTCGATAAACGTTGATGTTTTCCGGCGACACAAAATATGGCATCGTGGGGTGGGGTTTAGAAGGTGGCATTGGCGTGCATCCAAGGATGGAATGACGTCTCACACTAGCTACAGAGAGATGAAGGAACAACACGTGGTCTCTCCTTACGGTGATGACGTTCTTCGTCGAAGGGTGTTGTTCTTTGCGGGAGTATGAAGCTCTTTAATGGACTTAGAGTTCTACCCAAAACTTAACACAACAAGCTAACCCCCAAATAAAATAAGACTCATCTTATTTTATTTTACTTTGCCAAGCATTTTAAAATTTAAATTCAAAACGCTTAGTTAATTAAAAGAAGAGTTTTAACCAATTAAATGTTGTGTGTTGGAATATTAAAGTGAGAGGGGAGTTACTCACATAATGGGGAAGTTAGAGGGGGTTTAAGGAATGTGAAAAGGTGGGGGATCATGTGGGATCCACCTCCCTCATAACCACACATGGGAAGTTGGGTGGTCATGGGCCCCACCAACAACTTCCCATGAGAGATATTAACTTCCATGGTTAAAATAAAATTGTACACAATTTTATTTTACATATCATTTAATCCACAATTTTTTATAAGTCCTCCCAAAAAAACGCACCTTCGGTAAAGGTTATCTTAAGCAAAAACTGGCGTTGCAGTTTCATCGATGCCCTCAGATTTTAATTCCGAGCACCAGTTTAAAAGATAGAAAAACCCGCTCATTCGTTCACTGAATGTACCCGAGCTAAACTTTGGAAATTGATTCCAGGCACACCGGGCCTCGGAATCGGGTTCCGTCAGAAACCGAGTACTCGTAAAATCACAAATAATTTAAGAAAAAATTTTCCTTGAAATTTACGGGTCTTTAAATGATTCATGAAAATCATTTAAATGTTTTTGTAATTTACAAGCCCATGTGAGGATGTAGAGAGTCCAACTATAAGGGTCATGTTTGGGTAAGTTGATGGTTCCTTGAGTTATTCTATTGGGTTCAGTGATGTGAGAATGCATGGGAGTTGTTGGAAATGATTGTGAGTTTCAATATTCAGTTGACAATGAGATATGTTCATCCTTATGTTTTGGTAGTGATGGAATTTCATAGTACACATTTGGAGTGGTGTGTAGGTGAACCTAACCTGTAGGTAGAGATATTTGGTTTTGTGTGTGAACATATGTGGTTTAGTTTCACTGGTAGATAATAGATACTTATGTACAGGTATCGATTAGAGGAGATCAAGAATGAATAAATGACGTCAACCTATAGAGCAGGGATTGGGTTGTTAGGGGAACATGGTGATGTGAAATTGTATGGTTTTTCACTTAGTTCATGGGTTGAATCATGCGAAAAATCATAATGAAGTTTTATTTAGACATCTACACTTGGGAAATTAAGAAAACTTTGTATTATTTAGAAATCATTTGAGAAAAATATAGTATTAATTGTTAATTAGATTGAAATGGTATTGAGAAGGAAGTCGGTGCCTAACATTTGAGTTTTTTGAATTGTGGGCATATTCAAGAAGAATATTGGAATCGGGAGTCTGATGTGCATGCTTAGTGGCCCAATATGGTCGAGAAAGACCTCTAGAGACACTTCTCAGGGATTATAAGTCCTTATAGGGGGATATTATAATGGGATCAGACTTTCTAGGCGTGTTATTTCTTATTTTCAGCCTTTATTTAAAGTGATTTTAGTTATTATCTTTTAGGGTGAAATCATTATCATAGTTATGTATATCGATACCCATTTGGTTATCGCCAACCCATGGTGATATGTAATGGGCTTTAGGCCTTCTTCCGAACAATCTTGGGTAACATGTCATGTCGACCCATGTTAGGTTGTTATATATATTCACTTGAATACTTCTAGGAATTAACATTTTCACCACAATATAAATCGCGCTCTCTTCTGAAACCAGAGGCTCAAGCTTAATCTACTACATGGCGTGATACTCTTTATTATAGATTTTAATTGTTAACCACAAAATTTCATAGCTCACAAAAAAAACATGTTATGTAGAATATCTCATAATTATTCTTTTACTAGAACATTATAACACGACTTTCTCCATCATAGTTTGTTCACATGGAATCCATGTATACTTAATAATTCACACTGAGATTTACTATATGGTATGGAAATAAAAAAGTAGGTAGAACCACCAAGGTCTTCCTAATCCAATTCACGAAATGTATAAACTCCCCATGACATGAATAACTCTTACACATTCCCCTCATAGAGTGTCCATTATTACCATTACATGAACAAATATTATATATAACTAGAAATATATATATTTCCATTAAAAAGTTCATGAATATTGATATACCATCTCCCATAGTGGACATGCTCCCCCTTTTACAATACATTTCATGAATATTATAACTTCCAGACCATTCTATATATATTTAACAAAATTCTAAATTTGAGTTTCAAGCTTTAAAAAATTATTCAAATATTAATGAATCCTAAAATATATTTATGGAGTAATCTTACCACATAGAATTATACCATCAAAAAATATATTCAAATGTGTCATAATTTAATATAAGAAACAAAATATTAGGATAATAACACCACTACAATACATTTCACCCACTTAAATTCATAAGTTTCAAGAAATAAAAATATTTATATTCTACCATGATGAAAACCCACATTGCATTGAATATTTTTAAGTCAACCAATTCAAAATATGGTATAGGCAAATTGAATTTTACCAAATATAACTAGTGCACAAACAAGGAAAACCAATGACCACAATTTTCAGTGGGGAATTTATCCCGTACAATTCACAAATCACCATTAATATCAAACTGTAATAAGTGAACCCAATGAGAAAGAGGAAAAAATTAACCTCGAAGGTGTGGTTAAGCACAAGACAGAGGTTTGTTCGTGGTATAGGAGAGACATGGATGAGGATAGGTGATGTAAAGGAGAGGAAATACTAGAGGAGAGCCACGATAAAGGAGAGGCATGAAGGGGGAGATATACGGGTGGAGGAGAGCCATGGTGGAGGAGAACTGTGCGGAGAGGCTCGGTTCATAGTGGTAGAGGAGTTAGCGGCTAAGGAGGAGGAGGAGGTAGTATAGGAGGGAGGATAGAGGCGGGGAGGAGAGGTGGGAGGAGAGGAGGAGGCGAAAGTAGTGGTAGGGATCCTTTTACATAAGATCTTGAGGTGTGAGAGGGAGGAGGAGAAAGTTATGGTTTACTTATAAAACCCAGTGATACTTTTATCAATGCTAGATAAAAAGCGTTGATAAATGTATGTTTTATCAACGCTAAAATTGAAAGCACTGATAAAACATGCCTTTATCAGTTCTTTTTATCACTAAAAAGGTCAATCTTTATCAGTGCTAAAAAAGTGCTGATAAAGGCATGTTTTATCAATGCTACAATTGAATGCACTGATAAAATATGCCTTTATCAGTCCTTTTTTAGCATTGATAAAGGCTGATCTTTACGAGTGCTAAAAAAGCACTGATAAATAGATGTTTTATCAGTGATTTTTAATTATCACTCATAAAAAATAAAATTTATTCATAATTATAAAATTATAAACAATATATTTATTACATTTATAATTTTATAAATATATATAATCAATATATTTATTATAATTTAATAATTTAAATTATAATTAAATATATAAACATGTATAGATATTTCTGTTTGTGTTTGTGTATAAATTATAATTAAATATATATATAATTTTATAATTTAAATTATAATTAAATATATATAAATATAAATTGATATATCATTTTTAGTTTTAATGTCATAAGTATTTAAATATATATATATATATATGTCTCTGTCTATGTATATATTCATTGAAGATATATATTTATAAATAAATATATTCAAAAGGTATTCATGAATATATATTCATCATTTATTTTTTTGTAATTTTATAATTATCACATATTTATATTTAATTAGTTATATATAATTATAATTATATATAATATATTTAAAAAGTAAATAATTATATATAACTAAATATTTATATTTTTAAATATAATAAATACATTTATTGTTTATTTAAATATATTTATCCTGATTTTAAGTATTTATGAGATGATAAAGCTTCATATATATAGGAAATGAATGATTACACCAAGTATATATAAAACTATAGTATATATGGCCAACATTAGGGTAAAAATTGAACATATATTTATAAGAAGAATGTACATATCAATTGACACATTCATTTGGAAACATAAATTTATTAAAATATATATATATATATTTAATAAGAATTATATATATATATATATATATATATATATTAAAAAGTATTTATATATAATATTATAAACATATAGTATAATAAATATATAATAAAGATATGAATAAAACTAAAAAACATAATAAACATAAATAAAATATAAACACAATAAGAATTTTTCTTTTTATTTAATTTATACATGTAAACATTATTTTTGAATATAATTAAAATATTTTTATATAAATTAATAATATTTTCAATTAAAAACATTTATCAGCTCAATTATTAGTGCTAATAAAGGGTTGATTTACCAATGCTTTTTCCCTATCACTGATAAAAGTCACCCTTTTATAAGCGCTTTCTGATTAGCACTTATAATACCTGAGCGCTTCCCTTGCCCACATTTGTGGTAGTGATTCAAGAAGTGGAGATAGAAAATAGTAGGTTATAAAATGAGATAGGTACCTTGAGGTCTACAGTGGATGAGATGAGATCTTCTTTTACAGATTCTATAGATTCTTTGTTAGAGAGGGTAGACAACCTTTATTCCATGTATTTTACCTTGATTGATCCCCCTTCTCTTGATGTTGAGTTGATCATGTTAGTTGTTAGATAAGAGATTCATGCTGTTCAGGTGATGAACCTGACATTCTTTAGGAAAGTTTGAGACAAATATGGCATAATAGTGATCATGTTCATATGATGGATAGATAATATATGAATGATATGAAAGATGATAGAGATAAAATTACAAAGGCTATAAAGTATTATCTATCTTGATTTTATACTAACAATGAAGTAAACTCTCAATTCAAATTTGTTATTGAGAAACTTAGAATGACTATAGTCACTCAATATTTAAAATAAAAAGTTAATCAGATGAAAGTGATTACCCTAGCACTAAATTTTTTTATGTAGGAGATAAAGGACTTTTTTAGTGTTACGGAAAGTCAAGAAATATTATTACAGACTTCATAAATCTTATGAAGACCTTTCTTCATTTTTATGATACTATAATGTTGGATCATGATGCCATTTGATTTACTACTTATTTCACCCTTCTAGGTTTTGATCCAGAGTTTCTTAGACCAGGTGTAACCCGATGTCCCAATTCACCCTTACTTACTCATTATGATCCTTTAAGTCTAAATCATAGAGAAGCTTTCCATTATCTCAGACCTATCATTTTCAAAGATAATCCTTCTCTACATGTTTTTCCTACAACCATCCCTATAGTTACTTTAGATTCACCTACTGAATCTTATGATTTTGAAAATGGGAAAGGGAAATGCTTCACCTGTTCCTACTATCTAGGCTAAAAATAATTGATATTATAATTTTGGTCTTTGATAGGGGTTTTGTATTATTTTTTGTTGTATATCCTTTTTTTGATTTACTCCAATTTTCTTATTTAATGGAAATTATCTTATTATTTATATTCTGTTTCTTTCAATTTTAGGATTTATTTTCACTTTTTGATAATCCAAAAAGGGGGATAATGAATCTCTGACATGGTATTTATTTATTCTTTTTTACAGTTATGTTTTTTTGTTTAATTTATTCCTTTCATACCATCTTCTCTTTGATACCATCGTTTTTTAACTACCACTGATACTGCTTACTATTTATCTACCTTTGATACCATATGTATTTTCTTTATTAACTATCTCTGATATAATTTTTTACGTAACATATTTGATACGATTATGATCAAACTCTCACTATAGATTTTTAAAATTATAATCTGATCTATTTTAACTCCACGTTTTATTCTATATATGGTTTATAACAATGTTGTGATTTTTGATCATAAAAAGGGGGAGATTGTTGGAACCCTTATTTTAATGATCACAAAATATTTCTTTTTCTATTATGTTAATACTTTTTATGATTTATGATAGAAATTTATAATATAATTTAGTTTGGATTTTTTTTGGCTAAGGCTTGGAAGGACCCACCATTATACACTACTCATTGCTAAACAAGACTTGCCATTGAGGAAGATTCACTGCTTGCAATGACACAACATTGAAAAAGACTCACCATTAGGAAATGTTTTTGGTTATTTATGGGTAAGAACTACTGTCATCATTGAGTCACTATCATGATGATAATTTGTATATGTATGGAAAAAAATATTACCACCAGAGAATGACCTACCATCAGAATTTACCCACTACTAAGAAATTTTTCAAAGTGATAAGATGAATCACCATTGAGATGAGTCACCATTGAAGAAAGTCACTGCTTGGATAAGTCACCAATGAGAATGACATATCATCAACCAGAATCACCATTGACCTAACTCACCACCAGCTTAAGTCACTGCCAGAGTTGTCTCACCATTCTAACAAGTCACCACCACTTTTTTTACTTTATTTAGATTAATTTCTTATAACGGTTATGTTTTTGAATTCAATGATGAGAATTATTTTAATTATTATTCATAAACTATTATAGGGATGCATTAAAGGTTGTGTTAGTCGATTAGTTTGAGGAGTGTAAGATCTGGATGATTTTTCTTCAAACAAATACTCCTGCATGCTAATGTTAAATTAAGAAGAAGAAAACCTCATGTGTATTGTGAGATATACAAGATATAAGAGAGCTAGAATATCTTAAGAACTAGAGAGTGTTGTGAAGTGGGCCACATATTAAGAGATTTACATTAAGAATTCTTACAAGAAACCAACTACATAAAATTGAGGAACATATTACATTCAGCTTCTTTCCAACAATCAGAACAAGAGAGTTTATGATGCTCTGTTTTACTTTAATTTTTAGAAGCACAAATCAAGATTCTCTTTAAGATACATCCGAGGAGTCTCAAGATTTATAACACCTCTGATGAATAGACTCTATCTCTTCTATATATTTTTACTTAATATTTCAATATATTGTCTTTAAATTTTGAGTAGTGTGCGTTTTATCTATTTATTAAACACACACACACACTGTATCCTTCACTTTAATAGGAAGATAATAGATATCTTCTTAACTCCGATTATACTTATTTACCCATGTGTTGTGGAAGAGGTCCCTATGTGACCTACAATTGTTTTATTCCCATAGTTCTTGTGGAATGGGTCATTTTGTGGTCTAGATAGATGGTTTGTTATTATATATATACGATCTAGGTTGTTGATCAAGATTTTATTATATAATCTGCTTGAGAGAAGATGATTTCCAAGTGGAGGGGATTATGTCTTGACTTGAGATTGAACCTCTTGAATTTATTCTGCTGTGTGATTTGTTTTGTTTCATTTCTAAGTTTTAAACTGAATATGTTTTAAATTGTAAAAAAATCACTACATTGGTAGTTAATCTTAATTAGTGATTATATAAGGTTTTAATTAAGTAAATTGATTTCAAAAGTTAAATTAATTTCTTTATATTACTTTAACTAAGAAGTAATCACTCCTTGAGAAATATATTAAAATAAATAATCTTATATCATTATGATATTTTGATTAATTGGGTTATTTCAATTATTTGGGGGATTTTATTTAAACTTTTTTTAATCGAAATTTTTAATTGGGTACTAAATTAACCCCCTCTTGAGATACTTACTCCTACAAACATAGAGGAATAAGAGATATATTTTGTGGTAGACACATTAGAAAATAAAAATTATTTCCATAATAGTAAAGGATTAATTCCAAGTCCATATCAATGGAATGGGTTCACTCCACAAACCATCTTATTAGTCATGATTCACTCTCATGACCATCTTAGTAGTCAAGGTTCACTCCCAAGATCATCTTAGTGAACACATTCCTTTACAAAACAAAGTTCACTCCCCATTCTATCCATGTTTATCTGACGAGATATAAATCTTTACCCAATGCATTGGAGGGAGTTATAGGTCCCACACATATCATAATGAAATCATACATAGATGTACCATAAGATCATAAACATTTATATCTTAAAAAATGAAATGAAATGGGTATCTATTGGGTCATGAAATATTTTCATACAAGATCAAAATGATTTCATGAATTTGAAAATGGGTAGAAATAAACCTGAAGAATAGAAAAAGATTCAAAGGATAGAGAATATTAAGCACAAAACAATACATAGACTGTCTCTCTACAGACTAATACTCCGCATGGCATACTACAGTTCCATGAAGCGTTCACAAATGAAATAGTTCATGGATGGAGGCGGTTCTACTAGTTCCCGCAAATGAAACCAGATTTGTTTACAGGACCGAGGTAGTGATTTATTCCCCCATGGAAAAATATCCCCCAGAAACTATTTAGTTCATGGGATGAGGTGGTACCCCCAGTGCCCATGAATGAAACAAAGTAATTTGTGGGGTTGAGGTGGTGATTTTCACTCCTGAAAATTATGCCAACCACTAAATAATTCATCCGTGGGTTGGGTCACCCTCCTTGGGATCCTGCAAAAGAAGGATCATGACCCACTATTAAAGACTAGCCATACCGATATTCATTCTCTACATTCACCGATAAATAGACCCTGAGGAGGAAAAAATGGGACACAAATGAGGAGAACAAATAGAAGATGGGAAAATTAGATGAGCAATGAGGTAACACAAATTTCAGAGCCTCTCCCTAAATTACCAAAAGGTAAAAGTCTTCCAGATACTAGTAAGGAGGAAATAATAAAACATTTGGTGATCCACGAAATCAAAACCCATTGCAGAAAAAAAAAATTTATAGGACATAAATGGATGGAAACTTTGTGGACATGCACCCTACATAGAAAAACGCTATGTGGGTGGAACCCTTCCCCACATTTCAAAATGCTACATGGGAGGAACTCAACCCCTCATAGTAACATGCGATATTGTGGGAACCCTAGACCACATAGAAAAACGATTTGTGGGTGGAACTTAGTCCTGCGTAGCAACACGCTACATGAGCGACACCCTCACCCGCATAGAAATAGCTACGTGGAGGAACCCAATCCTGCCTAAGAACCTGTTTTGTGGAATGGGGTATCCTAGGGCCTTATACACTCCTTCTACCATCACTCCGTTCCATCATGGCATCGATCCTCATGTTGACACATCCCCAAACCATTCTAACTCCATAATTACATGGCCCATTCCAAATCCACCTAACATGTATGATATGATCATATGGAATATTAGAGTTCCCTTTCGAGTTTACATACCTATGGTAAGTGGAGTCACATGTGTAATCTCCACAATATGGAGGGCCATCAAAATTACCACCAGTTTACATTCCCATGGTAATGAGGGTTATGACCTTGGAGTTCTCACCTAAAACTCCATGTTCTAAGGATTGAGGGGAACCACTACCCTTTCCCTTAGATGAGGGCTAGTGTGAAACATTACTCTCTTCCCTGAAACCAATTGTAGGGAATCCCTCTTGAAGTAATCCACTAGCCTTTCAAATGGGAGGTGATACTTTTCTCCTCTTTTATAGCCCATGACATAGCTGGGTGGATATCTATTTGTGAATATACTGGATATAAAAATAAAAGAGGAAACATGTACATTCAATGCCCTCTCCCTCTCCGTTTGGGATCTAACACCATCCATCAGTGGATAAAGTGGGACATGTGATCTACAGATCTAATTCTTCCTCTTTCTTACACTAAGCATGACTCACATGGGTTTAGAGGTTAGTGTTGATCATCCACATGGTCCCAAAACCCAAATGGGCTTCCTATACGGTGTAATCCCCAATCATATCCAACCACATGTGCCTTCTATACGGTGTAAGCCTTCGAAACCCTACCTCAACATTCAAAGGGACATATTCCGAATAAAGAAACACCAAATGGGCTACTTCCACACATAATCCCCAACCATATTTTCTATGGACTGCCTATTCAATATAAGTCCCAAAATGTTCCCCCATAAAATGGGTAGCTTTCATGCATAAGCCGCAACTTACCGAACTGCATGGTCTACGATTCCCAACGAACTAAGATACATATGAAGCCTCCCTGAGGTCCAAACCCACCACCTAAATCAACTCTAATGTTCTCTAGGCCCCATACACAATAGTTTCATACCTACCTAAGAGACCACATCTCTTCTAGGTCCCTCAGGCCACCTTAGTGTTAGTCCAATTCCATCCTTGAATAGACACATTTCACCTGGAAGTCCTTGTCACATGATGTTAAACTTCATTGTTGATTCCTTGTCACATGACCATAAAAGGTGATTTTCCCCATTAAGTGTCATCTGACTATGTGGGTTCTAATTAATCTCTTGAGGATATGTAGGAAGCCCATATTGTGGGTTTGATCCCAATATACAAACAACTTCTTCCCCCTAGATGATGGTTAACTCCATAACACCTCACCATGTGTCTTAAAACCAGCATCATCCCAATAAATGACCAAGGAATACCTGATATTTCAATAAAAGGGTAACATTGATGGGGAACCTCAGATACATACATATACCTCAATTGATTGAGAGCCTCAGATATGTACAACTGATTCTGAACCCATGCTTACCAATGATTGATCATTACCTCAGAGTAATACATAATATACAAATTTGGGAATGAACCAAGGATTTGTGAACATATCATAAATCTATAAGAGAGTCCAGGAATAGTTAATAGTACCCCCACCAAAAGGGTGTGATGAGCCTGACTTCCCATCAAATCGATAAATGTGAGTTCTTAAGTATCATTGGCCAAGTTCCACAATAAACACCTTCTTTTGGAAAGCAGTTCCATGAATCATGAATATGAGAGTTGTTGGTCATTTTTGGTTGAATGAACAAAAACTACTAGAGACTGTTAAAATATGTTGCACCCAACATTATTGATTTCACACCATTCAAAACCTTTCAATCAACATCCTATGTGTAAATGGTTTCCATCAGAAACTAAATGGTAAAAAAACATTAAAAACTTGAATGTGGCCTCCCCTTAAATAAAAAAAAGGATGCACTACCTAGTCATTTTCAGAACATTTCATTCTTGACCTGAACACACTATCTTCAAGGGAAAAAAAATTGTGAAGCCAACGTAAATCCTTAAACAATGTGGATATTTTGTCCCACATTAATCCCATTTCAGATCCAAAATGGAAGAGGGAGAAGTGAGACAATAAATTACTTATGGAGTCATGAGATGCTACTTTTATGAGGTTTTTTCTGTATTTATCATATACCTTGAAGGAACTCTTCAGTTCTTACTTCGATCTATTAGAATATTAGCAGTTTTCATAGACACATGCACTAGCCGTAACACTAGTCGGGTCCTCCACAAATTAGAAGACTCCATATCCCACCCAGTGTCTTCAATGCTAGGTATCGAATGAACTGGTTAGGGAGTACCACCAGAATGGTACTCTCCCCACCTTGAGGTAGCTAGACAAGCCTTCCGGTCCATGAAGCCTCACTAGCTATCTGCCTAGTGATTGTCAGCAATCTAAAACTAGGTGTCCCCGATAGCTATCACTAATTGTGTCGGGTGCCTTTACCTAGAAAATGATAATGAATTCCTACCTTACCATAGTGAGGCTAATGAAGTTTTCACTGATGAATTTATCCCAACAACACATAGGTCCATCCCAAGGGCTCCTATCGTAAGTCCTCACCACCAAGGCTATGCGGCCCAACATCCTCATTTTGTAGAGGATATTTCTCTATAGTCCCTAGTCCAAAGGACCTAGTTCCCTAGAATATCTTGGGAATGGTGATGACTATACCATCAAGAATGTACCATTATCATTATTCATGTTGAGGAATTCATCTTGGAAAAAATAGTGGAGACCTATAAGAAGATGTACATTATCGCTCACACTTACAAATCCCAATAGCCAAATAAGACAAAATATTATGAGTAGGCACAAATTATAACGACTTCACACCAAGTCCAGCATGAAAATTGGGCGGAAAATTATAGAAATATGCATATCCCTGCCAATGCATGTCCATCCCGCCAGTCAAATATGATGGAAAATGAGCAGATGAAAATCCCTGCTCACAAATATGAATCCCATTAGTCAAATATGGTGGAAACCAATACATATATGAAAATTATTTATTTTATTTCTCAAGCCTACTATGAAAATACAATGGAAAACCCAAACACAAGAAGAGATAAATTCCTACAAATTCACATCAATCCCAGTAGTCAAATACAATGAAAATCAACTAGCAGATGAAAATACCTTCTCATCTATATCAATCTCATCAGTTAAATAAGGAGTATAATAGATAAAATAGATGGTGTATCCTAGTTGAAAATCATGGGAAAAACCATATCTATGCCCCCACATAGGAGAAATTTTAGTACCTACTGGCAAGAAATAGAGGACCAGAGAAGAGACACATTCCTTCTCCGACATCAGAATGGGTATATATTCCTATCCCAACCCATGATGTCTCTGAACATGTATTGGAAATGATGGATGATCAAACATAAATCCCTGAACATATCCGTTAAACCATCCAGTATATCATCATGTTGATAGAAATAACAAGGATTCAGGCCAAAAACCTACCTCCCCAAGCGGGGTGACCAATCCACGCAATATGGTGGTCACTCCAGAGCACACATGAATCCTTGTTCTCATCTAGGAGGGTTGTGGGAAATATTCTATGATAAATGGACAAAAAGTTCTAGGAAAAATACTCTTTCCAACTGGGGGACAACAGTACACTACGGTGGTCACTCCAAGGAAGGAATATATCCCTCCCAGAACATAGGATGATCGCCATAATATCTTGGTTGTACCATGAGATCCACTCGAATGGGAACTCATATACAAAGGATATCACCTATAGCAAGAGGCCCCAGACTCCAACAAGAGAGTGACAAAAAATTAATCACTCCAAAGGAAATGAGAAATTAAAGATAATATTCATGCAATTACTCTGCTAAAAGTTGGAGTTCTTAATCCCATTGAACACCCATCAATTTTGAATCAAGTTCTTGTTGATTTTTTTACCAAATTACAGATGTGGAAGTAGATGTTTTTAAGGTACCTCCTTTAATATTGTTACGAGCATCTCTGGAGAACCTCCCTAGAGGACATATCATTAAGGATTACTTTGTGGGAACAAAAAAATCAATCATGACATCTTAAATCCTGATGATAATCACAGTATCTCTCCTCTATGCTAGAAAATCAAATAGTAAGAAGGTCTTCCCCCTTGATTTCATCCAACCTGAAGGTCCTCCATAGGGTATAGGCTACAAAAAGTCTCTTTATAGTTGGACACCGAGCTATGATGGTAGTCCTCTCCATAATGACATGCATTGTAATATTACTCCTCATAACAACACCTTATTATAGTGAGAAGGTCCTCCCCTTACTATCATCCACCCTGAAGATCCTCTCCTGGGTATACACTGAAAAAATTATCCCTATAGTCAGACATCAAGCTATGATGGTAGTCCTCATCAGGATAGAATGCGCTGCAAAATTCCTCCCTATAGTGACACTTCATACCAACAAGAAGGTCCCCCCCTTAACAAGTCAAATATGAGGAATAACTCCAATTCCTATGTGCTTCGAAAGATGGATCTAGACATGTTTAATACCCTATCAATGAAAAGTGAAATCCTTTCTCAACAAGGAGATGGACTAGAGAAACACTCATTTTTAGATCCACCCTAAACTTTTCACATACTAATGAGGCCCTTACTATCCCTAATACTTGTGAAAAAACAATAAAAAAAATACATGTTGGGATAATAAAGTAGAGGAGTCTATATCAAAATAGGAGAAGGATATTTTTCTCATAAGAAGACAATTGTCCAGGAATGAAATATCAATTAAGCTTTGTCCCTAAAGTGATTCTCAGGTCGACATTCCAATGGAATTGTTAGAAGAATACATATAAAAAATTCATCTCAATATCTAGAAAAATCTATGAAACCTTAAATCAAATATATTTACTTATAATTGGTACACAAATCATTTAAAAATATTGGGATAGATTCATCATAAAAGCAACTTAGAAGCCCTTTTGTCTATATGAAGACCGTGATTAGAGAGGCACACTATATAAGTTGCGCCATCTATTTATTGAATCCCCACCTGGTGTTCATATTTGTATATTGGGGGAGGGGAGATGGATCTTTACATTTCACCTCACACATTATTTAGTATATCCCATTATAAATGAAATCCTATAATTTAAATATTCTTAGAAAGATATCAAGAAAAAACCCCATTCAGGAAAGGTGGAACACTCCATAAGAACGAGCCTTGAGTAAGTCTAAACCATCATGCCCGAAGAGAGAAATATATCAAAAAAATCATGAACCAAGCAACAGAAAAAATTCAGCCGGATTCTAACCTAAGGGAAGGTATTCAACAAGCACCGTGAATGTCTTTGTAAGTAAACATTTTTCATACAAACTCGATATTTTATTCAACTCACACTTGAACATGGATGCTCGATATCAAGAGAGCTGTGACAGTAGCATCAGTTTCCGTCATATGGTATCAGCATCATCCCACATATCTGGTAGCATTTTCAACACAATATGCCCCCATAAGACTAAAAATTTGAATTAGAGAAGAACCAAAATCGAACGGGAACAACCCATATCTAGAGGGCTAGAAGAATTTTTACCTCAACCACCCCCTTAATGGAAATAAAAAAATTCACATTTGGGGTGGTAAAAAAGAAGGGAGGTCTCCCAATTCAACCCACCTCACAACCCAATTCCCCTAGAAGGGAGGCATATGACCAGGCTCTATAGAGGTTCCCTCTGACTCACCCTTCAACAAGTAGCTTGAAGAGGATCCCAAAAAGGAATGGTCAGTCCAACAAGGGATGAAAAAAAACCTCCTATCATTTTACAAATGGTATGATACCCAAAATTAATTACACATTGGTGAAAGTTATATATGTAAACCCCACATATGACATAATAAATAATGAAAATGCAGAAGATCATGAATGGGTAATTCTATTTAGAATTCAGACCACACCGAGAATAAAGGTGTGCATACCTAAACCTAGAGAATCATGGTAAATTTGGGCTCTCCCGCAATCAATCCCATAATCCCCCTTAGTGAATCCATAATATATAGATGAATAAAAAGAAGGTCATACATGACCCCCTCCTCTAAATGAAGATGAACTTCCTATACTTGAGGAGTGATTCACTTGGTAGGAGGAATAAATAAAAAAAGTTGAAGCAAATCAACACAACCTTTCTCTAAGGAATAATTCCTATCAAATATGATCATTGGGCAAAGCCTCAACATACACATCCATAGGAGTACCTTCCGTAAGGGTTCATGTAACATCCCGGGTAAATAAAGAATATGAAATTTTCATATTTATTAATAATTATAAATAATATATTAATTTTAATTTAAAGGGGATTCTATGTTCGATGGCATACCTGACAGGAAACAATGGGTTTTTCTGAAATCTCATATTGTACACAAGGTTGAGTCATACTGAAAAATAATAACATAATATTATTATTTTAAATGGTAATTAATACCTAGCCATTTTAATGGTGTTAATGAAAAGATTTAAACATATTATGATTAAACATGTTTTTTAAATATTTTTACATTTTTCCAATAAAATTTAGAGGCTTAAAATAAGAATGAATCCAATTTTAATCATGAAAAACTCTATTATTTTTAAAAAGTTATTTTACCTCCTTTTGATGGAGAAACCCTTTTAAATCTATTTTTTGTCACATTTATATGTTCTATTTTACAAAATAAACTTCTTATTTAGAATATGGAAATCAAAATTTACTTTGGGTAAATTTTTGGTATTTTTATGATAAAGTTCATTTTTTAATGAATAGTAAAAAATACTGCATTTTAATTCAAAACTGACTTTTAATATAATTTATTTATATAGTTAGATTATTATTTTTATTGGTTTTAAAGTGTAATTGGATTATATTTTTACCATTTAATACAATTCTGGTCATTTTAAGTAATTTCACTTTGAAATTGGACGTAAACAAGTGTCAATCTTTTGAAAATTATTATTTCATAAAAACATGCTATTTTGTTTTGACAACGAGAATTAATTTTAAATTAACTTATAAAACTTCTTTGTTTGGAATTTGGAAAAATGGATTCCATATTTTTAATCAGGAGGTAAAAATTGTGTAAATATGTAACTTTTATTTTTAGACATTATGAAAAGTAACTTCAGTAGATATTTTATTTACCATGCTTAAAGGGTAAATCTGGTAAATAAGGGTAAAAAATAATATTAAAATAATATTAAATTACCCTAACACATGTAATAACCCTATTGGATGAGATATTTCCAACCATGGGCATCCATGGGTCTATTTGAGGACCCCATGGAGCCAATACGAAGTGAAAATGACATTTTATAAAAATTAATTTAAAGTTAAGGAAAATGTAACATAAACATATATCTTTTAGTAAAACAATTTTTATATGGTGTTATATAAGTTATAATTTAGACTATAAATATTAATTATAAATCTAAAAAGATTTCCTAAATTATGGAATTTTATTTATAATTTTTAGAAATTAAATATATAAATTTAATTGATACACAATGGTGATGTTGTGATTGTTTCATTAATAAATAATTCAAATAAATGATATTATAAATGTTAAAATAAATTTAATTTGGTTATTTTGACATCATACATGAATTTTGTGGACGATATTTACATGTTATATTTGAATTAATGAAGTTTTTTTTTGAATCAATCAAGTTTTTATGGATTTTTAAAAAGTCATGATATGAATAGTGTCAAAAATTGACATAATTCATTTTTTAAATAAAATATATTATATTAAACATTATAAAATTCCAAAAAATATTATATTCATCCAAATAGTTATAATAAGTCTAAAATTTAATTATTTACTCTTTAATTAGATATTTTTCATGTTTTGATAACTATTTGGATTCTCAAAGTGTTAAATACTTGATAAAATAGTAAGAGTAAAAAAGGGTTAAATAAAAAAGATAAGGATTAAAAAAAATTCAAAACCTATCTAATTATTATTGGATGATTTTATTTCAACTTATATTCATCTTATCATAGATTTTAAATAGTTATGGAAAATTTGAAACCAAAAATAATTTTATAATAAAATAATACTATAAAACATTCCTAAAGAGCCCCTCCTCACTCTTATAAAAGAACACCACCTCTAACCCATTTCAGACACCTCTGAAGCCCTCTGGCTCATCCAAAATTTGCTCCAAGAATCTCTCGAAATACTCATATTCCTCCAAGAAGAATTAAATTAGCTAGAAGGCACATCAAGAAAGCCTTTTGGTTCAAACCAAAGGGAGTTACCCGATTTAAAGGAAGAATAAGGAACATACGTGACGATTCAGACTCAAGACAAGAGAACCTTTCACCCTCCTCTTTTCGTCAAAGACTTATTTTATGTTAGGTATTTTAATTTAAATTTTATTATGTTGGGATATATTCTTCTATATCCGTATTTTAGTACATTTTATGTCTAAGTGATTAGATATCCTTTTCTGTCTCATCAACTCATTTTCTGAATTTTAAAGTGAAGTCGTTAGATTGAAAAATTTCCGTAAGGGACTATGTATCAATCTCCTTTAATTTGAGGAATATCTTGACCTTTTGCACCTTTATTATCTTATAAAGTATATATAATTCCCTTTTACATATTATATCATGAATCTACATATTCTCATGATATTATAATATTTCTTTAATGTTATTATTTAACTATTTTTATTCATATATTTTCTCAAGTTGTAAGGCACTTCATCTCAATAGTATTTCATTGAGTCATACATTTATTTATAGAAAAATTTCCTTTGTACAGTGTATAAACCCCTTTTACTTTTAATTTCATTCAAATGGAATCTTTTCTATATGAATCGTTTTACTAAAGGACAAAAGAATGTTTCTTTTTAACGTACATAGTGACAACGACCTTTCTACAACCGCGAGCATTATTTGATATTTGGATTCCTTAAAAAGCCGTAATGTTTTTAAAAGGAAAATATATACCATATACTTTTTTAAGTATTTTTTTATTAAAAATGGATTGATTATGTCGATATATTGAAATGTTATATTGTGATTGCAATGTGGAAATGTTATCTTTCCTTTATGCTTGTTCATGTGTTTTGATTATTTTATGGTTCTTGGGAATTTTTTATTTATATTGGTGGTTCCATGATAAACCTAGGGTAGGTGAGCCTGATATAGCTCTCCAATTCATTGGGTAACATGATGGAGGAAAACGTTAATGTATCTCTTAAGTGATTTAGGGAATATAAAGTTATGGGTATTCCAAATGTAAATCCCTATATATATTTTAAAACTACAATGTATGTATGATATGGATGCCATAAGTTACCTTTATTATTTATTATTTCTATATGGTACTCGTAAATATTATGATTTTGTGAGGTATGTTAAAGAGTATATTTTTTATGACTGAAAAGTATGATTTCATTTATTTTTATGTATTGATGGACTAATATTTTCATTCCAAGTTTTATAACCCTTACTGTTATTTTTATACTCATCCAAAGTTTTTGAAATGTTTTTCACAGGGTATATGGAAGGGTAAGAGAAAATAAGTATTTAAAAATATTTATATCTAGAAAATAAATCTTATTTTATTTAAGGGGTTTTATTTTTGTGAAAACAAATTGGATATAGTAGAAGTGTCTACTTTGTAATTATTGAGATGTAATATCATAGTTATGGCCTAATTCTCTAAAACAATAAACCTAAAAAGATCCCTAATGTGAATTCTTGACTTAACTCAAGATTATGTAATGTTTAATCTGTGGCCTTACAGTTGGTCTCAAAGGTTGGGTTAGATAACTTTAGAGGTTAGGGTGTTATTTAAGTATAAGTGACATAACCATAATGGTTATAATGTTATAAAGAGTCATAGTCAATTTAGATAAATTGAATGGGTTTACGATAACATGAATAAGTATATCTTAGTGTTTAACATCATCATAAGATATTATATGATGATTTTACTTCTATACTGACATTGACATTTTTGGTTTTAGTAAATGGATGGATATAGTAGGCACCAATGTAACAATGGATGTGATGGAAACTATGGTGGTTTTCGAAATAAGAAACTGAATAAAATGGGAGCTGAAATGATAACTCTTATGTTTATTCTCAACCAACTATCTAGAGTTGTGATTGACCCCGTAAACCTTGGTGGTTTTTATAAGGTATCTTATATGCAAGAAACAAATACCTATGGAAGTTAGGGTAATAACCATAAAGTTAAGTATATTAAAAAACCTATGTGTCAAGGATGTGGAAATAAACACCTAGGAAAATTATTAAATGGGATGGGGAAATGTTTCAGATGTGGTAATGAAGGTCATAGAGCAATCACCTTCCATGGAAAAAGGAAACACCCACTTGACTCTAGAAAAGGGAAATAAGTTATTTCTGAGGGATCAATTGAATGTTTTAAATGTGGTAGGCATGGTCATTATAAAAATAGATGTTCTGTGAAGAAGGTTTGGGAATGGGATCAGCAGTATTATACAAATATATTTTTATCAATTCCTAATTCCATTCCAATTGAATATGAGGAAACTGAAAATGACCTATGAAAGGTATGTATTATTTCTTAGCTTATGTTTTGACATTTCTAAAATATTAGGAAATTATGCATGATTATTTTTGTAGGAAATAAGTATTACAAAATATGTTGGAAAATAATGGTTAATAGATCATGAATAACGTTGAATGAGGAAGAAGTATACATATACTGAATTCAAGAGTTATGGTAGATTTTAGGATGATGAAATGCTTAAAAGTATTAAGGTTCTTTTTATGATGGGATTACTTTGTAAGACTTTTTATAGTATGTGTAACCCCGAAGTTTGATATTGGAAAAATTTTATTCAATAAAAAATTATCTTTTCTTGTGTGGATATAATGGATAACATTAGGGGTTCTTGTGATCTTCTGTTCTTGAGGAAATTACAGTTTATTACTTTTAGGGATGAAAATTGGAGGCATGAGATAACATTTGTTGTTAAATATATTTTATTTATTTTTGAGGAATTTATCTTATTTTTGGGAATGTTACATTTTTCAAAAAGGAAAACATGCATACCGTACGACAACTCATCACATCGGACAAAGCTGTAGGAATCAAACCCACAACCAAAGTGTGACTGAGATTTATTGCCTACCACTAGACTACGTGAAGTCCCTGGTTAGTATGACTTAGTATTTTTATTTAGATGATTTTATGGATCAATAATAAGTTGATTTTAGGAACTTATGATTTATCAAATTGTTATACTTAGTAAAGAAAAATGAATTTGTGATTTAGTGATAAAGGTTATTTTGAAATATGTTCTCTATTTTAGGGAACACTATATTCCTAAGGAAAGTAGAATACCATGGGATTTCATTTATGCAGTGATGGTTGAAATTTTATTTTGGAAGAATCTATGTTTTTATTATGGACATATGGTGATTTGGGTTATTTATGGAAATAATTAACCTGTCATAGAGAATATGTGATTAGGTTAAAAACACTTTAGTATAAGACTTTATGAGTAGTCGATGTAATCTGGAGATAAATGTTATGATTTGCTGTGGAAGACTAAGTTATTAAATTCTTTTCAGTTTTGGGTTTCAATCTTAGTTAGGATTATATTGAAGTATTTTAAGGAAAATTGTTTATTGAATGGTATTTGTTGAACTTTGGGTATTGTTTGTTCAAATTTGGAGATTAAGAGTAGTATTTATTTTTATAAAATATTATCCTTTTTGGCAAATATATGATCTTGTACTAACCATTTTGGTTTTGGTTAATGTCGTAAGGAAGGGGAAATATATGGTTCATCTTTTTTGGATCATGTTATTCTATAGAAGTTGATTCTAGTGCTTCAGGTGTGACCAAGTCATCCTGAATACCCATCATTTTGAGAAAAGAGGAGTTTTTTTGTAGAAACTTATTAAAGGATGAAACTCTACTTGAAAAGTTAGTATATTTACTTATTATGTTAGTCTAGGTAGTAATAAAATTATTAAAATCTATGAAAATGATCTTGAATAAAAATTCTATACGCTTGATTTTATCATCAGACATTTACCCAACCACAAATTTATGGTATTATGGTGGTTAACTTTCTACGATCAAGTTCTCTATCACTCTCTACTAATCTATGAGAGTTAGTTTGTCTTCCATATCCATGTTTTCCTACATGGAATCCTATTATGGGTTATCTAAAGTGACTTTTTTACTTCTATTTATTTCTTTTAAAGTGATTTTTTTATTGACTCTTTTCCCGATGTGGGAGTTTTAATGAAGTTTCTAAGCCCAATTTTAAAATTGTGAGGATAGAATTCCCAAAAGGGGGGAAGGATGTAACATCCCAGGTAAGTAAAGAATATGAAATTTTCATATTTATTAATAATTATGAATAAGATATTAATTTTACTTTAAATGGGATGCTATGGTCAATGGCGTACCCGACACGCAACAATGAGTTTCTCTGAAATCCCATGTTTCACACAAGGCTGAGTCATACTAAAAAATAATAACACAATATTATTATTTTAAATGGTAGTTAATGCCGAGCCATTGTATTGGTGGGAATGAATAGAACTAACCATATTATGATTAAACATGTTTTTAAAATGTTTTTACATTTACACAATATAATTTAGAGGCTGAAAATGAGAATGAATCCAATTTTAAGCATGAATAATAATAATATTTTTAAAAAGTCATTTTACTGCCTTCTGATGGAGAATCACTTTTAAATATAGTTTTTCCGCATTTATATGTTACATTTGAAAAAAATAAACTTATTCTTTAGAATAGGGACATCAAAATTTACTTTGGTTGAATTTTTCGTATTTTTCTGATAAAGTTAATTTTTTAATGAATAGTGAAAAATACTGCATTTTAGTTCAAAACTACCTTTTAATATAATTTATTTATATAGTTAGATTTTTCTTTTTATTGATTTTAAATTGTAATTGAATTATATTTTTACCATTTAATTCAATTCTTGTCATTTTAATTAATTTCACTTTGAAATTGGACATAAACAAGTGTTAATCTTTTGATAATTAATATTTCTTAAAAACACGCTTTTTGGTTTTGACAACGGGAATTAATTTTAAATTAATTTCTAAAACTTCTGTGTTTTGAATTTGGAAAAATGGATTACATATTTTGAGCCAACAGGTTAAAATTTATAAATAGGTAACATTTAATTTTAGACATTATGAATAGTAACATCAGTAAATATTTTGTTTACCATGGTTAAAATGTAAATCTGGTGAATAAGGGTAAAAAATAATAATATTAAATTACCCTAACATGTGTACTAACCCTATTGGATGAGACATGTAAGACCATGGAAATCCTTGGGTCTATTTTGGGACCCCATGAAGCCACTTGTAAGTGAAAATGACATTTTATAAAAATTAATTTAAAGTTAAGGAAAATGTAACTTAAACATATTTCTTTTAGTAAAACAATATTTATATGGTGTTATATAGGTTATATTTTGGACTATAAATATCAATTATAAATATAAAACGATTTACTAAATCATGGTATTTTATTTATAATTTTTAGACATTAAATAAATAAATTTAATTGTGACACAATGGCGATGAAGTGATTAACTTATTAATAAATGATTCAAATAAATAATATTATAAATGTTAAAATAAATGTAATTTGGTTATTTTGATATCATCCACGAATTTTATGGAATATATTTACATGTTATATTTATCTTAAGGAAGTTTTTTTGAATCAATAAATCTGTTATAGATTTTTAAAAAGTCATGATATGAATATTGTAAAAAATTAACATAATTCATATTTTAAATATAAAATATTTTATTAAATTTTATAAAATTTTAAAAAATACAAAATTTGTAAAAATAGTTATAATAAGTCTAAAAGTTCATTATTGACTCTTTAATTAGATATTTTTCATGTTTTGGTAACTATTTTTATTCTCAAAGTGTTAAATACTTGATAAAACACTAAGAGTAAAAAAGGGTTAAATAAAAAAAACCACGATTAAAGAAATATCCAAAACTTATATAATTATTATTGGATGATTTTATTTCGAATTATATTCATATTATATTTGATTTTGATGAGTTGTGGACCTTTTAAAAATGAAAATAATTTTATAATAAAATAATACTTTCAAAGCTTCCGAAAGAGCCCCTCCTCCCTCTTATAAAAGGCCACCACCTCTAACCCATTACACACACATGTGAAGCCCCTTGGATCATACAAAATCTACTCCAAGAAGCTCCCAACATCCCCTATTCATCCTAAAATCCTTAAATTAGGCTTAAGGTACTTCAGTAATGCCTTTTTATTCAAACCAAATAGATTTACCCGTTTTAAAGGAAGAACAAGGAACATACGTGATGATTCAGACTCAAGGTAAGGGAACCTTTCACCCTCATATTTTAGTCAAAGATTTATTTTATGATAAGTATTTTAATTTAAATTTTATTATATTGGGATATGTTCTTCTATATCCTTATTTCTATACATTTTATGTACAAGTTATGAGATATCTTTTTCTTTCTCATTAAATCATTATCTGAATTTTAAAGTGACGCTGTTAGGATGCTGACTTTTCATAAGGGACAATGTATCAATCTCTTTTAATTTGAGGCATATATTGACATTGTTCACATTTATTATCCTATAAGGTGTATATACTTCTCTTTGACATATTATATCATGAATCTACATATTATCACGATATTATAAGCTTTGTTTAATGTTATTTTTTTTATTTGTATTCATGTATTTTTTCAAGTGGTAAGAGACTTAGTCTCAATATTCTTTCATTGAGGAATACTTTGATTTATACATGAATTTCCTTTATATAGTGTATAAAACCCTTTTACTTTTAATTTCATTCGAAGGGAATCTTTTCACTATGAAGCGCTTTACTAAGCGACAAAAAGAATGTTTCTTTTTAACGTACGCAGTGACAACGACCTTTCCGTCGCCGTGATCATTATTTTATATTTGGCTTCATTAACAAGCCATAATGTTTTTAAAAGGTAAATAAATACCATATACTCTTGTAATGTATTATTTTATTAAAAATGGTTTTAAGAATGGATAGATTAGGTCAACATATTAAAATGTTATATTGTGATTGGAGTGTGGAAATGTTATATTTCCTTTATGCTTGTTCATGTGTTATGATTATGTTATGGTTCTTGAGAATTGAGTACATATATGGGTAGTTCCGTGATAAACTTAGGACAGGTGATCCCGAGATAGCTCTCCAATGAATTGGGTAACATGACAGAGGTAAACGTTAATGTTTCTCCTACGAGATTCAGGGAATATAGTATGATGGGTATTCCAAACATAACTCCTTACGTAGCTGTGAAAGATACAATGTAGCAATGATATGGATGTCACAAGTTACCTTTATGATTTATGATTTCTATGTGTTATTCATAAATCATATGATTTTGTGAGGTATGTTAAAGAGCATATGTTTTATGAATTAAAATTAAAATTTCATTGATTTGTATATATTTATGGACAAATGTTTTCTTTCCTTGTTTTATAACCCTTACTAAGATTTGTATTCTCATCCCAAGTTTTTGAAATGTTTTTCACAGGGTATATGGAAGGGTAAGAGAAAGGAAGTATTCAAGAAGATTTATATCAAGAAAATAACTCTTGTTTTATCTAAGGATTTTTATTTTTGTGAAAAAAAGTAGATAGAGTATAATTGTATACATTTTAATTTTTGAGATGTAATGTAATAGTTATAACCTAATTATCTAAAACTATAAACCTGAAAAGCTCCTTAATGTGAATTCATGACTTAACTCAAGATTATGTAATGTTTAAGGCTAGGGCCTTACAGTTCATCCCATAAATTGAATCAAGGCCATGAAATTTTCCCAACACGGATCCTGGACAATCAGTCTAGCTAGACCCGATAATGGATTTATATAGAGAGTTCCCTTCATTAAAGAGAAAACTAGAACAAGTTTAGGAAAATAATCAAAAGATGTATGTTGCCAGATATCCTCCTAAAATAGTAGAATAACTGGAATATAAGGTCCATCCCATTACTACACACATCCAAGATCAGGTTCAATAGAACCTTCCTCAATGGATTATCGACATTATCGAGGCATTGGATGCTCGGTTGGAAGCCATAGAGGAGCGACGTGTTCCAGTGTAGCTAGAATGAAAACCTTACTCTGATTGGGTGAGTGAAACCCTACCACCTCCAAATTTTTGGATTCCTACATTTCCAATATTAAATGGCTCTGATGACTCCTAAAAACATCTGACACACTGTGCATCTCATTGCGACCCCATGATGGGATCTTTTGATCAACAAGTACTATAAAAAAATGACCAGATTAGAAGGGGTTATTTTTCAGTTTAGAGGGGGTTATACCCCCCTCTAAACACATTTACGATGGTTATGAGGAACCTCTACTAATGTTCCCTCCATGCGTGGTTAGAGGTGGTTTTGAGGAACCACTGGTAAAATAATAGGTAATTTAGTGGCAGTTTAATTAGAGGGGGTTTAATCCCCCTCTAACATTGTTCTATATTTCCAGAATCATATCATTTAGAGGTGGTTTTAACCACCTATAAATTCACATTTATATTAGAAGTGTTCATAAAACACCTCTAATTGATCCTTAAGGACATGGATCAGGTGACCCTTAACATCATCTGATGCACTATGCGTCTCATTGTGATCCAATGATGGGAACTCATGAGTAATAAGAACTAAAAAAATAACCAGATTAGAGGAGGTTATAATCCCCTCTAATCATAGTAGTGGTGTTTATAAAGAACCATCCCTTATGTTCCTACCATGTGTGGATGGAGGTGGTTTTGAGGAACTAGTTGTAAAATAATAGGTAATTTAGCAACGGTTTAATTTTAAGAGGTTTAAACCCCCTATTAAAATGGTCTAGATTTCCAAAATCGCATTAATTAGAGGAAGTTTTAAATACCTCTAAATTCATAGATATAAATCACCTCTAATTCAACCTTAAGAACATTCTTAGGGGAAGTTATAATGGCTCAGAATATTATCTATTTAGGGGAGGTTGTAAAAACTGTCCCTGATATTCTTTTTTTTTATTAAACCCACCTACAAGCCCCCACAACCTTCCCCATCTCCCAGGTTCCCAAACCCCTATCTAGTGACCCTCTCTATGGAGCCCCCACACCCTCCCTATCTCTCCAGTTCTCATCGTGTCCAATGCCCCTTCACCAATAGTGCTCCTGTGTTTTCCAATTCCCTCTCACCTGTGTCGTCTAGTGACCCCCCCCCCCCCCCCCGCGGTGGTGAGGTGCTTTGTGTCCTCCTGTGCCTCCACCCCACCTGCGTGCTCCCATATATCCACACCTTATCAGCGTGCCTTTTATATAAAAATTGATTCTAGTGGGAATCAATCCACAGATCTTTAAATACAACAATTCCAACCGAACTACTACATCAATTTGAATTTTGTATTTCTTTCATATTATTGTGTTTATACGTATACTCATTATTTTATTTATATATATTTATTTTATTACTCAAATAAATATTATTTGAATAAATATTTAAATACATATAAAAATATAACCTATATATATTTATATAAATTAATATATATATATATATGTTTATATTATGAATTTATGTTTTTATATTATAATACATTTATATTGTATTCATTTTATACATTTATATAAACTATATATTTTATATGTGTATTTACATACATTTGAGTAAATATATTTTTACATATATTTACAATTCTATTTATGTTATGTACAGATATATATATGTAAAATATTTATATACTTAAATACATATTTGTATACTATTTACATGTTTATTTTTATAATATATATAAGTATTTATTTAATATATTTATATAATGTCTTTATAAATATATTTATATAATGTATTTCAATACACATGTTTAATATTATTTAAATTAATATATATTTATTTGTATAAATTGTATAACAATATATATAATTAATATTACATGAAATAAATATATATGAAATAAAATTTATACAAATATTTATATTATATATAATTAGTATTATATGAAATACAATTTAAAACAATATTTTATATGAAATACAATTTATAAAAATATTTATATAATGTTATATGAAATAAAAATTTATATTAGATATAATTAAAATGTATGTTAAATATAATTAATATTATATGATATTCAATTTATAAAAATATTTATTTAATATTATATGAAATACAATTTATAAAAGTATTTATATAATGTATTTCAATATTTATTATTATGTAGATTAATATATATGTATTTCAAAAAATATAATTGTATAATATTGTGTACATTAGTATATATATATTTCTATGCATTTTATTTCATATAATATTAATTATATATAATATAAAAGCATAAAGATGTTATTTAAAAATAATAATCATTATTATTATAATATAAATAATAAAAACTACAAGCATGAGTATATTTATATACTAAATAAATTTACAATTAATACGGTATACTAATATATATATAAAATAACTATATAATATAAAAATTTATATATAATAAAATATTTATAATATAATATATTTAATATAAATATATAATATTCATATTTAAATTAAATTTTTTCTATATTATATATATTTGTATACATAACATAATATAAATATATTTATAAATAAATATACACTGAAAATGAATTCAATATAATTTTTGTATAATATAAATCATAATATAAATGTATAGTATTTATAAAACCATATATAAATTTTAAATATTTGAATAAATATATTTATAATTACATTTATATTATTTATATCAATATTCATATATGTATAAGTATTTATTTAAAGTATTTATATAATGTATATATATATATGTGTGTGTGTTTATAATGGATTGAAATATATTTGTATAATCTAATTATGTAATATATATATACACACACACATGCACAAATACACATATATTTTATAAAATTTAAATTTATATGAGATTTATTTTAAAAAATAAATAAAAATTTAGATGTTGTTCAAAAACCCTCTAATAAAAGTGATTAGTGGCCATTCATGAAACCCCTATAATGTCATCAATTAGAGGGGGTTCACAACCCCCTTCTAATCTAAGGGATTAGTGGTAGTTCATGAATCCCCTCTAACATCTTATAGTAGAGGGGGTTTTGAACCCCCCCAATTTCCTTAAAAAAATATTATATATATATATAGACTCTAATATCCAAATTAATATATATATATAGTGCATCTAAAATCCAACCAAACCTATAGAGCCACTAATTTTTAAATAAGTGGCAGTTTTCACATAACCGCCTCTAAAATCCAACCAAATATTAAAAAAATAATGCTAAAATTTTTAAAGGGGGTTGTAAACCCCCTCTAAATTCAATAATTTCTGAAAGTTGTTCATAATACCTTAAAAAATGAATTTATAGGGGGTTGTTTATAACCTCCTCTAAAAAACTACTGCAAATCTACTGTTTTTTTTGTAGTGAAGAATCAGTGAAACTTAGATGCTTCATGGAAACCCTGCATGGGCTAGCTTTCGTATGGTATACCAATTTTCTTCCCCAATCAATCAGGGGATGGGAAGATCTCCATCATCAATTTATCTTTCAGTTAAACTCAATACTGCAAATGAAAACATTTAGTTACCTATCAAATTACAAATAGTGAGAAAATGAGAGAGTTTTAGATTTCATTGGTAGATGGAAAGGGCTGACCTAATACCTAAACTGACTAATTCCTCAAGAGGAGATGCTCACTCTCTACATTTATGACCTTCGTGAAGAGCTATGAATGCCACTTATGTTGATGAAAGTATATATGCGGGTTTTATTATTTCTCCTCCTTTTCCCAAATAATTGAGGACTTCATATGATAGGCTAAACTCAAGTCCTGAGTAACTCCACCAGCCCAAGGGAAAAGGCTAGGAATGGTAGGGGTGGAATCTATAACACTCAAACCAACCTCTGCATTGAATCTAGCTATGAAGCTTGCACCATATAGTTTGACCCCTTATGGGCTTCAACAACTACCCTCACCTCAATAGGACGAGCGGAGGACACCCAGGAAAAATTAATTCAAATAAAAATGAAATAAAGTTTACTCATTCTAGGATGATCAAGTTTATAGATATTTCATGTCCTCTATGGACTAGGATTTAATCCATCTTCCAGATCCAAAAATGTTAGACCAGGTAGGTCTCAATGAATAGAAATATTATTGCCCCTTTTACCAGATATTGGGATAGAGAATCCAATAATTATTTATATTTAAATACTTACTAAAATAGATGATAGACTCTGGGAAGTTAAATTTGGGAAAACCACCAGCACAAGTGGAATGTGATTCCATAAATTCCCTTGAGGAAGGAGGTGAGTGGAATGAAGTTTTCAACAGAAGGTAATAGAAGTTTGATGGTTATATGAATCAAAAAACAATTATCCAAGATCATGGAATTCTCTAAGAACATTTAAAAAATCCAAATATTCTTGTATCTTCTTCTATTGCAAGATAGCCAACATCATCATCCCCACAAACCTCTAAAATACAGGCTTTCAAAAATAGGACTAGCCGAATAGAAAAAGATGAATTGAAATAAGGTTAACCTTCATCAATTCCAAAGATGTCTTTGACACTGTCATATTTTATTCCCTTATATCTGAAGCAATGAGTACCACCCCACCAGAAGTGTCCGTTTAGGTAGATTCATCATCAGGTGAGGAGTTTATTTTTTGATCCATTAATTTTATTCAATTAGTGGACCTGTTATCTGATGATGAATATTTTTGTGAACCCGATTTCACCACAATTGATTGGGGAAAAAGATAAAGTGGTTTCAGGATATAAGGATACTCGGGAATACATAGTCATTGATGGAACCAAACATCTAGCCGCACCCATACTAACTCTGTTAATGTTGTATAAACTTGCATAAGACCCCTTTAACAAGTGAATTAGGAACATAAAAATTCCCCTACACCTTCCATAATCCAATTTGAACTGATCAATCTAGAATTTCAATCAGGATAGGAATAGGTTTCAGATCACCCTTGGAGGGTAGGAAAACCTTCTCTACTCAACCCACCAAGGACAAGAGTGCCCCCAGCTCCTACCCCAAAGGGATGATCTGTCTACATAAAATCCTCAAGCCCTTAAAGAGTCTGTGAAAGAACATCCCCACCTAAGAATGCGCTGACTGCTAAGCCGTACATATGGAATCTTGAAATAGATGGCCCCAGTACTAGCCAACTATCAATCCTAGATTCCCTGAGATTATCAAAATACCTCATGGAAGAACTCATAGAGGATTTTCTAATCCCATAGATGTTTTAAGCTGAGTTGGCCTCTACTGAGGTCTATCAGAAAGAGGATGATCCTATAGAATTCCATACTATTATATTATTCACAAATTAATATGATGGAACTATTTTACAGGGACACATCACACCCCAGTGTATTCCCAATAGGATAAATGATGTTTCTATTCGAATGGTGTTCATTGATAATGGCCCTGGAGTCAATATCATTCTAGTAAAAATAATCTATAAACTGGGATGTGATGAGGATAGCCTATAACATTCTACCATAATACTACACTTTTATGAAAAATATGGTGAAAATCCATTGGAAAAAAAATATTAGGGCTCCATTAAAAGACCATGTAATTGACTTAGAATTCCTAGTGGTCTGGCAGAACACCACCTTTAATGTCTTGTTAGGAAGTCCCGAGTTGTATCAAAATGAAATGATCCCTTCATCATACCATAAAGGCTTCAAATAATACATTAATGGTAAAATTATGACATTAAACAATGATTACGCCCCATTATAATCTTACGAGTCACATTAAATTGATGCTGGACTCCATCAAGGGAAGGGAAAACAACCCCTGGTTGATGGCATGGAATGGATCACCACCCCAAACAGTGCATAAATGATCCTAGAAAACCCCTTAAAATATCTCGGTGAGGAGTATGTTTTACCTATCAACCAAATCGAGCATATGATCCCAAAATCAGGTGCATATTTGAAAATATCCATGATTTCTATCACAACCACTCAATCCAGAAGTGTTTAAAGGTATGATGCATCTCCATACAACGGTGAAATCTTGGATGAAAATTCCTTAATTTCACCACCAAATATCCAAGAAATACCTTCCCCATCAACTGAGGTAGAAGAGTTAATCGCTTCACTAAAAGTGGATGAAGACTCTCCTCCATCCCTCACTCCATCCACTCCAAAGTTTCAAGGAAATCGCTCACTATTAGATGGGTTAGAGGAAGTGGCCTCATATTTAGAATATCAAGATATCAGATCTTCCCCCAACTATGGAGAGATTACCATAATAAAGTTTCCCCATAATGGATAAGATAAAGAAAATAAAGATGAGGAAGAAGAGGAGGAGGAATTAAGAGATTCTCCTCTAGAATTTGAGGAAGGCGTCTCCACCATGATCGATGAGTTCAGAGAAATAAAACTGGGTACCGAAGAAGCCCTAATACCCAACATAATTAGAGAGAAAATGTATTTTGGAGTGAAAGAGGTATATAAATCCTTCCTAAAGAAGAATTGGGATGTATTTTCCTATAATTACACTAAAATGCCAAGCCTAGATCCTTGGGTGGCCACCCACCACTTGATCCTACAGAAGGACCTCCGGGTCTATAAACAGGTAGCCAAAAGGACACACATGAACTATGCTGCCAAAATTGAGGTTGAATTTGATAGGATAATCAAAGTATAATTCGTTTGAGAGGTCTAATATCCCATATTCTGGACAATATCATCCCCATAAAGAAGAAGAATGAGAAAATCAGAGTTTTCATAGATTTCAGGGATCTCAACTGACACTGCCCAAATGATGATTTCCCAGTCCTGATCAGAGAAATATTGATCAATGAAACAGATGGATATCAGGATATATATTTCATGGATGGCTATTCAGGATATAAAAAAATCCAAATGGATCAATAAGATGAATAATCCCCCAAATTTATGTCCCCTAGAGAGTATTTTTTATCAATTAATTCACTTTGTCTTGGATAATGTCAGCACTACATACCTGTGTTCCATGAATCATATCATCAAACCCTTCGTAGTAATGTATTTAAAATGCTATGTTGATGAATTGGTGGTAAAATCTAGAAACTCTTCTAGTGAACTAGATGATCATGAATCTATCTTCAACAAAATAATATAACACATCCTGAAAATGAACCCCTTAAAATGTTTTTTTGGCATTACCTCAGGGAAATTACTCGAATTTGTCGTACACTATAGTGGCATCAAAGTCTACCCTGATAATTCAAAGGCTATCCATATAATTTTTCCCTCATTACCTCACAGAGTTTAGAGGTATTTAAGGACACTTAACCTATATATGGACCTTCATATCCAACCTTACTAGAAAATGTTTTCCCTTTAACAAGTTAATTAAAAAGGGGGTTACATATTAGTGTAATGATGATTATAAGAAAACATTCACCAATATAATGAAATATATCTTGATATATCCAATGCTGATACCACCTATCAAAGGAATTCCACTTATATTTTATGTGATAGCCTTAAATAAATAACCGGGTGCCTTAATTGTGAAGAAGAATGACATAGACAATGAGAAAAATCTTTATTATATCCTTTGGACCATGATAAATTTTGAGAATACTTATTCAAATATCGATAAGATCTATCTGTCACTAATCATTGCAATATAGAAGTTGAGGCACTATCTTCAACATCATGAGGTCTATTTGGCCTATCATAGAAACCTACTTAAAAACATCCTCAGTCCTCTGATGTTGTTCAGCTGTCTATCACGGTGGACGGTCATCCTGTAGTAGTTTTACATTTAGTTCATTCTTGAGAAAGAGATAAAATTACATCAATTAGCATACTTTCTGACAGAATACCCCTCAATTGAGATGACACCCTTGGACCCTAAACTACTCGATAAAAAGTTTTTATCTATTCTAAAAGGCACCTAGATACGGGAAATTAATTTTTATGGGGCATCCAGAATCCCAATAGGAAAGAGGATAGAAGACCCCAATCTCACCAAAGTGGGGCCTGGAGTCCTTCTCATATATCCAGAAAAGACAGTCTATCCTTAATCCTTCCTACTGTTGGAGAGGTGCACAAACAATGAAGTATATTGTTAAGATCTCATTGTAGGGATAGAGTTGACACTTCAAGTGCAATTCAATAACTTGAAGCTAAAAGGTGATTCAGAATTGGTCATCAAGAAGGTCAATGGAGATAATGCTATCAAAAAATAAAGATCTAATCCCCCTACTAAACCATGTTCGGGGATTGATGGTGGAATTACCTCTAGATCCAATATTGACTCATGTCCTATGGTCACAAAATTCCCAAGATGATGCATTGGAAAATCCAACCACATATCTAGAAGATCCAGACTAGGATTAAACTATCATCAGTATTGCACATCGCTAGATGGTATCACCCTTTGTTCAAGCCAATATAGAGGATATAAAGGAGATTATCCCCATCCCTGAATCGTACGATCCTACCACAAGCTATATGACACCAATAGTGGAATACCTTTAAAATAGATAAATCCTACAATACAAAGCTGGGAGAGAGCATATCCAAATACGAGCCATTAGAATTGTTCTCTATGACGGAATAGACCATCAAAAATAAATTTATAAGAGGACCCTCAATGGGGTGTTTCTCAAGTGCATTGATGGAGAAGAGACCACTGACTTCATGAAGGAGTACATACTGAACACGTGGCACCCATTAGTCAGAAATCAAGATTTCCCACCAAATGTGAGGTCTTGGGTACTACTATCCCACCCAAATACAATACTTCACTAAATTAACTAAAAATTTCCATTCCTACTAGGTTCATGCTAATTTCATCCACCAACTCCCGAAGTTGACTCACATAGCCAAGTACTGTTGTCCATTTTCCATATTGGGAAAGGAATTCATGTGACAATATCCTCCCACCACATCCAAGTAGTTCAAGTATATCCTCACTAAAAAAACATATTATTTAAGTGGGATGAAGCCATACCCCTTAAAGAAGTCATTGTAAGGAACATTGTCATATTTTTGAAATATAATATCATCACCAGATATGGTGTCCCTCACAAAATACTGATGGAAAATGACACAAATTTCTATTTTGTTTAATTGTGAAAGCTATATCAAGAGTATGCCATCAATTAAAACCATTAATCCCATTATCATGCAGTGGATAAGAGAAAGATAGATAAATTTAATAAGACCCTATCAAATATACTCCAGAAGATGGTAGATAAGGATAAAAGTCTTGGATGGAAAATCTCCTATATGCCTTGTGGAATTACCAGACCACAACCTATACTGCCCCACATGTGACCGCATACTCATTAGTGTATGGGACATAGGTGGTCCTAGCCATAAAAGTTCAATTTTCCACACTATGTGTGGAAATATGTGACCAATTATCCATAGATGAGAAATCCCATAAATAGCTGGATTAGTTAGAGAGGCTAGATGAGAAAAGACCGCATACCTTGCATCATTTTGAAGTCCACCAAAACCGAATCACACGAGCCTTCAACAAAAAGGTTTACCTCTGGTCTTTACTCGAAGGAGAGATAGTGTTGGTCCTCAGTACTTCGATAATACCTGGAAAGAAGCCTTTAAAGTTGGATCCAAAATAGCAGGGACCTTACAACATATATAAGGTCTACTCCATTGTATCTTACTCCTAGATTTCAATGGGTAAGAAACTTACCACATCTCCCACCAATGCAAGGTTTCTACAAAAATTATTTCATGTAGTCAAAAGACAGGTCATCCTGACCACATGATGATTAAACTATAGGGTGAATCATCTTAGTTGGATGGAGATAAAATGCATAGCACCCACCATCCCCATTTCATGATGATAAATTGTATGACATATCATCCTAGTCGCACAATGTTAAACTTCATGGTCAAAATCTCGCTCATTTGACATTTAGAACCCCCCCAAAGTACCATGAGTCAAGATACTTTTCATAGTTCCATAAATACGATCCTTCATCTTAGGAATAAGTCTCAATAACATCCCTCTAACCCCTAAATAAGCCTAGATTCCATCTTGGCTAGACATGTGGATGAAAGGATCAGAAACTTCCATGCGTAATCCCTATTCATATCATCCTAACCGAATAATAATAAAATTAATGACATCAACATCCTCACCTCATGATGATAAATTTAATGTGAATCCTTGTTTTGATAAAAACATTCACCTCACATGAGCCATATATATGTGAGAGAAAGATGAATTACCACTTTCCCCAAGTGAGATTCAGATATACATAAGAAGTCTTTTCTTCAAGAACTACACGATTCTTGATTCTTGTCATCACAAGATATGTAGTGGTATCTAGACCCTAAATCTTGGCCCAGCCACCCAAAAAGGATATAAATTCCTTCCTCCCTACATATGAGTCTTAACTACACCAGGAATTGTCATCAAGAACTATTTATGGATGGATTATCATTTTATGAGATACTTAGTGATGCTCAGACCTCATGTCCTAGGCCCAGCCATGAAATACAAGAAATGTACCCCTCCCCTGCATGAAAAATGAATCAGTGAAAGGGACTCCAAAGTAGGTCATATTGACAGGTCCATTTTAAGAAAAATTCCCCTCCCTATACATAACTCAAATCAGTGTAGGGAAGTGTTCAAAGAACTATGTGTGGCTTGATTCCTACCCATGCAGGATACATAGTGAAACCTGTGTCTTTGATTATGGGTCCAGCCGTAACATTCCCCATATTTCACATTGGGACACCTTAGTCCTCATCGAATGACCTTAAACTAAATGATGATCCATGACTACATGTGTATCAATTCTCATTTCAATGAGAAACATAGTAACTCTACTGTCTCTAATATTGGGTCCATTTACAATAAAAGGGAAAAACTCCCTCCTCTCTGGGTATGAGTCTGATTTTCATAGGGATCCCCCTTTTTGAGAACTACGTGTGGATTGATTCCTACCCATAAAAGATAGATAGTGATTCCCAGGTTCTATACCATATTATGCCCACCATAAATTCAAAATCCCCATCTCATGTATGTGAAAAAATACCTATGTAGGAAATCTAAAATCTGGGTTCTTAGTTCCAGAATATATCAAGGAAATAGAAATAATCCACCCCCCCGAAATATGAGTCAGATTTATGTGGGGAATTTAATGCTCCATGGATAATCATAGTTTGAATATTTCTTACACACCCAGACACATTCCTTCCATTCATCAAAATATGTTCCTCAAGAAGTTTTAGATCATCATAAACTCCTCATCTATCGAAAATCAAAGGGGTCAGTGTACTGAGGACACCTTTGTTTGACTATACACAATATTTTCTAGTTGGCTCTACGTATGTGGTCCCAAAAAAGGCTTGTCAACAAAAGGAAAGTATGACCCTAGGAGAGGATTTTATTATCTTCATAAAACCAAATGGCTTCCATTCCCCATATCATTTCTCTTGATCTATGAATACCTGGAATCATGGTTTACACTTTATTCTACCTGATGTTTTAGGTGTTTCAAAACATCCTAGCCTAATAAGCCTAATATTAATCATTGTTTCAATGATATATGGTCCAATACATATAACCTAAAACTATATTACCTTATACCATCCTCACCACACAATGTTAAACTGCATGGATGATGTCATAGTCACATGGAAATAAACTACTCGAGTTACAAGAACTATGTCTGGCTTGATTCCCATTTCAATGAGATAAGTACTGATAACCAGATCCTTAATATAGGGTCTAGACACAAGATAAAACTACTTATTGATTCCAACATATGGGCCAGACCTGTGTAGGATATTTCTAACATTAAAACTATATAATACCTAGAACTAGGCATGGATTGATCCCTACTACTGTAGAGTATGTAGTGACACCCACATATCCAATCTTGGGTCTAGATGAAAGAAAAGTTAAACAATACCTTTTCCCTTTGTATGGGTAAAACCTACATAGATATCCTTACAAGAACTATGTATGGCCTAATTCTTGCTTCAATGGGATATGTGGTGACACACATATTCAATATCTTGACCCGAACACAATAAGAAAAAATGCCACACTCCCCTATGAGAAAGCTATATTTTCATAAGAGAGTACAATATGAGTCTCTCCCCATTTGAAAGATATTATTTAACAAAAAAAGATAATAACAACAAATGTTTCCTTCTCTGTGCACAAATCAGACCAGTATGGGCAAAACTTTCCTCGAACAATGCATAGCTGGATTTCTTCCCTCACAGGATACAAAGAGATGCCAGGGTCCCCAATTCTAGATCCATATATAATAAAGGATGTGTCCCTTCCCACTTCATGGGTCAAAACCACATAGGGAACGTTCTTGTGCTTTCTCAAGGGATACATTTCTCACTATTCATGGTATGTTCCGACTAAAAATTCTCAATTCATTTTCAAGTTATTTATTTTCAAAAACCAAACTATGTGTCTAGAAATGTATGAGTCCCCATAAACCACCCCAACCGTCAAAAAATGAAGGGCCAATGTCCTAAGGAAACCTTTGTTTGATTATTAACAATATTCCCCAGTTGGCTCTGTAAAAGGTTCCCACAAAAAAATATCTTTCTACCAGAGTCAAATTCATCCCCAAGAGAGGCTTTTCCTATCTTTGTAATCCCCAATAACATTTATTTCCCACATCATTCCTCAGATTTAGAAACCACCTAGATTATAGCTTACAAATTTCCCACCATTCATGCCTAAAAATGATAGATCATTCTTGGATAGATTAGAATGAAAAGGGAGAATTATTTATCCCTCGGTCAAATCTAAGTGACCATAAATTTTATCCCTTGAATTTACACTCCACAATACATTAAACTACACAATCATTGATGTATCAAATGAAATTAAACTTTTTGATGTTTCATCCCTCCTTTACACTAGCCAAATTCATGTAAGAGAGGTTTCTCATTCATGAATCGTGCTGATATAGATTCCATGGTTATTTACAAACATTATTTCCCCAACAAGACTCTCTTCATGGTCCTTAGAAATACAAATTTTTACAAACCAACTGACTATTAGAAATGAAGGGTTTTTTTGGTTTGAAAGACTCTAAATTATCCACAAAAATAGACACAAAACTTGTTAGGTTGAAAACCGAAATAGGGAAGCCTCAGTAGAAGTCATGTTATGCCCACTAAGCTCGTACTATGGTGGACTTAGGAAAAAATTAGGGTGGAAAAAAAAGACACAAAATTTGAAGGGTTTTACATGTAACCATAGATATAGTAAAAACTACACTTAGTGAGTCCCTCAACTCAAGAAAAAATTAGAAAATTCTATGATAATATCAAATTGGTTATCCCAAATAGTGATTGAAATTAATGTCTAGTGATGAGATTATTCAAGTCATCTGGGATATTATCTTTCAAAGTACATTGCAAATTGTGATTGGTAGAAATTGTAGGGAAAGGTCAAAAATAATAATCAGAATCATAATAGGTTTTATATATGTTAAATGATAATTATAGGAGCTTCCAAATCATAGAGTCTCTATATGGCACTACTAAAAAAGGGGGAGAAAAAATAGCGAAAATGGTTATAATGGAGCTCAACTCAATTTGCTAAGAAAATTGACTATAGACTCAGACAAACCATCAATATTCCATTCCAAAGTGGTACTTTGATTGACATCAGTTTCATAAATTGGGTGAATAGGCCTAAAAATTTCCATAAGATATCATCCCTTCTACTTGATGGCTTCAAAATATGTAGTTGTTGATGACAGATGTGCTTTTAACCTAGCCATGCGAGCTTTGAAATCCCATAGATCCTCATTTTGTGCAACCAGCTAATCATAAGATTTGTATTATTCAACAATAAAGTGATGTAGCTCAGTAGTAGTATCTCGAAAGGTATCTTTCGAATGATGGGAATCATTAAATTGAGCAATGTCTCCTTCTCATGCATCCAAGTCTTCTCGATCTATGACAATCTGGTGGATAAGGATTTGTAGGTGCCGGTAATCAAACCCACCTGATCCCAGGCCAAGGAATAGTTATCTAAGGCTGTACGACCTATCATACATTTATTATATAGGGGGATCAGTGTCAATAGTAATAATTTGATGCTATGCCCATCTTCACACAACCAGGTGTTCAGTCGCAATGAGAGGGTCCTAATCGCAATCACTTTCTACTACAGGTATATTATCCAGAAGTGAAACCACAACAGACATGTCCATATTAAAAAATTAATCCTTAGTGGGTGAATATTTCATCTCCATCCCCTATCCATACATGAGAACTAGGAGAATAGGATCAACATAAATTGATGGGGTTCCCATGGCTGTTCCACTTAGACTAGCATTGGTAGGTCTACCGACAACGCAAGTTGAGATCATTATAAATGCACCATCTTCTAGAATGAAGGGATTATGGGACAAAACATCCCTGAGTTTCTCAAATTATTGGAAGAAAATTTGTTCTCCCCTTGAAGTTAATTAGGAGGGTGTTTTAGGGACTAGAATAGTAGAGGACAGTGGATTGGGAACCTTTTGAACTTCCTTCCCTAACATCCCATCAGGATAGTATTCTATCCATATCCTTGCACAATCCCAAGATAAATTGATAGTATTTTCCATGAAAGGAAAGGAAATTTTCATACTAGAATATTCACACATCATCATCAACCAAAACTATTGAAGAGTAACAAGATGTGGCTCCAAAATCCAGGGAAGGGGAAAAAAGGCCACCCATTTCATACATGAAAAATGTCGAGAAAATATATAAGAATTATATAATTCATAGATGGTTACCCCATACACTCATGTATCTAGAATTCCATCTCATAGAGAGATTATGTAGTAGCACTCCTCTAAAGTCCCTTCACTATTATCAACCACTATGTGCAACGGTATATGGTAAGGGATAAAAGTGAAGTGAGATAAGTCACTCAAATGTTCAGAAATGCCATCAATACCTAGGGATATAAAGTTAATGGAACTGATATTAAGTAATGTGGGGTGAAATCTGGAGCAAGGAATTATCATCTAAAGTGTTCTTCCACTCATCCATATAAAAATTAGAATGGTCCACAGAGAGGATGTGGGGGCATACCTTCTTGCATATGGCCCAACAACTCGTAAACACAAGAAAGGGTGGGAACATATTGGTTGATAATATTCCCCTATGAAAATTTGGATAACATCATCAGGGTATAGGACATTCCATCGGTGTAGACATCATGGGATGGAAATATCCATCCACTAAAAAACATAGTGAGGAAACCCACCAACTTGAAGTCAGAAGATATGTATAAACAAATTCTGTATCCCCATGTGGTATATTATAATTCCTTGAGAGTATACCAATATGAACCCTATATGCCTCATGATTTCTGAGTTGGATGAGTCTTAATAGTGGCCTTTTGGCCTTAGACCACTGACTTTCAAAAACAAAACATTCCAACCATTGAATAGAATGAGTGAGCAAGTGTGGAGTGGTTGAGTAATCAATTCCAATACTAATATTAGTAGATCCCTTGCTAGTGGATATACTTATATAGTGTTTTTACAATCATTGTATGTAGGTAGGAATTCATCATACATGTTACCAAGGATAGGGATTCCCCATAACTGATAGAAGTTCCATAAGATGATCTCGACTTCACCATGAAATAAGTGTAAAGTGTTGGTGCTTGAACACTAGTGACGAATTAATTTTGGTAGTAGCTCGGTTGGTGAATTGATTGAAAAATGAGAAACCCACATTTCCTAGTAGAAAATGATATCCTCTAACTATTTAGGGGATTCTATATAGTTTTGGTGCACCCAAAATTCCTAAGCCTATTCATCTGAGATATTCCCTCCAGATCGCCAACCCCACTTGGAGCTCCACCCTCCATGGGGGTTGGATCTTGAGAGGTTAATGATGGATGAATAATATTGAATGACTGATTGAAAATATATAACAAGGACATGTGGGTTTCTTTGTGTCTATAAAGATCTTTTTAGGAAAAATACATTATTTCGACCTGAACCGTAAGTGATATCCTCTATAATGAAGATGTTCACTTGGGAATAGTCCTTATACATCTAGAACCAAGCTGATGAGAGATTATGATCAACTAGTTTAAGAGGAGCATCATCTTGAAGAACCAAATTATAAATAAGTATTCAGTTTTAAAATGGGTAAATCAGTAGATCTGGGGATATAAGGTTCTTCAAAATACCCTCCTTAGGGATGATATGGCATTGAAAACCCTATTCAATATTCTCAGCCATGTCATTATGTCTCAGGACTACATTCATTGTGTTGAAATAGATAACTATGTAATCCCAACCATGAATTCAGAAATTTCATGTGATATAAATTTAATAAATGAACATTAATGTTCAAAGGATTTTGGTTTGTTTGTGAACCATCACTTCATGAAGTCATAAGACCACAAACCATCAGTTCGTGAAAGCCTTGGCCCGAGAAGAGTTGTCCAATAAAACACCAGCCTACAGAACGATCCATCCATGAAGCATCCATCTACTATGTGAAATTTCAGAACTCACCATTCATGGTTAAGGATTTCAATTCATGGGTGAAGGGTATTAGTTCACAAAAAATAGATAGCCACAAAGGAGACAGTTCATGGAAGTAGTATGCGGTCAACAGAGTCTTCAAGAGCATCGAGTTTGCCAACAAATTAGTAAATGAAAAGTGATATGCCCCCTATTTTTAGTTGTTTTTCCCTCCCATGGGTCCAATCACATACCCCAAACTAGTTCAAAATAGGATATCTTTCAATATCATAATATCCCTCTCTTCATCCTGATCGGAACTAATTTCGATGGGGGGAATTTGTTGGGTACAAAAAATTCCACCTACAAGATCAAGATGATTTTATCAATTTTTAAAAGGGTAGAGATAAACGTTTAAAGAAAAATACTCAAAGGGTAAAGACCATAAATTACAAAATGATCCATGGACATATGCTCCACATGGTGTTCTATCGTTCCATGAAGCATATGAGGACATAATAGTCCATGGATGGAGGCGGTGCTACTGGTTCCCAAAAACGAAACCAAAGAAATTTGTGGGACAGAGGTGGTGATTTACCCCCCATTAAAGTGTATCACCCTTGAACTATTTAGTTTTTGGGATAAGGTAGTACAACTGACACCCACAAATGAAACAAATTCATTTTCGGAGCCATGGCGATGATTTCCACCCCTAGAAATGATGCCCCCACCTAACTAAGTCATATATCGGTCAAGGAACTCTATTTAGGATCATGTAAAAGGAGGTTCATATAACACCATTAATGACTATCCACACTGGTTTCCAGTCCCTCCATTATCATATAAATAGTCTCTAAGGGGGACTAAAAAATGGGACATAGACAAGGAGACCAAATAGAAGAGGGATGAAGTAGACGAGCGATGATGTAACACAAAACACAGAGCCTCTCCCTAGATTAAGAGTAGGAAAAACTCCACCCCATACTATTAAGGAATAAATAAGAAAAAATCCAGCCATCAGTGAACTGAAAACCCTTTTCTGATGACATTTCCAAAGGGTATAAATGGATCGGTCCTTTGGGGACAGACACCCCACATAGTAAAATTCCATGTAGGTGGAAGCCTGCCCTGCATATAATAATTCTATGTGGGAGCAACATGACCCCAAATATAAAAACTCTATATAGGAGGAACCTTTCTCGATTTAAAAAAATGCTACCCAGGTGGAACCTGGTCCTGTGTAGAAAAACTCTATGTGAGCAGTACCCTCAACCGCATAGCAACACGCTACATAGAGGGAACCACATTCATCCTAAGAACTTTCTATATGGAATGGGGCATTTTGGGACTTTCACAATCCATCTCCCATCACACCCTTCCATCATGTCATCATACCTCATGTTAGACCCACCTCAAATTTTTCTAACCGCATCAGGACAAGGCCCCTTCTAATGCCACTTGACATGTATGATAAGATCATCGGGAACATCAATGTTACCTTTTGAGTTTACATAACTATGGTAAGTGAAGTCATGTATTTAATCTCTACAATAATGCGGGCCTTCAAAATTCTTTTGGGTTTAAATTCACATGGTAATGAGGGTTTCAACCTTGGGGTGATCACATGAACCTCCTTGTTCTAGTGATTGAGGGGAACCACTGGTCTTTCCGTTCGATGAGGGCCGGCGTCAGACATTCCTCTCTTCCCCAAAACCAATGGGAGGGAATCCCACTGAAGTAATCCCTTAGCCTTTATTATGAGAGGTGACACTTTTTATCATCTTCTCTATCCTGGTATAGAGTAGAATGGATCACCTAATGTGACCATTATTTCTATAAAAAACAAATAGGAGAAGAAAACATTCAACATTCTCTCCCTCTCCCATTGGGATCCAATACCATCCATATGAGGATAGAGTGAGATGTGTGATCTTCAGATCTACTATTTCCTCTTGTTTCTCACACTAAGAAGGACTCATGTGGGTTTAGAGGTTAGTTTTGATAATCCACTTGATCTCAAAACTCAAATGGGCCTCCAATACTGTGTAATTCCCAATTATAACCATCCACATGGGTCTGCTATATGGTGTAAGCCTCGGAAACCTTGCCTAAACCTTAAAAGGTCCATATTCCCAATGAAGCATCACCAAATGTGCTGCTTCCATGCATAATACCCAACAATATGTATTGTGGTCCTCCCATTTGGTATAAGTCCTAAACCATTCCCCCCTAAAATGAGACTCTTTTATGTATACTCCCCAAGTTACTGAACTACATGGGATTTGATTCCTAAATAACTAAGAGACATAAGAAACCTCCTTGAGGTCTAAAACCAACAACTAAATCCACTTTAATTATCTCTAGGTCACATCCTCATTAGGGTTATACCTACCAAGGATACCATATCTATTTTAATCCCATTGGGCTACCTTAGTGTAATTCAGACTCAATACCTGACTAGGCACCTTTCTCTTGGACTTTCTTGCCACAAGAAGTTAAAATGCATGGTTGGGTCCTTATCACATAAACTTAAAAGGGGATGTGCCCCACTAGGTAGAACTGAACTATATGGGTTCTGATTCCTATCATGAGGATACGTAGGAAGCCCATATTATGGGTTTGATCCCAACATCCAAAAAGCTCACATACCCTGGATAATGGTACACTCCAAAATTCCACAACATGGGGATTAAAACCAACACCATCCCAATAAATGAACAGGGAATCCATGATCTTTCCATAAAATGGTAACATTGATGTAGAAACTCAGATACATATAGATACCTCCATTGATGGAGAACCTTAGATACATACAAATGATTCTGAACCCATGCTTACCAATTATTGATAATTACTTCAGGGTAATCCATAATATATACATTTGGGAATGAACCAAGGATTCTTGTGTAACGCCCCGACCCCAGTTACCCATATTCAGTGCATTATTTTAATACATTGACATGATTACAATGAATAATGTCCCAAAGGACCGATCAGTTTAGCAGTCTTGGAGAATAGATTACATACATGAATGTTACATTACACTTCATAACATACAAAAAAACATAAATAGTCCTTTATGAACACCATTATTCCCTTGGATTAACCTTGCATATCAATAACAATACACTTCTTAGAATACTGGGAAAAATAAAACATAGAAAAGGGGTGAGATGAAATGCTCAGTAAGGGTAAGAAGTACAGTAGAAACTTTAATAAATAAGCTAAAACATTTAAGGCAATCTATAACTAAAACAAAAAACTTTTAAACATGAACTTCAAAATAATATGGAAAAAATGAAATGAAATAATTCCTTTTACTTATTCACATGGATATTCCACTAATTGAATAATCACGTGCAATATCAATAACCACTTTCATAATGATGGAATGCATAATGCCAGACTATCATAACCACGTATCCAAGGCCTCATGCCAAGGCTACAAATAAGATTTTGTCAAGGCCTTGTTCCAAGACACTAGTTTGTCTCATGAGACCCACCGATGCATCGAGGAGTTATAGCGGGCTCCACCCGTCACTTATTAAGTCCAATGCATTTCTTATATGAACAGGTTTAAACATAACATAAACATTCGTATTAAAAATAGCATACGAAATTTCAATACTTTCTTCATAAACCATGAATGGTATAAAAATAACACATCCATAGTCAAACAAATCACAAAACCTTCAACACAATATGGAATATTTGTATCATGATAAATCAACTTCAAAACAAGTTTAAAATCCATTAAAGAATTTTGACATGGATGAAAATGATTTTTAAAACTCTTTGAGAGAAATACCCATTTTTCATGAAAACATTGAAAAGTCACACAATTTAGAAAAGCAGCCATTTAAATAAATTTTTGAATAAAAGTGTCCCATACCACCATGAAACTTTTGAAAGGAATTAACATTTTAAAAACATTCATTTTCATATAAATAAATCCTTAAAAACCATTTTGAAGACGTGGAAATTAAAGTGAAAGATTTAGAAGAATAAATATTTAAATATTTGAAATGATGTTTTAGTAAAAAATCCCTAAAAATAATTCCTTCGAAAACTCTTTCATAAAACATGGACATGGATAATAAATATATCCCCGTAGATACTTAAGTAAAAACAACCTCGGATAATAAAGAGATTGTGAAATTTACCCTTACCAATTTGGTAACTTACGAAACATACACCCCATTAAAGAGGTATCATACAATGAATATGTAAATACACATAAATTAAAGTTTATTACACAAAGAATACAATTATAGGTAGTAAATACACCACACAAAATCTAATAGTGGCAATATGGCATGAATCTCACGGGAATAAGGAGTGAGATGAAAACCCCTTACCTTGCACTTTCCTGTAGTCGAGGGTACGTTTAGCCTTTTGTATGATGACTATAGTATGTTATTGAATTATACCAGAACCATATTAATATTTATGATATCACACATTATTAATTTATGACTTTATACTACATATTCAATAATAATTTCCATGTTATATTAATATTTTGGGTAATAATCGCTTTCTTTATCGTACGTGTTTTAACTTGTTACTCTTGATTTTATCAATTAGATCATGATTTAAATATTTCTAGAATATAAAACATGATTTATTTATCATATATATTTAGAATATAAAAATTTATAATAGGCATATATATGAAATGGAAAACACCGTTTATGGAGACAGTAGTCCGAACGTACGCATAAACGTTATTTCTGTTTTCATATAGTATTGAACGGAAGTAAGTGAATAAGATATATGTAAGTACATAAATACTTATATATATAAATATATATATATCAAGTATAATTATTATGTCATATATTACATACATATTAGTAATATATATTATTATAATTGTCGATGAATTGTTAACTTGGAAATGAATCTCACCGCGTCGTGGAGACGGTAATCCGTACGTACGCATGAGCAAAAATATCATTCTTTTGAAATTAAAATAATATATAACTGGATGGTATATAATATATACATAATCCTTATCATGTTATATTTATTATTTACATAAAATACACATCATTATTATACCCATCCAAATAATAATGTATTGAATAACAATTACACCACAACGTGGAGACGGTAAGCCGTACATACGCACGTATGGTGACATGTCATTAAAAGGATAGATAGAATACAGAATATGGTGGTACCATATTTATAATAACATCACATTATATATAATATATTGGATTTATCATTTTAGAATGTAAATAACAAAAAAATAATATGTTGAAGAAGAAAGGAACTTGAAAGAGGGTGGTGAAAACATTATCTCTTCTTCGAGTTCTTCCTTTTGATTTGATCAAAAGGGCTCCTTAAGTTGAATTTCTGATCACACTAATGCCTCTATGTTGAAGTTATGGATGTTTAGAGAGTATTTGGGCAGGTTTTTGCCGAACCAAAAGGCTTTGAAAGTGTGAATAATTGGTTAGAAGTTGGGTCCTTTTATAAGGGGGAGGAGGGGCTCTTTAGGAAAAACTTAAAGTATTATTTTATAATAAATTCATATTCGGTTTCTAATATTTACAAAGTATATTATTATAATAATAAGGTGGGTATGGGTCGAAAAACTTTCAACCAATATATTTTAGATAGGGTTGGGTCATTATATTAACCTTATCTTTTAGTTTTAACTCTTGGTTAATTAGTTTGACACTTACCATGTCAATTTGTATTTTTATATTATATAGTTAATAAACATAATATATAAATCCAAAATACACCAAAGTTGTCCATTAATGATACACCAATAATTATATAAGTCCTTTGGTAGAACCTTATATTTTTAGAAATAAAATATAAATTAATAGTATAATAATTGTTTTAAAAACTAATCTATTTCAATTTTGACACTACTCAATAATTGATTTTTTTAAAGTCTTAAAATATTTATTAATTCGAACCAAATTCATTTATACAATACTAACATGTTATATTGACTAATAAAATTCGTTTATATCATAAAACATTCAAATTATATTTATTTCAACATTTATAATACCAATTATCTGATTCATTCTTTAATAAAGAGCATACTGCATCATTATTGTGTCATATATATTTTTAATTTTTAAATGTCTAAAACTTATAAATAAAATATAATTATGTAGTAAATAATTTTATCTTTATAATGAATATTTATAATAAAAAATATAACATATATAACCTTATGTAAAAATTGTTTTTCTAAAAGATATAAGCTTATGTCATTTATGAATTTTCTTTAACTTAATTAATATAAAGTGTCCCTATCACCTACAAGTGGCATCAGGGGGTCCCAAAATCGACCCAAAGATTCCCATGGTCGGACATGTATCCACCAGTAAGGTTAGGACACGTTTTAGGGTCATTTATTATTATTATAATATTATTTTTTAACCCTTATTTACCAGATTTACCTTTTAACCATGGTAAATAAAATATTTACGGAAGTAATTATGAAAAATGTCTAAAAATAAAAGTTACCTATTTACACAATTTTGAAATCCTGATTCCAAATATGGAATCCATTTTTCCAAATTCAAAACACAGAAGTGGCAGAAATTAATTTAAAATTAATTCCTGCTGTCAAAACAAAAAGCGTGTTTTTAAGATATAATAACTATCAAAAGATTGACACTTGTTTATGTCCGGGTTAATTGTGAAATTATGTCCAATGACAAAAATTGTATTAAATGTTAATAATATATGCTAAAATACTTTTAAACTACTCAAATTCATAATTTATCACTATTAATTATTTTGATTAAAAAAGTTGTTTTTAATTAAAATTTAGTAATTTTCACTATTCATCAAAATATAAATTTATCTGAAAAGTAACAAAATTTCACCCTAGGATAAATTCGATATTCCGAATCTAAAAAAGAATTCCATTTTGAGAGATAAAATTTATAAAATTTCAAAAAGTAAGTACTACTATTCATAACAGCTACTTTGATTGGTCGCAGTGTGTTAGAATCTCAAAGATGCGTACCACACACGCTACTGTATTATTCAAAGAGAATCATACTATGGAAGAATGTGGTGTTACATTATCCCCTACTTCAATAAATTATGTCCTCGCAATTTATGCTCAGTATTGGAAACATGGGGTTGACGTTTAAAAATATCTAAGTTGAAATCCCACATCAAAAAATGGATTAATGAGGCCTCTATTTAAAATAAAGAGTGGTAAGTACAAAGGTTACTGAAAATAACACATACTAGGGTTCCATGTAGGAAAACGTGGATATGGAATAGAAATCTAACCATCAATATCCGATGGAGAGTGGTAGAGAACATGGCTATGAAAAGGCCAACAATCCCAAAGCCATAAATTTGTGACGACCTATGGTATTATCTAGGACAACATTTTTGTTCTAAGATCCTTTACTTAATATTGAGGAATTTATTTATGAGATTACCTAATATCATAAGTAGATATACTTACTTCATAATTAGAGTTTTATCCATTAATAAATTTCTACCACAAACTCATCTTTCACCCCAAAACACAATACAACTCAAAAATTCTCTATTTATCCTAATCCTATAGGGTTCCAAATATAATGAATTTATAATTCACATATCATACTATTTATGAAAAGAAACTACATTATACCTTCCAGGAACTTCACATAGTACAGTGGTAGGCGATAAATCCCAATCGCACTATGGTTGTGGGTTCGATTCCCGCAGCATTGTCCGACACGACGAGTCATCACACGGTCTGCGTGTTGTCCATTTATAAAAATCCAAAAATAAACTTTCAAACATAATCCATTAAAATCTATAGACTTATTCAAAATACTTCTGTAAACTCTCAGTCCAAAATTTAAATGAAAGGTAAACATAATGTAGATCCTTTTTACCCCGTAATAGCATGTGAATACCTTCATCATGCATTCTTTTAAAACACTGAAACATCATGAATTACCATAAACCTTATTGATTACATTCATGCTCACTTATTCCATATAGAATACAAGATATAATTCATCCATCCAAAAATGTTGTAAACTCCAACAATTATGGAATATAGAAATCTTTAATCGGTTTCAAGGCAGTCAATAATATCCAATATAATTTGTCCAAATCAACCATATCTTATTCCAAAATCAATACCACAATATTAGGACCATATTAAGGTTTATCTTTCCTTCAACCATGTAATTTACAAAAAGTTTAACTCATTGTAGAGTCACTTTTCTTAGTACCATAAAATCTCAAATCCTCAATGAAATAGTACTGCAGTAAAATCCTTATTTATTCCCAGAACATCATTGATACAACACTTAAATGAAATAATTCTAAAATAACAACATAAGAACACTAGTCATTCCTCTTCATCTGTGGTAGTATCATAACTTGATTATTATACAATAGAATCATTTTGTGCGTACTCTGATGATTTGGGAATTGGTTTGCATAGTGTCCCAACTCCTTGCAGATGAAGCATTGTACATTTGTAAACTTTTTCTTACCCTTGAAATCACGTACTTGGAGTCCTTTTTATCCACACTTATAACAAAGTCCCATTCCCTTCAATAATTTACCAAGTTGATTCATTCCAAATTTATCACATATTGGAAAATACTTCTTTCCCTTATTCCCTTTATCCATATTTCTTTCTACCATCCTTTTCTTCTCTGGATTCCCTTCAAAGCCATAGAATTCAGAGAGGTCTTTACTGATATTTTGATACTATTTATTCATATGATGATAATACATGGGAGGCAATTTCCTTTATAAATGTTGTCTTGATACCATGAATGATATGACCCTTCTTACACTTTGGATCATACGTATTGCTGGATTTATCATTCCTTATACTGGGTTCCATTTCTAAACAATGGCATACACTAAGTCAGTTTATGAATCATAATTCATAATTATAAACATGTAAAATACCTAACGTAAATTGAATAGAATATGGATATAATCTATAATCAAAAAAATGTTTTCTTTGAGGATGTATATACTCATAAACCCTTAATAGCTGTTTGTAATGAAAATGATAATTATCCTAAGCATATCCCCCAGGAGCGTCGTAACCAAGAGTGCAGCAAGGCCCGTTGTCATGCACCAGTTCCCGTTTGAGTCTAGCTTAAAGCGGTGTTTTCGGGTTTTACACCTAGGTACATCTATGACAGAGCCACCTCTACCTGCTCATATCTAGACATGAATGTATTTCTTAGAGAACTCAAAAAATCTCTACAATACCAAAATTTTAGGAAGTTCTTCTATAATAATACTCAATGTCTATCTTAGGGTAAAGTGCTCTAATTAGAGTTTATATAAATATAGTTTCCAAGGTTATTGATAAAATTTCTCTGATACCAACTGTAATGCCCAAACCCTAGTTACCCAGAGTCGGTGAATTATTTTAATACATTGGCATGATTACAAGGAATCAAGTCCTGAAGGACCGATCAGTTTAGCAGTCTTGGAAAATAGATTACATACATTAATGTTACATTACACTTCATAACATAAAAAACAACATAAATAATCCTTTATAGACACCATTATTCCCTTGGATTAACCCTTCATATCAATCACAATACACTTCTTGGAATCCTAGGAAAAATAAAACATAGAAAAGGGGTGAGATCAAACGCCCAGTAAGGGTAAGCAGTACATCAGAAACTTTAATAAATAAGAATAAACATTTAATGAAATGTATAACTAAAAAAAATGACTTTTAAACATGAACTTCAACATAATATGGAAAAAATAAAATTAAATAATTCCATTTACTTATTCACATGAATATTCCACTAATTGAATAATCACATGCAATATTAATAACCACTTTCATAATAATGGAATGCATAATGCTATACTATCATAACCACGTAGCCAAGGCCTCATTCCAAGACTACAAATAAGATTTTGTCAAGGCCTCATGCCAAGACACTAGTTTGTCTCATGAGACCTACCGATGCATCGAGGAGCTATAGTGAGCTCCACCCATCACTTATTATGTCCAATACATTCCTTATATAAACAGGTTTAAACATAACATAAACATTCGTATTAAAACTAGCATACAAAATGTCAATACTTTCTTCATAAACCATGAATGGTATAAAAATAAAACATCCAAATTCAAACATATCACAAAACCTTCAACACAATATTAAAGATTTGTATCATGATAAATCAACTTCAAAACAAGTTTAAAATCCATTAAAGAATTTTGACAAGGATGAAAATGATTTGTAAAACTCTTTGAGAGAAATACCCGTTTTCATGAAAATATTTAAAAGTCACAAAATTATAAAAGAAGTCATTTAAAGACATTTTTGAATAAAATTGACCCATACCACTTTGTAACTTTTTAATGGAATTAACATTTTAAAAACATTCATGTCCATATAAATAAATCCTTAAAAACCATTTGGAAGACATGGACATTAAAGAGAAAGGTTTACAAGAATAAATATAAAAACATTTTCAATTATGTTTTAGTAAAACATCCCTAAAAATAATTCCTTTGAAAACTCTTTCATAAAATAAGGATATGGATAATAAATAAGTCCCAGTAGATACTAACGTAAAAACAACCTCGGATAATAAAGAGATTGTGAAATTAACCCTTACTAATTTGGTAACATACGAAACATACACCCCATGAAAGAGGTATCATACAATGAATATGTAAATACACATAAATTAAATTTTATTACACAAAGAATACAATTATAGGCAGTACATACACCACAAAAAAGGTAATAGTGGCAATATGGCATGAATATCACGGGAATAAGGAGTGAGATGAAAACCCCTTACCTTGCACTTTCCTGTAGTCGAGGGTACATTTAGCCTCCTGTATGAATACTATAGTATGTTATTGAATTATACCAGAACCATATTAATATTTATGATATCACACATTATTCAATTATGACTTTATACTACCCATTTAATAATAATTTCCATGTTATAATAATATTTCGGGTAATAATCGCTTTCTTTATCGTACGTGTTTTAACTTGTTACTCTTGATTGTATCACTTATATCATGATTTAAATACTTCTAGAATATAAAACATGATTTATTTATCATATATATTTAGAATATAAAAATTTATAATAGACATATATATGAAATAGAAAACACCGTTTATGGAGACGGTAGTCCGTACGTACGCATAAACGCTGTTTCTGTTTTCATATAGTATTGAACGGAAGTAAGTGAATAAGATATATGTAAGTACATAAATACTTATATATATAAATATATATTTATTTAGTATAATTATTATGTCATATATTACATACTTATTAGTAATATATATTTTTATAATCGTCGATGAATTGTGAACTTCGAAATGAATCTCATCTCGTCGTGGTGACGGTAATCCGTACGTACGCACGAGCGAAAATATAATTCTTTTTATATTAAAATATTATATAATTGGATGGTATATAATATATACAGAATCCTTATCATGTTATATTTATTATTTACATAAAATACACATCATTATTATACCCATCCAAATAATAATGTATTGAATAACAAATACACCACAACGAGGAGATGGTAAGCCGTACATACGCACATATGGTGACATACCGTTCAAAGGATGGGTTGAATAATGAATATGGTGGTAAAATATTTATAATAACATCACAATATATATAATATATTTGAGTTATCATTTTATAATGGAAATAACAAAGAACGAAGATGTTGAATAAGAAAGGAACTTGAAAGAGGGTGGTGAAAACATTACCTCTTCTTCAAGTTCGTCTTTTTGATTTGATAAAAAAGGATCTTTAAGTTAGATTTCTGATCCAACCAATGCCTCTAGGTTGAAGTGATGAAATTTTAGAGAGTATTTGGGCAGTTTTTAGGTGAACCAATAGTCTTTGATGGTTTGAAGAATTGGTTAGAAGTTGGGTCCTTTTATTAGGGGGAGGAGGGGTTCTTTAGGAAAAAATTTAAGTATTATTTTATAATAAATTCATATTCCGTTTATAATGGCTCCAAAGTGGATTATTCAAAGCCTAAAGTAAGGATGGGTCTAAACCCTTTAAACCAATATATTTTAGATAGGTTTGGGTCAGTATATTAACCCTACCTTTATTTTTAACTCTTGATTAATTAGTTTGACACTTACCATGTCACTTTGTATTTTTATATTATATAGTTAAAAAGATTACAATATACATCCAAGAGACCCTAAAGTGGTCCATTAATGATACAAAAATATTGATATAAGTCCTTTTTCAGAATGATAGATTTTTAGTAATAGAATATAAATTAATAATATAATAATTGTTGTAAAAACTCATTTATGTCAATTTTGATACTACTCAATAATTTATTTTTTAAAGTCTTAAAAACTTTATTAATTCGAACCAAATTCATTTATGCAATCCTAGCATGTCATATTAACCAATAAAATTCGTTTATGTCATCAAAACTTTCAAATTATATTTATTTTAACATTTATAATACCAATTATTTAATTCCTTCTTTAGTAAGGAACATACTGCATCATTATTGTGTCATATATATTTTTAATTTTCAAATGTATATAAATTATAAATAAAATACCATTATGTATGAAATATTTTAATATTTCTAATGAATATTTATAAACGAAAATATAACATATATAACCTTATGTAAATTTTTTTTTGCTAAAAGATATAAGCTCAGGTCATTTTAGTATTTACATTAACTTAATTAATATAAAGTGTCCCTATCACCTACATGTGGCTCCATGGGATCCCAAAATCAACCCAAATATGCCCATGGTCGGACATGTATCCACCATTAAGGTTAGTACACGTTTTAGGGTAATTTATTATTATTATAGTATTATTTTTTAACCCTTATTTACCGGATTTACCCTTTAACCATGATAAATAAAATATTTACCGAAGTAATTATTCAAAATGTCTCAAAATAAAAGTTACCTATTTACACAATTTGGAAATACTGATTCCAAATATGGAATCAATTTTTTCAAATTAAAAACACAGAAGTGGCAGAAATTAAATTAAAATTAATATCTGCTGTCAAAACAAAAAGCGTGTTTTTAAGATATAATAACTATCAAAACATTGGCACTTGTTTATGTCTGGTTTAATTGTGAAATTATGTTCAATGACCAAAGTTTTATTAATTGTTAAAAATATATTCTAAATATAAATTAAAATCACTCAAATTCATAATTTATCACCATTAATTAGTTTGATTAAAGAAGTTGTTTTTACTTAAAATTTAGTAATTTTCACTATTCATCAAAATATAAAAGTTATCCGAAAAGTACCAAAATTTCACCCTAGGCTAAATTCGATATTTTGAATCCAAAAACGAATTCCATTTTGAGAGATAAAATTTATAAAATTTTAAAAAGTAGTCATTACTATTCATAACGGCTAGTTTGAATGGTCGCGGTGTGTTAGAATCTTGAAGTTGCGTACCACACACGCTACTATATTATTCAATTAGAATCGTACCCTGGAATCATGGGGTGTTACATTCTCCCCTCCTTCAGTAATTGTGTCTTCTCAATTTATGCTCAGTATTGGAAACTTGGGGTTGATGTTTCAAAATATCTTAGTTGAAATCCCACATCAAAAAATGGATTAATGAGGCCTCTATTTAAAATAAAGAGTGGTACGTATGAAGGTTACTGAAAATAACACATACTAGGGTTCCATGTAGGAAAACATGGATATGGAAGAGAAATATAACCATAAATATCCGATGGAGAGTGGTAGAGAACCTGGCTATGAAAAGGCCAACAATGCCAAAGCCATAAATTTGTAACGATCTATGATATTATCTAGGACAAAATTTTTGTTCTAAGTTCATTTTCTTAATGTTGAGGAATTTATTTATGATATTGGATAATATTATAAGGAGATATACTTACTTTATAATTAGAGTTTTATCCATTAATAAATTTCTACCACAAACTCATCTTTCACCCCAAAACATAATACAACTCAAAAATACTCTATTTATCCTAATCGTATACGGTTCCAAACATAATGAATTTATAATTCACATATCAGACCCTTTATGAAAAGAAAATACATTATACCATCTGGGAACTTCACGTAGTACAGTGGTAGGTGATAAATCACAATCGCACTATGGTTGTGGGTTTGATTTCCACAGCTGTTTCCGACACGATGGGTCGTCACATGGTCTGTGTGTTGTCCTTTTATAAAAATCCAAAAATAACCTTTCAAACATAATCCATTACAACCTTTAGACTTATTCAAAATACTTCTGTAAACTCTCAGTCCAAAATTTATATGAAAGGTAAACAAAATGTAGATCATTTTTACCCTGTAATAGCATGTGAATACCTTCATCCTGTATTCTTTTAAAAAACTTAAATATCCTGAATTACCATAAACCTTATTGATTACATTCATTCTCCCTTATTCCATATAGAATACTGGATATACTTCATCCATCCAAATTTTTTTTAATCTCCAACAATGATGGAATATACAAATCATTAATCGGTTTCAAGGCAGTCAAGAATATCCAATATAATTTTCCCAAATCAACCATATCTTATTCCAAAATTAGTACCTCAATATTAGGACCGTATTAAGGTTTATCTTTCCTTCAACCATGCAATTTCCAAAAATTTTAACTCATTGTAGAGTCACTTTTATTAGTACCATAAAATCTCAAATCCTCAATGAAATAGTACTACAGTAAAATCCTTATTTATTTCCAGAACATCATTGATACAACACTTAAATGAAATAATTCTAAAATAACAACATAAGAACACTAGTCATTCCTCTTCATCTGTGGTAGTATCATAACTTGATTATTATACAATAGAATCATTTAGTGCGTACTCTTATGATTTGGGCATTGGTTTTCGTAGTGTCCGAACTCCTTGCAGATGAAGCATTGCACATTTGAAAACTTTTTCTTACCCTTGCAATCACGTACTTGGTGTTCTTTTTCTCCACACTTATAAAAAACTCCCATTCCCTTCACGAATTTACCAAGGTGATACATTCCACATTTATCACATATTGGAAAATCCTTCTTTCCCTTATTCCGTTTATCCATATTTCTTTCTACCATCCTTTTCTCCTCTGGCTTCCCATAAAACCCATAGAATTCAGAGAGTTCTTTACTGATATTTTGATACTATTTATTCAGATGATTATAATACGTGGGAGGCTATTTCCTTTATAAATGTTGTATTGATACCATGAATTATATGACCCTTCTTACTCTTTGGATTATATGTATTGCGGGAGTTCTCATTCCTTCTACTGGGCACCATTTCTAAACAATGTCATACACTAAGTTTATGAATCACAATTCATAATTCCAAACATGTAAAATACCTAACATAAATTGAATAGATTATGGATATAATCTATAATAACAAAAAAATTCTTTGAGGAGGTATATAATCATAAACCCTTCATAGTGGTTTGTAAAGAAAATGAGAATTATCCTAAGCATATCCCCCTGGAGTGTCGTAACCAAGAGTGCAGCAAGGTCCATTGTTGTGCACCAGTTCCCATTTTAGTCTAGCTCAAAGCGGTGTTTTTAGGTTTTACCCCAAGGTACATCTGTGCCAGAGCCGCTTCTACCTGCTCGTATCTAGACAGAGATGTTTTGCTCGGAAAACTCACAAAATCTCTACAATACCAAAATTCTAGGAAGTTCTTCTATAATAATCCTCAATGTCTATCTTAGGGTAATGTGATCTAATCAGAGTATATCTAAATCTAGTTTCCAAGGTTATTGAAAAAATTCCTCTGATACCAACTGTAACGCCCCAACCCCAGTTAGCCATAGTCGGTGCATTATTTTAACACATTGACATGATTACAAGGAATCAAGTCATGAAGGACCGATCAGTTTAGCAGTTTTGGAAAATAGATTACATACATGAATGTTACATTAAACTTCATAACATACAAAACAACATAAATAATCCTTTATGAACACCATTATTCCCTTGGCTTAACCCTGCATATCAATCACAATACACTTCTTGGAATACTAGGAAAAATAAAACATAGAAAATCCGTGAGCCCAAACGCTCAGTAAGGGTAAGAAGTACAACGAAAACTTTAATAAATAAGCATAAACATTTAAGGTAATGTATAACTAAAACAAAAGACTTTTAAACATGAAATTCAACATAATATGAAAAAAATGAAATGAAATAATGTCATTTACTTATTCACATGGATATTCCACTAATTGAATAATCACATCCAATATCAATAATCACTTTCATAATGATAGAATGCATAATGTCAGACTATCATAACCTCATAGCCAAGGCATCGTGACAAGACTAAAAATAAGATTTTGTCAAGATCTCATTCCAAGACACTTGTTTGTCTCATGAGACCTACCGATTCATCGAGGAGCTATAGAGAGCTCCACCCGTCACTTATTAAGTCCAATGCATTCCTTATATGAATAGGTTTAAACATAACATAAATATTCGTATTAAAACTAACATTCAAAATGTCAATACATTCTTCATAAACCATGAATGGTATAAAAATAACACATCCACAGTCAAACATATCACAAAACCTTCAACACAATATGGAAGATTTTTATCATGATAAATCAACTTCAAAACAAGTTTAAAATCCATTAAAGAATTTTTACATGGATGAAAATGATTTGTAAAACTCTTTGAGAGAAATACCCTTTTTTCATTAAAACATTTAAAAGTCACACAATTTAGAAAATAATTCATTTAAAGACATTTTTGAATCAAAGTGTCTGATACAACTTTGAAACTTTTGAAAGTAATTAACATTTTAAAAACATTCATGTCTATATAAATAAATCCTCAAAAATCATTTTGAAGACATGGAAATTCAAGAGAAAGATTTAGAAAAATAAATATTTAAAAAATTTGAAATGATGTTTTAGTAAAAAATCCCTAAAAATAATTCCTTTGAAAACTCTTTCATAAAACATGGACATGGATAATAAATATGTTCCATTAGATACTTACGTAAAAACAACCTCGGATAATAAAGAGATTGTGAAATCAACCCTTACCAATTTGGTAACATACGAAACATACACCCCATGAAAGAGGTATCATACAATGAATATGTAAATACACATAAATTAAAGTGTATTACACAAAGAATACAATTATAGGCAGTACATACACCACACAAAAGGTAATAGTGACAATATGACATGAATCTCACGGGAATAAGGAGTGAGATGAAAACCCCTTACCTTGTACTTTCCTTTAGTCGAGGGTACGTTTAGCCTCCTGTATGAAGACTATAGTATGTTATTTAATTATAACAGAACCATATTAATATTTTTGATATCAAAAATTATTCCTTTATGACTTTATACTACCCATTTAATATTAATTTCCATGTTATATTAATATTTCGGGTAATAATCGCTTTCTTTATCATACGTGTTTTAATTTGTTACTCTTGATTGTATCACTTAGATCATGATTTAAATAAATCCATAATATAAAACATGATTTATTTATCATATATATTTAGAATATAAAAATTTATAATAGACGTATATATGAAATGGAAAACACCGTTTATGGAGACGGTTGTCCGTACGTATGCAAAAACGCTGTTTCTGTTTTCATATAGTATTGAACGAAAGTAAGTGAATAAGATATATGTAAGTACATAAATAATTATATATATAAATATATATATCTCCAGTATAATTATTATGTAATATATTACATACTTATTAGTAATATATATTTTTATAATCATCGATGAATTGTGAACGTGGAAATGAATCTCATCGCGTCGTGGAGACGGTAATCCGTACGCACGCACGAGTGAAAATATCATTCTTTTGATATTAAAATAATATATAATTGGATTTTATATAATATATACAGAATCCTTATCATGTAATATTTATTATTTACATCAAATACACATCATTATTATACCCATCCAAATAGTAATGTATTGAATATCAATTACACCACAACGTGGAGGCGGTAAGCCGTACGTACGCACGTATGGTGACATGCCATTCAAAGGATGAATAGAATACTAAATATGGTGGTACCATATTTATAATAATATCACATTATATAGAATATACTTTAGTTATAATTTTAGAATATAAATAACAAATAATGAAGATGTTGAAGAAGAAATGAACTTGAAAGAGGGTGGTGAAAACATTACCTCTTCTTCGAGTTATTCTTTTGATTTGATCAGAAGGGATCCATAAGTTGGATTTATGATCAAAATAAGGCCAGTATTTTTAATTGAGGAACGTTCAGAGAGTATTTGGGAAGGTGTTGGCCTAACCAGAAGGCTTTGAAGGTGTGAAGAATTGGTTATAAGTTGGGTCCTTTTATAAGGGGGAGGAGGGGCTCTTTAGGAAAAACTTAATGTATTATTTTATAATAAATTAATATTAGGTTTATAATGGCTAAAATGTATATTATTCAAAGCCTAAGATAGGGATGGGTATATATCATTTCAACCAATAGATTTTTGATAGGTTTGGTTCATTATATTATCCTTATCTTTTAGTTTTAACTCTTGGTTAATTAGTTTGACACTTACCATGTCACTTTGTATTTTTATAATATATAGTAAATAAACTTACTATATACATCCAATTGACCCAAAAGTGGTCCTTTAATGATAAACCAATAATTATATAAGTCCTTTGGTAGAACCTTAGATTTTTAGGAATTTAATATAAATTAATAATATAATAATTGTTTTAAAAACTCATTTATGTCAATTTTGACACTACTCAATAATTGATTTTTTTAAAGTCTTAAAAACTTTATTAATTCTAACATAATTAATTTATTCAATAATAACATGTCATATTAACCAATAAAATTCGTTTATGTCATCAACAGTTTCAAATTATATTTATTTTAACACTTATAATACCAATTATTTTATTCATTCTTTAATAAGGAACATACTACATCATTATTGTGTCATATATATTTTTAATTTTTCAATGATTAAAAATTATAAATAAAATAAAATTATGTAGGAAATATTGTTAGCTTTATAATGAATATATATATTCTAAAATATAACATCCATAACCCTTTCTAAATATTTTTTTCTAAAAGATATAAGATCATGTCATTTTTGTATTTACTTTAACTTAATTAATATAAAGTGTCCCTTTCACATACAAGTGGCCCCATGGGGTCCCAAAATCAACCCAATGATGAAAATGGTCGGAAATGTATCCATAAATAAGGTTAGGACACGTTTTTGGGTAATTTATTATTATTATAATATTATTTTTTAACCCTTATTTACCATATTTACCATTTAACCATGGTAAATAAAATATTTACCGAAGTAATTATTCAAAACGTCTAAAAATAAAAGTTACCTATTTACAAAATTTGGACATCCTGATTCCAAATATGAAATCCATTTTTCCAAATTCAAAACACAAAAGTGGAAGAAATTAATTTAAAATTAATTTCCTCTGTCAAAACAAAATATGTGTTTTTAAGATATAATAACTATCAAAAGATTGACACTTGTTTATGTCCAGTTTAACTGTGAAATTATGTAAAATGACCTAAATTGTATTAAAAGTTAAAAATATATTCTAAATATACTTTAAAACCACTCAAATTCAAAATTTATCAATATTAATTATTTTGATTAAAAAAGTTGTTTTTAATTAAAATTTAGAAATTTTCACTATTCATCAAAATATAAACGTTATCCAAAAAGCACCAAAATTTCACCCTAGGCTAAATTCAATATTCCGAATCCAAAAAGGAAGTCCATTTTGAGAGATTAAATTTATAAAATTTCAAAAAGTAGTTATTACTATTCATAACGGCTACTTTGGTTGGTCGCAGTGTGTTAGAATCTCGAAGTTGCGTACCATACACGCTACTGTATTATTCAAAGAGAATTGTACCGTGGAAGTTTGGGGTGTTATATTCTCCCCTCCTTCAATAAATTGCATCCTCACAATTTATTCTCAGTATTGGAAACTTGGGGTTGACGTTTCAAAATATCTTAGTTGAAATCCCACATCGAAAAATGGATTAACGAGGGCTCTATTTAAAATAATGAGTGGTAAGTATGAAGGTTACTGAAAATAACACATACTAGGGTTCCATGTAGGAAATCATGGATATGTAAGAGAAAGCTAACCATTAATATCCAATGGAGAGTGGTAGAGATCATGGCTATGAAAAGGCCAACAATCCCAAAGCCATAACTTTATGATGATCTATGGTATTAACTAGGACAACATTTTTGTTATAAGTTCCTTTTCTTAATGTTGAGTAATTTATTTATGAGATTGTCTAATATCATAAGGAGATATACTTACTTCATAATTAGAGTTTTATCCATTAATAAATCTCTACCACAAACTCATCTTTCACCCCAAAACACAATTCAACTGAAAAATACTTTATTTATCCTAATCGAATAGGGTTCCAAATATAATGAATTTATAATTCACATATCAGACCCTTTATGAAAAGAAACTACATTATACCATCCAGGAACTTCCCATAGTATAGTGGTACGTGATAAAACCCAATCGCACTATGGTTTTGGGTTCGATTCCCGCAGCTTTGTCCGACACGACGGGTCGTCACACAGTCTGCGTGTTGTCCTTCTATAAAAATCCAAAAATAACCTTTCAAACATAACCTATTACAACCTTTATACTTATTCAAAATACATCTATAAACTATCAGTACAAAATTTATATGAAAGGTAAACATAATGTAGATCATTTTTACCCCGTAATAGCATGTGAATACCTTCATCATGTATTCTTTTAAAACACCGAAACATCCTGAATTACCATAAACCTTATTGATTACATTAATGCTCCATTATTCCATATAGAATACTGGATATACTTCATCCATCCAAAAATGTTGTAAACTCCAACAATGATGGAATATACAAATCTTTAATCGTTTTCAAGGCAGTCAAGAATATCCAATATAATTTTCCAAAATCAACCATATCTCATTCCAAAATCAGTACCTCAATATTAGGACCATATTAATGTTTATCTTTCCTTCAACCACGTAATTTGCAAAACGTATAACTTGTTGTAGAGTCACTTTTCTTAGTACCATAAAATCTCAAATCCTCAATGAAATAGTACTGCAGTACAATCCTTATTTATTTCCAGAACATCATTGATACAACAATTAAATGAAATAATTCTAAAATAACAACATAAGAACACTAGTCATTCCTCTTCATATGTGGTAGTATCATAACTTGATTATTATCCAATAGTATCATTTGGTGCGTACTCTGATGATTTGGACATTGGTTTGCATAGTGTCCCAACTCCATGTAGATGAAGCATTGTACATTTGAAAACTTTTTTTACCCTTGCAATCACATACTTGGTGTCCTTTTTCTCCACACTTATAACAAACTCCCATTTCCTTAAAGCATTTACCAAGGTGATTCATTACACATTTTTCACATATTGGAAAATCCTTCTTTCCCTTATTCCCTTTATCCATATTTTCTTCTACCATCATTTTCTTCTATGGCATCCCGTCAAAGCCATAGAATTCAGAGAGGTCTTTACTGATATTTTGATACTATTTATTTATATGATGATAATACGTTGGAGAGTATTTCCTTTATAAATGCTGTCTTGATACCATGAATGATATGAACCTTCCTACTCTTTGGATCATACATATTGCGGGAGTTCTAATTCCTTATACTGGGTGCCATTTCTAAACAATGGCATACACTAAGTCAGTTTATGAATCACAATTCATAATTCCAAACATGTAAAATACCTAACATAAATTGAATAGATTATCGATATAATCTAAAATCACAAAAATGTTTTCTTTGAGGTGGTATATACTCATAAACCCTTCATAGTGGTTTGTAAAGAAAATGAGAATTATCCTAATCATATCCCCCGGGAGTGTCATAACCAAGAGTGAATCAAGGCCCGTTGTCGTGCACCAGTTCCCGTTCGAGTCTAGATCAAAGTGGTGTATTTGGGTTTTACCCCTAGGTACATCTGTTCTAGAGCCGCCTCTACCTGCTCGTATCCAGACAGGGATTTATTGCCCAGAAAACTCACAGAATCTCTATAATACCAAAATTCTATGTAGTTCTTCTATAATAATCCTCAATTTATATCTTAGGGTAATGTGATATAATTAGAGATTATCTAAATCTAGTTTCCAAGGTTATTGCTAAAATTTCACTGATACCAACTGTAATGCCCCGACCATAGTTAGCCAGAGTCCGTGCATTATTTTAATACATTGGTATGATTACAAGGAATCATGTCCCAAAGGACCGATCAGTTTAGCAGTCTTGGAAAATAGATTACATACATGAATGTTACATTACACTTCATAACATAAAAAAAAACATAAATAATCCTTTACAAACACCATTATTCCCTTGGCATAACCCTGCATATCAATCACAATACACTTCTTGGAATCATGGATAAAATAAAACATATAAAAGGGGTGAGGTCAAATGCTTAGTAAGGGTAAGCAGTAAAGCGGAAACTTTAATAAATAAGAATAAACATTTTATGAAATGTATAACTAAAACAAAAAGCCTTTTAAAAATGAACTTCAACATAATATGGAAAAAATCAAATGAAATAATTCCATTTAATTATTCAAATGGATATTCTACTAATTTAATAATCACATGCAATATCAATAGCCAGTTTAATAATGATGGAATGCATAATGCCAGACTATCATAACCACATAGCGAAGGCCTCGTGCCAAGACTACAAATACGATTTTGTGAAGGCCTCATGCCAAGACACTAGTTTTTCTCATGATACCTACCAATGCATCGAGGAGCTATAGCGGGCTCCACCAGTCACTTATTAAGTCCAATGCATTCCTTATATGAACAAGTTTAAACATGACATAAACATTCATATTAAAACTAGCATACAAAATGTCAATACTTTCTTCACAAACCATGAATAGTATAAAAATAACACATCCACAGTCAAACATATCACAAAACCTTCAACACAATATGTAAGATTTGTATCATGATAAATCAACTTCAAATCAAGTTTAAAATCCATTAAATAATTTTGACATGGATGAAAATGATTTGTAAAAATCTTTGAGAAAAATACCCCTTTTTCATGAAAAAATTTAAAATTCATACAATTTAAAAAATAATTCATTTAAAGAAATTTTTTAATCAAAGTGTCCCATACAACTTTGAAACTTTTGAAAGGAATTTACATTTTAAAAACATTCATGTCTATATAAATAAATCCTTAAAAACCATTTTGATGACATGAACATTAAAGAGAAAGATTTAGATGAATAAACATTTAAAACATTTGAAATGATGTTTTAGTAAAAAATAACTAAAAATAATTCCTTTAAAAACTCTTTCATAAAACATGGACATGGATAATAAATATGTCTCAGTAGATACTTACGTAAAAACAGCCGCGGATAATAAAGAGATTGTGAAATTAACCCTTATAAATTTTATAACATACAAAACATACATCCCATGAAAGAGGAATCTTATAATGAATATGTAGATACACATAAATTAAATTGTATTACACAAATGATACAATTATAAGCAATACATACACCACACAAAAGGTAATAGTTGTAATATGGCATGAATCTCACAGGAATAAGGAGTGAGACGAAAACCCCTTACATTGCACTTTCCTTTAGTTGAGGGTACGTTTGGCCTCCCGTATGAAGACTATAGTATGTTATTGAATTATACCAGAACCATATTAATATTTATGATATCACAAAAAATTACTTTATGACTTTATACTACCCATTTAACAATAATTTCCATGTTATATTAATATTTCAGGTAATAATCGCTTTCTTTATCGTACGCGTTTTAACTTGTTACTCTTGATTTTATCACTTAGATAATGATTTAAATACATCCAGAATATAAAAAATTATTTATTTATAATATGTATTTAGAATATAAAAATTTATAATAGACGTATATATGAAATGGAAAACACCGTTTATGGAGATAGTAGTCTGTACGTACGCATAAACGCTGTTTCTGTTTCCATATAGTATTGAACGGAAGTAAGTGAATAAGATATATGTAAGTACATAAATACTTATATATATAAATATTTATTTATCCAATAGAATTATTATTTCATATATTACATACTTATTATTAATATATATTTTTATAATCGTCGATGAATTGTGAACTTGGAAATGAATCTCATCGCGTCGTGGAGATGATAATCCGTACGTACGCACGAGCGAAAATATCATTCTTTTGATATTAAAATAATATATAATTGGATGGTATATAATATATACAAAATCTTTATCATGTTATATTTATTATTTACATAAAATACACATCATTATTATACCCATCCAAATAATAATGTATTGAATAATAATTACACCACAACGTGGAGATGGTAAGTTGTACGTACGCACGTATGGTGACATTTCATTCAAAGGATGGATATAATACTAAATATTGTGGTACCATATTTATAATAACATCAAATTATATCGAAGATATTGGAGTTATCAATTTATAATGGAAATAACAAAGAAAGAAGATGTTGAAGAAGAAAGGAACTTGAAAGAGGGTGGTGAAAACATTACCTCTTTTTCGAGTTCTTCCTTTTGATTTGATCAAAAGGGCTCCTTAAGTTGAATTTATGATCCAAATAAGGCCTCTAGGTTGAATTTATGGAAGTTGAAAGAGTATTTGGGTAGGGGTTGGCCGAACAAAAAGGCTTTAAAGGCATGAAAAATTGGGTAGAAGTTGGGTCTTTTATAAGGGGGAGGAGGGGCTCTTTAGGAAAAACTTAAAGTATTATTTTATAATAAATTCATATTTGGGTTTTAATGCATAAAAAGTATATTATTCAAAGACTAAGGTTAGTATGGGTCTAAATCCTTTCAACCAATAGATTATAGACAGGTTTGGGTGATTATATTAACCTTATCTTTTAGTTTTAACTCTTTGTTAATTAGTTTGACACTTACCGTGTAACTTTGTATTTTTATATTATATAGTTAGTAAACTTAATATATACATCCAAGAGACCCTAAAGTCGTCCATTAATGATACAAAAATAATGATATAAGTCCTTTTGAAGAACCATAGATTTTTATCAATATAATATAAATTAATAATATAATAATTGTTTTAAATACTCATTTATTTCAATTTTGACACTACTCAATAATTTATTTTTGTTAAAGTCTTAACAACTTTATTAATTCCAAAGAAATTAATTTATGAAATCATAACATGTCTTATTAACCAATAAAATTCTTTTATGTAATCAAAACTTTCAAATTATATTTATTTTAACATTTATAATACCAATTATTTGATTCTTTCTTTAATAAGGAACATACTGCATAATTATTGTGTCATATATATTTTTAATTTTTCAATGTGTAAAAATTATAAAAAAAATACCATTATGTAGGAAATATTTTTATCTTTCTAATGAATATTTATAATTGAAAATATAACATATATACCCGTATGTAAAAATTGTTTTTCTAAAATATATAAGCTTATGTCATTTTTGTATTTACTTTAACTTAATTAATATAGAGTGTCCCTATCACCTACAAGTGGCTCCATGGGATCCCGAAATCGACCCAATGATGCCCATGGTCAGACATGAATCCACTAATAAGGTTAGGACACGTTTTGGGTAATTTGTTATTATTATAATATTATTTTGTAACCCTTATTTACCAGATTTACCCTTTAACCATAGTAAATAAAATATTACCGAAGTAATTATTCAAATTGTGTAAAAATAAAAGTTACCTATTTACACAGTTTAGACATCCAGATTCCAAATATGGAATCCATTTTTCCAAATTCAAAACACAGAAGTGGCAGAAAATAATTTAAAATTAATTTCCGCTGTCAAAACAAAAAACGTGTTTTTAAGATATAATAACTATCAAAAGATTGACACTTGTTTATGCCCGGTTCAATTGTGAAATTATGTCCAATGACCAAAATTGTATTAAATGGTAATAATATATTTGAAATATAATTTAAAACCACTCAAATTGATAATTTATCACTATTACTTATTTTTAATAAAAAAGTTTTTTTAAATTTAAATTTAGTAATTTTCACTATTCATCAAAATATAAAAGTTATCCGAAAAGTACCAAAATTTCACCCTAGGATAAATTCGATATTACGAATCCAAAAATGAAGTCCCTTTTGATAGATAATATTTATAAAATTTCAGAAAGTAGGCATTACTATTCATAACGGTTACTTTGATTGGTCGCGGTGTGTTAGAATCTCGAAGTTGCGTACCACAAATGCTGTTGTATTATTCAAAGAGAATCGTACCATGGAAGATTTTAGTGTTACATATTGAACATATCTTATATCAATAAAATAGTCCTAAAATAGAATATAATTCCCCAAAAATGGAGGTGATGAGCCTGAATTCCCATCCTCTTAACCAATGTGGGTTCTTAAGTTTCATTGGACAAGTTCCCCATTGAATGTATACCTTTGGAACGTTAGTCCATAAATCATGAATATGAGATCCTTTAGGTGTTTCTTGTTCCATGAACAAAACTTTTTGGATACCGTTCGAAGATGTCGTACTTGACATTAGTGATTGAACACCATTCAACCCCTTTCAATCAACAGATGGGAAGAAAATGGTTTCCATCAGGAACTAAATAGAAAATACAACAAGAAAAACACAACTACAACCTACTATTCACTAAATAAAAAGGATGTAATACCTAGTCCTCATCCTACCATTTCATTCTTATCCCAAACACTCAATCTTCATGGGAAAAAATATCATAAATATTTCATCCTATCATAACCTATAGAAATGAGAGAGGTTTCACAATCATTTCATCATATAATAAACCATGAAAGGAATTGGGTTTCATAAACATATAACCCTTGAACAATAAATAGGTTTCCTAAATATATAACCCATGAAATGGAAATGGTTTACATAAAAATATAACCTGTAAAAGAGAAATTGGTTTCATAAAAATCATTCCATCAAAATATATACCAATAAGAGAAATAATATGAATAGAACCCTTGGATCATATCCTTAGTAAGGAATGAGTAGCACCAATGGATTTCATTTTATATAGAACATAATTTTTTAGAAATATTTTAATTGTTTATTGGAATATCCATTCTTATTTGAAAAAAATACTTTTTAAAACATAGAATATTTAGAAAATTATTTTCATTAAAAATAACCTCAAAAACTTATAAAGGAAGATTGGAAACTTTTTTAAAACGTTTTTCCTTGAAAACATATAAAATAATCTTGAAATTTCGTTGAAATCTGTTTTCTTTGAAAACCTATAAAGAAACCTTAGAAACATTTAAAGGAATCTTTTAAAGTCATTTAAAACACTTCTTGAACTGAAAACATTATTGAAAAATGTTTTCATTGAAAATGAATTTAAAAACAATGAATGTATAGAATAGTTAGAAGAATTATTTTATTAAAATAATTAATCTTATAAACTTTCAAATTATTATTCAAAGAAATTAAAATCATGATTGTTGATAAATCCGCACATTCCAAATATTCTTTTTGCGCCGTAAAATGTTTAAAAAGGTGTCTTAATCAGAAAAGAACAAGAAGATTAATTTTTCAAAAACATTTTTATTAAAAGGTAGAAAAGGGTAAAAATTTATTTTAAATATTATATGATAATAGTATAATATTTTTGAAACAAAAATTTATGACATAGTTTTGAATAAACAAATATTTTCAATAGAAGAGAGAAATGCAGTCAGATTTTCTTAAAAACACTTTCTTAATTATCTTAAGTACCAATGAGTGAAAAAATGGCACCATTAAATGAAGATATAATTAATAATAAGATAATAATAAAATTAAATATATTTATTGATTGTTTTATCATAATATTTCATCAATTTAATCACAATCAAAATCAATTTTGATAAAAGATGAGTTTGTAGGAATAAATTGTTACCACTTTGGTAACTTTAAATCGTAATCCCCATGAAATAATAATATTATAAGAAGATCAAAATATCATTAAAATAAAGATATTAATTATATAACAATTTAAATTTAAATTTATAGACCTAGTAGAAGAATATAGGTGTATAAAATGGAATATGTCTCAAAGAAGGAAAATTGAGACAAAATAACCTTACCGATTTGGTAACTTTTGAACCATAAAACAAATTATAGAGTGATAATAAAATGGATATATATATATAACCATTAATTTATGTAAAATAATAATATAATATATTAGTTGTATTATATACATCACATAAAATAAACAAGTGGTAAATAAGGCATAAATCTCACAAAAATAAAAGTGAGATAATAAAACTCGTACCATAAGTCTTGAATTTTTTTACACATTCAGACCTCCTATATAATAAATATTAGTTTGTTATAAATATATCAAAGAACCATATTATTATATATCATTCCAAATATGATTTTATTATGACCTTATATTACATTTTATTTAACAATTCCATGTTTAGGTTATGTTTTGGGTAATAACTCCTCTATGTTTTGTACATGATTTACTTGTTATTCTTATTACTCTTACTTAGATCATGATTTAATTATTTATAGAACATATATATATATATATCATATATATTCAGTATAAAATAATTTATAATAATCTACAAATTACATAAATAATAAATGAAATATCTTGTTCATGGAGACGGTAGACCGTACATACACATGAACGTTATTTCCATTTTCTTATCATATTTTTAAAGAATGAAAAGTAAATGATATATATATATATATATATGTATATTATATTTAAATTATCATTATTATGTCATATATATCATATAAATTCACTAAAACCATCCTTAATAAATTCAATGTAAAGTGTGAATGAATCATATTGCTTTGAGGAGATGGTAGTCCACACATCCATAAACGAAGTTATTTAATTTTAAAAAATAGAAATCATGAAGGTATGGCTTATATAATAATAAAATATAAATAAATAAATCACAAATATCATAAATATAATATAAAAATATAAATTAAATCATTATTCCCAACCTCTAAAGGTGATAATGGAGGAACAAAACACATCAGTTCGTGAGGCAGTCATATGTCGTACACTCGAATGATGACTGTGTATCACATTTGTTGGAAGTGTGTCTAAGTGTAGGTCTAAAAATTAAGATAAAAACACCTAATTATATTTATTATACTGTGTTTATTATATAATCATGGAATAATAATAATTTAAGGGGTGGATATTGAATTAAAAAAAAGTTCTTGTGGAAGGATGTTACCTCTTCTTTGGGTAACTCCTATTGGTTTACACCAATGGCCTTCATTGATTGGATTTATGCCCAATGTGAGGCCTATAGGATAGGGGGTATAATATTCTAAATTATTTGGTTACGTTTTGGACAAGTAAAAGAGTATTTATAGGTTTTAAGAATTTAGGGGGGTGAGTGTCCTTTTATAGTGGAGGAGTGACATTCTTATAAATATAAAAAGGTAAACAATATTGAGAGGTATCCCTTACATCACGTGTCTCCAATAATTTTTGATTTTAGGTAAAAGGGAGTATATCATCAAAATATATCTATATAATGGCATTTTTATACATTTATAGGGCATTTGTTCCCTTAAGTTAAAGTTTAACCACTAAGTAAACTCATTTTTACTATCATCACTGCAAATAATTTTAAATACTTTCCATAATATTTTTGGTCAAAAAATAATTTCACATTGTTATAATTTATAATTTATAATTAATACAAATAGGGAATCCATTTTTCCAAATGATAATCACATAAGTGATGAAAATTAATTTAAAATTAATATTATAGATGTGTCGTGAAAGCAGGTTTTTAACGTGAAAAAGTTCAAAAGATTGAATTGTTTTTTTATCTAATTTCAATGTAAAATTGGATTAAATGACCTAAGTATTATTAATTTATGTAAAATTTATCTATATTATCTTTTAAAACAATTAAAAATATAATTTAACTATAAAATTAAATTAGATGAATATATGGTTTTCAATTTAAATCTAGTGTTTTTCACTATTCATTAGAAAAATGAAATTTACCAAAAAAATTCCAAAATTAAACCCAAAGTATATTTTGATATTAATATTTCAAAAATGAAGTTTAGTTTTTCAAATAAAAATTATAAAAGTGTCCAAATATTATATTCCAAATATGTTCACCATTAAAAGGCTCTAAAATTACATTTTAGAAAAATATCTCATTTATTCATATAATTGGATTTATTCTTATCTTATTCCAGTAAAATATATTGGATGAGTGTCAAAAAATTGATTGAATATATAATATAATAATTTTGTTAAAAAAATCATCAAAATTGGTTTATTTAATTTATTTAGATAAAATTGTGTTTGTAAAAAGAAAAATAGTTTTCTTAGAAAAGGAATTTCTTCATTCTCAAATAGTTATTACTTTAATTTCTATCAAAATGATATCAAAATGATTCATTTAATATACCTGTGTAAATCATATGTTCATAGTTTATTTAATCTTATTCATAACTTCCATTCCAATTCCTAGGTCGTTTCTATAATAATATTTTAATAACAATATTAATAATATATTGTAGTTCAAAAAATATGGCCTTGCGTGTAATGCAAGCTGTCAAAGGAAATCTGAATTATGTGTAACAAATGCAAAACATTGTGATACATGTAACTAATGCTAATCTAAGTGTTTCACATAATGAAATATTAAATTGGTGTTGTGTGAAACACAGTCAAAACTTTGTGCTTTCATATAACACAAGCTATATTAAATGTTGTATGAAATGTAAAATTTTAATAAAAAATTAAATCAATTAAAAAATATATATCTCAAAAAGTCGTGAGTTGTTACATTCTACCAAACTTAAAATTAATTTCAAACTAAAAATTAATTTGGGTTATCAATGGTTTTATACTTTAATGTTCTTTTCCTAGAAACCCACATCCTAAAAATGAATACTAACACTTCTTTAAAAAGGGAAAGTTGGAAACATAATAGTTTCCCAATGTAACTCATAACTTGGTTTCCACATTAGAGAACATAGGTGGAAAGTTAAAATATAGATATGGAAGAGAAATATAACTATTAAGTTTTGATGCATAGTGATAGAGAACATGGTTAGGAGAAAGTTAATAATCACAAATCTATAACCGAAAGAGGCATGAAAAAGTTCATTGATATCATAAAAAATTATGATAACATGAAAAAATTTTATTTCAAGAACCTTTTCCCTAAAGTTGAATAATTTTCATAAAAATATATACTTACATGATTTTAGGAAGACCTCACCTATTTCTGTTCCTTGATAAAATTCAACTTCAGCTCTTATTCCATGAAATGAAGGTGAAATTTTCATTCCAAAATCATTAGTAGATCATGAGATCCATAAATAGAATGACATGTCAATCCATATATTATTATAAAAAAAAGGTTAGCATATGTTATCCAATATGAATAAATCCTCATATAGAGAGATAATAATTTAATCTCTAAAACCTCATTCGATTTTTAACATAAACCATTCCATAGATGGTTGACCGTATAACCCTTACTAAAGTTAAAAGTCTAAAATTTAAGAAATAAGGTCACTAAATATATAAAAAAAATGGTAGCACTGATCCCATGTATTTCATAAAGTAACTCTTTTTGTCACATACAAAACATGTGAATACCTTCATCATGTATTCTTTTAAAACATGGTAATGACAATAAATCCTTATTTAAAACATGAATGTTTCCTTACTCCCAAGTTTACTGGATATATTCCTTAAGTCCAATTTTTTTTAATTCCATCCATGATAACACAAAATAATTTTTCAACAAATACATTATTAGTTTTGAGGTAATCAATACCATCCAATTTACTTATTCATATCCTACACATCATTATCCAAACAAAATTATCTCAACATCCAAAAAATATTAAGGTTTATCTTACATGATTCAAACTGTCACCTCATCATCAAATCACTTTTTTAGTTCATTAGAACTATTCAAAATATTCTTTTAAATCCATAGTGAAAAAACATAAATTGAATAATATTTATATATTACATAATTCTTGAATCCAAATACATAAACTCTTAGATTACTTCACTTAATCCTTAATATATTAACAAGGATTCCTCATCATATTCCTTAATACCTATTTCCTTTCACATTTCTTCTGTAGCCTCATCATCATCCTCAATATAACCATTACCCACACCACCTTGATAATTATCTTCAGGATATTTCCACTTAGTACATGAATTTTAATAATGACCATTCATTCCACAATTAAAGTAATTAACCATCGATGATGTCTTTGGGAGGACAATATTCACATCTATTTCATTAACTAAACTCTTCATTATTCCTTTGTAATTAATTTATTTGTGTCCTTATTTTCCACAATGAAAAAATATTCTTGTTACTCTAGTACATTCACTTGGGTTCTTCTTACCACATTATTCACACAAAGGATACCAAATCTTCTTTCCTTCATGGTATCCATTACCTAAACTCTTAGAAAAATAGTTCATTATCTTCTTTGGTGAGTCCAAGAGTTGGTTAATTTACACATCATTAATCGTGTTTCATGAAAATTGATAAGGCATGATCACAACATCCTTCACCCAGTGATCATCTCATTTGACTACTCATAAAAAAATTGTCTATCACATTCAATGTTAACCTAGTTCCTTATGGTTCATACCATTTACTAAAACTAGAAAGCATAGTGTGAGTAGTACTTATCATAGATAAAAACAATATAATCCTGAAAAATCACTTATAATATATCTAGATTACAAAACCATATTTTAAATCTATTATACCTTAGGCTTATCCTTAGAGAAATCCCTATATGTATCCTTAGAAATATCCCTAGGGATTCTACTAAGGTTTATCATCCTAGTTTCCAAAGGTGGAATAAACCTTTCCATTGATACCAAAAATAGCCACTTAGGATTAACATAAATGGAAATTACATCACTTTTTATCAATATTCCGTACATTACAAAAGTAAGTTCCTGAGGACCATAATAGTTTAGCATCTTTGGAAACATAGAAAAAATATTCTATCATGGTGAAAGATCTTTAATGTTTTAATCAAAGATCACCCCCTTTAGTACTTATACTTAAAACCTTTATTCTTAACATGGGGAAGGGAAACATAATAAAGGGTGATCTTAGATGCTCAGTACGAGTAAATAAATGAGATACATAAGAAAAACAAGATCCTAAGGGTATAAGAACATGAGAATAACATTTTAAGATCATACCCTGCATATCAAATATCAAATACATTTTTTTGAAGAAAAAATATCACATAAATGAGTCATGTCATAAATACAATATGTTCATAAGACATGAATCATAATGGAATCAAGTTCATAAACCATGATAGCATAACATAGGAATAATACATAGAATTTGTGGTAGACACATAAGCATATAAAAATTATTTCTATAGTAGTCAAGGATTAATGACACAGAAATATTAGTTGAATGGGTTCTCTCCCCAAACCATCTTGGTAATCACAGTTCACTCCCATGACTATGTCAGCAGTCAAGGTTCTCCATCAGTACCACATTAGAATACAAAGTCCTTTACTAAACTGAGTTCACTCCCCGTTCTAGCTATGTATATCTCATGATATATAAATATTTAACCAATGAATTGGAGGGATATATAGATCCCACCCATATCATAATGAACTCATACATATTTGGGAAAAAATATCATGAACAATCATATCATAACCCATAAAATTAAATGGGTATCACAAAAATTTCATCCTATCATAAACTATGAAAAGGTGATAGGTTTCATAATCATTTCATCATATAATAATACATGAAAGGAAGAGGGTTTCAGAAACATATAACCTGTGAAATATAAATGGGTTTCATAAACATATAAACCGTTAAAGAGAAATGGGTTACATAAAAATATAACCCGTTAAAGAGAAATGGGTTTCATAAACATCATTCCATCAAAACACAAACCATTCAGAGAAAGAATGTGAATATAACCCTTGGATTATATTCCTAGAAAGTTGTGAGTAACAACAACACATATCATCTTAGATGGAACATAATTTTTGAGAAATATTATAAAATCATCACTTGAGGAAAATATCCTTTATTCTTTGAAAAAATTAATTTTTAAAATATAATAAATTTTGAAAAAAAAATTTCTTTGAAAATAACATTGAAAATTTATAAGGGAAGCTTTAAAACATTTTGAATGCATTCTCCTTGATAACTTATAAAAGAAGCATGATGTTTTTTCAAAAAAAAATTCCATGAAAACTTATAATGGAATCTTGAAAATATTTTGGAAACATTTTTCCTTGAAAATAGATTTGAAAACATTTAATGGAAGCTTTAAAAATCATTTAAAACACTTCTTGAGCATAAAAAATCTAGAACAAACTTATTCTTTAAAAACCACTTTAAAAACAATGAATGTCTTAAATATTAAGAGGATAATATTTCATAAAAATGTAAATTTTTAAACTTATAAAGGAATATTCAAAGAAATGATGGCTATGATAGTAGATAAATCCGTACATGATGAACATTCCTTTTCCACTGAAAAAGGTTTAGAAAAGTGCCTCGATCAGAAAATGACAAGAATATTCCTTTCTGAAAACCCTTTTTGTTGGCCTCCTTGTTTTAATGATCACAAAATAATTATTAATATGATAATTAATGAGTTTCAGATTTTCCATTAGAATTTTTATTAGGAGATAGATTGGAATGATATTTCCTAAGTATGAGGCACTAACAAGAAGACTCACCACAAAGAAGACTCACTACCAAGGAGAAGTCACACCGTCCACAATGAGTCACCACTGAGATGGAAATTTGATAAAGTATGAGACACTACTAGAGAAGTATCAAAATAAACTTGATACATCATCTACGAAGTCATACCTATAGAATGAAAAATTGAAAAAGTGTTTGGATGAAACACTGCTAGTATGACACATCGTTGACATGAAACACTGCCAAAAAAGTGTCATCTTTCCAAGGACACACTGTTCTAATGTATCACTTCCACAGTTAGACACTTCCTGTGTCACTAACTAACCATCGCTATTTCAATTTATTTTTATTTAAATATTTCTAGAGGATAGTTTATTGAATTTCATGACAATAGTTATTTAAATTATTGTTTCTTAATTTCATGATAGAATGATTTGATGTATGTGTCAGTAATGCAGTACATGGATGCAAAGGATCTGGATTATTCATTTTGTTACTGTTAAAAGAAGAAGTATAATCCCCCATGAAAATGATGTTTTAAAAAACTCTTAGTGAGCTTCACATGTGAAGTGAACCTGGAATTCATTGAAAGAACAAGAATAAAATTCCTAGTACATCATTCTAACACTCGAATGAGGAAGTTGAAGCACATCTCACATTTAGGACCTTCCTGTAGTCAAGAGAAAAGAGTCTACAACACTATGTTTTACTGAAACATATAAAAATAAAACCAATCCTCAGTTCAAATAAATTTCATGAAGTCAAAATCTGCAAAGCTGACCATTCAGAGCAATATGACCATTCTACAATCACACTTCCTTTGTTTTCTTTATTTATATTTATACTACGAGGAGTGTGTGTCACTCTTTTTTTCTACACACAATATCTCTGGCTTTAAATTAGAAGATACTTGATATCTTCTCATACTCTATTTTATCTTTTTATCCCATGATAAAAGTGGTAGAGGTCTTGTCACTACTATAAAATAGGACATTAACAGCACTAGAAATGACCTTTATTAGTGTTATAAAAGCACTGACTACCCGAGCGAGACTAAAATACCTGGTCTCTTATCAGTGCTAAAAAATTTCTAATAAAGGGGTCCTTTATCGATGCTAAAAATAACACTAATAAACAATCCATTTATCAACACTGATGAATGAACCATTTATCAGAACTTATTTTTATCTCCAATAAAAACCCCATTTATCAGTGCTTATAAAAGCACTGATAAAGGGTTTTATCAGGGCCGATAAACTGTATCTTTAGAAGCACTTTTAAAAGAACTAAAAAAGGTGTCCTTTATCAGTGCTTTTAAAATCACTGACAAATGTTTCTTTTATCATCAATTTTAAAATATTTGTTAAAATAATCCTTTATCCACACTTTTAAAAGTGCTGATAAAGGGCTATACTACATTGTGCTGCAAGAGCACACTATAGCACCAGTACAGTGTGCTGTAACAACACACCGCAACACCAGAAACAGAACATACATAAAACATAGTCCCAATGCATAATTTAAATGAAATAAAATTTTCAACATAAATACAAGAAAAAAACACTACATTATAGGCATTTCAAACTTTGGGTTATATAATTACATAAATACAAATTATTACATATATTCGAAAATATCAATGTTTCTTTTTCTTTTAATCCTAACCCTAAATCATGCTATTTATAAGAAAAAAACACCTATAATAGAAAAATAATTCAACTATATAAGAAAAATATTATTATGTTAGTAATAATATAAAGATTTAAGTTAACAGAAAGTGTTTAGTTTACTAAAACTGATGTCAACTTTTAATAAAAAGACACAATTAGAGTCATACCGATCACACTATGCATCAGATTGAGGTGTGGATGATTCCAACACATCTCAAATGACATTTGGATCATTTCCTTGAAGTATCAAAACAATTGGAATGTGTTTTCTTCATTTTGAGTATGTTAGTTTTATTTTTTACTAAAATGTCATTTTAAACTGAAAAAATATATTTTGACTTAGTCTGATCACATCATGTATCAGTTTGAAGTGAAATAAATTTTTAATCATAAAAAATGACTTATGAATCATTTTTATTAATTATAAATAAAATCAACGCGTGTTTGATTAGTTTTCAGTGAGTGACACTTTTTGAACTAAAATGTCAATTTTAAACTGATAATAGACACTTTAAGTAATATAGGGAATATCATGTATCATATTGTGGTAAATATAATCACTATATTCCACAAATTACTTATGTATAGTTTTCATAAATTATCAAAAAACTTGAATGTGTTTTCACAGTTTTGAGTAGGTCAGTTGTCCATTTCACTAAAATTGATGTCAATTTTAAATAAAAATATTCACTTTGAGTCATACCAGTCACACCATGGGTCAGATAGTGGGGAGGATAATTCATACACATATCAAATGACTTATGAATCATTTTTATAAAGTATCAAAACAATATGAATGTGTTTTCTAAATTTTGAGTATGTCAGTTGTCTTTTTTACTAAAATATCATTTTAAACTGGGAACACATACTTTTGACTCATTATGATCAAAACATATATAGGATTGATGTGAAACTGATTCCTAGAGATCAAAAATAAATTATTAATAATTATTCTAAATTATCAACAAAATACAAGAACATTTGATCAGTTTTCAGTGACTGACACTTTTTGAGCTAAAATATCGATTTCAAAATGATAACAGACACTTTCAGTCATATCAGGCACAAAATGTATTAGATTGAGATGAGAATAATCCCTAAAAATAAAAAATTAATTATGGATCATTGTCTTAAATATAAAAATAATCCAGAAATGTTTTCTCGATTGTGAGTATGTCAGTTGTCCAATTTACTAAAATTGATGTAAAATTTAAATAAAAATATACACTTTGAGTCATATCGGTCACACTGTGAATCAAATTTAGGTGCGGTAGATTCCTAAACTTCTCAAATGACTTATTCATATTTTTACTAAAGTATAAAAGTAATCCGAATTCATTTTCTTATTTTTGAGTACGTCCGTTGTCTTTTTTACTAAAATGTGATTTTAAACTAAAAACACTCTCTTTTGACTAATTTAAATTATATCATGTATCGGTTTGAAATGAAACTGATTCCTACATTTCAAAAATGACTTAGAAATTGTTTTCTTAAATTATATAAACAATATGAGCATGTTTTATTGGTTTTTAGAGAGTGAAACTTTTTGAACTAAAATGTTGATTTTAAACTGATAACAGACACTTTTAGTCATACCGGGAATGTCATGTATCAGATTGAGGTGAAGATAATCCTAACATATAATAATTGAATTATGAATAGTTTTCATAAAGTATCAAAATAATATTAATGCATTTTCTCAGTTTTAGTTGGTTAGTTGTTCATTTTACTAAATTTGATGTCAACTTTAAATAATAATACACACTTTGAGTCATACTGGTCACACTATGGGTCAGATTGAGGTTTATATTTTTCCCTACAAGTCTCAAATGACTTATTAATCATTTTAATAAATTATAAAAACAATACGAATGTTTTTTATTAGTTTTAAGTAAATCTTTTTTCTTTTTTACTAAAATGAAATTTTAAACTAGAAACATGCACTTTTGACTCATTCTGATCACATCGTGTATTAGGTTGATGTGACAATGAATCCTACACATTAAAAATTTATCATGAGTAATTTTCCTTAAATATTAAGTAAATTTGAGCATGTTTGATCAATTTTCAGGGAGTGACACTTTTTGAACTAAAAAGTAGATTTTAAACTCATAATGGACACTTTCAGTCATACTGAGCATATCATGTATCAAATTGAGGTAAAGATGATCCTTTCATGTCAAAAATGACTTCTGGATCATTTTATGGAAGTATCAACACAATATGAATTCATTTTCTCAGTTTTGAGTAGGTAAGTTTTCCATTTTACTAATATTGGTGTCAATTATAAAGAAAAGTATGCACTTTGAGTGATACTAGTCACACCGCGGTCCAAATTGAGGTGAGGCTGATTCCCACACATCACATATGACATATAGATAATTTTACTAAAGTATCAAAACAATATAAATGTTTTTTCTTGGTTTTTAATATGTCTTCTTTTTTAATAAAATTTTAATTTAAACTAGAAACATGCACTTCAACTCATTCTGATCACATCATATATCAGTTTGATGTGAAACAAATTACTACACATCAAAATGAATTATTAATTATTTTCCTAAATTATCAAGAAAATCCGAGCATGCTTGACTAGTTTTTAATGGGTGACACTTTTTGAACTAAAATTTCAATTTTAATCTAATAATAGACACCTTGATTCATACCAAGCACATCGTGTATCAAATTGAGGTGTTAATGATTACAACATGTGAAAATGACTTATGTATCATTTTCTTAAGGTATTAAAATAATAGGGATATTTCTACTCAGTTTTGAGTATTTCAATTGTCTATTTTAATAAAATTAATGTCAATTTTAAATAGAAAGAGTACGTGGAATCATACCGGTCACATAATGTGTTAGATTGAGATGCGGTTAACTACTACACATCCCAAAGTCTCAAAAAAATACAATCTATCAATATGACCATGATATCCATTGAATTTATTTCTCTAGCTTTCAACACTGCATGAGAATCTTCGAACAAACCACCACTTCTCTAAAAAAAGAATTCACTTGTATTAGAAAAAAATTATTAATTGAGTAATGTTAAAAAGAAATTAATTAGACATAAATATGAAGTAATAAATTAATTATATGGAAAATGATTTTACTTTGGAAACATCAATATTACCTCTATGATTGAGCAGTGGATAGAACTTGAAGGAATTTGATAAATGTCAACATTATATGGGTGAAAGGTTTTGAGGGATAATAATTCTATAAACTTTTTGGTGCATAATGGAATGAAATATTGACAGATCACACCAAATCAAACAAAAGAATACACCTATAAAAGAAGACAAATATTATACGAGTAATACTAAAAATAAATAGGTTAAACATAAATATTAAACAATACATTAATTCTATGGAAAATGTTTTTATTTTGCAAACATCAATATTACATATGTGATTGAGAAGAGGCAACTTCATTTCTCTCCATAAAAAGGTAGAGGAGGGAACTTTAAGAAATGTGATAAATGAAACACTATAGTGGTGAAACGTTTTTGAGGGAGAAACATTACATGGATGTTTTGTTAAGGAAAGGAATGAATGATGGATAGACCATCCCAACTCGAACAAATGAATTCACTTTTATAAGAAAACAATTACTATGTGAGTAGTACTAAAAAGAAATAAATTAAACATAAATATGAAATAATACATTAATTATATGGAAAATGATTTTACTGTGAATACATTAGAATTAACTCTATGATTTAGTAGAGGAAGCATCATTTCTCTTCTCACAAAGGGAGTGGAGGGAACTTGAAGGAAAGTGATAAATGAAACACTATAGTGGTAGAATGGTTTTGCGGGACATAATGTTTTTGGATGTTTTGGTACAGAAAGGCATGAAATATGGATTTACCACTCCAACATGAACAAAAAAATCCACCTGTATAAGAAAACAATTATTATGTGTGTAATATTGAAAATAAATAAATTAAATGTAAATATGAAACAAACCATTAACTCTATGGACAATTATTTTACAATAAAAACATTAGGATTACCTATATGATTGATTAGAGACAACATCATTTCTCTTCTTACAAAGGGATGAAAGATATACAAGAATCATATAAAATAAATAAACTCTGAAAGTAATAATGAAAATTAAATCAGTGTTCCATTATATAATTTTTTTGTGAAATAGAGAATGTGTATCGTAACATTACCTTCAAATATTTCCAAAGGGTTTCCTTCATTATAGTTTGTTCTTATGATGGATTGGTACCATAATAATGTGAATAAGAAATTGTATACATGAGTAGTCAAATATTTAATTAGTATTATTATAATGTAGTATAGAAAATATAATATTATGAGCAAAAACACAGTATATTAAAAAAAATCTTTTACCTTATTATTGAACTCTTTTTCGTAAAGGATTTTGGGATTTGGTTCCTCTATTGAGAATCAAAATACCTTATTTTTGGTACCCTCTAATGCACAAGACATTGTATACATTAGTACCGACATGAAGTTATTTTGATCTCCCAATAAAAGGGTCATCCTCGATTGAATTTTCATCTGACTTGAAATCTGTTTTAGTCACAAGTAGGTTAATCGACCAATTATTTTTTATAGGACTAGAGAAGTAAAATAATTTCACTACTTATGATGCCATTATGAAAAACTCATCTTTTTCCCCTTCCATGCTAAAATTCATCTTCACAAAGTCCATTACATCAAATTTCACTCTACTGTTATTGTCAACTAATTTGAAATGGACAATCGGCACTTGAAGTGTTGTATGTAACACCCCAAGCTTCCACAGTATGCTTCCCTTCGAATAATTCAATAAGATTGCATTGTACAAAACTTCGAGTTCTAACACACCACAACAAATCAAACTAGCTATTATGAATTGTAATACCCAATTTTTGAAATTTTAAAAATTTTATTTTTCAAAATGGACTTCATTTTTGAATTCATAATATCGAAATTACCTTAGGGTGGATTTTTGGTATTTTTTTGAAAACTTTCAATTTTTGATGAATAGTGAAAAACACTGAGTTATTTTTTAAAACCGAATTTTTATGTAAATAATTATTTATTTTATTTAAATTTATTTTAGGTAAAAATAGATACATAATACCTATATAAGTAAAATGTAATTCATTGTCGTCATTTTATAATATGTTTAGATATATAAAATTTTATTGATCTTTTTACCGTCTTTTACCCACCTCTTAGGAGCATTTTAAAATTTGAATAAAACGTAATTTTACGGCTTCTGTTAATTGAATTTCAAAAATATGAGATAGACGGTTAACATAAGTAAGTAAAATGTGGTCAATAAGATGAAAATAATTTTCGGTGAATAGTAGCTTTTGACTTTTATTTACCGCAGCTAAAAGTAAATTGGGTAATTAAAGGTAAAAATGATATTAAAATTACCCTAACACATGTTCTAATTCTATTGGATAAGTTTAATTAGACCAAAAACAACCTTATGAAGAAAATATGATCCTTTTGGTCCACATGGATTAGATTAGGAAATTTATTATTATTTTATTTAAGGAAGAGTTAAAAGTGTTAAATTCATGTTTTCATAACTAAATTTTTTTTAATATTGTGTTATAAATAAGATAAATTAGATTATAAATATTCATTATAAAGATAAAAATATTACCTACATAATTTTATTTTATTTATAATTTTTAGGCGTTAAATAATTAAAAAAAATTATGAAACAATGATGATGAAATAATTACCTTATTAATGAAAAATTAAAATAATTGATATTATAAATATCCAAATAAATGTAATTTGAGACTTTTTATGAATTACAATAATTTTATAGGTTAATATGACATTTTAGGGTTGATTAAGTGAATTTTGTTTAAAGTAATCACGCTGTTATAACTTTATGAGAAACAAAATACCAAATAGTGTCAAAATTGACATAAAAGAGTTTTTAAAACAAATAATATATTATTAAATGATATAATAGCCCTAAAAATCTAAGGCTCGGCCAAATAACTTACACACACACACCCATATATATATATATATGTCATTAATGAATCAATTGGGGTTCTCTTTGCATTTTATATAATGTTTATTAGCCAATTATTATTGTAATACAAGAATTCACGGTAAAAGGTAAACTATTTCACTAAGAGTTAAACCTAAAAGATAAGGTTAATATGGTTTAAAAAACCAGTCTAAAACCTATTTTTTGAGATTAATTCGACCCATACCCACATTATCATCAAAATAAATCATTTTGGAACCATTAGAAATCGAAAATGAGTTTATTATAAAATAGTATTTCAATCTTTTCGTAAAGTAACCCTCACCTTCTTATAAAAGGGAACTTCCCCTTCTCTCAAATTAACACCTCCAAAGCCATTTGGGTTGACCAACCCCTACCCAAATATCCTCCCAAATTAACTCAATTCAACATATAGGACATAGTTTTATCATACATCCAACTTAAGGATCCCTTTTGATCAACTCAAAAAGAATCACTCGAAGAAGTGGTAAATATTTCATCAACTCTTTCAAGTTATTTTCTTCTTCCACTTCATATTTATTTGTTGTTTCCATTATAAAATAATAACATCAATATATTCTACATACTGTGATGTTATTATAGAAATTATACAACCATATTCATTATTCTATCCATCATATGAATGACAAAGTCACCATACGTGCGTACGTACGGCTTACCGTCTCCACATCTTGGTGTAGATGTTATTCAATACATTTTTATTTGGATGGGTATAATAATGATGTATAATTGATTTAAATAATAGATATAACATTTTAATTATTCTGTATATATGATATAACATCCATTTACATACGATTTTAATATCAAAAAAGGATATTGTCGCTTGTGCGTATGTACGGATTACCGTCTCTATGAACGCGATGAGATTCATTCCCCATCGTAATCATTTAAGAATAATTTTTAGTTTATGATAAAAATAATTTTTAATAAATTAATATAATTATGGATATTAGTCAAATACATCCTATCCATAACAAACATTACTTATGTAACAAAACATATAGAGGAAAATGAATCAGTTAACACCTGAAATGACGATACTACTAAAATATTATTAACAATGAAATGTTAGAAGATCATATATGATATCATATTTCTGTATGTGGTTCTTGTATAATTTAATAACAATGAATTAACCATTATACAGGAGGTTAATGTACTCTTGGCCAAAGAAAAGTACAAGTTAAGGGTTAATTTCACTGTCTCTTTATTATCCGAGGTTATTTTTACGTATCTATTGGGACCTATTTGTCACCCACATCCTTGTTTTATTAAAAATGTATTTCAAAACATTTTTACTATTTACTAGACTATGATTTAAAGTCATTTATACCCATATTTTACCTTATACATTTTGAAAGGAATCTTTTCATCATTTTTCAAACAAATTATTTTACGTACTTTTCAAAAAAATTATGGTAGGAATGTTTGTTTATCTTATATGTTTGGTGAGGCTATATTCCTCCATTATAACATCGCTGAAGCTTCCATTACATGATTATTAGAATATTTTTAAAACAAATGTTTTATATTATAATTACATGACTTTAAAATGATTTCAAAATAGAAAGATATATTTCTCTCAAACAGTTTTGATTTCATATATGTCAACATCCTTTAATGGATTTTAAACTTGTTTGAAGTTGATTTATTATGATACAAATCTTCCATATTGTATTGAAGGTTTTGTGATATTTTTGACTATGGATGTGTTATTTTTATGCCATTCAGGGTTTATGGATAAAGTATTGATATTTTGTATACTAGTTTTAATATGAATGTTTATGTTTTTTAAACCTTTTCATATGAGGAATGCATTGGACTTAGTAAGTGACGGGTGGAGCCCGATATACCACGTCGATGCATCGGTAGGTCTCATGAGAGAAACTAGTGTCTTGGTACAAGGTCTTGAAAAAATCTTATTTTTATTCTTGGCACAATGCCTTGACTATGTGGTTATGAAGTCTGGCATTATGCATTCCATCATTATGAATTTGGCTATTGATATTGAATGTGATTATTCGACTTGTAGAATATCCATGTGAATAAGTAAATGGAATTATTTTAATTCATATTTTCCATATTATGATTAAGTTTAAGTTTAAATGGATTTTCTTTTAGTCTTATAAATTGCCTTAAATGTTTATGGTTATTTATGAGGTTTCCTATATATTTTTATCCTTACTCAGCATATGAGATCACCCCTTTCTATGTTTTATTTTTCCCAGAATGTGAAGAAGTATTTTATCATTGACCTATAGGGATAGGATAAGGTATATGAATGTAGCCAATAGAGATAATGTTTTTTATTTTTTTATTTTATAAGGTAATCTAAAACTTATGAATGTATCTAGTACATCCAAGGATACTAAACTAATAGGTCTTTTGAGATATGATCTTCTGTGATCATTCAAACGTTATGTAATAATACACCAACTCTGGGTAACTAGGGTTGGGGCATTATAGTTGGTATCAGAGGAAGTTTAGTAAAAACCATAAAAACTCGATTTAGAAAACTCTGATTAGAGCACATTACCCAATGATAGACTTCGAGTATTAGTATAGAAGAACTTTCTAGAAATTTGGAAATGTAGATATTTTGTGTATTTTCCAAGCAATAAATCCCTGTCTGGATATAAACAGGTAGAGGTGGATCTGGCGTAGATATACCTAGGAGTGAAAACTCCAACAAGGAGTTTCAGGATTGACCTGAGGTATCCGGGTACATGACAACTGGCCTTATTGCACTCTTGGTTATGAAACTCCAGGGGGATATGCTTAAGATAATTCACATTTTCCTTACAAACCATTATGAAGGATTTATGAGAATATAACTCCTCAAAGAATTTTTTTTGATCATGGATTATATCCATAAACCGTTCAATTTATGTTAAGTATGTCATAAGTTTGGAATTATTTATTGTGATTCATAAACTAATCTAATGTATTCCATTGTTTAGAAATGGAACCTAGTGGATGGAATGGAAACCATATCAATACACACACTTCATATAGGTATTTCCTTCCTACTCAAGATAATTATAGTGGAGATGGTGATGTAACTAGTGCTGATCAACTTATCACCATACTGGGACAACTCACTCAGGTTATGAATAATAACCTTACCCATATATAGCACCCTGATCCACAACACAGAGGATCAATGATATACCACTTCATGAGGAAAGAACCAACAACATTCAATGGTACTACAAATCCATTTTTAGCTGAGTAGTGGATAAGTTCTTTAGAGAAAATATTTTATGCTTTGAGGAGTATCAAAAGAGAAAAAGATTTCATGATAGTTTATCGCCTCATAGGAGATGCATATCAATGGTGGTTAATAATTCAAAACACAAAGGAAGATGAAGAAGTATAAAATATGTAATGGGGGGAGTTTAAAGAGATCTTCTTAGAAAAATACATTCCTCATGACCATAGAGAGGATATGGAAACAAAATTTTTGAGTCTGGGGAAAAAGGAGGATGAGAATGTTGTAAAATATGAGGCTAGCTTTACAAGGTTAGAAAGGCATGTTGTAGATTGTATACGTAACCCAAGGAGTAAGTGTAGAGACCCAAATCTTGATGTATATGGATAGTAAATTACTTTTGAGGAATACCAAATATATAACAAAAAAAAACTCAAGGATCATAATAGTTTAGTGTCTTTGGAAACTCATATCATAATCTTCTAATAATGGTGAAAGATCCTCAATATCTCCCATAAATATGTTCCCCTTTTTTTTCATACCTAAAAAATTTATTTATATCCTGGGGAAAATAAAACATATAAAGGGTGAGATCAAATGCTCAGTAAGGGTAATCTTGGAGAAAATAAAACAAACCATATACATTTGAACATAAAAACATGAACATAATGTTTAAACATCAAAATCTTGAGCAATGACGTAAATCATGGAAGTATGTAAGGCATAGATTATAATGGAACATCAATCACAATAAAATAGCTTGGAAATAAAACTTGTAATTATGGAAAATAATTAATCACATGATATGATTTCTATAGTAGCCAAGGCATTACTGCCAAGACCATCTTAGTGGACAAAGTCCCTTTCTAAATCGAGTTCACTCCTCGTTTCAATCCTGTAACACTGAACTGGATTAACTTACCATTCCAGCCATGTCTATCTCATGAGATATAGATCTTTAACCAATGCATTGGAAGGAGATATAAGTCCCACCCATCTCATAATGAAATCATTCTTTCGTGTGCCACAAAATCATAAATCATACATCATAGCATAACCCATGTAATATAATGAGATACTTAAACATCATGCCATCATAACATAATCCATATAAAAATGAAAATAATTTCATCATAAGAAAAATAAAACCATGTAAATAATGGAGACATTATACATAAAACATAAACATATTAAATAATGTCCTTTTAGATGGAAAACAGTTTTTAGAAAACACTTTAAATGAATTCTTGTGAAAAATATCATTTCCTCTTCAAAATCATTTTATTTTCACAAAATGCGATGAAATTTTAAAATAAGTGGATTTTGATGAAAATAGTCATGAAATATTCTAGAATAATCTTCATGAAAGTAAGGTGTTATGAAACTGTAAAAATCCATTCATTCCGTATAAGTTAAAAAAACATTATCCTCACACTTTTTTCGGGAAAGTCAAAAAGTACCTCGTATGGTAAACAAAAGAAAGATTCCTTCCAAACCTTGTGGTAAATGTCATAAAAGGGTAAAAATGAATTTAAAAATACATGGAAGAATACTAAACATTTTATGAAATCATATTTATAAAACATGGACATGGATGACAAACATAACCCTAGTAAAAACATACGAATAAACAATCTCAGATAAGAATGAGATTGGAATAATTATCCCTTACCATAGGTCCGATATGATTCGTACATATCCTAACCTCCTGTATAATGATTTAAATAATGCCATTGAATTATTAAAGAATCATTTTCATTGTTATGATATCATATATGGTTCACTTATGACTTTATATTACCCATTCTTTTGTAAATTCATGTTAAAGTACTGTTTTGGGTAAAATCATTTCATTTATCGTACATGTTTTGACTTATAATTATTAATATGATTACTTAGATCATGATTAATTAATTACAGAATATAAAACATGATTTATATATAATATATATTCAGAATATACATATATATAATAGATCGATAAATGGAAAGAAATACACCGTTCCTGGAGACGGTAGGCCGTACGTACGCATGAACGCTGTTTTCGTTTCCTTATTGAATTGAATGGAATTAAGTAGATGAAATACATACATATATATATATATATAAATAAATCCAGCAGAATTATTATGTCATATATTTCATGATTACTTATTATATATACTTTATAATCATTGTTGAATTGTTAACATGGAAAATGAATCTCATCGCGTCGTGAAGACGGTAATCCGTACGTACGCACAAGCGATGATATCATTCCCAGATTTATTGAATGGAATTGGAGTTAATGATATAATATCTTAGAATCAGTATGATGTTATAATAATAATATTTATTTATTCATTACTCCATTATACCAATCCAAGTAAGGTGGTGGTGGAAAAACATATTACACCATGACTTGGAGATGGTATTCCGTACGTATGCATGCGCGGTGATTTCGTTTTTCTTAGGATGGATAGAAGGTAAAATGGGGTTGTTTCATATTTATAATAAAATATCAGTATATGAGTGATACTTATGTTATTAATTCATATTGAAACAACTAAAGCAGAATAATTATAATAAGAAATAAATTTTAAAGAATCGGTAACAGATATTACCTCTTCTTCGACACGCCTTTTTGAAACCTCCTCTTAGGGCACTAAAATTGGTCTTTGAAGAAGACCAAGACCTCTAGTATATTTCTAAGGAGGTTTATAATGGAAATGGTTAGGGGTTGGAAGATCTTTAAGGCTAAAAAATGTGTGAAGAGGAGAGGGAGGAGGTCCCATTTTATAAGGGAGGAGAGGGGCACCTTTGGAATTATAAGAAATATTAACTTATAATAAATTCCATCCCCACATAAAAACCTCCAAAATGACTCAAATACTAATATTAGATGATATAGTGTTTTAATATCATCAACCAATAAAATTTAGACAATTTGGGAATTTATTTTAAACATTATCAACTTGATTTATCCTTATATAATCTATTTAATTTTATTTTTGGTAATAATATTCTAAATTTTAAATAATTATAAATAATTACTTATATGTTGTGAATTGTCCATAATTGTATGATTTATTATATTTTAGACCATATAAATATTAATTTTTAATTTTTAATTTTTTTTATTTTTAAACAATTTTATGCTATGTAATTTTTATAAAATAACAATAGTGTCAATTTTGACACTATTCATTTATTTGAATTTAAATTAAATCCTCACAGAAGATATGTTCAAAATAAAAGCTTTAATAGATTCATAAAATTTCATATTTATCTAGAAAATTAGTGGAGAACATTAAATAGTTAATAAAAAATTTATTTTAATACTTTTAAAACCTTTTATGTGGTATATCTCTTAATAAAATAATTACTAAAACATTTTTGTATAATTATTTAATATAATATTTTGTTGCATAAAAATTTCAAATAAAATCCTATGATGAAGATAAATATAATACCTTTAATAATAATATTCTTACCCGAATTTATCATCTTAAAATCATAACATTTAAATTGTTATATTTATTTAATTATGAAGGTGACATCTTTTAAATCATTTAAAATAAAATAATATAAATGTCATAATAGGTTTTATAAGGCTCCAAATGGCCCAAAAATAGACGCATGGATGATTAGGGTATAGATATACTCTACCAATAATTTTTGATCAAGTTTAGGGTCCTTTTGATAGGTATTAGTATTTTAATAAAAACTATATTATTGATTTTTCACTAAATAAACAATTTTTTCATCACTATTGTGTCACCATTAATAACAATTATTTAATACCTAAAATTATAAATAAATTCTCATGATGTAGATAATTTTGTTATAATTATGGGGACTATTAATTTTCTAAGTTTCATGAAGTTTATCACTAAATTAAAATCATTATACTTATAAGATTTAAGAGAGTGACATGTTGTCACTTTCTTTGGTTTTAATAACAATTAAATTAATTTCATGGTCAAAAGTCCATAAAATGAATCTAATCTGACCCTTAGGTGATATGGGTAGACTTTTAGTCATCCAATATAATTTTATAATGTGTTAGGGTAATTTTATAATCTTAGGTTTACCCTTAATTACCCGATTTATCTTTAACTGAAGTAAATAAAAATTACCGTAGTTACTATTCATAGTATCAAAAAAATAAAAGTAAACTTTTAACATAATTTGGACCCACTGAATTCAAATATGGAATCCATTTTTCAAAATTCAAAACATAGAAGTTGCAATAATTAATTTAAAATTAATCCCGCTATTAAGAAAATGAGTTTTATAAGTTAAAACATTGCAAAAGATTGAAATGATTTTACCTATGAAATCAATGTAAAATAAATGATAATGACATAAATTATATTAAAGGGTAAAAATATATTCTATTTATACTTTAAAATCATTCAATATTATAATTTAACCATATAAATTATTACAATGAAAAAAGTTGTTTTTAATTAAAATATAGCGTGTTTTTACTATTCATTAAAATATGAAAGTTATCAGAATACTATGAAAAATTCATCCAAAGTAAATTTTTATATCTTAATTCCAATGAAGAATTTTATTTTGTCAAATTTAACTTATAAAAATGTAAAAAACTAGATTTACTGTGTGTGCGCCATCAAAAGGCGGCAAAACTGCATTTTTTGAAAAATACTTATTTTACCTGAAAAATTTATTTTATTCACATACCTTGTTTTTCATAATGTGTAAGATGAATAATAATGTTATAAAATTAAAAATTAAGTTAATACTATTCATATCATCTAGTTCATAATAATATTATAACAATATATCATTGTTTAGTGAAACCCGGTATTGCGTACTACACACACTATCGAGGAAGGCCGTGATTGCGTGTAACGCAAGCCAAGTGAGGGTTGCGTGTAGTGAAAGACTCCTTTTATGTTTTGTATAACATAAATCAACCATATTTAATTTATACATTGAATATATATAAATTTATATATATATATATACACACTCAATATTGCGTAGAATAACTACTATCAAACAAACTTGAAAGTGTGTGCAACACAATCCAAGAATAGTGTTGCGTATACTGCAAGCTAATATGGTGTTGCGTATAGCGCAAGATAATCTTGGTGTAGTGTACAATAAAAGATATGAAAGAAATTAAAAAGAAAATATCTCATAAAATCTCGGGGTGTTACATTCTACCCCCCTTAAAATGAATTTCACCCTCAAAATTCATCGGGGTTATAAATGGTTTATTACATGAGAGTTTCTTTAATAGAAACTCACATCGTAAAAAGGAATACCAAATATTTTCTTTAAAAACTAATGTATGAAACGTAACAGTTACCCAAATTAACTAATCACTGGGTTTCCACATAGGATAACGTAGGTTAAAATATGGATATTGAAGATAAATCTAACTATCATGTTCTGATGGAGAGTGGTAGAGAACATGGCTTTGAAAAAGACAACAATCAAAAAGCTATAAATTTGTGATGATCTAAGGTACCATCTGATTCATCGGATATGAGGGAACTAGGACAATATTTTTTGTTTTGAAGATCATTTCCATAAAGTTGATGAATTAAAAGAAATACTTACATGATTTTGGTTCAATCTAACTGTTTTTTGTGCCGTGAACAATCTCCACTTCATCTCTTAAGTAAATAAAGTTGAATTTGTCTTCCGTGAAGTGTTAGCAGATCATGCGATAGAATGGTAGGTCATTCCATCTGTCTAAAACATTAGGTTAGAAAAAGATATATACATAAGTCCATCTATGGTGAGATTAATCATATATGGTTCCTAAAATGGACTTATACTTCATCTATCATACTGATTAATAAAATAAAACTAGTTCCTAATAACCAGGGACTTCCTGTAGGCCAGTGGTTGGCGCTAAAGGCCTGTCTCACTTCGGTTGTGGGTTCGATTCCCACAACCTTGTCCGACGCGATGGGTTTTTGCCCATCCTATGAGTTTTCATTTTTCTAAAACTAAACTATTATAACATTCCTGCAATAATATCGAAAAAGTTTCTAGCCTTAAGCAATTATGACTTATGTCCAATATAATCCATTCCAATCATTAGGCTTATCAAAAATAATTTTGTCCATGCTCATAGTATAAAGAAAAGAATGACTGGAAATTTCATCTACCGAGCATGTGAATACCATCATTTATCCCCCATATATCATAACATATATCTTGTTGGTCACATTCCAGACATGTGAATACCTTAATCATGTTTTCTATTGAAAAATGAATACCCATTAAACCTTAGTGAAAACATGAATGTAGTAAAAAAATTAACACTTTCCACATACCAAAATACCAAAAATTCTATATACTCAAACCATGAACCACTTAGTCCTTATATCAATCATGAGCTCATGAATACTATCAAACATATTATTTTTTACTTATCCATTCATTATGCGCATATCATCTGCTTTCTAAAATATTTGAATCACTTTTCATGGTTACTGGTACCATTAAATTATTGAAAACCACAATAGACTAACACAAAAATATTCCAATATACCATAAAAGTACCTCAACAAAATTATTCTTGAATACCAATACACAAACACTTCAATCAATCCTCTTCAATGATTGTCATGGAGTAATTCCTTCCTTGATTTAGAAGTAACCTCTTAGGTCAGGGCATTGAGTTAGGTAATGCCCATGTTCTCCACAAATAAGACATTGAACTCCATAACAGTCTATCACTCTATGACCCTTTTCTTGACACAGATAACATATTACCCTCCATTTGAGGAAATCCTCATGGTTCTTCTTCCCTTCTTTAGAAATCTCAATCTTCCTTTATCTATGCTCCTCACCATGCGAATATTCCTAAAATCCCATATTCCTCTTATTTGATGACATAGGAATACCACCAAAGTTCACCTTGTTAATCATATATCGTGATGACTGATTCGACATAATCACAATATCATTCTCTCTAGAAATTACACAATTTTGTTGATCATAGTCACCAATTTGTCCATCAGAATCAACGTTAACTAAATTCCTTCTCGTTCCCTCCATTGACTAAAAACAGAAACCATAGTGTAAGAAATAGTTAAAATAATGAAAAACCATATAATCATTAAAATTCACTTATGGGATGTCTAACTTACCACACATTCTTTAATCCATGACACCTTAGGTTCACCCTAGGTTATTCATGATCATCAACATAACTCTAGGAATGTAACCTATAGGTATACTAAACCTTAGGGACATCCCTAGTCATACCTTAGAAATATCTCTAGGGATTTCACTAAAGTTTTCACATCCTAGTTTCCAAAGGTTAACTAAAACTTTCCTCTAATACCAACTGTAGAGTCCCAAAGATTGACGTACATGGACAGTACATTACTTTTTTGGAATACTTAATACATAGAAAAAAAACTCAAGGATTGTAATAGTTTATTGTCTTTGGAAACTCAAAACATAATCTTCTAATCATGGTGAAATATCTTCAATATCTCCCATAAAGATCTTCCCTTTTTTTCTTACCTAAAACCTTTCATTATATCATGGGGAAAAGAAAACAAATAAAGGGTGAGCTCCAATTCTCAGTAAGGGTAAACATGGAGAAAATAAAACAAACCATATACATTTGAACATAAAAACATAAAAATAATGTTTAAACATTAAAATCTTGAGCAATGACGTAAAACATGGCAGTACGTAAGGCATAGATCATAATGGAAAAAATATCACGATAAAATAGCTTGGAAATAAAACTTGTAATTGTAAAAAAAAACATTAATCACATGATATGATTTCAATATTAGCCAAGGCATTGCTTCCCAGACCATCTTAGTGGACAAAGACCCTTTCTGAATCGAGTTCACTCCTCATTTCAGTCCTGTAACACTGAACCGGATTAACATACCGTTCCAGCCCTGTCGATCTCATGAGATATAAATATTTACCCAATTAATTGGAGGGAGATATAGGTCCCACCCATATCATAATGAAATCATTATTTCATGTGCCACAAAATCATAAATCATACATCATAGCATAACCCATGTAATAGAATGAGATTCTTAAACATCATGCCATCATAACATAATCCATTTAAAAAAATGGATATCATTTCATCATCAGAAAAATAGAAAGATGTAAATAATGGAGACATTATACATAAAACATAAACATATTAAATAATTTCCATTTAGATGGAAAACAGTTTTGAGAAAACACTTGAAATGAATTCTTGAGGAAAATATCCTTTCTTCTTCAAAATCATTTTCTTTTCACAAAATACCATTCAATTTTAAAAGAAGTGGATTTTGTTGAAAATAGTCATGAAATATTATAGAGTAAGCTTCATGAAAATAAGGTGTTATGAAACCATAAAAATCCGTTGATGCCATATAAGTTAAGAAAACATTCTCCTCATACTTTTGTCGGAAAAGTCAAAAAGTACCTCGTATGGTAAACAAAAGAAAGATTCCTTCCAAACCTTGTGGTAAAAGTCATAAAAGGGTAAAAATGACTTTAAAAATACATGGAAGAATACTAAACATTTTATGAAAATATTTTTAGAAAACATGGACATGGATGATAAACATAACCCCAGTAAATACTTATGAATAAACAATCTCGGATAAGAATGAGATTGCAATAATTATCCGTTACCTTAGGTCCGATGTGCTTCGTACGTATCCGAACCTCCTGTATAATGATTTAAATAATGTTATTTAATTACTAAATAATCATCTTCATTGTTATGATATCATATATGGTTCACTTATGACTTTATATTACCCATTCTTTTGTAAATTCATGTTAAAGTAGCGTTTTGGGTAAAATCGTTTCATTTATTGTACATGTTTTGACTTATAATTGTTAATATGATTACTTAGATCATGATTAATTAATTCCAAAATATAAAACATGATTTATATATAATATATATTAAGAATATACATATATATAATAGATCGATAAATGGAAAGAAATACACCGTTCATGGAACGGTAGGCCGTACGTACGCATGAATGCTGTTTTCGTTTCCTTATTGAATTGAATGGAATTAAGTAGATGACATACACACACACATATATATATATAAACCCAGTAGAATTATTATGTCATATATTTCATTATTACTTATTATATATACTTTATAATCATTCATGATTTGTTAACATGGAAAATGAATCTCATCGCGTCGTGGAGACGGTAATTCGTACGTAAGCACGAGCGATGATATCGTTCCCATATTTATTGAATGGAATTGGAGTGAATGATATAATATCTTAGAATCAGTATTATGTTATAATAATCATATTTAGTTATTATTTACACCATTATACCCTTCCATGTAAGGTGGTGGTGGAAAAATAGATTACACCACAACATTGAGACGATATTCCGTACGTACGCACACACAGTGATTTCATTTTCCTTAGGATAGATAGAAGGTGAAATAGGGTTGTTTAATATTATAATAACATATCAGTATATGAGTGATACTGATATTATTAATTCATAATGAAACAACTAAAGTATAAGAAGTAGAAGAAGAAATAAATTTGAAAGAATCGGTAACAGATATCACATCTTCTTTGACACGCCTCTTTGAAACCTCCTCTTATGGCACTAAAATTGGCCTTTAAAGAATAACATGACCTCTAGTATGTTTCTAAGGAGGTTTATATAGGAAATTGTCAGGGGTTTGCTGAGCTTGAAGACTCAAAAATGTGTGAGGAGGAGAGGGAGGAGGTGCCCTTTTATAAGGGAGGAGAGGGGCACCTTTGGAAATATAAGAAATATTAATTTATAATAAATTCCAACCCCACTTAAAAACCTCCAAAATGACTGAAATCCGAATATTAGATGATATAGTGTTGTAATATCATCAAACAATAAAATTTAGACAAGTTTGGAGTTTATTTTAAACATTATCAACTTGATTTATACTTATATAATCTATTTATTTTTATTTGTGGTAATAATATTCTAAATTTTAAATCATTATAAATAATTGCTTATATGTTGTGAATTTAAAATAATTGTATTAGTTATTAAATTTTAGACCATATAAATTTTAATTTATCATTTTAAATATTTTTTGATTTTAAAAAAAATTTATACTGTAATGTTTATAAAATAACAATAGTGTCAATTTTATCAATATTCATTTATTTGAATTTAAATAAAATCCTCAGAGAATGTATGTTTGAAAGAAATGCTTTAATAGATTTATAAGATGTAATATTTATCTTTATAATTATTGGATCACATTAAATAGTTAATATAATATTTATTTTAATATTTTTAAAACCTTTTATTTGGTATATCTCTTAACAAAGTAATTACTTCAACATATTTGTATAATTATTTTATATACTTATTTGTTGCATAAAAATTTAAAATAAAATCCTATTTTGAATATAAATACAATACCTTTAATAATGATATTATTACTTGAATTTATCATCTTAAAATCACAACATTTAATTTTTTATATTTATTAAATTATGAAGGTGACATCTTTGACATCATTTAAAATAAAATACTATAAATGTCATAATCGGTTTTATAAGGATCCAAATGGCCCACAAATCTACCGTTGTATGGTTAGAGTATATATATACTCTAACAATAATTTTTGGTCAAGTTTATGGTCATTCTGATGGGTATTGTTATTTTAATAAAAACCATATTATTGATTTTTCACTAAATAAACAATTTTTTCATCACTATTGTGTCACCATTAATGACAATTATTTAATCCCTAAAAATTATAAATAAATTCTCAGGATGTAGATAATATTTTTATCATTCTGGATACTATTCATGTTCTAAGTTTCATGAATTTTATCACTAAATTAAAATTATTATACTTATAAGATTTAAGAGAGTGACATGTTGTCACTTTCTTTGGTTTTAATAATAATTAAATTATTTTCATGGTAAAAAGTCCATAAAATGAATCTAATCAGACCCTAAGGTGATATGGGTCGACTTTTAATCATCCAATATAATTTTGGCATGTGTTAGGGTAATTTTATAATCTTAGGTGTACCCTTAATTACCCGATTTATCTTTAACTGAAGTAAATAAAAATTACCGTAGTTACTATACATAGTATCAAAAAAATAAAAGTAACCTATTAACATAATTTGGACCCACTGAATTAAAATATGGAATCCATTTTTCAAAATTCAAAACACAGAAGTTGTAGTAATTAATTTAAAATTAATCCCGCTATTAAGAAAACGAGTTTTATAAGTTAAAACATTGCAAAAGATTGAAATGATTTGACCTATAAAATCAATGTAAAATCAACGATAATGACATAAATTATATTAAATGGTAAAATATATTCTTTTTATACTTTAAAATCATTCAATATTATAATTTAATCATATAAATTATTACAATGTAAAATGTTGTTTTTAATTAAAATATAGCGTGTTTTTACTATTCATTAAAATATGAATGTTATCAGAATAATATGAAAAATTTATCCAGAGTAAATTTTTATATCCTAATTCCAAAGTATTTTTTCAAATTTAACTTATAAACATGTTAAAAACTAGATTTAATGTGGGTGCGCCATCAAAAGGCAACAAAACTGCATTTTTTGAAAAATACTTATTTTACCTGAAAAATTTATTTTGTTCACATACCATGTTTTAGAAAATGTGTAAGATGAAAAATAATGTTATAAAATTAAAAATATAGTTAATACTATTCATATCATCTAGTACATTATAATATTATATCAATATATCGTTGTTTATTGAAACCCGGTATTGCGTACTACACACGCTATCGAGGAAGGCCGCGAATGCGTGTAACACAAGACAAGTTAGGGTTGCGTGTAGTGAAAGACTCCTTTTTTGTTTTGTATAACATAATCCAACCATATTTCATTTATAAATTGAATATATATATATAAACACTCAATTTTGCGTAGAATAACTACTATCAAATGAACTTGAAATTGTGTTTAACACAATCCATGAATAGTGTTGCGTATACTGCAAGCTAATATGGTGTTGCGTATAGCACAAGACAATCTTTGTGTAGTGTATAATAAAAGATATGAAAGAAATTAAAAGAATATATCTCACAAAATCTCAGGCTATTACAGTAAGATTGATCGATTCATTGATTGGTTTATTATTTATAGTGATGCTTCAAAGAAAGGACATGGTTGTGTCCTTATGCATAATGATAGAGTTATTTCCTATGCATCACGGTAGCTGAAAATTCATGAGAAAAACTATCCCACTCCTGATCTTTAGTTAAAAGATGTAATACTTGCTTTTAATATATGGAGACACTATCTCTATGGTGAAAAATGTGAGATATATACTGATCACAAGAGTTTGAAGTATATTTTCTCACAAAAATAACTCAACATGAGGCAAAGGAGATGGCTGGAACTACTCAAGGATTATGACTGCACCATACACTACCACCCAGGGAAGGCAAATAAGGTTGAAAATGCTTTGAGTAGAAAGTATCATGGATTTATGAACAAGATGAGAGTTTAAAGAGATCCTATATTAATGGATCTAGTAAATATGGACATGAGAATAACCATGGAAGGTGAAACATCAATATTTTTTCGAATGGTTGCTAAAAAATATTTACTAGAAAGGATAAAATGTTCTCAGACTGATGAGGAGGGGTTTCAGAAGAAAATCAAAGCTCCGAACGATGGGAGATTGATCGACTTCATATATGAAGATGAGATTTTGAAATTTGGGAAGAGACTTTGTGTTCCTGACATACCTGATCTAAAATGGGAATTTTTGGATGATTATCATAGCTCCAATTTCCCTATACACCATTGTAGAAATAATATGTATAGATATTTGAAGGAAAATTTTTGGTGGGACAACATGAAGAGAGATATTGCTGATTTTTTGTCGAGATGTATGGTTTGTCAACAAGTGAAAGCTGAAAGACAACATCCTAGAGGATTCATGCAACCTCTTTACATACCAAAGTGGAAGTGAGATGATATTATGATGGAATTTGTCATGGTACTACCAAAGACTCCTATAAGGAATGATGCAGTATGGATTATTTTTGATCTTCTTACGAAGTCAGCACATTTTCTTTCTATAAGAGAAGATTTACCACTTGAACGTTTTACAAGATTATATATTAATGAAGTTGTAAGACTTCATGTAGTACCCCTATCGATTTTTTCTAATCTTGATCCCCAATTTACATCAATATTTTGGAAAAGGTTTCAGAAGGCCTTGGATATTTAACTTTGTTCGATTACTACCTACAACCCTCAAACTAATGGAAAATTAGAATGGACTATTCAAATCTTAGAAGACATGTTGAGATCTTGCTCACTTGACTTTCATGGTATGTGGGATCAATATTTACCACTGGTAGAATTTTACTATAACAATAGAGTCCATTAAAGTATTCAGAAGGCACCATCTGAAGAATTATATGGAAAGAGATGTCACAGACCAACTTGTTAGGATGATATTGGTGAAAGAAAACTCATAGGCCCAGAACTTGTTGAAGAAACAATAAAAAAGGTGAAGGTTATCCAAACCCACATCAAAGTAGCTCAATATAGGAAAAATAGCTATGTCGATAACCAAAGGAAGGATTTGTAAATTCTGGTAGGTGATCATGTTTTCTTGAAGGTATCTCCATGGAAGGGAGTATTACATTTCGGTAAGAAGGGTAAATTAAGTCCCAGGTACAGCGGACTATTCGAAATTCTAGAACGAATTAGGGCTGTAGCTTACTATTTGGCAATGCCGCCAAGTCTCTCCAAAGTACACGATGTGTTCCACGTATCACTATTGAGAAAATACATGCCTTTCCCAACACACGTACTCACCTATGGAGAAATAGAATGAGATCCCGATCTGTCTTATTGTGATGAGTCTGTCACGATTTTGGATACCAGAGAATAAGTGTTGAGAAACTGAATGACTGTTCGGATAAAAGTTCTATGGAGAAACCATAAGAAGGAAGAGGCGACATGGGAACCCGAGGAACTTATGATGAAGAACCACATGAATCTTTTTATGCAGTGATATTCTATAAATTTTGAGGATGAAATTATTTGAAGTAGGGAAGAATGTAACACCCCATGCTTCCACGATATGCTTCACTTTGAATAACGCAATCAGATAGCGTTGTACGCAACTTCGAGTTCTAACACACCACAACCAATCAAACTAGACGTTATGAATAGTAATACCAATTTTTTTTGAAATTTTATAAATTTTATTGATCAAAATGGACTTTATTTTTGAATTCAGAATATCGAAATTAGCTTAGGGTGAATTTTTGGTATTTTTCTGAAAACTTTCAATTTTTTATAAATAGTGAAAAACACTGAGTTATTGTATAAAACCAAATTTTTAATTAAATAATTATTTATTTTATTTAAATTTATTTTAGGTCAAAACAGATACACAATACCTATATAATTTCATTGTAATTCATTGAAGCCATTTTAAAATAATTTTAGATATATAAAATTTTATTGAACTTTTTATCGTCTTTTACACACCTCCTAGGAGAATTTGCAAATTTGCATAAAACTTAATTTTATAGCTTCTGTGAATTGAATTTCAAAAATCTAACTGACACGGTTAACATTAGTAAGTATAATTTGGTTCAATAAGATGAAAGTAATTTCTGATGAATAGTAACTTTTGACTTTTATTTACCACGATTAAAAGTAAATAGGGTAATTAAAGGTAAACATGATATTATAATTTCCCTAACACATGTCATAATGATATTGGATATGTTTAATTAGACCAAAAAAAACCTTAGAAATAAAATATGATCCTTTTTGTCCACTTGGATTATATTAGGAAATTTATTAATATTTTATTTAAAGAGGAGTTAAAAGTGTTAAATTCATGTTTTCAAAAGTAAAACTTTTTTAATATAGGGTTATACATAAGATAAATTAAACTATAAATATTCATTATAAAGATAAAAATAGTTCCTATATAATTGTTATTTATTTATAATTTTTTACATTAAATAATTAAATTTATTTATGACACAATGATGATGCATTAATTACCTTATTAATGAAAAATTATACTAATTGATATTATAAATATCTAAATAAATGTAATTTGAGACTTTTGATGAATCCCACTAATTTTATAAGTTAATATGACATGTTATGGTTGATTAATTGAATTGTTTTTGAAGTAATCATGCTGTTAAGACTTTAACAAAAACAAAATACCAAATAGTGTCAAAATTGATAAAAAAGATGTTTGAAAAGAAATATTATATTATTAAATGATATAACGGCCCTAAAAATCTATGGATCGGCCAAATGACTTACATAAATATACATATGTCACTAATCAACCACTTGGGGGTTATCTTGTCATTTTATAGAATGTTTACTAACCCATTATTATTGCAATACAAGAAAACATGGTAAAAGTTAAACTATTTAACTAAGAGTGAAACCTAAAAGATAAGGTTAATATGGTGACCCAAACATGTCTAAAACCTATTGGTTGAGATTAATTCGACCCATACCCACATTAGCCTTGAAATAAATCATTTTGGAGCCATTATAAACCGAAAATGATTTTATTATAAAATAATATTTCAGTCTTTTCCAAAAGCAACCCTCACCTATCTTATAAAACGGCACTTCTCCTCTTCTAAAATTCAAACCTCCAAAGACATTTGGCCTAGACAAATCCTGCCCAAATATCCTCACAAGATAACACACTTCAACCTAGATGCCTTATTTTGATCATAAAGCCAACAAAATGAGCCCTTTTGTTCAGCTCAAAAGGAATCACCCGAAGAAGAGGTAAATATTTAATCACCTATTTCAAGTTATTTTCTTCTTCTACATCCCATTTATTTGTTGTTTCCATTATAAAATAATAACTCCAATATCTTCTACATACTATGATGTTATTATAAAAATGGTACAACCATATTCATTATTCTATCCATTATATGAATGATAAAGTCACCATACGTGCGTACGTACAACTTACCGTCTCCACGTCGTGGTGTAGATGTTATTCAATACATTATTATTTGTATGTTTATAATAATGATGTATAGTTGATTTAAATAATAAATATAACATTTTAATTATTCTTTATATATGATATAACATCTATTTACATATGATTTTAATATCAAAAGAATGATATTATCGCTCATGCGTACGTACGGATTACCGTCTCCACGAACGCGATGAGATTAAATTTTCATCATAATCATTTTAGAATAATTTTAATTTTAGGATTAAAATAAAGTTAAGAACTTAATATCATTCTATATATTAATCAAATACATTCTATCCATAATAAACTTGACTTATGTAACAAAACATATAGAGGAAAATGAATCAGTTAACACCCGAAACGACGATAATACAAAAATATTATTAACACAGCAATATTAGGAGATCATATATGATATCATATTTATGAATGTGGTTCTTGTATAATTTAATAACAATGATTTAAATATTATAAAGGAGGTTAACTAACCCTCAACCAAGGAAATGTATAAGGTAAGGGTTAATTTCACAATCTCTTTATTATCTGAGGTTGTTTTTACGTAAGTATCTTCTAGGACCTCTTTATCATCCACATCCCTGTCTTCTTAAAAATTTATTTCAAAACATTTTTACTCTTTACTAGACTATACTTTAAAGTCATTTATACCCTTATTTGTCCTTATATATTTTGAAAGGAATTTTTCTGTCGTTTTGGAAACAAGTTACTTTATGACCTTTTCGACCAAAATGAGGTATGAGGGTTTTTTAACTTATACGGTGGGTGTGGCTCTATTACGCCGTTATAACATTGTTGAAGATTCCCTTACAATATTATAAGAATATTTTAAAAATAAATGTTTTATATTATAATTACATGTCTTTTAAATGATTTCAAAATAGAAAGAGATATTTCTCTCAAAAAGTTTTTATTACATCCATGTCAACATCTTTTCATGGATTTTAAAAATGTTCAATGTTGATTTATTATAACAGAAATCTTCCATATTGTATTAAAGGTTTTGTGATATGTTTGAATATGGATGTGTTATTTTTATACCATGCATGGTTTATGGATAAAGTATTGTAATTTTGTATGCTAGTTTTAATATGAATGCTTATGTTTTTTTAAACATTTTCATCTGAGGAATGCATTAGGCTTAGTACATGATGGGTGGATCCCTCTATATCCCCTCGATGCATTGTTAGGTATCACGAGACAAACTAGTGTCTTGGCATAAGGCCTTGACAAAATTTTATTTGTAGTCTTGGTAGAAGGCCTTGAGTATGTGGTTATGAAGTCTGGCATTATGCATTCCGTCATTATGAATTTGGATATTGATATTTCATGTGATTATTCGACTAGTTGAATATCCATGTGAATAAGTAAATGGAATTATTTTGATTCATATTTTCCATATTATGATTAATTTTATGTTTAAAAGGCTTTTGTTTTATTCTTATACATTACCTTAAATGTTGATGCTTATTTATGAAGTTTCCGATATATTATTATCCTTACTGATTATCTGAGCTCACCCCTTTCTATGTTTTATTTTTCCCAGAATGTGAAGAGTTATTTTATGGTTGACCCGCATGGATAGGCTAAGGGATATGAATTTATCCAATGGAGACAATATTGTTTTTTTTTCACTTTATAATGTAATGTAAAACTTATGAGTGTATCTAGTACTTCCAAGGATACTAAACTAAGAGGTATTTTGAGAGATGATCTTTTGTGATCATGCCAATGTTATTTAATAATGCACCGAATCGGGGTAACTTGGATCTGGGTGTTACATTGTATAATACAACTCATATATCTATTCGATAATTCCAAAATATGACATATTTTCATAAATTGGATTACTATCCTTGGACCAGATATGTGAATCACTTCATCCACAAGTGTAACACCACTATTTTTCATCATACTGTAGTCATCATGTTATTTTTATGTAGAACACATAACCATTGATTAAAAAACCAGTGTAAGATAAAACATTTTCATTTGGTCCTTTGGATGGCCATTGAAGTCGTTCAGTAATTGAATTCTAATTTTTAGATAACTCATTATAAATTTGATCTCAAACCATTCTATAAACTATTGATTATGCGTATTTGATATCCATACTTCATCCCTTGATGGATTCAAATCTCTAATAAGTTTTTTGTGGGATTAAATGTATTGATCAACATCTTCACTATTATGTAAAATGTAAAGGTGAGCTTACCTTTTATTTTTTATGGTAATTGTAACAAAAAAACTTCTAAAAACCCTTTCTTATAAGGAATTTTCTATGACTAGACTTTGGAAGACCGATGATGTCAATATATGATATGTAATTAGTACATAATTATATAGATTTTTCAACTAATATATCATTCTGCAAAACAACCTTCTGGAAAACATCTATTCTTGACATACCCTTTCAAACTCTTTATATATCATTCAATGGGGTACATACATCTATAATGTATAGGAACACATATTGTAACCTCTTTAACCAATTAAACCATATGGTGTACCATTATATCAAAGAATGATGGGGGACAAATATCTCTAATTCACATAAAATGACAAAAACCTCCTTATTCATGATGGGAAACTTCTATTGGTCTATAAACTTACTGCATATGGATTTAAAAAATAATTGAAGTCTGGTTAATGTATTTCATACATTTTGAGGTAGAATTTAATGGAAATAAACATGCATTAAATCTTGCACCAAAACATGATAGTCATGTGATTTTAGTCCTTATAAATTCAAATCAATCATTGACACAAAATTATTGATATTTTATGAATACCCCTATGGAACTTTTACACTATTAAGGAAAAGAAAAATTTCAATTTTTTATGTTGGGATAGAGTATAAGCTACTATAGGAAGAAATGTATACCTTTTAACCTTCACCGGTTCCAACTCATCCCTAATCCCCATTTCAATCATGTCTAACCTAGCCATGATACCATCTTTTTTTAGGAAAATTTAGTAACATTCCAATAACACTATCAATTACATTTTTTTCTACATACATGATGTCCAGAAAATGTATAACATACAAAAAATTACAATACATTAATTCAAATAAAATTGATCTCTTCTTCTAACATGATTTCATAAGGTTTTTTGAAAATTGTCTATGAAAAATAGGGTCAATATATTTTACTTTATTGTATATTTGAATTCCCATTACTGGATATGGTGTTGTACTTATATTTGATATTCCCATCAAATGTTTTCATATAGGATCAGTATTTATATCATTGAGGTAAAATTTTTTGATGTCATAAAAACATAGTCTTTGGGGAATGTCTCAACCGAATTGAGTATGTTTGTTTTTCACAAAGGGGAGAACACAAAATTCCTTTAATTCTCTATCCCTATAAATTTCTGTAAGCGGGTAAGTCATTTATTATTCCATACAACATGGTATTTAATGTGAATTCTTCACTTCTATGAGAATAATACATTGTAACACCTGTATCCCACATAAATATCATATTTTTGATAAACAAAGACAAATAGACATCGATATCATTATCTAGATTCTTTGTTCCATATATAAGTAAGGACAACATAATATATTTACACTTCATGCATAACCATGGAGAAAAGTTATAATTTACCAACATTATATCCCATGTACTATGAGAACTAATTTCTACACCAAAATGATTTATTACATATATAGATAACATACAACGAAAATTTCTCACCTCATTTCTAAATTTAGAATTATTGTAATCAATTTTCTTCCATTTATGAGAATTATCTTGATGAAATATATTCCCATATTTAATTATTTCATATGCATTCCATGTCAATTGTCTCACAGTTTTCTGGCATCCACATAGTCTTATAAACTATGGAATGATAGGAAATTACCATAAAAAGTTTTAAGGACTTGATTAATTTTTCTTGTATAGATATTTGCCACACATAGGTCATTTTATGAGTCATTCATGCCCCTTGAGAAACAACATTAAATCATTTAAAAAAACAATATTTTTTAGAGATCATTTCTATTGAACATAACATTTGTTTAGAGTCATATGTTCAACATGTTAGTTCATCTTCTTCTGGTAGCATATCATTTAGGAGACCAAGTAGTTCTGTAAAGCTGGTGTCACTCTATCCGCTACTAGCTTTCAAATTATAAAACTTCAATATAGTTTACAATGTTGCATATTTAGTATAACCAGTATGTAATGGTTTCTTGGAAAATTATAAAACTCATTAGACAAATTTGGACAATCATGAATTCCATCTTCAATTTTCATTTTCATTTCTTCTATGTGATCTTCATCATATTTTATATTGGTATTCATATCAAATAATCCATAAACCGCAATATCATCTCAATTGGTGTGAACATTCATTTTTTTCCTGTATTTAGTCCAACATTTATATATATTATCTATCCCATGACAAATAAAATGATCTTCCAACTCGTCCAGATTGATTTTTCTTAAATAAAAACAATATAAACAATGAAAAAGGATTTTAGAAGGGTCTTACTCATGCTATATTAAAAACTTGATGAAATTTTTAACAACATCTTCATACTCTTTTTTCAAATGATTAACATGCGTCCATTTTCAATTCATATCCATCCTATTGGATTCATAAAACATTAATTTTGTACAATAAATAAATAAATACACATAAGAAATTCATTATAAAAGGTGAATGTTATAGAAAATTATAATAAGGGAAAGTCAACATTTTATTGTTTCAAATAATTTCAGTATGTTGAAGAAAACAAGTAATTTAATTTAAGAAAAGAAATACTTATCTATGGAAGGAGTTATCCTATGAATTCATTAAAAGGTTAAATATGTAGACAACTAATCCTCATCAACTCATTTCCTGGACATTTATCATTGAATTTCGTAGTTTAACACATCCTTTATCTCTTGTTGACATGCACCTATGTTACCTGAAATACTCTAAGAGGCATTTATCCATGGGATGACTAATGCTCAGAGTAGTACAAGAAACATAAAAGATATGGGGGGGGGAGTTTCAAGCAACAAATTGTAGTAATGGGTTTTTGGTAGATGAAGTTGATGAGGATGGCAATTTTCTCTAAAATAGATGGGGGATGAGACTCAAGCAACAAATTGTAATAACAATTATTGTTTGACACTCAACAAGTCTTTATTAAATACCCTAAGTAAATGATAATACAATATAGGAAATTAAGGAGTGATAAGAAACTAAAATATGATAAATAATAATAATAAACTCTCATTCAATCAACTAGAAGATATAAAAAATATATTGATAAAACATTTTAATAAATAAAGAGTAATTTCGTATATATGAATAGTAATTAGATATTCCCAGGGGTGCAATCTATACATTTAGAGCTAAAATGATGATTACCTAAAAATAGTTTCTAATATATAAAATTTGACAACATTCATTCTATTTTTTGGAACAAGTGATGTAACAACCTAATGAATTATTACATTTAAAATAAATGGTATATAAAATATTTGAAAACATCTCAGGACTCTTGGGATGTCATATCACCACACCGAACCATCCTAAGGATTCTAGGGACTTCAAAACATCAGATTTACCCATACTAAGGATTCTAGGGAGTTCTTCTAATATATATTGATTTTTCCTTGAGACTCTACTGAGGTCCATAAAGAAGTTGGCATAAAAAACTAATACACATCAACAAGATATATAACAAACAAGGGAAAAACAAACCAACCCTTTCAATGTCTATCCCATAAACATTTAAACATATATATATGTATCACATGGAATTTATGAAACACATAATTGAAAGATAAATGAAAATGTAAATTTTTTTTAATGAGAATAAATATAATCCCATCCTAATTTGGAAATCTTGAACCATAATTTGAGAATAAATAATTATAAAATCACCCTTATATTTTATGTTCTGAAAATCCTTATAAATAGATTAAATGATATATATTTACATATATATATGTATGTATGTATGCATCTATATATTTATAAAATAATATTAAATTGAAAAAAAATATGTAACCCTTATTGTAGAATATCATAACATAGTAAAATAAATACAAACCCATACAAATTTTTTAAATAGAGAGCCATTGAAAATAAATAAATATGGTATCACACTTAATAAGAATTATATTAAAATAAAACAAAAAAATTATGAGAATATAATATTTTATGGAAAACCACTTTCACTAGAATATTAAAATAGAATTTAAATAAATAATTTCCTTTACACAAATTGCATTAAATCATATTTTGTTACTACTTTGCACCATCACCTGACTGAGAACTCGATTTCTAAATCAATTTTATCATTAGTTTAAGGATTTTATATCCAAAACATCCAGTTTTTATATATTGGCACAAATATATATTTAATTAGTTTATCTACAGAATAGATGTGATTCTCTAAGATTTAAAAATAGAAACCAAATTAATCTTATGGAGAAAACTGGGGTATAGATGTAGACAACGAATCAAACTGATTCAAAAAAAAAGTTTAAAAGACCATAACAGGATATCCAAATCTCTAGTCAAGATAAAAATAGATCATAAAAAAATAGAAATAGCATACAATGAATGGAGCAGAAATAATTGATAACATCCTTGAAGAAGATACCCAAAATGAAATGAAAAATACTGAAAGACAATCAGAACTTATAATGGAAAATATATGCATACCTTAATAGGTTGAACAAAATCCAACACTTTCATATCCAAATACCAATGTTTTCTTCAGAAACCCTAACTACGAGTGAACACTAGATGTCGGATGATGTTTGAGAACATATAGGTCATCGGTTTGTGTGATTTGAGCTTTGATTCACTGAGGAGGAGTGCTGAAAGTGGGTGCCTTCTGTGGGAAGCTTCTGATATCACAACAAGTTTTCAACTTGTTAGGTTTTATTAAATAGATTGGGGCACTTTTAGTAGATATTTTTAAAAAACTATAATAAATAGTCATTTATCAGTGCTTAAGTAAAAAAGCGCTGATAAAAGGCATATTTATCAGTACTTTTTTAGTGTTGACAAAGATTTCTTTTATCAGCGATTATTACCTAAGAGATGATAAAGAATTTATAATTATAATTATAAATAAAAAATTTGTAAATATATATACTTAATAAATATATATAAATATAAATATAGTAAATATATTCCTTATTTAAATATATTTATTATAATTTTATAATTATTTTAATGTATAATTGTTTATTTATAATTATATATTTATTTTGAAAAAATAATATTTATATTATTATATATATTTATATAATTATATATAATATATATATATATATATATATATATATATATAATTTTATAAATATAGCATGTACATTTATAAATATATTTTTGGTAAATATTTTTTTACAAATATTTTTTTAAATTATTAATGAATATCTAACTTTAAGTGCATGCATATTAAAAATGAGTGAAATTGAATAAATTAAAAATTAGTACACATTAACAATATTGAAAAAATGAATAAGTTTTGTGTATGTGCATTGTATATAAAAATGGATTAATTACGTATACGTGAAATCAATATAAGACACACTTGATCTATACTAAATTGAAAAATCTAACGACATTCAATTATATATACATTATTCTTTGTAATTAGTCAGTATTTTTAATTCATATTAATTTTTAATTCTAAACCATTATCCACTAAAGATATAAATATTTAATGTAAATCACATAATTTTTTTAATATATAAATCATATTTATATACATTAATATATATTTATATATTCAATATATAATATTTATTAACATTATCAATAATCATATAATTAATAAAATGTTTCATATTTTTCTCAATTTACTTATTTTTAATTCTAATTAGTTTTATTTTCATTTTCTATATATCATTATATTTAATAAATACTATTTATTAGTATTTATAATTTATATATAGTATCATAAATTTATTCATTTTTATCAATAAATATTTAATTAATAAAATTTGTCATATTTTTTTAATAAAATATTTTTTTGTTTATCATTTATTTAATTATTTAATTTTATTTATTCTGACCTTTATGAGTGCTAAAAAAGCATGGATAAAGGACGCCTTTGAAAGCTCTTAAAATATAGCACTGATAAATGTTATCTTTTATCAGTGCTAAAAATAACGCACTGATAAAGGGTTAAATTTATCAGCACTTTCATTAGAGATAATATATATGCCATTTATGAGTTCTATTTTCTCACACTCATAAACACTAGAACTGTTAAATGCCTATTTTTTAGTAGATTGTGACCTATTTTATTTTTCATACTCGCATGAAAACTGTGGAAGATACCTCTCTGGTCTAAACAGTTGATATACTATTGTAAAACCCGATCCAAGTTGTTAATCAAATTCTATTTTATATAAAATACTTTGAAGAAGGTGATTTCTAAATGGAGGGGAATAAGTATCATCTTGAGACCAAAACTCTTGTATTCAATTTCCACAGTGTGTTTTTTTACTGTATTTATTTACTTTAGAAATGAAGATTTTTTATACAAAAAAACCACTACTTTGATAGTTTATCTTAATTAGTGTTTATTTAAGATCTTAATTATGTAAATTGATTTCAAGCGATAAAATTATATTTTATATTGTCTTATCTAAGACCTAATCAATCTCTCAATAAATATTTTAGAAGTTTTAAATTTATATAAAACTACCATTTTGGTAAACTGGGCCATATTTTAATTAATTTAGGGATTTTATTTAAATACATTTTTAATAGACTATTTATTAGGTACTCAATTCACCCCTGTTAGATAATCACTCTGACCATCATTTGGTATCATATGATTAAGAATTGGTTTCAATGTTTTCAAAAAAAATTAAACTATGAATTTTATTGTTCTTTAAAGATAAAAAATTTCTGTTATTTTTGAATTTAACTCTTTAAATGGATAATAGAAGAAAAGGTTCTACTACCAAACAATCTTTATTTTTCAAGGGAAACAGTTATGATATATGGAATATAAAGATGAAAATGAATATAGAAAATATGTGTTTTGAAATCTGGACTGCCATAGAAGATAGATATCAACTTCCTGTAGTAGTTAGAGTTAATTGGGCTAAAGAAACTAAGAATTTTTCTAGAAATAATTGTAAAGCTATAAATTCCCTTTATTTTTCTCTAGGAGATGAGAAATTCAATATAATTTCTTCCAGAAAAACTAATTTTGAGATTTGGGATACTTCATCTATTCCACATAAGGGATCAACCAATGTTAAGAATATGAGACCAAATACATATACTATTAAGTACGATTATTTTAAAATAAAGCATGATGAACTAATATCTGACGTGTATCTAAGGTTTAATGAAATTGTGAATAATATGAGATCACTTTAAAATCCAGTGTTTGACAAAGGCCAAATCATGAGACTACTACGATCCCTTCACGAAAGACGAAGCAACATATTTATGTTAATTAAAGAGTCAGATGACATCCGAAAACTGCATGTTTAGGAGATGATTGGTAAGATGATGATGTATAAAGATGAACTAAAAGTCAACCAAGAGGAAGATGATGATCCTAAAAGAAAGTTATTATCTTTCAAGACTACTTATTCCAAACAGATAGAAAAGGAAAAAGAAAAGATACAAGATGAATATCAAGCAACAGTGAGTCCCCTTTGGATAATGACGAAGAGATGACCCACCTGGTCAGAAGGATCAAGAAATTTTATGGAAAAAATAAGTTTTTCATAAATCACAATTATAAAAGAAAAGTATAACACTAAAGGAAACTAGAAAAGGGATTAGAAGAAGGATGGTAAAACCATTGAAATTACTTGTTATGAATGAAAAATAAATGGACATGTCAAGTAAGACTATCCAAAACTGAAATAAAAAAATAATTACGATGATAAGGATCTAAGGTTTATAAAAGAAATGAAATCCACTTTGAGTTCTCATGAGGATATATCGATTGATTCTGATTCATCACATGAAAAAAAGTCATGTTGAGCCAATATGTGCTTCATGACTAATGCCTCTGAGGTACCTCTTATTTCAAATTTTTCTCCCATGATTAATTATGATAATTCTGAGAATGAATATAATTATGATGACATGTTTCATGAAGATATGTTTGAATATTGTAAAATGATATAGTGGAATTTTTATGAACTCAAAGATAAGTAAAAAGTTCTTAAGGTACAACATTCTTTAACATATAATATTAAATCTGATTTATCTGTTGAAAAATAAAAGAATGATCTGTTATAAAAAGAAAATACCAAACCTAAAATATCAAATGAAAAATTTAATAAAGACTTATAAAATTTTACCAATGTTAGAGAAACTCATACTCATATTTTAGGAAAACATGTTTCTCAAAAATATGTTATTGGTTTAGGAAAACTTCTTAAAGACCTTATGAAAAAGTCTATGGTACTTGGATAGTGGACTTTCAAGGAATATGATAGGAAACTATTTGAGATTTAAGAATTTTATAAAGGTTTATTTTTGTCATGTCACTATTGGTGATAATGCTAATGGGAAAATAATTAATCTTGGTCAAATTAGTAATAAATTTTTTGTTTTAATTTCCAGAGTACTATTTGTTGATGGTCTAAAATAGAACCTACACAGCATCTAATAATTTTGTGATGATGGGTTTCAGGTAAAATTACATAAAAATGCTTGTAATGTTTTGGAATAAGGTTGTTTTAGTTTTTACTACATTAAGGAATGAAAATTCTTATGTTTATGATATTAATTTTTTAATTTATCCAAATTTTTCTTGGTTTAGAGCTTTTCAAAAAGAATCTTGGATTTCGCATAGGATACTAGGATATTACAATATTCACTCACATAGGAAGATTACTAGGAAATGTTTATTTAAGGATATACCCAAAATAGAGTTCCCAAACAAAAATTTTTGTATCCTTTGTCAAAAAGGGAAACAATATAAGATTTCATTTAAATTAAAGAAATAAGTTTTAACTTCTCAACGTATTGAGTTAGTTTATAAGGATTTATTTAGTCCTTTTAGAGTTTCAATTCTAAATCAGAAGGATTATGTTTATGTACTTGTAGCTGACTTCTCTAGGTATACTTGGGTATTCTTCATAGATTAAAAAAGTGAAGCTTTCTCATATTTTACAAATTAAGACCGATCTATAAAAAATTTATGTGGACTTAGGATTAAGTCCCTAAGAAGATACCATGGTTGTGAGTTTGAGAATCAGTACTTTAAATCTTTTTTCTAACAAAATGGATATAGTCATAACTTCTTTGCCTCTAGGACAGCTCAAGACAATGGAGATTTAGAATTAAGGAATTTAAATCTTCATGGAATAGACTATACCAAGATAAATGAATATGACTTACCAGTCTATTTTTGAGAAGAGGATGTAAACACAACTTGTTATATAATTAATAGAGTCTTAATAAAAAATATCTTGAAAAATACCCCTTATGAGATTTGGACTAATAGTAAGACTAATGTAAATTACATTAGTGTTTTTGGTTGCAATGTCTTTATTTTTAACACTAAGGATAATCAGGAAGATATTTCTTCTAAACGTGAGGAAGGAATTGTCCTAATTTATTCAATTTCTAGTAAAGCATATAGAGTTTTTAAAAAAATATCCAAGACTATGAAAAAGTCTACTCATATCACATTATATGAGACATATCCACATGAGCCTAAGACCTCTTTAGAAAAACATGAGGATGATTTATATTATTTAAACTTAAATCCCAAACCAATTACTTCTGCTATGAAATAGTTAGAGAAATTATCCAATTTTGAGGACTTTACAGAACTTCCTGAACCTGAACATGTAGAATAACCTAAAAGGACTATCCCTACTTTTTCTAGTACTATTAGAAACCTTAAGTATCATACCTTAGATTCTATAGTTAGAGACCTAGATAGAGGTACATATACTAGTGACTCTCTATGAAATCATATAAAAAAAGAATTATGGTGTCAGCTAAAACCAAAGAACATCAATGATGAAATTAATAATGAATTTTGGGTTTTGGATATACATGAATAATTAAATCAATTTAAAAGCAATAAACTTTAGGAACTAGTTGACAAACCCAAGGTCACCCTAACTATAGGAACTAAATAAGTGTTTAGAAGAAACATACATAAATCATGCACTATAGTAGGAAATAAGGTTAGACTTGTTGTATTACGTTATAGTCAAGAAGATGGAATAGAATATGAAGAGAACTTTTCACCAGGATTCAGACATGAATCTATAAGAATCATGTTAGCCTATGTAGATCATCTATATTTTAAACATTATCCTATGGATGTGAAGAGTGCTTTCTTAAATGGATATATAATTGAGGATTTGTTTTCTGAAGAACTCATTGTTTTAAAAATCCCTATTTTCCAAATAGAGTTGTCGAATTAAATAAAGATTTATACTGTTTGAAATAATTCTATAGAGCTTGTTATGATTGGATCATCACTTTTCTTATTTATAATGGTTTTTTAAAATATATACTTGATCCTATAAATTTTATAAAACAAATTTCAAAATATATTTTAGTTGTAAAAATTTATGTTGATGATATTATTTTTGGATCTTCAAAAATACCTTATGTATTTATTCTTTTCAAAAATGATGAAAAATGAATTTTAAATGAGTTTAATGGGTGAACTCAAATTCCTTCTTAGTTTTATGACTTCTCAAAAAAACATTATAACTCATTTTAAATAAAAGTAAATATATAATGGATATTTTAAAACATTTTAAATTTTATAGCACTACGAATAGTGGTACTCCTATGAGCACCACCAATAAATGGGATCTTGATGAAGTTGGGAAACAAGTTGATCAAACTAGTTATAGAGGTATGATTGGAATTCTTATCTACTTGACTACTATCCATCATGATGTTATTTTAAGTATGTATATGTGATCTCTTTTTAAGCTAATCCAAAAATAGCTTTCTTGGTTATTATAAAGAGAATTTTCAAATACCTCAAATATACTACCAATTTAGGATTGTTAAAACAAAGAGGAAAATCATTTTATTTAGTTAGTTATTTGGATACTAATTTTGGTGGATGTAATTTAGATAGAAAAATAACCTTTGTAACATGTTACTTTTAGGAATATCACTAGTATCTTGGTTTAGTAAGAAACAAAATTTTGTTGCATTGTTTACTACTAAAGTTGAATGCATAGCTACAGGTAGAAGTTGTGGAAAAATTTTTCTGGTGAAACACACATTAGTATACTATGAATATTAATTCTGACATGTCCCTATAAAATGTGATACCACAAGTGCTATTAATATTTCTAACAATAATGTGTCACACTCTAGAACAAAATATATTGATATAAGACATCACATTTTGATAGATCCTTTTCAAAAGGGCGATATAACTCTTGAATACATTGATACATAACATCCAATTATTGATATATTCACTATTACTTTGAATTATGAGAGAATGAATTACATAATGAATGAATTTTTATGATATATTTTTGTTAAATTTAATTGTCTAGGATTTAACATTGTGAATGAATCACCATTGAGAATGTCTCACTATTGTGAATGAATCACTATTGTGAATGTCTCACCATTGTGAATGTATCACTATTGTGAATGTATCACTATTGGGAATGTATCACCATTGTGAGTGTCTCAACTTTGTTCATGTCTCACTATTTTACTTCTCATTGTTGGGATTCTCACCATTGGACTTATCACTATTGGACTCCAAGTCATTGGACTTCTCACCACTGGACTTCCCACCATTGGACTTCTCCCCATTGGACTTCTCACTATTGGAATTCTCACTGTTGTAAGTCTCACTGTTGATTTTTATGCCTTAATCAAATATTTAATTATATGTTTTTGCATTATTTATGATTTATTTCATAACTCGATTTAAAATTTATCCCAATTCCTGATTTTGATTTTTCGACATCCCTAAAAATCCCAAATGAAAAATGAGGAACTTTGTTTATTTTTAATATACACTCTTTCTTCGTGGCTTTCTCTCTCGATCCCTATGTGATCCTTTTCTCCTAACCATTCACCCTTCCTTTCACCTCCGACCGAGCTAACCATGCCGACCTCTATGTTCAATTTTAAGAGACCTTCAATGTATTTTCTAGAGAAGTGATGTTCTATAAAGAAGCAAAAAGGAAATATGAGTTGACCTGCACCTATCGAATCAGTGAACCCTAAGATTTCAAAGAGGATTTTTGTACCCGAAAAGGATGTTGATGTAGAATGGATTCATTAGTGCATATATATAGTGTCAAATGTTATTTATAACTGAGGTTGGATGGATTGGTTCTCTTCAAATAGGCTACCCTTTTATCCAATGCTAGTGTGTGAGTCCTACAAGTATGTGGAGTTTGGTTTGGAAGAAGAAGAAGAGTAATAAATGAAAATAGTGTTAAAGGTCATATAATTTTCTTTTCTTCAAGGATGCGGGCTAGCTATTTAAAATTCACATATAAAGGTGTATTTAATGATTATCAAGGAACCATTTCAGATGATGGTGATGATTTCATCTATAAAGAAGCCCCTGATGATTTGACTAGATATGGAATAGTTAGAAGACCAATTTCTTCAATGTTTGATGGAGAGTGTAGACTGATCTTCATGTTTATACATCACTTATTATTCCCAATAAAGGGTGAATTTTCCACAATATGTTATCAATATATGAATTTAATTTGTCTTATGAAAAGAGGATATAAGATAAATCTATGTAGATATGATATAATTCATATTTCAAAAATTATCATACATACCTCTATATTAAATTCCTTGATTTATACGAATTTGATTTATTATATTCTTAAAGAAAAAGGATTATTTAAGGAAAATTAATAAGCTATAGTAGATTGTGGTGGTTTTTGTATCATAAAGATTTTTTGTAGAAGGATGAAGATCAGCTAGAACCGTTGGAAAAATAATTTAGTAGATAATAGTGATATATGATGAGTTTAATCAAATTTACCACCAATCTATATCAATAGAACTTGTTGAACCTAGTCTAGAAATTGATATGGTTGTTTAATTTTATGATGATATGGATAAATTTTCTATTTTTGGAAAATAAGAATCAGAATATCCAGTAGATGAGGGTAGAGACCCTGACCTATCTACTAGTTATCCCACTATCACTTTTAGAGCTCATAGGCTGCCTAGGACTCTCCCTAAAGAAGATAAGTTTTTAAAAAGTGATGAGGAAGAGACCAAAGTCCCTGTATTTGAATATTTTAAAAGTAGTTATAAATCAGATAATGATAATGGTGATGAATCATATGAAGAAGGTAGTGGAAATGATGTTGACAGAGGATCAGATATTGATGGTTCCAGTTGAAAAATTAGAAGAGAGGATGTTGATAAACCTCAATATCTATTAACTTATCCTGGTTTTTATGTTTCAATATTAGAAGAAAGGCCCAGTTTTTTTTTGGTGAAATATATATTGAAACTAGAAAAGAAGAAGATGCATCTTTTTAGGGGGAGAAATCCATTAGTCATGATAGTCATCATGTATATGCTATCATTGATGGAAACTATGTATCTGTTGATTATTATTAGACCAATTCATATCAAGTTGTAGATGAGAAAATGAGAATTATTGCTGCTATCGAGAAGCATATGGTGGAAAATATGGGATTCTAGTGTTTAGAGAAGATTATTTATGATCTTATCATTGGACAATATGTTTATTTACAATTGATTGGTGTGGATATTTTTGAAAATCCTTCAGATGATGAACACCAGGAGAATGCTCTTATTTCTTGTGAGAAGATAATTATTGATACTTTCGTTGGTATACCTACTATAGTGGTATCTAAAATTGTAATTTATTCTATGGTTGAGCCTCTTGGGAATTCTTTTGATAGGTGTATTGACCCTATGTTAGAGTAATGTGGTTTAATTTCTAGAATTTCACCAATGAATGGTGAATTTAAAATTCAAGAAAAGAGAGATCCTGAAGAATCAATGGTTACTCAGACTAATTTTTGTGGTTTGTAATAAATGATTCCTTCTATAAGAGAACCTACTACTATGGTCCATACTATATCTATTTATATAGTAACAAAGGGTGATTTGGATGTTATCATAAAAAAGTTAGTTTCACATTCTGATAAGCTTTTGAAAAGTCACGCACCACTTATTACTAATATATGTGAATAAGATTCCAGATAGCTCTTTGAATTGTTATTTCACCACTTTCAACTAAAGATGATACACCATATTCCTCAAGTGAAAATTGAGAATAAAAGACTTTCCAGTGAGATGGAATCTATGAGATCTACTGTGGAAGGGATACAGTCTACTTTTATAGCAATCATAGATGATTTGATGGAGAGAGTTGAAATATTACCTTAGTGGATTATATTTCAAGTGATCCTCATACACATTTCTTTGATGTTGAGTTTCTCCGATCAGTGGTCATAGAAGAGGTCAAATTTGTTTCATCTAGTTCTTCAAGAGTTGTTTCATATCAGCCTTAGGAGACCTTAAAAATAATAAGGTATAATTCTCAAGTTTATTATAGAATATAATAAAGAAATTAAGTATTATTGAGATACTATAACCCTTTTCATAAAGTATTATCTATCAAGGATTGATACTAAGCATTCAATGGATAGAAATTTAAAATTTATGGATGAGAATTTAATGATGCCTCCTATGACCCAATCCTTTAAGGAATAATTTGATAAGTTGAAAGTATTGGCCCCTATGTTGAATCGTTTTATGGCAGAAAATAATGAATTATTTACTGACATGGAGTAAGGTGTAAATATAATAACAGAATTCATACACCTTGTGAAACTATTTCTTTGGGTGCATGGTACTGCAGTTATGGAACATTAAGCCATACTAGTGACTTTTCGACTAACACCTCCTATAAATAATTCAGAGTATTGTGGTCCTAGAGTTTCTAGATACCCTCTTGATCCTTTTACCACTAAGTTCCATACATTTTACCGAACACTAAGATAGACATTTCAACATCTATGTACCATCCTCATTATACAGTTTCAGCCTCCTTCAACTATTTTTGATGTTCCTTGAGATATCAATTTAGTACCATCAACCAATCCTACAGTTTCTTCATAACACGCTATTAAACCCTCTATCTATTCCAAGGATAAGGGAAAATCACTATTGGATCCTTTCAAAAAGCATGAGAAGAATCATTTATTGGAATTAGTGTATTTTATGGGATTTTTTTTATGTCAGTTTTTTGAACAATTTTGGGATATATTATTAATTTTCTTTCTTCCTAGAAATTTTAATTCTATTCTATAATTTATTTTACTTTCATTTCCTACTTTATTTTTATTATGTTACTATTTCAATTTTCCTTTTCATTTTTTAATAATCCCAAAATGGGGAGAAGATCTATGGCATTTAAATATATAGTTTTTCTTATCCTTCTTTTCCTTTAATACCATAATTCTTTGTGTTCCCTTTAATATTATGTATTTCACATTATTTCATTGAATCTTTCTTTATCTTTTATACCATATGTCTAAAAATATCATGATTTAACTTTGATTCCATGAATATAAAATACCTTGACTTGTGATCATAAAAAAGGGAGAGATTATTAACATTAATTTTTTAATGATCACCAAATGATGATTAATATGATAATTAATGAGTTTCATGTTTTCTATTAGCATTTTATATTTTGAGATAGATTGGATAAATTTTCCTATGTATGATAAATCACTAAGAAGATTCACTAACAAGAAGACTCAATACCAAGAAGATGTTTCACCATATGTAATGAGTCACCGTGGAGATGGAAATTTCAAAAAGTATGAGGCACCACCAGTGATGTCTCATTATCACCTTGAGCCAAAATCAAGGAAGTCATACCATCAGAACAAAATAAAAAATTGTTGGGAAGAAACAACACCAACTTTTCACACCACCAGTATAACACACTGCCATCCTCACATATTGCCAAAAAGTGTCACCATTCCAAGGACACACTATTCCAATGTCTCACCACTAGAGATAGACACTACCAGTGTAATTGACTCATCTCTACTATTTCAATTTATTTTTTTAAATATTTAAAATTTCTAGTTAATTGAATTTAATTCCATTAAATATTTTAATGATTGTTTCTTAATTACTTGAAAAAATGCATTGATGTATGCATCAAAAATATAATATGAAGATATAGAGGATCTTGATAATTCAATTTTCTACTGTTGTTGCAGTTAAAAGAAGAAACATGCTCCCTCATTAAGTTGATGTTATTATAAAAACTTATAGAGATAGACACGTGAATCGAGAATGGACTTCATTACAAGAACCAGAAGATCTTACCTACAAAATATTTCTTAAACTTGACTGAGGAATCCAGAACACATCTTATATCCAGTACCATATTACAGTCAAGAACAAAGAGTTTACAGCACTCTGTTTTTATACAACTTATGAAACTTGACTCTATCCTCAGTTCAAATCACTTTCATGGAGTCACGATCTTTATATCATATCATTCATAGAAACGTGACCATTTTACATTCTTACCAGCTCTATATTTTTTATTTATCTTTATGTTTTGAGAAGTGTGTGTTATTCTATTTTATATAAACAATGTCTCCTTATTTAAATTGGATGATACCTGATATCTTCTCATACTTTTTTTTATTTGTTTGTCCCACAATAACTATGGTAGAGGTATTGTGTGACCTGTTGTATTTCTTTACACCCACAAAAACATTGTAAGAGGATTAGATGGTCTGGAAATTTGGTATACTATTGTAAAACCCAATCCAGGTTATAGATTAAAAGTTTATATTCTATAAATTGCTTTGAAGCAAGAGATTTCCATGTGGAGAGGACTAAGTCTCATCTTGAGACTGAACATCTTGTATTCAATTTACATCATGTGTTTTCTTTTAACCTATTTATTTTATTTATAACTGAAGCTATTATAAACTAAACAAAACAACTAATTTGATAGTTTATCTTAATTAGTGATTACATAAGATCTTAATTAGGTAAATTTATTTCAAAGGATAAAAAAATATTATTTTTTTACCCGATACCTAATTAATAATTCAATAAATCTTTTAAAAGATTTAAATTCATATCATACTACTATTTTGGTAAACATGTCCATATTTTAATTTATTGGGTGATTTTATTTAAATCTATTTTCCGCAGAATTTTTATTGGGTACTCAATTCAGCCCCTTCTTGAGATACTCACTCTGAATTTATTTTTTGAAATTCAAAAAATGAGTAAAAAATTATTTTAAATATCATAAGAGAATAATATAACATTTTTAAAAACATTTTTATATGGTTTTGAAAGTACACAGATTTGCAATCAAAGAGAGAGATATTGTTGGATTTTCTTAAAAACATTTTCTTAATAATCTTATGTACCAAAGATTGGAAAATGGTACCATTACATGAAGATATAATGAATAAAAATACGAGAATAATATTTATGATATTTCATGTGATATATCTTATAATATATCATAAATGGAAGTATAATCATAAATAATCCTGGTAAAAATTGAAGGAGGCTCAGTTCTCGGCTCTTGGATCTCGGTAAAGATGCCCAAACAGAGGTAGAGAAGACTTATTCCTCCCTCCCTTACCATCTTCAAAATAGGGTATGACCTCACCTAATTGGATTCGAATCCTCATTCCTTCCTACCTTTCTCAATCCCCAATTCTTGGCCTATGTTTCTAGCTATATCACCAAGCCCGAAGGTTCCTGATATGTTTTGATGGCGTGCCTCAACCTAATTTATCAGAATTAAAGTTCACAGAAGCTTAAAGTATCTTGGATCTATCCCTAGGGGCCTATTTTAGGAATGAAAGTCCTTCAGTGGATGATTTAACCGGTTCATCATTGGATCTTAGAGGTTATAAGAACGCGTGATTAGCAGTCATCTCAACAAACTCCATCTGATGATTCATTTCACCTCAGAGGAAGATTAGATTTTAACATGGTCTAGTGCTCTATATAAGTTTTATGGTTATAGGTTATTTCTCTTTCACTGGTTTTATGATTTTCATATGAATAGGTATTCTTCTTTGGTCACGATTTGGGTAAATTTCCAAGAAACCATTCAATATTTAAAATGATAAGGAATATGGAAGGTAGATTTCTGTGTTCTGAAAATAGAACACTCTCTATCAACCATTTGATTAACCAATGGATTTGTGTTGAGGTTGACATATCCAATACACCAGTGGAGTGGGTTTGGGTTTCTATTAGGGAAGAATTCATGTGCAAACAATCTGTGTCCTTCGAATCCTAGGTGGATTATTGCAATATGTGTAGGCATATCAGGCATCTGGATTATAGTTGTCGGTGTGGAATCATTTGTGGGGGTGTGGATCTAAAGACGGGTAAATATGTGGAAACAAATCAAGTTATATATAATATTGTGTTTCTTTATTCCCTTTTTTAGAAAGTTGGAAGACCTTCAATTGATCTGAACGTTGTGGACATTTTATGACTACCTAAAGAGTGACTTAATTGTGTGAAAGTTGATTGACTAGGCTCCACTAGATATAGAGAAGGCTGAGGAGTCTCAAAGTGATGTGTCCTTAAACATTAGGCTGATTTCAACTCACTTAGAGGTAGTCCCAGACCAAGAGGTGGTATCTTTAGTGGTAGTAGAGGAAGATATAGGTGACAAGGTTCTAGTCTCTTCAAATCAGGGTACTCCAGTTGATTTGGTGTGTCGAAATTCCAAAGCCATCATGAGGGATAACTCTATGAACATCAAATAAGCAACCAATTTGAAGTCTTCGATGCTGATGAGATTACATAGGACTAGTAAAGTTTCACCTAGGAGTAAAACAACATTTAGGGGAAATAACTTTATGGGAAAACATTAGAATAAGAATATCATTATTAATATTCTGAGGAAAATGTATGAGAAAGACACACCCGATATCTATATATCTTGAGACATAAGATGGGGAAGAAGACTAGACTGGATTTAGGGAGCTGAAATTTGACTAAAGGAAAGAAAAAAAGGGTGAAATGACTATTAATTACTATTGAAACTGATGAGGATAAGATCAAGTAAAAAAATTAATCCAAAATAGATGTACCTAACTGATAATTATGATAATGTATTGGGAAATGCGGAATAAGTGAGTTCTGGATTGGGGAGGTCCATGACTAAGAGTGTTATGTATGGTAAGAAATTGGATACATGGGTGTAAAATATTAATAACAATAACCCAATGGATCTTTTATCCCATTCAAAATAGGTTATTATGGAGGAATATGTTATTATCAATTCCATAAAAGAGTAAGAAGACAGAATGATGCAAGGAGTACTCCAGGAGGACACCAATTTCAAGTAGAGTGCATAGATTAATAAGTGGGACTGTATATTGATGAAGGGATCCAATGAAGGGAAGATCAATTATTAGTAGTACATTCAAAATTGGGAGAAGATGGAAGTCCACTTTAAATATTTTATAATGGAATATCCAAGAGAACAAGTATGCGCTCTCTCATGGAAATTATTTAAGGAAAACCTTCAAATAGGCTCAAACTTTTTTTTCAATGATTATGTCCTTTATTTTTATGGTATTATTATTAGATAAAATAGATGATTTCCCACTTTTTGTCAAAAGTTTTTTGATAATAAAATTTTAATTTTCAGTCATATTCAATCCCGATAAATGATTAGATTGTAGAAATACAATGTTACCACTTTGGTAACATTGAATAATAATTCCCATGAAATAATAAAATTAAATTAATCTTAATATATCATTAAAAAAATTATAATCATGGTATCACATGTAAAATTTTAGTGTATACTTCTCGTAGAAGAATAGAGGAGCATAACATGACAAGTGTCTTAAAGAAGGAAAATTGAGACAAAATTATTTTACTAATTTGGTAGCTTTTAAACCATAAACCCCATGAAAGAGATATCATAAAATGGATATCTAAATATCCATAAATTTAATTATAATAATAATTGAATATAATCATAGTAAATTTATACACCACAAAAATAAAATAAATAATTGGTAAATAAGGCACAAATCTCACATAAATAAAAGTGAGCAAGGAAACTGTTACCTTAAGTCATGAATTTATTTACACACATTGAAACCTATTGTATAACAAATATATGTTTATTGTAAATATAAAATAGAACAATATTATTATATATAATATCATATATGATTTTATTATGACATATATTACCCATTTATTAACAATTCAATGTTTAGGTTAGGTTTCAGTTAATAACCGCTTTGTTTTTCATACAGGATTTGACTTATTATTATTGGTCCTCTCAGATCATGATATAATTATTTAAAGAATGTAATCCATGTTATAAATATCAAATATATTAATTATATATGTATTTACAATAATATATAACATATATACATAAGAAATTAAATACACTTTTCAAGGAGACAGTCGGTCGTGCCTACGCATGAACTCTCTTTCCATTTTCTTGTTGTATTTTTAAAGTATGAAAAGTAAATGATATATATATCTAGATATATATATATATATATGTTTATATCATTTTTATAGTTTCATTATTATGTCCTATATATTATATACGATCACTAAAACCTATCTTTGATACATTTCTTGTAAAGTTTGAATGAATTACATCACTTTGAGGAGGCGGTAGTTGCCACGTCCACAAACAAAGTTATCATATTTTTAAAAAATGAAAATCATGAAGGAGTGTATTATATAATAACATTAAAAGAATAAATACATTATAAATATCATATAAAAATATAAATTGTATCATTATTACCAACCTAGAAAAGTGGGAATGGAAGAGTCAAACACATCCGTTTGCGAGGAGGTAGTCTGTCATACACATGAACGATGATTGCATATCTCATTTGATGGAAGTGTGTTTGAGTGTAGGTATAAAAATTAAAATTAAAACATCTATGTATATTGAGGATACTTATTTTATTATATAATCTATTAATAATAATAATTTAGTGTCTAGATAAATAATTAAAACAACATTTCTTGTTGAAGGATGTTGCATCTTCTTTGGGCAACCCCTATTGGTTTACACCAATGGGATTCCTTCATTGGATTTATTCCTAAAGTGAGGCCTCTATGATGAAGGTATATAAATTGGGAAGGTTTTTGATGATCCACTGTTTCTTTAGAGTATTGACGAAGTGAGGGGGTGGGAGGGGGGGGTTCCCTTTTACAGTGAAGGAGGAGTGAAATTATTGTAAATATAAAAAGGTAACATTAATAAGAGGTATTAATTACATAATGTGTCTCCAATAATTTTAATTTTTCTATAAAAGGGTTTATATGGTATAATTATTTCCATATAATGGAATTTGAACATGTGTAAAGGGTATTTGGCTTCATAAGTTAAAATTTAACCACTATGTACTCTCATTTTTACCTTAATCACTGTATTTAATTTTAATAACATTCAATAATTTTTTTTTTGTCAAAATTTACGTTGAACTTATTTGAAATTATAAATTATTCTAAATGAAAATTTGGAATCCAATTTTCCAAACTCCAAACAAAAAATTGAAAAAAATTAATTTTAAATTAATCTCGCTGACGTGTCGCGAAAGTAGGTTTTTAAAGAGAAAAAGTTCAAAAGATCGAATTGTTTTTATATCGAATTACAATTTGAAATTGGTTACAATGACATAAATTATATTAAATAATATAAAATTGATCTATATTAAAATTTAAAACATTTCAAAATTTAATTTTACTATATAAATAAATTATATTAAAAATACAATTTTCTATTAAAATTTAGTATTTTTCACTATTTATCAAAAAATGAAAATTTTCATAAAAATACCAAAAATTAACCCAAATTAAATTTGAATATTATTATTTAAAAAATTATTTGCGTTTTTTTAAATAAATTTTTTAAAATTTTCAAAATTATATTTAAAATAGGTTCTCCATTAAAAGGCTGCAAAATTGCCTTTTAGAAAAATACCTCATTTTATTCATATATTTGGATTTATTGTTATCTTATTCATATAAAATCTATTGGATGAGTGTAATTTTTTTGAATATATAATATATATATTTTACTAAAAAAATTCATCAAAAGTGGTTTATTTAATTTATTGAGATAAAATTGTGTTTACACGTAGAAAAATAGTTTTCTTAGAAAAAGAATTTCTTCATTCTCAAGTAGTTATTACTTTCATTTATAAATAAATTTTATCCAAAGGATTAATTTTATATACATGGGTAGATCATAGTTTCTCAATTTATTTAATCTTATTCATAACTTCCATTCCAACGGCTATGTGGAACCTATAATAATATTTTAATAACAATATTAATTTTATTTTGTAGTTAGGTAAAACTCAACCTTTCATGTAACACAAGTTATTGAAGGAAATAAAAATTGTGTGTAACAAAATCCAAACATAGTTTTTCATATACCTAAAATTAATACAAGTTTTGTGTGTTGTTAACGATTAACTTGGTGTTGTGTGAAATGAAATCCAAACATAGTTCTTTCATATAACAGAAGCTATATGCAGTGTTGTGTGAAATGAAAAATATAAAAAAGATTAAATTAATTTAGAAAAAATATTGAAATATATCAGGATGTTACATTGAAACTAGGAGTTAGAGTAGATAAGTATAGAGTGTGAGAGTTCCTACATGATAATCCCATTTTTTAAGGCTACAAATGACCCTCATGAGTTGGAGGGCTAGATAAAAAATTTGATGAGGTATTTGACATCGTAGAGACACCTTAATTTGTCGAGGTGATGTGCAAAGAATTTCATATTGAGGGTCCTAGAAAGAGGTGGTTAGAATCTATGGTTCAAAAAAATTAGTATGTATTCTTGGAGTGGAAAGGCTTCACGACCCCTTCCTTTCAATAGTTCTACCCAGAATCTTTGATGATGATAAAGTCTATGGAATTCCTCTATTTATAGAAGGGAAATTATTCAGTGACAGAGTACACTATCCATTTTCCAGAGTTGGTTTATTTTTCTCCAGAGGTGGTGATGAATGATCAAATGAAGGCTCAAAAATATTTTCAAAGATTACAAATTAACACCTGATTATAGTTATATATGTTGAATCTCACTACCTATACTAAGATAGTCAATCGGTATATGATAGAAAATATTAATATGGTGGGAATGGTATGCTTGTATGAGACTTCCGTTCCACTCGGGGTTAGTTCCAATAGCACACATGGGAAGAAGAGGAAGGGGCATGATAATTCAAAGATTAGTGGAGGTGGTTCTTTGCAACATGATTGTTTATACTACATTGATAACAGCTAATAGTGTACCATTTACTTGGTAAAAATGTGGAATTGTGGGCACACTCGATGATCATTCTCTGTACATCTAAAGTATGGTAGTACTTGTGGCCTCCAAGTTTATCTACATAGATTCATCCAGGCTTTGTCTATGCCCCAATATAGTTAGGTATCATCAGCACCAAAGGCCATTATCGTTCATTCAAGGGCTTCAAATTCAGTAGGGTTCCATCCATAGGACTCTATAGTGAAGCATATTTACACAGTGGATGGTATTCTGATGGAAGTTGATGTGGACCTACCTATAGTGAGAGGTACAATTTTTGTTTCACCTTCTATAGAATCTTATCTGTTTGATATATGTTCATCTCACTCTTTCATATCTTCTTGTTTGGTGGATTTGTTAAAACATCCAACAACGATCAAATTATTTTTTATGGAGATGGAAATGAATTTTGGAAAGAGGAAAAATAGATGTTTCATTATTCATCATATTCCTTTTCAGTAGTTGATTCTGAGTTTTTCTACGAATTCTTTGGTCTAAATCTAGATCTTTTTGACATCATCATTGGTATATATTAGTTGGTTATTCGTCATGATAGTAATTATTTTTACCATTGGCATGTTTCATTCTATTATTATGATGGGAGTGACCAGGTGTTTCAAAGAGATTAGAATCGATGTCCAATCATACAAGACCTTCCCGCCCAGAGCTTAGGAGTATGTTGTATATTATTGTAGTTGATCCCGATAATGTTTCCTCTCATGTTGATCTTCCATTGTTGTTCTATGAGATTTTCCCAGATGACTTCCTTGGACTTTCTCTTGAGAGGTAGGTAGATCTATCCATAAATTTAGTGTCTAGTACTCATCCTATTTTTATACCCTATTATCATATGTAACCTTCTAGGATAAAAGATATAAATAGCGAGTTGGATAACCAATCAGATAAAGGATTTTCCCCTAATTTTTCACCATAGGAAGCCCTATACTATTTTCCAAGAAGGATTATGGTTATATTTATCTATACATAGACCATCATAGATGAATTGGGTAAATATTAATAATAATAATCATTTTTACCATATTGATGATCTGTTTGACCAATTAAAGAGGCAAAGGTGGTTTTCAAAAATTGAACTTCGATCAGGATATCATCAGATCAGAGTTAAAGAATCAGATATCTCGAATACCACTTTTAGGATCATGTGATTATCCAATGAAAGAGTCTAATATTAAATGATTATATTATAATATTCATGTGTTTCAAATTCCATAAATTATAATTTTATATTATTTTATAAATTGAACTTCATTTCTCATCATATGTGTAATTCATGTTTGAAGTGCGAATTTGGGCCCGATAAATCCTCTACTTGAAGAATTCATTATTTTAATTACATGAATTTGATATTATATTATATTATTTATCACTTTTTGGGGAATTTTTTTTCTTTTAGGATCAATGTATGAAACATAAGGGAATATGATGATTTTTTCAATGAATGTAGAAATTTCTAGATAAAGCATAATGGACCTTAAGAACATCAAAAAAATTAGAACCCACAATTCAAGTCCAATGGAGCTAAAAATTTAAATTTAAAAAGATAAAATCATGGTGATCATTTAATTATAATATTTCAAGGTATAATTCTGTATATTTCAAAGAGATACAGGGATACAAAGTTTACATTTAATTTGTGGGCCAAATATGACGGCCCATAAAAGTAGCTCACCATTTCATTCATAACTTTTGAATAGATGATCCAAATGGCATGAAATTTTTAAATCTATTATTGGAAAACTGGAAAAATATATTTATATTCTAAAAAAACCTTTATACTCTACCATCTTTAATGTCTAATTCACATGTACAAAAGGGGGATGAATATGATCTATTTTTATGGGCAACGTTAAAAAGTCAAATCTATTTTGATTGATCACACAACTTTTAATCTCCCAATTTATGGGGAATGAATTTATTAATAGAGGATAGACCATAGGATCATAATTTTACTATTTAAAGTATATGTGGTGAATGTATTTTGGGATCCATGTTTTTATTTCTATTGTACAGTTACACTTCCATTTTATTTTCACGCATTTGTTTTTCACATGTAAGTTGTTCAAATCAAGTTTGTTTATTAATAAAAGTTGTTATTCATATCTTATTCTATTATTATTAATATAAAATTTATACTATTTCCTTAGGGATCTAATCTATTCACATTATCATCTATGAAATTCTTCACACAATGGTGGAGTGATTGTTATTTCATTATTTTTACTCTACAATTCCACCCTCATGAGACAACTTCATGCTTCCATTGATAGAGTAGCATCAATGGAGGGATAAAACACAAATGGGTTGATATAAAGGAGTATAAAAGGTATGTATTGGATTTTATTTATCATTTTAATAATTCATAATCAATTATATCATTGATATTTCATTTAGTAATTTTCTTTCTTCCTCTTATTAAATTTGATCTCCACACTTTTCATGTGCTAATAATATCCATTAACTTGGAGTGATAATGAAAATGATAGTAAAATTTTATTGGTGATTATCATGATTATATAAAGATGTTAAACCAATAAGTGATGAGATTTAATTGATTTAATTGAATGAATTCTTCTCAAGTTAATGAAATTCAAATAATTTAAAAATAAATTCATCCAATCCACCTCAAATGATAACTTAGGATCAAATCATTATCTTAAATTGAGTTAACTTATGTTTTTAAAACCATTTAATTATCAACTAAATTTAAAACCTTGTTTTCCTCTTCATATAAAAATCAACCACATAAAATGAATATTACTTTAGGTTTCTTCTTAGGTTTCCGAGGGTTCGATAACCCAAGATTTTCTACAAGATAATTATTTAACCATATAACTTTGGTAAATTTGGGTACAACCAAATTTTGGTTCCATTTTCAGGGACCAAATTAATTCAACTTAGAAACTCATTCTATTATCCACCATTTCTATTTTCTCACCACAGTTTCTCTTATCTTTTCACCTATCTATTTTCATGTTTCCAAAGAATCTCATATTCTCTTTTTTACTTACTAAAATAGAATATCTTTAAAATTACACCATCATGAAATCAGGATGTAATCAAATGGTAAATCCACATTGAGAAGCCCCTAATATAGGTAATTTAATGGATCAAAACTTGAATAATTACCCCAAAAATAGTGTGAAGTACAATAATTGGGATAATTAATTCTAAAAGGATTAATTTCCATCCCTCCCAATGATGGTTGTAGAGATCAATCTTTGGGAAGTCCTTGATGACCAAACTCTTATCCAACCTAATCCCTATCAATTACTTGAAAAAATTGAGTGAAAAATAGAGAAAATGAATTCAGAAGTTTCATCATTGAGATTATAACTACAATGCATTGAAATAATTATGGATCACATGCCCACTTTGGTTTTTCATTCCTCAACATTGATAGAAGAATCATGTTACACACAAACCTCTCTTAAACAAATCCAAGAAGTAAATATTTCAAAGAGTGGGAAATCTAATGAACAAATTGAACTATTAATTCTAAAACCATCAGAGGCTGAAAAATCATATGATAAATTTGAAGAACCATATTTAGAATATAATAAATCAGATATGGAAAATGAATAGAAGTTGTTATGGAATATTGAGTCAACCTAAAGAACTAATGGGAATTGTTGAAGGGTGTCTAAGTCATGAAGATTTTTTTATTCACATGAGGGAAACTTGAATCCATAGATTGAATATATTTTATATAGATCCAATAGTTGTGTTTTAGGATCACCATTGAACATAAATTTAGGAGAAATAAAAAACATCATGTCCATACCCATTCCTAAAACATAACTGTAATTTTTTTTGGTTGAATCTTATTTCCAAAAGGAAAAAATTTTGTTGGTAAATTTTGAAAAAGAAACTATGTTCAACTCTATGTCCCTAACTTTGTTTGAAATAATTATCCTACCTGAGAGAAAAATTCAAGTTCCATACATCCTCTATAATGATTTCCACCATATGGGATAATCAAAAGCATTTTGTCATAATTTCATACACTCATGAAGAATATAAATAAAAAATTATCCTTAATGTCTTATACAAGATTATGAAAGAAATTGTATGGAACCATTTCAATATTAATAGGATTAAATCATTCACTAGGACCCATACGATTTTTCATGAATAAATTTTTAACCCTTCATTCTAAAACCAATGGAGTCTCAATATCAATCTGGTAGAAATGGTAAAAAATGCAATCCTTAAAATTTTTAAATTTTGAATTGGGTAAGTCATGGGGTCCATGTTGAGCTAATGAATTTAAAATAATCACTTCATAGGAGGAAACCATACTTATGAAATTATTTTAATATATTATTATTATTATTATTATTTTAGTTGTTTTTATGGGAACACCCTTGGGGTTTCTAATGTGATCTAATATTTTCTATGTGTGAGATTTAGTAGCTGAAACATTTTTAGTATTTCCAAATAAAACCAATTTTTTATAAAGTTCAAACCCATTCATCAATCATCCCTGAAGATTTTACTTGTGATGTGAGGATAATGTGTTAAATTTATTTTTGATGGGTTATCAACTTCAAAAAATGTGATTTTGATCCATGATTTCATTTGAAATCATTTCTTCCCCCATGTCTTCCAAATTCTGATCTATTAGTTCTCTTCTCTTACAAAACTGAGTTTGGTTTTATTCTAATTTGGGGGAGTAAAATCCCTGATTTTATTAATAAAGAAATGATCTTTCATGGAGAATTTCAATTCAATATCCTTGAATTCATTAATGTATATTCTAAAACACAAAGCTAAATTTCAATTAATTTTTCATTGCTTGATTATGATTTTAATGCACGTTTATGTTCATGAGCATTGTTTTTGGAAAGTGTTCTTGTCCAATGTGTTTTTTAGTGTTTAAATATTGATCCTCTTTATAAAAATTACACAATTCACATCCATTTTATTTTGTGTGTAAGTTTGTGTTCTTGGGTCCCTATAATAATAACATAGTGTTTGAGGTCACTTTTAGTTCAATTTGAGTATCCAATAAAAAAATATTGCATGGAGCAATGTTTTTTCCAAATGAAAGGAGTCCAGAACATGGGGATAGTTAATCAATAGTTTTCTTTCCCAATGTTTGGATTTAAATCTCTATTTTAGAGTATGTAATAGAAACATGTGTAGTGTTCAACACTTGGGGATCATGACTCCATTGTTGTCCTTCCTGGAGTTAGTTTTCTCATCACTATTATGGCTAAAAAATAAAACAAAAAAATGAAAAAAATATAAAATTGGATACTCATATTAATGTTTAATGTGATTCCCACTTTGGGCTTCCATTTTCCCCTTGAACAAGAAGACATTCCCCATGTATTTTGAGATACACAACACATCATCATGCTTAAAAGAATTTGGATGAAACGTGGTGATGAATTTGAATGATGTAATGGTATTGGCCTCGGTATATTCTTGTGAAAATAAATTAAGTGAAATAATTTTTATGGGTTTAAGGATTATTTGGAATTATGTCTTTTGATTAGCATTGTATGTTAAAATATTTTTGAAAAAATGGAATTAGATTTCATATTTTTGAAAGGATTTTTTCTTGGGACAAGAAAACTTGAAGTTGGGGGTGTGATTAGCCACTCAAAGAGGATAATATTAATTGATTATATTTTAATATTCATGTTTTAAAATGTTCATAAACTCCAATTTTAGATCATTTTAAAAATTAAACTTCATTTCTCCTCACATGCGAAATTCAGGTTTAAAGAGAAAATTTGGGCCCAATAAATCATCTTCATGGGGAATTAATTATTTTAATTATTGGAATTCTATATTATGGTATACAATTTTTCACTTTTTTTGGAAATTTTTTCTTTTAGGATCAATGGAGAAATCACAAGGGAAGATGGTGATTTTTGGAAATAAATGAAGGAATTTCTGGACAAATCATAATGGGCCTTAGGCCCCTAAAATAAAAGTATATCCCACAATTAAAAACCAATTAAGCTCAAATTTTAAATAAAGAATATGGTAATGATTTCATTAAACTATGAAAAGATATAATTATGATGTTTTCAAGGATATCTATTCCTTGGTTGACATTTAATTTGTGGGACAAATTTAAAGGCCCATAAAATTATACTACTATTTCAATCATACCATTTGAATGATTGTCCCAATTGTAATGAAATTGTGATAGCTATTATCAGAAACCTAGAAGAATATATTTATATTATATAACCCATTAATATTCTTCCATATTCAATTTATAATTTTCACATCCATAAGGAGAATGAATATGTTCCTATTTTTCTGGGAAACATTGAAAAGTCAAATATCCTTTAATTTCTCTCCCAACTTTTAATCTAATAATTTATGGGGTAGTAATTTATTGATGGGGGATCAAACCTAGAATCCTAATTTTTCTATTTAATTTATATGTGGTGAAGTTATTTAGGGATCCGTGTTTTTCATTCAATTATATTATTACACTACCATTTTATTTTCATGCATTTGTTTTTAACATATAAGTTGTTCAAATTAAGTTAATTTATTAATAATACTCATTACTATTCTCTTATTATATTATTATATTATTATTCATGTTATATTTATACCATTTACTTAAGGAGTGAATCTATTAACATTATCATTTATGAAATTCTTCACACAATGATGGAGTGATTGTTATTTCATTGTTTTCCTTCTCTAATTTCTCCGTCATGATTGCACTTCCCACTTCCATTAATAGAATATAATAAATGGAGGGATAAAACTATAATGGTTTTATCCATGTGATTATAAAGGGAATGTATCGGATGTTATTTCTCATTTAAATAATTCTTAATCAATTATTTTGATTAGATTTTCATTGAATGGTTTTTTTATGCCTATTTATTTATTGAATTTTATCACCAAACTTTTCATGTTAAAATAAGATATTTTACCTTATAGTGCTCATGAAAATGATACTCCAAGTGTATAAGTTATTATCATTTGTACGTAAAGGTTTTATGCCAATAAGATATGAGGTTAAATTTATTTCATTGAAGGAATTCTTCTTGAATTAATAAAATTGTAATAATTAAAAAAGAAATTGATCTAATACACCCAATTGATAACCTAAGATCAACTAATTCCATTAAATTAAATTAAATTATGTTTTAGAAACAATTTAATTATCAACTCAATTCAAATCCAATTTGGCCACTTCATAGCCAAATCACCTCCATAGAATGAATGTTTCATTAGGTTTCTTCTTAGGTACCTGAGGATTCAATAACCTAAGATATGCTACAAGAGACCACTTCAACAATATAACTTGGGTAAATTTTTGTGTAACTAGTATGTATGGACACTATGTATATCTTATACTGTATTTTTTCCTGCCTAATTATTTTGAAATATTTATGGATTTTATTAACTTGATATTAAACTAGTATCTCAATGTCTCCTTTGTGGTATTTGTGGATGATATTATAGTTTATTCAAGATTTATTCATGAGCATGATCAATATCTAAGTGTGGTTTTGGGAATTTTGAGGAGTCACCACCTTTACATGAAGCTATCAAAATTAATTTCTTAGATCAAAAAATTGAAATTCATGGGGCATGTTATTTTGAAACATGGTATCTCAGTTGATCCTAAGAAGGTGAAGGTTGTCTTGTCATGGGATGAACCACATAACATATTTGATATTTAGAGCCTATTAGGTCTTATTTGATATTATCAATGTTTTGTTAAATATTTCTCAATTTTGGCATCATTGTTGGATTCTATTACTAAGAAAGGGGTGATATTATCACATGATACTAAATTCTAGGATTATTTTGATGATTTGAAATGGAATCTAACATCATATCATACCTTCATCCTTATATAACCAATTAAGGACTACATGGTTTATTATGATGCTTCTAGTGATAGTCTGGAGTGTGCGATTATGCAGTATTATCATACTGTGGTGTATAGTTCTTGATAGCTTTGATCTCATGAAAATAATTACCCCAATTATTAATGGGATATAATCACTTTTTTGAATTCTATTAAGTATTTATGACACTATATATTGAGGCAGAGTATCACATTATTTTTGATCACAAGTGCTTGAGTAACATCTTTTATTAAAAGGACATGGAACTTAGGAAAATGATATGGGTAGAGTACCTCTAAATGTTTTTCTTTGACATCACCTATACCTTATAGAAGAGGAATTTTGTCACTAATGATCTTAGTAGGAAATTACCGTACTAGTAGGTCTTATAATCAAAAGATAAGTGGAGCCTTTTGGGTATTTTCACTTAATTTCATATAGATGTGCAGGGGGTGACTCAGGCATTAAAATGATTAGTGTTAATTTTTCATCATCCCCCATTGAGTCTATTCTATAGGACCAATAGTATGACTATGAGTTTAGATGAATCAAGTAAACCTTATATTAGGGAGACCATTTCTAGTTGGTATCTCCCTTTTGAAATAATTCTTCGCTTTAAGAGTCTGTTTTTCATCCCATTATCTATCAAGAATTATGTGTTTCATGATTATCATAGTTCTTTATGGGTTATCCAACATGTAACTATGAAGATTTATTATGAAATGAGACAATGTTTCTAGTGTACATTTAGGAAGAGAAGAATTGTTGAGTATGTGTCTTAATGTTACACCTATCAGAAAATTAAGGCTAAGTACCGAAAGATGCCTAGTTTTCCCTAACCTATTCTGGTTCTAGTTTGGAAATGGGAAGAGGTGTTTATGGAATTAATATTTGGATTAACATGAAATATATAAGGAAATAATTCTATTTGGGTGGTGATTAATTGATTGATAAATTCATCTCATTTCATTCTGATTAGGGACACCGCCAAGGTGAAGATCTAACTAATTTATATGTCGAGGAGATTATAAGGCTACACGGGTTCCCTTATTCCATTATCTATGATAGAGATATTGGGATTACTTCTTAATACTGAAAAATTCAACAAGAGGTGATGAGGAATTTGGTTAGGTTGAGTACAACTTACCATCCATGAAAAAATGGGCCAAATGGAGCAATATATTCAGATCCTAGAAGAAATGATATTTTGTATGAATTATATATCAGTGGATCTTCAGATAACTGTCTAGGACTGGCCATGTTTTCTTATAATAACAATTATAATTTATTGATCAGAATGGATCCCTTTTATGATTTATATGGTTTCCCATGTAGGTCACCTCTTTGTTCGTCTATGGTGGGAGATGCCTCTCTTATGGGACCAAGTATCTTTTGGAGACATCAATGAAGATTAAGGATTTATTTCAAGACTTGGTTACAACTCAGAGTAGGAAGAAATTATATAAATATCATTTGTTATTTCTTTTATAGTTTTCTTTTAGTGACCGGGTATTCTTGAAAATTTCTCCTCATTTGGGTCATTATTGGCTTGGGATTTAGAGAAATCTAGATTTGAGATATGTTGGACCATTTTAGATCAATAAGTGGCTTATTCAGGTTCCTTATCAATTGTCATTACCAACTCAGTTAATTTGTATTCATGATGTTGTACCGAAATCTCAACTCAAGAATTATCATCCCAATCCTACATAAGTTTTTAGTTGTGAGGAAATTTATTTGGAGCTAGAAGTTTTAGTTGTGGAGCACCCATTAGAGATCGTTGACTCTCATATGAAAGTTATACATGGGAAGAATATTGTGTAGGTCAATGTTTCATGGTGGAATGGTTTATATTCTCAAGAGAATTGGGATAATGAAACATCAGTGTGGGAGTAGTATCCTCACCTTTTTCTGTAGCTTCCTTTCTTGGCATGCCTTTTTGGGTACATAAAGTCATATAATAGGGAGAATTATAACATGTCACATTTATTTGTTTATGAGACCTTTTTAAATGTAATTTTTACTATTTCATAGTGTTTTGAAATGTGTTTTTATGTCTTGAAAATGGTTGTTGTGTGTATGAAGGTAATGGGAAAGCTTACTGGGTTGATTAGTGGTTGTAGAAGGCAACTAGACAATCAATGACATGCTGGAAGAATAGAGTTCCTACCAGAACTCCCATGACCAGATGGTGACATCTTGAAATATTAAATTACCTATAAGAACTCCATTATCCAGCCAGTGTGACTTCTACTAGTGCATGTTAATTGATTGGCACCACTAGTAAGTCAGTGATAACCACTAGGTAGCCAGTGGCCTCATGCTGGGATTGATGATTAAAGATATTTTAGTAATTTTATGCCATTAAAACCACTAATTAACCTACTAATCCCTCTTTTTTCAAACCTAATCTAACTATGAATCCTAGAGAGGCATTCCTTTAGAATTATATGCTCCTTTTATCTTCTCTTCTTGGTTTTTTGATCCTAGTTTGATTAGTTGCCAATGTTTTTGTAATTCTGGTAAAATATAATCCCAATATTATTTCCTTATTAGAATTGGTAGATTCTATAGGCTGTGTTATTGGAATATATTTTTCATGTTATGATCTCTTTTAACCCCTGATTTATTCTTCACATGTTTTTATTTCATAGGTAGTATCTCTTATTGGTTGTGGTGCAGTGTGTGTGATCATTGAGTTATGTGTTGATCTATCTTCTCTATTGACCCTTTTCTTATGGAAAATTGATTCTCATATGTGAGAATAAATTTTTAGGTAATTCCCTTAATTTTTCACGTTTTTTCTTTCCTTCTAGTGTATTTTGATTTTATTTTGGTTGAATTGTGATCCAAGTATAAGGTAGGTGGTTCCATATCTAACATATGTTTAATGAACTTTTAATACTCTTGGTTTTATAAATTATAATTGGAATGATCCTTGACTTTTTTGATATGTATGTGTAAATGGGATTTTGATAACATATTACTTTCCCCATGTTTTGGTTAATGATACATAGTTTTGAAAGCATTATAAAATGGTTTATGAAAATGGTTTTCAAAGCATGACTTTCAGATAAGAAAGGGTTATTTGGAAACTATCTTGTGAAATATGATAATACCCTTTTAAATTATTTGACATATATAACACATGGGAGCCTTGGGTACCAAATTGGAGGGTTTGTTATTTGGCCTTTTCCTTTATCACCTTAAGGTGGTTTACTTTCTGGGGTGTTCCTCTATCTGCCAATCATATATACATTTGAACTAAGAACTTGATCTTAACATTGTAAGGTGGTATAATTTTTAGGGTGTTTCTATATCCCTAGATCATAGATGATTTAGATCTAGGGAATCAATCTCACAATAGTATTTTTTTATTTAGGTATGAGTGACCAGGCTAGCCGGGGCCTTTTATATCCCAGGGGTGATGTCCATTGTGATTTGACTTTTTATTTCATGGGATTTTTTTTCTATTATGGATTTGATATGATATGATTCATGATTTGATAAATATAAAATGGGTTATTTAAAATATTCATTGATATTTTATTATTTGGAATTTGTGAAAGAACTATAGAAAGGGTAATTGTTTTACCAAACTTTTGAGATAAATGTGATACCAACTTTATGATTCCATGTTTTTATTTAATTGATAATATTTGGATAATTTGAAAGACATCTTATAGAAGTCTTGGGTACAATCCCACTAATAATGTTTACCACAAACTCTGCACACTCCCCTGGGGGTGTGTAGACCTTGTTATGTCTGATGAAGGAAAGGTCAAGGTTCCATAGTGGGGTAGTGAGGATTATGTTTGTTGGGTATGGTTAGATGGTGGTGATATTGTGGTGGTGTTTCCCACATGTCACATGGAGTAGAGAATGATAGTTTAGGTTGTCCTTTTTGGTTGTTCTTATGAACATGTACCCAATTTCTATCTTGATACCTTTAGTTGTATCACTATCATTTTCACTCTTTTGATAATGATATATTACATTATAGTGGTTTTCTCCATTTTTATACCATTTATCTTGTTTCATGTTTGAAATTTTTTTCCCTCTATTCATTGTTTGATGCTTGGGTTCTCTGTACAAGCCCATGAACATCAGAAATGCCCTTGTGGTCATATCATTATCTAATGTAGAACCTCATTGGATGCATTTTTTGGGTCGGGTTGTGACAACCATTTGGATGTGTCGCCTTTTATAAAAGCTTTTAGTTTATTGAAGTTAAAATAAATAGCTTTCAGTTTCCATATCTGCAACTGATGTTGAGTATTTATAAGAAACAGGTTGTTGTGCTTAGTATTTATTAATTAAAAATATTTTATTAAACCTTGATATTTATTTTGAAAGAATTACCTTTTTCTGTGATAATTATTATGTTATTTATATTTTGAGGGATCCATTACAACATTATAGAACTAATTATATTTAAGTGAGATATCATTTTATTTGAGATTGTATTGAGAAAGAAGATATCATCTTAAAATATGTATCTATTGATGATTAACAACCTGATATTTTTAATAAACTGTTAGACATAAGGAAGTTTGAGAATATTAAACAAGTAATTGGATTGATGAAAGCTTGATATTTAATTTTTTATTATTTATAATTATTTATAACTCTTTTCAAGGATCCTTTGTAGTTTTTATTTTTTATTTGTACTAGAGATACTCAATATTTTGGACATTAAAAATTATATCTATTTCATGAAAATGGGAAAGATGAAATTTTAGGGTAGTTTTCACTATTTTAATGCATTCCTTGAATGTTTTTTTATTGTTCTAAATTAATAATTAATTTAGGGGGAGCATAGTGATTAAGGTTCCGAGAAAAAAGAACGAAATTATTTTGTTTATCTATTTCTATTTAAGTTATTCTATAATATTTATTTTAATCACACTGTAATTAATTTTAATATTTTGAATAATATTATATGATTACTATTTCATTTTATTATTTTGGGAGGGTTATTTGGGAAGGATGGAAAAATTAGTTTCCAAAAAATAGTAATTTTTTTCAACTTTTTTATAATTTGAAAAGGGGGATAATTTTCATATTTTTGGTTTTGAAATTATAAAAATGGGAGAGATTAACAGAGTGAATGTCTAAGTGGATCCTTGATCTCTTATCATTTTCTTAATAAACACATAACTCTTTTTTTGTAAAATCAATTTCCTTAGAACGAACTTTATTAGTACTTTCTGATTTCTGTACCATGTATATAATGATTTATACATGATGTTTTATTAACATAATAGTGTTGGTATTTCTATGTCAACTATTTTCATGGTAATTCACATTAATTATTTATCATATTATAAGTTTGTAGAAGTTATTTGGATATAATGAGAACATAGAGATACTATAAAATTAATCTTAATCAAATTTTATATAGTATAGACACATCATTCCTAATATACATAGATGATGTCTCAATATCTAGTTTTGGGGGATTATAAGCATTGAGACTTCTTCTTGTGAATTTCTCACTTGGTGATCTATAGTGGGTGTGATCTGACCGACCAATAGAAACATCACATTTTTCGAGTGTCATTAAGTGATACTATCTATGAACATATATATTGGTCTCCTGATTTGAGATTATTCTTAATGTATAATGTTTGATCACCTACTTTGATGTATGGAAAAAACATGGAAATTTAGTTGTAGTAAGGCAGCTTGTGTTGGGTAAGTTATTGGTATTATGATATTTATTGAATAATCAAGAATGGATTTTTCACTTCTAATAGTAAGAGATATATCAGACCCAATCATGATCGTAGTAAATTTACAAAATACATGGACAAGGTAAAATAAGGTAAGTCCATCTTGTAAGGTAAATGAAAAATAAAGCAAGAAAAGTTAATGACATGAAGTGTTCATTATTCTTTATTAGATATCACAAAACAAAGTGATTATATTACACAATGTGTGTTCGTAGGATAGTTGTAATCACTATGACTATTATATATCTCTTTAGGGGACTTTATGGGTTGCTAGACTCCACTCATTGTCTATGAATAGTATTCATTGTTATCGAGATAAGGTCTTAGAGAATTACACATAATTTCATATTCAAGAGTCTACCCTATTCTAGTGAATAGGTTTATAGGACATAGTGGACTACACCATGGGGTCCAAGAGTTTTCCATGTATTAATGATCACCAAAAAATAAATAAATTCATTATTATTTGAGTATCAAATAATTGGGTTGAATTTATTTTCTAAAATTATTCAAAAGGTTTTAAGTGAAGACGTGGAAAAATATTATATAAAAAAATATTATTTTAAAATTTAATATTATTTTAATATTTGCGGGAATTAGGAGTTGAGTTAATGACTAAGTTTTGTTAAGCAATATATTTATTATATATGAAAATAAGGTGATAAAATATAAATGATGTTTAGGATGTAGTTATTTCAGCATAAATATTTATCTACTACTTATATACTGGATTTTTCTTATATGGGGACCAGGGAACCCTATATGGGTATTTAACAATCACTCTATAAGCTATGGAGAGGCACTCATCTAGTGGACTATTTATTCTAATGGATCAAGAGACTCCTTATCCACCCTCATTCTAGAGAGAGGAAGACTCCTTCCGAGTACTCAATCAAAGAGAACCATCACGAATCGAAGGAAGGGAGTCATGGTGATCATCATGACATTAAAGGAATCACATGACCTATGTGTTAGCACCCATAATTTAATGATCGACATCTACGAGGATTCTTGAATCGTGTGTGGATGATATATAAGGGTTCGACCTTGGATCCTTCACGCAATGATCATCAGTGTCAGGCTGTAGTAAAATGAATCACTGATTGGAATGAGGTAAATGTTTTTTTAAATTATATGCTTTTTAAATTCATGTGATATCCTCAGACCTTTATCGAGGCACATATTACCAGATAAGATGAAGTTATGTCACTCTTGTGAAGCAATTTTTTAAATCCCTTACCCACTAGATTCAGTTGAGCACCCTAGTACCAAAAATTGGTATTATAGAAATTACATGAATATTATGAACCAATAAAAAATTAATTTTCTTTAAATTAAGTTGAGGGATTCATTTCAGTCCTAACAGAATTGACCACATGTCGATCTGATTCTAGGTGGCCCAATTAAGACCATCCAAAAAAATTAATACGGATCATTTATGGTTTATTTTTAGGAAATAAAATTGAAGTATATATATATTTTATATATGTTATTTTATAGCCAGAATCTAGTATTTGGTTATGATTTTGGTCACCATGAAATTTTGGCCACAATCTGGTCAGAATTACATCCCCAGAATCGTACCTGTTGGGGATTTAATTCCATTATTATTGAATTAAATAGTTAATAAACAATGATAATAGGTTTAAAAAATAATAGTCTAATGAATTTATTAGTTCATCTGGTTTATTTTTAAGAGTCAAACAAAAAATAGTTTTATTAATAAAAAATTAAGCTATACCTTGGAATTTGAATATAAAAAAAGAATGTGAATTGATGTTGGTTATTGAAAAATGAGTAAAAAACTTTTATTAATGAAATTTAAAGATTCTTATGGAATCTAGGAGGCCAACAACCATGTAGGATCACTGAAAACCACCTCAGACCACCATCCACCATTATAGCCTCACACAGACCCAACCCAACTGACACCTCTGGTGATGTCGTACATGCCGACCCCTACCGAGCTGCATCCATCTTCCTAGAACCTGTGGTTGTCATGTATAACTGAGGAACACCACTCTCTTCGAATGACCTCCATCCAATATTGTTGGGCCCAAAAATCACTACCCAGGACATTCATCAAATTCAGAAACCTCCCCTATCATGGCCGACCCCATCAATCACCACCTCCTTCGGATGTTCGTGGTTGAGCCTTCCAACACGACAACCTATTGCCATCCTCGTCGTATTAGGTACTTGCTATGTATGGGACCCCCAACATAATCCTTCCCAACATGCATCCTCTGACTGGCCTCAACCCATCTGGAGTGGGACACTATAGTGAACCCTACCACATTTGACTCTCCCAAGTGACCCCCATGTTTCTAATACATCACCCTAATTGGACACCAACCAGGTCAGTTTGACCATGAATGGGTCAGGGTGGGTCTACCTGACCGGGAATGGGTCAGAACTGGTCTTCTTGGACCAAAACAACCTTTCATGGGGTCTACCCAACCTTTAATGGCCCTAGATGGTGTTCTAGGGCCTGCTAAATTTTAAAATATAACCAAAAAATAATTTATTTATTTTTTCAATTAAAATTAATAATGGTTTTATTATTTTATATTTTAAATTAATTTTGGTATACAATTAAATTTATTGATTAATTTAATTTTTTTAGGCAAAAATAAATTATTTATGGGACCGAACAAATAAAATTATTTAATTACCATTGAACTTAAATTTATTTTAGTTTAATTTTATCATTCTTCTTTTTATCCATCAACTGATCTTGAGCAATGACCTACCGATTGTTTGTAATAGTTATTTTATTGAATTAATTATTGTAACTGTGTGTCATGATTGTAATATTTAATTAGTTTATATTGAAGGTCCTCACATTTTCATTCTTTATTCAATATGTATATGGGTTCCCACAAACATTTTTATCTGTATGTATTCTATGATTTATGAGACCCCCTCACCGACATGGGTGCACATTTGTACTTTTGATTATGAAAATGTATGACATGGACCGCCCCAAGACGAGGCGGTACACTAGACGAGAAGTAAAAACACTGGATCGGGGATGAGATGCGATATGACTCAAGATCTGACTCAGGTATTATATGCCTCAGTCATGGTTGATCCATTATGTTTGAATGGATCAACCAATATTAAATACCCAATACTAGTCAGGAAATTAATTTCCTTTAGGAATTGTCAATTATTATATGTATGTGTATGTTTAGTGTGAGATCACATAAAAATAATAAATAGAAAAAATGTATAAAGATGAGATGAATATATTCTTTTAATCTATATTCTGTTTTGAGCATGAAAACATAGTATTAACATTTTTAATAGAAAATGATTACCTTCATTGAAAATATTAAAAACCCCTTAATGAAATATTAAGTTGTAAATGACTTTCATTGCTCATATTTAAACACAAATAAGTGTATGGGGTGATTTTTGACTATTATTGAGGGTGCCTCGAACTACCGGGGAGTTATTATGAGAGTGATGGGTTTACATAATTGATGTTGGAAATAAAGAACTATCCAAATCTAGGTTGTTGAAAATTTAGAGGCAAGCATTATGTAACATCCAGACCCGGATGCCACAAAACAGTGCCCCAAGCTAGTGCGTCACGTTAACTCAAGCACATCTTCAAAACTTACAGAGGATTCTGACTAGTAGTGAGGGACTAGGGTGTGTTTTTGGGGATACTCGGTCCTCATGTTAGACTGTAACACAGTGATATAATAATAATAGTCAATAGAAAAACAGTAAATCATCCATATACAAGATAAACATCTGTGATAGGAACCAATAAACAATGCCAATTGTAACATCATATAAATTAATGATCATTTAATGTTTCTAAAAAGAATATAAAATATTTATACATGCATAAATACAATACATTTATCAAAATATCAAAAAGACCTATCCCAAATATCATCACAAGCCTATCTCGGTCTTGTGCACTCCTTCTCCTAAGCACAACACAAATAAACCATCATACTGTGGTAACTTTCCCTGGTCCCTACCTCCATCCATGAAGTCTTTTTGGATACCAAACAACGGACCAAATCGGGTGTGAGATATCACTCTGTAGGCCACAACCAATGTTATCTATATCAAATCCATTTTATGTGATATAAACAAAAGAATTGTGTAATATATCATAGGTAAAAATTACTAAATCTAAAGTTCCCAAGGAATATGTAATATTTCCCATGAAAACATGGCTCCCTACAAAAAAGTTGTCAAGATCATTTCACAAGGGTAGTGGTAAAACATAAACAAACAAGTATTAATGTACAATATAACAACTATTAAATGATACCCATACTAGGGCTATATGTATTCATAACAAAAGATCTACCACAACCATGTTGTATAACTTCGTGTAAAAAAATATCACAACCATGATGTATAATACACTACATAATATCAACGATAACCACACTCTGAGAGAAATTCATCCACAATGGCCTCTCCAGGTAATACAATGTGTCAAACCATGAAGGGTGGGATCCAAGGTATAAAAGACCAAGGCATCAACATCAAGTCCCAGAAGCATATCAATGGAAACATGGTAAAGAATTGAGTGGGTTCCAAGAATAATGTCAACAGACCATATATATTTCAATCCCAAGCAAGATGGATCCAAGGGGTAGGATGTACCAAGGAATCCTATTAAATCCAGACCCAAGGATAAAACATGTCCAAGGAATCCACTACTGTAAATAATATCCCTCAGAGGAACGTCTATGGAATCTAATAGAATTAGGATCCAAGGTATACCAACCAAGACATACACTACCATTTCAATTCATTACCTCATTAAATTCATTATTTATAATCATTCACAATTCATGAGTCTACCAACTCATAAAACAAATTATATAAAATCCATTTAAAAAAATAAATAGTTTACATCATGTCAATGCATGGAAAATGAGGCAAACTATCTAATAATATCTCAATTCAATAATCATCAATTTATAAAGGCATCCTCTAACTATAAAATATATCACACACCCCATGGGTGGTATAACAAAGGAAAAAATTATAAAGTCGCACACCATGGGTGGCCTAGGTTGGGGAAATAACCACCAATGAACTCAAAGGTGAAAGTAGACATCCTTAACATGTCCCAATCTATTCATTTCAGTTATTCAATTAATTAAAGTAGATCTATAGGAAATTATGATGCATGTTATAATGTAAATACAGATTATAAAACACCAAACCATATGGGAAAATTTATAGACCACCAATTGTGGGTCTGTAGTAGATCAGTCATCTAGTATTGAGCTCTAATTCAGTGCAGATCAAGAGAAAAATGATGAACATATGAAAATCCAAACAATAGGGCATATTAGCTCATACCAAAATAGCATAGCTGATACATATGAAAATTAAGTTCAACTAATATGGAATGGATTACTAATCAATACAGATCCTAAGAGACTGAAATAGGAAGAAGTAGAGTCTAAACTGTGAATTGGTCCCAAATCCTAGGTCTTGGCTTCCTTGGGTGCTCCCACATGAGAGAGAAGGGAGAGCTGAGGGGTTTGTCAAAAAAGGCCCTCCCACTTATTTTAAAAACTACCCTCATAAATTAAATGGAATTTAAATGATTTATACGGTGTGTAAATATTGGGGTCTTCCTCCATGGAAAAACCCTTACATGGCAAGAACTAGCCTACCCAAGCTAGTACACATTGTTTATTGAATACATGTCCTGTAATCCAATTACACAATTTTTAAATGATTTAAACATTGAGTAAATCTCGGGGTCTTCCTCCCTGGGAAAAACCATTGAATGATGTGAATTGGCCTACATAATCCATGACACATTTTGTATTTAATAAATATCATGTATTCCAATTACACGACGTATAACAAGCCTAAATCTGGCTTACATCCCTCATACATTTTCCTTTCAAAAAACACCCCAACCGACCCATGGTCCCGACCTCATGGTCTATTCCAAAAATATAATTTAAAAAGAGTTTTAATTGAAATAATATAATCCATACCTCCATAAAAACCTTATATCTTACACACTAAGTATATCTTGTTTATTATTTTTAGAAGTTGGGACATCACTCAATAGATCAAGGAGCAATGATAAAATTTGGTTTTCCATATTAGTGCCTAAATAAGTTTGATTTGTGATGTATGCAATTTTTTTAGAATATGAGGATAGGTTGAAAGGATCATTTCCACTATGATACTCAAGAAAAATAGTATTACGAGTCTTGTAGTATAGGATATCATAGTTTGGTAAAATATTGGGAGATATTTAATGATTAAATTTACCAGTAATTTCTAATCAATAATCAAGATAAAATTAAAATTCTATAATTTTTTTTTAAAAATAGAAAGTAATACCATGGATAAAAATTGAATAATATTTGAATAAAGTAAATTTCCAAACTAGAATGAGTTTCTAATAGTAGTACAATCTCTTGTGAAAAGTACTATGATATCAAAAATTCAAGGTGCTGGTGTCCCCAATAACTATTAGGCCTCCTCAAGAAGCGAGGGAAAAAATGATTATCAGAGAATCATGAAGGATTGATTTGATGGTTATGTCATAATGTCATCATAAATGTATTATTTGAGTTGTGTATGCAACGTTAGGACATGAATGATTTAAAAAAATTTCTCATCTTTGAGAAGTTTATGAGGATAAAGTGAAGTGAGATATTAATGGGTCATGATGACATTGGATATTTGTAAATTGAAATATAGATCATGATATTTTAATACATCCATTTCTAATATATTTATCACCCATTTACTCTAGTTTTGTTTAAGGATTCAATAATGAATAGTATGGAGAAAATGCTTGATTACATTTTAGGTAAGGTTCACCATGAAAATTAGAACTTTAGGAAAGAATAATATTTAGTTTTTCTAGTGAAAATGTTTAAATACAAGGATATAAGGTCAATGATAATTGTGATTCCAAAGGAAACTTTGTAGAATACTACAATAAAATAGATTGGTTATTTACATAAGGTTATTTTCTTCGCATACATATATGGAATTTTAAATTCAAAAAACTGAATTGAAGAATATAGTAATCACTTATTATTCATATATATATTCATCATTGTATATAATTTTTTCCTTATTGGGTATTAAATAAAATATTCCTATCACAAATTTGTATTGAAATAAAGTAACCAGTTAAGAAAAGAAACATTACAATAAGTAAGGTGTGTTCTCAAATCGGCCGAGAAATGGTTGTTTCTCAGTTAGTGGTGAGATGTACACAACTTCTAATTTCCAGGTTTATTGATTTTTTATAAAATTTTGTTCAAATTTCCTGAACAATTTTTCTAACTTTTCTTTTAGACACTTAGAGACATTATTCCAGTTCATGAATGATTTTTTGTGGTTTATAATAATCACTATAGAGTTTATTAATACATGAATAAATGGAAATATATGATGAATATAAAGTGTAAGACTATAATACTCAGTAGTCGAAAGATAATTCTTTTTCAAAAAAAATAATTAGTTTTAAAGAACATAACTAGTATGGTTTTAGTCTCTTTAGAGTTAAATGACTTTGGTATTATCTACACATGTACTTATTTAGTTTTGGACAAAAATAATTTATAAATAAATAAAATCAATTTTTTTTTGAATTAGTTAATCAAAAGGGCTTGAAATATTTCAAGGTTACGCTAGTGGTAAATATACTTCATAATATTCCTTTAAGTGTTATTAAGGAATGTAAAAGTGAAGTATGATATATGTATGGATAGAAGATATGAGTTTCTTTAGGACCTTGGGCTGAAGAATATCTTGACCCGTCATTCATTGATCATAACAATTGAGCATGGAGTAATTCCTAAACACACATTACATTATCGACACCAAAGCTATGATTCTTATAAGGAGGATCGATGATGAGTATTAGATGTTAAAATTGATCAACATAATGTAGAATGGAGTAATTACTAAATGAACATTTACTTATACACATCAAATTCATGTTTTTTTATAAAAGTAGAATAAACGTTAAAATTTATTTCCATTGCAGATACTGCCATTATTTCTCGAGACATGAGTCACATATAGTGGTGTTATCCTAATACAATATGCCAACTATAAATACAAATGGGTATCATATGTATTATAATACAATGGAAATACATAACATTATAATAACATGTATTAAGAGTTTAAGATATTTTTAATGATAGAGAAAAACCTACCTCGTGAAAAACATAATATGGATCTAATCACTGTTGGAAATCCCACCTATAACAATAATTCCTTCCCAAAAATTTGAAAAAACTATTCAGATAAAGAATCTATACCAACGGATCTATAAATATATTGGAATAGAATAATATAAGTTGGGTTTTCCCAATGGTTTTAGTAAACCATTGGAAAAAACCGCATCAATGCCAACAATTCATAAGAATCATTGGGATAGACCTACTTAAAACCACTGGAAATCACAATCCTTATCCCATATGGACTTCCCATCACGCCCCAATTCTATATCCTTATAGTACTACTCCTCTTGACCCCACCCTTGATGCTTCTCCCAACTAGACCCCCCGCCACCACTCCCATCCCGACCCCCCTCACCGTCGCTCTCATCCACCCCCCACGTGCTCTCCCCTCATCCCATTCCAACGCCAGCTCATTACTCACCGATCGCCGCTCACTGCTCCCCAATGTTCATCGCTTGGCTCTCCCCTCCTCCCATCCCAAGCCCTAGCATACATCATTCACCCCTCCCCCACAAACTCTTTACTCCACATGCCATCCACAAGATGTTCACATAGGTATAATTTTTTATTTCAGAAGTGTCTATTTTAGGGATATTCATCAATTTCACTAAAGTATGGTTAAATCAATCATTTATGATAGATATTTTTCTATAATTTGGAATAGGGAACCCAAAATCAATATTTCATATTCAGTTTTAGGGTTATTCAATGTTTCATATTTAATGTTTTCTATAATTAGTATTAGGAAGGTTTATTCATCAATTTTTCTATAATTAGGAAGGGTTATTCATCCCTTCCTATTTTTTCACATCGATCTATTGAGGTATTCAATGTCTCATATTATTTTAAGGGGTTTTTTCCAGAATCAATATTATTATTTATTGAATAGGAATTTTCAATTTGGGATTTTTGTAGCCGGGATTCATGGATGCATTGGGAGTGACATAGAAAAATAACAACACTATATGAAGGATTCATTTGGAAAAATTATTATTGATTACAGAAAAAATATATATGTGAAGTTAATGTTATGTGACATTTCCATTTGATTGTTTTTTTATTTAAAGAAGTATGTTAATAAGGTGTGTTTATCATCTTCTAAGTTATAACATGGACTGAGGCTTTTTTCTAAACACTGGATCATTTTTTTGTAGCTCAAAAGTGTTTGTTTTTCTTTTAACTTTATTATTTATCACATTATAAACATGTTTTGGTTGAGGAAACATGGTTTTATCTTTTTCACATGTTTGTTATTATTTGAAAATATCATATTCACTTGAAAAATTAGAGAACTATCAATGTTTTTTTATTTTTTTAGTTTATCCTTTTATAACTCATCAAAATATATGATCAAACATTATATCTTATCAGGTTCAACCTTCTTCATAGGTGTGGATCCATTTGTAGCAACTGATTTAGAACTTGATAAAATTGTCTCTTTTTACTTACCACTAATCAAATGCTTTTGACAAGGAATAAAATTCATACATATGGTACCTCTATGACCAACATAATTACACCTTCAAAAATCTTCTTCAACTACTTTTGATTTTCCTTAGGAAATATCTTAGGATCTTATTTATAAATGTCAACTACTAATCCAATTCTAATATATTTTTCATGAATTGTTTCCATTTTTAGTTTAGATTTTATATCATAAAATATTTAGATATTTATGTCTATTTTTAAATAGTCCATCCACAATCCATTTTTTATTTTATTGAAAATCCACTTCAAGGGTAAGTGGGAACCAACCAAAACATCCTTCAGCATGAAGTCACACCCTCACAAATTTTTAAATACTATATGATTTAGTCTTTCCAACTATAATAGAAGTATATTCTCCATACTCAAACCCCATTATGATCATATCTTTCCAATAACCACATGGGAGTTCCTTTTTCTACTTTTTTCTTCAGTTTACACCTCAAGGTATACTTTTTTCCCTTTCCCCTACTTATTCAATCATGGACTCTTTTTTTCATTAACATATTCCCAATTTTAAGTTTTTACAAACCAAAATTCCTTATAAAAGTTACTAATTTCAATATTCACAAAAATTTTCAAGGTTTTGAAATATTTTTCTAAGAGATAAATTTCTCTTCATATGTGACAAATAATTTTTCACAATAGTTTTTTTCTTAGTTTTAAATATTAAATCATTTTATTATTCTCTTATACCACTTGTATGAGTATATATATTATACCAACAATAAATGAAAATATTCCCAAACTTCCAGCAACACTAATATTTTACAAAAAAATCATGTTTCTTTCTCCATTGAGGTAGTTTTTAAATTTTTATTTCATTGAATTATTTGGATATATTCACCATAATTTTTGGATTAGTTTGGGTAAATAATATTAATAAATATTCTCACATCCACCCTTAATGTATTGGTGAGTTTTTTATGTTTTATATCACTGGGTTTTTCATAGAAATTTATCTATTTACCACAGTTAAAAATAGAATGGACTTAAAAATTATAAATTTATTAGGGTAGTGGGATACATTATTCCATGAGGATGAAGTGGAGGACTCCCCAACTGTTCTAAAGTTTTATTTTTTACTAGTATGAATCTATTTTTAGTATAAAATATATAATGTGATTTTAGTGGTAACAATTTTCTTCTCAGTTCTTTGGAGAGGTTCATCTTGGGTTGATTCTAGATTCGTAGAGTTTTGGTCCAATATCTAATCAATTCATAATGTGGGAATATTTCTCAATCTAAAATAATTTTAATCTCACTTAATATTATGATTTTATTCTTTATTAATCTTGTTAATATATTGTAGTAAACTATAAATATTTTTCACCCATTTAGTTATCATATGTAGTCGAAAATCCATGAGATTAACAATGACATTATAGTACTCTTCTAATGTAGGAATGATTCTATAATTTTCACTTATCTAATATTGTGATATTTTATAGATACTTAGCTATAATGAAATTATCTCTAGTTAGGAATCATCAATAGGTTATCACACACGACTCAGTTCAACTTGGACTATAAAAACGTATAATATTCTCTATTCTAGAGAAGATTGTATGAAGTAACAGATTGTTATAATATTGGAGAATCTATTATTAGCACGTCTTACCAATCATAATAATGAGTTCGGTAGTTTTGATACTAAATCATGTAATAATATTTTGTCCCTATTCATGGTTAGAGTTTAGTTGATGCATTTTGATGCTTATAACTAAATTATATTTTATGATTGTATGAGGTACTATATATGGTCACTTCATAACAAGACACTTGGTTCACATATTATTTATGGATGTGATTGTAGGAGGAGTTCATGACCCACTAATGGATCATTAAAAAATAACTCCATTAGATTAACAACTATGAAAATTAATACTTTTATGTTTAAAAGGATCTAAAAAATGGATTGTATGTTAAATTATAACTATACATGGGATGATAACATTTTCATGGTATAGTTCAACTATAATAACACATACCACTCTATCATATACATGGAACCCTCCTTGGAATATTATGTGTTACAATGTTGATCATCCCTTTATAGGATAGAGGTAATAATTTTATCTCTAATACTGAAATGGTTGAAATTGGTGATAAGAAATAAGGAACTTTCAATACAAATATGAATTGGATTTAACTATTATGTTTTTTTGATCTAATAGTTTTATTTTTTATAATACACATCCCTTTTTAAAAGTTTTTATGCTACGATATAATCCATTTGATTAGAAATTACATCCTTTAATAAACTTTTCTTATCGGGTGGGATACAAATTGAGTTTTTTTTTCATCTTCAATGCACTCCCTCTTGATGTCGTTGTTTGGTTAATTGAGAAAGTTGAAATTCTTGACACAATTTACATGTATTTTGTATTTTTTGAAATTAAATAATTGAGAAAGATGATATTTACATAATGATATTCTGATTGATGCTAAAAACACAATTAAAAGAAACAAACAAATATAGCCTCCTGTAAAATTTTCCATTTAATTATTAAATATTATTTTTCAGTCTTACACTTTTGAATCCAGTGCTACAAATAGATATTGTTCATCACTAATTTAATATTTTATTTCTATTATTATTTGTTTTTAAGTATTCTATAATAACAATAGTACTTTCCTTTAGCATATACACACATTGCCTCCACCTCAACCTACATCTTTCTTGTAATACTGTCTTTCATTTCCTTACAGTTCCATTACTGCATATCTTTGAAAGCACATAGGTTTGATCTTGAGAAAACCAAAGAGAAGAGTTTGGTTTTTTCTTGTTATCTCGACCTCCAGACCACCGACTCCACCTCAATGTCCTGACCTCCACCTCCCAGCCCCCATCCCCCATCCCCTCTTAGATCAGTCTCCTCTAGCGATACCCCCCCTCAGCTCCCTCTCCTCCGAAAATGTCCCCCCCTCTCATCTCCCTATCCAATGGAGACATCCCCCCGACCCCTCTCATCTCCCTCTCCTCCACCGACATCCCCCAAACCCTTATTCTCTATAGTCACATGCGAGACCCCCATGGCTGAACACCCCATCTGACATCCCCTATCTCGCATCCCTCTCCTCCCAACATTTATATACTATTTATTAAGGGTTTTTGGTCAGTACTTCGAGGTAATCATTCATCTTCTTTAATTCTTCAATTTCTTTGAGTTTTACTCTCTAATGTTTCCATATTTCCTTCGGCTGAACCCAAAGGGTTTTGAAGTTTTTTGATTCTAACATTGATCCCTTTTCTAGGGCGTATCATTGTCCTTTCATGTCCAAATCATACGTGATTTGGAATCCGCTACTGAAGGCATAGCAGTTTGGATCATGTGGGCTTGTCTGCCACCATTTTCCACCATTTGAGGTTGGTTTATTCTTCCCTCTTTGTATGCCCCAATTTAATTTGGGGATTTTGGTGATTTAAATTCCCATGAAAAATCTATATTAGGTATGAATTGCATGATTAAGAATACTTTACATCCTATATATCTATTTGTGTGTGTTTGTAGATCACATTATGTCTATATGTTCAAGATTCATCCTCTGGAAAAATAATATAATGTTTTTTTCCAGGGGTAAGTTGGGATATAATGAGAAACACGATATTGTACAATTAATATATGGGTAAATATTTTCTTTATTCTGTGTTGGTATGTTCTATTATATTTTTCAACTCGGCCTAGTGTATGTTTGATTCTACATTCATTGATTCATATTTTTATGATTTATTTTACAATTTTTAATTGATTTTAATTATGTTAATCTCATTAGGTTTATTTATATTTTTTAGTTCTGTTTATTTGATCTTCATGGAAGTCTAATGTATGGGTGACCAATTCTAGATTCTCAATAAATGACTCAATGTCTTTAAAAAAGTCTTGGGGATTCATTTTGATGTTATATACACATGATTTAGGAATGAAATTTTATCACATGTTATATAATAATGCAATGAAAGATGATGTAGGTCGAACAATAGTGAGAGGTATAATTAATATTAATTCATCATTATACAGTGTTTTATTTGAAAATATTTCCACTAATTATATTTTTAGACCTATATTGTGTACATGATAAATCATATTATTTATTTCATGAATTTTGTGATTTAAATTGAAATTACTCTAGGTAAAACGAGAGATAAAGGTATCAAATTCTCCTCTTATGATTTTCCTTATATGATATCATTCATTTCTATATATTTTTTACTCCAGATATGGAACAAATGGATATAATTATTAATATGGATTGATTGATTATTATTAATTCCATGATCGACTAGAACCCAAATGAATGAAATTATCCTAGATAATATAAAAATAACAATACAAACTAAATCTAATTGAAATGTGCCAAAAAACGTGTATTGAACAAATCCAAACTAAGATGAAACTCGATCCAAACTGATTATGTACCATTAATCAGAAGAGTAATTGTTAATTAATAGGAATTTACTATTTGATAGTATCATTTTGAAAAATGGATCTATTTACCCTTGATTATAGGAACATGATTTGACCCATGGGGTGTTGTGGTTCTTATATATTGGGTGGTGACATGTATAGTCATAAAAAATAGGTATGTTTTAGTTTAGTTTTTATTTTATTTTCTTTATTGCATTATACACTGAGGTCTTTTACTGATTTCTATGGATAGATGGTAGTTAAATTCTACATAGGGGACCATAAGGGGTTCATATTGTTCCAGTCCACTGACTTTGATCCGAGGTAATATTATATGGTTACTACTTGTCTTACACCTTATGTATTTAGGGATTTCAGTGTTTTTGAGTACATATTATTTTTTAGGTAGGGTGTTGGATTTTTTCGTGTAGGTTCGGGTGGATCTGGTTCTCCACTACCAATCGAGGTAAGGCTTTAATGTCTTTGGTTGGTTTCTCACTAGGTATGTAGTGTTCTTTATGTGTTTTAAGGTTCCTAATATCCTTTGTGTAGTGCGTTAATCCCTGCTCGTTGGTTTCGAGTCACCAAGTCAAGGGTGAATCACCTGCTTGTGCATTGGTAAGTAAGTATATGTATTTGGGTTGCCCTATTACTTGTATAGTCAACCATGGCAGTAATTTTACACGTATGGGGCTAGGTGTTCCCATGTATATATATAAATGCATACAAAGGTGAGTAGAGATTGGTATATGCATATAAGTATATGTTCATGGATCCCCTTTCACATGATCATGGTCATGCAGGTGTGTGAATAAGGGCTATGTGTCCTTTCATGTGTGTGATGGTGCATATACCCAGTGGGGGAGCATCAGCTTTTAGTTAGAAAGCTCCAAGATCCAAAGTGGATGACTTGGTTCCACCTTGAGTTAGGGTCCCTATCATAGCCTTGTTAATTAAAGAATGCTTTAAATTGAATTTAGATTCTTTCTTAATTCTACTTAATTATATTGAATTTCATATCTTTGATAAGTTTTCTTTAATATAATTGTGTTATTTGATAAATAAAGTCATGTTTTTATAATAAAACCCCTACAATGGAGGTGCAATGTCTGTGAAAACTCATTATGATAGTTATTTTCATCTCGTTGCTTAACTTATTGCATTTTATTTATGCTGAATGAGTTTTAGAATAAATTTTAAATATAATTAAATGAATTGTGTGGTAAAACAATGCCATGATTTTATAATAAAACCCCTCTAATAGAGGTGCACTATCTTTTAAACCAAAGAGTAGTGATAGTTATTTGTATCATCTTTAGATTTGGTTTGCGTTTTCCATATTCCTCTTGTTGGTGTTTGTTTTGAGGATAGTTAGTTTTTGTTTTCTTAGAATAATATAAATTGTCTTATCAAACTCGTTTAGCTCAAATGGAATTGCTCGAGTAGGCATATTCCTTGACCATGACACTTTCCTTTTCACCCATTTAATAATATAAATGAAATTTCCATGTTTAGGAGAAGTGAATGAATTTGTAAATTGTTTTTGTAGGGTGTATGACTCTTTTCCATCATATCATTTCCCTTTAGACGTTGCTTCATTGTGCCACTCACTACAACCTTTCATCAATCCCTTGTTATAGTATATTAAATATTTGATTTGTTCTATCATGTTTGTTGTGACCTTATCATATTGGAAAACCCATTTGGGGTATTTTACTGGCCTCTTGGACGCCCCTTTTGTTGTTTATCTGAGCCCATATATCTAAAAACACTAATGGTGTCATGGTTTAACACCTGTCAGGCTTATGGTACTCCCCAACATAAGCTTCATCTTACCACCACCAATTCATATGATTTGGTGCCTCCTCCATTGAATATTCATATTCAAAACATTTATCCCATGTTCTAATGAGAAGAATTATAGTGGGGACACTCACTAAATTCATTCTTCTCACTGTGGCAGACCTGTGTATAGAAAAGTATAGAACAATTATGGAGAGATCCCTATGTCATTTCCCACATCATTTTTCTAAAGATGGGTGTTTCGGTGTATCAAGATTTTATAGTGGAGAAAAATGTCCAAGTGGTCACTATTTCTGATGTTTTGAAGGGAATATTTGAAAAATAAGTGTTGTTTCATGCCTTTTTTGAAGGTAAAATGCATTTTTTTTGCAAACACAATTAAAAAATGAGTTTCTATGTCATGAGGTTTAGGATTTTAAAAGGAATGTTTGAATGGTTTTTAATGACACATATATTCATTTGGAGTCTTAAAATCTTTCCAAAGTGTTGGACAATGTAGAGAATTAAAATGGAGTTATTCTCGACAGATATTCATAGATTTTAAGTGGCATATTTAAATGGAGATATATGTAGATTATGTGGATTGATAGTTAATAGTATTCAATGGATGATGATTTAAAACATGAAGAAGTTAATGGAAAACTACAGTAAAAAAATCTTTTATTAGATCACTAAAACTATCATAAGATATACATACATACTAGGTTGATGATGATAGGTTTTAGAAATATATGAAATTAGTATCTCACAAATAGAAACTAATATATTTTTACATATATATGTATACCTCAGCAAAGTAAATGTTATAAAAATAAATAGGGACACATTAGGGGTGTCAAAACCTGACCTGACCAACCCGACTTGACCCAGATGGGTTAGGTCAGGTTGGGTTGGGTTGGGTTGGGTTGGGTTGGGATGGGTTCAAGATTTCATTTCAATGGGTAGGGTCATTTTTGGTTGACCCGGGTCAGGTTGGGTTAGGTCGCGGGTTAGGACAAAAATTTTCTAACCTGACCCAACCAATCTGACACTACCGTTGCACATCCCAAAGACTCATGCTAGCTTTATCACCACCATGCAGCCCTTCGTTGTCACCACTGTAGTGTCATCCCCATTCTATAACCACTCCTCCCTACAATGCATTTCCGGCCTCTCCCTCACCCGTGTTCGTCCTCCACTACCACCACCGCATGATGCGACCACCATGGACCGTTACGCTGCCTTCAACTCCACCACAGTCTCCACCATGACCTCCATCCATGACCCTAGATGCCCCCAAAAATTCCTCTCTAAGAGAGAAATGGTCATCCCACTACCAATCCCTCCACTGACCGCTGCCTTTTGGGTTTGATTCATCGGCATCTCCTGAGATCAATAGAGGAGAAAATCGAGCATCGCCTTACTGGATGAGATTCACTGGTTCCACTTATATCCATAGAGGACTCGAGCACCACCACATCCCCCAAATCATACCCACACTAGTTTCCTGTTGAAACTATCCGTGGTAGCTGGAAATTCGTGTTGTGCCATAACCTCTCCTCTTGAAACTAACCAAGAATTCCACCGATGAAGGAGATCAAAAATTGTCAGAGAATAAAATGTCATGGGTGGCAGCCTCAAATTATTAGGAGATCACTACTGACCAGGCACACGATGAAGAATATCACGAATCTCAACCACAGATGAAAGAGACCACCCTGTCGAATCCTTGATGTCTGTAAAGATGATACGGAAGAGCTGCGAGGATGTGCACAAAGGAGGAATTCAGGATAATGAGGTGGCAGCCTTTTTTTACAGAAACTGATTGACCCGATCAAACCAACCTGATGTGAGATGGGTTGGGTCTGGTTGAGTCCAAAACAAAAACCACATATGACCTGACCCAACCCAAACCAACTTATTTTGACTGGGTCGGGTCCAAAAAACCCTCGATCCTAACCCAACATGACCCATGGACACCCCCAACAAACATAGCTTGTCAGATGTCATGTTACAATTAGGACAACAAGACTCCATATGTATTAGTTCATCATGGGATAAATAGGTTTCCATGATACCCAATCATACATACATTTTTCTGAAAAGAAACTTGCATCATTTTACCGTCATGCATGAAACCCATCCTATAACCAAATACTCTAAATAGAGAGTATCAATGATTACTCAACCACAACCTAAATGTGTAGGATAGAGTCATTTATCCTATCCCTAAACTAATACTTATCACTCAATATAGGTCATCACTCAACTCCCAATATCTACCATACTATAAAATATAGTGTCTCATAACACTATATATCACATAAAATCCTTCTCAATCAACAATCATCCATGTTAATACATTATGATCAATTTAAATCCATTTTCTAAAATAATACCATATTAGGCATGGTAGTTCTAATATCACATTCCAAATGATCCATTATCACTCATCGTTGGGTTCATCTAAAACCTTATCACTCAGGGTGAGGCCATTATCTTGACCACAACCTTATCAATCATGGTAGGGTTAGATATCTTGTTATAATATCATAACTTCATTATCACTCAAGTAAGGGTACTTCCAACACCTTATAAATCAAGGTGTTGTCATTCCTTGAGATATATCACTATACTTGTTAGAATGTTTCACCCAACATGTGTATCAAATAACAAAAAGGGATTTTTTCCGTATCACAGCTCACCTGATATGTACAAGGTTCTAGTCACTCGAGACCCATACCCCCATATCAAAAATGTCTCACCATCCAAGTGTAAAATTTCAGTCCTCTTAGTACTCATATATCTTACACTGGGGAATTCAATAGAGTTCTTGAGACTCAAATCAGTCTTATACCCAAAAAAGAAATAATTACATCATGGTGACCTCAAATACTATATGATATTCTTCTAACATTCCTTGAATCCTAGTCTACCAATTCTTACATGTCCTCAGCACCACACTAACCGAGGTACCATGTTCTATTAGTATCAGAAGAGCTCTTAAGACCACTTGTTGAAGGAAAAAATTCATTGTAACACCATTTCTATTCCATTAAAAATATTTCTACATATTTCACACATCATATGTCATTACACTATTATGAGTGTTCTCCCTTCCCTATATGTAAGGGAACTTTCTGTTTTTTTGCATGTGACTAGTTTTCTTTTCATTCACGACATTTTTAAAGTGATTATTTCTAGATACTCAGTGCATTGTGTTTTTGAAAAAATAAAATATAATAAAAATTGTTCCCTATGATCCTCGTCATAACACATAACTAACCAAACATGCTTTTAATTCCTACAATTTGAGGTTTCCTTTATTGAATGGGAAACATGGATCTTCAAACCTAGATGTGAAACTAAATATCTTTCCTTGGAATTTCCTCCCTCTAAACTGAATTATCCTCCCTGTTAACAATACATCACCCCTTTTATTTTCCTCTAACCATGACCTTTTTATCACTTAGTCTAAATAAATATAATTTATTTTTTACAAGTTCTTCCCTTTTTAAAACTTTTGGCTAGATGGAAGAGGTGGCTACTGTTTTTTTAGAGAAGTGGAAATAACAATGGTTCTATGAACTGTTGGTTTACAGATTGAGTTGTGTATACCAATGGTTTGAGAATATTTTGTATACCTATATCCCAATGGTTTCAATGAAACTATTGGAATAGTGTGCTTTATGCGGTATACCAACAGTTGCTAAACCGTTGGTGTATACCCATACCACCCGACCTATAGAAACTGTTCACTATAAACCATTGCAATAGGTGTATACAAATGGTTAAAAACCATTTGTCTAGTTGTAAAAACCCTCCAAACCCACGGTTATTAATCGTTGTGATAGAAAATTACTAATGGTTGACACTTAACTATTTGTATTTTGAAAATCAAGTCAACCTATCCCAATGGTTAAAGTTGTACCATTGGGATATGGCTATCCCCACACCTCATATCCCAATAGTTCACTGAACCATTGGGATAGAATATCCAAATGTTTTTGGGGATTTTACCAATGGTTTATAACCGTTGGTATAAGCTTATTTAAAAGTAGCAAATGTAATTATCCTAAATATTATTATGGATATTTCTCAAATCTTTTAGATAGAAATTTTATATTCAATTGCTACACTATATTTCTATAAAAGGCTGAGAATATATATCCAAGATAGTGGTAATAAGATTGAATTGTATTTAGTCAATTCTAGAGATGCATAACTAGTTGGAATATTCAAAACTTCCACAAGAGCTTATAGAAAAGAATTGTTTCGGTGAAACATAGGGCGTAGGAAGGATAAAACCATGGTGATGGTTTTGTATTAACCATGGATGGTGATACATTATTCATTGAGAATAAAAGATCCTATAAGTAAGAAGTAAATGGAAACAATCGAAAATTGAAAATATTAGTTAAAATTCAATAATAGATTCCATGTATCAAAATACAAGGGGATTATTATTTTGAATACTATAGTGGGTATTCATGAGAGACTATACATGGGTTGTACAAGCATGGTACCAATAAGGCTTGACTGGAAATACTAAGTCACTATGACAAAATCCATTATAATTTTTATTGTCATAGCTACTTTATATGATCTTTTATTAACCATTGGATATCAGGACCACCAATCATAGAATGTTTCCATACGATGCTACCAAAAAGGGATGGTTACACCATAAAATTTCAATAATGGGTGAAGGTTACTGAAATATAGTTTAGGATTAAAGTAAAAAAATATATCATAGAATATTCATTTGGAATGAATTTTTTACATTTTTCTACAAAATTTTAGAAATAGGGCCACTGTTTTCCAAGTGAAATATGTTTGATAGAATATGGGAAATAATTATTGCTCTTACAGTTAATTAAGACAATAGTAAAACTAACTCACTAGAGATTGACTTAAAGTAGGAACATAAGTTATAGGGAATGAGATGTACTGAGGTTGGTTTAATAGTTCTTTGGACCTAGTCAATAGTACATATACTGAAAAAATATTGAAAAAGGAAATTTGGAATAGTTTGAGAGAGAATTGTTACCAATGTCAGGTGGCATACATCTCTCCAAAAAAATGCATAGGCATAGGAGGATATTAAAGAGGTGAGTATGTAACGCCCCGACCCTAGTTACCCAGAGTCGGTGCATTATTACATAACATTGGCATGATCACAAGAAAGATCAAATCTCGAAAGACTGATTGGTTTAGTAGCCTTGGAAACACTAGATATATTCATATAGTTTTACATTACATGACAAAGTGAAAAACTACTACAACAACATAGTCTCCATATTCCACACTCATATCCCCACATACTATCCCTGCATGTCATTCATAACTTACTTCTTCACATCCTGGGAAAATTAAAACATAGAAAAGGGGTGAGCTCAAATGCCCAGTATGGATAACAATATAGCGGAAACTTTCAAAAATAAGCATAAACATTTAAGGCAATGTATAACTAAAACAAAAGCCTTTTAAACTTGAACTTAAACATAGTATGGAAAAAGTAAAATGAAATAATGCCATTTGCTTATTCACATGTATATTCTACTAATCGAATAATCACATGCAATATCAATAACCACTTCCATAATGATGGAATGCATAATGCCAGACTATCATAACCACATAGCCAAGGCCTTGTGCCAAGACTACAAATAATATTTTTCCAAGGACTTGTGCCAAGACACTATATTTTCTCATGAGACCTACCGATGCATCGAGGAGCTATAGCGGGCTCCACCCGTCACATATTAAGTCCAATGCATTCCCATATGAAAAGGTTTAAACATGACATAAACATTCGTATTAAAACTGGCATACGAAATGTCAATACTTTCATCATAAACCATGAATGGTATAAAAATAGCACATCCAAAGTCAAACATACCACAAAACCTTCAATACAACATAGAAGTTTTGTATCATAATAAATCAATTTCACATAAGCATAAAACCCATCAAAGGATGTTGATATAGATGAAATCAAAACTCTTTTTAGAGAAATATCTCTTTTTATTTTTAAATCATTTAAGAGCCATATCAAATAAAACATTTTCTTTAAAAATATTCTAATAAGCTTGTAAGGGAAGCTTCGACGATTTTTTAACTGCGGAAAATAACCGCACCCACCGTATAAGTTAAAAAAAACATTCTTACCTTAATTCTGTCGAAAAGGTTAAAAAGCACCTTGTTTGGAAAACGACGGAAAAATTCCTTTATAAAACTCTTATAAAAAGTCAAAAAAGGGTATAAATTACTTTATCCCATATTCTTTTAAATAGTAAAAATGTTTTGAAATAAATTTTTAAGAAACATGGATGTGGATGATAAAGAGATCCCAGTAGATTATTACGTATAAACAACCTCGGATAATGAAGAGATTGTGAAGTAAACCCTTACCTTGTACTTTTCCTTGGTTGGGGTAGGTTAACCTCCTGTATAATAGTGAAATAATTGTTATTAAATTATTCAAGAATCATATGCATTCATATGATATCATATATGATCTTTTAACATTGCTTTGTTAATAATATCTTAGTATTATCGTTGTTTCGGGTGTTAACTTACTCATTTTATTTTATATGTTTTGTTAAATAAGCCATGTTTGTAATGGATAGTTTGTATATTATTAATATACAGAATTATATAAAGTCCTTAAAAATCATTTTTAAATCATAAAATGATAATTATACTTGAATGGATATGATGGAGAATGAATCTCATCGCATTCGTGGAGACAGTAGTCCGTACGTACGCACGAGCGACAATATCATTCTTTTGATATTAAAATAATATATAAATGGATGGTATATCATATATAAAGAATAATTAACATGTTATATTTATTATTTACATGATTTACACATCATTATTATACCCATCCAAATAATAATATATTGAATAACAATTACACCACGACGTGGAGACGGTAAGCCGTACGTACGCACGTATGGTGACATGTTATTCAAAGGGTGGATAGAATACTGAATATGGTTGTACCATATTTATAATAACCTCATAGTATATATATGATACTGGAGTTATTATTTTAGAATGGTAACAACAATGGAAGAAGAAGTGGAAGAAGAAAGGAACTTGGAAAAGGGTGGTGAAATCATTACCTCTTCTTTGGTTTCTTCCTTTTGATTTGATCAAAAGGGCTCCTTAGGTTGGCTTTCTGATAAAACTAAGGCCTCTAGGTTGTAGTGATGGAAGTTGGGAGAGTATTTGGGCAGATTTTGGCTGAACCAAGAGGCTTTGAAGGTGTGAATAAAAGAGAAGGAGGAGTGCCCTTTTATAAGAGGGGTGAGGGGAACCTTTGGAAAAGCTAGAAATATTAGTTTATAATAAATTCATATCCGGTTTCTAATGGCTCCAAAGTTGATTATTTAAATTTTAAGGTGGGTATGGGTCGAAAAAAGCTCAACCAGTTGAATTTAGACAGGTTTGGGTACTTATATTAAGCTTATCTTTAAGTATTTACTCTAAGTTAATTAGTTTCACTTTTACAATGTCTCTTTGTATTTTTATATAATATGGTTAATAAACATACTATATACATCCAAGAGACCCCCAAGTGGTACATTAATGATGAAACTATCATGATATAAGTCTCTTGTACAAACCTTAGATTTTAAGGAATTCAATATCAATTAATAATATAATATTATTTTTAAGAACTCTTTTATGTCAATTTTGAAACTATTCAATAGTTGGTTTTTGTGAAACTCATAACAGACTTATTACTTCGAAAAAAGTAAATTAAATCAATCCTAATATATCATATTATCATAGAAAATTAGTTTAATTCATTAAAAGTTTCATATTATATTTATTTGGGTATTTATAATAACAATTATTTTAATTTTTCACTATTATAGTAATTACTTCATCATCATTGGGTCTTAAATAAATTAAATTATTTATTGTATAAAAATTATAAATAAAATATCATTATGTAGGAAATATTTTTATCTTTATAATGAATATTTATAATCTTAAATCCAACATATATAACCCTATGTAAAAATTGTTTTGCTAAAAGATATATGCTTGTGTCATTTTTGTATTCATTTTAACTTAATTAAAATAAAGTGTCCCTATCACCTACAAGTGGCACCATGGGGTCCCAAAATCGACCCAAATATGCCTATGGTCGAACATGTATCAACCAATAAGGCTAGGAAACGTTTTAGGGTAATTTAGTATTATTATAATATTATTTTTTAACCCTCATTTACCGGATTTACCCTTAACCATTGTAAATAAAATATTTACCGCAGTAATTATTCAAAATGACTAAAAATAAAAGTTACCTATTTACAAAATTTGAACATTTTGATTCCAAATATGGAGTCCATTTTTCTAAATTCAAAACACAGAAGTGGAAGAAATTATTTTAAAATTAATTCCCACTGTCAAAACAAAAAGCGTGTTTTTAAGAGATAATAACTATCAAAAAATTGACACTTGTTTATATTCGGTTTAATTGTAAAATTATGTACAATGACCAACATTATATTAAATGGTAAAAATATATTCTAAATATACTTTAAAACCACTCAAATTCATATTTTATCACTATTAATTATTTTGATTAAAAAAGTTGTTTTTAATTAAAATTTATTAATGTTCACTATTCATCAAAATATTAAAGTTATACGAAAAGTACCAAAATTTCACCTTAGGATAAATTCGATATTCTGAATCCAAAAATGAAGTCCATTTTAAAATATAAAATATATATAATTTCAAAATGTATGTATTACTATTCATAACAGCTAGTTTGATTGGTTATGGTGTGTTAGAACTCGATGGTGTGTACAACACATGCTATCACATTATTCAAAGAGAAGCGTACCGTAGAAGCTTGGGGTGTTACATTCTCCCCTCCTTCAAAAAATTTCATCCTCGAAATTTCTATAATTCTTATCACATGAAAAGACTCGGGTGGTTCTTCATCATAAGTTCCTCGGGTTCCCACGTTACCTCTTCCATCTTATGGTTTCTCCACAAAACTTTTACCAGACGCGTCATCCGGATTCTCATCACTTGTTCTCTCGTATCAAGAATCTTGACAGGATCTTCACAATAAGACAGATCAGGTTCCAGTTCTAATTCTTCATAGGTGAGTACATGCTTTTGGTCATGCATGTATTTCCTCAACAGAGATACGTGGAACACATCGTGAACTTTGGAGAGACTTGGCGGCATTGCCAATCGGTAAGCTACAGCCCAAATTCGTTCTAGAATTTCGAAAGGTCCGATGTACCTGGGACTCAATTTACCTTTCTTACCAAAACGTATGACTCCCTTACATGGAGATACCTTTAGGAAAACATGATTACCGACTTGAAATTACAAATCCTTCCTTCGATTATCAACATAGCTCTTCTGCCTACTTTGAGCTGCTTTGATGTGATTTTGGATTACCTTCACCTTTTCCATCGTTTCCTCCACCAGTTCTGGGCCTACAAGTTTTCTTTCACCAACATCATACCAATAGGTTGGTGTACGACATCTCTTTCCATATAATGCTTCATATAGTGCCATCTGAATACTCGAATAGAAGCTATTGTTATAGGAAAATTCTACCAGAGGTAAATACTAATCCCACATACCCTGAAAGTCAAGTGAGAAGGATCTCAACATGTCTTCTAAGGTTTGAATAGTTTGTTCTGATTGTCCATCCATTTGAGGGTGGTAGGCAGTGCTCAAATGAAGTTCAGTATCCAGGGATTTCTGAAGACTCTTCCAGAATCTTGAAGTAAAACGGGGATCACGATCAGAAACAATCAATAGGGGTACTCCATGAAGTATCACAACTTCATTAATATATAGTCTTGCTAGAAATTCCAGTGGTAGATCTTCTCTTAGAGCAAGAAAATGTGCTGAATTGGTAAGACGATCAAGAATAACCCATATTGCATCGTTCCTTCTACGAGTCTTTGGTAGTCCCATGACAAATTCCATCGTAATATTGTCCCATTTCCACTCCGGTATGGGAAGGGGTTGCATGACTCCTCCAGGCTGTTGCCTTCCAGCTTTCACTTTTTGACAAACCAAACATCTTGACACAAAATCAGCAATCTCCCTCTTCATGTTGTCCCACCAAAAATGTTCCTTCAAATCTCTATACATTTTGGTGCTCCCAGGGTGTATAGAGAAATTGGAACTATGAGCATCATCCAGCAATTCCCTTTTTAGATCAGGTAAATCAGGAACACAAAGTCTCTTCCCAAATTTCAAAATTCCATCTTCATACACAAAGTCTCTCAGTATCCCATCATTGACATCTTTAATATTCTTTTGAAATTATTCATCATCAGTCTGAGAACTCTTAATCCTTTCTAGTAAATATGGTTTGGAAACCATTTGAAAAAGCATTGATGTTTCACCTTCCCTGGTTATTCCCATGTCCATCTTCACTAGATCCATCATAATTGGATCCCTTTCAATTATCATCACGTTCAAAACTCCATGGTCTTTTCTACTCAAAGCATCTGCCACCTTCTTTGCCTTCCCCGGGTGGTAGTGTATCGTGCAATCATAATCCTTGAGTAATTCAAGCCATCTCCTTTTCCTCATGTTGATTTCTTTTTGTGAGAAAATATACTTCAAACTCTTGTGATCAGTATAAATCTCACATTTTTCACCATAGTGGTAGTGCCTCCATATCTTCAAAGCAAAGATCACAGCTGCTAACTCGAGATCATGAGTAGGATAGTTTTGTTCATGAATTTTCAACTGTCGTGATGCATAGGCAATAACCCTATCATTCTGCATAAGGACACAACCAAGTCCTTTCTTTGATGCATCACTATAAATAACGAACCCATCATTCCCCGATGGTAGAGTCAAAATAAGACCATTGACTAATCTTCTCTTCAGTTCTTCGAAACATTCTTCATACTCTTTTTTCCAAACAAATTTAACCCCTTTACGTGTGAGCTTCGTTAATGGGTTAGCCAATCGGGCAAAATTCTGGACGAATCGTCAATAATAACCTACTAAACCAATAAAACTACGTACCTTATTTATACTCATAGGTGCTAGACATTCTTAGATTGCCTTGGTATTAGAAGGATCAACAGAGATTCCATATTTAGAGACAATATGGCCAAGAAAAGAAATCTCCTGAAGCCAGAATTCACACTTGATAAACATCCCATATAATGCATGCCTCCTCAGAGTCTTCAAGATAATGCACAAGTGATTTTCATGATCTTCATAGGTTTTGGAGTATACCAAAATATCATCAATAAATACCACCACAAATTCATCAAGATACTCCTTGAAAAATCTATTCATCAGATCCATGAATATAGAGGGTGCATTAGTCAATCCAAAAGACATTACAGTAAACTTGTAATGCCCGTACCTGGTTCGAAATGCTCTCTTCGGAATGTATTCCTTCTTTACACACAACTGATGGTATCCAGATCGAAGGTCAATCTTTGAAAAGTATTGAGCTCCATGCAGTTGGTAAAATAAATCATCAATGCGAGGTAGGGGATACTTGTTCTTTATAGTTATAGCATTGATTTCCCTGCAGTCGATACATAACCTCATAGATCCATCTTTTTTTTTTAACAAAAAGAACAGGGGCTCCCTATGGAGAAACACTAGGGTGAATAAATCCCTTATTACTCAATTCTTCTAGTTGTTTCTTTAGTTCAACTAACTCAACAGTGGCCATTCTATAAGGGGTCTTTGATATAGGCCTTGATCCAGGAATTAAGTCAATGGAAAACTCAACTTCTCGTTCTGGAGGATGACCAGGTAAATCGTCCGGAAACACATCTACATAATCTTTAACAATGGGTACATCCTCTATTTGAACATTCCTTTCCCCACCCATAGTCATTTCATTCTCTTCCTCCACAATAATTTAATTTAGTTGAGCTACTGGAGTGGATATAGATAAGAATTAGGTGGTGACAATTCTGCTCTAAAGATAAGGTGTTCCTTATCATTATCATCAAGAATCGTAACCTCTTTATTCTTACAATAAATCTTCACATCATAGTCCGAAAGCCAGTCCATACCGAGGATTATATCAAACTCAATCATAGGTATGACGATGATATCAGCAGATAAAGAACATTTATGCGCTCTAATGGGGACTGATTCATAAAACTTTCTTGCAATGATACTTCCCTTAGGAGTTTTAACTGACAACTACTTTGTTAAATCAAATTGGAAATATATAATTTTCTTAGAAAACTGGGAAGATATGAAACAATGTGATGATCCAGAATCAAATAATGTGTTTGCTAAACTTGTGGAAACCATTAAATTTCCTGGCACCACGTCTTTCGGAGATTCTACCTTAGCAGTAGTGATAGAATAAGCTTGGCCTTGATCCCTTGGCCTTTTCTGAGGTAAGTTCTCCCGATGCTTAGGACATTCATTTGCATAATTCCCCATCTCCCTGCAATTGTAGCACTGAACATTGGTAGCATCCTTCTTCCCCTTGCAATCATGAGCTTCGTGGCCTTTTTCACCACACTTGTAACAGACTTTTGTTCCCTTCAAGCAAGTACCAGGGTGTTTCTTCCCACATTTACCATAGGATGGATATTCAACCTTTCCCTTCTTCCCCTTATTTCCATTCCCAGATTGATCAGCAGATCTCTTCTTCTCTTGCTTTTCTTTAAAGTCACAAGACTTAGAGAATTCCTTTTCGGTCTTGATATCACATGAGACAATGTCTTCGTACGACGAAAAGGATTGTGAGACTAATGATAAATGAAGAAATGGTTTTAACCCATAAAAGAAATGATCAATATTACTTCTTGGGTTACATATATAATCTCCAGCATACCTTGCTAACCTTGTAAAGTTAGCCTCATACATTGTGGCATTCTCATCCTCCTTTTATCTCAGACTCAGAAATTGCCTTTCCATATCTGCTCGATGGTCGAGAGGAAAGTATTTTTCTAAAAACAGATCTTTGAACTCCCTCAATTCCATATTTGATACATCATCATCTTCCTTCATATTTTGAATCAATGACCACCATTGATCAGCATCTCCAGTGAGGCAGTAAACTGCCATGATAACTTTTTCCCTTTCACTACTCCCCAAAGCCTAAAATAGTTTCTCTAGGGAAAATATCCATTGCTCAGCTACTAAGGGATTTGTACTCCCATTGAACGTTGGTAGTTGTTGCCTCATGAATCGATCTAACATTGATCCTCCACGCTGTAGATTAGGGTGCTCCATTCGGGTAAGGTTATTATTCATAACCTGAGTAAGTTGTCCCAGTATGGTGATTAGATGATTGACACCAGTGGCAACACCAGCTCCACTATAATTATATTGAGTAGGAGGGCAATCCCTACATGGAGTGCATGCATTGATACAGTTTCAAAATCTTCCACTAGGCGCAATTTCTAAACAATGGCATAAACTAGATCAGTTTATGATTCAAAATACATAATCCCATACTTATAAAAAACTTAACATAAATTGAACTATTTATGGATATAATCCATAATCATAAGAATGTTTTCTTTGAGGAAGTATATACTCATAAACCCTTCATAATGATTTGTAAGGAAAATGAGAGTTATCCTAAGCATATCCCCCGGGTGTGTCGTAACCAAGAGTGAAGCAAGGTCCGTTGTCGTGCACCGGTTCCCGTTCGAGTCTAGCTCAAAGAGGTGTTTTCGGGTTTTACCCCTAGGTACATCTGTTCCAGAGCCGCCTCTACCTTCTCATATCCAGACAGGGATGTATTTCTCGGAAAACTCACAAAATCTCTACAATACCAAAATTCTAGGAAGTTCTTCTATACTAATCCTCAAAGTTCATCTTAGGTCTACGTGCTCTAATCAGAGTTTATCTAAATCTAGCTTCCAAGGTTTTTACTAAACCTCCCTCTGATACCAACTGTAACGTCCCGACCCTAGTTACCCAGAGTCGGTGCATTATTACATAACATTGGCATGATCACAAGAAAGATCAAATCTCGAAAGACCTATTAGTTTAGTAGCCTTGGAAACGCTAGATATATTCATAAAGTTTTACATTACATGGCAAAGTGAAAAACTACTACAACAACATAGTCTCCATATTCCACACTCATATCCCCACATACTATCCCTGCAGGTCATTCATAACTTACTTCTTCACATCCTGGGAAAATTAAAACATAGAAAAGGGGTGAGCTCAAATGCCCAGTAAGGATAACAATATAGCGGAAACTTTCAAAAATAAGCACAAACATTTAAGGCAATGTATAACTAAAACAAAAGCCTTTTAAACTTGAACTTCAACATAGTATGGAAAAAGTAAAATTAAATAATTCCATTTTCTTATTCACATGGATATTCTACTAATAGAATAATCACATGCAATATCAATAACCACTTCCATAATGATGGAATGCATAATGCCAGACTATCATAACCACATAGCCAAGGCCTCATGCCAAGACTACAAATAAGATTTTCCAAGGCCTTGTTCCAAGACACTAGTTTGTCTCATGAGACCTACCGATGCATCGAGGAGCTATAGCGGGCTCCACCCGTCACATATTAAGTCCAATGAATTCCGATATGAAAAGGTTTAAACATGACATAAACATTCGTATTAAAACTAGCATACGAAATGTCAATACTTTCATCATAAACCATGAATGGTATAAAAATAGCACATCAAAAGTCAAACATACCCCAAAACCTTCAATACGACATAAAAGTTTTGTATCATAATAAATAAATTTCACATAAGAGTAAAACCCATAAAAGGATGTTGAAATAGATGAAATCAAAACTCTTTTTAGAGAAATATCTCTTTTTATTTTTAAATAATTTAAAAGCCATATAAAATAAAACATTTTCTTTGAAAATGTTCTTATAATATTGTAAGGTAAGCTTTGATGATTTTATAACTGTGGAAAATAACCGCACCCGCCGTATAAGTTAAAAAAACATTCTTACTTTAATTTTGTCGAAAAGGTTAAAAAGCACCTTGTTTGGAAAACGATGGAAAGATTACTTTATAAAACTCTTATAAAAAGTCAAATAAGGGTATAAATTACTTTAACCCATATTCTTTTAATAGAAAAAATGTTTTGAAATACATTTTTATGAAACATGGATGTGGATGATAAAGAGATCCCAGTTGATTATTACATATAAACAACCTCGGATAATGAAGAGATTGTGAAGTAAACCCTTACCTTGTACTTTTCCTTGGTTGGGGTAGGTTAACCTCATGTATAATAGTGAAATAATTGTTATTAAATTATAAAATAATCATATGAATTCATATGATATCATATATGATCTGTTAACATTTCTTTGTTAATAATATCTTAGTATTATCGTTGTTTCGGGTGTTAACTTACTCGTACTCTTTTATATGTTTTGTTACGTAAGCCATGTTTTTAATGGATAGGTTGTATATTATTAATATCTAGAATGATATGAAGTCCTTAAACATCATTTTTAAATAATCAAATGATAATTATACTTGAATGGATATGATGTAGAATGAATCTCATCGCATTCATGGAGACGGTAGTCCGTGCGTACGCACGAGCGACAATATCATTCTTTTGATATTAAAATAATATATAAATGGATGGTATATAATATATACAGAAAAATTAACATGTTATATTTATTATTTACATGAGTTACACATCATTATTATACTCATCCAAATAATAATATATTGAATAACAATTACACCACGACGTGGAGACGGTAAGCCGTACGTACGCACGTATGGTGACATGTTATTCAAAGGGTGGATAGAATACTGAATATGGTTGTACCATATTTATAATAACATAACAGTATATATATGATACTGGAGTTATTATTTTATAATGGTAACAACAAAGGAAGAAGAAGTGGAAGAAGAAAGGAACTTGGAAAAGGGTGGTGAAATCATTACCTCTTCTTCGGTTTCTTCCTTTTGATTTGATCAAAAGGGCTCCTTAGGTTGGCTTTCTGATCAAACTAAGGCTTATAGGTTGTAGTGAGGGAATTTGGGAGAGTATTTGGGCAGAGTTTTACAGAACCAAAAGGCTTGGAAGGTGTGACGAAATGAGAAGTATGAGTGCCCTTTTATAAGAGGGGTGAGAGGCACCTTTGGAAAAGTTAGAAATATTAGTTTATAATAAATTCATATTCGGTTTCAAATGGCTCCAAAGTTGATTATTTAAATTTTAAGGTTGGTATGGGTCGAAAAAAACTCAAAAATAAGAATTTAGACAGGTTTGGGTACTTATATTAGCCTTATCATTAAGTATTAACTCTAAGTTAATTAGTTTCACTTTTACAATGTCTCTTTGTATTTTTATATAATATGGTTAATAATCGTACTAGATACCTCCAAGAGACCCTCAAGTGGTCCATTAATGATGAACCTATCATGATATAAGTCTCTTGGACGAACCTTAGATTTTTAGGAATTTAATATCAATTAATAATATAATATTTGTTTTAAGAACTCTTTTATGTCAATTTTGACACTATTCAATAGTTGATTTTTGTGAAACTCATAACAGATTGATTACTTCTAAAAAAGTCAATTACATAAATCCTAATATATCATATTATCCTAGAAAATTAGTTTAATTCATTAAAAGTTTCATATTATATTTATTTGGGTATTTATAATATCAATTATTTTAATTTTTCACTATTATAGTAATTACTTAATCATCATTGTGTCATAAATAAATTAACTTATTTAATGTCTAAAAATTATAAATAAAATATTATTTTGTAGAAATTTTTTTATCGTTCTAATGAATATTTATAATCTAAAATCCAACATATATAACCCTATGTAAAAATTGTTTTTCTAAAGGATATATGCTTGTGTCATTTTTGTATTCATTTTAACTTAATTAAAATAAAGTGTCTCTATCACCTACAAGTGGCACCATGGGGTCTCAAAATCGACCCAAATATGCCTATGGTCGAACATGTATCAAAAAATAAGGCTAGGACACTTTTTAGGGTAATTTAGTATTATTATAATATTATTTTTTAACCCTCATTTACCGTAATTTACCCTTAACCATGGTAAATAAAATATTTACTGCAGTAATTATTCAAAATGTCTAAAAATAAAAGTTACCTATTTACACAATTTTAACATTCTGATTCAAAATATGGAATCCATTTTTCTAAATTCAAAACACATAAGTGGTAGAAATTAATTTAAAATTAATTCATGCTGTCAAAACAAAAAGCGTGTTTTTAAGAGATAATAACTATCAAAAGATTGACACTTGTTTATATTCGATTTAATTGTAAAATTATGTCCAATGACCAAAATTATATTAAATGGTAATAATATATTCTAAATATACTTTTAAACCACTCAAATTCATAATTTATCACTATTAATTATTTTTATTAAAAAAGTTGTTTTTAATTAAAATTTAGTAATTTTCACTATTCATCAAAATATTAAAGTTATCCGAAAAGTACCAAAATTTCACCTTAGGCTAAATTAGATATTCAGAATCCCAAAATGAAGTCCATTTTGAAATATAAAACATATATAATTTCAAAAAGTAGGTATTACTACTCATAACGGCTAGTTTGATTGGTTATGGTGTGTTAGAACTCGGTGTTGCGTACAACACATGCTATCACATTATTCAAAGAGAAGCGCACCGTAGAAGCTTGGGGTGTTACAGAGTATAATTCCATAATCTCCAAAAATGGATCTATCACAGATGAAATGTTATGTAATATATATTATATTTACAACATATACATTATGATAGGAAAATATTAGTATAATCCCAGAGAATTACAGGGAAAGAAGTCAGAACTATCTAATTGTACTTGATAAATTATAAAGAATATGTACTTGGTATATGGAGGGGAAGGGATAATATTCATAAAGGGACATCAAGTAGTCTTATAATGGGTCAATATGATCTAATATCATAGTTTGAAAAAGGTAATAAGTAATAAAATATCATTCAAGATATTGGTATCCATGTCTAGAAATACTGAGTGCATTGTGGATTTTAACACAGCTAAAAATAAGTATAAAATATTAAATGATTTGTTCATGTTATTAGAATAACAACTACTATGTAATGGTTTATCATAAATTATGATAATTAAACTAATAGTACTATCCAATATGTGAGGTTTTGATAGTGGACAAAAGGGATATACTTAGGGGTATAATCTCTTGACAAGACTTACTCAAGCAGGTAAAGTCATCGATGACATAATTTTCATGCAGTTGAATCATGGATGGCCCAAGACTAAACCCCATAACTTGGTAGAAACATAATCTTATCATGTGAGGTCTAATAAGGATGGTTAGAAAGTAAAATATAGTTAAACTGGTAGTGTTTTAAAAGTTGGTGTCCTAGACCCAACTATATCTGTATTTTCTGATTACCATACCTTGTATACAATGAGTTATACATGTTGTTCTCTTACCATAATAGTGTTGATATTTCTACATCCATTATTTTAATGGTAATTTTCATAGATTATTTGTCATCTTAAAATGTTATAAAAATCATTAGGATATAATAAGAACATATAGATATTATGAAATTAATATTAAATAAATTACATATGATCTATATACATCATTTTGACTGGACATAGATGATGTTTCACTATCAGATGTTGGGGGATCATATGCACTGAGACATTATCTCATGAAGTTCACACTTAGTGATCTCTAGTATGTGAGACTCTAAGGAATGAAAAGAAAATAGGAACACCACATGTTTCAGGTGTCATTAGTTTTTCCTATCTATGAACATGTGTATTAGTCTCCTGAATTGAGATTATTATCAGTTTATACAATTTGATCACATACATTGATGCAAATAAAAATGTATGGAAATAAATTTGTAGTGAGTTAGCATGTGTTGTGTGTGTAATTAGTAGTATGTCATTGATTGAATAACCAAGAAAGGTTTTGTCACCTTGAACAGGAAGCGATATCTTGCGTCTAGTTGATCAGGATAATAATACCTTTATTAAATCCATGTACATGGTAGAATAAGGTATGCTCATCTAGTAAGTTAAATAGACAATAAATCAATTAATTATGATTGTATTAAGTGTGCATCCTTCTTTATGAGATATCATAAGAAAGATATATTATATTAAAAAATGTGTGTTTGTAGGAACGTTGTCATTGCTATGACTATTCCTTATCTCTTTAGGATCATTAATAGGTTGCTTGAATCCCCTCTTGGTCTATGAATGGTATTCACTACTATAGAGATAAGGGCCTAGTGGGTCACACACAATATAATATTCAAGAGTCTGCCCTATTCTGGTGAATAGGAATATAGTACATGGTGGGCCACACCATGGGGTTCGATTGTTTTCCAAGTACCAATGATCACCAACAAATAAATGAATTTATTATTATTTAAGTAAATAATAATTGGGATTAATTTATTTATTAAAACTATTAAAAAGGTATTAAGGTTATATATGGAAAAATATTATACAAATGAATATTATTTTAATATTCAAGGTTTTTTTAATATTAGCAGGAATTATGAGTCGAGTTAATGACTCAATTTTATAAAATAATATATTTATTATACATTAAAAGTATGTTTTAAAATATAAATGATGTTTATGATGCAGTCAGTTTTTCATTACTATTCATTTACTACTTATTTAGTTGAGGTTTCTTATATACGGGTCGGGGAACCCTATCCGAGTATTTAACATCCACTATATAAGTTGAAGAGAGGGACACATCTAGTGAACTATTCATTATAATATATTGAGAACCTCTCTCTTATTTTGTACCCTAGAGAGATGAAGACTCATGAGTGATTGCTCTAAGAACACATTCACATATCAAAGGAAGGGAGTCATGGTGATCATGATGACATTGAAGAAATCATCATAACACTATGCTAGCACTATGAATTTGACGATCAATGTTTGCGTGGATTCATGAAGCATTTGAGGATAATAGAGAGGGTTTCAAACTTGAATCCTTCAAGAGAATATCATCAATGTAAAATTGTAGTTGATCACACCATAGATTTGAAAGTGGTAAAGGTTTGTTTAAATTATGTGATTATTAATTTCAAGTGAGATCCTTGGACCTCTATTAAGGATCATATTGATGTATATGTAACGTCCCAAACCCGGATGCCACCCTATGGTGACCTGAGACACATTTCCCACATGGAATCAAGCGCATCTTCCCAAACTCTAGTGGCTGCTGACCAACAACAAGGGCCTAGGTGAGTCATTGGGGAGACTATGTCCTCATTATGAGAGGATCACAACGAAATTCAAATAAACAATAAATAGAAGATGTGAAATAAATAGCAGTCAACTAAAAGTAAGACAAGATGGGAATACATATCATTCATAAAGAGTGTCTCATATAAAAAATGATGCGGATGATACTAGAATTTAGAATAAATCTAGAAAAATATATCAAAATACAATACATTAGAAGTCTTAAAATAAACAGAAGACCAAAAGGGTATCCCAGCATCGTAAGCCTCAGCTTGGTCCTATGCTCCCCTACTCTAAATCCAGAGTCAAAAACCTGTACTAGGGGGATTTCCCCTATCATCACATGCAACCATATAAAAGGTTTGGGTCCCCGAGGTGGCCCAAATAGGATGTGATATAAAAATATTAGTAGGAAATGACCAAGGTATATACAGTTTTAACATCAATTCAAAAAAAGTGATAGAAAGTTTAAACAAAGAAGTAATGTAATGTGAATGCCCATGGAACAAGTATACTATAATAAGGAAACCTGAATATACCCTCAAGGACACCTCAAACACAGTCAGCTTCTAACAAGGAGTCTATAACAATAGTAAACAAGTCACATATCCACATTATACATCCATTCATATCAAGAAATCCATGGACACACTGTATAATGAAGTCAACAGTCCCACAACCACATTGTATAGTGAAGAGTAGAATCAAACAACCACACCATATAGTGAAAAGTACAATCCCATGTCCATGTATTATAGTGAAAATCAGACCCCAAGGGCCATATCCAATGTGTCCCATACCAGGGAATCCATGTCATAAATCTAGACCATGAAGGGCTAGATCCAATGAGTTTGTCCAAGGCATCCCATCGAGTCCCATGGGCATCCCATTGGAAACTTGGTTAGGAACTGGTTGGGATCTTAGGATCCCGGAAATGGAATGTCCAACATGGACCCAAGAAATCTGGATCCATAGGGTAGAAAGGCTAGAGGCATCCCACATAATCAAGACCCAATGTGTAGAGTCAACCCAAGACATCCACTACGACATTCCAAATCCATGATGAACATTCCATGGAATCTATCAAACCATTAAATGAAATTATGCCTTTAATTAAATTTTATAAATTTATTCCATTGGATTATACCCACTCACATCAACATGAACAATCCATGAGTATACCCACTCATTAAAAACATTTAGCAATTTCAAAGAATATGGGCCTACCGTCCCATATAATCCATCTAACATGCCATTAAAATATTTCAAATAGGTATAACCACCCATATAATTAATTTAATATTTCATGTCAGCATACCCTCTCACATATCACCATTTCCCAACTCACCCCTTAGGCAGCTAAACAATTTACAACAAGTATTCCCACTTGTTCACCCATTTTAATCTATGCCAAACTATAAAAATAGGTAATGCTTGACAGGATCTCACTTGGTAGGGAGGCAATATGTCTTCTAAACATGCTATTATAGTTATCAAAGCATTAGCGGGCTTCCTTTAACTCTGAAAGAACAGGAACACACCCCTTGGGTGGTTTAAACTAGCACAAACATGTTAGTTTCATACGCCGCACACCTTGGGTGACATGGAATCCATAAATGGGTGCCAATGCACCTAAATAGAACCTACATGCATCCTCACTAGGTCCAACAAAGCCTACGACAAGAAACTCGCTCAAAAATAGGGACGCTTCAGAAATTATAATGGACGAAATATCGTCCAAATGCCCCAAAATCATATGAAAAGATGAATGAAATTATATACCACCTACCTCACCTCAGTAGAAGATAGTTCGTACAACATCAAGTCCTGATTCATCCTAGTTTTTTAGAAATATGATGAATGAATGGAGAACAGAGTATTAGGGAAAATGATCCTAAATTGGAGTTCATATGACTTCTATAATAGAAAAACCATAATAGATGGTTTTAGGATCTAACAAATGGGAGGAACCTTCTATGCATCAAAATAAGAGGCTACTACATCAATTTTTTAAAAACCCAGTGGGGAAGAAACCGATGTGTACTTTAAGTAAATGACATGTACTTCCCGTTATTTATTTTTCATAAGTAGAAAGGATACACATTGTGATGGGATAGTACACGATTTGAAGGACAAGTACACAACATGGAGGCCAAGAAAACGATGTGCACTAGGCCTACAACCAGCTTTCAACCTTTTTCCCCTTATTTCCCAAAAACAACCCAATCGGCCCCTATCCCTGCTTAGGGTATAAGGCAAAAAGGAAAGTAAACAAACTTTAACCCAAAAAGAAAAGATTTGTACCTCATAAAAGATCTATGATATTAAAATATTCCCCCTTATAGAAATTTTTCCCCAATTTTCTGTCAAAATTATTGCCAAGATTCATTCGAGAAAACTCCTTCCACTAAAAACGTACATCGACCTCCCTCTCCAAAGTCTCATCCTATAAATGGTTTTGCTTCCATTTAACCTATATTAGATGAACTGATAGGCCTCAAATAACCTTCATCCTCTTATCAATGATATCAATCAGATTCTATTCAAAGGATGCCTCAACTTGAAGCTCAACCTCCTCAGGCTAAAAAACATGATATGGGTATATGTGGTAGTTGTGTCGCAGATATACATGGAAGTCTTCATGCATGGATCAGTACCTATGATGTAAATGTAAATGATAGAAAACTGACCTGAACTTCTCTATAATATTTAATGTACCGAAATATCTTAGTGAAAGCTTACCTTGTCTCCAGAGACGCCTATTTCCCAACCTCAATGAAACACAAAAGAAAACCCGATCCCCAACCTAGAACTCAAGATTTAATCTGCAGTGATCATCGTATGATTTATGATGAGACGTTGTTGTAGCCATCTACTTCTAAATCTAGTAGACATGTTGAAAATTCTCCTATATGAGATGCGGTCCTAGTAAAGCTACCTCACCTGCCTCTAACCAGGATAGGGGATAAAGACATGGTCTACCGTATAAATCCTCATAAGGTTCCATATATACCATCACATAATAACTGCTATTATAGGTGAACTCAACTAGGGGAATGTGCCTCTCCCAAGACCCCCCAAAATATAGGATGCATGCTATTGGCATGTCCTCTAGAACCTGTATCATACGCTATAACTGGAAATTTGTATAAGGGTAGTATGCTGTTCTTAGAAGAACCTTTGTACTCAGATCCCTCTAAAAACTCTTCCAGAAATGGGATGTAAAGTGGTCATCCTTATCTAAAGTGATAGTGTGCAGGACTCTATATAGTTGTACCAGATCTCGGATGTACAACCTTCCAATATAAACAAAAATGAAGGTCACCTTGATTAGTAAAAAATGAGAAACCTTCGTAAGCTTGTCAATGACAACCCACACAATGTCTTTAACTAGAGGTGAACTCAGTAAACCATCCACAAAATCCATCACAAAATCATACCATTTCCACTTTGGAATAGGTAACTACTGTAAATACTAGGTGGTTTCTAAAGTTCTACCTTCACCTGCTAACAGGTGGAACACCTCATAAAAAAACTAGCCACCTCACACTGCATACCTGGTCACCAGTACTGACATCTCAAGTCACAGTATATCTTGGTCGCTCCACCATTCACTTCCCAAGAAGATGTATGAAACTCCCAATTCAGCTCATCATTTATATCCCCTGGAACTGAAACATTTCCATGGATAAACAAGATCTCAACATCTCCTACCGTACAACCAGAATGAGGTTCCTCACCTCCCACACATTCGTATAGAACTAGAACTTCAAAATACGATAGATGAATCATCATAACTCTATCTACCAGGGTAGAGGTCACAACTATGGATGATAGAAAAGTCTTAACTTGCCTATCATACACCTCCTGATGTATCTCAATGAACAACTCCATAAGCATCCACTCTCTACTGGCCCACTCCACCACTTGTACCTGAGTCCTCCTACTCAGTGCATCGACCACTACATTTATTTTAGCAGGTGTGTAGGCATGATCGAAGTTAAATAATGTAGGTAGTCCACCGACCTTCACTGCCTTAGGTTCATATCAATCTACGTAAAGTTATTATGGAGGATTTTTTAGTCTGTGTACACCAAAAAATGCTCTCCTAGTAAATAGTGCCTCCAACAACGCAACACATGAACAACTGAAGCTAACTCTAGATCATGTGTATGGTAATTACTCTTGTGAGGCATTAAATTCTTAGACACATATGCCACAACTCGATCTACCAACATCATCATCGCCCAAAACCCAATACCTAAAACATCACAGTAAACCATGGAACTCTTGCCTTGCCCTGGCAGTATCAGGATTGGTGCTGACGTCAACCTCCCTTTCGGCTCCTAAAAGGCTATCTCGCATGAATTTTACCAAACAAACTTCATGCCCTTCATAGTCAAGCATGTTAATTGAACTGTTAAACATGATAATTCCTCTATAAAATTCCCATAGTAACTATCTTTCCAAAAAAAACACATATGTCAAAAAACATTCTTGGGATGTTCCCAAGAAACTAATGCTCTCACCTTCTATGGGTCCACTGACACTCCTTTATCTATGTGGATGTGACCCAGGAAGTGAATCTAAACAATCCAAAAGTGGCACTTTGTGATCTTAGAATATAACTGATGCTCTCTCGGTGTATTAAAAATGATCTCAAGATGATTGGAATGGTCGTGTCAATTGTGAGAATACACCAAGATATCATCCATGAAAACCACCACAATAGAATCCATGTAAGGATGGAACACTTGGTTAATCAACGCCATGAAAACCACTAGCACATTCATGAGACCGAATGACATAACCAGATTCTCATATAACCATACCTACTATAAAAGGCTATACGAGGTATGTCTGTAGGTCTAATACACACTCAGTGATATCCTGACCTCAAGTCGTTTTTTGAGAAAACTTGGGCTCCTTGAAGCTAATCAAAGAGATCATCTATCTATGGAAATGGATTTCGATTTTTAACCATAATCAGGTTTATTTTATGATACACTACTGAAAATCTGAACTTTCCCAATGCTTCTTTACCAACGGTTCGTAAAAACTGTTGGTATAGGTTCCCTTTCCCAACGGTTTGGCGAAACCGTTGGGAAATCCCACATTGAGGCCACCTTTCCCAACGGTTTGGCCAAACCGTTGGGAAATCCCGCATTGTGGCCACCTTTCCCAACAGTTTTGGCAAACCATTGGGATAGGTATACCCTTTCCCAAAACCGGTTGTCCACAAAGTGGACTTTTCCCAACGGTTTGGCCAAACCTTTGGGAAAGGGTATACCTATCCCAACGGTTTTCCAAAACCAATGGGAAAGGTTCCAGAATCAAAATTTATACCAACGGTTGTCAAAAACGTTGGTATAGGCCTATACCAACAGTTTTCCCAACCGTTGGTATATATCCTTTTATTTTTTATCATTTTTTCTTACCAAGAACATTATATAAATAAAAATTTAAAATAATTATGAGAATACATGTATATTTATGTTATTATATTCACAAAAGTCATGTTAGTTTAGTGGTTAAGTTTTTGAATAATAAACTAGGGGTCATGGGATCAAATCCCAGCGAATGTTTCTTTTTTTAAATACATATACCAACAGTTACATAACCATTGGTATAGATTTTCATATTAATTATACCAACTTCTTACATGGCAACGGTTCTGCAAACCATTGGTATAGGCTATACCAACGGTTTGGAGGCCTATACCAACAGTTCCAAACCGTTGGTATAGGTTAGTTTTCCAGTAGTGATAGTCCACGCATAACTAAGAGTTTCATCCTCTATTTTTGAAAAAGGAATAGTGAACCCCACAGATAAGTACTTTTTCTGATAAACCTCTTCACATCCAAATCCTCCAGCTTCTTCTCGAGCTCCATCAACTCTGTCATAGAAATCCTATAAGGAGGAATGGATACCAGTGCTGCTCCTGGCACTAGCTTGATGGAAAAATCTACCTCTCTATCAGGAGGTAACCCATAAAATTAATTGGTAAAGATGTCCCTAAAGTGCTCAACCACTAGAGGGAAGTCTATCAAACTAACTCCCTAATCCTCTAGAAACAATCTAGAGATCTAGACTATCATCCCACCCATCCCACGAAGGTCGGGTCCAGATCTACTTTCCATGAAATCCCATTCATCCTTTTAAATAAACACTACACCCTCTGGTGATTGTAAAGTCACCCTATGGCGATAGAAGTCAACATAAAGTCGATGAGATTTTATCCAATCCATCCTGGGAATAACATCAAAACCTGTCATCTCAAGGACATAAAGATCCCAAATGAAGTGATACCCTACGACCTCATGGGGACACTCCATAAAATGGCACACATCACCTATTCTACCCCCTAATGGTGTTTCTATCATCCAAATTATCTAAAAAAGAAAAACCACAAGCCTGAGTCTTTTAACCACTCATGAAGAGATAAAACAATGAGAGGCACATGTATCGAAAAGAGCAGAAGAAATAGTAGAATATACAAAAAACGTACCACTCTCCATAGATGATCTGAGATCATAATTCTATTGGGTCTATTGTACTACATAAGTTTGTCCTGTACTATGGCCCTATGACCATGCCTAGCTACCCTGAGCTAATCCACCCTGCTGTCTATGGGAACCTGATGTTTGGATACCACAACCATGACCACCCAGCTCCCATCCAGACACGGAGATGAAGAATGTACTTCTAAACATGATATTAGAGATAACCAATGACTACTCCCAGATGGAGGGAAGGTCCTACAAAAATGATTCATGTGCCCCATCCTATTTTAATATTGGAACACAACTAGGCAATTGTCACAATGACTATTCACATGGACTCTCCTACCACAATGATGGAAATACACCAATATGCATGCACCCATAGCCTGACTAGCACTCACATCGCATGAATCCTTTAGATGTTGCTTCCTACCAGAGGATGTAGATACCCTAGGGTGAGAAACAACACTCCCCTCTCCTATTCCTCTATCTTCCCTCAGGTTCTTCTCTATAATCAGTGTCTGATTCACAATCTCAGTGATAGAAGGGAAACTGATCATGTTGAACTGATATTTGATAGAATGTCTAATACCTTCCTTGAAACACCTCTCCCTCGATAGATCACTTGTAAGATACATTGACACAAAACGCTGCATCTCTGTATAGTGTGCCATGTATTCCATAAAATTCATCGTTCCCTACTCAATATGCATAAAATCACTAGCCTACTCTGCTCGCAGAGTCACAGGATAAAATTAGTCAAATAAGTGGGTTGGGAATTCACCTCAACCCATATTTTGCAGCCCATTTTCCCTGTTAAAAACGTCTCACCAACGCTTTGGTACTCCACAATGATTTTAAGTCTTAAGCTTGACCCTCTTCTCTAGAGGCATCTACATATGCTTAGAAATCACTAATGTGGTCTATAGTGACCGCCCTGTAGCCTATAGTCTGCCATTCCCTAAAAACGTAAGAATATCCTACTGCTGGGACACCCGTGTCAGTTAATTCATAATCAAGTTTAGGTACGGTCCTCCCTCGATCGTTTTTATATATAAAAAAAATCCTCACAGAATTGTGACTCAGAATCTATGTTTGGAACAACCTCATGTTCCATTGTTGGCACTACAGAAGGATCAACCGATAGGCTCTGGCCCACCGTCTCTGAAGTATGGTCACCTCCTCTCTCGCGGAATACCACTGGAGGCCATCATGGTGGCATGACTTTATAATTCCAAACACATGCCTAAAATAACAAACAACATCAAAGCACACCTCTCAAAGAATAGGAAAGTCCAAAACACTCATAGAAGCCAAGTTAACCCACAAACTTCTCCTAAATCAAGGATTGTATAAAGAATAGCCATCGAACCACTTGAAACAATGCCCACTCAAATTTTGGGTCTTGGTCAAGTATTTATTCATCATTTAAAGTTTCCATTTCCATTTTACATTTAGTTATTCATGAAATTTACCAAGGGTTTACCAACTCTGAATCCATGAGGGACCATGACACCTTATGAACCCAAAACTTGGTTCCCATTCAAACCATACATATAACAAGTTCATTTAAGCCTTTTTATTTCATAGGTGAGTTATTCCCCTATTCATAAGGGACCATAATCCTTAAGAATTGAAAGATGACATCACTCCTTTACCCACTTCACTAAAACTAAAACAACATCATGGACAACTATCACAACAAATATCACAATAACATGAAATAACTATTTCATTCTAGATGGCATGACATAATACATGGATTGTGATTTTCAAACAAGTGTCTATATGATGAATGAGATGGAAGACCCTCATCTCATCAAGTTGAAATAGAAATATATCCCACAAATACATCAATAGTAGTAACACAAATCATGTGTGTCACCCAATAGTGAAATCATAGCAACTATAATCGTCAATATCTAGAAAAATAGAATCCTATTCGAGGAAATTTAGATTTTTCCCATACATAGTGTAGCTACTACTAGGCATAGTTTATTACCAAATTCTATTTCCTTCATATCCCTGTCTATTATCTCCAAATAGTAAGACAAACTAGAAAAAACCCCTCTAATACCACTTTGTAATGTCTTGGACTTGGATACCACACTATGTTGCCCCGAGCCTAGTTGGCCACATGAACTCAAGTGAATCTCCCCAAATTTTAGAGGCTGAAGACTAGAAATGCAGTCCTAGGTGAATTAGTGGGGAGACTATTCCCTCATTACTAGAGTATCACATCAGAATTCAAACATATAATAAATAGTATAAGCAAAATAAACAATAGTCAACTGAATGTAAGAAATTATTTGAATAAATATCATTCACAAGGAGTCCCTCATATAAAAAATGATGCAGATGATACCAGTATCTAGAAATAATCCATAACAGTACATGGAAATACAATACTATACAAATCCCAAAAAAACCCAAAAGGTATCCCAGCATCGCAAGATTAATCCTGGTTTTATTCTTTGCTAATCTAAATCCACAGTCAACAACCTGTATCGGGACTCTTTCCCCTATCATCACCTACTACCGTATAATCTGTTTGGGTCCTTGAGGAGGCCCAAACATGGTGTGACCAAAACATCCCAGTAGGCAACCACCCAGGTCTATAAATTTCTAACAAAAATTACACAAAAGTGCTAGAATGTGTAAACAAATAAGTAAAGTTAATTAAATACACATGGGAAAAGTCAACTGTAATAAGGAAAACTCAATAGCCCCTCAAGGCTACCTACAACAAAGTCATCTCTTGACAAGGAAGCTATAAAAATAGTAAACAAGTCACATGACCATGTTATACATCCATTCATATCAAGAAATCCATACCCACGCTATGTAAAGAAGTTTGGATCCCCAAAACCATGCCATATAGTGAATATTATAATCCCAAGGCCACACCATATAGTGAAAAGCAAACCCCAAGGTCCAAATCTATTGTGTCACTTACCGGGGCATCCATGTAAGAAAACTAGACCATGAAAGACTGGATCCAAGGATCTTGTCTATGGAATCCCAATGATTCCCATGTTCATCTTATTGGAAACTCATCTAGTCACTATTTGGGATTATAGGATCATGGAAATGGAATGTCCTATGCAATCCCAAGCAAGCTGGATCCATGGGGCAGAAAGTCCCGAGGCATCCCATAGAATCAAGACCCAATGGTAAAAGTCAACCCAAGGTGTCAACTATCGCATTCTAGATCCATGTAGAGCATTCCAGGACATCTATCAAACCATTAAATCAAACCATTCAATTCATTAAATTTAAAAAATTCATTCCATGTGAGTATACCCACTCACACCAACATGCACAAGCCATGAGTATACCCACTCGAGAAAAACATTTATCAATTTCAAAGCATATGGGCCTACCCTCCCATATTATCCATTTAACATGCCATTAAAATATTTCGCATAGTTATACCCAACCATATAATACATTAAACATTTCATGTGAGCATACCCTCTCACATATCACCATTTCCCAACTAACCCCTTGAGTAGTTAAACAATTTCCAACAAGTATACCCACTTTTTAACCCATTTTCATTTAAGCCTAACTATCAAAAAAGGTAAGGCATGACAAAATCTCACTAGGAAGGGAGGTAGTACATCTTATAATCACAATATTCAAGCTATCAATGCATTAATAGGATTTCTCTAACTAGGAAGGAATAAGAACACACCCCTTGGGTGGTTTAAATAGGCATAAACATGTTATTTCCTTTAGAATCACCCCTTAGGTGACCTTGAATCAAGAAAAAGGTGGAAACACACCTAAAAAGAACCTACAGTCATCCTCACTAGGTCTAACTAAGCCTACGACATGCAAATCACTCAAATATAGGGCTGCACTGAAAAGTCTGACAGATGACATATTATCCAAATGCCTGAAAAGCACAACAAAATCTGAAAGAAAGTATAGAATACCTACTTCGGCTCGGTATTAGACAAATTCTCTAGTATCAAGTCCAAATTCATCTTGTTTTGGATGAAATATAAAGAAATAATGACGAATGGAATATTAGGGCATATGAGCCTAAATACAAAGAGCATAGTCCTTGTTCTGAAGAATCAAGAATGACAAAAAATGAATCAAGTAATTACCGATGAAATTCCAATGTGAAAAACCATGCTCGAATCAGAGTCCGAACAAATTCTATAATTCAAACCCATATTAGATAGTTTTAGGCTCTCAAAAAAGGCAAGAACCTTCTGTGCATCAAAATAAGAGGCTACTGCCTCTATTTTTAAAAAATCTGATGGGAAATTACACGATTTGTACCTCAAGTACATGATGTTTACCTCTAGTACACGATGTGGAATTCCCATTTTTTATTTTTCTGAACTAGAAAGGCTACACTTCATAACGGGTTAGTACATGATGTGTAGGCCACGAACACAATGCGTACTTGTCCTATAGTCAGCTTTGAACCTCTTTCCCCCTTCTTTGCTAAAAACAACCCAACCGACCCATGGCTTGACATAGATTCTATGCCAAAAAGGATAGTGAACAAAATTTAAACTAGAAATAAAGTATTTTTACCTCAAGAAAGAATCAAGTTATTACATTATACGATGAATTTATGTTGCTCAACTGATGAAAATTTTTAAATCCCCACCCATCAGCTTTAGTTTCATGCTTATGTACTGATACTCTATATATTTATATTGTATTGATAGTTGTTTTATAATTATGTTTTTAAAATAATGTTGAATCTAATGAGTTTATTATTCTGTTGCTTCTCATGTTTTCTGGTAGATTGATTTTTCTATGTATAAAAACTTGTGCATCTAATGAATGATTTTAATCTTCCTATATATTCATTTTTAATCTTCTTATGCATCATATGTTTTAAATTTTTTCTAATTCTAACAACTTACGTATAATATAACTTCTTACTCATTCCCTTACATATTATATTCTTTCTTAGATATCAGTTATCATAATTTTCATATTGGATATATGAAAATTAGAACTTACTACGCACTAAAATTTTCAAAAATATATCTTGTTATCTATAAGGTTTCTATTCACAGTTCTTGTATATCATGAATTTTTAAAAAAATATATTTTATGACGTATGAATATTACATTGCATTTTAAGTAAAATATTATTGAAAAGTTTTGGATTTGTTCAAAGAAAAAAGTCTAATGTTTCATAAAATTTTGTCTTACAAAATTTTGATTAAGTCTTAAAAAATTATGACCTAAAAATTTACTCAAGTCACAAGTCTGGAAAAGTAATGTAATAGCCTTATAAAATCAATAAAAGTCTTATGTTTTGGAAGATATTGGAAAATAAGATAAGTATAAAAGTATTACTCATTTTATACATGTCTTATGATTTAAAAAATTTAAATGAACTAAAATTGTAAAAAACCAAAAGTCTTACAAAATGAAAGTCTTACTAATTAATATGAGACCACTATGGAATCAATAGTATTGAAATTTGGAAAATGGAATCACCCTTTGATTATAGGGAGTAGTTTAAATAACCCTTATTCATTTTCTATTTACTTATTTTTTTGTTTTCTGATAAAGTAAAGAACCTTACTATCAAAAACCAGCCTGGGTACCCTGGTAACCCGATAACCAAGCAAGTTCAGACATAGCCTGAAGTGCATTTCTGATTCCCATGGGTCAGCGACTAGCACCTCGCATCATACAACATACATGCAGGAATGATTTTTCCACTGGAAATGAAAAAGTAAAAGCTACACAACAGTATGCATATCAAAAGAAAACTCCACTGGGGGTAAAGAACCGGAATACATCAAGGTATAAAAAGAACAAAGTAAAATCTAAGTACTAAAATGGGAAAAACATCCGCAAGCTCCCTAAGGACACAACTCACCAATTCCAAAACTCAACAGTAGGATCCAGTGCCAAGAGATCCCTTCCCCTTGCTTGAACCTGGTAGTAGAAAGTCTACAAACACCTGAAGACAAATGTAAGGTGTGAGACTAAGCCTAGTAGGATACCACCAAAGATTCTATAACAGTTCCTAACATTTTATTAACCAAAGAAAGTCTTTAAATTTTCAAAATATATAGCTTTGTAAATTCAAAATAATATTTAAAAAAATCATGCTATACATTTTCAAAGTGATAGATAAAAATATATTATTTTAAATTAGAAGATTTACTTTACAATTATGGAATATTTATAAAAAAATGGCTTAATATAAAAAAGTTACATAAAACAATATATATAAATTCAGTAGGCATGTAAAAAACATTTTACAACATTGGAATACATTTATATCTCAAATAAAAATAACAAGAGAGCAACATGGTCATCTTCCAAATAGGTATGATATTATTAACCAGCTATTGGATTCTACACTCTCTAAGTGAAGTCAGTCTTATGCGTACACACGTCCTGATGGCACTGGCCAAAAGAGACTTTTCGCCAACCTGTCGGGGATGTGACCAACTAGACATGTTTTCAAATGTTGTAATATCATAGAGTCTATACAAAAAACTCACCAACTACCTAAGGATTGAATTTTCTCTTAAATAATGGGTAGTTTATTTCATGAATGAAAAAAATAAAACAAAGCCATATTTCCTAGATTAAATGCTAATTTTCTATCTAAAAACTGAAACATTTTTTTTAATAAAAAACATGCCGCTTTCATAAGATAAAACCACTAGGTTTCTATCAAAAAAAATTAAACCATCTTCCATAGTTTGAAATCCATTCAAAACCAATTCCATCATTTCAATATTCATTTCCACAATAATATTAGAAAATTTAATTGAAATCATTCCCATCAAATCCATAATTTAAATTCATTAATTCAAATCATCTAATTTCTATAAACACACACCCCAATTCAATGGAATTGGGGTTTTATAAATTATCATGCCAAAACCAATTCAAATATCCCAATTCGAAGGAATTGTATTTCATTACATCAAATTCAAATAATGTTAAGTAATTGAATTTAAATCAACTGTTGAAATAAATCAAGCAATGCAAGGTTAATAAATTTGGCAAGAATGGGATAGAACCACCAACCTAAAGTTCGTCGATGTCTTCAGAAATGATAAACCACCCAATGTGGTTCAATACATCTCCTCACGACCCCATTATCATTTTATTATACACAAAAAAGTTTGATGTTTGTCAAGGTGTCCTGGAACCAATTCCAGTTATTTTATTTCTAAATAAATAAAATTTCACATGCTATAATATTTATCTTTCATGGAATTTTTTTATTTTATCACTAGTAAAATGCATGCACTCGCAATTATCCATCATAATAATTATCGTTGATAAACTCAAAATTATCTATTTAATAATATTAATAATTAACCGTTTATAATATAGAAATTATCATTTCATTATTATATTAATTATCATTTGATAATATGTGTAAAAATTATCTATGATATTTCCATGCAATTTATCTTTGATAATTAATTCCAATTATCATTAAATAATTATCAACAATTATCTTTTGATAAATTCACAATATTTATCTTTTGGAATATTACATATGATAATCTGATAAATAACATTTGATAATTTTATTTAAAAAGTCATTTGATAATCTGGTTAGATTATCATTGATTATTCTATGATATTATTATTTGAAAATTATGATAATTGTCCCCTAATAAAATATCTAATTATGCCATGATAATTTTGATAAACTACGTCACATGATAATTACCTTATAATCACTCCTTAATAATTTTTATAATTATATTCTAATAACTTCATTTACAATTTATCCATCGATTAAAATTTTATGATATTTTTTCACAAATTATCCATTTATAATTTATAATTTTTCCTTTGATTATTAATTTTCAAAGATCAATTAAAATGTGAAAAATTGGATTGTGGAATACCTCGATTCCTTCAAAACAAAAAGAATTTATATTGATTATGTATGTCGTGATGAATTCAACTATATCGATGACGTGCAATTATGATCGATAATGAAAAAGTTATAGAAGAGAGAAGATTTGAAGAATAAAAAAAAAATGAAAATTAAATAATATAAAAAAAATTAAAAATACCTAGGAAGAACAAACCCTCACGTACCGCAGGGAAGAAGGAGATCATGAATGGATTTGAATTGAATAAACTAAGGTTTATAGATCGTGTGCAAGAGATACGCGAGATCACTCAGACTCGACAGATTGAACCCAGGGTGAACAGAATCAATCGAGTATTATATACTGAGTATGTTCGGGGTACCATAAAACATAGAATTTGAAACACCATATTTAATATGTCTTTCCACACAATCTTGATGACCGAAACATTAATTTCACCCATTATTGTGTTATAGACATTTGATCCATTCAAAACCGTGTTATTTCCATGCTTTAGGATCGACCAATTTCAATAGTGGAGGTTTTTCACGCATGTTGAAGAGAATGAATAGTGAAATTCGTTTATTATAATTAATTTAAAAATTAAATTATTTAATAACTTAATTTAAAAACAAGATTGACCAAACGTCCATTCCTTATGAATGTTATACTCTTTCTAGGGTAAACCCCCCATTTTGGACACAATGGTGGTCTCAGATTTCTTAAATGAAGAGCCGTTTTTGAGATATTAATGATTAATTATCTTAAAAATGGAATAAATAATTAATTAAAATAAAAAATTTTATTTTTGTGAGCGAGACATCCAAACGTTTGATGTTTACAAATATTATACCGCTCTTAGGGTAAAACATGCATTCTGAACCTATCAGTGGTCTTGTATTTTACATACAACACACATTTTGTTTGTCATATTATTATTTTTAATAAATAATATATTAAATATTATTTCATAAAATTATCTCATGAGAGATGCATCCAAATATATGGAACCTTCGAATGTTATACCCATCCTATGGTAAACACCATATTTCAGACATAACAGTGGTCTTAGATTTCTCAAACAACATTCCATTTTGGATTTATTAAAATATGTTGAATAAAAAGTGTGCTCTTAATATAATCTATTTAATAATTTTATTCCAGCTTGGCTAATCATTTTAGGGTATCAGAATCATACACCAAGTCAGTGTCTAACCCCAAAAATATTAAATTGAATATTCCAAGATGTTAACTGGTAGTTAAGACCTTTAACACAATTATCATAAATTCACTGATAAATCATTTTTTTACACTTGATAAATTAATAATTTAACACAATAAAATATAGGAATACCCAAAAAAAGTAATGGGATGTTACTTGAAATCATCATTAGAAATCATCATTAGAAATTTCCATGTGTTTATATGTGTAATATTAGTTTTAAAAACATGGAATTATAGTGTTATAATGTGGGATTTTAGGGTTAACAACTTTTAAATGGTCCATTGAAAGACTTAGTTTTCATTTAAAAAATTATAGTGTCAAAAACCGGAGGGCCAATGTTAAAATATGGAATCTCTGTGTTAATTTCTGTAAGATTGATGTCAAATACTCTGTAAGCCTCCTTTTAGATGAAAATTTTTTTTATTTGGATTTTTTAATTTGAAATCATTTGGTTATCCATTATTAACATTTTTCTCACCATTATATATTATAGGACATCAATGTTTTATATGATGAATATATGAAAAGTTTTAATGATAACCTGCATGAACTCCTTGAATTTCAAGGTAATTTATTAGCTATAGGATATAATGCTGAAGTAGATAGACTTGATCATGTCTTAGAGGATGAACTAATGGATGATAGAGAGTCGGAGGAGAATACAGAGGAATTTAAAGAGGAAGTGGAGAAGATAGATTGAGATGAAGAGGTGGGGGAAGATGAAGAGGAGGAGAATTTGTTGGTGGAAATAGGAAAAAGTGATGGAAAAGAGGGTTAATCAGTGGAAGTTGATGAGGAAGAAGAAGAGGAATTAGATAAATTTCCATTTGAACCAAGATTGAGTGACCCATCTACTGGTATGGATCTTAAGATTTAACAACAAAAAAGACATGAAAGATGGTCACCTTGTGTGCAATAACATTTTAAAGGAAGATTCAACCTTAAAATGAGGGTTTTTGACTTATGTACCTTGAGAATGAATCCAGGAAGAAAAGGGAAGGAAGATACAATAATATCCAAATTTTGAAGAATGGAACTGTATTGAAATGTATTTCAAATACTTATGGTCTACAGTTTGAATAAAGAGTTATTGTTGACATTTATAATTACCATCTAACTGGTCACGAGTATCATTGTTTGGTCTCTATGGAATGGTTCAACAAAAATTTTAGTATATTCTTCCTTTATGATAATCTATTTTATGATAACTAATATGTTACATATGAATGAAAATGTTTCAATCAAATATGGTGACCATGATTGCACAAACTCTTGTAAATGATGATAAATCATCTAGAACAGTGACTAGACACATATTTGATCCATTATTCATGGAACTAATTTCAGGATTATATTTATATACAAAAAAATTGTATTGTGTTTTATATATCATGATAATCTATTGTTATAGAATAATATTATCTCAAGTAAGGAAGGGTAGAAATTCACCGATGATTTGATTTATTTCATACCTACTATTGTAGAATACATCATAGAATATTTTCAAATTGGTTTTCCAACCCTTTGAGGAATTTTCAATTGGTTTTATAATACAACAACTTAGAGAAAAATAAATTTCATGTTCTAGACTCACTAGGTATTGGTTCCACTGATAAATAATAGAAAAAATTGTCTACATTAATGGAACATAAAATGGACTTCGTCATTACATGGATTTGGGTTAACAAACATAGTTACTGATGTAAAAAAGCAGTAATTTATTATATATGTTGAATTTTATAGAGGGAAACTACCATGAAACCATGTTACAACATATTTCATGATGGGAATTTTTATTTTCCATCTAAATTTGATGTTGTGTATGAATTTTTTCAACTACAACCTAATTGGTAGACTGAATTACCAACTGCTTTATCTTCCAAATAAAATTCTTTGTCTAATAGATTTGATTTTTTAGTAAGGATTGTGGAATTAACTTGACCAGATTCATTAAATAATGGGACAATGTGATGGAGATGAAATAATATACTGATTTATTTATTTTACACCAATTTATATATTTTTCTCTAATATATATATTTTCTTTCATGATATATTTTTAGACCCATCTCCAAAAAATGGTTGAAATACTATGGTTGTTGGTGAACCATTTATACAATACAAGGAGTAATTTTTTTAAAGGATTTTTATATTTAAAAATAGAATTTATTGGGGAAATGTTTATAAAGGAAACTATTATTTATTTTCTATAGTTTGGTTGAATTCGGTGGGATTTCGGTTATATTGTGACTGTGTATTTATTGAATCAATGACATAATCAATCCTAATGTCACTTTTAATTTTTTTTGAACCAATGGAATAATTAACCTAGAGTAGAATTGTGACCGACTTCATTACAATGATTAAGAGTATGTTATGTAAAATTCACTGAGTGTTAGTTGAAATTTCACAAAAATTGAAACAAAACACATGGAGAAGGAGGGTTAAAATATGAAGTCTTGGTGTTAAAATCTAGATAGTTGGTGTTAAAATATATAAATTATGTCACCTAAATTTTTTGAAATGGTTTACATGTTATAATTTGTTACATATTCTTGACTGTATCAATTAATTTATAAACACCAGTGATTATTAATACCTCAACATCATTGTAAGTAACACAAAACTGAAAAAACAAGAATTTTTAAGATCTAAATAGAAGAACTCCAAAAATATATATTTCATTTATTTTCAAATTTATATCATTGTCAGATTTTACATTTCCATGTTTATAAAATAGATTAGGCCACATATTGAATCTTTGATTGAGATTTTTTCCTCTTTTTTTCTTGTGGAAAACTTATTTACAATATGATGAAAAATCATCGATGGATGAATTTTTTTAATCCATTTCATTAGTATAGGTCAATTTATTCAATTGTAAAATAGGTGTTACAATCTAAAAAGTATGTTATGTAAAATTCATGGAGTTTCACAAAACCCAAAAAAACCTAGATATGACGTGTTAAAATCTATAGGATCAATGTTAAAACCTAGAAGGCCAATGGTAAAATCTGTAAATTAATCCATATAAACATGTTTACATGGTTTATATATTATAATGAAATACATCTTCCTAACAGCAATAATTAATTTATAAAAAACTAGTGATTATTCATACTGCAACATCATTGTAAGTAAAGGAAAACCCAAAAAATTGAATTCATGGGATTTAAACACCAGAAATCCACAAAAAACATATTTCATTTGTTTTTAGATTTAAATCATTATCCTCTATATCATTACCTTATTTAAAACCATATTACATATCTTACAGAAAAAAACACCACCCTCTCAAAGTTTTCATATCAACATAGATTGGGATTACTACACCTTTTTCATGTGTGCCCAACTTCTTTGCAAAGAGAACAATGATACAACTTCTTAATTTGAAATTGAGACTGAAAATTATTATGAGATAGTTTACTAGAAGGAAGAGAAGTTTTTGGTGCATGAAAAGAAGTTTTATCTATAAAATCATTATATGAAAATGAATTCAAATGTGGAATATCATTGGTCTCAGCAGGATGTATATCTCTAAGATAAATATTTTTTGGGTGTTAAATAGATAACAATATTTTGCATATTTTTATTGGCTACCACATAATTTTATTATTGTTGCACATTCATGATCATAATTAATCTATCTCATGTTTCTTGCTTTACAATTGAATTCCCAACTGCCAAGTTGAAAAGCGATATCCATATTATTAGTCCGAACTAAGAAAACATTATGTTCATATTTCTCTACTATATATGTTTCAGCCCTAACACATTCACATTCAATTTTTCCTCAACATTGGTATCAACTATATTTCTCCACCTTTTCATGTATTCCTTGGTGGTAAAAAATTTCTTACTCAATTTCTCATGATGTTCATTAATCAACAATAAAATATCATGTCTCCTCTACTTCACAATCTATTCATTGAACAATTAGGATAAATTACTTATTATAAGATATAATCGATGATGTGGATATCAAAACATTTACCACCTATCAACATCACCATCCTTTTCATCCCATAATGAAAATTATAGAAAAAATATTGTCAATTTACTCATTGCAACATCAAAATCACAGTCCAATCGAGAATAATCAATGGCATATAATAATTTCAATGCCCTTTCCTTAGTTCCCTTTCCCATTCATAGAAATATATTTTTTAATTTCAAACCTAAAATTTTATTTCACATGATGGTACCAATATTCATGTGTATCTTCAGAAAATAATAGTCTAATAGCACTTATAATCACATTTTGTTGATCATATACATCAACTAGTTGAATAGAACCTGTAATATATATTATGTTGCTTAAAAACCATATCCTATAATCATATGTTTCACCCCCAAAAATTTAATATTCTAATGGGAAAAGGTTTTCATCTACATAATATATTGATGCTGCCAACATAGTACCTTTATAAGGACCATTGAATTTACACCCATCTAAAAAAACACATGTCAACAACCTAATATGAAACCATTTATGCAACACCCATATGCAATTAATAATGTTTTAAATCTCCATTTTTTAAAGTTACCTAGTTCAATATTGTTTCTGGATTAACTTACATTAGTCTATTGAATATCCAAGGGATTAACATATATGAATTATCTAGAACCCCATATAATCCACCAACTACTTTTTTCCTTGGCTCTTAACAATTAAAAGTACTTATGGGATATACGATCATCTCTATACAAGTCATATTTAATATCATTGGAAGATTTTTTCGCATTTGACTTTACCTCATCACAAATGATAGATTACATTAATGATGCCCCTGATTTTTTACTAATTTATAGTCTATATTGAGTTGAGTTTATATAAGAATTTTGGGAAGTTTTCACACAACAAAATGGAGTGAAATCCCCAAATCAATATGTTGTTAACTTCTACATGAAACTCTTAGCTTTTAATTTGGTTATAATATTTTTTAGATTATTTTTTAAATACTAATAGTAAAAACTATGTACAATGAAATACTTGAAGATTGTCTCCAACAATGATTTGTCTGAATGGAAAAATATATGCAACATCCAACAACAATTCATTCAACTTTGAAGCATTTAACTCTAGGATTGAACATGGAACACTACTAATTGCACAAGGTAGAATTTGAAAATAACTATCATATGATAATTTTTTTTATAAATTCCCTCCAACTAATTCAACCCTACAATTTAAATATCAGATGTAAATGAAAAAATAAGTGAAAAAAATATTAATATAAACAATTTTTACACACAATTACCTTTTTTCTACTTCCACTGTCGACTACAAGCATTCATCTAACCTCAAAATAACGTAGACATGAGAAATAGTTTCATTGAATGTGAATAACTATTAAAATCCTCCATCATCTATAAGGTCTAAAAAATACCATTTTCAAACATTAATGTGTATTTTATATCTAACGATGAAACATCACACTTCAGAATCGATGATGCCAATCTTGATATTTTATCTATTTAAATTTCATCTATCATCACCTTACCCATTGATCTTCCACCTTCATAATGCATTTTTCTTTTTGAATCACTGAAAATTACTCCATAAAAATAAAAATAAAAATAAAAAAACATTTCTTTTTACAAATAATTTGACATCATCTTGTATCAATAAAACTACAAAATTAATGAATATAATATATTTATTCTCATTATCAATTTATATATACATAAATTAACAAAATAAATCACAAACAATATAGGAATCATAGAATTTATAGAAAATATGATTTTAGATACACTAGGTAATAGGAGATGGGCATGATTAATATGTTGTTCTCGAAAGGTGAGATGATGGTTAGAGGAGGGAACTCCAAGGAGAAATACTACTGCCGCACAAAAAGAATGACCATATGATATGAAAGTGGGATGACCTCAAGACAAGAAGATAAGATTGAAGGATGAATGGAGTAACACACTAAGGATGAAAAAATGGGATTAGTTCCAGGGAGGAAGCAGTGAAGAGATAAGTGTAGGAGATGAGTTCATTTCTAGATAAGTATGTGAGAGAATGAAACGGTTGGTTGAGTGCTGGAGAGGATGTAGTAGCGGGAAGAGCGCGTGAGAGAGCTATGGGTGCTGGATGGAATTTGGAATGAGAGGGGGGGGGGGGTTAGTGTATAAAGGTCACTTTGATACCCTACATAATAAAATAATGTCTCCCATTGTAATTTTTTCAATTCATTTTCCTTAACCAAAATTATATATCCCTTTGGCCTATAAGTGTCATTCTCCGTTTTTTAAAACATATAATTGCATACTGGCTAACTGATGTTCCCATATAAAAATCCACGAATCCCATTGGTCATTTAAACTTGGTCCAATATGATCTATTTAAAAAACGTGATGTTTTTAAGTCGAATCCACCTTAACAATGTGGTCTATCCTATGAAACCCACAAACCACAATCCTGTTAAGCACTCTTAATTAGAACCTTTAAACCAAATCATGTGTAGAAAACTTAATATGTAACAATTGAATATTAATTTTAACAATAAATAATTAATATGTGGGTAATGAGGAATTATAAATGAATGGTGTCAAGTAAAATAACTATAAATATTATAATGATATAGATGAATACTAAACTTAAATTTATTATATAGGGATTTTAGATCTGTCTGACCAAGAGAAAATCTGATGTAATAGTTTTTCATCTAAATTTAATTTATATAAGATATGTTTCGCATTATCCATAAATTTTCATTTTAATGGTGTACATATTATATTTGACTCATTTATCATAATTATGTTTTTATTCGTGTTATTTAATATTCTATTTCATATTATCTCTTTCATTATCTAATAAATTATTCGAAAATAAAGTAGTTAGGATTTTCATTGACTCAATCTATTTTCCCTGAGTCATAATTTTTGGGGATAATAGAGAAACCCAAACTTGAGATCACCAAAAATTTACTTCATCAGAATAAGGATACTTAAATCAACCAAAATTTCAATAACATATGTTATACATAGTGGAACATGATCCTTATACACTAAGCCTAGTGTACCCAAACCAATGAATGTGATTACACCCTAAATCATCGCACTAAGTCTACCAACATCCCCCCGCACAATCATATGAGAAACAACAATAAGAAAAAAAAGAACAAAACACATGATTTTATGTGGTTCATAAAATATGTCTTATGTATATGGGAGAACACTACTATATGATTATTACTATTATACAAAAGACACAAGAGTTTATAATACCTATGAATTTACCACCATATAGATCACTAAACATCAAGTCTTCACAATACACATGTAGATGTTGTTCCACATCACTTATATATAGAAGTCTAGCTAGTATTATAGTATCATTATTCTCCAAAAATCTTGGGGTTCCTTCCATTGAACTAAGATTATTTTCAATCACCTATAACATTCCTAAGCTTGACCATTGGATGTAAATAGAAGCACCAACCCTATCCATTCAACTGATTTGGTCACACAAACACCATCTGTTCAAATGACTAGTAATCACCTTTCCAAAATAAGTTTTTTACTTTTGACAAACCATTCACTACCAAAGGATCCACTTCCACTAATTGAAACCTCACGGTCAAATGAATTTATAATTCTTCTCATTCTAGTGAATTCAAAAAGTACTTCAAAAACAATATTTATAACTCCTAAAAATCACCTAGTTTAAGATAGTTTTCAAGTATTTATGGAAAAATCCAACACTTAGGAATGTTCGAACATTCAATATCATTTTACAACATTAAATTCTCCCCACAACTTTCTAGTCACCATATTCTCATTAAGGCACAATGTTTCCTTTGACTTTATTGAAAAAAACCATTGTGCACATTTTAGTCATATTTTTCTTCCTAACTATCTTCTATAGTTATAAATATATATCCTCTAATAACATTAGAATGTAGTATCACTTTATGCTGATAGGTTTATTACTTGAATGGAAGACTGGATTTTGACCATTTTTATAACACTTTGACTATCATAGTAGAGTATCCCCCATTCCAGGTCCTTTATAGGTCTCACCAATGGATGCCTCAACTAAAAAAAATCTTTTCTTGCTTCAATTTCTTACACATATTCAAGTTTCATGGTATAGATTTCAATCCCAAACTATAGCCTTAACATCTATAGGACTGTCGTCCTTCCAAATGTAAACACATAAGCAATTGTACTCTTTAGAGTTTCAAAATTACCAACAAAGGTAGTATATACAAACCCTTGTAATGGTTCAAATAACCCAAAGCATAATATTGTATGTTACAGTCCATTGAGATACCAAATAATCCATTTGGAGAATTCTCAGTTCTCCTTCCTTGGATTTTCCATGTACCGACTAATTAATCCCACAGAATAGGCAATGTATAGGATTGTGAATAAAATTACATACATTAAACTTTTGACTGCTAAAGAAAGATGAAAAATTTTTGTGTATCTTTCATTATCATCTGTTATAAGTTCCTAACACTTTAAATGATTGAATGTTTTGGCCAGCAGAGTTTAAAAATCCATACATTTGGGAATTTGAATCTGCTCGATCACCTACCAAATGTAATCCCTTTAAGGAATAACTATAATTCAAGCTTCCCTATATCTCTTGAAAATTATTCAATGTATTCTCATTGCAGTTTCAAGATATTTCATTTGAAAACGTCCAAACAAATCCCATTTTATCCTCTAAATTCATTGAATATCTGATACCACCAAAAGAATCTCATCAAAATATAAGAGTCGGATGATGAAGAAATCATCCTCAAATACATCCCAATAGAAATAAAGATTATATTTTCTTATCATAAAACCCTTTCATCCACAAATTCTTCAAATTTTGGGTTCCATTTCTTTGGTTCTTGTTTAAAGATATTGAGACTACATTTTAGCTAGCACACCTCATCCTTGTTTTCATTAACCACAAAACTAGTTGGTTTCTTCAAATAAATTTATTCCATAAAATCACTATAAAGGAATATAGTTTTTACATACATTTGATTCAAGTAAAAATCATCAGTATAAAACTTATTGTAACATATTTTTTTCATCTAATTCTTTGGAATATATCTAATAATATTTTCAAATCCAGGTGCTGAGATGGAGTGATAATGCGAGGCATGATGAATTGAAAATCAGAGACTGTCATTGAGTATGGAATGTGGGCTTTACCTGGTGTGTGGAATAATCTTTGTCAATGTAAGAAATTTGATAAAAAGTTATCATATGCACAAATAATAAAATTAATTAATCAATTTATTTATTTTATTATGTGTTGACACAATAACCTAGAATCCTCTATAAAAATACCTTGGATACCAAATCAAAGGGTAATCCATATAACCTTGAGATTGTGGGAGGATACATGGGAGTAGATATTAGTGAACAATAATGGATTTAGATCATGATCAAGTATTGTTTCACTCATAGAGGTTTTGGATCATACCAATGATGTCGAAGTGAAACTGTTCTTCATCAGTGATTGATCCATCATGAGATATGGAATTTTATTTCTATGATTTTTTTACCCCATTGGTTATCCCATGGAAAATGAAAATCAAATAAAACTCTAGATTGATTTTAAAACCATGAGATATTGTGAAAAAAATTTCAAATTAATTTATTCTTTTGATATTTTTCCTTTCATAAAACACTGAATATAGTTTTTTTATACAAAAGTAGTAAGTTTATATTTCATTATATGGAACAACAAGTTAATCTTACACTAAATTAAAAAATTTGATTAACTCTAATTACATGAAACATTATGTTTGGCATGTGTTACACATAATTCCATGTTCATTCAATAGATTGTGTTAAATGCAAGGCCGAGTTTTATAAAACTATAATATTTTGTTAATATTCTTATTAAAATATTATTATTGTTACCAATTAACCATTGGAAATGAATTTATGAATAATATTAACTAAATTGTAAAAATATAATTTACATGTCCATATAAAATGTGTCCTTTGGTTAAAAATGAAAAGTAAAAACTATTTGAAAATAAAGAAATTTATTTTCAAAGAAAACAATTTATCTACGTAAAAACACAATTTTATCACAATAAATTAAACAGAACAATTTTTATGACTTTTTATAATATTTATATGTTATATATCAAATAATTTTCTTACACTCTTCCATTAGATTTGATAGAAATAAGATAAGAAAATATCCAATTATATGATTAAAAAGAGGTATTTTCTAAAAGGTAACTTTACCACCTTTTAATGGAGAACCTGTTTTTAATATAATATTGGACCTGTATAATTTTTGTTGAAAAAATAAAATTCATTTCTCAACAGGAATATCAAAATTTACTTTGGGTGAAATTATAGGATTTTTCCGAGAAGATTCATTTTTTGATGAATAGTGAAAACAATGAATTTTAATTGAAATATGTTTTTTCATCTAATATGTTTATAAATTTAATTTATATTTTAATTAGGTTTTAATGTATATTTATATCCATTTAATATAAATTAATACAATATAGGTCACAGGAATCAATTTCACATTGAAATTTTTAAAAACAATAATTCAAACTTTTGAATATTTTTACCTTAAAAACTCATTACTTTGTCCCATTTATCGTATTATTTTTAAATTAATTTTTTCCACTTCTATGTTTATAATTTGGAAAAATTGATTCCATATTTTTAATCATAATAATTTATAATATCTAAGAAGTTCAACTTAGTTTTGACCAAATTAGTGTCTTGTGTTTTTGGATCGGATGAAATCTCAAGGGATTTTGAAAATTTAACATTGGTGGATGGTCAGTTTTGTAAAAAAATACTTGGAATGAATTTATGAGATTTGGGAAACATAATTTTTTTTAAACTTTTTTATAGGATCAAGGTGTCCCTCATGTGTTTTTTTGAGTTCTATGAGCATCGAGGCATGGAAAACTCATTTTTGTGGATTGGTAAGGGCATACAGTTTGTCTGAAACTGTACCGCCCACTAGTAATAATTGTGTGACACCTGTTGGTGATAATAAGTGATCCACATAGTCTATACACATTTTTTCAAACTGTGTACATAGGCTACAGTACTAGTTCTGTTTAGGTAGTGTGCTTACACTGTTTATTTCATTGTTGGTCAAAACGAGTGGGAGAACCGTGTGGGGTGTGGTTATTAAGCAGTAGGATCTATATGGTTGGCACACGGTTTGTAAAAATATGAGTATAAACCATGAAACTCATTAATAAGTTGAAATTTACATTTTTCTTTTACTATAGTGTTTATTTTCCTCATTTCCCTCTTCTTTATCCTCTGCATCCAATAACTCCTCCATGGGTTCTTCTTCTCCTCACCTAGGGATAGAAAGACCTCCCTCATAGGGACTTTGAATCGAGTGTCTTCAATTGTTTTGTATGAATATATATAAGTATATGAATCCTATTTCTTTCATTTTGCATTAATTTTATCCATCATATTTCTATATTTGTGAGGCATAATTCTCTCTATTTCTAAGTCATTCATATGTTTCTTCGGTTTCTATCAAACTGGAAAAAATAAAACATAGATATTAGATGTGTGATTCACCCATGGTATAAGGTAGGTGTTCGATAGATATTATTTCATGTTTCATTGTTTTTTATAAAAATTTTCTATGTTACATGGTTCAGACATACCCAATGTCACAAAAAAATTATAAATTATGGGTAAATTAAAATGTTTAGATCTCATTATGATTTCTTTAGTCCCCTAATTATATGGTTGAAGGTTATGAACTCAACCCAAACAACCCTTTAGAGGGTTATCTTAATCATTCATGTATAATTATCATGTTTGATTTTGTTAAATCCACCCCTTTTAGTTGTTCATTTTTCTACATATATTAAATAGTGGCGCTTGCTTATATAAAAACCACATTGAGGTTGGTTACTATGATTTGTGTTTGAATTGGATTCCCTAAGTGGAATTAAATTAATTGATTGAATAAATATGTCATGTTTTATAATAAAACCCCTCTTATGAGGTGCACAATGTTTTAAGACAAAAATGATATGTGTATTTGTTTGATGTTTAAATTGGTGACACATTTTTTATGACGGAATTTTTACTTTGTAATTGAAATGTTTAATGGGTTGGGAAATCTTCTTTAGTATGCATGATTTGTGATATGGATTTCCAATATATGTATCCTCTTACCTTGCACCTTATTTATGTTTAATCTTGGTAATATACTTAAAATATTTTGTTATTAAACATTAAAATGAATGAAGTTTTTTCTTATATCTCAAATGATACATCGTTTCCTCTTTATGGAATGTTGAGGACAGTCTCATGAATCGATGAGGATTCATATGCCGAGGGAGATACCAACTATATCTTAGATGGGCCCACTATGTGTGTTTCTTACCTCCATATTGGAGATACAAATTCCTAGGTCAGGACCCTTAGATCAGCTCAATGGCAAGATGGTTACACCATGCCATGAGTGAGACTCAGACCCCCTTATGAGATACCAGGAATAGGCTCATATGGGACATCTTATACTAACATCAATAGTAAAACATGGAAATCTATTTATGGATTCCATAGAAGAAATATTTCATCTTTGACTAATAGTTACACACCTGGTTTTATACTTGGGGTTCCCTTTTAAGGTTCACCATGGATAGGACTAGGATTCTATTTAATTAAACACTAGAGGTGTATTTTTTAACTAAATTCAAGATGTTAGTTAATTAAACTAAGGGTGTGTTCTCTAGGAAAAATCACATGTCTAGTTTTTTTTCATTTCTATTTGATTAAATTATAATTACCCATTATTAAATTCCATCTCATTCACATATGTTTCCTATGGTTTAGAAATTTTTTGGATTAGGACGAAGTAGGTATGGTGGGTCCAAGTTCCCTTGAGGAACCTAAACTTGACATGGATGTTTATTTATTTTCCTTGGATATTAACATTTAAAATAATTTTAAACTATTTAAAAAATAGATTATGATCTAGATACCATTAGTGGTTTCCAACTTAGTATATCTCAAACCATACTTGGGCCACCATTGCAATGGGGTACCCAAGTAGTTCCTCTTGTTCATAGGTACTTGATATTTTTCTTATGATGTGAATTATACCTAGGAGTTAGGATCATGGGACTGATGTGGTACTCATACTCAAAATTATTGAGGAGACTTCCCTCTGGGCCTTTTTATTCTTTTCATCATTCATGTGTTATACCATATCACCAGTTGTTTGTTTCCTTCATTTCTAGGTATCTTCATATGGAAAAGCATGTATGGTTAGTTTTATATTGTTGTTGGGAACATTTATTCAGTTATTATATATGTCTTCTACTTCGTGTCATTACTTTTGTATTGATTCTGTTGTTGTCTGTTATTTAATTTCTAATATACTGATGTGCTACTCTGATCATGCGTTTATAGTCACCCCACCATCGTCTCCTTAGACCCTTGCTGCTATTCGACAACCTATGGAGTGTGGGGAGGCATGCTTAAGGCCATGTGGTGACTGGTCTGACTATTGGTTTTATATTAAGCTAGGTCTAGACATTACAATGTGGCATCAAAGCCTTATTTTCCATTGTGTTACTATTTTGGTCTGGTATACAGGAAAATAAAAATGTGTCAACACATGGTAAATATTTGTACCTAGAAGTGATTAACCCATTTACGGGGAAATGTCTGAGTTTCATGGGATGGTACTGTTATTCATGTTGTTCAATGTTACAATTAATTTTTATTTCACCTTGAGTGATTGGAGTATTTTCTAATGCTTACTGATTTATGAGATTTATAGTATTTTACCCAGGACATGTATGGAAAGGGAGTAGTATTACATGAATCATGATATCCACATAGGAATTTTCATTCCATTAATATACCATTCCATATATATTTCATTGTTGGTCTTTTTTAATTTATTGATGTGACTTTTTCCTTATTTTCTTACCTATTATATTTCATGATATGTGTTTCAATAAAATATTTTTTTCACCTTATTAGGTAATTGATTGTTAAACCTTGTTAAATTATATTTCTTCCACGTTTAATTAGAATGTTTCCATGATTTTAATGCCATTTTTACTTTACATGTTTGTATATAACCTACTGAAGTGTTTAATTAATATGGTTTCCTTGAGTTTTATGGTATTCTTCCATAATTTCTGTGTTATGATTAATATGTAGTTGTTCATCCCTGGACATGTAGTATCCTTCCATGGTTAATAGTTATGTTTCTCTATTTCTATTCCATGTTAAACTGTATATACTGGTTGGGTTTAGCATTTTTAGTTAAATTTTAAAGCGAGCAATTGGTTTTGATGGAAAAACCTAACAAATCAATTATGGAATTTTTAATCCATAAAACATTGGTTATATGGGATAAAATATTTTTGGTTGTTGTTAAATAGGACCTGAATTTTCAATTTGTAAAGTGTATTGGTGTTTTATGAGTTGTAATAGGGTGGATCCATATAATTTAATCATAATAGATGAACTATATATATAAAGTCTCTTTTATAAACATTATACTTGTAAATTTTGTTTTAACCCTAGATTAAATGGTTGTGGTTAGATGGGATCCACCTACAACTTGTAATGTGTATGGGAACATTTTATAGTGAAGGGTGGTAACACCTAAAACTGATCCATCAACTACGATCCTTATAATTATAAAGTGTTGCAAATATAATATCCTTTGAAACATAAATTAATTGGATACCTTATTAAGTATTGTACCCCTATTACATAGGTATGATGACCCTTAGGGCCAAATTTCCTAAATTCACAACTTAACCTAAGAAAGCCAGTCATGGCATGCCATTGTGAGATAGAATTGTACTAACCCAAGTAAGTCAGTCATGGTGCTTGTGCTTGTGAATGAACCCTCTAGGGGTGTTTATAAAACATATATGTTTACAATGTTTGGGTTTCTTTTCATTGAATATAACATAAATTAGTGGGAACCTCAGAGTTCTCCTTTTTTCCTTTTTGTATACCGTAGTGCTAAACCCCTTAGGGTGTACTTATCCTACTTGTTGATGGAAAATTGATGTGCATGTGGCCACCTTTTTGGTTTTACATATAAGTGTAGGGTGGTTTCCTTTTAACCAGACCTCTTTAGTAAATATAAGACTTTGTAAACATCCTTGATATGTTTTTGTATGATGCCTGTGTTAATTAAAATGCCAATTACAACCTAAAGCGTGTTTTCTTCTATAGGTTGTAATTGAAATTTTCTTTAATACACCCAATCATGATAATATATAAGTGAAGTAATGTTGTTTAATTTGGGGTTTATGTGAATAATAACCTAATTATGATGTGATTACAACTAAATGATTATTGATTAAAAGGAATTTTAATATAACATTCATATTTTTTCTTGTGGCCTTAGATAAATAGAGAACCATCTCATGTTGTCTTATGACCGGTACCTGATTTTTTTGAAACTGATCCTTTAAAATGTTTGAGTTTGGGGATAAATAAATAAACTATCTCAATGAAACTTTAATGTTTTTTTTCTATTTAACCCATGTGTAAGGGAAGTTTAAATCCATCCATGTGTTTACTTGAAATGGAGATGTGAACATTTTTTGTTGGCCTCTTCTCTAAAATATTGGTCCTAAAAGATAGCCCCTTAACCCCTGTTTTTTTCTCTAGTGTGAACTTTGTTTGGGTTAATGCTTTCCATTTTTATAAGGGGGCTAGCCCGAGGTAGGTTGTTCCCTCATAACATAAACTATTAATCATGATTGTGAACCATTTCTGATGTGTGGTACTATTCGAGTGTCATTGTCCCATGTAGGGATATAGGATTACAAAATGATACCCTTGTTTTATAGGTGGTAGTGCATTTTTTGACCTTTTTCACAAGGGTGACAATTATGAAATTCTCAGTTCTATATGGCTATACAAGCCAAGGTAATGGGAAAATTCATAGTAGGTCATGTGAAACTCTTCTTCTTTTTTAATATTGGATAACTCGTGAGGTATTCATATTGTTCTATTCTCATTCGAAGTAATACGAATCTAGGTTAGTTATTTTATAGTACCTCATATAATTGAATGCATATGGTTGTTACGCCTATGGATAGTTTCATGGATGTACTATTTTTTGGTGAACCCCTAGGTAGTATGAATTAATACATGCGGAACCCATCAAGTGCTAGAATATTTGAATGAACCATAAGAGTTTGGGGGTACCTGTTTAAGCCTTGAGTTCTAATTCTTCATTCACAGGTCACCTCCATGGTATGGTAACCTAGCTATGAGATGTTGATTTATCCTAGTGCATGGGATTAAAACCTATGGAGGATTAGGTACCGACACACTGATCAGTTTGGTTGGGATTTTATGCTTTATTTCTCATTTTATAGTGCCTGTGGGCATACCTTGGGAGGATTTCTACATGTATGCCTAGGGTAAATTCATTATAGTGCACTTGTAAGTGTATAGTCTACCTCCATTTTTGTTTAACGATCTCTAAAGCATGTTTTGAGATCCCTTTCTTTGTAAATAAATGTTAAGGACACTACTAAGGTGGGGATAATCACTTCAATTCTAGTTTAACATGTCCTTCTTGGAAGAGGGAGCACAACCATGGAAAGACAATTTATAAATTGTTGGTCTTGTTTAAAATTACCTTCTGTTTGGAATCTCTTATCTTAAGTCAGTGATTGCGTAATAGCACAATGATGTCATAGTTGGTGGGGTATGAAACCTTTGAAAATTCCATTAGTTAGGGATGGACTCTAGTGGTTATGTTTGAGTTGCCATGGAATGCCTCTGGTGGTGAAGGTATCATGGTCAGGTCGGTGATGCATCATCAAGTGAAGATGAACCTTCTCTAAAAGAAGGCTCCCAATGATGGTTCAATTATTCTTCATTTCTGTAGCTGTGAAGACTGGTTTGAAATCACACCAATCACTTCACCCCCTTAGTAGTAGGAGTGTCTCATGTCCTTTTTTTGGAATTGTTCAAATAATCTTGGTGTACTCTAAAATAAATGAGTATCATATACCCAATATTTACATCTTCTGTGTACATTTTGAGTGTGTCGGTTATACACCTCACAAAATTTTATAAGCCATCAGGATCATAGTGTGGTCTTTATCAGAGTGTGATTTAGATGTGGGGTTATTCTTATAGGCTCAGATAGCCCTGAGTGATATCTATGTTCCCAAGTAGGAATGGTATGGTCCAACTCATGGACAACAACCATTTTCCTCTTGACTTGAATTCTAGGATATTGATACTTTGTAATTTGTCAATGTTCTTTTTGTAGGACGTTCATCTTTGTACCGACATACCTCTTGTAAACACCGAATGTGGTTTCCCCAAGATGAGCTCCTTGAACTCTAATTGATGATTTTTACGTACCCAAGGGTTTATTTTGGATCGGAAAGAGGTTTTTAGCCATGAAAATCCAAATGTTTCGAATAAAGTAATGTTCTAATATTCATGCCAAGGAATGATGTTTTAAATGGACTTTTTGACTTGAGATGTCGCCAGAAGATGGTTAAAAACATCAGTGGACATGGTTAGAGAATTAGTAAGGTTATTTAATATAAAGGAATTTGGTCTAGATTTTGAAATTCACTATCTTCCTAAGTCAGGTGCCTCAAGGGTAGTTGACCAGTGGTGGTGCTACATGATACCTCTCTCTATTATCATATACGGTCGGTGAGGAACTACTAAATAGAATGTTATCAGGTAAGACGAGTGAAATTTAAGTGTCATTTTCATATTTTCATGGAATAGTAGGTATAATTAGTATAAATGAGGTCATTTTGGAATCCAACCTATAATAAGATCATGTTACATGCTATGAGAATCATTGGGATCCTATATGCATGTATTGAAATACAATTCTAACAGTAGAGATACCATGATTCAAAATTGTTCCGTAAGTTCCATAACCTTTTTTTGAAGATGATAAATGTGTGATCATTTCTAGGGTAAGATATAATAGGGTAGGAATTGTCTCAGTGTTTTAGTTCAGAAGGATAAGTATTTTTTTGAGCTTCCGTGACTTATGTGTCATGTGTTAAGGTGATTCTTAGAGGTGAGTTGGGAATTATGAACGCAACATGACATTTTGAATGTGACTTCTCAACCAGATTAGGTCAAGTGATGTTATCTTTATATTCCTAAAGGATTGTTGAAAATGAAAAGATCTAGGGTGGGGAGATTTTGACATCCTGTATTTTAATTCTAGCTGAAATTTCAATGGATTTTGATATTTTATCATTAGTAGAGGGTATATTTTTTAAATAAACCTTCAGGATTGATTTATGAGAGTTGGAACACTTAAATTTGTTTTTCATACTTAGTTAAAGGGTCAGGGGGTACGTCATGAATTTCTTTGAGTTTTGGGAGTGTATTCCCCCATAAAACTCATGTTTGGTGGAATAGAAAGGGTACATAGTTTGTCTGAAACTGTGTGGACCACCAATGAAAATAGTGTGACACCTATAGGTGAGAAGAAGTGATCCATATGGGCTACACAAATTCTTCCTAACCGTGTTTTTATCCCCCACACATAGTGCCATTTAGGCATTGTTTGTGAACTTTTCATCACACATTTGGCCCAGGGTTGGAAAAACTGCAAGGGACAATCATGAAGGGTGTGGTTCTTAACAAGTAGAAGCTGCATAGTTAGCACATGATTTGGAAAACTTTACAAACCAAACCGTGAGACACATTAATGATTTGAAATTAAAATTTTCCCCTACTGTGTTATTTATTTTTCCTCTTTCTATTATTCCTCCTCCATGCATAGAATCTCCTCCATGGGTAATGTAGATTTCTCCCTCATATGGCCTCTGAATCGAGCACCATCAAGTGCATTGGAAGTGTCTCGAAAATTCTACTACTCATCTTTTTTTCTCTCATCATTAATTTTCTCCCTCTAGGTGCTATTTTTGTGATACCTAATTCATCATATTTTCAGGGTGTTCATCTATTTCTTCAATTTCTCTTGAACCGAACCGAATCAAACCTCCATATTGGACATGTGAGTAATCGATGGTATAAGGTAGGTGGTCTATTTATATTTCATCAATATTATTCATTTTTTTTAAACAAATTCCCCATTCCGTGTTCCAGAATTACCAAATGTATCATATAAATTATAAAGAGGGTTAAATTAAATTAATTGGATCACCCAATGGTGCCTTTATACCCCTCCTTATATGGTTGGAGGTTATGACCTCAACCTTAATATCTTTTAGGAGGGTTCACTAAATCGTTTATGTTTAATTATCATGTTTTATTTTGTTAGATCCACCCCTTTTGGGTGCGACATTTATACATAAATTAAATGGTGATGCTCTATTATATAAAAACTACATTGAGGTGGGTATTTATGATTTCTATTTGAATTAGATTTACTAAGTGGAATTAACTAATTTCTTGAAAAGTTTTCTCCTTTTTTTCTCATAAAACAGTTATGTTGAGGTGCGTTGTCTTCTAAGCTAAAAACTATACACTTAATTATTCAATGTTTGGATTGGTGACATGTTTTGTACATGGGAATTGTTTACTCTATAATTGAAATGTTAAATGGGATTGGCCCTCTCCTTTAATATGAATCACTTGTGATATGGATTTCCAATATACATAGCATCCTACCTTACACCTTGTTTATTTTTAAGCTTAGTTATATATCTAGACTCTATTGTGATTAAAAGTAAAAAGGAATGAATATTTTGATTACTCCTTCAGCGATACCATATTTCCTATTTATGGAATGCTAAGTACAGTCTTATTAATCGATGTTTCATCATACATCATGGTTGATACCTACTATATATTGGATGGGCTCACCATGCATGTTTCTTACCTCCATATATGTGATACCGATTACCAGGGGAGCACTCATGGATAGGCTCAGTGGAAACATGGTTACACCATGATATGAGTGAGACTCAGACACCCTTTATGAGATATTAGTTACATGATCAGAGGGAACATGTCATAATTACACTGAGATTGACACTTATAATTTCATTTATTTATTCCATGGATGGACTCCTTCAACTTTGACTAATAGTTACGCTCCCGGTGTGATATTTGGGGTTTCATTTTAATTTTCTCCATCAATAGGCCTAGGATGTTGTTTAATTAAACACTATAGATTCATATTTTAACTAAATAAAAGATGTTAATTAATGGATCAAAGGTCGTATATTCTAGGACAAATAACATGTCTAGTTTCGGTGCATGTTTAGCTGCTTAAATTATGTTGACCCATTATAAAATTACATTCCATTCACATAGGTTTCCTATGGTTTATACATTTCTGGATTTGGCCAAAGAAGGTATGGTTGGGCCATGTGCTCCTGAGGAATCTGAGCCCGACTTGGTTGTTTAATTATTTCACATTGATTATTTACATTTGAAATACATACACACTACTCATTTTATATACATAAACTACATTATTTTCTTGACACCATTAGTGGGGGACTATGGAGTATATCTCACACTATTCTCGGGCCTCCATTACACTAGGGTACCTGAGTAGATCATCTTGTTCATAGGTTCTTAATATTTTTCTTTTACTTTGCATTGTACATGGAAGTTAGGAGTATGATACTGAGATTTTCCTAAGGATTCTTAAGGAGATCTCCCTATGGCATTTTTATTCCTTTCTTTGTTCGTATATTATATCAAATATCATGTTGTATGTTTCCTTATTTTTCAGGTAGATTCACATGGACATGCATTAATGGTTAGTTTTATATTGGACATGGAAACATTTACTTAGTTATTATATTTATCATTAACTACTTTTCTTTTATTTATTACTACTTCCTCTGTTATCTGCTATTTATTTTCAGATATAACACTCTACTACTCCAATCATGAGGGTATAGTCTTACCACCACCACCTCCTTACATCCTTACTGCTAGTCGGTAGCCTCTGGAATACAGGAAGGTGTACTTGAGGCCATGTGGTGAGCAATTATACTATTTGTTTTATTTTCAGTCAGGGAGGGGTGTTACAACCAAAAATATTAGTGAAAGTAATTGAAATTAACTATAGTGATTAAGGTAAAAGTGATCTTAATTAATGGATAAACTTAGAATATAAGATGTAAAAAAGGACCCTAAACATAAATAAAAAATATTTTCTGGACATATGTTGACCATATCCCTTATTAGATCAAATTTTATGAGTTATTGGGATAATATGCCATGAAAGTGACGAATATAATAATTTGAGTAAGTAAAAAAGACAAAAAGGAACATTCCTTACCTATATCATTTAAAAATCCCTGAGATATGGAAAAACCACATTTGGTCAATTGTACACATTATTTTGAAAGGTAAGGTATCTGTTGTCCTCATATTAATTTAAATTTAATTTTTAGAGATGAATTATTTAGATTAACTGCTTATGAAATGGAAAATGCTGTAAATATTTAGTTAGTAATTAACTAAAATAAATGATAATTAAAATATTAAAAGTGAAGTAAAATAACTGAATTATTGTAATTGATTTTTTAAGATGAATATATCATGTTAAGTAGGTGTGAAATTAAATATATTCAAATTCCATATTTTTCTTTATATTTTTGAATTTAAATTCTGTAAATAAATTCAAAATTGACATTATTGTTATTTTAATAAATGATATATTATTAAAAGATTTAAAATTTACTAAAAATCCTATATTCAGTCTAATGATTTTTAAATTTTAAAAAGTAAAAAATTTGGTCTATTTATGTACCAATTTATCATTTACAATGAAAAAATTGACTATTAAATAGTAAAAACATTGTCAATACGGTTTGGGTTAAGGTAGTGTTTTTTGCGTGTTACAAGCGCTTGTTTTAAAATTAATTTTCAACTCACATGATATTAATTTTTTTTTTAAAATTAGTTACCATTTTTTTAATTTAGTGGTTATAAATTTTTTAATAAATATCACTTTAATTTAGTCTTAATGGTTAAATTACATAGGTTAGAAAACTGTTTACATTAATAAAAATTAAAATGATAAAAGTGGGGAAGCTTATAAGTCAAGGAACAAATTATAAAAATGCACTAATATTTATTTTTTGGAGGTTTATATTGACCATAATTACTCATAAATCCATTTTTGTCAATTTTTTATTCACATTATGTAAGGGAGACCTCCCAATAGTGTTTACCTTTTGATATTTACAAGAATCTCAGCCCTCCGCCTCTATAAAAAGTCATTCACTCTTCCCCTTCTTCGTACATCTAAATCCAATTTGGCTCTCACATGTCCTACCCAAATATTCTACCAAAATCCCTACCTAAATATTTTAGAAATAACTTTGGGTATAAATAAAATCAAGGAATCCCTTTGGTGGAAACCAAATGGAGTTACCCAAAGAAGAGGTAACATCCTTCCACAATCACTTTCGTTTTATTTCTTTATCCACCCCTAAATTATTATTATTATATTATTATATAATAAAATCAGTATCATTAATATAACAAGATGTTTTTATGTTATGGTTTTTACCTATAATCACACACACTTCCATAAAATGGGATACATAGTCATCATTCATGTGTATGGTGGACTAACACCTTAGGAACTGATGTTGTTCGTTCTTCTATTGTCACCTTTAAAGGTTATGAATAACGATTGAATTTATATTTCTATATGATATATATGATATATATGATTGGTTTATTTTTCTATTATTAATATATAGAATATAACTTCATGCTTTCTATTTTTTGTAAATATGATAACTTTGTTTGTGGACATGTGGACTATTGCCTCCTCAAAGAGATTTAATTTGTTTACACATTATGTGGAATGTATTAAGAACAAGTTTAGTTAATTTATATGATATATATGACAAAAAAATTCTCTTATAAATATCATTTACACACATATATATATATATATTATTTATTTTTCATTCATAAAAAATATGTCTAAAAATGGAAACAACGTTCCTTTGTATGTATGACACACCGTCTCTATAAATGGGGTATTTAATTTATTATTTACATATTTTACTGATTATTATAAATATAGATATAATAAATATATATGATATTTATACCATGGTTTACATTCTGTAAATAAGTAAACCATTATCTAATTAAGAGTCTAAAAAATAACTAGTCAAATCATGTTGGAAAAACAATGTGGTTATTAACCAGAACATAACCTAAATATGGAATTGTTAATAAACAGGTAATATAAGGACATAATAAAATAATATATTGTATGATATATAAGAATATGGTTTTTTTGGTTGATTTATAATAAACTTATATTTAGTATACATGAGTTTTGAATATGTACAAATAAAGTCAAGACATAAGGTAAGGGTTTTCTCATCTTAGTTTTATTTATGTGAGAGTTATGCATTATTCACCACTCATATATTTTGTGTGGTGCATATAATTCCCATGAAATTATTATATTATTTTTATAATTAAATTTATGTGTATTTAAATATTCATTTAATTATCTCTATTTTATGGGGTTTACGATTCAAAATTGACCAAAATGGTAAAGTATTTTTGTCTCAATTTACCTTATTTGAGATAAATTCCATGTCATGAACCTATATTCTTCTATGAGATGTATATAATACCATTTTACATTTAATATCATGAATATAATTATATTAATTATATTTTAATCTTCATTTAATTTTATTATTTCATGGGGATAATGATTAAATGTTACCAAAGTGGTAACATTTTAATACTACAATCTCACTAGTTATCAGGATTGTTTTTTATTATACTTCCCTGGATGAAATATATTGATCCATATCTCAATAATTATAATTAATTTTCCACTCCTATATTTATTAATGATATCTTAAATTAATGGTACTATTTTTCCACTCTTGGGCACTTAGGATAATTAATAACATGTTTTAATGAAAATCTGACGTTATCCCAATCTTTGGTCAGAAACCTCTGTTCTTTCAAAACCATGTTTTCTAATTTTTTTCATGATTTATTTATATGTTTTCAAATTATCTTCAAAGAAAATTCTTTTCAAATTTTTTTCAATATTTCTTTATAAGTTTTTAAATTATTTTCAAATGGTTTTCAAAACGTTTTCAAGCTTTTGTAATAAGTTTTCAAAGTATTTTTAAATAAAAAGGATTTAAAAAGGATTTAATGATTAATTTATTAGATTTAAAGGTATTTTCAAATAAAAAGGTTAAAAAATTTTAGTCATTTTTTGTATGTTTTCAAAGAAAAAAGGGTTTTTTTCAATCTTACTGAATACGTTTTCAAATTAAATAGTTTTCAAAATGTTTTCAATCTTCATTTATAAGTTTTCAAGGAAAAAGTTGTTCAAAATATTTACAAGATTCATTTATAAGATCTCAATGAAAATGTTTTTTAAATATTTTCTACCATCCTTTATAAGAATTCAATAAGAAGTGATTTTAAAATTATTTCTATCTTTATTTATATGTTTTCAAGGTTATTTTTAATAAAAATAGTTTTTAAAAGGTTTTATGTTTTAAAAATTATTTTTCAATGAAGAAATGATATTTTCATCAAGGAATTTTTATAAAATATATTTCTAAATTATTTTCCATTTAAGATGACATCCATTTATGTTACTCGTTCCTTTATGGGGATATCATCCAAGGGTATAATTCATAATATTTCCTTGAATGGTTTGGGTTTTGATGGCATTATGTTTTTGAAATTCATTTCTCTTCCTTGAGTTATATTCTTTATGGAACTTGTTTCTCATTAACAGGTCATTTGATTATGGATAAGATTACTGTTTAATGGGATATATTATTATGATACCCTCTTCCTTTCATGGTTAATGATTTTGATGAAATCATTATGAAACCTTCATATTTTTTATAGGTTATGATATGATGAAATATTTATGATACCCATTTCATTTCAGTGGTTATGATATTATTTCTCATGATCTTGTGTAACATGTATTTATGATTTAGTAATGATATGGTTGGGAACTATATCTAACTCTAATTTATTGGGTAAATATTCATATCTCATCAGATGGACATTATTGGAACAAGGAGGAAATTTAGTTCAATAAAGTACTGTGTCCACTAAGATTATCATGGGAGTGAACCTTGACTACTGAGAAGGTCATGGGAGTGAACCATGAATCCAAGATGGTTTATGGAGTGAAACCATTCCACTTATATTACATCAGAATTAATCCTTTACTACTATGGAAATATTTTTATATGCATATGTGTCTTACACAATTCTATTTCTTATTCCAAGCCCACCACCTGGTCGTCCCGGTCATATTTACGTCGGTTCGTCCATCAGTGGACCCCTCCAGGGTTCACGCTTGCGTTGATTCACCTATGAATCTGCCCCTGTGGAAGACTGCCCGTGTGTATCTCCACGGTGCCTCCCCACAGCCCCCCTTTTCCATTTCCCCTTTTATCGTCCAGCATGACGTGAAACTGTGATCCACCCGGCCGTTCCATCCCCCTCTGTGCGAGGTGGTTCGGTTCAATCCTCCGCCCGGCGGCCTAGACCTCTTCGTGAGTCGGCTTGCCGACGTCCAGCATGACGTTAAACTGTATGCCCGAACTACGTTGACTTTGATCCGTGTTAACGCGCGGTACGTAGGAAGCCCCTCTGGGGTCCAAGCTCTTCACTTCATCATCCATCCTGATCCTTACCCGGGCCGCCACATCCCGGTGGGGTCATGCCACTTCACTCCACTCCACATCATTTGGGAAGCCGCCCATGTGCTGGCCCCAGCGTCGGAGGTTCCCCGCAAGGGGTTCTGTCATCTGATCCGCTTTTCGTGTTGATCGGTCCGATGCCGTCCCCGCTGGACGTTAAACTCGCGGCATACCCCGTGTTAAACATGGGAAGCTGAGGAAAACCTCAGGTGACACAGTTCCCCGCACCTAGTACGGGATGCCTCAGGCCATCATGCCTTCGAGAAGCCCTATTAGGGACGGAAGACAGATGTGCAGAGCCGCAGTGTTACGACATGCCCCCAGCACCCAGAGCCACCCGGCCTTCTCACCGCAGGTTGCTGCCCCGCCCAGACTCCTTGGAGCGTCCGGGCGGAAGCAGCGTAATTAACCGGTGTCCATGAAGATATGGCGCCGGGAACGAGATTCACGAACATTCTTAAGTCTATGAGGGAGACCCGGATTAGGCGACGAGTTCCAAGGAGACGTCCAAGGAAGGAGGAGCCGACATCCCATCATCCCAGTTTCGATCAAGGAGCAGACGCCCCTGAATAAGGGACGAATGCCGCCCGCCCTTGGAAAGCGGGACTGCGGGACCACAAGCCGCGCGCCCATCCCCTCGGGTTGACGGGTGCACGCGCGAACGCGTCCTGGCGGAACAGCGTAACCCGACGCACATCCGCACCGAAACAGAAAAATGGTGAACCCGACGTGAATCTCTTCTCCTCAATACGAAGACCGATGGCTTTCAGAGGTGTTGGAAGACCGGCGTGTTGCCCGGCCAAGCATTCAGTCTTACCCGCCAGGGGCTGGGGAAGTGAAATCGGGCACTCCGTCTCGCAACGTCGAGGGCCTGGGTTCCCCCCACGGAAGGCGTCGTGGCGCTAATGGTTGGTTGTCGATTCCTTTTTCCTGTCAGTATTAATGGGTCATTCTCCCTGCTTTCAGAAATCAGGTCGCCCGATCCAGTGCCCGATCGCCACCCGCCCACTGGCGCAGGGACAGGGGAAACACCGACGCGGCTACTCCGCGCGGTCCCGCCCGTTCCGCAGCCGTCCCAGCAGCCGCAATTGCGGGACGACCACGCCCTCTCTCCCCCTCGGAGGTCATCCAGAGAAGGGTGATCAACACCCTGGTGCGGAGATACGAGGAAGATGGAGTCATCCCCACTAGGGAAATGGCTCGCCTAGACCTTGAGGAGGCTGCGCCTCGCCACCACCGCCGCCCCCGAGGGCCGCGCAGGGAGGCACCGCTGCCTACCTCAACGTCCAACCGCTTCGGGAGCTTATCCCCGGAGCGCTCTGACAGTTCCCTTCCCTACGCGGATGAGGTGGAAGAGGCCCGGGATCACCCTATCCGGGATTCGCTCCAGGGATCTTCGGTAAGGACTCCCGCCAGGCCACGGCGACACCGCCGCCAGGCCTCTCCAGTCGAAGAGCGGGCTCTCCACCTGCCCGCGCCGCTCATCCCGGCTCGTCTGTCTCGACGCCAACGTCGGGCACGAGCGGAAGAGGATGCCCACCTTGGGGCTCTGGCAACAGCGGCCGCATTGGCCCAAGCCACTGCTGGCTCCAGTCGCCAGGCCTCTGCGCATCCTGAGCGGGGGAACTCCTATGCCCGACCTGGATCGAGGCCCCGACCGCCCCAAAGGCAGGTTGGGTCGACTCTCCCGGTTGCTGGCACTGGCAGTAGCCACCGCGGACCACCTCGCGGTAGCGCTATTCACCGGCAGGATCTACTCTGTGTGGCCGATCCAGGAGGCATGGGTCATCCCACCTTCCGATCCCGGCCCGGAGTCCTGCCCGGAATCATCTCTCCCCGCGTCCCCTTCGATATCTGTCCCGGTGCCCTTCGCACCTCGGTTCTCAGTCCTCTCGGCCCCAGCACCAGTGCGGCCGGAGGACGCCAGGACAGAGATCAGCCCTGCCCCGAAGAACCACCCAGGGGCAGGAAGGCAAGGCGTCGACGCCGAGGGAAGAATGTTGCGGAGTTCCGGACAGAGATCCGACCGGTTTGCTTCTCTGACTCAGAGGCGGAGTACGATTCGGCGACAGAGCCCCTTCCCCAATCCCGCCAGTCAAGGGCAGGGATAGGAATGCGGCACGTCAGCCTCGTGCTCCCCGAGAGCGAGATCGATGTGATCCCCGCGTCTCTCCGAAAGTATATCCGGAGTAACGAGGGCCTGGTAGACCCCCAGGGATCAAACTTGCGGTTGGTACCGGCCCCTCCGGAAGTGCCTTCCGTCTCGGTCGGAGAAGCCGGAGACTTTTTCTGGGGACCGACGGTCGAACCACGATCTGGTGCGCCCTCGGCGAGCACCGATGCTACGGCAGGATGTTCGCTCGCCGGCCCGTCCTATCGTGATGTGGTAGCCAGGCCACCGCCACCCTCAGGGGGAGGTCCGGGATATGGAGGCCAATCGGCCTGCTCGCCGTATTCACCGCCGGCCAGCCCGTCGGCCCGGCGGCCCGCCTCGGCACCACTACCAGTTCCTCGTCCGTTCCCAGCCATTGAAGAGGACCAAGGAGATCTGAGTCCCGAGTTTGAGTCGTGGAGCTTCTGGACCGTCCTTGCAGAGGGCCACTTCCCTGAGAAGTTTTGGCCAGTCGCAGGACTGGGCTTTGATGCACCCGAATCGCTCACCCCGGATGAGTTCGAGTGCTTCCGCCGAACTCTCCGGGAGACTCACTCCCGTCTTCATTGCCTACAAATGCCATACCCCGGGAGTCAAGCGCACCTGGAGGATATTGGTGAGCAGTGCCGTCAAATTGACCTGGCCATGCTCCCCGCGGTTCGGCACCCCGGGTCATTTGGGCACCACGAGGCCCTCCAACAACGATGCGTTGAGTGTTTTCAAGTACTCCGCAAAGTTATCGAGGAAGCCACTCCCCACGTGTATATCCGTGGATGGGGGCAGTACGCTGCCCTACGCTTCAGTGTGATCCGCCGACAGCCCGATTCGCTGGGTGGCCCTGAGGGTATATCCCCAGGGACAGGAACGGTCAATATGGCTGACCTGTCGGGAGAGGGGAACGACTTGGAACTTCTCGACGGGGGCTTCCCCCCCGAAGACAAGCCGTCGTCAGATCCATCAGTGAGAGTTACTCGTCATCAGAGAAACCTCCTGGGGATCCCCGCACCCACTGAAGCACTGACGTTGAGCCGGAACGTCAGCAAAGGAAAAGAGCACAGCGAGGCTATAAGGCCCGCCGACCCATCTGCCTCCATGCAGAGGGCAGAGGAGGATCCCGAGAAGGCTACGCTACGTCAGCAGCTCGCCGAACAGAAGAGGCTGGTTGACCAGCTCCTCGCCGAGCGCGCTGCAGAACGGCGGCCTGACTATGGTGATCCTAGGCCAGGACAGCAGGGACCGGAACAACCGCTCCTTGATGAGACTCTCCCGGGCAACCGTGATCATGCCGTGTTCGCCGACAGGAGAGAGGCCATTGCCTATGGCAAGAGGGCGCGGTATGTTTCGCCACACCCTCCCGAGCGGCGGGACTACTTGAGGGACCCCGCTCGGATTCCTCCCGCTGCCCCAAGGGCCGCTCCGCCAGCCATCCCACGAGCTGCCGAGTTCGACGACCCGGTCGACGACCCGGTTGAAGGGCCGTGCAATGCGCTCGTGGTTAGAGATCCTCGCCAGGACTGGAACCCATGTCCGGACGATCCGATGGCGGCGCTCATTGCCCGCTTGGAAGCCTTGGAGACTCGGCAGGTGGCGATCCCACCGGACGGCAAGCCCTACCCAGCATGGGTGGATGACATGCCGGCGCCTCCGGGATTCGGGAATCCCACTTTCGCCCCCTTCAATGGGACTGGAGATCCGCCACAGCATTTGGCCCACTTCAACTCGAGGTGCGGGCCTATGTTGGGGACTCCGGCGCAGCAGGAGGCCGCTAAGCTTCGCTGCTTTGTCCAGACACTGGAAGGGCCAGCATTTGTCTGGTACAGCCAGCTTCCCGTCGGGTCGATAACTAGCTGGGAGGACCTTCGTAGACAATTCCTCTACCAGTTCAGTTCCACGACCCGGAAGACGAGTATCGCAGACCTCTTCAAGTGCAAGCAGAGGCCTGATGAGCGAGTCGCGGACTTCGTCGCCCGATGGAAGGGTCTCACGTATTCCCTTGACATGCCATTGACTCAAGAGCAGTTGCTGACAATGTGCGTCGGGAACGTCAAGACCGAGCTGGTCCCTTCCCTGATCACTCAGAATTACCCCGGAGGGTTCAGGGACTTCTCAGACAAAGCTCAACGTCTTGAGGAAGCCCTGCAACAGGCCAGCCAGGCACACCCGCTGCCTCCTATGATTCCTGCAAGGAGAGTCAGCAGGGCTGAGCCCGCTGCTGTGGCCCAGATAGAGGCTCCCAGGCCGTTGGAGCTGCTGCCGGTGAGGCCAGCTCCACCGCCTCACAGGAATCCGCCTCCACGGGCTCAGTTCCCGGCCCAGCAGCGGCAGCCTCAGAACCGGCCGGCCCCTCCGCGTAATGTACCGCCACAACCCAGGCGAGATAATCAGGGTCCACCTCCTCGGCAGGCCCCTCCAGCCCCTCGTCAAGACCGCGCTCCCAGGGGCCCGCGACACCTGACGTACTCATTCCATGAGGATCAGGTCCCCGGTTATTTCCGGAGCGCCCTGGAGCAGAGGATTGTGCGACTGCCTGAGTGTTGGAAGCCAGAGGAGGCACATCTCACGGATAACCCCCGCTACTGCCCTTACCATCGAGCCCTGGGACACACCATCCAGCGGTGCTATGTGTTCAAGGACTGGCTCCAAGACCAGATTAACAACAATGTAATCAGGTTGGGCCCAGCTCCAGCACAAGTGGCGGGCGTATTCGTGGGATCAGATGACGATAGTGGCAACGAGGACGAATGGCAGCTGGTCTCCGACCGCGGGTCCCAGAAGTATAATAACTGGATGGCCCGCAAGACGACCATTCGCGCCCGGGGAATCATCCGTGCGCGCTTGAATCAGCCTGAGCCCCCAGAATCTGCGGGTGCTGCTTCGGCGTCGTCGTCCCAGCCTGCCTCTTCCAAAAAGAGCAAACGGCGGCAGCGCAAGAAGGAAGAGCGCGCCCCGCCAGTTCCGCCACTATCCCGTACTCTCGGCGATTTCATGCCCCCGGAGATGGGGGTCCCTCCTCGGATCCGCCCGGTGGTGGATGATTCGTCCGATGAAAGTGTTGGGTACGCTTCGGTTAATACCGTCGAGCTGGTAAATCCCTTTTCGGTTCCCGACATTGAAGAACACCAGGTGGACCTCCCTAGTGTCCCCGGTCGTCGCCACCGTCGGAAGAACCGCAGCAGCAGGAGTCGCCGGGGCACAGCCGTCGGTACCTCCGGCCAGGCCGTGCACGCCACTGAGACTAGGCAGCAGGCTCAAGATCGAGCTCAACGTGCGCAGGCTCCCCATCCGGGGATGACGGATTCGCCTCCGCCACTGTTTGTGGTGTGGGACCAGGCAGAACCGCCTCAGCCGCGTCGCGACCAGCTCCGCCCTGCCACAAGTCCATCCCGGCCCCCTGACTCCAGTACGGTGACCATTTCCCGGACTGCGACCAGTGAACAGCGAGATGCGCCAAGTACCAGTCGGCCGCCGATCCAACCGGCAAGGCCCGTCATGCCACCAACCGCAGAGCAACCTCCTGCAACCAGGAACTCGCGCTTGGCCAAAAAGTATGATGTCCTGAAGCACTTGGCCGACATCCCAGCAAGGCTCTCCATCCTTGAGGCTCTGCGCATGTCATCTGAGATGCGCGAGGCACTCGCTGAAGCCCTGAAGAGCCCCCTCTAGTTTGAGACAGAGGTTGCGGCTGCAGAGGCCTTTCACGCCGAAACGATCGAGGACGCCGAATGTCAGGCAGTTATCTCGTTCTCTGGTAAGGATGAAGACCCTCCTATACAGGGACACATTCGTCCGCTGTATGTCACTGGCCAGTTCAACGGCCTTGAAGTCCGGCGTTGTCTTGTCGACACGGGGTCCGGGATTAACCTGATTCCAACTCGGACGCTCCGGAGATTGGGGTTGTCTGAGGATGACTTGATTCCCTCCGACCTCAGGATCCAGGGGTACGACCGCACCGAGCAAACCCCGGTCGGCAAGATACATTTGAAGACCCAGTTCGGTGACTTGGTTGCCAACACCGAATTCATGGTAGTCTCTCAGGACACTGCGTATAACGCATTGATGGGCAGGCCATGGCTTCACCTTCACGCGGCGGTTCCCTCGTCATACCACCAATGCCTCAAATACTCCCTTAATGGTCGAGTAGGCGTGCTTCAAGGAGATGCCTCTCCTTTTGCCTCATGTGAAGCCCGTTACCTGGACGCGGACTATTACAAGAGCAAGGATAAGCAGATCCTGGCAGGTGAGGTTGAGCCTGTCGCTGTTGCGAGCGATCCCTGGGCAGGTCTGGATGACGCTTACGTCCTCCCGATTCACCGGTTGGACGTCGCCATGGTCTTGACGGTCCGCGAGTCTCCTGATGAGACGGCCGCGACCGCCCGCGCCAGCACCAGTGGCCCAGCAGGACCTGGTAGCCCCAATGCAGTTGCCAACGCAGTCTCTCCCGTGGACGATCCCTCCCCGAGTGGAGAGGACGTGGAAGATGCACCCCCAGCCTTTGAGGAGGGCGTCCCCGCCACGGTCGATGAGTTAATACAGGTGAACCTTGGAACCGAAGCCGATCCAAGACCCACGTTGGTCAGTGCCGCCATGCCCTCTGAGGAGCGGCAGCAGTACGTGGACTTTCTCAGGCAGCACCGTGATGTATTCGCTTGGGGCTATGACGAGATGCCGGGGCTAGATCCTCAGGTAGCCGTCCACCGCCTTGGTCTCCCGGCGAACCATCGCGGGTTCAAGCAGCCTCCCAGGAAGATGCACCCATCCCATGGTGCCATGGTTGAGGCCGAAGTTGACAAGCTTATCAAAGCCAACTTCGTGAGGGAAGTTCAGTACCCCAAATGGCTGGCCAACATTGTGCCGGTCAGGAAGAAGAACGGGCAGATTAGAGTCTGCATCGACTTCCGCGATCTCAACCGCCACTGTCCGAAGGATGATTTTCCCCTTCCAGTGACAGAGCTGTTGATTGATGCCACGGCAGGGTTCCAAGCCCTCTCCTTCATGGATGGATACTCCGGATACAACCAAATTCGGATGGCCCCTGAGGATGAGGATTTCACTGCCTTCAGGGCCCCCCAAGGTACCTTTTGCTACCGGGTCATGCCCTTCGGCCTGAAGAATGCAGGTGCCACCTACCAACGGGCGATGCACCGCATATTCAAGCCAATCCTCGGCACACTGGTGGAATGCTACGTCGACGACTTGGTTGTCAAATCGCGCCAGCGTCAGGACCATCTCAAAGATCTTGAGAAAGTGTTCAGCTTCCTCCGGTCTCGCTGCCTGAAGATGAACCCGTTGAAGTGTGCCTTTGGGGTCACCTCCGGAAAGTTCCTTGGATTTGTGGTAAGATACCGGGGTATTGAGATCGACCCAGAGAAAATCAGGGCGATTAGCCAGATGCCTCCCCCGGGTACCGTCCGGGAACTGCAAGGGTTCCAAGGCCACTTAGCCTATATACGCCGATTCATTGCGAATCTGGCCGGCAAGTGTAAGCCCTTTTCTCGGCTTATGAAGAAAGGTGCCACCTATGTATGGGATAAAGAGTGTCAGACCGCTTTCGAGGAAATCAAGCAGTACCTGCTTCAACCTCCGGTCCTGATGCCGCCCGTATCCGGAAAGCCGCTGGTCCTTTATGTGACCGCCCTGGAACGGTCCCTGGGTGCCCTTCTCGCCCAGAAGAACAACGAGGGAACAGAGAATAGCCTCTATTACCTCAGTCGCATGCTCCTCGATGCGGAGGTTAGGTATTCCCCCATCGAGAAGAGCTGCCTGGCGCTCGTATTTGCCGTACAGAAATTACGGCACTACTTGCAGCACCATGAGGTACAGTTGGTTTCTCGGGTAGACCCGTTGAAATATATCCTGAGCCGACCTATGTTGACTGGCCGTCTAGCGCGGTGGGCTGTGATTCTCCAGCAGTTCGACATCAGGTATGTGTCTCAGAAGGCCATCAAAGGGCAGGCATTGGCAGACTTTCTGGCCGCTCACCCGACCTCCGCGGATCAGCCGCTGGATCTAGGCTTTCCTGATGAGACCATTCTCTCGGTTGATCGAGCCGATCCATGCTGGCAGATGCACTTTGACGGTGCCTCCCGGAGCCCCACCGGTAGAAGACTCGATAATCCTAAGCTCAATAGAGTGGGCTTGGGCATCGTCTTCATTACCCCGGAGCGAGCCGTGCTGCCATACTCTTTCCTGTTGTCAGAGGGCTGTACCAACAATGAGGCGGAATACAATGCCCTCATCACCGGCCTCGAGTTGGCTCTCGAGATCGACGTGCCCCGTCTGTGCGTGAAAGGGGACTCCGAGCTGGTCGTTAAGCAGATCAATGGCGACTACGTTGTCAGGAAGCCGGAACTTGTGCCATTGTTGGAGTGCACCCTTCTTCTGATGGCCCGGTTCCCTTCTCGGCCGGAAATTGTCCATGTTCCCCGGTCGCAGAACGGTCGAGCAGATGCTTTGGCCAGCCTGGCTGCGTCACTTGCGGAACCTGAACAGGACAACCTGATCGTCCGCGTGACGCGCCGCAGGCTCATCGCTCCCGTTGTCCCGGAAGAAGATCGCGGCCCGTTGGTAAGTAACCTCACCACGGTTGCCCCTATGCCCGGAGCCCCGAGTACCCCAGATATAGCAGTCGAATCAGCCCGTGATTGGAGGGCGCCTTTGGTTGAGTACCTCCAACATGGCATTCTTCCGTCAGATCGGGCCGAGCGCGAGCGAGTTCGACGCCGCGCATCGCAGTTCGTCCTCCAGAGCAGTCCCGGCCTGGAGCAGATCCTCTACAAACGCGGATTTGATGGTGTTCTCCTCCGTTGCCTTCAGGGAGTTGAGATCCCACGAGTCATGCAAGAGGTTCATGCTGGTTCATGCGGCGCCCACCAGACTGGGCCGAAGCTGTCCCACCAGATTCGGAGGTTGGGATACTTCTGGCCCTCTATGATCCATGACTGCATCGAGTACGCCAGGAGGTGCCATGCGTGCCAGGTTCATGCGAACTTTGTGCATCGGCCGCCGGAGCCTCTCCATACCACAAGGTATTCCTGGCCCTTTGCAGTCTGGGGACTGGACGTTGTGGGACCTTACCCGCCGGCGACAGCTCGCCAGTGCCGGTTTATTCTGACCGCCACGGACTTCTTCTCCAAATGGGCAGAAGCGATTCCGCTCAGAGAGGTCAAATCCTGTTCGATCGCTGACTTCGTGACCTCCAACATCATCTATCGATTTGGAGTGCCTCACGCTATCCTCACGGATAACGGAACCAATTTCCGAGCAGCCGAGTTGAAGAAGTTGTACGCCAAGTATAACATCCGCTCGAACCATACATCTCGCTATCATGCGCAGGCGAATGGACAGATCGAGGCGTTTAACAAAACCCTCTCTAACATTCTGCAAAAGATGGTTGGTCAGAACAAGAAGAGTTGGCCGGACAAGCTCCCCAACGCCCTCTGGGCTTATCGGACGACGACTCGCAATTCCACCCAGATGACCCCTTATTCCCTGGTGTATGGAGCTGAGGCCGTCCTGCCCATCGAGATCCAGTTACCGTCCTTGCGCACTGCGGTCTACGACCAGCAAGCGCCGGACAGAGTTGCTGAAGCCCGTCTAGTCGAGTTGGAAGCACTGGATGAGAATAGACTTCGCGCTTTGCACAACTTGGAGAGGCATCAAAGCAGAATGGCTCGAGCTTTCAATAAGAAGGTTCGCCTCCGCTCCTTCCTGCAGGGTGAGCTAGTGCTAGCCCTAAGAGCACCGATGATCCCCGGCAGGAAGCCGCCCAAGTTGGAGCCCAAGTGGGAGGGACCTTTTGTTGTCCACAAGGTCTATCCCAATGGCGCGTACTCCCTAGCGACTATGGATGGTGAGCGTGTCACTCCTCCCACCAACGCTAGGTTCCTCAAGCAATACTTTGCCTGAGTGTGCGCTTCGTCCTGCATGACGCTAAACTGCGCTTCGTCCTGCATGACGCTAAACTGCGCTTCGTCCTGCATGACGCTAAACTGCGCTTCGTCCCGCATGACGCTAAACTGCACTACGTCCGAGCTACAAGACGTTAAACTGTTCAGCATTCGTCCTGCATGACGTAAAACTGCCACTCAAGAACTACGTATGGCTTGATTCCCATCCTTATGGGATACGTAGGACCGCATGAACCCTCGTGTTTCAGGCCCAGCCCCATCCTTCGGGAATTTCCATCCCATCTCGGGCCCTTGGCCCAGTTGCCCCCGGGTGTGCGGCGTATGGTGTGAGTGCGGGGCTATGCCCTCATTCACGTCGGTTTGCTCGTCACGCTGTACGCCCCCCCACGTTTGGGGATGCCTTCTGCTCCCCCCTTCTTTTTTCCTTATCGTCCTGCATGACGTTAAACTGCACTTCAAGAACTATGTATGGCTTGATTCCCATCCTTATGGGATACGTAGGACCGCCTAGACATTCATGTTTCAGGCCCAGCCCCATTTCCTGGGAATCTCTATCCCGCGTTGGGCCTCTGGCCCCCAGTTCCCCTCCTTTTTGTGCGAGGCGTATCGCGTGAGCGGGGGATTACGTCCTCATTCACGTCGGTCTACTGGCCGCGCCGTACGCCTCCCCCGTGTGTGGGACTACCTCACACCCCTCATCGTCCTGCATGACGTTAAACTGCCTTTCCAGAACTACGTATGGCTTGATTCCCATCCTTATGGGATACGTAGGACCGCCTGGACGCTTGTGTCTCAGGTCCAGCCCCGTCTCTTGGTTGATCACGGGGATCTGCCCCCCTTCGGTTGCTCTCAGGGTGAGTCCTCCGACCCTTTCCGGAGATCTGTTAACATGTTTTGGGTGCTTCGGTCTATGACTCGTAGTGTCAGATTCAATCCCGACAAGTCCTGTGTTGCTTGTCAGGCCCCGCACTTCCTCTTGTTCGAGCCTTCACTCAAAGGGATCCTCGTTAGCGGTTTGGGTACGATGCCTCAGTGCTCTCCCACCGCTCCGGGTCGATTTACCGGCGGGTTTTGGGCCGCAATTCGATATGAATCCTGCGATTGAGCGGTTGATGCTCGTTTTGCTTGCCCCGTCTTAGGCTGACGCGATCGGATGTTGTGTTGCGAATGCGTCAGCAACGTCCTTGATCGCCATGTCAGCTCTCTCAGGCTCTGAACATTGGTTGCGCAGTCCTCATCACACTCCGCCTTTGTGCGTTGTAGTGGAATCTTGACACTCTCTTCATACTGACCTCCGGTACGCCTCTACACGTTAGGCAGACCAACCAGGGTAATGATGTCGTTCGAGGCTCCCATGATCTGAGCACCAAGGATATATGCGGATGTTCTCCCCAAGGGCTATGCGTAGCTGGACCCTCGTCCCCATAAGGAGGAGGGAGTCGCCCGAACAATTGCGTTCTGGGCCCAGTATATCCGGAGGCTAGCATCTCTGCCCCTCGGGTGATGGACATATGCAGACCCCTATCCCAAGACTCTTCTCCTGGAATCGTGCGTGACCGCAGGGCTGGGTATGTTCCCACCTCCGCCGTGTCCGCCGTACCGCAATAAGCGGATTCCTCCATGGTCCGAACCACACGACCTTAAACTGTGTTGTCTGGTCCTACCACACGACCGTAAACTGTGATCGTCTTGGCCGCCCGACGAGAAACGGCACTGCATCGTGATGTCCTCCTCAGGGGACACTCATGTTGGGCGCTGGTTAATGACCACGCCATTCATCAATGCCTTCCGTGGCTTGATTATTGTGGCGACGCCAGAGATTTCTCAATCACGGGCATGTCGCCGCACAAAGAAAAACCATTCATCTTTAAGGACAAACAAGAAATATCAAATGCCGCTCCTTTTGTGTGCGAGGGTCAGACCCGCACTCTTCCCCGCGCTGGTGCCCGATTGTGTTGCACCGCGCTTCAAGAACTACGTGCGGCTTGATTCCCATCCTTATGGGATACGTAGGAACGCCCGGATGTTTGAAACTTCGGGTCCAGCCCCCCACCTCTTAGAGATTCCCCCTTCTCTGGGGAATCCGCCGCCTTCAGGTCACCCTCAAGGCGTTTTCCCCGACCCCTTGTCGTGGTCCACCGGTGTCGAGAGTACTCTGGTTTATTGCCAGGAGGGTCAGGATCCGCTTGGTCAGGTTTCCTCCACTTTTCAGGCTTCGTGCTCCCTTTCATTCGGACCCATCGTCTACGCCCTGGGTGGAGCCCCCGTGAACGGTTCGGACACAATGCCTCAGTGCTCTCCCACCGACTCGGGCCGGTACCCCCAATGGCCTCGGGCAGCAAATCGATATGAATCCTGCGATTGAGCGGTCGATGCTCGTTTGCTGCCTCATTCCACCAACGGTTAGTGCGATATTGATGCTGCTTTTCCGCCACGGTCGGCAGTACTCCCATATCGTTGCGCCGGTGCCCCCAGTCCTTGAGTGAATGGCCGCATGATTCACATTTTCCACCTCCCATTCTAACCAGGCGAAACCTCGACACTCTTGACACTATCCCTCAGTGCATCTTCGCATATCCCGGGGATATGACCACGATGTGGCGTGCTTTGAGTCTTTCTGGTCCGAGCTCTAAGACCTTAAACTAAGATCCCCCCTTATGGTCCGAGCTCTAAGACCTTAAACTAAGATCCCCCCTTATGGTCCGAGCTCTAAGACCTTAAACTAAGATCTCTCCTTATGGTCCGAGCTCTAAGACCTTAAACTAAGATCTCTCCTTATGGTCCGAGCTCTAAGACCTTAAACTAAGATCCCCCCTTATGGTCCGAGCTCTAAGACCTTAAACTAAGATCTCTCCTTATGGTCCGAGCTCTAAGACCTTAAACTAAGATCTCTCCTTATGGTCCGAGCTCTAAGACCTTAAACTAAGATCTCCCCTTATGGTCCGAGTTCTAAGACCTTAAACTAAGATCCTCTAGCCCATATGGTCCGAGCTCTAAGACCTTAAACTAAGATCCTCTAGCCCTATGGTCCGAGCTCTAAGACCTTAAACTAAGATCCTCCACCTTTATGGTCCGAGCTCTAAGACCTTAAACTAAGATCCAGCCCTTATGGTCCGAGCTCTAAGACCCTAAACTAAGATCTACCCTAAACGGGATTCTACGTCCTGCATGACGTTAAACTGCACTCACAGAACTACGTGTGGCTTGATCTCCAGCCTGATGGAGTACGTAGGAACGCCCGGGCATTTCGACTCGGGTCCAGCCTCAGGGATCGTTAAGTCCCGCCCCTCCTCGTCGCCGGCCGTCTGGCCTGACTTCGGGTAGAGTGGTGCAGTTGTGATATTCTCCCCGATTCAGCTCGGGATGCCCCATCGCAAGGATGGGAAGCGACGGTTTCCTCGTCAGAGAGGTGCTGTCTGAGAATTGAGGTGACTCACGGCCAGATTAGTGCATCCGCCTAATACGCTTCCCCCACGGTGGCGCAATTTTGAGAGCGTTGGATTCTGTCCGAACAAATCGTCACTTCGCCCCACGCTTCGCATGCCCTGTTGATCTGGATTTTCCACCCTTGTGTCTGAAGGAACCCTAAAGCGGTATTCATGATGACATGTGGTCCGCCTCCTGCAATATGAATGATGGCCTTTTTCGGTCCGTCTATTGCAGTTGTTATGGTCGATCCACTGTCCGCCTACCGTCTTGGGCATTTCTTGGAAGGCCGACCGTTGTGGATGTCTGGATTCGGGACACGCGATTCACCCTTTCTCGTTTCCCTATGTTCGGATAAAATCTCAACGCCCCTAGCGTTGTCCCGCTCGTGTGTTGGAACAAGTTGGGGGATGATACATTGGTTAGGTCTGAGGTCTCCTTTCCTAGGAATGACCTCCCTCTTTTCTCCAGAAACCCAGGCCCAATTATGGATGCCTGATGCTTGGTTAACACTCCCGCAAGACAACGAATTGTGGTTGAGCATATTAAACCAAAAGACGCAGATAAATATGGCGATTCATACAAGTGGATCAAAATATTAAGTAGCGGAAGCAAATGTTCTGGGAATGGCAAAAAACAGCCCTTAGGGATTAGCGTGCTGAATGAGTCTTTCTAATGCCGCTACCCTTTGGCTGGTGGCCTCCAGAGCTGCTTCTCGTTCTCTGCGTGCCCTCTCCTCATCGGCGGTCGCAGCACGCAGTTCGTCGATCCTGACCTGTGCACGCTCCCGCTCGACTTGGAGTGTGACCATCTGTTGGCCCGCCTCCGTCAGCTGTACCTGAGCGTCGATCAGTTGTGCCGATAGTTGCTCCACAAGCTCGGTACATGCTGCGACGAAGGCCTCCTTCTCTGCCGCCTGCCCTTCGAGGCGCCGGACTTCCTGCTCTGCCGCGATGAGCGCCTGAGTGCTCTCTGACATGTCCCGACTTTGTGCGACGTCGGCACGCCGGCGGCTCTCGCGCATCTTCTCGGCCATGAAATCACGGACCGTCAGGTGAAGGCGTTGAGCATCAGCTCCCCCGGCACACAGGAAGCGCAGCCAGGTCTGAAGTGATCCCATGCGCCCCAGCCATTCCGATGGGTCTCGCTTGAGGAAGCGCTGGATGCACTTCCACCCCCTGCGTCGCGTTACCCGGCTATCCTCGACCGCCTCCGCGTCCGAGTCATCCATCTCCTCGGGGTCGGCAGGCCGGTAAGCAGGGAAGGCAGCCAGCAGGTCTGCTGCAGGGTCCGCCCCTGGGAGGTCCTCACGAGGGATAGGTTCCCCAACATCCGGGCAACCTTCTTCTCTCTCCCCAGCGGCGCTGACACCCTCGTCAGCCCCCAACCTCTCTCCGGTGGCAGCACCGCCGACGTCCGCAGCCCCTTGATCAGCAGTTGGTGGGGCCGGCTCGGTTTGGGAAGCCTGTTCCGGAGCAGGCGGCATGTCCACCACTGGTCCACTCGTAGATGGCCCGGGTTCGGCAACCCGACGAGCCTCCAATGTTGAGATCACTGCGCGGGGCATGACATGGTTAGTCACGGATCGTCAATGGAAAGCACCAGCAGTAAAGTAGGGAGACTTACGGGAGTTCGGAGCGTCATCTTCCGCTACCCCGGTCGCCGCAGGAACAGTTGCAGCAGGGGACCCCTTAGCGCTTGTCAATTCGATAATGGGTGCCTGGCCCCCGCCTTGTCCTGCTGGCGCCTCTCCTACTCCTGTTGAGGACGCCTGACCGACGTCCGTGTGCTCCTGAGAAGGATGGAGAAACGGGTTAGAAGCTGCATAAGAGAATGGATGAAGCAAGTTGAGTAGGGATAGAAGCGGACCTCGAGGAGCTCAGTGACATCGACGTTGTCAGAGCCGGCCACCTCGCCGCTCTCCCGTGGGCTCCCCCGATGGGACCTTCCCTCGGAGCCTTCATCCTCCCCCGTCTCCTCCTCCTCCTCGGAGTCGTTACTGTTATCTTCTCCCGGCGGCATCTGTTCTGGAGCGGGCTCGAGACCGAGCATCACCTTCACCAGAAGGGATGGCTCCGCACGCTGACCACGTTGGCGCGCGTACTCGTCCATGGCCGTCAGATATGCATATTGCCGGTTGAAGTCCACCCTGTCGGTGATCTGGAGGCGCCCGACCTCTGGCAGATAGATTCCTTCTCTGAGTATCTTTCGCCAGATAACGTCGGTCCCCAGTGACTGCCGCAGGGTCATCCAGGCCGACCACAGCGCCGGGAAGACTGCATCGTGGGAGGGTTCGAGCAGACGCCTCACCTGCTTCCCGGGCCGCTCCTCGACCGACGCATGCGCCCCCTCTCTGGGCGCCGAGGTCGTGGCGGCAGCCTGCGATGCGCCCGCCGCCGAAGTCCCTGCCCGCGCCGGCTCCGCTGCTTGGCGCGCCTCCGTTCTCCCCCGTGTGGCGGCGCCTCGCCTCCTTCCTTGACGCCCGGTCTCCGCACGGGTAGCCTCGAGCCGCCGAACTAGCTTCCGCAAGAGCCCCTCAGGGTACGCGATGGCCCAGTGTTCGGCGTACTCGGTTGCCAAGCCTGCGTCGATCCCGGTAGGAGGGAGAGTGATGACGTCGCCAGAGCCGAAGGCGACGAACATCAGCCACATCTGGCGAAGGACGCCAGGGTTCGTCTCCTCCCGGACAGCAGTGAATACCCTCTTCGGCATCCGCTGAAGGCACCCGAACTGCCTGGCGAACCGGGTCGGCACGTAAGGCTCGCAGATCACCTTCCCGTCGATCCGAGCCACGAGCACCCCGCCCCGCATGTTCAGGAAATATTCATGCTGCTCCAGCGGGCCCTGTCCGTTGTCGATCATCTGGCCGACAGGAGTGGGGAACGGGCTGAAGTTGAAATTGGCATGATTGCCAATCCGAACCCTCACGCCCTCCTCACTGAGGGTCATCGGAGCGACCCCCGCAATGTTCAGCAGGGAGGGTCGCAGGCCGTTGCCCGGAGGACTGATGGCATTTGGGAACGTATACCCACCGAGGTGAGCAGCCACCCATCCGTGGAAGAACTGAAAGGGCCCACAGATCCTTCATGGCGACCCCCCTCGTGAGATGCGTCCCAGAATGGCATACAGCCTCGCCAGTACTGGGACCCCGAGGTTGTACCTCTTATTGGCAGCCATGGCGCCCGCCATCGCCAGCGTCGCCGGGCGGACACCCATCCTCGCATCCCGCACTGGCAGGAGCCACCCGCTCAGAAAGGCAGCCAGGAACGCCGCGTACCGGACGTTCGGGTCCCGGGCCTCGATGACGCGGTACCCCCATGAGCGGTAATCGCCCGTCTCCAGGACCCGCCAGTACGACCCGTTCCGGCTCCTCTGAGCTGCGGTCGGGCACCGCTTCCCCCTGCCTGGCATCTTGACCGCCGGGTCATGCTCCAGGAACTGGCCGAACCAATCCTTGTAGGCTATGTCCTTCTGGAAGTCTTGGATCCCGAGTCGCTGCGTAGCCAGGTCAAGCAGATGCCAGGTCAGAATGGGAGTCCGTGACCTGTCCTCCCAGATGTTCTTCGGTGGCAGGAACTCATCGTACTGGTAGCCCTCCAGCGGGATACCTCCGATGCAGTGGATGTCCCAGAGACCGATGCCGACCTCCCCATGGTGAAGATGGAAGGTGTTGGTATCCGGGGACCAGCGAGTGAACAGCTCCGGCCCGAGCTCAGACTGCTGGTAGAAGTGGAACTGCGACGTCCACACCGCCTCAAACAGGCCGATGTACCGCAGCTCCTCTGCGAAGTGATCGCAAGTGTGGCGTACCCAGAACGCCCAGGCCCATTCACTGGTAAAGTTGCCCCCAGATCGCAAGTCCCAGTCCTTCAGCCAGCCCTTGGTGTCGTCAGTGACACTCTGACGGTATGTGCTCGAGTAGAGGGCTGGAGAATTCTCCGCTGTAGGCTCACCCCCATCGATGGTTCGCGTCCTCGGGTTCAGGACGTAGACATCCAAGTGCCTGGTTTCCCTGGCAGGATGCCCATTGTTGGTGATGTTATAGCGGTGAAGCTCGTCCTCCCGAGTCACCCAGGTTCGCGGCGCATCAACCTCGAACCCTGGCACTGGAACCTCATCCAGGATGCCGAAGTTCCAGAGCGGCAGGTTGTCCGACAGTGGATATGTCTTCTGGGCCGGCGTGAGTAAGTCGAACAAGGATTGATTGTTAGAAACAATCTCCTTGGCTCCGTAAACCTCCTCGTTCGTCGCCATCTCGGCTCTGCGAGTGGCGGCATCCCCTTCATTTCCTCTGTGCGCGGCCATCTCGGAAGATTCGGGAGTCGTGCGGGTTAAGGGATGAAGCGTGCGGGATCGGACGAGGCTGGTGGAAAAGTTTGAAGGTTGGCGCGCAATCCAAGTGGACGGCGCGCAATTGGGAAGACTGTCGCGCAAAGTTCCGGGTTTTCGCGAAAAAACAGGCGAAATCCGGACGGTTTTGCGCGCCGATCGGGCGAATTTCGCGGCCGGAAGAGGCAATTTCGCGCACGAGAGCTTTGGAGCTTATCGCGCGGAAGGCCAGAGTACGGAACGCGGGACCCAGCGCCCCTATTTATAGGCGAGGCCGGGGCCGCGCTGCGCGGAAAGCGCTTTGCGCGACCGCAGCGGCGAATTTTGCGACCGGCGCCCCTTGTTTGCGCGCCTAAGTCCCGCGCCGCCCAGGACTTCGGCATTCCGGCATCTCCCTCGGAACCCGATCGTTGCGACCTCTCGCCGATCAGATTCCGAGGGGGGGCTTTTGTAGACGCCGGAAAAGTCCGTTGTTCCCAAACGAAACTCCGGATGCGGAAAGCGAAGTGATATTTGGAGTCGGAAGAACGTTTCGGAGGGCCCGGAGGCCTTGCGCGGAATTTCAGAGGCCCGCGCGCAAAGGTGATGCTCCGCGCGCAAACCCCCCGGGATGCGCGCAATGCGCCGGCCCGGCGCGCAATTTTGAGCGCCGCGGGTCCGCGCGACTCCCTGGCGCGCCGTGCCCGATTCCGCGCCCGCGAGGAGAATTTCGCGCTCGCACCCTGGATTCCGCGCCCGGGGTTGCCTATAAATACAAGGCGACCCCCAACGTTTCAAGGGTTGCTGGAAGTCGAAACGTCTCTCGTGCGCGCAATTCAACCCCTTCCGCGCGCAATGACGAACTTCAGGTAACCTCCTTTCTTTCGCGCAAGAAAGCCTCGGGGTCCGCCTTCGCGCGCAATCCCCGCTGGCTCCTTTCATTTGAATAAACACTCACCCTAAGGTCTTTGCGCGCAAAAGGACCCGCTTGCGCACAATTGCCCCCGGGGTGCGCGCAATCCGGCCCGATTGCGCGCACCCCCCCTTCTTTCAAGTGGCCATTCGTTAAAGAATGAGCCGTTGCCCCCGCGCGCTATCCGAAGCCCGGTGTGAGCATTCTCAAGCATCCGCGCGCAAGGCGCTGGCCCAATTGCGCGCCAGCCGCCCCGATTGCGCGCTGGCCCGCAGTATTGCGCGCAAAGCTTCCTTTTTGCGCGCAATCTGCCAGGGTCGTCCCCGTTGACCTCCTAAGGGTACCTGCCCGCGTGGCGCCCGATGCTCCTCATCCTGGGTGCCCGCACCGTGCGTTGTCTTCCCGTGCGGCCCTCCAGGTTCGTGCGAAGTGACATACACCCATCGTCCGGCAACCTCTGCCCTGCATGACGTTAAACTGCGCATACGTCCGAGCTACAAGACGTTAAACTGTTCAGCATTCGTCCCGCATGACGTTAAACTGCGCATACGTCCAGTATGACGTTAAACTGCATATGCGTCCAGCATGACGTTAAACTGCACATCCGTCCAAGCTGCACGACGTTAAACTGCCTAGCCCCCATCGTCCGCGCTGCAAGACGTTAAACTGCCAAGTCCTTCGTCCTCAACACATGACGTTAAACTGTACTTCGTCCGGCAAGACGTTAAACCGTCCGCTTCGTCCTCAACACACGACGTTAAACTGTACTTCGTCCGGCAAGACGTTAAACCGTCCGCTTCATCCGATCCCGTGCTCTGCACGCAGGATCTCCCCCGGTTTGGATGTGGCCCCCACCCGCTCGTCTCTGCAGGGATGTCGGGATTGTCCCGCTTTCGGGGCGATTTAATGGGAGTGGCTTTTCCCTACGGGGGCAGGGTATTACAAACCCCTAATTTCTCGTGGGAGGCTGCACATGTGTATCTCCATTGCGCCTCCCCACTGCCGAAGCCAGTAGAGGGTCTGACTGGGATCGAGGTGTCTTCTGCTTTCGGTCCAAGTCCCTTCCAACTGAGTTTTGCAGCATCCGGGCTGCCCCAAGTGCGTAAGTCCTGACAGAATGAACTACGTGGACTTTGATCCCTGTCTCCTATACAGGGTACGTAGGAAGCCTCCCTGAGGTCCAAGCCCACCACCTGGTCGTCCCGGTCGTATTTACGTCGGTTCGTCCATCAGTGGACCCCTCCAGGGTTCACGCTTGCGTTGATTCACCTATGAATCCGCCCCTGTGGAAGACTGCCCGTGTGTATCTCCACGGTGCCTCCCCACAGCCCCCCTTTTCCATTTCCCCTTTTATCGTCCAGCATGACGTGAAACTGTGATCCACCCGGCCGTTCCATCCCCCTCTGTGCGAGGTGGTTCGGTTCAATCCTCCGCCCGGCGGCCTAGACCTCTTCGTGAGTCGGCTTGCCGACGTCCAGCATGACGTTAAACTGTATGCCCGAACTACGTTGACTTTGATCCGTGTTAACGCGCGGTACGTAGGAAGCCCCTCTGGGGTCCAAGCTCTTCACTTCATCATCCATCCTGATCCTTACCCGGGCCGCCACATCCCGGTGGGGTCATGCCACTTCACTCCACTCCACATCATTTGGGAAGCCGCCCATGTGCTGGCCCCAGCGTCGGAGGTTCCCCGCAAGGGGTTCTGTCATCTGATCCGCTTTTCGTGTTGATCGGTCCGATGCCGTCCCCGCTGGACGTTAAACTCGCGGCATACCCCGTGTTAAACATGGGAAGCTGAGGAAAACCTCAGGTGACACAGTTCCCCGCACCTAGTACGGGATGCCTCAGGCCATCATGCCTTCGAGAAGCCCTATTAGGGACGGAAGACAGATGTGCAGAGCCGCAGTGTTACGACATGCCCCCAGCACCCAGAGCCACCCGGCCTTCTCACCGCAGGTTGCTGCCCCGCCCAGACTCCTTGGAGCGTCCGGGCGGAAGCAGCGTAATTAACCGGTGTCCATGAAGATATGGCGCCGGGAACGAGATTCACGAACATTCTTAAGTCTATGAGGGAGACCCGGATTAGGCGACGAGTTCCAAGGAGACGTCCAAGGAAGGAGGAGCCGACATCCCATCATCCCGGTTTCGATCAAGGAGCAGACGCCCCTGAATAAGGGACGAATGCCGCCCGCCCTTGGAAAGCGGGACTGCGGGACCACAAGCCGCGCGCCCATCCCCTCGGGTTGACGGGTGCACGCGCGAACGCGTCCTGGCGGAACAGCGTAACCCGACGCACATCCGCACCGAAACAATGATATTGTAGTTTGAGTTCAAGATTTAGTGATAGAATCAATCTATGATGATAATGATGATGAATTGTGAGTGGATTGATATCCTTCATGCATGGGTGAGAAAGCAGTGGTAGTGTGGTTATATACATGGAATTTTATGGGTAAATAGGAAGCTAGAATCATGTCATTAGGGATAACAGAGCTCGTTTGATCATAAATACAATCTTACAAATGAGATTATCGGTAGAAATCAAGGTGGGAAATTACGAAATTGACAGAGGCATGAAAAAATATGTGATTTAAAAAATACCATGTTACATAATGTGTAATAGAATAATACACACCATTAGGGACAAAATATGGTGGCTAGGGTTTATGCATGAAAATATATTATCAAACGTTGTGTGACATGTGTCTCATGTTGTGCGTCTCTACCTGGTGACTTAGTGTATACCATTGGAGTACATGGGGATAGACACGAGTAAGTACATGAGTACCACAAGAGTATAAATGAATGATATGGTACTCAGATATAGCTAGGTACCTAGAAACTACTAGGTACTTGGGCATGACCTGGAGTACATGGGAAATACCTAAAGTACACAAACACATGCTAGGGAACACTTGGATGACCAAGTTAGGTAAGACACACTGTGTAGTACTAGTAGGTGTCATGTAATTTACCTAGGGGGTATGAGGACCTTTTACACTTCAGTGTGGGCTAGTTTCCTTAGGGTTTGTTTCCTCGATTAAACCTCTGTGGGTATGTTGTTGAATTATGTCTTGAGTATAGGACAGTTATCCTCTCTAAAGGACTAGTCTTAGATAAAGTTACCGGAATCCATCTATGAGGCCCGAGGTGGGAACCTCTATCATCTTCTACCCAAAGTAGGGTTCCAAGAACTGATGAGACCAATATACATGGGTGATGATCCCCTACTTTAGGGGTTAATGGACATTGGGTTTTTGGTATACCCCATGCCCTTGGGTGTGATACAACATCTATGTATCAATCTCTTTAGACTTAAAACATGTACACTAGTGAAAAAACATATTTTAATGTCAATTTTTAACTGACATTGACCTAGAAGATGTTAAAAATAATATTTTGGATGTCGGATTAAAGAAAGGATGTTAGAAATTCAACTAAAATAAAATTTAACCAATGTTTCAACATTGGCTTTTTAGAAAACCTGACATTGAAAGTGTCTTTAATAAATTTCCACATCATTTTTTCTAAAAAAATAAAATATAATGCCTTCTTTACATCAGTTTTTTATAAAAAACATATATATTTATTTCATTTTTATTCTAAAATCTTTTTATTTGGATTATGAAAATGATTTTCAACTCCGTTTTTTGTTAAAAACAGACATCGAAACTCCTATAATTGATATATAATGTCAATTTTTGAAACAATGAATGTGGAAAGATATAATTTTTTAAAATCAAAATAGTTTAAATTAAATTTTCATAAAAAATATGAAAAACTATAAAAATAGACAAAATACACCAACTTAAAGAAAAGAACCACCCTGTAAAAAACACAATTTACCAACATAAAGTTTAAATATACTATCTAAATACTCATTTTTTTTACTTTAGTTAAAAGTCACATACCTAGAACATCCGTAAACTTGTAAAAAAATAGAATATACCAAATTAAAGAATAACATTATTACCTAAATACTCAATTTTTTAACATTAATTAAAAGTGACTTGTCTGCTAATTTAAAATTTAATCATACATAATAATTTTTTCAAAAAACAAATTAAATATGGGTAAGAAATTCATTCATATATGAATCGAAATTATTAAAGATATATAATAGAAATTAATTTTATAAGATTAAAATACATAATATTTTTGTATAACCCATAAACAGAATGTTACATCTTTAGAAAAATAAAAAAAAATAAAATTTCAACTAAGTGGAAATAAAATAAGAAATATGATGTGGTTTAACAAATAATGGATTAAAAAACTATTTAATAGAAATGAATCAACATTAATTTCATGGGTTTTCTTGAAGTTTAGAGATTTATTAAGTATGATGTGTCTTATCTTGGATTCCTAGGTTACGAAATATTAACTAATGGTTTATAGGGTCTGTTTTGTTCTCCTTGAAGAATTCCTTAGAGATCAATGAGTTGATATTTATTTACAATGAATCAGGTAGGGTTATCAAATCCTTGAGTGAATTTACAATCTACTCATAGAACATGCATGCCTATTGTTTACAAAAATAAATGATAAAAATAACTCTTGGTTTTATAATTATTAATTGATAAGTTCTAAATATATTTTGATATATATAGTAAACTAACTTTCAATGATTTTTTACATAAATTATGTAATAGTTTTGATTTTTGTTTACCTTATCTAAAAAACTATTTTTATGGTTATGTGAAAATTTATTTTAAGAAAATATTATCAATTAAACTTTGATAATTAGTATAAAGTAAGGTATGATTGGAATGATTTTTAGTTTATTTATATTGACGGATTGATACATTATTATATGTTTACCATACAATATAAAGTTGGAAGAGATACATTTCTCTAAGTTGAATTTGATTAAGTTTGTTTTTATGTATAGATTTTTCTATAATGTTATGTATTTATGTTACATTGATTTTGGTATAGAGTTACATGACTTATAGGATTTCCATGTTTCCTTGATTAATTGATTTTGTCTCACTCATATGATTTCATGGTTTGGTTACTCGTGTCCTTTGTTATTCATGGTGTATCTTTCTAAATTAATGTATTTTATAGTGTGGATATTGTTTTATAAATCCAAAAAACTTTATACAACAGAGAAAACCCCTATAAGAATAAAAGTAATATACCAACATAAAGAAAAAAACAATTTTCTAAACACTCATTTTTTTTAACTTTAATTAAAAGTGTCCGACCTGCTAATTTAAAATTTAATCATACTTATCAATTTTTTCCATACAAACTAAAAGGATGGGTATGGTATCCATTCATATATGACTCAACATCATTGAAAATCTACAACAACAACGACTGTTATTAGATTAAATAACAAAATATTTTGATATAAAGAATAAAATAATTAATATAACTAACCTTATCATATTCATTCATTGACCCAGTTGTAATTATCTCAAGCATGAATCTTGAAACATAATAACTAAATTCTGCCTTTTCCTTTTTGATGATGACATTTTGGTTATGAAATATTGAATTTCAAATAAGAACTAAAACACACACACACACACATATAATAAAAAATAAATATTATCTAATATAATATATATATAACATTAATTGCATATGTTGGTTTGTATTTGGCTCCTCTATCAACAAGTGATATTTGGTAAACCTTTTCCATGGCACAAATTTTAAAATATATTAACTAAAAAACATGTATAAATAATAATAATTAAAAATTAAAATCTTATAAAAAGGAATAAAACATAATTTTTTAACAATTTTCTAATTTTTTACTAACAGCACCCAATGAAGTGAAAAATCAATATAATGTGGATTCATGTGGGAATAATACGTGTAACATCAAATTATGTGTATAATATAAAAAGTTAAAAATTAATGACATTATAATTAATTTTAATTTATAATTATCTTAGTCTCCTTATCCATCAAGGAATGAAAAAAACTAGCACCCAATCTTTTTATTTTCTAATCTATCTCATATATATGTAACTCTATCATCATTATTCATATATTACACAAATATTGAAATGTATTCTATATATATAAGGTCATAAACACTACTGGTCTCATTTTAAATGATAAACATGTGTAGATACCCTATTAAATAAGTAATATATTAAGTCACTTGAATTTGTCTTTATTTAAAAATAAAAACTAAAACATAAATTTACTTACATGGGAAAAACATTCAACATAGGAACATTGAGATCATAAAAAATAACCAGATCTATGATATCTTTTTTTGGATATTCTCTATATATAGTCTTTTCTAAATGTATCACATGACATCAAAAGCTCATAAATAAAATCCATGGAATTAGTAACCTCAGATAATCATTTTATCCCATCATAAATCTCATAAGTATCTGAAGTTGTTAGTTCTTGAGCCTTTTCTTTCTTTTATAATATTAATTTTGAATTTAGATACTTCTATATAAATTAGATTCATGCAAATATTATTATTAATTTTCAATAAAAATAATTAATATTTAAAAAACAACACATACCTTGTATTTCAGATGATGAAGAAGACTGGATGTCCAAAGTAAAAACTGGCTCCTATAATCTTAACCTTTGATATCCTCCTCAATAGGTGATGAAAATACATTAATTATATTAATAATATAATTTATTAATATTCTTACTAGACCCAACTACATATGATAATGATATACAAAATCCCCTAAAATATGTATGACTCTGTATACAATAATAAATACACAGAGATCTATAGCATAAAACTCACAATATAATGTTAGGTCCGAATAAGGTGGTGGAGGATGTAAGTAGGCAAGCTAGGCAGACTACGCAAGTTGCACATGCTATGATTGTCTCAAAAAAAAATTCAATCATAGCCTATAAAGATGATTGAATTTGATGACCCGTGTACTATTTTGGGTCATTTATCTTAGATTTTAAGGAATCTATTTCTGGGTCTATTTATTTCATACATTGATGGAAAAAATATTCCAAATACTGACACCTGCCTCATATCCTCTAATGCAACCGAAGTGTTTTGGATTTCCTATAGAATTTTATAGGATGTCAATAATACCCGTAGAGATAAAATTCCCTTGCATCTATTTCTCCTAATGGTCATCCTAAAATGAAAAATTAAAATGGAATATTAGTGTTGTTAATTTATGAAATAAAAATCCATGAAAAATAAATATTGATTTCATAAAATTATATAATCTACTTACTTATATTTCTCTGTAAGATACTTTTTATTTCTCTCCTTCACATTCTTACCCATTTTTCATGGAGAGTGGTGACATATGGAGGACCAAATTAGATCTCTTATGAACCTCCACTAGATTTAGCTCTTAATACATCATTCTTTTCTGCAATCATATTCATCTCTAATAAATGATACACTCCACATGATAATGTATGATGGTACACATTTTGAAACTAGATATCTTGATGAGATCTCCTAGAGAATTGTTACTTAATAATGAACTAATAAGTAATCAAGTAATATACAACAAAATTTTCAATATAAAATAATTACCATACCATATATTATTTATCATGTTAGTTTGAAAAAAAATTATTCCATATATCTGCATGTATAAACTCTTACATGAGGCATTGGTTTTCATTCTATAACTTTCTGAAAACATAAGTTTTTATCAATTTTTCTTTAAAATATCTATATTGAACTGCCACTAAAAATAGAAATATTTTCTTAATTTCATTCATTTCATGAAAATAGAATGTCATCTATAATTGAATACCTAAAATATATGTCATATAAAATATATAATATTTAAATAATTAGAAAAAATAATTCAATTAGGACAGTTTACCATTATATACTCCCAAAGATGCTCCTTCTTTATCTTGTCTATGGACTTTCAATTAGAACATGAAATGAGAATCTCACAACAGATTTACATATCAGTATAACTGGTAAACTGTGTTTCATTTGGGTGAGTTCGGTTATTATCATCATCAAAATTAATATGTATTATTTTGTTTGCATGATTAAGTGAATGTTTTAGTAATCGGGTGATCCCATATCTACCAACCCTAGGAATCATTTTCTTTGTAGAGGAAGAAGAATACTCCTTCGTAGGAGGCACATCAGTAGTCCTGTGATTATTTTTTTATAGATTAAACATCTTATTTCATTAAAAAATTATATGATTTAACATTTAATAATAAGAAATAAGGCATATAAATATGTAAATGTTCTTCTACCTTTAGGTTTGTCATTGAAATAGAAAAATTTAATGAAATTCTTTGTATATTAATATTATTAGAAAATTGAATATTTAAAAACCATTATTACAGAAATATATTTGTATAAGAATAGAGTCACACTTGTGTATGTTTTAAAAAATAATAATGATTACATGATTCTTGAGAAAAAATATGAAAGGTAAACTATTAAATGTAAGAATTAATTCTAAAATTATAAAATTGTTGAACATTTATAAATTTAAATATCACAATTTCTAAAATGTGTCTTTATGTGCTAAAATATAACCAATATATAATGTTATACGTCAGGTTTTTCAATAAAAAATTTTTAACCATAACTTTTGAATATACAATTTAACATAAAAATCATATAAATAATGAATATATATAACTAAACATACAATAATTAAAAAATATTGTTTCTACACATTTATATTTTAAAAAATAAATAAAATATTAATATTTACCTAAATAATTCGGAGAGTAATGTAATGTTTTTTCATAACCCTTCAGTATGATAATTTTATATAGTATAGACTATGTCTGAATTGTAGTCACTGTTATCATCCAAAAATTTCATAATAAATGAAGAAACCTCAAATAAATCCATAAAATTGTCATCATCCTCATCACCCAAATAAATTTTTTCCCTTGAAAAATGAAGGACCACTGATCATCCGATGTACACTACTGGAAATGTTGTTTTTCCCAACGGGTGTTTACCAACAGTTTGCTAAAACCGTTGGGCTTGAAAGATTAAGAAAGCCTTTCCCAACGGTTTCAATGAACCGTTGGGAAAAGCCAACCCTTTTCCAACGGTTTGAAGAAACCGTTGGTAAAGGGGTGTGTTAATCACCTTTTGCCAACCGTTGGGAAAGGGTCACCCATTTGCCAACGGTTTCCTCAAACCGTTGGCAAAGGGGTCCTTAGCATCTATTTCCCAACGGTTCTTTAAAACTGTTGGGAATTATTTCCTCCAAATCCAGCCGCGAGGCTGCTCTCCCCCATTCGCACAGAACCTAATTTCATCCGCTCCACCGCTCTCCTCTCGCGAAATCCCCTATCCGAAGAGGTGAAAACCATATGAAATCAGGTATCTTTTCATTTATACACATAGAATTTCTTATTTTTATTGTTATTGCTTTAGTATTTTAGTTTTAAGTTATCAATCCACCTCCACCTCTCTGCTGCTCTCCAAATCCTCCATCCGAATAGGTGAAAACCCATTTGAATCATCTCAAATCAAGTAATTTTTTCTTTATACAAATATGGTACCTTGTTTTTATTGTTATTGATCTAATATTTTAGTTTTAAGTTTGGATTTTGATTTGATTTTACCGTGTAAAATAGGGAAATGAATAAATATTTTGTTAATTAATTAGTTTCCCCTGGAATATCAGTTGTGTTATAATGTCCATGCTAAATAAAGGGGTAATGTAATAAAAGACCTTGAATAAATAAATTGTGGAAGTTTGGGTATGTTGCCTCTATGAGAGGTTTTTTGTTGTGTTTCATTGTATGTTGTAGGCTGTTTTATGGGGATTGAGGTGACCAGTTGGACTTTGTGATATGTGGGGTTGTAATGTGATGGTTAGTGGGCATGGATGTGTCATGTGAAGTTGTATGATAGTGATGATGTGTGGTGGTGTTGTGTCATGTGGAGGTGTTGTGTGATGAAGTTGTGGTGTATAATGTGGTGAGGTGGTTTTGGTTGTGCGGTGGTTTGTGATGTGAAATATTATTATTGTGATATGTGGTTGTTTTGGTGAGATGGTTGGTCGATGTAACATGGTGTCGATGGTTATTGTGAGATGGTGAGTTGTTGTGTGGTGGTTTTATTAGTTTCCTGGTTATCTATGGAATAAATTATGCTGTTAAAACAAAAAAACAAGATATTAAATAAATGAGATGGAATAGAAATGAATGTGTGGTAAATGGATTTAATTAATTTAACATTAAATGAATGGACAATGTAAGTGTGAATGAAGTGGCTTATAAGTGAATGTGAGAAATGCTATGCGTCTTGTGTGGTGGTGGTGTGGTTTATGTGTTTTATGGTAGTAGTGAAGTGTGTGATTATGTAGTTAATGTGAACCCATAGGTTGAGTATTTTGTGCTATCTATATATCATGTATTTTTATGTTGTTTCTACACATTCCAGGGGGGTGGTATGTCTAGGTGGTGGTGGTGGGGTTGCAGGGGAGGGGGGTGTGGGCTGTTTGGGAGGGTGGGCGGGGCTATCCAGGGGGGGTACGGGGTGTCCAGGGGGGTACGGGGGTGGGCGGGATGTCCACAAGGGTGGACGGGCTGTCCACGGGGGTGGTCGGGCTGTCAAGGAGGGGTGGGCGGGCTGTCCAGGGGGGTGGGTGGGCTGGCCACGGGGGGTAGGGGTGTCCAGGGGGGTGGGAGGGCTATCCAAGGGGTTGGGGGCTGTCCATAGGGAGAAGGGGTGTCGAGGGGGTGGGTGGGTTGTCTGCGGGGGTGGTTGGGCTGTCTAGGGGGTAGGGGGTGTCCACGGGGGTGGGCGGGGCTGTCCAGGGGGTGTGGGCTGTCCTGGGGGTCTGGGTGGGGTGTCCTGGTGGGGGAGGGGTGTGTGGGGTGTCCAGGTGGGGTGGTATGTCTAGGTGGTGGTGGTGGGGATGCAGGGAAGGGGGGTGTGGGCTGTTTGGGAGGGTGGGCGGGGCTATCCAGGGGGGTACGGGGTGTCCAGGGGGGTACGGGGATTGGCGGGCTGTCCACAAGGGTGGACGGGCTGTCCACGGGGGTGGCCGGGCTGTCAAGGAGGGGTGGGCGGGCTGTCCAGGGGGGGTGGGGGGGGGGGATGGCCACGGGAGGTAGGGGTGTCCAGGGGGGTGGGCGGGCTATCCAAGGGGGTGGGGGCTGTCCATAGGGAGAAGGGGTGTCGAGGGGGGTGGGTGGGCTATCCACGGGGGTGGTTGGGCTGTCTAGGGGGTAGGGGGGCGTCCACGTGGGTGGGTGGGTTGTCCACGGGGGTGGGCGGGGCTGTCCACGGGGGGTGGGAAAGGCTGTCCACGGGGGTGGGCGGGGCTGTCCAGGGGGTGTGGGCTATCCTGGGGGTCTGGGTGGGGTGTCATGGTGGGGGAGGGGTGTGTGGGGTGTCCAGGGGGGTTTGTATCTCTAGGTGGTGGTGGTGGGGTTGTATGGGAGGGGGGTGTGGGATGTTTGGGAGGGTGGGCGGGACTATCCCGGGGGGGGGGGGTACGGGGTGTCCAGGGGGGTACGGGGGTGGGTGGGCTGTCCACAAGGGTGGACGGGCTGTCCACGGGGGTGGCCGGGCTGTCAAGGAGGGGTGGGCGGGCTGTCCAGGGGGGGTGGGTGGGCTTGCCATAGGGGGTAGGGGTGTCCAGGGTTGTGGGCGTGCTATCCAAGGGGGTGGGGGCTGTCCATAGGGAGAAGGGGTATCGAGGGGGGTGGGTGGGCTGTCCATGGGGGTGGTTGGGCTGTCTAGGGGGTAGGGGGTGTCCACGGGGGTGGGTGGGTTGTCTACGGGGGTGGGCGGGGCTGTCCACGAGGGTACCCTACTAATATGGTTATGGGATGAGGCATGCTCTGATGTGATAACACATTAAGTTCTTGTTGGTTTTACATTTTTTCAATAACACATTAGTATGTTTTTTTCACATGTCTAGTTGATACCATGATTATTTTCTTCCTTTATCATTTACTTAAATGTATTTTCTATTAAAGTTCCATCCTATTGAATTGTTCGACCACCTCATAAATCACTCACCCGTATTTTTCGTCTGAGTTCAGGCCATTCCGAAATCGTTCGGCCCATTTGGACCACCCTCAAGCGCATTTACGAAGCGCACGCATCACTTAAAACACGAATATTGCGCCGTACCATGCAAACCACACGTCCGATTGACGTGCCGTCTACGCGTACACGTCACAAATAATAATTAGAATGTTGCACGGTGGTTTTAACTCAATACGAGGTCGTTCGCTATGAATTTGACCGTTGGACGCCCGTTTTGGCCGTTTATGACACCAGAACTGCGTTGTCGGTCACCGCGGGCACATGTCATGTCCAATTGACGTGCCGTCTACTCGAACACTTCATAAATAACTCACCTGTATTTTTCGTCTGATTTCAGGCCATTCCGAAATCGTTCGGCCCGTTTGGACCCCCCTCACGCGCGTTTACTAAGCGCGTGCATCACTTAAAATACGAATATTGAGTCGTACCGCGCAAACCGCATGTCCGATTGGAGTGCCGTCTGCGTGTACACATCACGAATAATAATTAGAATGTTTCACGGTGTTTTCATGTCAATCCGAGGTCGTCCGCTATGAATTTGACCGTTTGACGCCCGTTTTGGCCGTTTATGACACCAGAACTGCGTTGTCGGTCACCGCGGGCACACGGCACGTCCGATTGACGTTCCGTCTACTCAACCACTTCAGAAATCACTCACCCATATTTGTCATCTGATTTCAGGCCATTCCGACTTCGTTCGGCCCGTTTGGACCCCCCTCACACGCGTTTACGAAGCACGCACATCACTTAAAACACGAATATTGAGCCGTACCGCGCAAAACGCACGTCCGATTGGCGTTCCGTCTGCGCGTACATGTCACGAATAATAATTAGAATGTTTCACGGTCTTTTCAGGTCAATCCGAGGTCGTTCGCTATGAATTTGACCATTTGACGTCCGTTTTGGCCGTTTATGACACCAGAACTGCGTTGTCGGTCACCGCGGGCACACGGCACGTCCGATTGACGTGCCGTCTGCTCGACTACTTCATAAATCACTCACCCGTATTTTTCGTCTGATTTCAGGTCATTCCAACTTCGTTCGGCCCGTTTGGACCACCCTCACGCGCGTTTACGAAGCGCGTGCATCACTTAAAATACGAATATTGAGCCATACCGCGCAAACCGCATGTCCGATTGACGTGACGTCTACGAGTACACATCACGAATAATAATTATAATGTTTCACGGTGGTTTCAGGTCAATCTGAGGTCGTCCGCTATGAATTGGACCGTTGGACGCCCGTTTTGGCCGTTTATGACACCAGAACTGCGTTGTCGGTCACCGTGGGCACACGGCACGTCCGATTGACGTGCCGTCTGCTCGACCACTTCAGAAATCACTCACCCGTATTTTTCATCTGATTTCAGGCCATTCCGACTTCGTTTGGCCCGTTTGGACCCCCCTCACACGCGTTTACGGAGCACACACATCACTTAAAACATGAATATTGAGTCGTACCGCGCAAAACGCATGTCTGATTGGCGTGCCTTCTGCGCGTACAAGTCACGAATAATAATTATAATGTTTCACGGTGTTTTCAGGTCAATCTGAGGTTGTCCGCTATGAATTTGACAGTTTGACGCCCGTTTTGGCCGTTTATGACACCAGAACTGCGTTGTCGGTCACCGCGGGCACACGACACGTCCGATTGATGTGCCGTCTGCTCGACCACTTCATAAATCACTCACCCGTATTTTTCGTCTGATTTCAGGTCCTTCCAACTTCATTCGGCCCGTTTGGACCACCCTCACGCACGTTTACGAAGCGCGTGCATCACTTAAAATACGAATATTGAGCCGTACCGCGCAAACCGCAAGTCCGATTGACGTGCCGTCTGCGCGTACACATCACGAATAATAATTAGAATGTTGGACGGTGGTTTCAGGTCAATATGAGGTCGTCCGCTATGAATTTGACCGTTGGACGCCCGTTTTGGCCGTTTATGACACCAGAACTGCGTTGTCGGTCACCGCGGGCACATGGCACGTCCAATTGACGTGCCGTCTGCTCGACCACTTCCGAAATCACTCACCCGTATTTGTCGTCTGATTTTAGGTCATTCCGACATCGTTCGGCCTGTTTGGACCCCCCTCACGCGCGTTTACGAAGCGCGTGCATCACTTAAAATACGAATATTGAGCCGTACCGCGCAAACCGCACGTCCGATTGACGTTCCGTCTGCGCGTACATGTCACGAATAATAATTATAATGTTGCACGGTGGTTTCTGCTCAATATGAGGTCGTCCGCTATGAATTTGACCGTTGGACGCCCGTTTTGGCCGTTTATGACACCAGGACTGCGTTGTCGGTCACCACGGGCACACGGCACGTCCGATTGACATGCCGTCTGCTCGACCACTTTAGAAATCACTCACCCCTATTTGTCATCTGATTTCAGGCCATTTCGACTTCGTTCGGCCTGCTTGGACCCCCCTCACGCGCGTTTACGAAGCGAGCGCATCACTTAAAACACGAATATTGAGTCGTACCGCGCAAACCACACGTCCAATTGGCGTGCCTTCTACGCGTACACGTCACTAATAATAATTAGAATGTTTCACGGTGTTTTCAGGTCAATCAGAGGTCTTCCGCTATGAATTTGACCGTTTGACGCCCGTTTTGGCCGTTTATGACACCAGAACTGCGTTGTCGGTCACCGCGGGCACACGGCACGTCCGATTGACGTGCCGTCTGCTCGACCACTTCATAAATCACTCACCCTTATTTGTCTTCTGATTTCATGCCATTCCAAAATCGTTCGGCCCGTTTGGACGACCCTCACGCGCGTTTACGAAGCGCACGCATCACTTAAAACACGAATATTGAGCTGTACCGCGCAAACCGCACGTCCGATTGACGTTCCGTCTGCTTGTACATGCCAAGAATAATAATTAGATTGTTGCACGGTGGTTTCAGCTCAATCAGAGCTCGTCTGCTATGAATTTGACCGTTGGACGCCCGTTTTGGCCGTTTATGACACCAGAACTGCGTTGTCGGTCACCGCGGGCACATGGCATGTCCAATTGATGTTCTGTCTGCTCGACGACTTCATAAATCACTCACCCGTATTTGTCGCCTGATTTCAGGCCATTCCGAAATCGTTCGGCCCGTTTGGACCCCCCTCACGCGGGTTTACTAAGCGGGCGCATCACTTAAAACACGAATATTGAGCCGTACCGCGCAAACCGCACGTCCGATTGGCATGCCGTCTGCACGTACATGTCAAAAATAATAATTAGAATGTTTCACGGTGTTTTCAGGTCAATCCGAGGTCGTCCGCTATGAATTTGACCGTTGGACGCCCGTTTTGGCCGTTTATGACACCAGAACTGCGTTGTCGGTCACTGCGGGCACACGGCACGTCCGATTGATGTGTTGTTTGCTCGACCACTTCAGAAATCACTCATCCGTATTTGTCGTCTGATTTCAGGCCATTCCGACTTCGTTCGGCCCGTTTGGACCCCCCTCACGCGCGTTTACGAAGCGCGCGCATCACTCAAAAAACGAATATTGAGTCGTACCGCGCAAACCACACGTCCTATTGGTGTTCCGTCTACGCGTACACATCACAAATAATAATTAGAATGTTTTCACGGTGTTTTCAGGTCAATCCGAGGTCGTCCGCTATGAATTTGACTGTTTGACGCCCGTTTTGGCTGTTTGTGACACCAGAACTGCGTTGTCGGTCACCGCAGGCACACGGCACATCCGATTGACGTGACGTCTGCTTGAACACTTCATAAATCACTCACCCGTATTTTTCATCTGAGTTCAGGCCATTCCGAAATCGTTCGGCCCGTTCGGACCACCCTCACGCGCGTTTACGAATCGCGCGCATCACATAAAACACGAATATTGAGTCGTACCGCGCAAACCGCACGTCCGATTGACGTGCCGTCTACGCGTACACATCACTAATAATAATTAGAATATTTCACGGTGGTTTCAGCTCAATCCGAGGTCGTCCGCTATGAATTTGACCGTTGGACGCCCGTTTGGGCCGTTTATGACACCAGAACTGCGTTGTCGGTCACCGCGGGCACATGGCACGTCCAATTGACGTTTCGTCTATTCGACCACTTCATAAATCACTCACCCATATTTTTCGTCTGATTTCAGGCCATTCTGAAATCGTTCGGCCCGTTTGGACCCCCCTCACGGGCGTTTACTAAGCGCGTGCATCACTTAAAATACGAATATTGAACCGTATCGCGCAAACCACACGTCTGATTGGCGTGCCGTCTGTGCGTACACGTCACGAATAATAATTAGAATGTTGCATGGTGTTTTCAGGTCAATCCGAGGTCGTCCGCTATGAATTTGACCGTTTGATGCCCGTTTTGGCCATTTTTGACACCAGAACTGCGTTGTCGGTCACCGCGGGCACACGGCACGTCTGATTGACGTGCCTTCTGCTCGACCACTTTATAAATCACTCACCCATATTTGTCGTCTGATTTCAGGCCTTTACGACTTCGTTCGGCACGTTTGGACCCCCCTCACGCGCGTTTACGAAGCGCACGCATCACTTAAAACACGAATATTGAGCCGTACCGCGCAAATCGCACGTCCGATTGGCATGCCGTCTGCGCGTACATGTCACGAATAATAATTAGAATGTTTAACGGTGTTTTCAGGTCAATACGAGGTCGTCCGCTAAGAATTTGACCGTTTGACGCCCGTTTTGGCCGTTTATGACACCAGAACTGCGTTATCGGTCACCGCGGGCACACGACAAGTCCGATTGACGTGCCCTCTGCTCGACCACTTCATAAATCACTCACTCGTATTTTTCATCTGATTTCAGGTCATTCCGACTTCGTTCGGCCCATTTGTACCACCCTCACGCGCGTTTACGAAGCACGTGCATCACTTAAAATACGAATATTGAGCCGTACCGCGCAAACCGCACGTCCGATTGACGTGCCGTCTGTGTGTACATGTCACGAATAATAATTAAAATGTTGCACGGTGGTTTCAGGTCAATCTGAGGTCGTCTGCTATGAATTTGACCGTTGGACGCCCGTTTTGGCCGTTTATGACACCAGAACTGCGTTGTCGGTCACCGCGGGCACATGGCACATCCAATTGACGTTCCGTCTGCTCGACCACTTCAGAAATCAATTACCCGTATTTTTCGTCTGATTTCAAGTCATTCTGACTTCGTTCGGCCCGTTTGGACCCCCCTCACGCGCGTTTACGAAGCGCGTGCATCACTTAAAATACGAATATTGAGCTGTACCGCGCAAACCGCACATCCGATTGATGTTCCGTCTATGCGTACACGTCAAGAATAATAATTAGAATGTTGCACGGTGGTTTCAGCTCAATCTGAGGTTGTCCGCTATGAATTTGACCGTTGGACGCCCGTTTTGGCCGTTTTTGACACCAGGACTGCGTTGTCGGTCACCGCGGGCACACGACACATCCGATTGACGTGCCGTCTGCTCGACCACTTCAAAAATCACTCACCCGTATTTTTCGTCTGATTTCAGGCCATTCCGACTTCGTTCGGCCCGTTTGGACCCCCCTCACGCGCGTTTACGAAGCGCGCGCATCACTTAAAACACGAATATTGAGCCGTACCGCGCAAACCGCACGTCCGATTGGCGTGCCGTCTGCGCGTACACGTCAAGAATAATAATTAGAATGTTGAACGGTGTTTTCAGGTCAATCCGAGGTTGTCCGCTATGAATTTGACCGTTTGACGCCCGTTTTGGCCGTTTATGACACCAGAACTGCATTGTCGGTCACTGCGGGCACACGGCACGTCCGATTGACATGCCGTCTGCTCGAACACTTCATAAATCACTCACCCGTATTTTTCGTCTGATTTCAGGCCATTCCGAAATCGTTCGCCCCGTTTGGACCACCCTCAAGCGCGTTTACGAAGTGCGCGCATCACTTAAAACACAAATATTGAGTCGTACCACGCAAACCGCACGTCCGATTGACGTTCCATCTACGCGTACACGTCACGAATAATAATTAAAATGTTGCACAGTGGTTTCAGATCAATCCGAGGTCGTCCACTAGGAATTTGACCGTTGGACCCCCGTTTTGGCCGTTTATGACACCAGAACTGCGTTTTCGGTCACCGCGGGCACACGGCACGTCCTATTGACGTGTCGTCTGCTCGAACACTTCAGAAATCACTCACCCGTATTTGTAGTCTGATTTCAGGCCATTCCGACTTCGTTCGACCCATTTGGACCCCCCTCACGCACGTTTACGAAGCGCGCGCGTCACTTAAAATATGAGTATTGAGTCATACCGCGCAAACCGCACGTCCGATTGACATGCCGTCTGCGCGTACACGTCAAAAATAATAATTATAATGTTTCACGGTGGTTTCAGCTAAATCTAAGGTCGTCCGCTATGAATTTGACCGTTGGACGCCCGTTTTGGCCGTTTCTGACACCAGAACTACGTTGTCGGTCACCGCGGGCACACGGCACGTCCGATTGACGTGCCGTCTGCTCGACCACTTCATAAGTCACTCTCCTGTATTTTTCGTCTGATTTCAGGCCATTCCGACTTCGTTCGGCCCGTTTGGACCCCCCTCACGCGCGTTTACGAAGCGCGCGCATCACTTAAAACACGAATATTGAGTCGTACCGCGCAAACCACACATCCGATTGACGTGACGTTTGGGCGTACACGTCACGAATAATAATTAGAATGTTTCACGGTGGTTTCAGATCAATCCAGAGACATGGTGTGGCCGGAACCACTCAAAGTGTTCGTCTTTTGTTTCAAAAGGACGTCATTTTAAGTGAAAAGCATCAACTGACATACGGAAAACCGACCAAACGCATTCCGAATCTGTTGATAATTTATCCCAACAATCCATGGGTCATATGTGATGTGTACGAGCCAACCCAGGATGAATCTGAGTCGCGGTGTGGCCAGGATAAGTCTAAGTGACTCTCTTTTGTTTAAAATTGACACCATTTTAAGTACATACGGAAAAACGACCAAACGGGTTCGGTTTCCGTTGAAACTTTAGGAGAACGATCCATGGGTCATATGTTACGTGTACGAATCATCACCGCTTCAATCCTACATGCGGTGCGGCTGACACCACTCAAAGTGTCCGTCTTTTGTTTCAAAAGGACGTCATTTTAAGTGAAAGGCATCAACTGACATACGGAAGAACGACCAAACGCATTCGGATTCTATCGATACTTTAGCACAATGATCCATGAGTCATATGTGACGTGTACAAGTCAACCCCGTCTTAATCCGAGATGCGGTGTGGCCGAAACCTCTCTAACTCTGTCTCTTTTTTTAAAATGGACATGATTATAAATGAAAAGAACAACTGACATACGCAAAACCGATCAAACGCATTCGTAATCTTTTGATAATTTATCACAACGATCCATGGGTCATATGTGACATGTACGAGCCAACCCGGGATGAATCTGAGTCGCGGTGTGGTCAGGATTAGTCTAAGTGTCACTCTTTTGTTTAAAATGGACAACATTTTAAGTACATACGGAAAACCGACCAAACACATTTGGTTTCCATTTAAACTTTAGGAGAACGAAACATGGGTCATATGTGACATGTACGAATCAACCTCGCCTCAATTGGAGACGTGGTGTGGTCGGCACCACTCATAGTGTCCGTCTTTTGTTTCAAAAGGGCGTCATTTTAAGTGAAAAACATCAACTGGCATACGGAAAACCAACCAAACGTATTCGGATTGTGTCGATACATTAGGAAAATGATCCATGGGTCATTTGAGACGTGTAAGAGTCAACCCCGTCTAAATATAAGACGCGGTGTGGCCGGTACCACTCTGACTGTGTCTCTTTTGTTTAAAATGGACAACATTATAAGTGAAATAAACAACTGACATATGAAAAACTTACCAAACGCATTCAGAATCTGTTGAAAATTTAGGACAACGATTCATGGGTCATATGTTACGTGTATGAGTCAACCACGCCTCAATTCGAGTCGCGGTTTGGCCGAGACCACTCTAAGTGTATCTCATTTCTTTAAAATGGACTACATTTTAAATTCATACGGAAAACCAACCAAACGCATTCTGATTGTGCTTATATTTTAGCACAACAATCCATGGGTCATTTGTGATGTGTACGAGTTAACCCCGCCTCAATACGAGACGCGGTGTGGCCGACACCATTCAAAGTGTCTCTCTTTTATTTAAAAAACACTTCATTTTAAGTGACAACAACAACTGACATACGGAAAACCGACCAAACTATTTCGGAATATGTTGATACTTTAGGACAACGATCAATGATTCATTTGTGACGTGTACGAGTTAACCTCGCCTCAATCCGAGGCACGGTTTGACCGGTATCATTCCAGATGTATGTATTTTGTTTAAAATGGATATCGTTTCTATTAAAAATATATGGTATATGAAAAACCAATCAAATTATGAATTGAATTCCGGATTCCACATATGATTGTCATCTAAATTTTAAAATGAATTCTAAATGAATTATGTATGTTTATAATTATGTTATGAATTCTACTTTAATTATGGATGAGTATGTTTTCAGGATGCATTATATGTGTTGGTTGGTTGGTTTTCATTATTTGTATGTGTTGGTTTGTTCTCTATATGTATGCATTATATGTGTTACAGGTACAATAATTGGATTGAAAAATGAATTGAAAACGAGGGCATAATTGGATTGAAAATTGAATTGAAACCTAGGGTGAATGCCCAAAAATCTGCTGTGCAAATTGTAGAGCAGGCTGCTGTGCAATTTGCACAGCAAAGCCTATGCCAACTGTTTGAAAACTGTTGGAATAGGCTCTATGCAGGTGTTTTTACCAACGATTCCTTGAACCGTTGTTAAAAACACCCTATCCCAACGGTTTGAAACTGTTGGGATACTTTTTTGAATGTTGTTTTTACCAATGGTTCAAGGAACCGTTGGTAAAACCTTTCCCAACGATTTGTAAACCATTGGGAAAGAAAATGCTCTGTTGATTTCCCAACGGGCCAAACCGTTGGGATAGGTTGATTTTTTCTAACCTATCCCAACGGTTCTGTGTAAACCGTTGAGAAAAGCCTTTCCCAACGGCTTACTTCCCCACGGTTTGCAGAACCGTTGGTATAACATATACCAACGGTTCTGCAGCCTTTCCCAACGGTTCTAAAACGTTGGGAAATGCTGTATTTCCAGTAGTGGTATTAGTGACATAAAATATTTTCTTTTCATGTGACTCTAGGACAAATAGTTCTTATTTGTAATTAAATATTTTCAAATCAACTAATGTAAACCCATAATCATCATGTTTCAAAACACTATTATCATCAACCTTGTCACACTTAAAACTTCATTACTTAAAACTCAGTATAGTCAATTTATCATATATCCTCAAGAACTCTAAAATATTTCATTGATGTAGAAATTGAGTTTTTATCTTTTTCACATGAAAAATTCAGTGCTTTAGTGATAAACATTACCCCACTATTTTGAAGGATACTCTTATCATCCTTATTTTTTTCATAAAATGTGTACTCATTAATTTATAAATTATAAAATGTGATCACATTAAGAGAAAGTCACCCCACAAACTATTTCAATGATTTTGATGTAGCTATATCTTTGTTAAATTTCTCTTTAATATATGAAAAAATTTCTTTTGTACTCAATTATCAAATAATTTTGATTTCTTTCTGGATATCATACATTTAATTTAGAAATATGTGAAGATATATATTGTTGAAAAAAATATGTGTTTTTGAAAATATATAAATGTTCCAGCATCACTTCATCACATGGAATGAACTTTACCTTTAATCCTCGAATCCATCTACCTTAAACATCAGCTATAATATTTTGAGATACATGGAGACTAATATACCATAATTGAAATAAATAATTAGTACATAACTCAATCACCTCTTCTGATACATATATTCGAATAATAGAGGGCACTAATCAATGAGTATTTTTAACAAAGTTATTCAATATTTTCATATATCTTACTAAAGGATACGTCTATTATTTTATTTCTAACTTCACTTTCAAAATCAATAAATCATTTATTAAATCATGTGCACTATAGTGAATCAGTAGGGTGATATAAGATAACATTAGGGATTCACTCGTATGTATCCCATCTTAACAATTTTTCATTATTTTTAATTTTTAAATAGATGCTTCAAACATAGAATTATTGGAATGTACAAAATTTCTTTAGTACGACATTTGATTCCTATACCTGAGAATGAATTATAGTTAAAATTTTGATCCATTATATATCTTGATATTCTACATTTAGAAAATTTTGAAAAATATTAATATTCCGTTCTATAAAATACATAATCATTATGGAAGGCCTGTATCTTTTTATACACCAATCCCATTGGGAATAATATTTTCTTTGTTTTATAATTGGAATCTGGAAGCCTCTTCCCTTTTATAAGTAATTCTTTTAAAAGTTCATGGAATTCAAAGAATTTTTTATCAATCCACCCATTTCTTGTTTTCAATTTAATAAATCTCAACACTATTGATAATACTATAAATTTAGTGTGACCTAAGAATAGTGGTTTCTTATAATATCTATTTAGTTGTCTATAAATTACTTTATTCAATGGTTTCAATGCCTACATCATGAATTAATTCTTAAATATGACCCTATATCACATGATGAATATATTTATCAACATTAGATGTTGGACATTCTTTTATTTCACAATCCTAATTCCAAAATTAATAATTATGGTTAAAAAAATATAAAATTAGATGATCCTTAATTTCTATGTTATTTAACTTTGTCATAGTCAAACACTTCATGCATGGATAGGGAAAAATCATTTTTTATTTCATTTAGAAAATTCCAAGAAATCATTAACAACTTTCTCATATTCATCAATGGTTTTTCATAGATTTATCCAATTATGATCCATTAATCATCTAATAAAACAATATAAATTTTGAATATATTAAAACATATGAACATTTAAAAATATATATAAATTTTAGACATAAAAATATAAAATCAAAACAATCAATTCTGGATAATTATTTTATCATAGAAATTAATTATATATAATGACCAAATTGTATCATTGAAAATTTTACATAAAATTGATTAAGAATATATAAATATAGATCATTTAAACATAAATTTTTTTTAAAAAATAATTTATACTAAAAAAATTTTAAAATGTAAACCATGTTAAAAAAAGTCATTATATCAGAAAATAAATTATAAATGAAAAAAATTGATGAAAAAAATGATTCCAACCATAAAAAATTATAACGATAAAAAAATGATAAATCTAAACAATTATAAAGACAAATAGTTCCATAAAAACAAATTATAGTGAAAAATAATTTTATAACCATAATTTCTAAAAAATTAAACAAATTTTAACAAAAAAAATAATTGATAACTAAATGAATACAAATAAATGAATGAATGAATAAAATTTATAACTAATTGATAAAGAATTTTTGTTCAAAATAAACAAAAACTTACAAAATTTGGGAGTTTATAATGAAAAATTGATCTTTCATATTAATTTACTCTCTAAAATTTATTGGAAATAAGGTGACCATTGCAAGATTGAAGAAAACATTTGCAAAAATGAACACGTAAAAATAACCAAAAGAACCTTGAACTATGGTTTCCGGTCAACCGGAACAGTGTATTCATAAACTGAATATTTTCATAAATCATGAAACAAGGATAATGGATAGAATATTTAGGATAAATTATCGAGAAAATATGATTAAAATTGAATAAAATTAACTAAAGTAATTGACGTTGGGGTTTTTTTTGTGAAAATTCAGTCAATAATTTCCCCTTAAAATGTAGCACAGTGGTGACAACAGGGTTGTCTCACAAGGAGGTTGCATGATAAGTTATCAAACTGTCACTTTGTTAATTTGTTTTTGCTAATGTCCGAATTAGAAATGGGGATTTGAAATTAGATAAACAATTTTAAATGATATAAAATCACAATACAACTATAAATATATGTTTGTGATTTGAAATTAAAAGAAAACTAGACTGAAGAAAACAAACAAAAGAAGGAAGTGGTGGACAAACATCGATCCTCGGATACTCCCTCTATCCTTGATTAATTGAATTATCACATTATATTTCTCAATGATCACTCAAGTAACTCCAACTGACCACCCATTTGCGTAGACAACATATCAAGACCTCAAATATGGGTGTTTATCCTCTTATGAATGTGATTCGATTACCAAAAGAACTTATAACAATCAAAACTAATTAAACCTATTGTTCTCAATGGGGAGACATCGCCCAAAGATGTTTAAAAAATAAGACAATTATTTTACATTCATAAGTTGATAAACAGTCTAGAAAAAAATAGAATAAAGTGAATTCATGAACGAAAATAGACCTCCATCATTTATGAAAACCATTTCTAGAAAAATATAATAAGAATACATTGAAGTACCAAACTAAAAAGGGAATAATCTTTGGATCTCTGCTACCCACCACCACTTCTATATTAATCCTTCATGTCCAAATTGTAATCAATTGAACTACAATTCTCTAGAATATCTCCTCCATAAAATCTCACTCCCTTGGTCCATTCCCCTTGAAATTAAAGATAAGTACAAAATATATAAGAGTAGGGGGTGGTCAGGGTGCTGTCTAGAATGTGAACCCATAAAGTTTCCTTATATTTGGACCTCCTTACCACATAATCAAGTTGAGATGTGTTTATAAATGTTTTTCTAAAATGTTTCCTGTCTCTCCCTAACAAATATCAAAATATTTTTACACTTTTACAAAAGTTTATGAATTAATTACTTAGTGGATCTTGTTCTTCTCGAAGTGACTCTTCATCTTCAACTTGTTTGACTCATTAAATGTGTGTCATAATGATCCAATTTCTCCTTGAAACTCATAATACACACGATACTTGGAGTACTCTTGCACTCCCAATTAGAATTAATGACTTTGGACACCTGTATCCGAAGTTATGACTCCTTGACTGATGTGGGGTTGACACAGCCGACCATAAAAAACTATTACAAAGAATGATTTATTTGAGTATGTAGATGAAAAAATTAGAACTTGGTCCAGTTGAAATATATGAAGATAATATTCCATGGGTTCCTTAAAAAAAGAATCATTCTAATTGGATCAATATATAGAATGATATGCCAAAATCATCAAACTAGTTAAACACTATTAAAAATCCAGAATTATGGCATTTTCACCGTTTAGCTCAAAATACAACAAAATTCCAAAAATGATGGTATTCCACACATAATTACACATTGGTGAGGATTAAATAATTGAAATGTAGATAAAATATATTGAATATATCAACTCTATCAATTCCCCCACACTTATAACATGGTCTCCTAGACAAGTGAGCATCAAAATCAAATCAAGGCATATTCAAAACACAAACCAATGCGATTCACCAATTAACCACCAAGAATAAAATGATATCATGCCCCATAAAAAAATTGATTCAAGCTGTCAATTCTGTTCATTCAATCCATTTCTACTTCTATTCTCCTCTCATTCACACATCACACTTACCTTACAAAAATTTTCTCTCAACACACAAATATTCATTTTCAACAATGGTTTTCTCATCCAAACACATGCAAGAATCATCAAAGGCTTGAAAAATTTCTACATATCCACCCGATGTGATCCAAGAAAGCTTGATCATCATGAGCTATTTCAAGGTTTTTATATGGCCAACGTTTGGTGGGTTTCAAATGTCAAAAATTCTGAGGCCAAATAGAGCGAGTTTGGATATTTTTTGAAGTAGAAAAATGCATGAATATAATATTCACTCATGTGTGGGATCCTGATTACTCTTCTCCAATGAAATTTAGACTTGAGAATCTCTAAGAAAATCTTTACCACCTCATTCCATCAATATTTTAGCATAAAATAGTATCATTTCTATTTTTATTTTTTGGAATGCTCCAGAATGGGCACAAATATTTTCCATTAAGAGTTTCATGCAGGTATAACTCTCTTCCATTAAGATCTCCAGATAGGCAAATCTCCCAGGAAAACAGTTTTTTTTGCAGCAAAAAAAAAACTCTTCAGAGTTTGAATCACCACCCAAAGCAACACCAGATGAAGTATCACACCACAAGTCATCTGCCCCACACTTAAGTTTGACTAGATCATAGATTTTTCCTTCCAGAGTAGGTTGGAAAGGGAAAATTACTTGTAATGTGGCTATCTAGAAGGATATTCATGGCTATTAGGGGCTCAAGAAGGATAAAATGTATAGGTTGGGCCATAATAAAAAGGATAACCATGAAAAGGGGGGCTTTCAGTCACAATTAAGTTGCCTCAATCATTTCAATCACAATCACCTCAGTAATCATGTTTTGATAGAAATAGATCATGTTCTGATTCAATCAAACATGCATTATTTGCTTCACTCAAGAAGTGGGATGAATGTGAAGAAGATAAAAAATGGGTTCAGAATCCTCACGGGCATGTGATTTTCAATATTAGATAGTAAACATGGTCTGGAATTCAAAATTCAATGATCATTTCATTAAATTTTAAAAACTTTTGAACTTGAAACAATTTCATTTGCATCATTAATTTATAACCTGATTCAAGGGATCAATTGGTTCACTCATTTATAGGGTTTTCAAAAATTACAAAGATCATCATGTAATCTCACATGTTGTTTTTCAAAATTTTAAATAAAAAACACAAAATTTGAAAACACAAAAACAGTCCTATTTTACCAAGGATGATCCTCCGCCCACACTTATTTTTTTTAAATTTCCTCAATTCTCATAGATTATATGAGAAATGAAAATAAAAAAGATAATACATGAAAAAAACAAGTGGGAAGGAAAGACACAGTCTAATTTTTATTTAATAATAACAGCATTGAGATAGACTCCTAAAATTTGTAGTAGGGAAACCTACATGAAAAATAATAAAAAACCCATCATTTTTATGAATTAAAGTAAAGAAAAATAATATAAACAAAGAGAAGGGAAAAGAGCCTTTGGTATGAACCCCCAAGTCGGTGCTAGGATTTCATAGCCCCTAGTCAGACAGTTCCATCTAGTCAACCCAAATCTGAAGGAGAGTGATGTTTTTTCCACATGAACCACCAAAATGAAATCTCTCCAATCTTCTTCAGCTCAAAAATATTGTAGAAGCTCCGAAAAAATAGATTTATTCAGCTTCCCTCCATGAATTTTCTGTTTTGATGATATAGAGGAAGAGGGTACAAAATGTAAAATAAACCACCCAAGACATTATCCACAGAAAATATCTCTACCGGTTGTTGAAACGGGCACACCATCCTTTCCTTAATTTTAGCCTTGACATCCTCATCATCTGATAAATCAATCCACTCAGAAGAAAAATGAACTAAATCATCACAGTGATAAGCACTTATAAAATTATTATCCAAATAATTGGGAAAATATGGATCAAAATTTGGGACATCTCCCTGTGGATTCTCAGGCTCCAGCTCTTTCTGCGTGTAAAAATTAGTGGCATTGAATGTGGGAAGAAGCTCTTGTTCTTCCTTATACTCTTCAAAAAATGAATGAATCATGTTTCTCTTCCTTTTTATCCAATTATTCATGAAATTTTTATAAATTATCAATTTAAAAAATAGTTGCTTCAAATGAAATTTCATTTTCAACAAATTCATCCCAATTGTTTTCAAAAGATGTTTGGTTTACGAAAGGCACATCTGCTGGTGAATCACTAAAAATTTCTTCCTTAAAATTTGGAAAAGATGATTCAAAATAAGTTTTCAACACCTCTACACAAGTTTCATCAACATCAAAAATTTTTGGGATGGGATTTTCAATTTATTGAGTATCTTTTTGAGCTTTCAGTTCTTTCAATTTTTTTAATTCATTAGAATGAATTCCCATTTGTTTGATTACTTCTTGAATATTTTGTTGAATAAAAAAATTATTTTGTTTCATTTTAAGAATATTTTATTGAAATTTTAAAAATTCATCATGACCAGGCTCCAAATATTGTTGTTAATCAGGCCAAACATAGAATTAGTCACACGGATGACCCGAGTTCGTTCCCCGGCAACGACACCAAATTGACCTTGGGGTTTTTTAGAACACTAAATTAGTGGTTAAAATCCTAGAAAATATAAAAAAAAACATAGGCAACCTCCTCGGAAATGGTTCCAAATTGACGTTGGGGTTTTTTTTGTGAAACTCCAGTCAATAATTTTCCCTTAAAATGTAGCACAACGGTGACTACAGGGTTGTCTCACAAAGAGGTTGCAAGCTAAGTTATCAAACTATCACTTTGTTAATTTGTTTTTGTTAATGTTAGAATTAGAAATGGGGATTTTAAATGAGATAAATAATTTTATATTATATAAAATTATAATTCAACTATAAATATATGTTAGTGATTGGAAATCAGAAGAAAACTAGATTGAAGAAAACAAACAAAAGAAGGTAGCGGTGGACAAATATCGATCCTCGGATACTCCCCCTACCCTTGTTTAATTGAATTATCACATTATATTTCTCAATGATAACTCAAATAACTCCAAGTGAAAACCCATATTGCATAGATAGCATATCGAGACCTCAAATATGGGTGTTTATCATCTTATGAATGTGATTCGATTACCCAATGACCTTTGAGAAATCAAAACTAATTAAACATGTTGTGATCAATGGGGAGACCTCCCCCAAAGAAGTTTAAACAACACGAAAATTATTTTACATTCATAATTAGAAAAAGATTCTAGAAAAAAATATAGTAAACGAAAATTCATGAAAGAAACGAGACCTCCGTCATTCATGAAAACCATTTCCAGAAATATATAATAAGAATACATAAAAGTACAAAACTCAAAAGGGAAGAATCTTTGGATCTCTTATACCCACCACCACTTGGATGTTAGCCCTTAATTTCTTGATTGTAATAAATTTAAATACTATTATAATGCATATATCCTCTAGAAAATCTCACTCCATTGGTCCAACCACTTTGAAATTAAAGAGAAGTAGAAAATATAAAGGAGCAGGGGGTGGTCAGGGTGCTGTCGAGAATGTGAACCCATAAAGCATCCTCATATTTGGACCTCATTTATGAATAATAAAGCTATGGTGTTTTCATAACTATTGTTTAAAAACGTGTCCTATATCTCCCTAAAAAATATTAAAATATTTTTACCCTTTTAGAAAATGTTATGAATTAATTACTTAGTGGATCTTGTTCTGCTCGAAGTGACTCTTCATCTTCCACTTGTTTGACTCGCTCAAAGGGTGTCATAATGATCCACTTTCTCCTTGAAACTTAGCATGCACACGAACCATAGAGTCCTCTTTCACGTACAACTATGATTAAGGACTTTGGACTCCTGTAGCCGAAGTTATGCCTCCTCGAATAATATGGGGTCCATATAGCCGACCATAAAAACTTTTTACAAAGAATTATTTATTTGAGCATATATATGAACGATTTAAAACTTGGTACAGTTGAAATATATGAAGATAATATTCCAGGGTTTCCTTCAAAAAATAATCATTCAAATTGGATCAATATTTAGAATGATATTCCCAAATCATAAAACTAGTTAAAACTATTAAAAATCCAGAATTAAGGCATTTTCATAATTTAGCTCAAAATACAACGCAATTCCAAAAATGATGCAATTTCTTACATAATGAAACATTAGTGAGGATTAAATCTTTGAAATGTAGATAAAATATATTGAAAATATCAGTTCTATCAATCATCATCTAATTATGTCTGGTGTTCTTTAGTGCTATTATAGGTCAGGAGAGAAAGGGTTTCAAAGAAAATGAAATGATAGATTCCATGTGTGTTTATTTTTTTAAAATATATTTATCATTTTCTTTGGAAAAAACCAATTTTAATTTTTTTAAACATTTAACATTGTTTTTTATTTAAAAATTACTTTATAAGGTCTTCCAATGAACCATTAACACTAGTTTTATATAAAACTGATGTTAAATGTATTATAGAAGAACTTATAAAGTCAGTTTTGAAAAAAAAACTGATGTTAAAAGATTTATATATTACATTTTTAAAATTGTTTCTAAGATAATAATATTATAACCTTGTTGTTGATGCCACTATTTATATTAGTGGTACTTTCCAATGGTGATACCCAATGAGTATGACATCTCAGATGGACGCCATCAGTGCTATCAGATTCACAGAGTGAGTTCTCCTGGGAAAGTGTTTTTATGAAATCTCAAGCAGAATCTTAGGCTGAAAATATGGTTTTGATTTTACCTTGAGACTTTTTGTGTATCATGAGTATATCTAGATGTGTATTCTATATGTATCATGCTTCTGATTTAAATTTCGTTGTGATGATTTTACTATTATCTTGATTATTTATGCTTCATGATTTCAAGGTGTCCTATTGGGTATTGTTTTACTCACCACATCATGGGACTGGCCCACACATGTCACGTCATATGTAGATTATATACCATTCTATGGGGTTCTTAGTGGACCATGATTAGAAAAAATTTTGGTTTCCCTATACAGATCATGGTTCATACCAAGAGTCACATTTGAATGCAATCCTCTCATTCTTGTATGTTGGACTTCTTTAAAATTTTGGTGGGTTTTATTAGGACCGTATTCCTTTAAGTATTATTATCATACTCTAATTTTGGTATTTAGATGTATTCATTCATTTAGTATCAGTTTTATTTCCCTTCAAGCATTGTATGCATATTTGGAGATGTGTGAGTGTGTACAAGTACTTTAGGCTAAGGCCTCCCATGTATGCGATATTCCTACTTGGAGCTTGATGACAACCCTTGACCTATTAAAGGTAGTCTTGTATTTTTCAGACATGGATACTATTAGGATACCTCCATGATGACTACCAGGCTGGTTCAAATATCATTATCATGAGGATGATCCCCTTAGTGATGAGGCTTTGATATAGAGACCTGTTTTAGAGGTCGTAGCTTCAGGTGGGTTATCAGCCATACCTCTAGTCATCGAGAAACAAATGGTAAAAATAGTTTCAGTAAATGAGGCATGCAAGATAAGAATTATTCATGAGTTTAATCATCTATGAACCCTTAGGTTTTGGGGAGATTTAGATCCCTAGGTATATGTTGATTTGATTGAGGCAGTTACATGAGTTTTTCCCCATCATCACACCTGCATACCGTATAGAGGTCCCATTAGAGAGAGTTTTTCATTGATACTCCTTGATATGGTCGATCCTTATAGTTATATAATTTGATGAGGTGAATATTTCATGGATATATCTTGAGTTTCTTTTTAAGAGGGTTTTCCCCAACTACATTATTAGTTGTACACAACCAAGATCTTCTATAACTTCAGCAGGGAAACATGATTGTGGATGAGTGTTCATCGAGGTTCACAAAACACTCATGATACTCAATGGATATGGTATGTTATTAGTTCTTCCAATATTATATCATTAAGAAAGGAATATACAGATATATACATACTTGTGTGATACCAATGTAAATTCCTACCTTTACTGGGGTGCTAGAGCATGTTCTGGTTGTACTTATCTTTTTTCTCAAAAAAAATCGATAGTGGGTGATAGTGGAGGGAACATAGTAGTCAAGACTTATAAAAAAGGTGTATGATATAAGATTCAGTGATCTTAACATGAAATACATTTCAACAATAAATTTTAGCAGTCAATTTCAGGATAGGGGGTTTTGTGGATCAGGGCTCTCAGGATGGATCTAGTCATCCTAGGGAGGGGTAGTGCTACTGCTATGATGGACATGGAAATATTTCATGATATTGTTTGAAAATTCATATAGATAATGGAGAGATATTGTATGCTCCACCTAGGTAGAGGTTGCAATCATAGAATGGAGTTCCGTAAGGTGGAGGATGTGGCAGATGACCAGGGAGAGTAACTGTAAGTGGTAGACATTTTGAATTATTTCCACCACCACCCCTATGTAGTCCTTGATAGGATCATGGAGAAAATGGGAAGGAGTGAGGGAAGTAATAGTAAGTGTATCCCTATTAACCAAATTCACTAGGGATGATTATGGGAATGATAAATACATTTTCCACATCAGCTATAGTACTGATAGACATAGGTGTGGTCCACTATTTTCTTTCCAAATCGCTAGTTTAAGAACTGGAGATTCTAATTGAGCCCTTGGATAGACCTTTACACATAGAGACTCTGAATAGTGGTGACTCAATGATCATACACTTTTATTGATATTATTATCTAACTCTTGGAAGAAAGAGTTTATTATTGGAATTATTTGTAGTAGTGATGAGGCCTTATGAAATTATCTTAGGCATAGACTGGATATATATAGTTCATGCACAGATTAAATATTTTTGTTAGAGGATGAAGTGTGTCTATATAGATGGGGTGAGGTTTTATTTTTTAGGTAATAAGTAGACCTAGGAGGAGTAGATAATACTTATATATATTAATGTGCATCTAATTACTCAATAATTGACTATCATAACTACTGGAGTAGTTTATGAGATGGGTTGGTAGTTTCTTTTAGTGGTGGAAGAGTATGAGTACGTCTTTCTAGATAACGTTCTGGGAATACCTCCTTTCAATGAGATATAATTTTGCATATAATTACACCCAATGATAAACCTTGTACCTACACCAACATATTAGATGAATCCCATAGAGCTTCATGAGATGAGGATGGATTTGGAGGACATGTAGAAGAAGAGCTTTGTTAGACGCAATGGGTCACCCTGGGCGGCCACAATGTTGATCTCTAAGATGGTAGATGAGATCCTGAGCTTTTGTGTGGATTAATATCACCTAAATCAGGTGAGTGTAATTAATTTGTAACCACTAATAATTATCTATTAACTATTCAACCATTTGAGAGAGGCATGGTGGTTCTCAAATATTGATCTCATATCAGGATATCACTAGCTTCGATTATGGTACAATGATATTGTAACAGCCTGAGATTTTATGAAAAATATTCTTTTTTATTTCACTAATGTCTTGTGTTGTACGCTACACCAAAAGGAGCTTGCACAACACGCATCCTTGACTTGCCTTGCATTACACGCAATCGCAACCTTCCTCGATAGCGTGTGTGGTACGTAATACTGAGTTTTACGAAACAATGATATGCTATTAAAATATTATTAAAACTAGCCGTTATGAATAGTAATAACCACTTTTTAAATTTTAGAAATTTTAGCTCTCAAAATGGACTTCATTTTTGGATTCGGTGTATCGAATTTAGCCTAAGGTGAAATTTTGGTACTTTTCGGATAACTTTCATATTCTGATGAATAGTGAAAATTACTAAATTATAATTAAAAACAACTTTTTTAATCGAAATAATTAATAGTGATAAATCATTAATTTGAGTGGTTTTAAAGTATATTTAGAATATATTTTTACAATTTAATACAATGTTGTTCATTGGATGTAATTTCACATTTAAACTAGACATAAACAGGTGTCAATCTTTTGATAGATATTGTTTATTAAAAACACGCTATTTGTTTTAACAGCGGGATTTAATTACAAAATTAATTAATGCAAATTTTATGTTATGAATTTGGAAAAATAGACTTCATTTTTGAATTCGGAATATGAAATATAGCTTGGGATGAAATTTTGGCATTGTTCTGAAAAACATCAATTTTTGATGAATAGTGAAACTACTAAGTGGTAGTTAAAAAAATTGAATTTTTCATAAAACTTAATTTTGCCGCTTCTGTGAATGGAACTTCAAAAATCCGAGAGACACGGTTGATGTCAGTAAGTAAAATGTGGTTCAATGAGATGAAAATAATTTTTGGTGAATAGTAACTTTTTACTTTTATTTACCACGGTTAAAAGTAAATAGGGTAATTAAGGGTAAAAATGATATTATTATTACTCTAACACATGTCCTAATTCTATTGGACAAGTGTAATTCGACCAAAAACAAGCTTAGGAATAAAATATGACCATTTAGGCCCACTTGGATTAGATTAGGACATTTATTATTATTTAATTCAAAGAAGAGTTAAAAGAGTCAAAATCAAAGTTTATTTACTAAAACATTTTTAATATAGGGTTTTACATAAGATAAATTAGATTTTAAATATTCATTAGAAATCTAAAACGATTTCCTACATGATGGTATTTTATTTGTAATTTTTAGACATCAAATAAGTTAATTTATTTATGACACAAAGATGATGCAGTAATTATCTTATTAATGAAATATTGACATAATTGATGTTATAAACACCAAACTAAATATAATTTGAGACTTTTTATGAATTCCACTAATTTTCTAGGTTACTATGATATATTAGTGTTGATTTAATCAACTTGGTTCGAACATATAATTCTTTTATGATTTTCACAAAAATCATGTATCAAATAGTGTCAAAATTGACACAAAATAGTTTTTAAATAAAATATTATATTATTTTATTCCTAAAAATCTAAGGTTCGGCCAAATGACTTAGATAAGGATATATGTATTAATAATATACAATTTGGGGTTCTTTTGGCATGTTATAGTAAGTTTATTAACCATATAATGTAAGAAAACAAAAAGACATGGTAAAAGTTAAAGTTAAATCTAATTGATAAGGTTAAAATAATAACCTAAACTTGTCTAAATATTATTGGTTGATAGGATTTCGATCCATCCCCACTTTAGCTTCGAAATAAGACCCTTTGGAACCATTATAAACCGATTTTGACTTTAATATAAAATAATATTTTAAGATATTCCTAAGGTGCCCCTCTCCTCCCTTATTAAAGGACACCTCCTCCCCCTCCTCCTCACTCCAATTTGAGCACTCAAGCTCGGCCAGCCCCTACCAAAATCTCTTCTCCACTTCCCTAGAAACATCCTAGAGGTTCTGGTCTTCCTCAAAGACCAATTTTAGTGCCCTAAGAGGAGGTCTCAAAGAGGCACTTCAAAGAAGAGGTAATTACCGTTACCAATTCTTTCATCTTTATTTCTTCTTCCACTTCTTCTTCTTAGGTTGTTTCATTATGAAGTAATAACATCAGTATCACTCATATACTGATATGTTATTATAAGTATGAAACAACCCTATTTCACCATCTATCCATCCTATGGAAAAAGAAATCACCACGCGTGCGTACGTACGGAATACCGTCTCCACGCCGTGGTGTAATCTATTTTCCACCACCACCTTACATGGATGGGTATAATGGTGTAAAGAATAACTATACATAGTTATTAAAACATAATATTGATTCTGATATATTGTATAATCCACTCCAATTCAATTCAATATTTATAGAAATGATATCATCGCTCGTGCGTACGTACGGACTACCGTCTCCACGACGCGATGAGATTCATTCTCCATGTTAACCATTAAAGAATGATTATAATGTATATATAAGAAATAATAATGAAATATATGACATTATAAAGCTACTGGATTTATGTACATATATACATATGTATTTCATCTACTTACTTCCATTTCAAGACAATAAGGAAAGGAAAACAGCGTTCATGCGTACGTACGGACTACCGTCTCCATGAACGGTGTTTTTCATTTTATTTATCTACCTATTATATATATATATATACTGAATATATATGATCTATAAATCATATTTTATATTCTGGAAGTGAGTAAATCCTGATATAAGTAATAATGATGTCAAGAACAACAAGTCAAAACACCTACGATAAATGAAACGATTTTACCCAAAACGCTTCTTTAACATGGAATTTACAAAAGAACGGGTAATATAATGTCATAAGTGAACCATATATGATATCATAACAATTAATATGATTCTGTAATAAGTCAATAACATGATTTAAATCATTATACAGGAGGTTCGGACACATACAAAGCAAGTCGGACCTAAGGTAAGGGAAATATCACAATCTCATTTTTATCCGAGATTGTTTATTCGTAAGTATTTACTGGGGTGTATTTTATCATCCACATACATGTTTCATCAATATGTAATATTATTTCCATCCACCTACAATTGTTTAAATCCATTTTTACCCTTCAGTGAGTTTTTAGTAATATGTATGAAAGGAATCTTTTGTCGTTTTTCGTACGAGGTACTTTTTGACTTTTCTGACAAAAGTACGAAGAATGTTTTTTTTAACTTATACGGCATGAATGGATTTTTAAAACAAAATTTCCAAGAATATTCCTTTAGAAGTTTTCAAGTTTATTTTTAATCAACTTATTTTATTTTAAAGTCGTATGACATGTTATGAAAGGAAAAATGTTTTTAAAGAAGAAAGGATATTTTCCTCAAGAATGGAGTTCAAGTGTTTTATCAAAATTATTTTCCATCTAAGATAATAAAGGGTTATGTTTTAATCCCTATTATTACATTGGTTTGATTATGTTGTGATGGAAATATTTTTATGAATTCCTTTATCTTATATGAATTGTTTTATGATGTCATGTTGTTTAAGAATCTCATTTTTATTACATGGGTTACGGTATGATGTATGGTTTATGATTATGTGGCACACATAAGAAAGGATTCATTATGAGATGGGTGGGACCTATATCTCCCTCCAATTCATTGGGTAAAGATTTTATATCTCATGAGATAAACATGGCTGGAACGGAAGGTTATTTTGGTTCAGTGATACAGGACTGAAACGAGGAGTGAACTCGGTTCAGAAAGGGACTTTGTCCACTAAGATAGTCTTGGAAATGAGTCGTGACTAACAAGAAATGATTTTCTATGATTATGTGTGCATGCCACAAAGTTTTAAGTTTCATGTTATGATTAGGGGGATCTCATTTTCACTTCTATGATTTATCCCATGTTATGATATTATGAGCTCTTTTGCATGTTAAGATTTCCAAAAGCTATGTTCTTATGTATATGATGTGATTGATATTTCTTTTGTTTACCCTTACTGAGCATTTGAGCTCACCCTTTTATGTTTTCTTTTCCCTAGGATATAAAGAAAGGTTTTTAGGTAAAAAAAAGGGAAGATCTTTATGGGAGATATTGAAGATGTTTCCCCACGATTAGAAGATTACGTTCCGAGTTTCCAAAGACACTAAACTATTATGATCCTTGTGGGTGTGTTTTCGTTATGTACTAAGTATTCCACAAAAGTAATGTAATGTCCATGTACGATAAGCTTCGGGTCTCTACAGTTGGTATCAGAGGAAAGGTTTAGTCAACCTTTGGAAACTAGGATGCGAAAACGTTAGTGTGATCCCTAGAGATATTTCTAAGGTATGTCTAGGGATGTCCCTAGGGATAAGTATACGTATTGGTTATAGTAATATAATTACGCTAACGATCATAGAATTAAACCTAAGATGTTGGATATTGATGGTACTCCCCCTTTATTATGTTGTTTTCCCTAGCATGATTTTTGCCTCTCACACTATTCTTTTTGGGTTTTAGACGATGGCTGGAACCCGAAGGAACCGTGTTGATCAATGCAATGGACAATGAAATGATTGCCCTCCTGAACAAACAAATGTTATGGGAGATGGAGTGAAAAATCTTATTGCTATACTTACACAAGCTATGAATCATTCTGGACTTCCAAATGAGCAGAGAAGGGAACAATATTCTATTGAGTCCTTCATGAGGCAACGTCCACCTTCTTTCAGTGGGTCTTCTGATCCACTTGTGGCTGAACAATGGAGCAGTACTACTGAAAAGATATTTTCAGTTCTTCAATGTTCTGAACATGATAAAGTCATCTTAGAAGTATATCGTTTGGAAGGTGAAGTTGATCAATGGTGGAATCTTATCAAGAATACGAGGCCAAGAGATGAAATTGAGTCCATGGAATGGGACGAGTTCAAGAACTTGTTTTTCAGTAAGTACTTCCCTCGTATTCTTCGAACAAAGATGGAGAAAGAGTTTCTTGAACTGAAGCAAAGGGACGATGAATCTGTTGGTACCTATGAAGCAAATTTTACAAGACTTGCAAGGTATGTTTCTGTTATTATCATCCAACCTGAAAGTAAAGTTGATCGATTTTTCAGTGGCTTAAAACCAAGTCTTCGAAGGGCATTAGCTATAAGAGACTTCAGTAGCTATGAAGAAATTGTGCGTTGTGCTATCAAGGTAGAAATGGAAGTTGGTGTTACATATCCATCTCATGGTTTTGACAAGAAACGAAAGATGGAGTTCAAGGAGAAATCTCAGAATAATGGTGAAAAGAATATGAATGTTTCCTTATGCACAAAGTGTGGAAAGAAGCATGGTGGAGATTGTCTTAAAGGGAATAGAAAACATTTTAAGTGTGGAAAAGAAGGTCATCAAGCAGCTGAGTGTCGAAGTAATGGAAAAAGGGTTTCTAATGATGTGAATAAAGCAAACACTGTAGAGAACACACCACCAACACTTCAATGCTTCAAGTGCAAGGAAATGGGGAATTATGCTAATAATTGCCCTAATCCAAGGGTTAGTGATGATCAACATGAGCAACCACTGAAGGAAAAGGAAAAAGGGAAATCACATGCGATCACTATTGGAAATATTGAATATGACAACGATGTGGTGGAATGATTAAGTGTTTATGTAATGGGATTCCAAAATAATATTGTATCATTGAGTATTGCAATATTTATTGATGTGGTATTCAAATTGATTGAGATATTTTTTGGAAATAAGATGATATGCGCATAATGAAGACGAGAAAATGAAATGTTTAATAGTATTCATGAGATCATGATTGATATAAGGACTAAGTGATATCATGGTTTGAGTATATAGAATTTTGAGGATTTTGGTATGTGGAAAGTGTTAACTTTTAACTGCACTCATGTTTTCACTAAGGTATTCAAGAGAATACACGATTAAGGACTTTGAATGTTTGGAATGTGACCAACAAGACATATCTTATGATATGTGGGGATCAACGACAGTATTAAATCTCTGGTAATCGTTGTCACTATATTATGAGAGTGGACTGCAGTATTATGTATAAGCCTAAAGATTAGACTGGATTATGTTGGAAATAAGTTAGTATTGTTTAAGGATAGAAGATTTTCGATATTATTGATGGGATGTTATAGTAACGTAGTTTTAGAAAAAGGACAACCTGTAGGACGGGCGACAGCCCATCGCTTCGGACAAGGCTGTAGGAATCGAACCCACAACCGAAGTGCGACTGGCCTTTATCGCCTACCACTGACCTACATGAAGTCCCTGTTTAGTAGAAACTAGTGTTATTATATTAAGCAGTATGATATATGAAGTATAAGCCCATTTTAGGAACCATATATGATTAATCCCACTATAGATCGACTTATGTATATAAATTTTGATAACCTTTTGAGACAGATGGAATGACCCGTCATTCTATCACATGATCTGCTAACACTTCACGAATAAAAAATTCAACTTCATTTATTTAAGAGATGAAGTGGAAATTGTTAAAGGCACGAACAACAGTGAGATTTTACCAAAATAAAGTAAGTATTTATTCTAATTCAAATTCTTTAACTTTAGGGAAATGATCTTGAAAACCAAAAATGTTGTCCTAGTTCTTTTATACCTGATGAATCAGATGGTACCTTAGATCGTCACAAATTTATGGATTTGTGATTACTGGCTTTTCCATAGCCATGTTCTCTACCACTCTCCATCAGAACATGATGGTTAGATTTCTCTTCCATATCCATATTTTCACCTATGTGGAAACCCAGTGATTAGTTTATTTGGGTAATCGTTACATTTAATACTTTAGTTTTTAAAGCCAAGTTTTGGTATTCCTTTTTACGATGTGGGTTTCTATTAAAGAAACTTTCGAATAGTAAACCATTTATAACCCCGACGAATTTCGAGGGAGAAATTCATTTTAAGGGGGGTAGAATGTAACAGCCCGAGATTTTATGAAAAATATTCTTTTTTATTTCACTAATGTCTTGTGTTGTACGCTACACCAAAAGGAGCTTGCACAACACGCATCCTTGACTTGCCTTGCATTACACGCAATCACAACCTTCCTCGATAGCGTGTGTGGTACGTAATACTGAGTTTTACGAAACAATGATATGCTATTAAAATATTATTAAAACTAGCCGTTATGAATAGTAATAACCACTTTTTAAATTTTAGAAATTTTAGCTCTCAAAATGGACTTCATTTTTGGATTCGGAGTATCGAATTTAGCCTAAGGTGAAATTTTGGTACTTTTCGGATAACTTTCATATTCTGATGAATAGTGAAAATTACTAAATTATAATTAAAAACAACTTTTTTAATCGAAATAATTAATAGTGATAAATCATTAATTTGAGTGGTTTTAAAGTATATTTAGAATATATTTTTACAATTTAATACAATGTTGGTCATTGGATGTAATTTCACATTTAAACTAGACATAAACAAGTGTCAATCTTTTGATAGATATTATTTCTTAAAAACACGCTATTTGTTTTAACAGCGGGATTTAATTACAAAATTAATTAATGCAACTTTTATGTTATGAATTTGGTAAAATAGACTTCATTTTTGAATTTGGAATATGAAATATAGCTTGGGATGAAATTTTGGCATTGTTCTGAAAATCATCAATTTTTGATGAATAGTGAAACTACTAAGTGGTAGTTAAAAAAACTGAATTTTTCATAAAACTTAATTTTACCGCTTCTGTGAATGGAATTTCAAAAATCCGAGAGACACGGTTGATGTCAGTAAGTAAAATGTGGTTCAATGAGATGAAAATAATTTTTGGTGAATAGTAACTTTTTACTTTTATTTACCACGGTTAAAAGTAAATAGGGTAATTAAGGGTGAAAATGATATTATTATTACCCTAACACATGTCCTAATTCTATTGGACAAGTGTAATTCGACCAAAAACAAGCTTAGGAATAAAATATGACCATTTAGGCCCACTTGGATTAGATTAGGACATTTATTATTATTTAATTCAAAGAAGAGTTAAAAGAGTCAAAATCAAAGTTTATTTACTAAAACATTTTTAATATAGGGTTTTACATAAGATAAATTCGATTTTAAATATTAATTAGAAATCTAAAACGATTTCCTACATGATGGTATTTTATTTGTAATTTTTAGACATCAAATAAGTTAATTTATTTATGACACAAAGATGATGCAGTAATTATCTTATTAATGAAATATTGACATAATTGATGTTATAAACACCAAACTAAATATAATTTGAGACTTTTTATGAATTCCACTAATTTTCTAGGTTACTATGATATATTAGTGTTGATTGAATCAACTTGGTTCGAACATATAATTCTTTTATGATTTTCACAAAAATCATGTATCAAATAGTGTCAAAATTGACACAAAATAGTTTTTAAATCAAATATTATATTATTTTATTCCTAAAAATCTAAGGTTCGGCCAAATGACTTAGATAAGGATATCTGTATTAATAATATACAATTTGGGGTTCGTTTGGAATGTTATAGTAAGTTTATTAACCATATAATGTAAGAAAACAAAAAGACATGGTAAAAGTTAAAGTTAAATCTAATTGATAAGGTTAAAATAATAACCTAAACTTGTCTAAATCTTATTGGTTGATAGGATTTCGATCCATCCCCACTTTAGCTTCGAAATAAGACCCTTTGGAACCATTATAAACCGATTTTGACTTTAATATAAAATAATATTTTAAGATATTCCTAAGGTGCCCCTCTCCTCCCTTATAAAAGGACACCTCCTCCCCCTCCTCCTCACACCAATTTGAGCACTCAAGCTCGGCCAACCCCTGCAAAAATCTCTTCTCCACTTCCCTAGAAACATCCTAGAGGTTCTGGTCTTCCTCAAAGACCAATTTTAGTGCCCTAAGAGGAGGTCTCAAAGAGGCACTTCAAAGAAGAGGTAATTACCGTTACCAATTCTTTCATCTTTATTTCTTCTTCCACTTCTTCTTCTTAGGTTGTTTCATTATGAAGTAATAACATCAGTATCACTCATATACTTATATGTTATTATAAGTATGAAACAACCCTATTTCACCATCTATCCATCCTATGGAAAAAGAAATCACCACGCGTGCGTACGTACGGAATACCATCTCAACGCCGTGGTGTAATCTATTTTCCACCACCACCTTACATGGATGGGTATAATGGTGTAAAGAATAACTATACATAGTTATTAAAACATCATATTGATTCTGATATATTGTATAATCCACTCCAATTCAATTCAATATTTATAGAAATGATATCATCGCTCGTGCGTACGTACGGACTACCGTCTCCACGACGCGATGAGATTCATTCTCCATGTTAACCATTTAAGAATGATTATAATGTATATATAAGAAATAATAATGAAATATATGACATTATAAAGCTACTGTATTTATGTATATATATACATATGTATGTCATCTACTTACTTCCATTTCAAGACAATAAGGAAAGGAAAACAGCGTTCATGCGTACGTACGGACTACCGTCTCCATGAACGGTGTTTTTCATTTTATTTATCTACCTATTATATATATATATATACTGAATATATATGATATATAAATCATATTTTATATTCTGGAAGTAAGTAAATCATGATATAAGTAATAATGATGTCAAGAACAACAAGTCAAAACACCTACGATAAATGAAACGATTTTACCCAAAACGCTTCTTTAACATGGAATTTACAAAAGAACAGGTAATATAATTTCATAAGTGAACCATATATGATATCATAACAATTAATATGATTCTGTAATAAGTCAATAACATGATTTAAATCATTATACAGGAGGTTCGGACACTTACAAAGCAAGTCGGACCTAAGGTAAGGGAAATATCACAATCTCATTTTTATCCGAGATTGTTTATTCGTAAGTATTTACTGGGGTGTATTTTATCATCCACATCCATGTTTCATCAATATGTAATATTTTTTCCATCCACCTACAATTGTTTAAATCCATTTTTACCCTTCAGTGAGTTTTTAGTAATATGTATGAACGGAATCTTTTGTCGTTTTTCGTACGAGGTACTTTTTGTCTTTTCCGACAAAAGTACGAAGAATGTTTTTTTTAACTTATACAGCATGAATGGATTTTTAAAACAAAATTTCCAAGAATCTTCCTTTACAAGTTTTCAAGTTTATTTTTAATCAACTTATTTTATTTTAAAGTCGTATGACATGTTATGAAAGGAAAAATGTTTTTAAAGAAGAAAGGATATTTTCCTCAAGAATGGAGTTCAAGTCTTTTATCAAAATTATTTTCCATCTAAGATAATAAAGGGTTCTGTTTTAATCCCTATTATTACATTGGTTTGATTATGTTGTGATGGAAATATTTTTATGAATTCCTTTATCTTATATGAATTGTTTTATGATGTCATGTTGTTTAAGAATCCCATTTTTATTACATGGGTTACGCTATGATGTATGGTTTATGATTATGCGGCACACATAAGAAAGGATTCATTATGAGATGGGTGGGACCTATATCTCCCTCCAATGCATTGGGTAAAGATTTTATATCTCATGAGATAGACATGGCTGGAACGGAAGGTTATTTCGGTTCAGTGATACATGACTGAAACGAGGAGTGAACTCGGTTCAGAAAGGGACTTTTTCCACTAAGATAGTCTTGGAAATGAGTCGTGACTAACAAGAAATGATTTTCTATGATTATGTGTGCATGCCACAAAGTTTCAAGTTTCATTTTATGATTATGGGGATCTCATTTTCACTTCTATGATTTATCCCATGTTATGATATTATGAGCTCTTTTGCATGTTAAGATTTCCAAAAGCTATGTTCTTATGTATATGATGTGATTGATATTTCTTTTGTTTACCCTTACTGAGCATTTGAGCTCACCCTTTTATGTTTTCTTTTCCCTAGGATATAAAGAAAGGTTTTTAGGTAAAAAAAAGGGAAGATCTTTATGGGAGATATTGAAGATCTTTCCCCACGATTAGAAGATTACGTTCCGAGTTTCCAAAGACACTAAACTATTACGATCCTTGTGTGTGTGTTTTCGTTATGTACTAAGTATTCCGCAAAAGTAATGTAATGTCCATGTACGATAAGCTTCGGGTCTCTACAGATATACCAAAGAAAATATATTGACATCACTACAAACAATATGAGTAATTTTTTATTCTCTTAAATGTGAATAATTTCCCAAAAATATTCAAGGGACTCATGAACTGGATCTTTTATCCTTTCTTAGACTAGTTTTTATTATTCTTCATTAATGATATCCTAGTTTACTTGGTGTCCAATGAGGAGCATGTGAGAAACATGAGGATGGTTCTGGACTTACTTTAAGAGAACTGTCTTTATAAGTAGATCTCAATGTGTCAATTTTGTATTCAGGAGGTCCAATTTATAGAAAATTTCATCTCAGTAGAGGGAGTTGTAGTAGAACCAGTAAAGGTTGATCAAGTGATAACATGTGAGCCACATAAGATCAAGATGTATGTTCATAAATTCTATGGGGTGAAAGGATCTTAAAAAAGTTTTATTCAATATTTCTCTGAGATATCCGAACCCTTGATTACTTTAACTTTTAAGGGCCTTTTGTATAGATGGATAGGTACAAAAAATATTTTCAGGAGTAGAGATAGAGGATGGAGAGTTCCCCTATTTAGATATTTATAAAGGAAGGTGTCGATTATGTAGTGTTATACAATGCCTCATGGAACGAAAATGGTTGTGTTCTGATGAAAATTCAAGAAATGATTTCCTATTTGTCCAGGCAGTTGAAACCTAATGAAAATAACTATGTGTTACATGATATAGACTTTGTAGAGGTAGTATTATTCTTAAATATGTAGTGACACTATCATATGGGGGATTGATTTATCATTGATTATGACCACAATAATCTCCGATAAATATTCCCTTATAAGATCCTTATCTTGATATATAAGTGATTGATAGAGTTCCTCTAGGACTATGACTTTGTGATAGTATATAATCCTGGAAAGAGGAACATAGTGGAAGATTCTCTTAGTAGGAGAACTTGTTCACAGTTGATGAACGATGTGTCAGAGTAGTTAGCCTCATTATAGTTTTCCTTAGTGGACAAGGATGGTGAATCATATCTATAGCTGATGGTCTTTACCCCTCCTCTTATACAATTTGTCAAGTAGGGTCAGTGTGGAGATACCTATTGTGAGACCTTGCATACTCAGATATCCATTGAACATGCTCCAGATTGATTTTCTGAAGGTGGGAATCACAACAACCTTTTCCGAGGGTGTACTATGGTACCATTGAAATTGAGGGAGGAGGACATGAGGGTGTTCCATACATTCCCCTTGGTGGTAAATCTAGGGTTATAAATTATGTTTTAGGACCTTATACATCAGTTCTAGTGTCAATGTATGAAAAATAATGTATCATAATTTGTTCCTTGAGGCCTCACATGTCAGCAGGTGAAGGCTGAGCACTCGGTCCAAGTGAGAGTAGTTTAATCTCTAGAGTCTACAGAGTAGAAGTAGGATGGCATATATATAAACTTAATGATAGAGCTACCATAGACTTCTAGAGGATGCGATGACACCGAGTGATCATAAACTGACTCACCAAGTCAGCCCACTTCATATGTATCTAAGAGCATAGTTTATTAGAGATCTTGAGGTTCTCTTATGTTTAATAGATACACTATATCCACGATGTTCCTTTGATGATCATTTTATATCATTATGCTTGATTCATGTCCGGATTGGAGAGAGGATTGCAGGAGGCCTTTGGGACTTAGTTGTCCTTGAGCACAACATTTGACCCCCAGAATGACATCCAGACTGAGATGACAATTCTGGTTTTGGAGGACATGATTTGGAAATGCATGTTAGATTTTTCCATAGTTGGGAGTATCACCTACACACGGTTAATTTTATTTACAAAACAACTACCATAACACCATCGGTAAGACACCATTCATGGGTTTTTATAGGCAACACCATAGTTCACCACTTTTTTGGACTGGTCCAGGTGATTTAGCACTCATGGGCCTAGAGTTGGTACATACTAAAATAAAGAAGGTAAAAATCATCTAGTAGTAGATGAGGACTATAGAGAACCATCAGAAGTCCCACAAAGATCTATGATAGAGGATTCTAGAGTTTGAGGAGGGAGACCACGTGTTCATGAGGGTCTCACCTTGATGTGGACTATGGATATATGGATAGGGTGGAAAGATATATTTATGATTGATCAGAACATTCCAGATATTTTGCAGAGTCAGTTAGGTGGTGTACCACTTGGCTCTACTGACATAGTTAGACCAGGTACATGATGTCTTCTACATGTCACAGTAGAGGTGCCACCTGCACTACCTATATCATATTATTGACTAGGGAGTGATGGACATAAAGGATGGATCTACCTTTGTGGATTACCTAGTGGATATTATGGATTAGAAGTATAAGATCATTCATGGGTGACTAATTCCCCTGGTGCATGTCTGTTGGCAGAATATGAATATTCAGGATAGAAAATGGTAATGGGAGACCCATATTTGATATTAGTACCCACATCTTTTTGGGTAGCCTAATTTTCTTTTTGAAATAAAAATCCCTATGTTGGAAATAATGTAACATCTTTGTTTTTTTCCATGTAATGATTTTGAATACATCTAATAATAATTTCGAATCCATGAACTATGATGGCATGAGATTCTGTGGCCTGGTGAACTCTATATTGATATTATAAAAAGATTAAATATATCAATATCACACAGACAATGTTTTCCTGAAATATAGGAATAAATCATAATAATTGTCTTAGATTTTAAATCTGAGACCATTGTTGAGTCTGGAATTTTGGAGTTAACTTGGGTGTGACATAATCTTTATTGGTATCATGTTTTTTTAAAAAGTCATCATGGGAGAAAATAATGAAGTAAATTAACGATTTATTTATTTTATAATTTTTTTATGTAGTGACCTTGAATACTTTTTAAATAAAAATTTATTACCAAATTGTAGGTTTACCTCCATAACCCTGATATTGTGAAAGGAGTCATGGATAGAGATCTTGTTGAATGAAAAAGAATCTATATAATGATCAAGGATCATTTCACCAATAGAGGTTATGTATCTCCCCAACAATGTCAATGTGTGATCATTTTTTGTTATTGATTTATACAACCTGAGGTAGGGTGTTTGATTTCATTGATTTATTTACCATGTTTATTATCCATTGATGAACACAAATCAAATCAACCAACATATTGATTTTTGGATCAGTCATATCGCGAGTGGGAGTTTATTTCTTAGGTTTTGGAAATTATTAATATTATTTATTATTGGTGTATTTTTTTCATCATTCTAATGGGAATAAATTTAGTCCAATATAAAAAATGGTTTCAGTTCATTCCTCATCTTGTGTATGGTGCATTTTTCTCACCTGTTATTTATTCATTCATCAAAGGGTTTTCATTTGGATAGTGGTTTGAAAAAAACTAGGTAATCAATCATTGAACAACCATTATTCATCACAATGGTTTTATAATTTATTTAAGGTCTAAAATTCAGTGATGGAATCAAGATATGACGATAATGATGATGGATTGTGAGAAGATCACTATCCATCGTGTTTCATTAGGCATGCAACGATAGTGTGGTTCTACAATCAATGTTTTCTGGGTGAATCGTAAGTTGGAATACAATAATTGACGACGAAAGAGTTCATTTGATCATATATATATGCTTACTGGCAAGATTAACGATGGAATTTGATGGTGGAAATGGTGGAATCAGATGACAGATAAAGACCTGTGGGATCAGGTAACTAAAGAACACACATTATGTAGAAACATCTATATAGGTTAGGGTTTACACATGAAAATAGGCCATCACACTCCATGTGACATATGTCACACATCATGTGACTTGACATGGTGACTCGGTGTGAACTGTTGGGGTGCATAAGTAGGTACACTAGAAATACTAGAGTACAGGGGAACATCTCGATACATGAACATTTCAAGGAACCCAAACAAGGCATGGTGTATGGTCACAACCTAGAGGATATGTGAATGACCTTGAGTATATGAAAATGGGATGGGGTACAATATCAAACCTAGCGTAGGAAATACACACCATGTAAAACTATTATACATTGTGTACATTCACTATGGGGTATGAGGGCATTGTAATCTTCAGATTAGACCAATTTCCATAGGATTTGTTCCCTCAATGAATACCATAAGTTTATATTGTAGAATTATGTTTTCAGTATAGGATAAAAATCCCCTCTAAGAAATTATTCTTGACTAGAGTTTTCAGAATCCCTTAGTGAGGCCAAGAGTGGTTTTGTCTATCATCTTTTATATTTAGTGGGGTTCTAATAATCAATGTTCCCAACCAAAATAAATTTTGATCCCTTACTTATTGGGTTAATCCAGACTAATATTTTGATATACAAAATGGCCCTAGCTATGATCCCTCATATATGTATCACTCTCTTTCGACTTCTAGTGCATGCCTCCTCATATAGAGACACAAAGAGCATAAAATCCCAATTAAACTCCATTAATGCTATGAGACTCACTGAGTGATTTATCTAGGGTGAGTCTTTCTAGGAACAATTATTTAGAATCTTAGTTTGGAAATATGGTCATGAACGTACCTTATGAATTAGTGTTTATCATTAGTATATCTAGATATGTATTTTTATATCACATGGTTCTAATTGAAATGTATTTATGATGTGCTGACTATTATCTTGATTCTTTATGCTTGGTGATTTATGGGTGTCCTACTAGGTATTTTTATACACACCCCATTATGGGCTCTACCTGAACATGTCATGTCTTATATATTTGATAGGTCGTTCGATGGGGTTCTTGGTGGACCAGGAGTGGATAAATCTTATGTTGAACTAGAAAGATCATGGTAAATACAAGGAGTAACATTTTACTACATTCCTCTCATTCTAGAAGGTTGGACTTCATTATAGTTTTGGTTGTCTTGTATCTTCCACTTATTTCTTTTAGTATTATTTTTATACTCTAATTGTGAAATTTAAATATATTCTTCCATTTGGTATCAATTTTATTTTCCTTCCAACATTGTGTAGGTAGTTCGAGATGTGTGTGTGGGTATAATTACCTTAGTCTATAGCCTACCATGCTTGTGATATAACTACTCAGTGGTTGATGATATCCCTTGTCTTATTGGAGGTAGGCTTGGAGTTGTCACACTCAGCTTATCATTGGCTAAGCAAGCCTCAGCAGGTCAGGTTGTGAAATATACCAATCATTGTCTGAATGGTAGTGTGTTTTACTACTAGGGGGAAAATTTCCAATAAATATACTCCATAGTTTTGTAAAAAAAAACCTTTTAAAACTAGCATATCTTTATACCCCATACTTTTTTAATAGAAAGACCCATTTTTCCCCAACACTTTGTTCCCCTATTATAATATATTCAGCTCCTAGTTTTTATTCAAATGTAGTGAATCCAAATAATATTTCAATAATAACTCCCACATTCTAGAATCACTTTTTTTAGCTATGTTTTCCATGATTTTATGTTATCAAGCTTCCATTAAAAGTAAGTAGTGCATGTCAAGAAAAACCTATATACTATTTTTTATAATTTATAAGATCTTCACAACTCATTATGCAATTCTACTCTTTCCAGTACAACATCTTATAGTGAACCTTATTATAGAGTCTTACCTTCAAAAGATCTACCTCATGCCTCTTCATTCCTCAACCGTTTAGACACATCTTCCACTTGATTAAATTATGAAAAACATGTCCTATTATTTATACAATTTGAAAATTTTTCCCTTTGAAGATTCCATGAAAATAAACTTGAACATGATCTATTGATTATTAATTATCAACTCCCACCTATACTAAGTTCCATTCTATGTGTAAGACCCTCTCATGGAAGAAAATGTTATGTTCTCTAACTATAACGTGATGATCATCATCCAAGATTTGGAATCCCAAGTTTTTATCACTATATCCCATAAAGAAAAATACCTGATAGTTATCCTAGATCTTGTCCCTCTCTTTAGAATAAACATGGATAAATTATAGACTTCTGAAAAATTTTAGGTGATGAATTTCCAATGGATTACTATATCACAATATATCATGAACCTATAATACCACTAGTACATTTGTACTTCAGTTAACTTGGTATGATTCAAAAATATAAGCTTCCACCAAACATTATTTGAAAATTCTTGAATACAACCTCATTCTTCATGCCATATCAGTTAATGTAATTATTATCCCAACTAGGCTAAACACCCTAAGGGTGGGGGATTAGGGTATGAAAAATTAAAACCATTGGACCTTCAAATCATGGTTCACTGTTAAACAAAACACTCCTATCTCAATATCACATATCAATATATGAATAGAAATTATAGAATTCACAGGACACAATAATTTTACTTGGTTCACACACACTAGGCTACAAATAAGGAAAATACAAAGGTAATGTGAATATGTTCCAAATATACTAAATAATATGTTGTTACAAAGTATAGAGTGGACTCACTATCGCTCCTTTTTTACAACCAAACAAAATATGAAATCACAATTCTCTCTTAACTGATGTGTGCCCACTTCTTCTTTAAAAGTTCATCCTTTGATTACTTAAATCAATATTTTTTACACCTAATTATTGTATCCTTAAGTTCCACTTTGATACACATGATAAATACCACTTTATATATTTCCCAGGAAATCCATTTTGTTTCACACTTTCACTTTCATACAACCTTTGTGTGTTCTTGTGTTCAACTCTACCAACCTGCGCTCAACATTTAACTTTGTTGCAGACGTCACTATAGTGTGAAACTCTTATAATTTGCACACACCTTCCTTATTCAAGTAGAAACAAGTTCATTTCTACAAAAAAAATTTACTTTTTTTCTTCATTCCACAGTCTTTTCACACAACTTATATTCCTTCTATGCAACTCTTACGTGATTCAAAGCCCTAACTTTCTTTAAGGGTTGATCTTATGAAATGAAGGGGGTATCGTTCAAATTGTAGACCAAACTTACCCTATGTATAAGATCCGTATGTTCCTTCCACGGTGCACATAAGACTTATCAAATCATGGAGTATCTCGATTTGAATATTCATTTTTTATGTAAAATTCTTTTGTGCACAATTTTCATCTCTATTTTGAGGACACACAAAACTCTACTTTTGACGTGCAAACTAATCTTCCACGCACATTAGAATATTTGACACAATTCTTACCTTAGCCATATTTTGATGTGATGGTCCAAAATCATGACTTGTGTGTAACATTTTGAATCACCACTACACTCGTGTGCAACATTTAACTTTTATGAGAAAATACTCCCTTTTCCAAAAATACATTTTCCATCCTCCATATTTTTGACCCAAAATATTTAGAAAACACTAAAAAATAGTAACACCTTATATATGCATCTTTATATACCACCACCAGAGCATCCATTCTTTTTTCCTGGATACTTTTCAACATGACTTGTTAATAATATATGTATAACCCCACAACTAACCATAGAAATCTACTTTACCAACAAACACAATAAACCCAAAAACACTACAATGTTACCTTGAGGGATTTTTAACCAACCATAATTTTCATCCTTTTACCCACACCATTTTGTTCAGGTGTTCTAGGAATAGAATTCTCCATTCTGATTCATTTCTTTTGGAATTAGTTCATGAATTACCTTCTTTCATATTCACTTATATTATAAGACCTTATACTTTTTATCTTCCCTACGACTTCTCTTTCCAATATTTATTTATAGTGAATGAATGAAACAGACTCATATGATTTATGTTTTAGGAAGTATACCCCCAAATTTCTTGTTTCATCATCAATAAATGTGATAAAGTATAAAGATCCTTTAATATATTGAATTCGGGCTGGCTCCCAGACATCATAATGAACATGTTATAATTCATTGCTTTGAGTCATCCTTCTATTAAAAATAAATGAACCTTTCCTACAATTCATGATTATAAAACTTTCACAACTTATAAATTTACTGTGATCATGATTTAGTACACCCTATATTCCTAAAAGTTTCATATTCATCTTGCCAATATGACCAAGCCGATAGTTACATAGCTATAGGCATTCATAATTTCATGTTTCGACTATCATCGAATCATTTGTCCTCCTGCTAAAATAGAGGGTACCATCCTTTTCTCATTATCTACCACTATAGAGATATATGTAACTTTCCACACTCCATTAGTGAATCTTGTTCTATAACCTTATTTATCTCTCTATGAAAGAAAAATGATATTTTTTTGTATAACCCTTGGATGTGTTGAACTTAATTAAACGTTATGAAACTACTATTAGGAATCCAAATATTAACATCTATCTTTCTAGAAACTACAAGAGCCTCATCATCCACAAATTAAAACTTACTTAATCTTATAATAACATAATTTACCATTCACTATTTGTATTTAATAAAATTAAATCATAACCCAAAAATCAAATACCCACAATAACTTTTACTAAAATGATAGAAAATAAACTTTTAGAATCATTCCTTTTAGAGCTCACCCGATGATCCTTATAGTCTTTCTTAAGAGACCCCCTTGTCCTATAGTGCTAGAATATGGTGCCAGGTCTAGTATACTCACCTTTACTCCCATATTTGGAATTAACTTATGATTTCCTTTGGATTGTCTTTCAATTGGTTGATTGTACTATATCTTTTATATTAAATGGATTTCTATTATGTTCTTGAAATTATATTTATCTATGATAGGATTAATTGAAAGAAATGACCCACTAGGGCCCTCCTGGATGATGGTAAGCCTAGAATGAAACCCCAATCCAACCATAAATAGAACAGGGGCTGGAGACTAGTGCTGAGTATGAATACCAAAAACATGGGAGGCCTAATCCTAAAGTACCTACACACACAGATATCCATACACCAGTATACTGTGGAAAAGATAAACAACTATTTTTTTATATGCATTCATACTAACTAATCCCACATCTATGTATGAAAAATGGATAAACAAAAACAAGAAGGGCCAAATAAATACCCACCAAAACTGAAAAAGATTCCAACTTGTTATGAAAGGGTATTTCTATCAAGAAAAAAAATCATGGAACCATGTGTGGTCCATTTAGCACAACTAAGATCCACCTACTCATAGTCTTCCTACGACTCCATCAAAAGGCATTTCATTTTCATAATATATGACACGTGTGACAAGATACCATGTAAGGGAGAGTATAAACATACCTAGTAGGACACCATGAAATCACCAAACAGAAAGCATCAAAGAGGGAGTAGGTTCTATTCCACAAATAAAAGGGAATAATAAAGATAGCCAAGATATTCAATAAATAGCCAAGTATCGGGGTGAGGTTGCATATTCACTATCAACCTAGGATTCTACTTGAGTCTCCAAGGTCACATTCACCGAATATAATTCACTCATTAGGTCTCACAATATTGATTCTACTCATCCAAGAGGACATACTCATAGGGTCTCTCCATAGAGAATCATGTAGTAACTGAGGGGGATCATCTAAGGTAATGTCTTAATCGGACTACACCACACTAAAAGTCAATAGATGTTGATACATGGATAAGGGGTTACACCTAGGGCCTTTGGGGAATACCTAATTTTATATGAGATAAACCACATTAAAAGGAATCACACCATGGAAGTCATAAATGCGATACCCGGAAAAACCTTGGGAATAATAGTAGAGGATCAGACCCTGGGATGCATAGAGGGATATATAAATATGTCTAGAACTAACTCATATAGTGGATCACTCATCATATGCATAGAACAAGATACCTTACCATAAAATATTATGGATGGACCATGAAAACACACCAACACTAATACAGTTTGAGGAAACTCACCCAATCTCATACAATAGCTTGTTTGAGGAGAAAATGCACTACCCATCCCTATATGTATTATATAGTTTGTCTATTGGGGTACACATAGTGTATCATTGAGCTTGGAACTACCTGTGTCATGTCATATCACATTAAATTTACCTTACTATAAACATGATTTTTTGTTACAAAACACATATTGTAGAGGTCTATGTAGCATTATCATTAACTACTTTCCCAATCCTGTACACTTTCCAAAGAAAACAAGGTGTTCCCCGTCACACAAGGTGTGTGGGGTCGCATGGCCTACTGGGCGTGTACTCTCCATACCTACCGAGTTGGATGAATAAGGGTCACATAGTGTGTGGGTCCCCCACAATGTGTGTTATATTTAACTCACCACATAAACCCTAGAATCTATACAGAGGGGTCCACACGATGTGTGCTCCTATAAACTACATGTCATGTATATCAGATTTTCAAAGAATATACAATATTTTCCGACATTCTTCCCACACTACCACTACCATCATAACCATCAGAAATATTTTCCATAACTCTAATAAATGAGTTTACCGCCATCAATGGATTGAAAAAATTAAAATTTTGGCTATTCTTCACTATAAAATAAACTTTCATCATACCACCGTAGATACCCACACAATCCGGCACAAAACCACAATCACCCAAACCTCCATTGGATTCTCATCGTTACTATCACAACTCTATTGCATCTCTAAATCCTTAAAATATACCCAAAACAATAATATGTTTCACTAAATAATGATTTAATAGCGATTAGTTAACTGGGCATCATCGAATCATTGACTAATCAGAATACTAATGATGAATGTTATAGAATGGAGCGAAAAAGACCCAAAACAAAATGTGATCTTTGAAACAAAAATAAAAAATAACAGAAATAAATAATCCAAATAATGGGTAGAAATAAATGAAACAAAAATTCAAAAATAGAATGAATCTTAAATTCATGACTCTAAGAAGATAAAATAACAGACGATCATCTCAACATGAACAATCCATGAATTAGATTTAAATAAATTTATTTGTGTTTATCAAAAATTAAGAACGCATAATTAAACAAAAAAATTCAATTCCCTTCCTTGATTTTGGATCGATCACTAATGAAGAATGGTTAAAAAATATTTTTCATTGATGAGATCCAGGAACTCCATTGATAATGAAAAATCCCACATGTTTTGATCATCGATCCACAATCTCGTGATCACCTGCCAATGTGTTCACCACTAAGGATCTCTATTTGTCCTCTAAATCCAATATATATATATGGATAACCATAGGTAATTCTAAAAATAGATGTTTATAAATTATCTTCATTATGTTTTGGAAACCAGATGACAATTAAATTAATAAATTCATTTAATTCATTTAACCCATCCATGACTACACTGAAACAATGATTTCAGTGCCAACAAGACTTATGTCGCACCTAGGGTAAAACCTGCACTCCATATTTAATAGTGGTATACATTTTCACATCTATGACACCATTCAATAGATAATACATTATTTTGGAAAAATTTCATGCACATGATATATTATATTTATATATCATCTTCAAGGATCTATGAATCTAAAAAATCTACACAAACTCCATGCCTAAATATGAAAATAATATTTGAAACATTCCAAAGTGTAAATTAAAATTTATGAGTCACTAAATTCTCCCCAACTTCAAGTATTTTTGTCCTATGAAGTGAAAACATACTTTGATATGTTAGGATATATAGCTCGCATCTGGTTCTTATTCAGCCATGAAATATCCCAGAGGTTCCCATCGTTCCATCTAGCATGTACCTAGAGAATATATAATCCTAAAAGATATTATCCTACTAATGATTGATGGTCATTGGATACTATAATAGTATGGATCTATCCACAATGTACAACTCACCCTGGTCGATAATGTGAAATGGGTTGTGCACATATCTCCTCAACTGTAAAATGTAGAAGACACCATGCGCCCAGTCAAACTACGATGATAGGGCTAAGAGGTATGCCACCTACCCAACCCTACAAAGTATCTAGAAAATTCCAAAAAATATCATAGATATATTCCTCTTCAAACTACGAAGGCCTCTATCATCAGTCCACATAGTACTTCTGATGGATTTGGGAAGTCCTCATCCACTATTGTGTGATCTAATATTTATCTATCATCACGCACAGAAACTTTAGGCCCATAATCATTATCCTCCTAGATTCAAACCACATAATGGTGACCCGTAGGGTTTCCCATATGAGGCATAAAATGGTGCCACACTGATGGTGGAGTGGAAACTGTTGTTACATAAAACTCCACCAAGGGTACATGATCCTCCTATCTATGGATATGAACTATCATGAAAACTCAATGCAGGTCCTCTAGAACCTACATGGTCTTATCTATCTTTCCATCAGTTTGGGGGTGGAATTTTCTACTCAATCAAAATTAAGTCTCAAAGACTCCTATAATCTTCTCCATGATAGTGTCATGATGCGATTATCACTATTTAAAATTATCATTTATTAATGTCCTTGTAGTTGAACTATCTCATACATGTACAAGAGTCAAAAAAACTCTACTAAAATCTGCACCTAGATGCATAGAAAGTGTATATATTTGTTGAGTTAGTGTCTGATGACCATGATGGAATCATGACCTCTTACTGATCATGGAAGCACCATCATGAAATCCATACAGATACCATCCAATTTATAATTCCATCCTGGTGCCTCGTCCTTAATCTATTGGTATGTGAGGTATCAAGAGATAAAATTATCAACACTATTCTACAACATTTTCTACCTAAATTATTACCAAAGGATCCCAATACATACCCACATATCATATATGTGTTGTGAAAGGGGAACCATGAAACTTTTTAAACACCATAATTCGCAGTGTGACTGCTACCATCATTCTTCCTCAAACAAGGATGAAATGCTCCACACATTTATAAAATATATCAGAAGCATGTAGAGTGGATGTATAACCACAAAATATATATCAATCGATTTCCTCAAGTTATGTATCACTGAAACATTGAAAGAATGAAGGGGAAACAACCAATGACTGAAATTTCACTACACCATCCTCATCCACAAGGGTCAAATATAAAGAAGAAACTACTCTATGACCTTAGTCAACAACTATGAATAGAAATCCCTTATCCGAGAAACTTCTACCATGTTCCCCACCCCAAATGTACAAACTATCTCAAATCCATAAACCTGAAAGAACATTATCCCTCGAATTTATTATAGGTTAAGAAATTTATATTAAAATATATACTTGAGACTCTTATGTCCATAAATGATGATGAGTTAATCTCCTATAGGGTCATGTTGAAAATACTTTAAGGTGGAAATAATCACTTCAAACTCTAAGTCATGTGTTACAAAATTCTTCTCATGGGTTCTCATCTATCAAGACACATAAGAATCACTACCAACCACAACATAAAAATTCATTCAAGACCAAATCTGTGGGTAATTTAAAACAACACATACTCAACACCCTCCTCTTGTAGTCTCAATATATGGGAACTCATAAAACTCTACTGATGATATTGAAAATCCTAATGATAGTTCTCTATCCACATTATAGAATGTCCCTTTTGGGATAAATACATTAGAGTAACCATGATCCTACAGGATCTGGGAGAAAATATCTAATGAATTCCTACTATCCCAATAAACCATTGCATCTCAGCCATTCTCTTGTGTGGATCTCATGCTATCAGCACCATAAAATTTACTTGGTACACAACTAGTCCCTCTTCTAATATGACATATCCCAAGAAGTGGGCCTCTTGAATCCTTAAATGAAACTTTGATATCTTCCCAAAAAGCTGGTACCCTCGGTGTATGTACATAAATATCCTAAAATTTATTACATTCTCTAAATATAACACATAGTACATGAGGATATCAACTAACAATACCACAAAAAACCAATCTACGCTGGGATGAAAGATCAGGGTCATATGTTCCATAACCTTTGATGGAGAATTCAAGACAAATATTATCATCACCATGAACTCAAAGTAAACCTGATATCTCTATAAATCTATATTCTATATATCCTCCTCTCGAAATGATATCTACTGAAAACCCTTTCTAATGTTAAACATCAAGAGAGAATTCTCCCCTAAGCATTGGTCTAATAATTCATCGATTCTGGGAGGTGGATACTCCTTCCTAAAGCCGGGGCTCCTAGGGGAATATGATGGTTATAGAAATCCATTCCTTTACAAACCCTCCTAGTACACCTTCATCTCTCCCATCTCTACGATGTTATTAGATATAATGGAATTGATATTAGGCAGTCCCTAGGTGAATTTCTAAGAAGAATATTATATTTATGTGGAGATTTAATCCTAGAACATCCTCAGGGAATACACCCTCATATTTCTCCACCACTATGGGAAACTAAAATCTTATAAAAACTACTACATCAAGGGGAATAATTTACAACTATTAAGAAATCACATATATACTTCTTTATATGAGATCATCATAATCTTCCTAGGATTAATTCTCACCAAAGAAGACCATTCCATCCCAGCATCTCAGATACACTGCAACCCTCATTGGTAATATTAAAATGAGGAATGAACAATAGACAACCAGCTCACACTGAGTAAAATGTAATAGGGCCTCATTGCCAATACAGATTGATCCCACACAAAGGTCCCCCTCCAAGATCCAAGTCACACTTCTAAAAGAGAAGTGATATCACTAAAAATTCCTTATAAGGAGTCTCTAAGAACAAGGGTTAAGCTAAAGGATCGACAATAAAATCTTGGTCTCAAATAAGGGATGAAGTAAGGAAAGGGTGGTTTGTGCCTATGTATAGTAAAACTATAGATATAGTAGAGAATACACATGTCACACCATGGATCACACCTGGAGCGCCTGGGTTATCTTATCCCATATCCTATAGTTATTATTCTCTCTTACTTCTTGTAATCCACAACAGGGTTTACTCTAATACCTTATTACATCCAAAACGATCTCAAACATACAAATCAAGGAAATCATCCAACACACCTTGGTACTATCTACTTTAGGTGGCATAGACTCACCCACATGGATTTAAATCGCATCACAAGAGGATGTGTCTTGGTTGGGGAAGTGTACCTAATCTTTTCATGTCCAAATCCATGTTAAATATTACAAGTATAGGGTTTTCACAAAATCATTGTATCATGTTATAGAGGTATTTATTTTACCACCATCAATAAGGGTCCTAATTAGGTTAAACACTCAAAACAGAGACTCAAGCCAGTCCTCTACAGCCTAAGGAGGGGGGGGGGGGGGTGGGGGTCTGGCTTACCACAAATCCTGGGCAGTCTCTTTCTCAAACACTCAAGAAGCGCACTAAATATAGGTGCATCTTCTACCAATACTATCATTACTAAATGAAATCCAACCTGATAGGGATGATCCTCCTGAATCACATGAGGTGGGTTAGTATACTACTCAATGGGTGGAGGCAAAATTTTCTATAAACTCGGAGGAACCACATCTTTTATAGGTCTCTAGAAAGAAGCATCATTTCAAAGAGAATCATAATCATGATATTGGTAAGGAACCCCTGTTGGATTTCATCAGGGAGGAATCCAAAAATTTCCAAGACATGCAATGATCAAAAGAGAATATCTGGGGAGCTAACTCAAGAAGTAAATAAAAACCATAAACCATTCTTATATGATGCATATACCATTTATTCCGTACAATAGGTGGCTATATGTGCTATGTAAATAAGAAGGTTATGTAATGAACTGACCCTAGTTAACTAGATTCGGTGCGTTATTACATAACATTGGCATGATCGCAAGAGATCAAGTCATGAAATTGTAATTAGTTTAGTAGCCATGGATTTAATAGATACATTCATATGTTTTACATTACATTATGAAATGAAAAAAAATATTGAGTCTCCATTGAAAACATGCATATTTATTATCCTACCACTATAGGTCAGTCATAATATACTTCTTCGCATCTAGAGGAAAATAAAACATAAGAAAGGTGTGAGCTCAGATGCTCAGTAAAGATAACAATATAGCAGAAACAGTCATAAATAAGCATAAACATTTAAGAAAATGCAAAAGACTAAAACACAAGACTTTTAAACTTATACTTCAGAAGAATATGGAAAAGATAAATCAAATAATTCCATTTACTTATCACATTGAGATTCTACTAGTCTAATAATCTCATGTAATATCAATATCTAATCTCATAATGATACAATGTATAATGCCAAAAATCTTAACCTCATAGTTAAGGCCTCATGCCAAGACTAAAAAAAATATATTAAATGCCTTGTGAAAATACACTAGTTTGTCTCATGATACCTACCGATTCATTGAGGGACTATAGCAGTCCCCACCCGTCACTTACTATGTTTAATGCATTCCTCATATGAAAGGGTGAAACATAATATAATCATTTGTATTAAACTAGCATATGAAATGTAAATACTTTTACCACAAACCATGAATGGCATAAAAATAGAACATCCATAATAAAATAATTCATAAAACTATCAACATAATATAAAATATTTTATCATAAAAAATTAACTTTAATTAAACATAAAATCCAATAATAGATGTTAATGCACATGAAATCAATCAACAAACTATTTGAGATAAATATCTATTTCAACATTGAAATCATTTAAAATATGCATAATTATACAAGAAAACATTTATTTTGAAATTATAATCTTGTAAGGGAAGATTCAAAGTTTTTATAACGGTGGAAAATAGCCACACCTGTAGTATAAATTAAAAAACATTCTTTCCTTAATTTGTCGAAAATGTCATAAAGTACCTTTTTGGAAAAAAACAGAAAGTTTCCTTTCAAAATTTTTTATAAAAAGTCAAACAAGGGTATAAATTACTTTAAACCATATTCTATTAAATAGAAAAAATGTTTTGAAATACATTTTTATGAAACATGGATTCGGATGATAAAGAAGTCACAATGGATATATATGTATAAACAACCTCTGATAATAAAAAGATTATAAAATTAACCCTTAACTTTTACTTTTACTTAGTCGAGGGTACGTTAATCTCTTGTATAATGGTTAAATATTTGTTATTAAATTATACAAGAACCACAAACATAAATTTGATATTATATATGATTCTATAATATTTCATTGTTACTAATATTTCAGTAGTATCATTTTTTCAGGTGTTAACTGATTCGTTTTCCATTATATGTTTTGTTACGTAAGTCATGTTTGTTATGGATAAGATGTATTTTATTTATATCTAAAATAATATTAAGTTCATAAAAATTATTTTTCAATCATCAAATGGAAATAATTTTTGAATGGTTATGATGGGGAATGAAATCTCATCGCATCGTGGAGATGGTACGTCGTACGTACGCATGAGTAAAAATATCATTCTATTGATCAGGAAATCGTATATAATTTGATGGTATATTATATATAAGTAATAATTAACATTTTATATTTATTATAAATATAAATTATACTCATTATTATACCCATACAAATAATTATGTTTTTAATAACAAACTGCACCACGATGTGGAGACAGGAAGTCATTCGTATGCACGTATGGTGACTTTGTCATTCATAGGATGTATAAAAAAATGAATATGGTTGTATCATATTTATAATAACATCTCACTATGTATAAGGTACCATAGTTATTATTTTAGTATGGAAACATCATAGAAATAGGAAGTTGAATAAGATAAGAACTTTGAAAGAGGTGATAAAATAATAACCTCTTCTTCGAATGCTTCCTTTTGATTTGAAAAAAATGGATCCCAATATTAGATTTATAATCAATGTAATTCCTCCAGGATGAATTTAAGGTAGTTGTGAGGATATTTTATCGTGTTTTGGATGAAAAAAATGGCTTTGTAGGTGTGAATTTATGATAATGGGAAGTTCCCTTTTATAAGAGGATTGAGGGGAACTTTTGGAAAATCTTGAAATATTAATTTATTATAAAATTATTTTCAGTTTATAATAGATTAAAATTTATTTTTTTAGAGTCTAAGTTGGTTATGGGTAAAAATAATCTCAACAAATATAGCTTAGACATGTTTCAGTCATCATATTAACCTTTTATTTTAGATTTAACCCTTTATTAAATGGTTTAAATTTTACCATGTCTTCTTGTATTTTCATACAACAAGGTTAATATAGTTACTATAAAATTACAAGATAATCTCAAGTGGTTAATTAAAGACATATATAAAAATATATATGTCATTTTTCCAAATATTAGATTTTTAAGACTATTATATAATTTAATAAAATAGTATTTGTTTTAAAAAATCATTAATGTAAATTCTGAAACTATTTAGTATTTGGTTTTTGTGAAAGTAATAAAAACATGATTCCTTAGAAAAAAATACATTGAATAAACCCTAACATGTAATATTCAACTAGAAAATTCAGGGATGGAATCTTTCAATTTCCATTTATTTAAATATTTATAATATTAATTATTTTAATCTTTCATTAATAAGGTAATTACTTTATCATCATTACGTCATAAATAAATTTAATTGTTTAATTTCTAAAAATTATAAATAAAATAATATGATGTAGAATTTTTTTTATATTTCTAATGAATATTTATATTTGAATTTTTCTTATGTATAACCTTATATTAAAAATTGTTTAGTTATTAAAATTTGAATTGCGCACTTTTAACTCCTATTTAAATACATTATAATAAATGTTCTAATCTTATCCACGCTGATAAAAAAGGATCATATTTTTGTTGTAAGGTTGATTATGGGCGAGATACACTTATCCAATAGAATTAGGACATGTGTTGGGGTAATTTATATTATTATAACATTATTTTTACCTTGAATTACCCTATTTACTTTTAAGTGTGGTAATTAAAATTCAAAAGATATTATTCACAAAAAATTATTTTCGTCCTGTTAAACCACATTTTACTTAAGGATGAATACTCTGTGTATCAGATTTTTAAAATTCAACTAACAGAAGTGGTCATATTTCATTTTACACAAATTTGAAAATGTGCCTAGAAGGTGGGTAAAAAACGTTAAATAGTTCAATAAAATTTCATATATCTAATATTATTATAAAATGACTATAATTAATTACATTGGAGTATTATAGGTATTATATATATATTTTTACTGTTAAAATAAATTTAAATAAAAATAATAATTATTTAAATAAAAAGTTAGTTTTAAACAATAACGTAGTGTCTTTCACTATTCATAAAAAATTGAATGTTTTCAGAAAAATACAAAAACATCACCCTAATCTAACTTTGATATTAAGAATAGAAAAATGAAGTCCATTTTGAAAAATAAAATTGATGAAATTTCAAAAAGTAGGTTTTACTTTGATAACTTCTTTTCAAACGGCTAGTTTGATTAATCATGGTGTGCTAGAACTCGGAGCTGCGTACAACCCAAACTATTGTATTATTCAAAGAGAAGCATACCGTAGAAGCTTGGGGTGTTACATTCATTACTCTATAAAATAATTTATTCTTCAAAATTTCTAGAATATTAATACATAAAAAGAATCAAGCGGTTCTTCATCATAAGTTCCTCATGTTCCCATGTTTCTTCTCCAATTTTATGGTTTCTATAAAGAACTTTTACTAGACGAGTCATCTGGTTTATCAACACTTGTTCTCTAGTATCAAGAATCTTGAAAGGATATTCACAATAAGATATATTTGGTTCCATTTCTATATATTCATTGGTGAGTACATGCATTCGTTCTGGCATGTATTTTCTTAACAGTGATACATGGAACACATCATGAACTTTGGAGATACATTCCATCATTACCAAATGGTATTCTATAACTCCAATTCACTATAGAATTTCGAAAGGTCTGATGTAACTAGGACTTAATTTACCCTTGTTACCGAATCTTAATCACCCTTCAATGGAAATACCTTCAAGAAAACATGATCTCTTACTTGATATTCCAAATCTGTCCTTTGGTTATCGACATAACTCTTTTCCATACTTTAAGATGCTTTCATGTGGGTTTGGATAATCTTCACATTTTATATTTTTTCCTCAACAAGATATGGGACTATGAGTTTTCTTTCTACAAAATCATCCCAAAAAGTTGATGTGCGCCATCTCATTCCATATAATGCTTCATATGGATCCATCTGAATACTTTAATGGAAGCTATTGTTATAATAAAACTTTACCAGAGGTAAATACTGATCCCACGTACCCTAAAAGTCAAGTGATCAAGATCTCAACATGTCTTCTAAGGTTTAAATAGTCCGTTTTGATTGTCCATCATTTTTTGAGTGGTAGGTAGTGCTCAAACGAAGTTCAGTATCCAGATATTTCTGAATAATATTTGAGAATATTAATGTAAAATAGGGATCATGATCAGAAAAAATTGATAGGGGTACACCATGAAGTATTAAAATTTCATTAATATATTGTTTTTCTAAAATTTAAAGTGTTAAATATTCTCTTATAGCAAGATAATGTGATAAATTGGTAAGACGATAAACAATGACCCATATTGCATCATTCCATCTAGAAGACTTTGGTAGCCCCATGAAAAAGTCCATGGTAATATCATCCCATTTCCACTCAGGTATGGGAATAGGTTCCAAGACTCCTCTAGGATGTTGTCTTCCAGCCTTCACCTGTTGACAAACCATACATATGGACACATAATCAGAAATCTACCTCTTCATGTTGTCCCACCGAAAATGTTCCTTCAAATCTCTATAGATATTAGCACAACCAGGGTGTATAGAAAAACTGGATCTATGAGCATCATCCAATATTTACCATTTTAGATCAGCTATGTCAGGAACACAAAACCTCTTCCCAAATTTCAAAATTACATCTTCATATATGAATTCAATCAATCTCCCATCATTCAAAACAGTAATTTTCTTTTGAAACTCCTCTTCATTAGTCTAAGAAGTTTTTATCCTTTCTAGTAAAGATGGTTTGGAAACCATTTGAAAAAGTATCGATGTTTCACCTTCCATGATTTTTCCCATATCAATCTTTACTAGATCCATGAACATAAGATCCCTTTAAACTATCATCTTGTTCAGAACTCCATGATCCTTTATAATCAAAGAATATTCTACCTTATTTTCATTCCCAGGGTGGTAGTGTATAGTGCAATCATAATCCTTGAGTAGTTCGAGCCAACACCTTTGCGTCATGTTGAGTTCTTTCATTGAGAAAATATTTTGCAAACTCTTGTGATCAGTATATATCTCACAATTTTCACCATAGAGATATTGTCTCCATATGTTCGGAACAGAGAATTTAGCTGCTAACTCAAGATCATGAGTGGGATAGTTTCATTCATTAATTTATAGCTTCCATGAAACATAGGCAATAACTCTATCAATCTGCATAAGGACACAACCAAGTCCTATATTTGATGCATCACTATAAATAAAAAACCCATCATTCCATTATTGTAGATTAAATATAGGATAATTGACTAAAAATAACTTCAATTCATAATAAACTTATTCACACTTTTTTGTCCAATCAAATTAAACTACTTAATGTGGGAGCTTGTTTAATGGGTTAGCCAAGAGGGAATAATTTTGGACAAAACAATGATAGTAACCAGCTAAACCAATAAAACTGCATACCTCAGTTATACTCGTCAGTGTTGGAAATTCTTGGATTTACCTTGTCGTTGAATTGTCAACAAAGATTCCATCCTTAGAGACAATATGGCCAAGAAAAGAAATTTCTAGAAGCCAGAATTCACACATGCAATAATTAGCATATAATTCATTTCTTATAAAAGTTTTAAGAATAGTACGCATGTGATTTAAATGATCTTAATAGATTTTGGAGTATACTAAGATATAATCATTAAATAACACTAAAAGTCATCAAGATATTATTTAAAAAATATATTCATTAGATCCATGAAAACATAGGTTTCATTAGTTAGTTTAAAAGTCATTACTGTAAACTCATAATACAGATACCTAGTTCGAAATGCTGTCTTTATAATTTTTTCGTTCTTCATGCATAACTGATGTTATCCATATCAAAGGCAAATCATTGAAAAATATTGATCCCCATAAAGTTGATTTAATAAATCATCAATGTGAGGTAGGGGATACTTGTTATTTATTATTATAACATTGATCTCCTTGTAGCCAATGTACAACCTCATAGATCCATCATTCTTCCTAACAAAAAGAATAGGGGCTTCCCATGGAAAACCACTAGGGAGAATAAATAATTTATTAATCAATTCCTTTAGTAGTTTATTTAGTTCCACTAATTACACAATGTCTATTCTATAAGGGGTCTTTGATATGGGCCTTGAACCAGGAAATGATGTCAATGGAAAACTAAATTTACCATTCTGAAGGATGTCTAGGTAAATCCTATGGAAACACATCAACATATTCTTGAATAATAAGTACATACTCTATTTTTAAATTCCTTTCCTCACCCATATTAATTTCACTCCCTTCCTCCACAATACTTTAATTTAGTAGAGCTACTGGGGGTGGATCTAGAGAGAATCAGATGTTGATGTTTCTTCTCTAAAGATAAGAGATTCATTATCATCATAAAAAACAGTATCCTTATTCTTCTTACAATAAAATTTCTCATCATGGTCCGAAATCCAATCCATACCATGTATTATAACAAATTAAATCCTGGGTATGACAATAAGATAAATAGATAAATCATGTTTATATGCCACAATTTCAATTGATTGATAAAAAAATTGTTGCAAACATACTTCCCTTAGGAGTTTTGATTGAAAAATCCTTTATTAAGTCAAATCATAAATATTTATTTTTTTGGGAAAACTAAAAAGATATGAAAAAATGTGATGATCCAAAAACAAATGAAGCATTGGATAATTTTGAGGAAATGATTAAAGTACCTCCCACCACATCATTCAGAACATCAACCTCAGTAGTTGTGATCGAATAAGATTGGACTTTCTCCCTTGGCCTTTTATAAGGTACGTTTCCTTGAAAAATAGGACATTAATTTGTATAATTTCCCATTTAATTACTATAGTATCAATAAAAATTGATGGCCTCTTTCTTCCCTTTTCAATAAAAAACTTGGTGTCCTTTTTCTCCACACTTGTAAAATACTCTCTTCCACTTTAGGCATATACCTGGGTGTTTCTTCACACAATTTCTATAGGATGGAAATTCAACGTTTCCCTTCTTACCCTTATTTTTTTTCAGAGTGTTCAGTAGATCTTTTCTTATATTACTTCACTTTAAAGTCATAATAATTAGAGAATTATTTTTCTTTCTTGATAACACATGAGACTATATCTTCGTATGATGAGAAGGATTGTGAGACTAATGCTCAATAGAGAAATAGTTTTAACCCATAAAATAATCGATCAATCTTACTTCTTGGGTTATTTATATAATCTGTAGGATGCCTTTCTATCATTGTAAATCTATCCTCATACATTGCAACATTCTCATCCTACCTTTCCCTCAGACTTAGAAATTTCCTTTCCATATCTTCTTGATGTTCACGAGGAAAGTATTTTTCTAAGAAAATCTCTTTAAAAAACCTCCATTCCATATTTTTTACTTCTTTGTACTCCTTTGTGTTTTGAATTAATTACCACCAATGATCTGCATATCCTTAAAGGCGATAAACTACCATTACAATTTTTTCCCTTTCGCTACTCCCCAAAGCATGGAAAAGTTTCCCCAAGGAACTTATCCATGGCTCAGCTACAAATGGATTCTTAGTCCCATAGAATGTTGGTGGTTGTTTCCTAATGAAGTGTTATAACATTTATCCTCCGTGTTGTGGATCACGGTACTCCATATTGTTAAGGTTATTGTTTATAACCTGAGTGAGTTGTCCCAGTATGGTTATAAGTTGATCAGTATGAGTTGCCTCACTAGATCGACAATAATTATATTTAATTAGAGAGAAATAACTTCATGGATTATGTGCATTGATATGGTTTCCATTCCTTCAACTAAGCGTCATTTCTAAACAATAGAATACACTATATTAGTTCATGAATCACAATGCATAATTCCAAACTTGTAAAATACATAACATAAATTGAACCATTTATGAATATAATCCAAAATCATAAAAAATGCATTGTGGATGTAAATAATCGTAAATTATTCATAATGGTTTGAAGAGAAAACGTGAATTATCCTAAGCATATCCCCCAAAAGTGTCAAACTAGGTGCATAGTAAGGCCCGTTGTCATGTACCAGGATACGCCAGGTCAAGACCAAAACACCTTATCAGAGTTTTTACTCATTGGTAAATCTGTTCCAGAACCGCATCCACATGTAGTATCTAGACAAAGATGTATATCTTTTAAAACCCACATAATATCTACATTACCCAATTTTTTGTATATTCTTCTATACTAATCCTCAAAGTCTATATTAGGGTAATGTTATCTGATCTGAGTTTTTATAAATATAGTTTCAATGGTTTGTACTAAAATTCCTATTATACCAACTGTAATTCCTTAACCCTAGTTACCCAAAGTTGGTGCATTATTACATAAAATTTTCCTGATCTGAAGAGATCAAGTCACGAATGACCGATCAGTTTAGTATCCTTTGATGTACTAGTTACATAGATAAGTTTTACATTACATTATGAAATGAAAAAAAACATCATTGTGTCTCTTTTGAACACACTCATATCCCTTATCCTATCCTTGCATGTCAGTCATAATATACTTCTTTGCATCCTAGGAAAAATAAAAAATAATAAGTGGGTGAGCTAAAATTCTCAGTAAGGATAAAAATATAGAAGAAACTATCATAAATAAGCATAAATATTTAAGTCTATGTATAAGACTAAAACACAAGCCTTTTAAACATATACTTCAGCATAATATGTAAAAGTTAAATCAAATAATTCCATTTACTTATTCTCATGGATATTATACTAGTAAAATAATCACATTTTATATTAATAGTTAATCTCATAATGATGGAATACATAATGTCGGGCATCTTAAGAACATAGTCAAGGCCTCATGCCAAGACTACAAATAAAAATACAGTCAATTCCTTATTCTAAGACACTAGTTTGTCTCATTAGACCCACTGATGCATCTAGGGGCTGTAGTGGTCCTTCCCTATCACATAATACATCCAATTCATTTCCTATATGAAAATGGTGAAATATAACATAATCATTCGTATTAAACTAGCATAAAAATTTTTAATAATTTAATCATAAACCATGAATGACATAAAAATAGCACATCTATAGTCAAAAATATCATAAAATTTTCCATACAATATGGAATATTTTATTATAATAAATCATCCTCAATTAAACATAAAACCCTACAATACATGTTGACACAGATGAAATAAATCCAAAAACTATTTGAGAGAAATATATCATTCTACTTTGAAATCTTTTAAAAGATGTATAATTATAAAATAAAATATTTATTTTGAAAATATTCTTATAATATCGTAAGGGAAGCTTTTAAGTTGTTAAAATGATAGAAAATTTTCACACCTGTTGTATATGTTAAAACCCATTCTTTCCTTAATTTTTCAAAAAGGTCATAAAGTACCTTGTTTGGAAAACAACAGAAATATTCCTTCCAAAACCTTTTATAAAAAGTAAAACAAGGGTATAAATGACTTAAACACATAGACTAGTAAATAGTAAAAATTTCTTGAAATAAATTTTTAAGAAACATAGATGTGGATGATAAAGAAGCCCAGGTAGATACTTACATATAAACAACCTTGGATAATAAAGAGATTGTAAAATTAATCATTACCTTGTACTTTTCCTTAGTTAATTGTACGTTAACATCCTGTATAATGGTTAAATCATTGTTATTAAATTATACAAGAACCACATACATAAATATGATATCATATATGATCCTAAAAAATATCTTTGTTAAAAATATTTTAGTAGTATCATTGTTTTGGGTTTTAGCTGATTCATTTTCCATAATTTGTTTTGTTATGTAAGTCATCTTTGTTATGGATAAGATGTATTTGATTCATATCCCTAATGATATTAAGTTATTAAAATTTATATTTTAATCATCAAATGAAAATTATTCTTGAATGGTTGTGATGGAGAATTAAATCTTGTTGTGTCGTGGAGACGGAAAGTCGTACGTACACACGAGTAACAATATCATTCTATTGATTTTGAAATATTATGTAATTAGTGTTGAGCATGTTTTTTTTAAATACTCTATTTTATTTGGGGTATATTTTATAGAATAATAATCTATCTTTTTATGATGATTTTGATGCTCATAAATACCCCTGTTTGTTATTTTAATGATTTATCTTAAGTGTATTTCATGAAATTAATATTCTTTATTTATCTATTTATGATTAATATTAAAGAGTTTAATCCACATGGAATATTAGCATGTTCTGGAAACACTGTTCGTGCTCTATGTGTTCAGAAATCACTTTTGTGTGTTCTGGAAGAACTGTTCATACCCTAATTTGAGGACCATACCGTAAGGATGGAATCCATTGTTAACTGTTTGAGATATCAGAAAATTATGAAAGAAAGAAACCTATATTTGGAAGGAACCTTACGTTTGGGTTATTAGAAAATTATGGAAGAAGAACCCTATGTTAGTGTGGAACGTTATGTTTGTTTCTCAAATGTATGGTTCATCAACATTACTTTTATAAACAACCTTAGGTTTTATCAAGAAGAATGGATCATGTACCTTTTGTTTAAAAGTCGAGAAAATTATGGATTATATACCGTACATTTGAGAGTTGAAGAGAATAGTATGGATTATCAACCTTACATTGTAAACCTTATGTTATCAACCTTACATTGTGAACCTTACATTGTGAACCTTACATTTAGAGATTGTATGCAATGCAGTTCAACCCTATGTTTGGCGTCAGAGATTTGAAATTCGACTTTATCAAGCAACAGTATTTATATGAATTATTAGGCTAATTTTAAGCCAGATTAAATGCTCGATTTTGAAGCACGTATTTGACTGATTGAAAGCCATTTATTTTTGATTCAAAAGAATGATTTAATAGGATCTTTTCATGTGGAATATTCATGGGAGTTACAAATACTCTGTTATTCAAACATTTGAATATCCCAATTCTAAAGGAGAATTTTGTGGATCAAAATTTTAAAGGGAAAAAAATTCAATTTTATTATATATATCTGTGATATTTTTTATTACTTATAGAGAGGCGAATCATAAAAAATAAGCTCATGATAACAAGCTCTCGAGTTTTTCACTACTACAGTTTACAGAGATATACGAGTCACAAAGATCTGCTGCTACCAAGATATATAGAAATCTAATTTTATAAATAAGAAGGAATATGTTGAAGATTCACAAATTCTACATCGATTATCAATTAAGAATCTTCTATTGTTGAAGCTGGTAAATTCATTTTGAGTTCTACTTCAACTAGGTCAGCTCAGAACTACTTCTACCTGAAGATCATTCTTTCTGAAGATGACTATCCATCAGTTGTCAGCTGCGTGCTACTAAAATTGTGAAGAAGAACATGAAATCTATGTTTTAGACTTTACTGATAAAGGTGTAAACTTCCTGCACTCAGTTGTGGATAGTTTGTTGATAAGAGGACCAGATAGTGAAAATCACCTATATCATGGATTTGAGTGTTGGTGGAGTGCACTAGGGGCATTCTATTCCCAGAACCACTATACATCCTTGCATCCTTTAACTGTTTATTTTCTGATGTATAAACAACCAGATAATGATAAAAGGACAGACTTGGCTATCATCATGATTCATAAAGAATTTTTAAAAGGCACAATTCACCCCCTCTTGTGCATATTTGGTATAACTCGATCCAAAAATTGGTATCAGAGGAGGAAATTTTGTCAAATCTATAACAAGTTGAATGTTTTTGGATTATACAAAGCACAATGCCTGATACATGAGAGGTATGTCAATGGTTCAATCTCCCTACTTCAATGGTGAAATTTATGGATGATGGAAATCATGGATGATCATTTACTTAAAGAACCTTGGATACAGAGTCTACTCAAAAAATATAACACCCAATGTGATTTTAGAGAAACCTGAAACATGGAGTGCTGATATAGAAGGAGAGTACAATATAAAATGAAAATCTATGAATGCTATCATCTGTGGTCTTAGGCCAGATGAATTTTTAAGAGTATCTTAGTGCCTGACGGCTTATAAAATGTGGAATATGATTGCTGTTGCCTATAAAGGAACTGACAATGTCAGACAGATGAGGCATGCCACTAATTAATTGAAATTCGACACATTCAGAATGGTTGAAGGAGAAAACATCACCCATATGAATGGAAGGATTATATAAATTGTTAATAATACAATTTCCTTGGGTGAGCCTATCAAACAAAAAGATCATGCCATGAAAGTTCTAAGGGTACCACCTATTTGGAATAGAATTTTGGCTGCTTTTAGGAAATCTTTACCAGTCAAATATCTTACCATGAGAGAGTTAATTAGAACTCTTATGATGTATAATGCTGAGATGGAAGATGAAAAAAATGAGCCTAAAGTTTTAATCAAAAGAGAAAATACTGCATTAAAGGTAACATCTTAAAAGAAAAGTAGAAAAAGTAAAAATTAAATCAAAGTGAAATCAGAGAGTTCTGATTCATCTAATTAAGATGTGGAACTGGATCAGCTTGCTAGAAAGTTCAGTAAATTATATATAAATAAGAATGGATTCTGAAAATCCTTCAAAAATAATGGAAATGAACAAAGGGAAGTCAGATGCTATAAATGAAAAATGATGGGTCACATTAGACCTCACATTCCTCAATTAAAAAGAGAAAATAAAAAAGAAAATTTTCAAAAATAATGATTATGAGAAAAATGAAAAAAGAGAAATGAAATCTACTTGGTGTGTTGCTAAAAACTCTAACATCTTATCAAAGCATGATTCATAAAAGGAAGAATTGAATCTAAAAGAAAATACGTGCTTTACGGTTAAAGCTGATGAGGTACAATCCTATAACTCATCTGATTCAGATTCGATTTCTAGCTATTCAAATGATAAACATGTAGCCTACTAAAATATGATGGAAGAAAAATATGATTCCTTATTTAAGAAACATAAATCGCTAAAAAATATTCACACTGCTGTATTAGGAGAATGAGACACTATGCTAAAACAACATCATGATTTAATTGGAAAATATTACTCATAAAACACAAAATGTACAGATAACAAAACTAAAATAAAAACACTACAATCAAAAGTAGAAACATACAAAAGTGTTGCTCTTGTTTTTACAAAAGGGTAAGATTTTCTAAGTGAAATTCTTGAAAATAATGTTATTAAAAAGGAAAGATATAGAATATGTTGTAAAGGTGAGAAACCCAAACTGTATAAGAACTATTTTATTCCAAGTATAAAAGGTAAAACATGTAACTACTGTGAAAAAAGGGTCACATATCTAAAAACCATTCTTTAAGGAAACCTCAAATAAGTGGGATCAAGAAAGTCTTTGTTTTAAGTGGTTTATATGAATCTGTTGATTTTAGAAAAACAATGAAATTCTGGATTCCCAAATCATTTCAAACTAGCACTACTGGACCCAATAAAATATGGGTACCAAAACAATCCTTTTTTAAATTAATTTATAGGAAGAAGGTCACAGAAGAAGAAAAATTGTATTGTATATGGATAGTGGATGCTCTAGTATTATGAGTGGAAACTCATCAAATTTTAGAACTCAAACTCAAAAGGATGGTGGTCTAGTCACATTTTGGGACAATGCCAAAGGTAAGATAAATGGCATTGGGACTGTTAGAGATCCAAAAGAAGTCTCAATTAGTAAATTTCTCTATGTACAAGGATTGAAACACAATCTGATAAGTATCTCTCAACTCTGTGATGATGGATATTTTTTTTATTTTTCTATCAACTGTTGTTCTATTTTTAAAAATAAATTGCTTAAATTTAGAGCACCTAGAACTCGTAATTTTTATACCCTAGACATAAATTACTTGTGTAAGATAAAGTAAATTTCTTAGCTGCTAAAATAAATGAATCATTGATCTACCATAGAAGACATGGACATTGAAATATATATTCCTTACATAATTTCTCTAAGAAACAATTAGTTTCTGATTTTCTTTAGTCTTAAATTTTAATGTGACAGATTATGTGATTCCTATCAATTTGGAAAGAAGCACAAATCATCCTTCAAATATTTTAACAAAATTGCTACATCGAAACATCTAGAACTTATCCAGATAGATTTTTTTGACCTTCAAGAATAGAATGTTTGGATGGTAAATTATATTTATATGTTATAGTCGATGTCTATTCTAGATTTACATGGATTTATTTCTTAAAATATAAAAATTAAGCTTTTACTATATTTGAATGTTTTTGACAAACTGTTCAAAATGAAAAGGTTTTAAAATAATTTCATTAAGAAGTGATCATGGTTGAGAATTTTAGAATCTAGAATTTAATTAATTTTTATCAAATATGGGTATTAAACACACCTTCTCTTCACCAATAACACTTCAAAAAAATAAAATTTTTCAAAGAATAAATTGGACTATTCATGAAATGGCCAAGAATATTCTAAATGAATACAATCTTCCAACCTATTTTTGGGCAGAAGAAATAAGTAAAACCTTCTATATAATGAATAGAGTTTTGAACTGACCAATTTTTAAAAAGACACCCTATGAACTCTGGAATAACAGAAAACCAAAAGTAAATTACTTTAATGTTTTTGGATGCAAGGTTTATACCTTAAACACCAAGGAAAATCTTGATAATTTTGATCCAAATTCCGATGAAGGTATTTTCTTAGGATATTCTGCTACTTCTAAAGAATATAGTGTTTTTAATAAAAAGTAAAGGATTGTTGAAGAATCAGTTCATATGAAATTTGATGAATATGATCCCTCTGATAAATAGAAACACCAAATTGATGAATCTAACTCTAATGATAACATGAGACTTGAGAACATAAAAGATGAATTTGAAAAAGATTTAAATGAAATTCATTCTAGTTTAGAAGAACATTACATTGAATAACCTAACGGTGTACTACATAGATAGTCTAGAAACCACAAGAATCACCCTTTAGAAACTGTTATAGGAGACCTAGATACTGGAATAAAAACTAGAAAAAATGTAGGAAATCATGTTGAATTCTATGCCTTTTTATCTGAAATTGAACATAAGACATTAGAAGAAGCCTTAGTTGATGAATGTTGGATGATAGCAATGCAAGAAGTACTAAACCAGTTCAAGATAAATGATGTTTGGAATTTAGTTGTAAGATCTCAGAACTATCCTATTATAGAAACTAAATGGGTCTTTAGAAATAAAAAAGATGATCAAGGAATAATAACTTGAAATAATGAAAGACCAGTAGCTAAAAATATAATCAAGAAGAAGGAATATATTAAGATGAGACCTTTGCACCTATATCTAGATTATAATCCATTAGGATCCTTTTAGCCTATACATCTCATATGAACTTTAAATTATTTCAAATGGATGTTAAGTCTTCCTTTTTAAATGGCTATTTATTGGAGGAATTTTATGTTGATAAACCTCATGGTTTTGAAAATTCACAAAAAATAGATTCTGTTTTTAAACTTACTAAAGCTATTTATGGCTGTAAACAAGCACCTAGAGCTTGGTATGAAATATTAAGATCTTTTCTTTTGAAAAATGATTTTACTATTATGATGGAAGATCCAAATATTTTTAAGAAAAATATTAAATCTAATACATTATTGGTTCAAATTTATGTTGATGACGTAATTTTTGGTTCATCAAACAAAAAAAATTATCATCGGTTTTCAAATTTAATGCAGAAATAATTTGAAATGAGTATGATGAGAAAATTAAATTTCTTTTTTAGGATATAAAATTAATCAAAAATATTTTGGACATGTTTTGAATCAAATAAAATACATTACTGATTTACTGAAGAAATTTGTACTTGAAAATAACAATGTATTTAAAAATTATATGTGTACTAATATAAAACTTGATTTGGATGAAACTGGAAAATCAGTTGACAACAAGTTATATAGAGGTATGACTGAATATTTATTGTATCTTATTTCTAGAAGGCCAGATATAATGTACTCAATATGTCTTTGTGCAAGATTTCAATCTAATCCTAAATAATCTCACTTATGTGCTGTCAAAAGAGTTTTTAGATATTTAAAAGGAACTGTTTTTCAATATCTTCTCTATCCAAAAACATTATGATTTTAATTTAATTTCATATTCAGTTGTTTAATTTTGAAGTTGTAGATTATATTGAAAAATCATGTTAGGTAATTGTCACTTTTTAGGAAAATATTTAGTGCCATTGTCTTGTAAGAAACAATACACAGTTTCCCTAGCAAAATCCGAGGTAGAATATGTATCTGAAGGCAGTTGTTGTGCACAAGTTTTGTTGATGAAAAACACTCTTATGGACTTTGTACTAAATTTTAATAACACACCTATTTTATGTGATAATCCATGTTCTATAAATATTTCAAAAAACACTATTAATCATTCTAGAACAAATCATATTGATACCAGATATCATTTTCTAAGAGATCATGTTCTTAAAAAGGATATATTTTTTGAATTTGTAAGTACTGAAATTAAATTAGATGATATTTTTACTAAACCACTTCCCAATTAAATGATTTCTTTTATTAAGGTGGATATAGGTTTATTTATTTTTAAATGAAATTTTAATTTTAAATTTTTTTAATTTAATGACTTGTTTTTATAAGAATTTAAAATTTCGTCTATATTGCTTTAAAATTTTTACCGCATACAGTTTTACTTTTAAATAATGTAATAATTACTATATATGTAATGACATGGGAATCAAGGATGTCAGAAACCGTTTCAAATTCTAATCCCATTAATTTTCTCAAAACCATTCTAAACACCAAAAAACCCTTACCGCCTTCATCTACCTTTGTCTAAATCTTTGAAACCCTAATCCTTCGAGCCTTCAGAACATTGCGACAGAAATGGCCAAGACAAAGAGAATCGGGGAAGGAGAATCTAGTAATTCCAATCATCAATGTATGGTAGGAAGAATTATTCTATAGAGAAAAGTAATCTACCTAGAATGGCTGTATCAAATGGATATGATGCTGCAGCAAGCCCTCGCATTTCAGAATCTGAAGCAAATTTTCAGTGATGAAAATACAGAGTTTTTATTGGAGGTATAGCTTCGTCACTTTTTCAAAAAAAAATTGTTCAGTCTTGGAGATACAAAGGACACCATATTTGTGAAAATTAAAGATCAGGATTTTTCAATTTCATTTGTGGAAATAGCTAGAATATTAATCTTCTCTCATGTGGGAGTTTATCATTTCTACTTAATGAATATTGGAGATAATGAACATAAGTTAGAGGACATTAGGTCATTTTTATTTGGTTCTACAAGTATAAGAAAAATGTTTCTGAAGGATCTGGATCCTAATCAATAGATTCTTGTTATGTTTGTACAAATAGGGATTGCACTTAAGATGTCAGAGATGGAGAAGATTTTATTTCCAGATATGTACATAAAGTTTTTGCTTATGAGTGAAATCAAGTTGAAATTTCTGAGATATATGGTATGATATCTCAACTAGTACTGTCAACCAGAGGCTAAACTGAACTTCTATCACTATGGAAGGTTCATTTAAAAATTACTGTTTAAGTCTGATATGATGATATTAATAGATGCCAGAGTAAGATGCCATCACATCAATGTTTTCAATGCTGGAACTCTAAGGAAGTCTAGTTTCTTCTGGAGTACTTTGAAAGGAAATCTTATGCTTATTGGAGCTGAGGAAGACCAGGAATCAACACAAGGGGGAAACCTACTAAATATAATGAAATCATGGAAGAATCTAGGGAAATTAGAACTTCAAGAAGATTAATATTTGAATTAGTCGATCCACCTGCTAATGAGGGAAGTCAAGAGGGACTTCAGAGGAAAACACATCGACTGGATCCAACTGGTGAGGAGCCTGTTCAAAAAAATGCTGATGTAATTGAACCACTTCTGAGAAATAGATTTATTAGATAACATGTTTTACTACAAATTGAACAGCCAACAGTTTCTCATATTGAGGAGACTCCTTAAGTGGAAAAAGAAATTGTGCCTAAAACTGTTAAAAATCCTAGAGAAGTTGAAGTGGCTAGACCTAAATCTTCTCAGATAGTGCAAACTACTGAGATTTTTCAAGAGGAATTAGCAAAAGAGGAACTTGTATTAGAAGATCTAGTCTTGGAGGAAATCAATGAATAAGATTCTCAAGAGGAGAAAGAACCTGTTAATGTGAATCCATCCAAGAACACTTCTAAAATTCACGCTGAAATTATTAATGAGGATTTTTCTAAGGTTGATTCAGGGAAGGAATCGAAGGAAGAATTAGTATAAAATACAGTTCTATTTCAAAACAATAATTTTATGTTTTTATGAAGGATATGTTGGAAGAAGTTTCAAATTATAAATCTGAAATGGTAATGAAGTCAAATTTGGAATATTTTAAGATTTTCATAGATGAATAATTCACAGCTATCAGGAAGAGTCAAGCAGGTACATAAGGTACTTCTCTTGATATGGTAAGGTGATTTCAGGCCATTTGAGAAGTAATGAACAATATGAATGTTAGATTGTAGGACCTTCAGTGAAACAATGCTTCATTTTCTATCTTGTTAGACAATCAGAATCATCTTGTTGAGGAAGTAACATCAGATGAACCTGAAATAAGAACATTGTTAAAGAAGTTCATAGATAAGTTATCAATTTTTGTGGAAAATGAAGAAAGATTTCATGAGTTATTTAGAGTCAATTTGATTGAGTATATTCATATAGCTCAAGAGGGAAGAGATCTCATTATCCAGTTGGGATATGGATTAATGACGAGGCAATCCAGAGAAGATGAGACAAGTTTCAAACCTTTGTTGAGATAACCCTTGATTCCCATTATTATTACCTTACTTTTACTTATATTTTCAATAAAATATATTTTCATCCGATGTTTATGTGTTATTAATGTGTTTTACAGTATTATCTATGTTAGAAAGCAAGTAATCCAGCTTCTAATATAGATAAATATTTTATTATATCATTTACTTAAGTTTAGTGCTATATTTTAAAAAGTGTTATATTCCTTATTCAATCATTTTTTATATAACAAAAAGGAGGAGAAATTTGTAAAAAAACAAACATTTTATTTTTTTTATTTTATGATTTTGAATCTTTTACTCAGGGAGAGAAAAGCAATTTAAAGGATAAATACAGATAAACATGAAAGTAGAAATTTTTGGATAAACACAAAATTTTATGTTCTATATTTATAAATGAGGAGATATTATTTTACTTTAATAAGGAGGAGAAAATGTAAAAAATTGAATTTTTATTTATATAAATATATATGTAACTATGGATAACACAACACTTATTTATTGTTGAAATAATTTTTTTAAAAAATAAATATAGTTTTTATCTTTGAAAATTTCTAAACTATATGCAATTCATTTTGTAAGAAAATTTCTTTGGTTATTTTCATGGGTTTTGTGATCATAAAAAAGGGGGATATTATTGAGCAAATGTTGTTTTCAACAATAATCTATTTTATTAGGGGGATATTTTTGAGAATAATACACTGTCTTTTTTGATGATTTTGTTGCTCACAAATACCCTTGTTTGTTATTCTAATGATTTTATCTTAAGTGTATTTCAGGAAATTAATATTATTTATTTCTATATTTTGTAATAATATTAAATCATTTAATCCGCATGGAATATTATCATGTTCTAGAAACACTGTTAATGCCTTACATGTTTGGAATTCACTTTTGCGTGTTCTAAAAACAATATTCATAACCTACATTGAGGAGCATAATGTAAGGATGTAATCCGTCGTTTACAGTTTAGGATATCAGAAAAGTATGGAAGAAGAAGGAAGGAAACTTATGTTTGGGATATCAGAAAAGTATGAAAGAACAACCCTATGTTTGGATGGAACCTTACATTTGCGATATCAGAAAAGTATGGAAGAAGAACCCTGCGTTTGTATGGAACTTTTTGTTTTTTTCTCAAAATTATTGTTCATAAACCTTGATTTTGTAAATAATCTTACATTTTATCAAAAAGTATGGATCACGTACCTAATGTTTAGAATCTGATAAATGTATAGACTATATATCATATGTTTTAGGGTTGAAGAGAAAAGTTTGGATGATCAAACTTATGTTGCAAACCATACATTATCAATCTTACGTTGTGAACCTTATGTTGTGAACCTTACATTGTGAACCTTATTTTCAAGGATTGTATGCTATGGAGTTCAACCCTACATTTGGAATCAATGATTTAAATACAACTTTATCGAGAAACAGTCCTTATATGAATTATCAGAATGATTTAAAGCTAGATTAGATGCTCGATTTTGAAGCACGTCTTTGATGGATTCAAAGCTGTTTATTTGTGATTCAAAGGATCGATTTAAGATGATCTTTTCATGTTGAATATTTAGGGGAGTTATGACTTCTCTTTTATTCACGCATTTGAATATCGTGATTCTAAAGGAGACTTTTTTGGATCTAAATTTTAAAGGAAAACATCATTTTTTATTCTGTATATCTATGATATTTTTTATTATATATAGAGAGGAAAATCATCAAAAAGAAGATCAGGATAACAAGAACTCGAGTTTTTCACTACTACAGTTTATAGAGATATACAAGTCACACATATATGCTGCTACCAAGATCTATCAAACTTTTTTTTCTAAAGAAGAAGAAACACATTGAAGATTCACTGATACTACATCGATAATCTATTGTGAATCTTCTTTTGTTGATGTTTTTAAATTCATTTCAAGATCTACTCCAACAGGATCATCTCAAAACAAATTCCACCTGAAGATAATTCTTTATGAAGATGGTGATCCATCAACTGTTAGATGTGTGCTGCTGAAACTATGAAGAACAAATTGAAAGCTCGGTTTTAGCCTTAACTTATAAAGGTTTGAACTTCCTGCACTCAGTTGTGGACGGTCTATCGATAAGAGGACCAGATAGTGAAAATCACCAAGCTCGTGGAGTAGAGTGTTGGTGGAGTGGACTAGGGGCCTTCTATTCCCTCAACCACTATAAATACTTGTGTCCTTTAACTATTTATATTCCACTGCATAAACAACTTGATAATTATAAAAGGATATACTCGGTTATCATCACGATTCGTGAAGAATTTGTAAAAGGCACAATTCACCCCCTCTTGTGCATATTTGGTATAACTAGATCCAAAAATTGGATGGTATATTTTATATATAGAATAATTAACATATTATATTTATTCTTTAAATAAATTATACTCATTATTATACCCATCTTAATAATGAAGTGTTGAATGAAAAACTACACCATGACGTGGAGACGGTAAGCCGTACGTACATACATATGGTGACTTTTTCATTCATAGGATGGATAGAATAATGAATATGGTTGTACCATATTTTTAATAACATATAAGTGTGTAGAAGGTCATCGAGTTATTATTTTATTAATTAAAAAACAAAAAAATAGGAAATATAAGAAGAAAATAACTTTGAAGGAGGTGATAAAATAATTACCTCTTCTTCGGGTGGTTCCTCTTGATTTGAACAAAATGGATCCATAGTTTAGAATTATGATAAAATTAAGGCCTCTAGGATGAATTGATTGTAGCTGGGAGGATATTTGACTAGGTATTTGCTCAGACAAATGTTCTTGGAGGTTTGAATTCAAGATAAGGGGATGTGCCCTTTTATAAGAGAGGTGAGGGGACTTTAGGAAAAGCTTGAAATATTAATTTATTATAAATATATTTTCGGTTTCTAATAGCTCCAAATTGATTAATTTATAGTATAAGGTAGGGATGGGTCGAAATAATCTTAGCCAATAGGTTTTAGATATGTTTAGGTCAATATATTAACCTTATATTTTAGATTTAACCCTTAGGTAAATAGTTTAGCTTTTACAATGAATTCTTGTATTTTAATACTACATGATTAATATAGTTACCATAATATGCCAAGAAAACCAAAATTTGTTCATTAATGAAAAATTTATCATTATCTAAGTCATTTTTCCAAAAACTAGAATTTTAGGACTATTATATAATTTAATAAAAAAGTATTTGTTTTAAAAACTTATTTATGTCAATTTTGACACTATTTAGTATTTTGTTTTTGTAAAAGTCATAAAAATATTATTCCTTATAATAAATACATTAAATCAACCCTAAAATGTCATATTAACCTATAAAACTCTTTTATGGGATTAAAAGTCTCAATTTAAATTTATTTCAATATTTATAATGTAAATTATTTGAGTCTTTCATTAATACGGTAATTACTACATCAACATTGTGTTATAAATAAATTTAATTATTTAGTGTCTAAAAATTATAAATAAAATACTATGATGTAGAAAATATTTTTATCTTTATAATTAATATTTATATTTGAATTCATAGTATGAATAACTATATATTAAATATGGTTAATTTATTAAAATTTGAATTTAACACTTTTAACTCTTCTTTAAATAAAATATAATAAATGTACTAATCTAATTAAATTGGATAAAAAATAATAATATTCTTGTAATAAGGTTTATTTTGGTCGAAATACACTTATCCAATAAAATTAGGACACGTTTTGGGGTAATTTTAATTATTATAGTATTATTTTTACATTTAATTACCCTATTTACTTTAAATTGTGGTAAATAAAATTCAAAAGGTACTATTCAAAAAAAATTATTTTCATCCTATTAAACCAAATTTTACTTACTGATAACAACCATGTCTTTCAAATTTTTTAAATTCAATTAATAGAAGTGGTAAAATTACATTTTATACAAGCTGGGAAATGTGCCTAGAATGTGGGTAAAAGACGTTAAATAGTTTAATAAAATTATATATATATAATCTTATTATAAAATAAATACAATGAATTAAATTTGAAAAATATTGGTATTTTTTATCTATTTTTACTTTAAAATAAATTTAAATAAAAAATAACGATTTAAATAAAATGTCGGTTTTAAACAATAACACAATGTTTTTCAGTTTTCATCAAAAATTAAAAGTTTTCAGAAAAATACCAAAAATTCACCCTAAGCTAATATTGATATTAAAAACCCAAAAATGAAGTCCATTGTGAAAATTAAAATTTATAAAATTTCAAAAAGTGGGTATTACTATTCATAACGACTTTTTTAAACGGCTACTTTGATTGGTCATGGTGTGTTAGAACTTAGAGCTATATACAACCCAAGATATTGTATTATTCAAATAGATGTGTACCATGTAAGCTTGGGTAATCAAAGGTTGTAAAAATACTTGTGAATGGATATGTTAGAAACATCACCATCACCAGTTTCCTTGGTATGAGAACCAAAATCAAGAAACTTTTACACTATTTCTGTGGTTCCCTAACTAAACATCCCGGCTTGACTATCTCCAAAATTCAACCCTAAAATGAAAAACTCTGATGCCACTATATCATGATCTGACCCACCGGGGCCTTCCCGGTCAACAAGAATTTTATAATGATACCCCAATACCACCTACAATAGGCTAAGTGCTGGAGACTAGCATCGAGTAGTCAAATCACGCACATGGGAGGAATTAGTCTAAGGTTCCTAGACACACAAAAAAAAAAACACACACACACACACAGACATCTCCAAACACTAGTATAATGCGTAAAATATAAACAACTGATATTTTATATGAATTCTTAAAAAATAATAACACATTAAAGTACAATAAAGGTCACAAAAAGGGATAAATACATGCCCACTAAAACTATAAAAAAATCCAACCTGCTAAAAATTTGGACTAATATCAATATAAAAACTCATGGTATCATTTTTAGTATATATAAGAAAACTAAGATTCACCCAATCTTGGTCCTCCCATGACTCTATCTAAAGTCCTATCATTTGCATAATAAATGACATGTGTGGGCAGATCCCATACAGATGTGAGTATAAGCATACCTAGTATGACACCCCAAAATCACTAAACATAAATCATCAAATTATTAGTTAGTTCTATATTAAAAATCCAAGGGACTAATGATGATGACCTAGACATACTCAATAGAAGTCTCGAAGTCTCAATGTGTGGTCATGTGCACACTACAGGCTTAGGAACTATTTGAGGCTCCAAGGTAACATTCATCTATGAGAAATTAGTCATTAAGTCTTTATATATATATGGAAATCATCCAATATGGAATACTCATTAGGTATTACCATGTAGAAGCACATATGAACCAATGGGGGGTCATTCTAGGTACTCAATTAATTAGAATACACCGCACTGAAATATAATAGATTCGAATACAGAGATAGTGGATCATGCACAGGGCCTATTGGGGATATCTATCCTTATCTAGGATAAACCACTAGGAAGGGGTCACATACCTTGTATGTCAGAAATGAGATACCTGACACAGCATAGGGAATAATGATAGAGGTTCACACCCCATTCCACAAAGAGGGATACCTAACTCTATCCCATACCTTCCCATGAAGGAGATCTCTCATCCATTTCATAGGATGGGATACCACACTGTAACCTTTTAGGGATAAACATAGGTAAAACATCAACACTAATATTGTTTGAGGGAACTCACCTAAGATTATTTTATAGATGTCCTGAGGAGAAAAAGGGATCTACCATATCCTAGAAGTAGTACATGACATGTCCCATGGGGTACATGATGTGTCTCACTGATCCTGACACTTCCTAAGTCATATCATATCACAAGGAATGTGCCTCCGTATATACAAGTCGTGTTGTTATGAAAAAATGTGTATAGATGTTTAGACAACACCCGACATGTGATTCCTACCTAATCATGTAAACATTCAAAAGTACATGGGATTTGACCCATCACACATGGCATGCAGGGGCACATGGCCTTCTTGGTGTGTAATCCCTTTACAAGATGAGTTGTATAGATAAGGATTACATAGTTTGTGGTTACCCCATACGATATGTGATATTTAACTCACTATGTAAACCCTAGTAACCACATAGAGGAGTCCACATGGTGTGTGTTCCTCCAAACTGCATGTTGTCTATAATATATTTCCATAGAACATCCGGTCTGTTTATGTGTATTCACCCATGCTACCTCTACCTTCATATCCAAAAGAAATATTATCCATAACTCCCATATTGAAGTTTAATACCATTAATTTCCATACATAAGTAAATTTATGTACACTCTTCATCCTCGAATTGATCATTATCACACCATCAGAGACACAAGCTTGATTCTGCATAGAAAACCACCATCACCTAAACCTTTATCAGATTATTTTCATCACTGTTGTGCCTCATTCATATCCCCAAATCTAAAAACCAAACTCATAACAATGATTTATTTTACTAAATAATTATTTCATGATGATCAATTACTATTCCATCATTATATCATCAGCCAATTGGAATACCAGGGATGAATGATGAAGAATGGATGGACAAAGACACAAAACACAAAGCGAGACTCATATGAACATCATGTTCATTTCCCCCTCATTAATGAAATATGAATAGTGGGAGGGGGCAATAAAAAATCCACAACTCCAAAACATAATCAATATGAAATTCCATATTCTATGAAGAGGAAAAAACTGATTATTAGTTAATCATGAGAAATTCGAAAATTAATTTTAAATAAATTAAATTTTTTACATATAAAAAGTCAACAATGTTGAATTAAACCATAAAATACAACACCATAACTTGATTTTAGATCAATCATTGATGAATTATGATTCATGAATCATTTCCATTAGATAGTTCTAGGAACTCAACAGACGAAGAAAAATTTCATGGTGTTTTGATCATCGATTCATGATCCTATGATCACTATCCAATGTGTTCACTATTGGGGATATCTCTCCATCCAAAAAACTACTTGGATTATGTGGATAACACTCGGTAATTTTTATAGATGAGTTTATAAAGGAGTTTCCTCTGGGTTTTTTCAATTAAATGATAATTAAATTAATAATTTCACTTAATTCATTTAACTCACCCATTACTACACTCTAACGAATCATCTGATGTCGACAACAGTTATGTCGTGCCTAAACCCATGCTCTAAATTTAATAGTGGTACAAATTATCCCATATGAGACTCCATTCTATAGATAATCCAATATTTTAGGAAAATTCTATAGGTGTGATATATTATATTTAATATATCATCTTTGAGGCTCTACGGGCCCTAGAAATCCTCACAAAATCCTCGCATAACATCGAAAATATTATTTGAAATATTTGAAAGTGTAAAATTATTTTTTTAATCACTAAAATTAATTTCCTAACATCCTCAAACACAAATTTATATTTTATACAAAAATTACTAACAACAATTAAAATATCCTCCCAACTCTCCTATAGTGATGATAATAAGAGAAACACCCAAAAATATTCTATGTATTTTATGTTCACTAAATTAACATGGGTCCATATCGTGTTTCAATTATTCACATGATCTTCCCATAATCCCCCTTTTTGGAAACCTCATACCAAACATCCAATACATCATAAATATATATTCAAAGTAGTAGTATTTTTATACATGTATTCGAGGAACTTCACTAGATTATTTGTATATTTATTTCCCCTAATGTTGAACACAATATTATTTTCTAAATAAATCCTTATCAGACATAACAAATTTTGATCTAGGCATTCAAATTTATCTTTATCCACATTCTATAGTTTTATTCCAGTCATCAGAACTTTCCAGTCCTCTTGGATAATATAATCTTCTATCTACATCCTCCTGAAACCAAATTTTATTTTATCTAACTTATATATCCAAATTATACCAATATCTAATAGAATAACATCATTTAATAGTAAACTCCCACTGAAAATGAAATAATTCCATTGAACGAATGAAGATAATTGAGTATAGCGTGAGTGTGCCTAGGTCTCGAACTAATGCATTGATACCATTTTTTATGGAAAAGAGAGAAATGAAACAATCATATCTCTAAAAACAAACTTCATTGAAACCATGATACTTTTAGTACACTGGAACTTTAATCCCTAGAGATCATCCGTAATAAAACACAATCCTTCTCTACCAATCTTAGTGTACATGAACTTAGGAAGTAGATATCACCATAAATCATTGTACTATGTCTACCATCATTCCATACATGCATAAATGAATAAAATCAGTCACATAATAATAAAGAGAAAAGAACATGTTATTTTATATCGTTCAAAAACTATGTTTTCCATCTATGGGTGAAAACTATGACATGTTTATTATTATTCTCCCAAAGGTATAAGATTTTACAATAACTATGACATTACCACCATATAGATCACAAAACATCAACTCATCACAATACATATGTACAAGTGGTCCCATGTCACTTTTATAGTGAATTCCATCCATTTTATAAGGACCTTTTTTTGTATTGTTTTGATTTGGAATAATTAATGTAATATTTTCATAGCTAGGTGATGATTTAGTATGGGATTATAGGGTCCAAAGAGGCTATGTATTGATATAATTAAAATATTTTATATTTTATATCATTCATGTGATTTTTTATAAAATAATGTAATAAATACATAATGAATCCTTATAAAATGAATATGAGACCTCAATTAAATCCAAAATGTGGGGTTTTCCCTAGGTGCGATATAACCCTTTCAGGCATCGAGTGTTTGGATTGAGCGCCATAGTGGGATAATGAATAAATATGTAGATAAATTATTTATATCCTATTCATTAATTAAAATAAACCTAATCCTGTCTGATAAATGTATGCTTATGAGAAATACCTATGGTTAGCCGTATAACCCTAGGGTTTGAGATAGGATCCATTAGAAGAGCATTATTGGAAGAATTAAAACAGATCATGTTATGGAAATGGGTATGCCAACAGTACTTATGGATATTGCCAATGATGGAGACATGTGATCATTATTCATTAGTGATCAATCCAAACTCATGGTAGGGTGTAGTTTTTATTTCATTAATTCCTCTTTTGTTTGTCCGATGCTGAAATTAAATCAATTCCACTAACAAATAGATTCATAGATCAATATTTTTGTGCAGATATAGATTTTTCTTCTTGGAATTTTGAGAATTGATATTATTTTATAAATTTTTATTCATTCATCATTATAAAAAATATAGTTTGAGGCCAAAACAAACAATAGATAAGGGTAATTCCTATTTTTGTATTTTTTTATTTCCTTCCCTAGAACTTTTTAAAATCATCACTAGTATTATATTTTGTCTAGTAGATTAAAGAATAACCATTAATTGATTGTTATGAACCTATTATTTGGATCAATGGATTGATACCATGGGTTTAGTTTCATGATGGATGGACTGATCAAAGTGTGGGAGTGACAATGTATGTTTAAGATAATACAAGGTAATTTTGATTTGTGTCTTGGAATGTGGCAGTGGAAGGGTGTGATTAGATATAATCCCAAAGTGATTTAGATGGGTGAAATATGGTGAATAATGGTGAGGCGAACATGGTCAACCAGATCTAGGATCTAAAAGGGTCTTGAGATAGATCCTATAGTGGAAGAGGCGTGTAAATAACTGCATGAATAACCTATGGGATCTATAAAAATCCCAACTATAGAGTGTGAAGTCCATAGAATATATACATTGTAGTACCCTGGATGTGGAGTCTAGGGTTTGGGGGAAAAATAATGAATCACATGTCATGTGGTAACCATCACATGCCTGGTGACCTATTCCTAGTGACTTGGTGTGTACCCTTGGGGTACACAGAAATAGACATGGATCATTACATGGGAACAACCAGAGTACACGGGAACAACTCATTACTCAGACATAGCCAGGTACCCGGATACGACATGGTACATGAGCATAACCAAAGTACACAAGCACATCATGAATTACATTGGATTGGGAAAGGTACACAAGAAGACCCGATGTAGGAAGGAAACATAATGTACTACCAGTACATGCTGTGTACTTTCTCATGAGATGTTTTCGGTCCTTTTTCTATTTGGTTTGGATTGGTTTCCTTAGGGTACATTCCCTTGATCCATGCGCATGATGGTAGATTGAGGCATTACATCCTGATCATAGGATGTGATCTGTTATGCAAGATCAGTCTCAGATAGAGTTTAGGAATCCCTCTATGTTGGCTAAGGTGGATTATCTATCATATCATCTTCCCTAGGTAGGGTTTTAGGAATCTGAATGACCAATATACATGGGTGTTGATTCCCTACTTAGAATACTATTCCAGATAGGTTTTAATATACCCTACAATCCCTATAAGATATTCCATATATATGTATCAATCTCTTCTAAGTTCCAACACATATTTATTCTTAGTGAGGCCCAATGAGCATGACCTCTCAGATGGGAACCATCATTGTTATTAGAATTATGGAGTGAGTTCTCTCAGAAGAGTTTCTCCTTGAAATCTCAAGCATGTACATCTTCCTCTCTTTCTCAGATCTCATCCTGCACATGACCATGCTACCATTACACCCGAACTAGATGAACTGACCAACCTCAAGTATATTTCATTCTCTAAACAATGATACATAGAGGATTCTTCTCAAATTATGCAACTACCTATAACTCAACCTCATTAGGTTGAAGTGATTGAAATGGGTTCGAGTGATAAGGATGTTGCTGAAAAAAATGGAAAACATCATGCATAGAGCAACACCTATGAGGTAACATTACCTAATAGGTTACCAGCCTCATACCCTCCAGAATCTTGAAAGGCCCAACATATCACAGAAAAATATTACCCTATCTCTAAATCCATTTGTGCCCCTAACTAGGTGAGATATGTAAAACGACTTGATCCCTAACCTTGAACTCCAAAAGTTCTGCAATAGAGATCATTGTAGGTCTTTTATCTAGACTATGCAGTATTCTGATCAACTATTCATACTCCATTGTCTCCTTCATGAGATGTGGTCTGAGTAGAACTGCCTCTCCTTCCTATAATTAGCACATGGTTGATTGTCAGAATATACCATAAAAATCCTCACAAGTATCCATTTGTATAGTATTATTCTAGATATTATTGTAAGAGAATTCAACTAGGGGTACTTGCCTCACCCAAGAGCACCAAAATCAAGGAAATATTCTCTAAGCATGTCCTTTATAACCTATATTTTTCACCATAACTGGACATCGGTCAAAGGGTGGTATGTTGTACTCAAAATCACCTATGTACACAACACCCTCTACAAGCCTTGCCAAAACCTAGATGTTAACAAGGCATCCATGTCTGATAAAATATTACAAGGAACCCCATGAAGGCACACAATAAATGGATATAAAGTCTCCCAAGATCATCTAATGGTTAGTTATCCCTGATTGGCAGAAAATGGAAGAACTTTGTGAGCCTATCCACAACAACCCATATGGAATAACTACCATGAGGTGAAAACAATAACCTAGTCATGTAATCAGTGGAGATATCATCACATTTCCACTCGGGTATAGGAAACTACTGTAAAATCCCTCCTAGTCGTTGGTGTTCCTCCTTCACCTACTGAAAGGTGAAACTCCTCCTGAAAAAACCAGTTACCTCTTGTTTCATACTAGGACACCAATACTGGTAATGTAAGTCTGGATACATCATGGTGATACTGGGATGTACTACCCAATATGAGACATGAAATTCCCACATCAACACCTCTCTAATTTTTCTTAGAACATAGACACGCCCTTGTATTCATATAATTTCATCCTCACCAATAGTCAATCCAAGAGGTGGATCCTCACCTAGAATGCCCTCTTTTAGGACCAAAAAATCATAAATTGACAACTATATCATCCTAACCCTTTATAGAAGAGTTGATTTCTCCACCACATAATAGAGAAAATACTACCCATGACTATCCTACATCTCCAAGTGAATCTCAGAGAACAAGGCCATCCACTTTCATTAACTACTAGCCTCATTATCTACTTGTGTCTAATTCTTATGGCCCAGAGTATCCATAACTATATTTCCTTTACTAGGTCTATAGGATAGGTCAAAATCAAATGAATTGTGACACGAATCCCAGCTTCTCTACCAAAGGTTCAATTCATGCAATGTAAATACGTATTTTAGGATTTTTTGGTCTAGGAAAACAAAAAAACACTCTCCCAAAAGTTAATGCCTCCAAAAAAACAAGGGTTGCAGAACTATTTCTAACTATAGATCTTACTTCAAGTAATTCTATTCACGATTACTCAACTAGAGAGACTCAAACACCATAACTTGACACCCCTCAACCATGAAAACTCCAAATATGATACCTAAGGCATCATATTAAACTATATAGATTATACCCAGATTTGGAAGAATCGTTATTGGCACTAAATTCAACCTTCCCTTTATCTCTAAAAAATATTATTCACAAGCTTTGTACCATAAAAATTCCACCCCTTCTAGGTCAAGCCCATGAGAGGCATAGATAGATGTTAAAATCCTTGGATGAAGCGCCTCTAATAACTAGAAAAAACTATGAAACTCAAGATATCAAATAAATTCTTGGGATTATCCTCGTAAACCATAATAATCACTTTATATGGGTCTATAGATACTACTATCTCTAAGTTGATGTGACATGGGAAGTGATCTTTATCCATCCAGAACAAAAACTTTGGGAGATTGGAATGAAAAAAATGATCTCTCAGTGTACATAGAATAATATCAAGGTGTTTTTCATGATTTGTAAACTTTGAGAACACACCAATATTCCATCCATGAAAACTACCATGAAATAATCCAAATAGGGGTGGAAAACCAGATACATTAAGGCCATGAAAACAGTTAGTGCATTCATGAGACCGAACTGAATAACTAGATATTAATAAAGGCCATATCTGCTATGAAATAAATTATGAGGTATGTTTTCAGCCTAACACACACATGGTGATAACCAATCCTCAAATAAATTTTTGAAAAACCCAATCCTCAAAAACTTGGAAGAAGATTTCATCTATACAAGGTAAAGGATACCAATTATTGTCCGTAAAATATTTTAATTTCCAGTAATCCACACATAACTGAAGGGTTCCATTAACATTATTCACAAAAGGACCGGTGAAACCCATAGATAAGTATTGGGTTATATATACTATTTTCATCCAAGTAACCATGTTATCTATGGATCTCCTATAACATAGTAGTGTCCATCATGTATGGAAGAATGGATATTGGTGTAGCTGTTGGAACTAGCTCAATAGATAAATCCACCTCTCACTTAGTAGTTAAACAATAAAATTCATCCAGGAAGGCATCCTTGAAATGATATACTAGTGATGGGAACTCAAACTATTGCATTCAATGAGCATACATTTATAAACTAGAAAAATGGGTTGTCATCCTTCTCAACCTAAGATGATCTGGTCCAGCTCATCTTTCCTAGTAATCCCAATCACCCTTTTGAACAAAAACCCATCCCTCTAGTGTTTTGAAATTCACCCTTCAATGATTGTAGTTGACATAAGTGTTATAGGTAACTAACAAGTCCATCCTGAGAATTATGTAAAACCTTGTCATCTCGAGGGAAAAAGGGACTATAAGAAGTGGCCCCACCTATCTCAAGGGGCATTACCTACTTTGACATATATTCTCTAATCGAATACCCAATTAAATATCAAGTGTCAAAAAACTATTAGAAAATTGAACATTGAGACAAAGTACCTCCATAACAGGCACATATAAGAAATAATGAGAATCAATTGTATCAAAATAGAAGATACTAGATTAGAAGATACTAGGTTTGTACCTCTCATTGTAGATGGAAAGTGACTGTACTCATTGGGTATAGGTTTCATGGAATAAATTTTGATTAAACCATGGCCCTAAGAAACAAACTGACTACCTGGAGTAGTCCCACCCTGCTATTGAGGTAAAACTGGTGCATGGATCCCTCATCCATGACCACCTCCTCGACTTGAATGACTGGTAGTACTCTAGATTTCATCCAAATGTAGTGCTGTGAATCCCAATCCTGAATCTATAGTTATTCGAAACCCCCTCTCACTAACCACTGGAGGAATGGTCATATATAACCAATTTATATGGACCATCTTACCGTAGTCTCAGTTCTCGACTACGTCTCTATCACACTAGCTCATCATCTTTTCCCACCATCCACACTCATGAGAGAAGACAAAACTACCATCACTCACACTATGGATGGTATTCCCTTTATGAGAAATCTTAAAATGAAACTTTTGACCAAAAGACACTAAACCACTGGGTTGATAAGATCGATTACCATGCTATGAATCACCAACTTCTCTCATATTATGTTCAGAATAAGAACCTAATTTACTATCTCAGTTATGGAAGTCAATCGAAACATGTTCACCTATGATAAAACAACATGATTGAGACCTAACTAGAATCATATCTCCATAGATATCTCATCATCAAGATAGAAAGGCACAAAGTTTAGAAGCCCTATAAAGTGATTTTAGTACTCTATAACGATCATTACACTCTACTCCAGGTGCATAAACTCATTGTCTCGTTCATCTCTCAAAGTCTCAAAAAATAAATCGTCATAAAATTGGGATTGGAAATCTCTCCAAACCATATCCTGAAGAATATCATCCCGGTTAAGAACATCCCACCAGTGCTTATAGGATCCCCAAATCATATACATCATGACATTGAATCTCTGCTTAAGAGACATCTTCAAATGATCAATGATCAAAAAGGTAGTCTCAAGCCGCAGCTCAGTAGCCTATTGATCACCACCCCTAAAAAAGTGGGTGGATGCTACTACTATGTCCACTCTTTCATTGATGTGGCAGGAAATGAGGCTCCCTAAATATTCTGTATAAATCATACAAAACCCTCTTATAACTGGGAATATACAAACAGATCAGGAATAATGAGCGGTGCAACAAGTAACATTACTGATGGTTCCAATGGAAGATCATGGCCCACCACCTCTAGAGCATGATTTTATCCACCCTCTTGGAATATTATTGGAGTCCTTACTGATGGGATATATCTATACATACCAAGAACAAACCTTATAAAATATTTAGTAATGATAAGATCACAGATATAAAAACATGACACATATAAGACTTCTTATAAACAGTCCACATCCCTTTGCCTCCTCCTAAACATAGGATTATGTAATAGGAATATTCATAAAGAACACAATAGATTCTACCTAATACACACTACTAATGTTAGTTATGGTTCAACACTTTATTTCATAGTTTGGTTCTGGGTATATGGACAGTCAATTTCATTTTATATTGGAAACACACTTTAAATTGAAATTGTAAACACCTTTTTAATGATAACCTTTCAATCTATGAGTTTTAGATCATTTATGTTCATTATAAATTTTATAAAAATTCTCTTAAATGGTTAAATTATATATATCATCATTTCCAATACATAAGGTACTATATAACTTATCAATTAAAATATAGAACCTATTTAATATCGATCATAACATTTTCTAGCCCATGTTACCAATGTTCCATGAATTAACATTCCATATCTGGTTTCTTAAGGTGTCTTTTATAGCCTATGAAAGAAAACCCATTTAGGTTAAGGTAGGCACTTTAAGTTCCAATTATATTTTCAATCTCATAAAATAAGAGTCAGTCAATAATAGCTATACAACATAGGTAACACATAATAAATGTCATGAATTTAAGCAATTCATCCTCTATGGAATGAAATTATTCATGGAATATTAATTCTATAAAGTTTGTACAATGATGCATGATCAATGATTCCTTTCCATATTAGTCTATAATTAAAATTTATCAATAATAGCAATAATAAAATCACATATCATTTGTATTAACCAATGGTAGAATCAAAACAATTTTAATAGGAGAAATATAGAAAAATAATTTATCATTCCTGGAAATTGGGTAATTAACTCAAATGTGGGTAAACTACTCCTTGGAAAAACTTATAAAAAAGTTCTAATGCATTTATAATCTTATTTCTACTGTCTAAAAATAGTGAATTAAGAAAATAAAACAGTTCTGAAACAACTTTGTAACATCTTAACCTAGGATCCACTAAATGATGCCCTAAGATGGTGGGTTACATGACCTCAAGAACACCTCCCCATACACCGAAGGCTATCAACTAGCAGTGAGTGTCTATGGTGTTATGATGGGGAGACTATACCATAATAATTAGATTTTCACAATGGTTCAATAGATATATAAAATGTCAGAATAATAATATAATTCAATAGAAGTAGTAAATAAGCATCCAGATAGTAGGAGTAAAAAACTAATTCAAGGGTAATATCATATATAGGATGATTATGTCATGTGACTATAAAAAATCACAAGAAATACATGGAAATAATAATCCAACATAGTACATGTATACAAAATCAAAAGCATCACGAGCCATAGCTTGGTCCTGTGCTCCCCTACTCCTCTAAAATGATCAATCAAGCATCACAAAGAGGGTACATTCCCCATTCCCTACCTTTATCTATAATGTATATCCAAGTACCCAATGGTGGACCTAACATGGTGTTAGATAACACTCAGTAGGAGACCACCAAAAGTGTCTATAACAAGTCCAGTCTGTGTATATAAGATGATGGAGTTTGCAATATATAAGAGGCTTAAAGTGATACATATAAAAGTGATACTCTCCAGCCTACTAAGGAGAGCTTTAAATAATAAATTATATAAAGGGTATAACTTTAAAGAATGGTAAAGAATCCATAGTATCCTATTCTAAGTAATACAATGTGTGATCCAATGGTCTAGATCCATGGTGTAAAATAACCATGGAATCCTCTTTGATTCCATGGAGAATCTACATTGAAAACTCGTTAAAGAATTGGGTGGAGCCCTTGGAGCATGTATAAGGTGGTCCAAGCATGATAAATCTAAATATTAGAAATTTCCTTGGGATCTAATGTAGTTTGGACACATAGAATTAAAATTTCTAGGGAATCCCAGCCATCTAGATCTAATGAGTATAAATTTACAAGGCATCCAAATCATTAATCATCTCATAATAATACACAAGGCATGAGTTCACCCAAATCATTCCAAATTTTATATTCAACCCATTTAACCATTTTAATAATATGAAATCACATTAAAAGGATGAATACACCATCTCCTAATATCTCATTCAGTTAAATAAGGATCCTACTAATATGGGGAGCTCACACACACCCAACATGGTGGCATATCATGGGAAGAAACACGAACACACCTCACGGGTGGTACGAGTTGAGGTTGAGAACCTCCAACCATACCATGGTACTATGTGGGAAACCTATCAAGGTTCCAATAATTTAATTATGGTATTTATTTAATTTATGATAAATGTGAGAGGGTTCAGTATGCGGCGTAATTAAAAAAATTGACTTTAATGGAAGAGGTATATACCACCAAACTTGTGCTCGTGGCATAACACTTGTCCAGTATCATCTTGTAACTCAACATGTATTGGAAGAAAACCTAAGAAATAAAAAATACCCTATAAATAGGTCATAAGATCCTACACCAAAATAAATCCATTGAGAGGAAGAAAAATAACTTAAGGTGTAATATGAAAAGATAACTCATCGGCGCATATCCAACAAGACTTACAATGAAGGATTCAGACATCGGATCAAGGAGATATTGGAAATCCTAGGATAGGATCCCATGGGATATCTCAATGTGATAAGGGGGTGGCCACCACTATTGAAATAATGAAAAGAATATGGGGTTTAGATATTTAAATAATTATGGAAAATATGGTCATTTCCCCTATAAATATAGGGTCATAAGATTTGTTCTCATGGTTGGGAAAAATGTGCACTACTCTCTGCCTAAAGATCACCCTCACATGGTTCATGTGCATGGTTTGGAAGTTTTTTCAAAAACTATTTCATTGAACTCTAATTAAAATTATAGGTGGTTCTCATTGTCTTACGGTTTGGTTTTCACCGTTAGGGAAAACCATGAGGCCCACTTCTACTCTCTGAACACCCACATGGTTATGGAAAAACATGAAGACTGGGTAGCATAGTTTATATTAACTATGTGGTCCAACTATTTCATCCAAAAACTAATCCTTTGGCCTCAATATTATCCCAATACAGGCCTAAAAATCCTATGAACTCAATAGTAATTTACACTAGGTCAAAGCCATGTTTGAAATTAAAAAGAACCATACCTCAAGGGAAAGGCCAAGATCTTACAAGAGGGTCTATTGTTTAGGGTTCTCATGATGGTTCTAGTCAGCCTAGGGAGAGGTAGTGATACTAGTTTTATGGGTGGGGATATCTCAAACAGTATTGTCTTCCCCAACATACAACAATCTGAGTGAAATATTATATAACGCCTAGGAATAGATAGCTGCTAGAGAAGGGTGGTCCATTGGGTAGCATACATGGAATAAAAGAAGGTAGTATAGTTAGAGATCGAATATAGATTAATTTATTTCTTACCAACACCCTTAGGTGGTCCCCACGAAGCTCAGGGAGATAGTGTTCATAGATAAGGATATTTGCAGGTAGTGGAGTCATATGACCAAGGGGCTCCAGGGAATATTGGAGGTATGATCCGAGTGTGTCTACCTCTGATACAATACTAATAATCATAGTCTTGAACCACTCTTTTTTAGCGACAACTGTAATTTGAGACCTAGAGATTCCAATTGAGATTTAGCTCAAGCCTTACATTTGTAGACTCCTACTATATGGGATTTAGTGATCAAAAGTTTCTGCTGAAAGTGTTATTTGATTCTAGGTGGACAAATATTCCTTTGGGACGTCTTTTTAGTACCAATGAGGCCTTAAAATGTCATACGAGGTATGGAATGAATATATATAATTCATGAAGATATTTACTTTTTTGGTATAGGATGTAGTGTGTCGGTGTTCATGGGATGAGTTTTTCCTTCATCATTTAGAAGGAAACCCAGGTAGAGCAGTTCAAGATCATATGAAATAGGATATAGATAATTACTTAATGGTTTTCTAGTATTACCCTTGGAGTGGTTAATGCTACGAGCTTCTAGCTTCCTTTAGTTGTGGAGGAGTATGAGGACATATTCCCTAAGGTTGTTTCAGGCTTCCCTCCCCTCCAAGAGATAAAATGCTATAAAGAATTTTCCCAAGTGGATTCCCCTAATATTTATTCCAAAATATCATATGTCTCCCATAGAGCTTCATGAGATGAAAGTGTAGTTGTAAGATTTTTGGATGATGGGTTTTTTCATACCCAATGTGTCACGATGGGTAGCTTGAGTTTTTTTCAGCAAGAATGAGGACACGATCTTAAGGTTGTCTGTAGATTATCAACACCTAAAACAAGTGACCATGAAGAATAAATGTCACTACTGAGGATCTATGACCGTTTTTAATTGTAAAAGGAGGTGAGACTGATCTCTAATATTGACATCACATAAAGCTATCACCATCTCTGAGTTCCACATGGGGACATACTGAAGATGAAATATTAATGTCGCTATGATCAATATGAGTAATTTTTTATTCCTTTTATGGTGAATAACACCCAGATGTGTTCATGGGACCCATGAATAATATCTTTCACCCCTCTTTAGATTGGTACATGGTGGTCATCATCAATAACATCCTAGTGTACTTGACATCAGAGGATGAGAACACAAGACACCATAGGATGGTCCTGAACATACTTCTAGAGTACCATCTTTATAGAATGATCTGAAAATGTTAGTTCTAGATTCAACAGGTCCACATATTGGGACAAGTAATCTTGAAAGAAGGAATAGTAGTGGACCCGATGAAAGTTAAGGTAGTGTTAGCTTGGGATCCACCAAACAACATGAATGAGGTATATATATTCCTTATGTCGACATGACACAATCAAATATTCGCACCTAATTTCTCTCATATTGTGATGAACATGACTACTTTGACTCAATATTGATAACCTTTCATGGAGACAGAGAGGTGATGATAATATTTTCAATATTTATGGTAGAGGTTGATGAGCACCCCCATATTAAAACTTATATAAGAGGTTATTGAGAAAGTAGTTTTCTATGTTTCCTTAAGGAATGGGATTGGATGCTTCCTAATGAAGTGGTAGGAAATGATTACTTATAGTTACCAAAATATATGACCTCATGAGGAGAACTATAGAACCCATGATCTGTATATGTCAGTGGTAGTATTTTCCTCGAAGATGTGGCACCACTACCTTATGAGTGAGTGGTTTATCATATATTCTAACCATAAGTGTCTCAATTATATATTACCATATAAGGATCTCAAGGTGAGATATATTCCATGGATATATTTCTGAAAAGATTACGACTTTGACATAATCTATACTCTTAGGAAGGGGAACATGGTGGAAGATTCTCCTAGAAAGAGATCTTGTTCATAGTTGTTGAGTGAGGCGTCAAAGTATTCAGCCCCATTTTTTTTTACTTAGTGGATGAGGATGATACATATTACCTTTAGTAGATGGTTATTAACCCTCTTCTTCTAATTTTAGTTAAAGAGGATCATCCAGGAGATCCTAACTGTGATACCTTGAATATTCAGATATCCATTAGACACACTCCTAATGGATTTGATAAAGGTGGGGAGCACATCATCATTTTGAAAGGAAAGATGATGGTACCAGTTAAATTTCAAGAGTGTTTTTATGGAGTTTCATATACCCCCTTGGAGGTACATACAGGTGTTGGAAACATGTACCCGAGCCTTCAAAGACAATTATAGTGAATATGAATGATGGAATATATAGCTAGGGTTTTCTATTGATGCCTATATTATTATTAGGTGAAGGTATAACACCATGTTCTAGTAGGTATAGCTCATCCCATTTACATGTTAGAGTTGAAGTGAGATAAAATATATATGGAATTAGTGAAAAGGATCCAATGATAATATAACGTACACAATGATATATAAGTGATAATATACTGACTGACCATTTCATCCCATTTACTAGCTATCCTAGACAATAATTCAGTTGCGATATTGGGATGCCTTTACATACAAGATATAGTCTAGCTTCATGGGGTTCCATTAATGATATTTTCAGATAGTGATTCTCATTTAACATCACAATTATGTAGAGGATTATAGTAGATCCTTGGGGCTCATTTTCATTTGATCATGACATTTCATCCCTAGAAAGATAGCCATAATGAGCTGACCATTAAGGTTTTGGAGGACATACTTTAGGATTGAATGTTGGACTTTGTATATAGCTGGGAGGATCACAAACCATGGTGTAGTTTTCATAAAATAATAACTAAAATTCCACCATCCATATGGAACAATTTGAGGACTTTTATAGGAGACCCTATAGGTCACCACTATGCTTTATTGGACTAGGGCAGTCCCCACTCATGGGTCCAGAGTTGGTGTGAGCGACAACATAAAAGGTTCAAATCATATAGGAATGGATGAGGACTTCATAGAGTCATTAGAAGTCTTATGTGGATAAATGAACGGGGCCTTTGGGGTTCTAATAGTGAGACCATTTGTTCCAAATGGTCTCACCTCAGTGAGGATTACATTGATTTGATAGAGTCCACAAGTTATCTTTGAGATTTATTAGACCTTTTTATATAGTACATAGGTTCAGTGAGGTAGTGTCCCTCTTGGAAAACCTTTTTATTTAAAATGGGTACAAAAAATCTTCTATGTGTCACAGCTGAGGAGGTATGTGCATGACCCATATCATGTTATCAAATAAGAAAATCTGGATACCAGGTATGGGGATACCTTTGTATAGTACCCCTGTTGAGATCGATGATCAACATAAGATGATCTTCTGTGGGTGATAAATTCTATTAGTGTGTGTCTGGTGGTAGCATGTGAATCCTCAGAAGAGCACCTAGGCCCTGAAGAACCAAATAAAATCCTAGTACCCTCATCTTTTTTAGTAGGATTTTGTCTTTTTGGATAGAAATCCCTAAGGGTGGAATAATGTAACAACTCTTTTCCCCTTATTGAGCATTGGAATAATTTAAGTAATATTTTCAGAGCTATAATCAAAGTTTGCACAAGATTCCAATTCCCAAAGATGCTTGATATTGATATATAAAAATATTAAGTATGTTATATCAATAATGAATTTTTTGATGACATAATGGAATAACTCCCTAATGATGTCTTGAAACAGAAATCTGAGACCACTATTAAATTTGGAATGCATGTTTTACCCTAGGTACAATATAACCCTTGAATATATCAAGTGTTTGTCTTGAGCACTATAATGGAGGTATTAATGAATAAAATCAATAATTATGTATTATTTATTCATTAATTATGATAATCCTAACCCTATCCTATAACATTATTCCTATAGTAAAACCCTATGGTTACCCGTATAACCTTAGAGATTGAGATAAGATCCATTTGAGGAGAGTTATCAGAAGAATGATGATAGAAAATGCTTTAAAAATCGATATTCCAATGGTACTTTTATATCATTATAATGAAAGTGAAACGAGATAATTATTTATTGGTGATTGATCCAAAATTGAGGTAGTTCTTTATTTTATTGGTTTTATTACCTTTTTGTTTATCCCATTATGAACACAAATCAATTCCACTAATATGTTGATTCATGGATTGATCATATTATACTGATATGGATTAATCTTCATAGAATTTTGGGAATTGATTTCATTTGATATTTTTTTATCTGTTCATCATTATAATGGAAACTGTTTGAGTTCGACCCAAACGATAGCCAAGGTTCATTCCTCTTATTGTGTTTTGTATATTTACTTCCCCTATTCTTCACATGATCATCAATGATATTATATTTGGCCAGCATTTAGATAAATACCTAGTAATTGATCATTTCAAAAATTTTATTCAGAATAATAGATCGATTCCACGAGTTATGGTTCGAGATCAATAGTTTGATCGAGGTGTGGGAGTGATGAAGGATGTTTGGGAATGGGTCAAGGACTTGTGATGTAAAACATTGAGGGTGATGAAAGCATGATAAACTGAGATATGATACCTGGATGATTTATTTGGCTAGAATCTAACCACCAATGAAGTGGAATACATGGTCAAATAGATCTAGGATATACAGTGGCTCTTATGGAATATCCAATGATAGTGGAGGCATGGATTGATTCATGTGAAGAACATGTGAGTTCTAGAAGTATCCCAACTATAATATGAGGAGTCTAAAGAACACATATCATGTAATACCCTAGCTATAGTGGCTTGAGTTTCATTGAATATAAAATATCACACACCCTATTGTACCCACCACATGCTATGTGGTACCGACTACATGTAGTGTGTCTTGTGAATGTAAACTCAACGTGTACCCTTGGGGTACATAGGCATGGACACGTCCAAGTACATGGGAAAAAACAAAGTACATGGGCATGGCTCAATAACTAGACATGGACAAGCACCTGGAAATAACATGGTATATGGGAATGACCAAAATAAATGAGAATGACCTGAAGTAAAAAAGATACGGTTCGGAGCACATGGGCAGACTCGGGGCAAGCAGGACACACCTTGTATGACCAGTATATGTTTTTTAATTTCTCTGGAAAGGTTTGAGGCCATTTTTCTCTTTATTGTGTAATATTTTCCATAGGAAATGTTCTGTCGATCTATCCCCATGACCATAGAGTGAGTCAGTACATCCGGGGAATAAGATGTGATCCCCTCTATGGGATCAGGATTGGATAGAGTTTCAGTAATCCTTATGTGTATTCCACGGTAGGATCCTCTATCATATCTTATTCTCAAGGAAAGATGTTATGAGTTGATATGAATAAAATACATGGGTGTTTATCACCTACATATTGGGTTATTCCAGATAGGGTCGAGTATACCCACATACCCTGGTATAGATCCTTTATTTTTGTATTGATGCCTTTTAATTTCCATTGTGTACTTCTTAATTGAAAGGGTTGATGAGAATAACCTATCGAATGAGCTCTATTATCACTATCCGACTCATAGTGTGAATTCTCCTGAATGGGTGTTACTTTTAAATATTGAGAAGAATTCTAGGATTTCAGTGTGGTTATGAACATACCTTGATACATAGTTATTATATTGAATATATCTGGTTTATTATTGTGTCTCATATTCTGATTAACATACCTTCATGATTATGAGATGACTACTATCTTGATTCTTTATATTTGGTGATTTTGAGTGGTCACACTCAACTTACCACCATCCAGGTGGGCCCCAATGGGTCTGATCAAGGATAGTCTCTCGATAGCACCAACCTTTGATAATAATAAGTATTATTCCCTTGAATCAATATGACTACCTCTCTATTGTATAATTGCCCATCTTGACCAATGGAGATGGTATAAAAAAGCAGCTCCCATTTCTATTCAACTGATTAATTCACACAGAAACATTATAACAAACTAACCATATTTCACACTACCAAAGTAAGTTATTAACTTCATTCCAACATACTATTTCCAATCTATCCACTGAAACTAACTAAAATATCAATACTGACTGAAGTTCCAAAGCCCCTCCATTCAATGAATTCAATCAGAACATTGAACACAGTCTTCACAAATCTTCATAATAATATATCTTCTTTGAAAACATTCTTTTATGATTTATATATTCAATCAATCGCTTTCTTAAAAGGTATTTTATATTTCTCCCTAGGGAAAATACACCTTCATGTTTCAATCTTCTTCTTTGATCTATAATTTACTCCATGAAAATATGACATTATTACGAATAATTTCCACCCTCTATATTGGGTATTTATCTTCCTTTCCCATATTATTTATTTCCAGAAATATTTTCTTTTCTTATTTTGAAATATAAATATGTTTCCAATTCTATATCATTATTATTTATATTTATCTATTTTAAAAATTAAAAGTTATAATTCTTTTTATTGATATGGGTTTTGAATGTTTTAAAAGATTAAAAATTTAATTAGATTTTTTATCCTTTTTTAAATTTTGTATCTTAGAATACATATTTTAATATACTTAAAAATTATATATTTTTTCAAGATTCCATTATTGGGGTTTCTCTTTAATATAATGCTTTAAGAATTTTTCTTTTTCCTCTTTTGAAAATGATTTCTAAAGTGACTAATAACTTCTTATCTATGAAAACGTTTTAAGAGTTTTAATAATTCTTTATGATTTGAATTTGATTTTACTCTCTATATCCAAATGATCTCTCTCATATAGAGTTATATTTCATGAATCAATCTCTAAATGATCTTATGTTATATTTCTTTTTCGGTGACTGAAATTTGGGCATCAACCGATCCAATTATTTAGTTATTCTTATGTGATACCATTTGACGTGTTATGAAATACACTTATTTTTTTGTAGGTTAATAAAGATTTGATGTATTATTTATTTTATGAGGAAAACATATGTATGGTTATTTATTTCATGAGGCCTGAATATGTATGGTTTATCACTATGTAATAGGCATCTCAGATTTAGGCCTCTATAATTTATTTAACGATTTATATGTCCTGAGATAATGATGTTATGAATGAATCTGATTGTGTTGATCTATGTTCATAGATTTATTTAGGTACCTGATTTAATTGATAAATATTATGAAATATATACATAGACTTGATTGTGTTGATCTATGTTCTTAATTTTTTATGTAGATCTAATTTCTTTGATCTATGTTCAGAATTCTATATGTAAACCTAATTACATTACGATATGTTCATAACTTTATGCGTAGACCCAATTACATTGATATATATTAAAAAATATACTCATGAATTTTATTTCATTGATTTCCGTTCACAATTTTATGAGTAATCATGAATTAATTTATCTATGTTCGTAGCTCTATCCATGGACATGATTTGGGGTAGCTATGTTTACAATGTTATACATTCCTATACATATGATTGTGCCACATTTATATATTACACCACATTCCTTTGTTATTTTTTCATGGTCTATGATTATGGTCACATGTTTTGATTCCACGGTATATGTGTTATTCTTCCATGATGATCCTTTTATAGTCCCGGGTTCTTATTCCATGTTTTATGTCATTATATCATGTCTTATGATTAAATCTTACAATACCATGATATTTTTAATCATACATTTGTCCAATGATCATAATTATGATCAAATACATTATAAATATTTGATTTGTTCCACCCTTATTGGGAATCTAAGCTCTATCCTTTATATGTTTCCCATTTACCAAACAAATTGCATGAAAGATTATTTTTGAAAAGGTGGTTATGTTTAAATAAGTTTTTTTTCGAGATTTAAAAGAAATAATTTGAAATATGACATCTATATAGATAATAAAAAAACAAAACATTTGGGTTCTAGGAATTTTTGTTTATTTGTGATATGTAATGTTTAAATTGTATGAAATGTTGTAAGATCAATACAGTTTATTCTTGGTTCATATCATAGTATATCTTCATTTATAATATTATAATTTCCAAACCAGGGTAATTTGAACTCATCTATATCATTTCCTTATTTCTCCATGATTTATGACCATAAACAAAACAACTTCATTATTTAAAATGAATACCCTTTCTTTAAGAATATGAAAATAAACATGAATTTTACAAGATAACAATGATTTGGCTTTTTTATATCTGACATAACATGTGTTTTGTACTCTCGTTAATTATTCTATTGAGCTATTACTTTCTCATGTTCTTTATAAAACTCCAAAAATGATTCATGAAATATATAAGCATCATATGAAAACTCTAAACATCATTTATTTTCAAAAAATCATCTATAGGAGAAAATAAACTAATGATGAATAATTAATCATGTATTTCATAGATAGAACATGTGTTTTAACCCCTAAAACCTCATCTTAATTCTTTTAATGAACTCCAAAAAAATTTCAAAACATCATAAATAGATACAGCGATGTTTTGTAAATTTTTTATTTCATTGAATCTATATGCAACAAAAATAATAATATAATTCTCTCTTCACAAAAAAAATATTTTTTATTGATCCTACATAGAAGATATGATAGTTTAAAATAGTTTATTGAAATAGATATTTTATTCCTCCATTAAAACATAGACACCAAAGGCTTAATTTTTTTAAAAAGCATGTATTTTATTAAATTATTCCATTATATTAGGTTCATATTGATCATTTTTATGCAAATAACACTTTCCCAACACCACAATATATTTTCCTTCTAATATCTTTTTAAAGAACAAACTCTTTGAAAAATATTCCGAGATATTAATATATATTTAATTTTATTTATTCAATTTTCAAAATTTTTATTTATCTTTTCCACTTACTATACAATACATATTCATACAAAAAATTATGTTCTGTTGAGTCAACATAGAACGTGGGTTATTTTGAATTATATTCACTTGTTCTATTTATTGTTTCATAACCAGCCTTAAATTCTGAAAAATTTCTCCTCAAACATCATAACTATATTTTTTTTACAAAAAATAATGTGAATTTAGTTTTCATGAAACATTTAGTATTTACAAAACAAGATCTTTTCAGTCAAGAAAATAAATTCTAACAAAGAAAATGTGTCAGGTGTAATCCATCTACAACTCCATCGATTACATTTCTTCTCTAATAGTCCTTTAACTATATATATTAATATTGACACAAATTTACATCATTTGTTGAATCAAATACAACATAAACATACTTTGGGTTAGAAAATGTTCAACTTATAATTTTTCTATCAACCTCTATCAACAATTTATCCTTTGATATATAAAACCAAAAAACATAGATAAAACATTTTTTATCTCAAGAATATTAAATTTTACAATGATAAAAAAATTTAGGGTATGTTTCAACTCTAGGTAATGAAAAATTAAAAAAATACTCTAATCCTACACGATTCATGATTCATTTTTAAAAAACAAGACAGTAAAGAAACTAATTCAATGTTACCCTTTAGTCTTTCTTACATACCATTTGTAATGAAATTGTTAATTTCTTACATGTTTTAAATAATTCCATAGGGTAACAAAAACCCCTAACTCTTTCAAATCCACTTGATTCCTTTCATAATATGAACAACGTATTAATTATTAAGTAATAAGTATCATGGGTAAAGAGATTACACCATCACAACTCCTTTTTCATAAATATCCCCTTACAATTTTCATGAATTATGATTTGTAATTATTTTAAAAGGGACTTCCTCACTATGAGAGTTCAAATTAAATCAATAACATTTTTTATAATTATTTAATATACATGACATCAAGTTCCTCATTTTTTTCTTTCTTGAATCAACAATAATATAATTTAGTATAAAATAAGTGAGCATATGTAAATTTTAATTATTATAGAGAAATTCCTATATATACCTAGAATCTTGCATACTATATTTTATTATTCTAATTAGGCCTTTATCCTATAGATTACATTCTTCCATAAACCCTTATTTTTATTCATCTTTACTAAATTATAAAAAATGTGAAGGGTATGGGGAAGGGGAAACATTACCAATTTAAAGTACGTGAAGTGATTGTATTTTGGAACTCAAACCTTCATTGATCCTTACTTGAGACTTATATTGCAACTTTATAATGATCGTCCTATGATTTTGACCACTAGAACAAATATTATTAATAAAGTACATATTTTCACAACTTTTACTTTTTTATTTCAATGATTTAATCTACACCATTTTATCGTTTTGAGATTAATTTCATCATTTAAAAAATTTGGAAATTCTTTTGAATTTATTTTGAAAATGACTCAGTTTATTATTTTTAATTATTTTTAATGGTTTTTAATCATTTCCTAAGTAAATTAGAAAATCCATTATTTGATTTGTGTCATTATAATTTTTTTTGGAAGTGGGACATTTTATACCTAAATTGGAATAATTTCTGGTAATACCTAGGAAACATAAAATATTGTTGTAAAGTAGGGAGTATACGCAAGATGTTGTGAATCATAATTAAAAATATTGGTAATGTCTCATAACTTATGTGTCATGTAAGTTGTTCAATATATTTTAAATTCACTATAATTGAAATTTTGGAAAACAGAAAAATATTATGTATCACATAAGATGTTTTTCTTATTAAATATCCACGAGAATCAAAATTTTGGAAAAGTTAAGAATTTTATATATGAATTGAACATCTTACGTATCATCATTATCCAATAAAATGTTAATTAAAACATGTCACATATCATTTGGAGAAAATATAAAAACATATATATGAAGTGAACTTCTAAAATATCATGTAAAACTGATATTTTAAAATAATATTATCTTACATATCACATAATATCATATCATATTATACATGGTTGTTTTTAGGGGGATTCAAAAAAAATTCTACACATTTTAAAATTATAACTGAGCTTCTCACATGAAACTATATCCTTTAAAATTTCAGAAAACATCTAGTTTTACACCTTGACACTTGAAATCATGCAGCAATGGAAGAAATAAAATTATAGGAGAATATTTTCATTGTAAGCGATTGGGTCATGTTGTAATGAAACTTTTAATAATTCAAGTGCCACTTCCATTCCATAAGTACATGTTCTGTGGAAATTTCACTTGCACAATGAATGAATTTTCATAATATTTTATCCATTTACATATCTATTACATGTGATTTCATTTATAGGTAAGTTTAAGAGGTTGAAATTCATTTGAGTATTAAAATTATATTAACATATATATTCCAATGTTAATAACCCATGTGAGGTTTCCATCCCAATATGCATTTAAGACCTATTTTTTTTACTGCTACTTTGAGAATGATTTGAAAAATATGTTGCATGCATGGAGGGTTTTTAAGAGAGAATTGAATCCAAACTAAATTTTCAAATTAATTTCACTCCACTATTGTAAAAATAAATACAGTAATAATTCTAAAGAAAATAATTATATTGGTAAAACATAAATGATAGGTTCACACATTGGAATTGAGAAACAAGCAGTTAGGAGGAATGGAGTTTGTGACTGGTTTAACCATGTCTAGATAAAATCCATTGTTGGATGTAATAGGTGGATACCTACATACACCCTCTTCTGAGTCTTTAACTTCATTATCTATATTCTATTCAAATTAATATGAGAATTTTTTTCATCAATGTAAACAGGTTGTTTTATTCTGTAATACTCTTTCTCCTAATTATGTTTTGATTTTTTTCAAATCTATATGGAAAAACATTTATATCCACTATTTAAATATCTTTATCATGGTATTTATTAGGGGAAAAAAGGCTTAAATTGAATATAACTACTTATAGTTAATTAAATAGTTATGACTCTTCTATTGTAGGAACAATACTCATAATGAGGTCTTGGTATGGTGTTCAAGTAGAATTAGGTTTAAATTTTTAGGGCTTTATGTGTGCATAAAATAATTAAAATATTATAATTTTGTTAAAAATGATGATGTGTGTGTCCAAAGGTTGAATCTTTTCAACCGCTGATAATTTTAAATGTCACATCACCTTTTAAAGATCAAATATAATTTTGATCCAAAAAACTCACTCTCCCATTTACATTAAATTAATTTATTTATGTTTTCATTAGATTTTATGAATTCACCAATCATAGGGTGTGGAAAAAGAAATAATTATCCAAGGTTAAATATGGTTATAGTGGAAACCTAAGGCTTCCTCTATAGAAGAGTGATCAAAAAAATTCCACTTAAGAGAAATGGTGTGTTCGAGCTATTCTGAATTCTTTAAATGAAATAGAAATCACTAAGACTGAATTTTGTTGATAAAGAAAGTGATGGGTTCATGGTTGGATTTTCGTATGAAATTCAATCATAGTATTTAAAACAAGTATACTTATCTACTTATTAATTGATAAATGAAATATTCTTTAATTGGTTCATCAATCATCTGAGGTTGAAGGTTATTATAGAGATTGATCTAATATTGATTAATGAATGCTCATACCTCCCCTTCATATGTGTGTTGAAAGTTTCAAAGATACCAAAATAGTAAACCACATCTAAACATCCAAGGAAATGTCCATTTGGGTTTTTTTTCTTTGAAAATTCAAAAGTAACTCACATTCTTCACTCATGTTCCACTAATTTATAAAAACCCACGAACCAATAAAAAATATTCTTTTATAGATAAGACACACTAATTGGAGGGAGATTACAAGTTATCAAACTATGTAGTGAATAATGAACATGTTAAAAACCTGAAACAAAACTATATTAAAAATATCAAACTATTAAAGAAAAAATAAAACAATCATCATGAGATATTTTTATTCATCAAGTGTAGGACCCATTTATTATAAAGGATTTTATTCCCTTCCCAGATCACTTGGGTTTAACCTCTACATTTGTAGGTTAACACATATTAAGGTGGAAGGAGAAGGAATTATAGAATTAAAATAAGTAGAAAAGAAAAACAAAAGTAGGAATCAACAACAGTATTGAAATCTCATGCCTATTTCCATATACCCTAACTCACATTATCCTCATCCTATTTTTAATTATTTGTGGCCCCCCTTCTCTTTATTCTAGTAAAATCCCCAAAAGATCCTTTATTTTTAATTTTTAAAAATGTTAGGATTCATATCCTTGTCATGTTAATATTTTTCTTAAAAATATGAACCTTTATCCCTTTGTTCATGATCACAATAGCATGAACATTATAATCTAGGTGGTGGAAACTAATTAGTTGCATGAATAATGATGTGGAATCCGGATTCCTCAAATTAAAGTGTAGATGAACCTTACATGGTCCATTTTATACATTATATTTCTATTGATTTTCTCATGTCCAGGATGTTTATGAAGTGGAGATCGTCTATAAAATGCATGTAAATAATTATTATAATGCATTATATGATGTTTATGCAACAATGGATTATTATTTATGAATACATGTCTGTAGATTTTTTAATGATTATGATAGCTAGATTATGTCTCTATATATGAAGATAATGTTTATAGAGAGGGAAATAATCCTTCTAGTAGCCCAAATTCTAAAAAGGAATGATGTATACAAAGGATGTATGATGTTTACAAAATCTTATCTCATCCCCATGAAGCCTTTTCTTGGAATTGTATGATCCTTATAAAGTCTATAATTATTCATAAATACCTAACTTCTTCAATATTCCTTTAATAATTTCATAACCAATGGAAATTCAATGTTGGGTTTACATAATAATTCCAATGTTAAATAAAATTATTAGAAATCACGTTTTGATCCATTTTTATAATTGAATTCAAATTACTCCCAAAACCAAGAAATATGAAAATAATCCAAATATTGATAAAATGGTGAAATAAAATCACTAATGTGAATTGAGAAATTCAAGAAAAATATTTTCTCTATCATTCCCTGAAACATACACCTTATACTACCAAAAACTTAAATTTCAAAAAGATTAAAAAATTAGAAATAAAACATAAACCAATGTGAATTTCTTTTCCAATACTATGTTTCTAAATATTACCATGACAATTTAATATTCACACCATGAGGTATTTATAGGTTTTTTATATGGATAAGGGTTGGTGGGTTCTATAGATAACATTCAAAAGAATATTAAGGGTTTTGAATCTATTCTGAAACACAATGGATGATTATCAGTTTCCTTAAAAATGGAATCTTACATATCTTCCTCCTCTAGTGATTAAGCTCCACCACTTTGAGTTTAGAAAGGAAATATCACATCATGAGAATTAAAATAATAGTAAGCACATATTAACTCCATTTCCTTCAGCAATGTTGAGTTTTTATACATTCTTATACTCTTGAATCCAGAGTGGGACTGAGGATTATTTAATCTGTGTGAGATATCCCTTTACCCAAATTAGGAATTATTTTCCTTCCATTAAGGACTCTCTCTAAACAAAAAAAACTTATTTTCCAAATGGATTATATTATAAAACACTTGTATAATAGATTTCATAACATTAATCTACTTCTAAACTACTTCAATAGTCCTCAAAAATTCTCTTCAGTTTCTTGGGGAGTACACCTCATAGAACTTTAGTGTTAATGACATATTTATTCTCTATTTTCTAACCTTTTTGGAATTATTTAAGCTTCAATTATGATCAATATATTTTTGTTCAAAATCAAATTGTTATGAGATAGTGTTGTCATGAAACATCCTAATGGGTACCATGTCGTGACTCCCCAAACCCACATCCATTAGGCTAGGGGTTTACGACTAGCGTCGAGTAGGCATATCACTAACATGTAAGGCCTTAGCCTAAATACATGTATATATGAACACATCTATAAGCCCATACATTGAAGAAATGTAAAAACATCTAAAAAATAATGAATTCATACATTTAAATCCCAAAAAAATATTATGAAAATATGTTATGGAAATTAAATAGGGTTAAATACAAGACCACCACAAAGAGTCTGGAAACAATACCAACCTAGAAATAAAGATGGGGACTGTTGTCAAGGTGCCAGAAGAAGACACCTTATCCTATCTAGTCTTAGTAAGAACCACCTGGTCCTGATCCATTTAGGACTCTAAAAAATGGTTGATCATTTATAAAATACACTACATGTGTGGGAAAATCCCATGTAGCGGTGAGTATAACAATACCTAGTAGGACACCAAGAAACCAAAAGTCATATAACAAAATAATAATATCCATATCTACATAGGTATTTTTCTATAAAAAATATAACAAGAATATATAGATATACTCAACAAAGACACATAGTATTAAGGTAATGTCACAACCATAATTCCAATCTTGGATTCTAGCTCAAAGGTTCCTCAAAACACTCATCTATGATAATACACTCCATGAGTCAGATAGCACTAATTATGTACGTCCGAGAGGTAGTCCTTGGTTGGTATCTTTATTTAAAGTGTACATTGGATGTCTTAACATATATGATACACATATGAGGATCACTCCCAATGCCATGGGGTATTCCAATAACTCAATAAGGAATAAACTTCTAATTAGAGGAATGACACAAAAATAGTGTTGGTCACAACGATACTAAGTACTCCACCTATGTAAAGTAGATGATAAAGGATCTCACTCCAGGCCTCACAAAATGATTCCAAAAAATATGTCCAAAACTTTCTGGTAAAGGTATAATTATCTTATGTGTAAGAGTATATTCCATACTAACCCTTAGGTAATGTATATAGGGAACTCATCCTAATAAAACTTTTCCATGATTTAGATGAAATGAGATTCAATCTAAGTCTGAAGGAGTAAATGGTGTTCCCCATTGGCTTTTAGTTATTCCCATGTAAAATTTCTCTTTCCCATGCATGTGGATAAGTAAAACGAATTTCTTTTCCCATTTACTTATCCCCATGTCAATGTACATGACTAAGCCCGTGTACATCTAGGATGTCCGTGTCTATGTGGGAGTAAACAATGTACCCTTGGTCGTGTTCTCCTACACATATACATATATGCTCTGAGACACAAGTAAACCCATCTGGGGAGTTTCATATTTTTTTTGATAGGGTTCACACACCAAGTGATCCTTAACTTAATATTGAGACCCTAACTGCCACTAAGAGGTCCCTACATAGCTTTTATCTCCAATGTACACACAATGTTGTTTGAAAATTTCCAGAATCCTAGATATAGAATCACACATCTCTTACTTTTATCTGGACATCATCCTGGTCATCCCACCCGATAAAATGAAGTAGTTTTGTTGTATGGTCCCTACCATAATCAAATAATTAAAAATTTTCCATCAATCCATTTAGAAAAATCCTTGAACATCATTCATCATCACATACTGAATAACACAAAAACTGGGCATCTACACCATCCAATCGATTTTCACTCCCATTTTTACACCACCATCATGTCATTCCCATCATGGATCTTCAATAAAAAATCGTTGCACCATGAAATGGGTGTTCAATGATCAATTCCTCAGATATTGTTGAACCATGGGCCAACAGATCACCCATGATAAATGATGAAATATTAGAGAAATGTACAAACCAAAACCCGAGGAATAAAACTTGGAAAATGATCATATTAGTCTTAATTTATTTTTGTTATAATGGAGACTGAATAGATAATATATAATCATTAAAAAATTCTTCAAATTCCTAGATAATCTAATCTGCACCTGTAAAATGCATGATTCGTGAATCCATTCACAAGTTGATTGATTTTTTTCTTAATTGGAATCAAAAAATAGGAAAAAATAAAAATAAACAAAAACATTTCTTAAATTTTGGATCAATAAGTGATGAATAACAAGGATGTGTCATCATCATTGGTGAGATTATCTGATTTTGTTGCACATTGATCGTGGAAACTCGATATGGTTGTCACAAAGCTCTCTCTAATGGTTCTATAATGGCTCTAGGGTTTTGAAGGTAATCATAAAGACTTATAATAACCATATAAATATATATAAAAATTAGTTTGACCCATCAAAGCATGAAATAAAATAATTTATTTAATTATTTTATCTATTTTACGCTTGTTATAACACCCCAAGCTTCCACGATACACTTCTCTTTCAATAATGCAACGGTTTGCATTGTATGCAAGTTCGAGATTTTAACAGACCACAAACAATCAAAATAGTCGTTATGAATAAGAATACACACTTTTTGAAATTATATAAATTTTATAATTCAAAATGGACTTCATTTTTCAATTAGGAACATCAAAATTATACTATGTTTAATTTTTTTGTAATTTTCTGAGAACTTCCAATTTTCTATGAATAAAAAAATACTTAAAAACAACGTTTTTAATTAAAATAATTTAAAGTGATAAATTATACTATTGAGCGGTTTTAAATTATAATTAGAATATAATTTTACCATTTTATCCAATGGTGGTCATTATAATTAATTTCACTATGAAATTGGACATAAACAATTGTCAATCTGTTGATTGATGTTGTTTCTTAAAAACACGCTATTTGTTTTGACAACGGGAATTAATTATAAAACTAATTAATGCAACTTATATGTTAAGAATTTTTTAAAATATAAATAATTTTTGAATTCAGAATATCAATTATATCTTAGGGTGAATTTTTGGTATTTTTTTGAAAAACATCAATTTTTGATGAATGTGAAACCATTAAGTGTTAGTTAAAAAAATATATTTTTGGTTTAAATGAAATTTTACCACTTATATGAATTGAATTTCAAAAATACGACATAAATCATTGTCATTAGGAAGTAAAATGTGGTTCAATTGGATTATAATAATTTTTGGTGAATAGTAACTTTTAAGTTCTATTAATTCCGATTAAAGTTAATTTGTGTAATTTAAGGTAAATATAATCTTATAATAATAAGAAATTACCTTTACACTTGTCCTCCCCTTATTGGATGAGTCATGGAAAACCAAGATGATCCATGAGTCAACTTGGGGACCCCATGGAGCCACTTGGGTAAGAAAATGACATTAATAACTTTTTATTTAAAGTAATAACAAAATTGTCACAAACATGTGTTGTTTTACTAAAACAATTATTACATGAGGTTATATAAGTTAAATTTTAGACTATAAATATTAATTGGAAAGATAAGAAGATTTCCTATATCATGGTAATTTTATATAGTTTTTAGGCATTAAATAAATAAAATTATTTATGACACCATGATGATTCAACAATTACCTCATTAATTAACGATTTAAATAAAATGAAATGATAATGTAAAATATAAGACATAAACTTGTCTAAATCTTATTGTATGGGTGTATTTATATCCCTTATCACCTTATCCTAGACATATATCAATGTTTTACCTTTAAAATCCGAAAATAATTTCATAATAATGAAACATTTCCTGACATTCCAAGACTGCCCCTCCTCTCCTCTTATAAAAGGCCCCCACCTCTACCACCTTATTCACACCTTCAAAGCCATTTGTCTTGGCCAAATTCATCCCAAATACTATTTAAACTTCCCTCTCTTACTCCTAGAAGCCTCAATTTGGGCAGAAGTCTTCCGAAGGAAGCCTTTGGCTCAAATCAAAAAGAGTTACCCAATTTTATGGTAATGTCTTCTCTAATGTTCTTTTGTTTTATATTGCTTCTCCAACCCATTAAACTCTTTTTATTCCTTTATTTTGTAACAACAGCAGTATATGAAATATACTAGGATTTTTTTATGAGAATTATTTGATTTAAACTTACACAAACCTTCATCTAATGGTTAATGAACATACGGTTTCCGGGGGTGGTGAATTACTGCCTCACGAAACGATGATTGTTCAATCTTATTTTAACACCTTTCATGGTGGCCATTAATATGTCACTATATTTATATATGATATATATTATGTTTATTATTTCCTTATGCTTCTGTATTTTTCATTTATGGCATACCTTTATGGTTTCCATTATGGGTAAACACGATATCTTCATTTTAGGAAGTGCGGTCTACGACCCCCTCAAAGTGATTTGAATCATTAGTGCCATATGTGGGACATATAAAGGATGGAGTAAATGATATTATAAATGATATTATACTGGAATTATAATACACCTTTATATCATTATGATTTCATTCCATTCAATACGAATTAGAAATGAAAGTAGCGTTCATGCGTACGTACGACTTACCATCTCTATGAAGGGTGCATTTCATTTCTTAACTCTAAATGTTATGTAATATTATAAATGAATTTATATACAGGATATATATGATATATATGATATCTACATATTGAATATAATTCTGGATATAATGGATATTTTACCACATGAACAACTTGTAATTATAAGAAGTTTGTTTTTGACTCAAGTACCAAAGATCGACAAAACAACCGTTATTATATTAAATAATTACATAATGTTCATAACATGGTAATAATTTATATTAAAGGAATAATTAACTTCAAACAGGTTCTTAATCAAGTATAAATTAACTCTAGTTTATTATTCATGAGGATAAAGAACGATCGAGTCAAGTCGGACACGAGGTAAGGGAACTTCTTAACGCAATTTCCGTTCTTTGGGTTAATCTACTACTTTCAAATTATGTCATGATATTATTATGTCCTATATTGTATTTGTAATTTCTTTATGTGTACTTAAACCAAATAAACATAATAGATCTATTTTATTTAAAAAAAAAATATCTTTGGAAGGGACTTCGTCTCAATCTCCTTTTCGTTGAGGAATATTTTGTTTTATACACAACTTTCTTTTAAACGGTATATAAACCACTTTGACTTTTACTTATATTCAAAAGGAATCTTTTTATATGAAGAATTTTTACTAAATGGAAAAAGAAATGTTTTGTCTTATGTATGCGGTGACAATGACTTCTCCGCCGCCGTGACCATTATTTAAGTTCCAGCTTCCTCTACATGCCACAACTTTTTAAAAAAATGAAAAATAAATACCATGTTTTAATTTTCATTTATTTTGGTAATGAAAATGGTTTTGATAATTTTTGTATTATATAAATTTGTTGTATTGATATGTTGTGATTGAAATGTGGAAATGTTATGTTTCCTTAATGCATGTTTTATGTGATATGATTATGTTATGGTTTATGATATGTTTAAACCTGTTCATATGAGAAATGCATTGGACTTAATAAGTGACGGGTGGATCCCGCTATAGCTCCTCGATACATCGTTAGGTCTCATGAGACAAACTAGTGTCACGGCACGAGGTCTTGACAAAATCTTTTTTTAGTCTTGGCACGAGGCCTTGGCTACGTGGTTACGATAGTCTGGCATTATGCATTCCATCATTATGAAAGTGGTTATTGATATTGCATGTGATTATTCGACTAGTAGAATATCCATGTGAATAATTAAATAGATTTATTTCATTTTACTTTTTCCATATTATGTTGAAGTTCAAGTTTTAAAGGCTTTTGTTTTATTTATACATTGCTTAAATGTTTATGTTTATTTATGAAAGTTTCCACTATATTGTTATCCTTACTGAGCATCTGAGCTCACCCCTTTCTATGTTTTATTTTCCCAGGATGTGAAGAAATATTTTATGACTGACCTATAGGGATAGTATGAATGGGATATGAGTGTGGAATATGGAGACCATGTTATTGTAGTTTATCACTTTATAATGTAATGTAACATTTATTAATGTATCTAGTGTTTCCAAGACTACTAAACTAATCGGTCTTTCGAGATTTGATCTTTTGTGATCCTTCCAATGTTGCATAATAATGCACCGACTCTGGGTAACTGGGTTTGGGGCATTATAGTTGGTATCAGAGGCAGTTTAGTATGAACCTTGGATGCTAGATTTAGATAAACTCTCATTAGAGCACATAGACCTAAGATAGACTTTGAGGATTAGTATAGAATAACTTCCTATAATTTTAGTATTGTAGATATTTTGTGAGTTTTTTGAGAAATACATCTCTGTATGGATACTAGCAGGTAGAGGCGACTCTGGCACATATTTACCTAGGGGTAAACCCCAAAAACACCGCTTTGAGCTAGACTCGAACGAGAATTGGTGCACGACAACGGGCCTTGCTGCACTCTTGGTTACAATACTCCTAGGGGATATGATTAGGATAATTCACATTTTCTTTACAAACCATTATGAAGGGTTTATGAGTATATACTTCCTCAAAGAGATAATTTTTTATGGATTGTATCCTTAAATAGTTCAATTTATGTTATGTTTTTTACAAGTACAGAATTATGAATTTCGATTCATAAACTAATCTAGATTATGAATTTTTTTAGAAATGGAACATAGTGGAAGGAATGGAAACCGTATCAATGCACGCACTCCATGTAGGGATTAACCTCCTGCTCAAGATAATTATAATGGAGTTGGTGATTCAACTGGTTCTGATCAACTTATCACCATACTGGGACAACTCACTCAGGTTATGAATAAAAACCTTACTCGTATAGAGCACCCTGATCCGCAACGTGGAGGGTCAATGTTAGACCGCTTCATGAGGCAAAAACCACAAAAATTCAATGGGAGTACAAATACCTTAGTATCTAAGCAATGGATAAATTACTTAGAGAAAATATTCCATGCCTTGGGGAGTAGTGAAAGGGAAAAGGTTATCATGGCAGTTTACCGCCTCACTGGAGATGCTAATCAATGGTGGTCATTGATTAAAAATACAAAGGAAGATGAAGATTTATCAAGTATGGAGTAGTGGGAGTTCAAAGTTCTTTTCTTAGAAAAATATTATCCTCATGACCATTGAGCATATATGGAAAGGAATTTTCTGAGTCTGAGACAAAAGGAGGATGAGAATGTCGCAATGCATGAGGTCACCTTTACAAGGTTAGCAAGACATGATGAAGATTATATACGTAACCGAAGAAGTAAGATTGATCGTTTATTTGATGGGTTAAAACCATTTATCCATTGAGCTTTAGTATCACAATCCTTCTCATCATATAAAGACATTTTCACTTGTGCTATCAGGATAGAAAATGAATTCTCTTAGTCTTATGACAACAAAGTAAAGAAAGATAAGAAGAGAACGGTGGAACAAGAGACAAATAAAGGGAAAAGGGAAAGAAGAATTTTCCATAATGTGATAATTGCGGGAAGAATTGCCCTTGTACTTGCCTAAAGGTAATGAGAGTTTGTTACAAATGTGGAGAAAAAGGTCACCAGGCCCGTGATTGTAAGGGAAAGAAAGAGGCTATCAATGTTGAATGCTACAATTGTAGGGAAATAGGGAAATATGCACATTAATGTCCTAAGCGTCAGGTAAACTTACCTTAGAAAAGGCCAAGGGATCAAGTCCAATCTTATTTTGTTACTACAGTTGAAGTTGAATAATTATTGTACTTGTGTTTTTGGAATCAATAACTATATTATGTTAATAAGAATAATGTGATATATATAAGGATTTTACTGTAGTAATTTTTGTTTTCATTAAGGATTTAATATGATGAAGGTAATCATATTTTTACTATGTGACAATAAGAGAAACATTACTGTGTTTGGGGAATTGATTTCAGAATTTAGAGACCTTTTATAGAATGTCTGGATAGAGGTATTTTGGATAACTATAAAGGTTGGAATGGATTAAGTTTAACCTTAGATAGTATTGTTTAATCTTAAAACATTTCTGAATACTATTTTTGGAATATTATAATACTATAGTTTTAGGAAAAGGACAACCTGCAGGTTGGGCGATAACCCGTCGCGTCGGACAAAGATGCGGGAATCAAACCCACCACTATAGTGAGACATGCCTTTATTACCTACCACTAGCCTACAAAAAGTCCCTAGTTATTACAAAATAGTTTTCCTAATCTAAATTGTATGTGTCAATATTTGGAACCATGTGAGATTAGGATAAATATAATATTTTTTGAGTTCTATTGTATTTTTGAGTGAAAGATGAGTTTGTGGTAGAAATTAGTTGAAGGTTGAAACTCTACTTGTCAAGAATATATATATATACCTCTCTCTTATTCTATTAATAAATTAATTCTTAAACATTAGGAAAGAGATATTAAATTTTTTTTCCTAATACCTTATGTTTTGTTGAACTGGTGATATTTTAAATCACCATAGATTGAAGGCTTTGAGGCCCTAAATTTTACACTTGTTTTTTATTGATGTCCTCAATCACTCCTTAAAAATATTTAAATTTTCCCTCCAATTATTTTTCCTTAATTTCCACCAATGTTCTCCTAATCGAGATCATAATTTGGTGGTGAATTTTTCATTTCCCTTTCCCTCTTATTAAGGCTAAATTTTATTAAGATTATTTCCAATATGGGTTTTCCACAAAGGTATTATCTAATTTCAACGTTTTATTTTTGAAGAAGAATTTCAAATTGCGAGGGTGAAATTTATTGAAGGAGGGAAGAATGTAACACCCCAAGCTTCGATGATATACTTCTCTTTCAATAATGCAACATCTTGCATTGTACGCAAGTTCGAGATTATAACACACCGCGACCAATCAAAATAGTTGTCATGAATAGTAATACAAACCTTTTGAAAATATATAAATTTTAAAATTAAAAATGGACATCATTTTTTTATTCGGAATATGGAAATTATACTATGTTGAATTTTTTGTAATTTTCTCAGAACCTCCAATTTTCTATGAATAAGAAAAAATACGTAAAAACAACTTTTTTAATAAAAAAAATTTATAGTGATAAATTATACTATTGAGTGGATTTATAGTATAATTAGAATATAATTTTAACATTTTATCCAATGGTGTTCATTATAATTAATTTCACATTGAAATTGGATATAAACAATTGTCAATCTTTTGATTGATGTTGTTTCTTAAAAACACGCTATTTGTTTTGATAGCGGGAATTAATTATAAAATTAATTAACGAAACTTATATTTTTTGAAGTTTTTAAAATATACATCATTTTTTAATTCATAATATCAGTTATATCTTAGGGTGAATTTTTGGAATTTTTCTGAAAAACATCAATTTTTAATGAATAGTGAAACCACTAAGTGATAGTTAAAAAACTGAATTTTCGTTTAAATGACATTTTACCGCTTCTATGAATTGAATTTCAAAAATAAGACATACATCATTGTCATTAGGAAGTAAAATGTGGTTCAATGGGATTAAAATAATTTTTGGTGAATAGTAACTTTTAAGTTCTATTAATCGCGATTAAAGGTAATTAGTGTAATTTAAGGTAAATATAATCTTATAATAATATTAAATTACCTTTACACTTGTCCTACCCTTATTTTATGAGTCATGGAAAACCAAGATAATCCATGGGTCAACTTGGGGACCCCATGGAGCCACTTGGGTAAGAAAATGACATTAATAACTTTTTATTTAATGTAAAAATAAAATTGTCACGAACATGTGTTGTTATACTAAAACAATTATTACATGAGGTTATATAAGTTAAAATTTCGACTATAAATATTAATAGAAATGATAAAACGATTTCATACATCATGGAAATTTTTTTATAATTTTTAGGCATCAAATAAATAAATTTATTTATGACACCATGATGATCCAGCGATTACATTATTAATTATTGATTTAAATAAAATGAAAAGATAATGTAAAATCTAAGACTTACACTTGTCTAATGCCTATTGGATGGGTGTATTTCGAACCCTTATCACTTAATCCTCGAAATATATCATTGTGGGACCTTTGAAATCCGAAAAGAATTTCATAATAATGTAACATGTCATGACTCTCCATGAGTGCCCCTCCTTTCCTCTTATAAAAGGCCCCCACCTCTACCACCTTATTCACACCATCAAAGCCATTATTCTGTACCAACCTCTACCCAAATACTCTCTCAACTTCCATATCTTACTCCTAGAAGCCTCAATTTAGGCAGAAGTCTTCCCAAGGAAGCCTTTGGCTCAAATCAAAAAGAGTTACCCGATTTTAAGGTAATGTCTTTTCTTATGTTCTTTTGTTTTATTTTTCTTCTCCAACCACTTAAAAACTTTTTATTCATTTATTTTGTAACAAAACTAGTATCTTAAATATAATAGGATGTTTTTATTAGAAGGATTTTATTTACACTTACACACACCTTCATCTAATGGTTAAAGAACATACTGTTTCTGTGGGTGGCGAATTACTGCCTCACGAAACGATGATTGTTCAATATTCTTTTAACAAATTTCATGGGGCCCATTAAGATGTAACTATATTTATATATGATATATATTATATTTATTATTTTCTTATGCTTCTGTATTTTTCATTTATGGCATACCTTTATGGTTTTCATTATGGGTACACGCGATATCTTCATTTTAGGAAGTGCGGACTACCGCCCCCTCAAAGTGATTTGAATCGTTAATGCCATATGTGGGATGTGTAAAGGATGGAGTAAATGATATTATATATGATATTATAATGGAATTATAATACAACTTTATATCATTATTATTTCATTCCATTAAATATTAAATAGAAATGAAAGTATTGTTCATGTGTACGTACAGCTTACCGTCTCCATGAACGGTGAATTTCATTTCTTACCACTAAACATTATGTAATATTATAAATTCATATATATATTGGATATATATGATATATATGATATCTAAATCATGAATATAATTCTGGATATAATGGATATTTTACGACATGAACAGCTTGTAATTATAAGGAGTTTATTTTTGACTCAAGTACCAAAATCGACAAAACAACCATTATTAACTTAAATAATTACATGATTTTCATAACATGGTAATAAGTGATATTAAAGGAATAATTAACATAAAAATGTTTCTTAATCAAGTAGTTTATTATTTAGGATGTTACATAATGATCGAGTCAAGTCGGACACGAGGTAAGGGAACTTCTTAACCCAATTTCCGTTCTTTGGGTTAATCTCCTACTTTCAAATTATGTCAGGATATTATTATGTCCTATCTTCTATTTGTAATTTCTTTATGTGTAATTATACTGAATACACATAGTATATCTATTTTATTTAAAAAAATGATCTTTGTAAGGGACTTCACCTCAATCTCCTTTTCGTTGAGGCATATTTTGTTTTATACACAACTTTCTTTTATACAATGTATACACCCCTTTGACATTGACTTTTATTCAAAAGGAATATTTTTTTATGAATAAATTTTACTAAATGACAAAAGGAATGTTTTGTCTTACGTATGCGGCGACAACGACTTCTCTGTCTCCGTGACCATTATTTGAGTTTCGACTTCCTCTACAGGCCATAACTTTTTTTAAAAAATGAAAAATAAATACCTTGTTTTACATTTCTTTTATTTTGGTATTGAAATTGGTTTTGATAATTTTTGTATTATATCAATGTGTTGTATTGATATCTTGTGATTGAAATGTTGAAATGTTATGTTTCCTTAATGCATGTTTTATGTGATATGATTATGTTATGGTTTATGATAATATTTAAACCTGTTTATATGAGGATTGCATTGGAATTAATAAGTGAAGGGTGGAGGCCGCTATATCCCCTCGATGCATCGGTAGGTCTCATGAGACAAACTAGTGTCTTGGAACGAGGCCTTGACAAGATATTATTTATAGTTTTGGCACAACGCCTTTTCTACGTGGTTATGATAGTCTGGAATTATGCATTCCATCACTATGAAAGTGGTTATTGATATTGCATTTGATTATTTGACTAGTAGTATATCCATGTGAATAAGTAAATGGAATTATTTCATTTTACTTTTTCCATATTATGCTGAATTTCAAGTTTTAAAGGCTTTTGTTTTAGTTTTACATTGCCTTAAATTTTTATGTATATTTATGAAAGTTTTCGCTATATCGTTATCCTTACATAGCATCTGAGCTCACCCCTTTCTATGTTTTATTTTCCCAGGATGTGAAGAAATATTTTATAACTGACCTGCAGGGATAGTCTAAAGGGGATATTAGTGTGGACTATGGAGACCATGTTATTGTAGTTTTTCACTTTATGATGTAATGTAACATTTATTAATGTATCTAGTGTTTCCAAGGCTACTAAACTAATCGGTATTTCGAGACATGATCTTTTGTGATCATACCAATGTTATATAATAATTCACTGAATCTGGGTAACTCGGGTTGGGGCATTACACATGTGGTGAATTTTTCTTAAATGTATTGCACCAGAAAAGTTTATGTAACGCCTAAGGTAAAACCCATATTTTTAACTCAATGGTGCCCTTAAATTTTTGATCCAATCCTCTATTTATATGTTATTCACCTTTTTCATGAAAACCATTCATGTGTGATATTTAATATATCTAATATATTTAAAACATTAATTTTGGGCACACTGGACCTCAGAATCACATGTCTTCTTATTTATTAGTCTAAATAATAATCCATATAATATACAAAAATAATACATAGAAAATTATAGTCATTAAATTCTCCCCACCTTGTCGATTTATGTCTCAAAAATTCAAAACAAGTAGGTTCACAAAGAGATGTTGGTACTGAGCATGAATATTTGCCTCCCACTCCCAAGTGATCTCATCAATATACTCAAGTTTCCACAAACAATACACGAAAGAAATCACTCACGGATGAAGGATCCTCTCATACCGACACTCAGTATCCACCAGGTACTCAACAAATGTATCTCTATCCTCAATGTCCAGCTAACCCCAATTAATAATATGTAATGGGTTATGCATGTACCTCCTCAAGTGAGACACATGGAAGATATCAGATACCCAACATAACTGCAGAAGTAGATTTAAGAGGTACGCCACCTCACTAAATCAACTTAGTATCTAGAAGGGGTCAATAAATCATGAAGATATCTTATCACCCCGTCCAAATCTCGGTAATCCATATTGAGGTGAAACCCATATAAACACATGTTATCCCTCCTAAAATATGAAATGCCTATTTATCTATCCACATAAGACATTTCATAACTCTATGTTGTCCTCATCCACTTTGGGATGATTGGAACCTTATATTTAGTATCTCACATCAACTCTGATCACATGAGTGTTGACTCTCATGGGCCTGTCTAGTAATGTGGTGACTTACAGGGTCACCCGTACAAGGCCTCAAATGTTGTTATACCAATGGTGGAATGGAAGCTATTTTATTAAACAAACTCTAATAGTTGTAGGTGATCCTCCCAACTATGTACAAAGTCTAACTTGCAAGATCGTAAAATATCCTCTATAACATGAATGGACTGCTTAGTTTATCCATTAGTTTGTGCATGAAATTCTATGCTCAAGTGAGAATGAGTCCCAAAAGACTATTATTATACCTTCAATAACTAAGATTTCAATCGAGCATCACAGTCAGAAATTATCCTCGTGGAAACTCTATGGAGTCATACTATCTCCTTAATGTAGAGGTGTCTTAAGCTCTACAAAAATATGCTCTAGAATAGCTAAGAAGTGGCCTAACTTTGTGATTTGAACTACGATAAATCAAATATAATCATTTCCCATGGATGTATGTGGAAATACCATCATGAATTCCATGTATATCCCATCCCACTTTTACTCAGGCACCCCAAGAGGTTATGTTAAGCCCGTTGGAACATAGTGTTCGCCTTTATGGGCCAACAAGCAAGGCATCAAGGGACAAACTCTACAACTACCTTCTTCATCCCTAGACACAAAAACTAATATCGAAGGTCTTGGTACATATTTTCCATACTAGGATATACTTCCGAAGGAGATGTATTAAACTCCTTCAGAACCTACTCCTTCAACATCACGGTACCCTCGTGCATCCTATAATGACCCAAAATTTTTATCAATAAAAATTCACTTCTTATAAATATTTCATATAGTATAAACCATATAAAATCAGTTATAGAACACAATAGAAACATTATAAATGAAAAATAAATGAAATAATAGTTATTTCTAGATGTTAAGGAACCAATGTTGATGGAATAGTAAACTGCCCATTAAAATAGTAACATGAAAATTATGAATAGAAATTCAGCCAATATAATATTAACCTCATCCATTAAAGTATAAATAAAATTTAGGTATCTTATAAATGATAATATGAAATAATTATACCATAGTATAAGTAAATAAATATTTTAACCATTATTAATTAAGTGATAGTATTTTTATAAAACAAAAATGTTTAATTATAATTTTATAATTAATATAATTATTTAAAACATAATTTGTTTTTATAAAATATATTCATAAAATATAATTTTGTTGTCTTATGATTATAATTTGATTTTATGAGACCTTGATTAATTTTTTCAATGTGTTATAAGATGAGTTATAATTTTAAAATAGGTATTTTCTAAGAAAATGATGATTTTAATTCAAAAATAAATTTCCCATATTTTAAAAGTTATTTTTATATAATGGAGTTTACTTTTGAATTCTACACATTGAAAAAAATTTAGGGTTAATTTTTGGGACTTTTCTAAAAAACATAAATTTTTTGTGAATAGTAAAATACTAAATTTTATGATAAAAGCTAAATAAATGAATTATTGAGTCATATATGATGTATGGCTGATATAAGATCTAAATATAGAACTATCCTTCATTATGTTAACACATTTAGTAATCAGTATCAAACAATTCATAGTCCTGAGCCAAAATAATAAACTAATGAATAAAATAATGAGAGAACACCCCTCTCATCACCTATAAATACCACCCCTCACCACTTATTCTCCTCACACATCCCAAGACATGAATATTTTCTATATTGTTACAAATAATCTTCCCAAACCCATCCTCTGTGTCTATTATCTCAAGGTATCATAAAAAAGAACAAACCCTTTTCCGTACGAAGGATCTCAAGGAGGAGAAATTGAAGAGGTAAAATACTCTTTCTTTTTACTTTTACCTTTATTTCAATTTCATTTCTTTTCTTATACTCTACACACCTCCAATTATACAAGTTTAATTATAAATCAAATATCATTAATGCAATTTAATTTTATTATGTTAATTAATTAATAATTCATCTTGAAATATCTTCCCTTTTCATTTTATTCTAAAAATGAAGATATCGTTTATAGTGTGTCGATTTACCACCATCATGGATAAAGAATTTTAATTTTCCATTTCCACCTCCATGGGAGTACATAAAACCATTATTATGGTTAAATAAGATTTTATTATACATATAATAATTTTTATAATGTTCTCGAACCAATATATAAACATTATGTTATATAAAATGATATAAGCTTATAATGGTCATAAAACCACCAAAATTAGTTAAATTATTTTCATTAATTTTTAATTTAATTAATAATCCTCATAACATATAACAAAATTATACATAATAACATTTAATAATCTTAAATTTCATTAATAAAATATAATCAATTCTGGATAACTATACAAAATTTTTAGGAACCTCTATCCTCCTCTTCTAGTGATCCGATCATGAAAACCAAGAAAACGAACACCCCCAAATGATGAAACTAAACTCTATAACTCACCAAAAAACCCAAAAGAAACATAATATATGTATAACAAATCGAATGTCTTTATAAAATGTTCATTATTCTGTTAATTAATGAATTTAATTTTCTTATTCATGATATTAAAGTGAAGAAACCATTAAGACATAAGGTAAGAGGATTCTCAAACCAAACTCTCTTTCTTTGGGTTTTAACTATTTCACTCCATTTTTCATATAGATATACCACTAATTTTCCATAAATATAATTTATTTATCCTTATATTATATTTTAATGGGATATACATGTTTCCAATGTTATTTTTTGACAAATGAAAATATATTTCTTATATAAATATTATTTTCAAAAATAAATCTTTTACTTCTCATGAAGTTGTTTCTTCTTGATGATTCTTATACCAAGTATGTTATTCCCCATTTTTTTAGGACCCCAAATTTTAATCATAGAGGAATTATTTTAGAATAAACCCCATTCCTTTACATGTGTTATTTTTTGCCCTAGATTGAAATATGTTCTATGTGGTGTTCATGATAATATAAATATTATGATATGATAAGTGTTCTAAGAATTATATAGTGCATGTAAATGTTATAATGTGATGGGTGCACCTGGAATTATAATGCACTCTAAATAATTTTATAATTTCATGTATCTCATGAGATAAACTAAAATATGCATAAATGTGATGCTATATTTTTTCCCAACTATGTGTGGTATTTGACCGCTAAGGCATGATGTTTCATTTTTATGAATTTCTTCATTCCATACCTTTATCAAATGCTTCGACTCATGATTATGATGATGATTATTCTCACCCGTGTTTTATATTTCTTACTCATCCTCTTACTGGGATTTTATCTCAAAAATTATCTTTATTTATATCCTGATGTGAATACTAATACTAAATGGAACACAAAGTTTAATAAGAAGATAGAGAATAAGGAATTAAATAAACGATTATGATTTATTATGTAAATGTTATGTTTGGTTCTGATTTTACGAAGACACTAAAACATTGGATCCTGGATTTTAACACTAACATGTTTTTTATGTTTAATATGATGTAATAGTTATGTAAAAAATGTAGGGTCTCTATAGTTTGTATCAGAGAATAGTTTAGTTTATTAGGTAATTCATATTAGAGAACCTTAGTGAAAACTATTAGTATGAGACTAATTATATGTAATCACCCACTATTTTTTTATAAAAATGATAAAAATATGAATACCACAAGATATGACTTTAGAGTTTATTTCACAAATGAATAAATGATTTATTTATGACTTTTTTACTTATATTTGTTTCAAATATTTTCTATTTTAGAAAATGGTGGGAACCAGGAGAAAAAAGGATAATAATTCATGTGAGGGAGAATACAGTGATTTCTTGGATGACATATCCAATTCATTGGGAGGTGGAGTTTAGAATTTCATGGAGATTCATACCCAGCTATCTCTGGCTATAAACAATAACCTGAATAATTTGGAATCTCCTCCATCACCTAATAGGAAGAAAATTTCTATCAAGTATTTTATATGACAATGACCACTGACATTTATTGGATATTATTATCCACTAGTCGTGGAATAATGGATCAACTCAATGGATAATAAATTTTTTAATCTACTATTTTGAGAATAAGATGGTGAATCTAGCTGTTTATCATCTACATAGAATGGTCGATAAATTATGGGTGTTGATTAAGAACACTAAGAAAAATGGAGAATTTGAAGATATGGAGTGGGAAGACTTTACTATAATGTTGCATAACAAGTATTTCCCCCGAACTCTTCATAAAAATATGGACAGTGAATTAATAGAGATAAAGAAAAAGGAAGGTGAATTATTCATAGAATACGAGGAAAATTTCACAAGTATTTCAAGGTACACTTAAATATTTGTTATCAATAATGATTAAAAAATAGATAGATTATTTAGTGGTTTAAAACTACACCTTCAAAAGGCACTAGAAATTCAGGACTTTGGGAGTTATGAAGAATTTGTTCAATGTGATCATAAATTGGAGATTAATTTTTGATAATGGTCCCATGGATATAGTGATATGAAATGAAATAAATATTTTTAATCTGGTGGATCTAAAGAAAAATGTGTAAATAAAACTCAACCACTCACATGTCAAAAATTTTAGAAGAATAATCATGGGAATTACCTCAAAGGGACGGGGAAATGCTTCAAGTGTTGGAGAGAAGGCCACCTAGCACATGAATGTTGAAGATACATGAGGAATATGGAATATTTTCCTGATGAAATTAGAGCACCATCCATGGTTCAATACTCCAGTTTTAGGGAGCTAGGGAACTATGAAAACCAGTGTACTAAACCTTAACTCTTTAAGGGAAATCAGCATCAGTAGACACCAAAGCCAAAAGAGTAAGGGAATGCTTATTCCATCATTACTAATAAGGTGGATCCTGGAATCAATTGGGTTAATAGGTATACTAGTTATTCGTTAATGGCTAGTGAATGTACTGTTTGATTCTGGTTCTATGCATTCTTTCATATCTTGAATGTTTAGTATAACAATTCAATAACTACATCAATTATGGAGGTTGAGTCATCTATGAGAATAGAAATTGGGGAAATTAATACATCTAAAGTATAAAACTCCTCCCTAGTTAGTGTTTGTGGATTGAACCTCCCAAAAAAACTTGTATTTCTTCTATTGGTGGGGTTTGATTCAATATTGGGAATGGATTGGCTATCTTTATACAAAGTAAAAATCAATTGTTGGGAAAGGGAGATCACTCTTCACATCCTAAGGCATCATCCAATTATGTACAAATGTTAAGAGGTGGATGAATCTCCTTCAGAATCATCATCTCATGTGTGGATATTATTGCCTTATAATCAAGCATATCGAGATTAAATTATTTAGACAAAGGGGAGAATAATGCTCAAAGACATGCCCATTGTGAGGGACTACACTGATGTTTTCCTTGAATAATTGTTCGGTATTCCTATTAACCAAGAGGTCGAGATTTAAACTGAACTTATTCCTGGATCTCTACCGATATGAAAGACTTATTATAGAATGGACACTATTGAGTTAGAGGAACTGAAGAAGTAGTTAAAAGAGAATATGGATAAGGGTTTCATACACCCAAGTGCTTCACCATGGGGTGCACCACTCCTCTTCATCAAGAAGATGGGTGGATCAATGAACCTATGCATTGATTATCAATAAGTCAACAAAATCACAATAAAAAAATATCCAATTCCGAAGATATATGAATTGTTTGATCAACTACAAGGGGCCAAGTATTTCTCGAAGGTGGACCTTCGGTCGGGATAACAAATTAATGGTTTGGAAGGAACATATTCCCAAGACTATCTTTTGAATGAGGTATGGACATTATTTTTTCATAATGATGCCTTTTAGACTCACTAACAGAAATATTTATGTAATTAATTAATAGAGGCTTTTATATATTACATTGAAAAATTTGTGGTGGTCTTTATTAAATATATTATGATATACTCCAAAATAAAGGAGAAACATGTGGATCATTTGATTACAGTGTTAATGACTTTAAAAATTGATAAAATTTATGAAAAGTGCATTAAATGTGTGTTTTGGATTAAGGAAGTAGAATTATTGGGTCATGTTATCACTAGAAAAGAAATATTAGTGGAGCCTTATAAGACAAATTCAATTGAAGAGTGGCCTAGGAAAATATCTGTAATGGATATCCACAGCTTCCTTGGACTAACTATATATTATTGGAGATTTGTTAAGAAGTTCTCATGATTTTCATACCCACTAACAAAGCTAACTTGGAAGGAAGAATATTTAGTTTTAACTAGTGAATGTGAATAATTCTTCAAAGAGATAAAAAAGTGTCTTATCACCATTCTAGTACTCACACATTTTACAAGTAGGGAACTATTATTTGTGTATAGTGATTCCTTAAATATTTGATTTGGATTTTTACTAATGAAAAGTGGTAAAGTGATATCTTATGCCTCACGAAAGTTAGGAATTCATGGAAAAAAAATACCCTACACATGATATAGATTTAGAAACTATGATCTTAATGTTAAAAATCTAGAGGAATTATCTATACAGAGAGTTGTGTGAAATATATAAAGATAATATGATCCTCAAATAAATATTCACACAAAAGGATCTTTATATTCCCTAGTCAGGATGGTATAGATCATCAAGGATTATGACTACTCAATCCACTACCATACTGAGCTATGTGAATAAAGTTGTTAATTATCTAAGTATAAAGTATTCTATAACCGTAAAAATTATGATAATTGAGAATGATCCAATGAACTTATATTTTCAAAGGATATACATGGGAATAATTACAGATGGAAAATACCCAATCCTTTCTAAAATGATTTCTAAAACATCCCACATGGATAAAATAAAGGATACTTAAATAAATGATGTTGAAATTCAAAATATGGTGGATGTTATAAGAAAGGGTAAATCCATAGAGTTTAAAATTGACAATGAAGTAGTTGTAATATTTGTATTATGACTATGTGTACCATCTAAACAAGTGGTAAATAAAGATCTTTTGAATGATGCACATAGATCAACCATATTTATTCACATAGGGAGAAAAAAGATATATTGATATCTCTAAGAGTAATATTAGTGGTACAATATGAAGAAGGAGAGAATATAATATACATCAAGGTACCTGTTATGTCATCGAGTAAAGGTTGAAAGACAAAAATATAAGTTTATGATCCTACCATTACCTATACAAACATGGAAATGGGAAGACAAAACCAAGGACTTTGTCATCAGACTTACAAATATATATAGAGGAAACAATACTATATGGACTATTGTGGATCATCTTACAAACACATATCACTTTATCTCAATTCGAGAGGATTTCTCACTAGATCAACTTGAAAAAATATACATTAGATAAGGGGTAAGGTTTCATGGAGTACCGCTATTTATTATATCTGATTGAGATCTAATATTGACCTATAATTTATAGAAAAGTTTCCAACGTGCTCTAAACATTGACATGAACTTTAGTACGGCTTATCTTCCTCAAACTGAGGACCAATCTGATCAAAATATTCAGACACTAGAAGATATGTTGAGTGCATTCTCTATGGACTTTAAAGGAGCATGCGAGCAACATTTTCCTTTAATGGAGTTCTCTTACAACAATAGTTTCCACTCGAGAATACAAATGGCTCCATAGGAAGAATTTTTTTTTGGAAAGATGTAGAACAACGGTATTCTGTGATGAGGTTGGTGAACATGAGCTACCAGGACCTACTTTAGTCAATGAAATAGAGGAAAATTGAAACCCATTCAATAACACATAATGGATGCCAAAATTCGACAGAAGATATATGAAAAAAATCATTGATGAGACCTATATTTTAGGGATGGAGACATATTATTACTCTATATATCTCCATGAAATAGGATCATGAGATTTATGAAGAAAGCAAAGCTGGGTCCCATGCACATAAACCCCTTCATTATTATTGATTATATAGAAGCTATAACATATTGAATAAATCTTCAACCTATCATGTCTTAAGTACAAAATATATTCCATGTATCACCCTTAATGAATTATATGTGAGATACTTCACATGTAATAAATCAAGAGGTATTATAGTTGGAAAATTATCTCTCTTACGAGGAGTAACCGGTAAAGATCTTAGACTATAGAGATAAAGTGATGAAAAACAAGACTACTCACTTAGTCAAAGTACTACGGAAAAAACATAATTATTAAGAGGAAACATGAGAACAAAATAAATAAATAAAGGAGAAGTACCCTCACATTTTTTCACAATAGTATGTAAAATGAAATTTTTAGGGATAAATTTCATAATAAGGGAAGAATGTAACAACCCAAAATTTTTATCAATGTAAATTCCATTATTATAATTATTTAATATAGTATAAACCACTTATAATTACTTTGATAACACAATAAAAACATTATAAATGAATAATGAATGAAATAATAGTTATTTTTAGTAGTTAAGTAACCAATATTGATGGAATAGTAACCTGCCCCTTGAAATAGTAACATGACCATTATGAATAGTAATTACCCCAATAGAATAGTACCCTCATCCATTAATGTTTTAAAAAAATTAGGTGTCTAATAAATGATTATATTATATAATTATATCATAATATAAGAAAATAAAAATTTTAAAAATTATTAATTAACTATTGATTTTTTTATAAAACATAAATGTTTATTTATAATTTTAAAATAAATATATTTATTAAAAATAAAATTTATTTTCATAAAATACATTTTTAAGTTAATTATTTTTGTCTTGTGATTATGAGAAAATTTTATGAGACCTTAATTAATTTTTTAGAGTATTACAAAAATCAGTTATAATTTTAAAATCAATATTTTCCAAGTAAATGGTGATTTTAATTAAAAAATAAATTTCTCATACATATAAAATTATTTTAAAAAAACGAAGTTCATTTTTTAATTCTAAACATCATAAAAGGTTAGGTTTAATTTTTTGGAATTTTCTAAAAAATGAATTTTTTTTGGTGAATAGTAAAATACGATAATTTATGATAAAAGCTAAATATATGAATTATTGAGTCATAAATGATTTAAGGATAATTTAATTACAAAATATCAAACTATCCTTAATTATTTTAATATTTTTAGTGATAATTTTAGATGTATTCATAGCTTTGATCCAAAATAGTAAACTAATGAATAAAATGATGAGAGAATTCCTCTCCCACCCCTATAAATATCACCCCTCACCACCTCTATAACTGACACATCCAAAGCCTTAAATCTTGTCTTGATTCTACCTAATAGTATTCCTCACATCCTCCCTCATATCCAGGAGATATAGTTCTCATAAAAACACCAAAACCCCTGTCTTAAGAAAGTCTTAAACGAGGAGAAATTCAAGAGGTAAAATCCTCTTACTTTTTAATTTTTTTTCTTTTCAATTTCATTTCATTTATTTTCCTGTCCTCTCCTACACTTATCAATGTTGCATGATAAATACAGTATAATTAATATAATGAATTTATTTTTTATTTTAAAGGAATAATGCATCTTCAAATCTCTTACGTTATCCATTTATTCCAAAAATGAAGATATTGTCTGTGGTGTATCGATTTACCGCCACCATGGATGATGCATTTTAATTTTTCATTATCACCACCAAAGATTGTAATGATAAATTTATTATGGATAAATAAGATTTTAATATACATATTATAATTTATATATTTTTCTAGAACCAATATATAAACATGATTTTAAACAAAATGATATAAGATCATAATGGTTGTAAAAATGCCAAAATTAATTAAATAATTGTCATTAACATTAAATATAACAAATCATACTCATGCCATATAAAAAATGATATATAAGATCATTTAATCTTACTAAATTTCATTAATAAAATATAATTTCAATTATTCATAAAAATTCCAATTTTATATGGACTTCTATGCTCATATACGAGTGAACCAATCATGAAAACCAAGAAAACGAACACTCTAAAACGATGAAATTAAACTCTATAACTCATATAAAAGCCAATAAATGAACTTAATAAAAATATATTGAATAAAATGAATGTATAAAAGGTGATTTATGTTATAATTAATAAATTTAATTTTATTATCTAGGATATTATTGTGAAGAATGAATTTAGACATAATGTAAGGGGATTCTCAAATTGAACTCTCTTTCTTTGTGTTTTCCTTATTTCACTCCATTATATTTGTGGATATTCCATTAATGTTCATTAAATATCATTTCCTTATCCTTAAGTTATATTTTCTTGTATATACATGTTTATAATATTATTTTATGTCAAATGTAAAGATTTTACAAAAAAGAACTCTTGTTTCCAAAAATACATCTTTTACTTCTAATCAAATTGTATCTTCTTGATGATTCTTATACCAAGTATGTTTTCTGTTCAAAAAAAAATTATACCCAGTATGTTATTCCATATTTCTATTGGTATAACCAATTTCTATTCATTTATGGTTGTTTTGTAAATGAAACCCATTCCTTTCCATGGGTTTTTTATGTCTAATATTGATATGTGTTCTATGTGGCATGCATGATAATGTAAATGTTGTGATGTGATGGGTACGCCTGAAATTATATAGCGCATGTAAATGTTACAATGTGACATGTGTGAAAATAATTATATAGCACTATAATTAATTGGGTAGTGTGATGTGTCTCCAGATATAAATTTAAATATACATAAACATGAAGTTATCTTTTTTCGAAACTATGTGTGGAATTTTGCCACTAAGACATGATGTTACATTTTTATGTATTGCAACATTCCATGTCGTTATCTAATGATTATGATCTTGATTATGATGATGATTTAATGATAATTATTATTTTCACCCATGTTTTATGTCACTTTCTCATCCTCTTAATAGGATTTTAGCTCACCCCTTATTTTTATGTATATGATCAAGTTGATAATTATACTACGGGGAGCACGAGGGCCAATAAGAAGCAAGAGAAGAAAGAATTAAATAAATTTTCATGTTTTATTTTGTAAATTTAATGTATGGTTCTAATTTTAAGAAGACAATAAACCTTTGGATCCTCATTTTTAACACTATTATATTATTTATCTTTATAATGATGCAATAGTTATGTAAAAATGGTAGGTTCTCTATATGTCCTCTAAAAACAAGGACATGCTCCCAACCTTTAGAAAATCAATCAGGGGCATGTCTAATGGATATCTGTGTATATAGGGTCTCATAGTTATAATTTCCATGTTCTACCTACCTAAATCAATAGAAAATTATAGGGGTAAAAACCATCGACAGGAGGTAAGATTATCCATGTCTATCCATAGAGGATAACTACAACAAGGCCAACTTGTCTGATGCCTCATTAAAAAACTATAAAAACTATCCTGTTTTAAGATAATTTTATACCATGTTCCCCTTCCTAGAAGTATATAAAATCTCAAAGTCATAATCCTAGAAGAAATCTACCCATCACTTCTCTCTCAAGTTAAGATCATTCTGAGAGAATATATAATTGAAACTATTGTGACCCGAATAGATGAGAAACTACTCACCCATCATGTAGTAATGACACACCTTTAATATGAATACCACTGCAACAAACTCAAGATCATGGGTTTCATAGTTCTGATCATGAGGTTTCAAAAGATATGAAACATCTTTAATAACAACATTAATCTACATCAAGGCACAACCAAGATCAGTTCTGGATGTATATCATAACACTACGTACTCAAAACCATCCTCTGGAAGTCTTAAGATGAGAGCACTCATCAATATATACCTCAAATCCTGAAGACCCTATCAGAACCACTCAGTCTACATGAAAGGCATCACCATTTAGCTCAAAGTTATCATTGTTTCTGATATCTTATAGAAGTCAGGTATGAATCTCTGGTAATAGCCTTCCAACCTAAGGAAGCTTGTCACTTTTTTCATGCACTTTGGTGGTCCCCAATCTAACACTACCTTGAATTTTTTTTGGTCCACATCCAATCCATCTACCAAGAGAACATGTCGCTGAAATTGGACCTCTTGAATCCAAAATTCGCATTTAGAGAGCTTCCCATAAATATGGTGCAATCATATTATATCCATAACAATCCTCAAGTGTCTCATGTTCTCCTCCTTAGACACTAAGTACAAAAATATATTATCAATTGATACTACCGAAACCCAGTCTAAGAGGGGTTAAAATATCTAGTTCTTGAGTCGCGTGATCACTATTGGGGTTTTCATCAAGCCAAAGGGAATCACCAGGTACTCATTGTGATATATCGAAATTTGAACACCAAATTTCGTATATCTACAACTTGTACTCACAATTGGTGATAACCTAACTTGAGGTAAACATTTAAGAACCTTCATTACCCTCTCAACTAATCAAAGAGGTCAAAATACCTTGATATTGGAAAAGTTTTCTTTGTGGACACATAATTCAGGATCCGGTAGTCCACACTTAACCTCAAGTTCTCATTCTCCTTGGTGAAACAAACCGGGGTTGCCTAGGGTGAAACACTGGGTCTAACAATTCCATTCCTCTATAAGTCCTCCAATATCACCCTCAAATCTCTAAGACCTGTGGGAGACATCTGTTATACTAGCATAGACATTGGGGTTCTCCCAAGGTGTAGATCAATGTAAATGTCTATATCTTGTTAGGGAGGTAATCCTAGAACATCCTCAGGAAATACGTCTTCATATTCCACCACTACTACAAGGAACTCAGAACACATAATATCCACTACAACAAGGGTTATGCTATTGAACTAATATATAATCAGACACACCCTCCTATGAATGAGTCCAACTTGGGATGTACAAATTTTCTTTTCACCTACAACGGAAAACCTATCCCCATCACAATGATCACACCAGATCCTCCATCTGAAATAGTGAATATGGGAATAAACTGTAGATAATCAGTCTATATCTAAGATAAAGTTTCAAGGCCACATTACTACCATAAAGAGAAAATGACAAACACAATCACCTCTTAGTGTCAGTTCACACTATTAATACAAGTGTGTTATCACTGAGTCATCTCTAATAAGAGTCTCCAAGAATAAGGGTTAAGATAAGGGCTCTACTGAAATCTATAAGTCTTGAACCTGATATGTAGAAATGAAGGAATGGCTATCACCTGTGTCTTTCAATAATATATCTATGGTATAAAATACATGAATATTATCTCAAATAATTATCATGTCCTTCAGGTTATAATCCCAAACTTCCTACAGCTTCCCCCACCTCTATCCTCCAACTCATTGAGTCTGGCTTGGACCACTTGGGGGTGGTGGTGGTAACAAGTCAAAGCACCTACCACTTCCAACTTCTCTCCCAAATCCTCTTCCACACCCACTGCCATGTGAACATGTCTTATCCTATCACTAACTTTACCTAGTTATCCCATCCACTATAGTCCTATCATTCATACAATAAGTTATATAATCTAATGCAAGATGTCCCCTGCATTCACATGAGTAAAATGGCTTCTCCCTGGGCTTCATAGACCCATCCCGTGAACCCTAAACTACAGACCCTCTATCTTAGAACCTCCTCCTAAAGAATCTTAAACATATAGGTCCCTGATAATGTCGTTTGATTCCTACTACTAATGTATGTACTCCTACTTTACCACTTCTGGAAACCACCATCTCTGTATGCTCATCCAGGAAACTTTTAACCACCAAAGATAAATATAGCACTCCAGTACAATTAGGAATGAACATAGGTATAAAAACAGATCATTTTTTTCAATGTATTCCTCTTTTAAAGGTCATATCTCAAAATCAACTGATCCCAAACCATATCTATTGAGTACTTGGAGAGTTTTTTAAACCAAGACGAATAATTGGCTATTGTCATATTGTCATGTTGGAGTTGAAGAATCTTGAGGATTCATACAAACCTTAAAATAGCTAGAGATAACTTCTATATAAAAAGGTGCTGAAACATTGACCATTATAGAGTCACCCCATAATAATATTAGGTCAGAAAACCCTACCATCATCATACTAGGTCAGAAAGAAGGATCGATTCTAGGAGCACATTCTAGTTTACTGGTGTCCTGACCTGATCAAAAACTCACGTCACCACTAAAATCTATTCCTCAGTTGCATGTGGTTTGGGCTCACTTCAAAACATAAGTGGTCTATGCTTCTAAAACTTATGGAGTTTTATTACCCAACACACCACCTAGAGTTACACATCGAGAATTGGTCCCTGATTTTATGCGTCATCACCGAGGGGATCATATTCATGATCCAGATGTGGAGTCATAATTTTCTTACATTGTGGAGGAATCATGAAAGCAAACATGATGTACCATAGTTAGTGAGTATATATTGAGATATGACTCAATAAGGTCATGAAACCCCCAAACTATTCCTATATGATGAATTTTCCATTTTTCCCCTGCAAAAAATTTTCTCATGTAAAATATCACAGGGTAGGTGATTAGATTCATGGTGTATGGATACTACGACCCCAACACCAACACTAGGGTCCTTGACCTGAAATCCAAACTCAAAAAAATTAACACTATTTCCCAAAAAAAAATTTAAAGACTTAGTTACTATGGTAGAAATGGAAACTATAATACCACTCAATCATGACCCATCCTAATGGGGCTCATTCTGTGACTCCCCAAGCTTGCCTCTAATAGGCCAGGGGCTGGCAACTAGCATCGACTAGGCATATCACTAACATGGAGAGCCTAAGCCTATGTAACATTACACACACACACCTCTCTAAGACAATGTAATGATGAAATTTAATAACAATTAAATAGCCATTCATGCATACATCCAAATACTATAACAAGAGTATGATAAGAAGTAACAGAAAGTAACTATGGACAAATACAAGCCCACGACAAAGAGTATTAACATAAGTCCAGCCTGAAAGTAATGATGGGTACAACTGCCAGGGTACCATTGGAACACACCTCAATCTATCTGGTCTCATTAAGAGCCACCTAGTAGGACTCTATCAAAAGTTCTATCATCTATACAATACACGACACGTACAGTAAAAGATCATGCCTAGGTGAGTATAACAATACCCATTATGACACCCTAAAACCAAAATGAATATAAAAAATAATGAAATTCATATCTACATAGGTATATGTTTATAACACATATGACAAGAATATTTATATATAATCAACAAATACACGCAGTATCAAGGTAAAGTCACAAGTGTAATGTCAGTCTAGGATTCTAGCTCAAGGGTTACACAAATCACTAGTCTATGAGAACACACTCCATGAGTTAGATAGCACTAAGGAAATATTTCAGAGAGGTGGTTCTCATTAGGTTTCACCATTATAAGTATACACTAGAAGTCTGAAGAGATATAATATATAGTTTAGGGTCACTCTCAAGTCCATGAGGTATACCAACAACTAAATCTAGATTAACCTACTACGTAGAAGATCAACGCCCTTGCAGTGTTGGTCCCAATGATACCAAGAACCCCACCTAGGGTAAGAAGATGATATAGGATCTCACATTAGGCCTCACAAAAGGATTTTAATAACACTATCCCACAAGTATTTCTAATGGGATCGTTGTCCTATGTATAAGAGGTGATTACATTCTAAACCTTACGGAATGGGTATAGGGAAAAAACCCAAACAAACCTTGTCTATGATATAGAGGGGAAGGTATCCAATAAAATTTTGAAGGAGTACACGACATGTACTATGAGTACATGGTGTGTACCCTTGGCCTCGGGTCCTGCACATGTAAAATGGCATGTTCTCATGTCTTTGTAAAAGTTCATGACATACCCTTACCCATGTAATTATTCCCATGTCCAAGTATATGGAAAATACCTTGAACATTTAATTTATCCACATCCATGTGGGACTGCATGGTGTTCTCTGGTCCATGAACTCCTACCCATGTCTATGTATGATCTAAGGTACACTCCAATCCATTCGGGTAGGGTCCGATTTTGTGTGACAGGGGTCACACACTGTGTGATCCTTAACATTATTCTGAAACCCTATCCACAATTGAGAGGTCCCCACACGGTTTTTATCTCTAAAATACATTCCCTGTTTTTTGGAAATTTATAGAATTCCAAATCTTTAATTATGCATCTCCTATACTTATCCAGCCACCAATCTAGCTATGCTCATGCTGAAATAAAGGAGTGTCATTATCTGAGCCTTACCGTCATCGAATCATCAAAAACCAACAATAAAATAAAATTGGAAAATTAATTCAATTTTTCTTATTTTCACATTCCAAAGAAAAAAAAAGGTTAGTTATCCAAACAATCTAATCTGTTGTCACTCCAACAACACCCTTAAAATTCTAAAAGAGTAACTTTTATTCGATAACGTATGAAATACAACACTAAACATAGATAAAAATATAAAATCTTGATACTTTATAGTATATTTAATATTTTAAATAATATATATATATATATTATATATCTTCCAATTCATGCAATATTAAGATATCTTGCATTTCACGCAACAAAGAGTTTCTTCGATAGCGTTCATTACACGCAATACCGAGTTTTACCAAACGAAAATATATTATTAAAACAATATTAGTTAATAAAAATATATAAAATCGCTATTAAATTATATTTTATGAGTAGTATAAACTAACTTATGAAAATATATGGTTTCTATAAAATCATCAGTTACCAATTAATTAGAAATAAATATAAAAACTAATTGAATATAAAGGAAATGTTTTTATGCTACCAAAGGTGTTTTATAATAATAAACTAAATTAAATTACTATTAGGGAATGATATAAATTAAATATATATATTATATATTAAAAAAATATTTCTGATATTAATATAATTTATTTGATAATCATAATATAAAAACAAATCTAATAATACGTACAAAAGTTATATTTTTATAATTGTAGTTTAATCTCCTTTTAATGGAGCACCTATTTGAAATCTGGATTTTAAAAATTTTATAAATTTAATATGAAAAAATAAACATAACTTTTTAAATATAAACATTAAAATTAGGGTAGGGTGTTTTTTTGGTATTTTTTTGAGAAGTTTCAATTTTTGATGAATAGTGAATAATGCTGAATTTTAATTGAAAATTGTTTTTTCATCGAATTTATTTATATAGAAAAATTAGATTTTAATTTTTTTTTAAATTAATATTATATAAATCATAAATAAATTATTAAAATTTTGTTCATTTTAATTAATTTCACAATGAAATTAGATATAAAAACATTTTAAACTTTTGAACATCTTTACTTTAAAAACCCGATATGTCGTCCCTTCTACGAGATTAACTTAAAATTAATTTATTGTACTTATATTATTTAAATTTGGGTAAATTGATTCCATAATTTTAATAATCATATATTATAATATCTAATATGTTAAAATTGATTTTTTACAAAAAAAATTAGTGAATGTAATTAAACTTAATTACAACAATTTAGAGAAAAATTAACTTAATAAGGGACTAAACCTTTAACTTAATAGAGAAAATAACCTATGAACTTCTCAAAAATCCATATTATTTACATATTTATACCATATCTTCCATTTTATATAATTTTGTTTTCATTATTTGATCCAAATTACATTGAAAATAGGTGGGTGGAATTCCCTCTTTAAAAAATTTATCAGAATGCCACTACTCCACTATAAAATGGCACTCAACCCTCCCACTTATTCAAACATATCAGGACCTTTGGATCATCCTAAATCTTAAAAAACAATATGAAAAAATCCCTCATCTAATACAATAATAATAACTATAGTAATAAATAAAATCACGGAAGTATTTTGCAATAAACCAAATGGAGTTACCCGAATAAGAGGTATCATTCTTCCACAATCACATTTGTTTCATTACTTATCCACTCCTTCAATTATTTTCATATAATGATTATATAATAATATAATTATATTAAATATAATAATATGTTTTTATGATAATATTATTATGTACACATTCTCGTACATCCATCAAATGGGATATGCAATCATCGTTTGTATGTACGTCAGAATATCACCTCGTGAATTGATGTTGTTTGTTCCACCATTCCCACCATTAACGGTTGGAAATAATGATGTATTTATAGTTTGTATATCACATATATATTATTTATAATTTCTTTATTCTTATGGAATTGTTTATATAATATATACCTTTATTCTTTCCATTTTATTAGAATATGATAACATTGTTTGTGGATGTGTGGACTACCGCCTCCTCAAAGCAATGGGGTTCATTCATGCAATACATGAAATGTATAAAGGATTGTATTAATAAATATATTTGAAATATATTACATAAATATGATACCATAATTATAATATACATATTTATATCATTTAATTTTCATTATATTAAATACAATAAGGAAATTGAATTAGCGTTCGTGTGTATGTACCACCTACCATCTCGATGATCGGTGCATTTAATTTCCTAATTCCAAAAATTATGGATTATTATAAATACATATTTAATGAATATATATGATATTTAAATCATGTTTTAAATCATGAATATGATGAAATCATGACCTATGTAATAAGAACGAAATTAACAAGTCAAAACATACTCGAAGAACTAGGCAATTAACACTCAAAAGAGTGAAAATAATGAAATATTATTAATGAATGGGTAATAAGATATTATAATAATATCATAAATAATATTATAAATATTATTATTGTTCTGGTATAATTTATTAACATGTTTAAAACCCTTATACAGTTGTTTAAATGACATTCACCCAAAAGAAAATACTAGGTAAGTGAATTCGTCTTAATTTCCATTCTGTAAGGTATACGTTATCATGGTGCAACTAATTTATTTTATATTGTGTATATAATGCCATTTCTTAGGTAATTTCATGAATAAATCATTATTCATGGTATATTATGTTTAAATTTTAATTAATTCATTTACGGGGTTTTAAATTAAGAGTTACCACGTTGAAAAGAATATCACTGCCCAATTTCTTTTCATTGAGTTACATTACTTCCTCATTGTCATTAATATTCTAGGATAATGTGTGTAATAAATTTTAAAAATATATTTTAATATTAATACTTGTTTTATGTGCATTATTGTTGATACAAATTATATATTCATTGATTTATTCCCACTTCAAAGTTAGGGTCTTTTAAGGATTTTTTTCGCAATTTCATTCTAATCGAGATTAATTATTATTAAATTAAATTAAATGAATTAATAATATAATTTTCAACACAATTTTAAATTTTATCCACCTATGTTTATTCATATCATTTATCATGTAATAGTACCATTTTTTCACTCTTTGGAACTCAAAATGTTTTTACAGAAACTCGACTTCATGCCTCTCTTCGGCCATAAATCTAATTTCTCTAAAAATCATGATTTATAAAAACGTTTTCAAAAATGTTTTTAACATTTTAGAAATAATTTATTGAAGATATGTTTAAACATTTGGTCTTTTACAATTTTTTTCAAAATAATATTCTTTTCTCTTTTCGAATATGGCACTTTTCTAACTTTTTCACAGTGAAAAATGAGTGTTCTTTTTTATTATTATGGCATGTACAGATTTACCCGATATTGATTCTTAAAAGGTTCCTTTGCCAGTTTAAAGAGTTAATTTTTAAAGAAAATGTATTTTTTAATTTATTTTAAATGAAAATAATTTTCAAAATGTTTTTCAAAATAAAAAGATATTTTTATCAAGATGTTTTTAAAAGGATCTTTTTATAGAATTTCTATTCAACAATAATAACAACCCTTTATTTTACTCAACTTGGGATATTTTGTATTGATACCATCCTTATTATTCCACTAGATGGTTTTTATTGATTTATCCAAGGACAATATGGACATTCAATTTCTTGATTCATTTTTGTAGTCCCCTTGAAATATTCAATTTAGAGTGATCATTGAACATTAAATCTCTCCAATATATCCATACTATTTACCATGGATATGATTATTTCCTAAAACATATACATTTTTTCTGGACCCTCTGTGAAATAGTGGTTTTCATAATCACAATTCATGCCAATTTAATAATACTATTAATTCATATATTATGTTATATCTCAAGTTAATAATGCCAATTAATATTTTTAAGTGAATCAATTATGTCACATTGTATAATAAATTTCAATAAGTCCATAAACATTGAATATTAATACATAAATATGTTTACAAGTGTATATTTACATATATTTATGAATGTCACTTAATTTGGCAGTGTTCTATATAAGGCAGACACTTTATAATTTTTCAGAGTCCCGGGAACCGATAGTTTCAAAGGAGTCACCGATGGCCGACTCACTGATGTTGGACTCACTAATAGAATAAAAAACTCCCCAATTCTTGAGTAATTGATGATCAGTCACACCAATAGTTCAAAAAAGTAACCAATGAATGAGTCACCGATGGATGAAATGCCAATTAATGAGTTACTAATGGGAAACTCACCAATTAATGAGTCACCGATGGAAAAAACACCGAGGATCGAGTCACTGATGAGTGACTCACCGATGAATGAGTCACTGATGAGAGATGTACCAATAGTTCAAAATGAGTCACCGGTGATGACTCATCGATTCCTGGATAGAACAATAGCGCAAATGGCTCACCGATTCCAATGGAAAATACTCACCGGTACACGGAATCACCGATGCTGACAGACTGATGCAGACAGTCCGATGTAGATAGACTGATGTGGATAGACCGATAAGGATAAACCGATACCAATGAGTCCCTGATACTTATAACCCATCGATAGTCATAACAAATACTTTTAATTTATTAATTCAAATTTATATTTAATGGTTATATTTAGAGAAATTAATCTTTCTAACATTATTTAATGTTTTCTGTAAGAATATCAGTGTACAATATGAGGTACATGCATGTGGGGAGATCTTCATGCCTGCTAGACCTCAAAGTATAATAGAATTACAAGATTGATCATGCAATTTGGGATTGAAATATGAGTAATGTGATGTATTATAAATAAAACAGAAGAACTGTAAAATTCTACAACACTCAAAGCATTCTTCCAAATCCCAAGAACTAAATGAAAGAACATTTGGGGAGATCAACAAGGAAAGAAAACCCTACTGAGATACTCTAAATATCCTAACATCAAGGATCTGATATTTTCACACCTAGAATCTAGAGTATAGAGGGTACGATACTTTGTTTTTAATCAGAATTCCAGAAGAGGACTCAAAAATCATTTCCACTATATCAATCGTGTCCAAAGCCTCATTGCATAACACACAGAGATTTATAAACCTTATTCTAAATCTCTAGCTCTGTTATGTTTATTTTCTTACATTTTTAGCATTGTGTGTATTTTTCTATAACACACAAACTGAATCCTATGAATAACAATAGGATACATGATATCCTCAGACTCACTGTCAATATTATCTCTTGTACCCGACGTAGAATAGTGTAAGAGGTCATGTGTGACTTGTTTGTTGTTTTTACCACAAATAAACTGCAGTAGAGGTCATGCGAGACCTGGGAAGCCTTGTGTGCTATTATGAACCCTGATCCTGGGTGTGGATCAAATTTTTTATTAAATTAAACTCTTTAGTGGAAGGTGATCACCAAGTAGAGATGAGTAAGTCTCAGCTTGAGACTAAACCTCATGTGTTTATCTACTATACCATTGTATTTCAGTTTTCATATGTGTTTATTATATTTTACATAAAACTAAATTGAACATTGATAGTTAGATCAGAAAGTGTTTATAACTATTTTGAACTATTAGTTTAGTTTCAAAAGTTATATTAATATTCATATTAGTATAGGTGAGAACTAATCATTCTTATGAGAAATTAATTGAGTATTCAATACTTTTAAAAATTCATTACAAACTAATTTTTATTATATTTTTAATTGGGGAAAATTTTTCAAGAACCAATTTGAACAAAAAAAATTATAGATTCTCAATTCATCCCCCTATTGAGTAATCAACTCCGACCAACATTTGGTATTAATGGAACCTTAAAATATTTCAGTTTTAAAATCTTTTAAAATCTGTGTCAACTGTGATTATAGTTGTATTTCAATGATATTAAATTTTTTTCTATTTGTAAATTTTAATCTATTTGAAATATTTTTACAATTTATATCATGAATAATAGACTAGAAGGATATGCTACTAATATACCACCTTTTATTAATGGAACAAACTATGCTCAGTGGATGATTAAAATGAAAATACATCTAGAAAGCATGGGATTTGAAATATGGACTGCTATTGAATGTAAATATGCAATTACTGAAACATCAAGAAACACTTGAGATAAACCTACCAAGACTGCCTCTAACAATAATTGTGAAGTAATGAATTCTCTATACTATTCACTAGGAGATGAAGAGTTTAATCATATTTCTGCTTGTAAAACTGCACATGAGACTTGGGACACTTTGTCTGTTTCTCATGAGGCAATATAAAATGTGAAGGAAATGATATTAAATACTTATACTATTAAACATGAATTTTTTTGAATAAAGTATGATGAATCTATTTCTGATATGAATTTTAGGTTCAATGAAATAATAAACAAAATGACCTCTCTTGGATGAGAAGTTATACTCAAAGAACAAATCATGCGGATTCTCCAATGTTTACTTGATAGATGGAGAGGAACATCTATATCAATAAGATAATCATGAGACATCACCAAATTACTTGTCAAAAAACTCCTTGTAAGGATAATGATGTATGAATAAGAGTTGAAAGTAAACAAATAGGAGGATGATGAACCTAATTGAAAGTATATATCTTTCACGACTACTGACTATAAAAATAAAGAAAGGTGAAAATTAAAGCTAGTGTTGAATGATCTAGTAGTGATGAAATAGCTTTAGATAGTGATGAAGAAATGGCCCACCTGGCCAGAAGATTCAAGAAATCTTATAGGGAAAATAAGTTTTTCAGAAATCCCAATTACAATGGAATGTATGATAACATGGGATGTTGAAAAAAGGATTTGAAGAGAAATGAAAAATCATAAGAGATAGTCTTATATGATTGTAAAAGGACTGGATATGTAAAGGATGACTTTACCAAGATCAAATACAAAAAGAAGCATGAGAATAAAGACAGAAATTAAAAGAGAGAAATGAAGGCCACCTGGAGTGCCTCTAAAGACAGCTCTAGTGAATCTGCTTCTTTATATGATGAGAAAAATGATATAGAAAATATGTGTTTTATGACAAGAAATTCTAAGGTAACCTTAGACACTCATGCACATAATTCTTATTATTCTAAAAATGAAAGTGAGTTTGAAAATATGTCAAGTGAAGAACTATTTGAGTATTGCAACATGCTAGAAGAAATGTGTAATGAACCAAAAGATAACTATAAATCTTTAAATAAATAGAATTATTTTATAGAAACTCTTAAATATGAACTAACAACTGAAAAATAAAAGAATGATCGATTTCTCAAGGAAAACAATGAGCTAAAAATGTCTAATAAGAAATTAAAGAAGGATCCTAAAAAGTTTACCAATAGAAAAAATATCCTTACTCAAATTACTGGTAAACAGATAGCTCATAAGTACACATCAATAATAGGATATCAACCTGAAAAAAGGAACTTATCCCAAACACATTTTATAACCAAATATGGGAAATCTACTTCTTTCTTCAAAAACCAGAATTTTACTAAAAGTTCCAGTTCTAAATATTCTTTTTGTACGTCCAGTTCCTCTGGACTAAAAAGTGTTTATTTTTCAAATATTCTATATTCTGTATATAGGAAACCCATATGATAATTTTTGGTTATTAAATCTTTTATTAGTAATATTTCTGGACCCAGAGAAATATGGGTACCAAAATCATTTCTTGGATAAACTATTTTGTAAGTAAACTGTCTAAAGGGTTCTTGTAGGAATATGTGGTACCTGGACATGGGGTGTTCAAGAAACATGATAGGGGACTACTCAAGCTTCAAAAGTATAATAAATATTGATGGTGGACATGTCACATTTGGTGAAAAAGGTAAAGAAAAAATTATAGGCCTAGGCTAGATTGGTAACCCTAACTCTATTTCAATTTCCAACGTACATTATGTTGATAGAATAAAGTATAACCTACTTAGAATGTATCAATTATGTGATTATGGATTCAATATTAAATTCAAAATTGATTCATGTCATGTTTTTGATTCCATGAATAACATAGTATTTTCCACTCGTAGAAATGATAATGTGTATGCTATAATTTTAGACACGCTAGCCTCATAGAATGTATCTTGTCTAAGTGCCTTTCACAAAGAGTCTTTGATATGGCACAGAAGACTAGTACATTGCAATATAAACTCCCTGAAGAAGTTAAATTGAAAAGGTTTAGTTAAATACATTCCCAAATTAGAGTTTCCATATAATAAAGTGTCCAATCCTTGTCACAAAGGAAAGAAACATAAAAATCTCTTTCAAACCCAAGAAAGAAGTAAACAATTTTAAACCTCTTGAGTTGGTTCAGATTGACTTCTTTTTAGAATCTATGGATTCAAGTATCAATGGGAAGAACTATGTTTATGTTCTTCTAGATGACTTTTCTGGGTATACTTTGACCTTTTTCTAAGCTCACAAAAGTGACGCTTTCTCTTGTTTTTTCATGTATGCTAGGACTTTAGAAAATCATAGTGGATTTAAAATTGAATCCATTGGAAGTGACCATGGATGCGAGTTTTAAAATCAAGCCTTTGAATATTCTTGCTCACGAAAATGGCTATAGGCTCAAATTCTATTCCCTTAGGACACCTCAACTGAATGGTGTAGTAGAATGAAGGAATAGAACCCTATAGGAAATTTCACGAACTATGCTTGATGAATATGACCTACCAATTTATTTATAGGATGAAGTTGTTAATATAGATTGTTACATAATAAACAAAGTCTTAATCAGACCCATCCTTAAGAAAACTCCTTTTGAGCTTTTGAATAAGAGGAAGCCCAAAGTATGTTATTTTAATGTATTTGGATGGAAATTGTATATTCTGAATACAAAATAAAATCTAGATAAATATTCCTATAAAATTGTTGAAGGAATATTCCTTGGGTATTCTACATCAATAAAATCCTATAGAGTCTTTAATAAGAATACCAAATGTGTGGAAGAATCTGTACATGTTAGTAAGATGAAACAGATCCACATGAGCCTAAAACCTCACTAGAAAATCTTGAAGAGAATATGTCCAATCTAGAAATTAAGACAACACACACAAATCATCCTGTAAAGGAACCTGTAAAAACATCAATTTCTAGAAACTCTCTAGAATCTAGCCATAATAAAATAGATCAAAATGATGAACCTTAAATAAATTTTCCTACCTATACCAGACCATCAAGGACTCTTGAAAACCATCTCTTAGATTTTGTTGTTGGATATTTAGATATAGGAACACAAACTATATATTCTTTGAGAAATCATGTTGAACATCAAGAATTCTTATCACAACATGAACCTAAAAATATCAATGATGCAATCGGTGATTAATTTTCGGTGATGGCAATACAAGAAGAGCTTAACCAGTTTGAGAGAAATAAAGTCTGTAATCTTGTTTATAGACCAAAAGATACTGAGACCATATGAACTAAACGGGTGTTTAGAAATAATGTAGATGAAGATGGTAGTATAGTTAGAAAAAAATATAGTTTGGCTTCACAAGTCTATAATCAAGAAGAAGGAATTGATTATGAAGATAACTTTTCACTTGTAGCTAGACTTATATACATTGGAATCTTACTTTCCTATGCAACACACTTGGATTTTAAACTTTATCAAATGGATGTCAATAGTGCATTCTTAAATGGTTATATAATTGAGGATATTTTTGTTGAACAACACCCATGTTTTACAGATCCACCTTTCCAAATCAAATTTTCAAATTATCTAAAGTGTTATATGGTTTGAAACATGCTCCAAGAGCATGGTATGAAAGAATAAGTAACGTTCTTATTTCTAAAGGTTATACGAAAAGGAGTTTCAAATCCTACTTTTTTTATAAAAAGAAATTTCTAAAAATGTTTAAATGGATCAAATATATATAGATGATATTATCTTTGGATCTTATAATAATTATTTTTGAAATGATTTTTCAAAAATAATGCTAAGTGAATTTGAAATGAGTTTGATGGGTGAACATAATTTTTTTCTTGGATTTCAAATATTTCAAAATAAAGAAGGTATAATCATAAATAAAATTATATATACTAATGATATTTCTAAAAGATATGGATCTGATAGAACTAAAAGTAGTGAAACACCTATGAGTTCTACATGTAAGTTAGATCTTGATGAAAATGGAAAATCCATTGATCAAACTGCTTACAGAGGAATTATTGGGAGTTTGTTGTACTTAACTGCTACTAGGCCAAATATTATGTTTAGTGTGTGTATATGTGAAAGATTTGAAGAAAACCCAAAAGATTCACATTTAAATGATTTTAAAAGAGTTTTTAAATACCTCATATATATAACAAATTTAGGACTGTTATACCCTAGAAGACAACCTTTTGATTCAGTTAGTTATTTATATAATGACCTTGGTGGGTGTATATTAGATAGAAAGAGAACCTCTTGAATATGTAACTTTTTAGGAATATATCTAATACCATGGTGTAGTAAAAAAATAAAAATTTGGTTGCATTATCAACTACTAATGTAGAGTACATTGCTGCTGGTAGTTAATGTGTACAAATTTTTTGGGTAAAACACACTTTATTAGACTATGGATTTCAATTCAGACAAATCCCCAAAAAATGTGACAACACAAGTGCTATTAAAAATTCTAAAAGTACAATTTCTAATTCTAGAACAAAATATATTGATATAAGACATCACTTTTTAATAGATCGTTATAAAAAATTCGATATAACTCTTGAGTTTATTGGGACTGAACATCAACATGCTGACATATTCACCGAACCCATAAAACTTTGAGAGAATAAAATACATCAGATATTAACTAGGAATGATTAATCTATATAGTATATCTGAAAATTTTTCCCTTTGGAAAATTTTTTGTAACTGGGGAAACCAATCTGTCAAACCTATCTAGTGAAACTGATCTATCAAACTGATGTGGTGAAACCGATCTGTCAAACCGATCAGTGAAACTAATCTATCAAACTAATATGGTAAAATCGATCCGTCAAACCGGTCAGTGAAACTGATTTGTCAGACTGATCAGTGAGACCATTTGTGTGAAAACAATCATGTAAAACTGGTCCTATGAATCTGATCACATGAAGCCAACAGTGTAATACCTATCATGCGAAACTGATTCATATAAGGATCATTTTGTAAATTTCTCTATTTTAAATTAAATGACATAGTTTTTCATTTACCTATTTTCAATTTTGTGTTTTTATGATTTACAATCCCAAAATGATAAAATAAATTCAATACACTTTGATCTTCCACCTCCCTTTATACCTTTGAACCTCACTCTACCTCTCTACCCCCAACCTTTTTACTCCATTCAAACTTGAACCTTTGGAATGGAAAGGACGAAGCACGTGATGGAAGGACTAAGTTAATCTCCATCAGCTAAGCGTTATAAAGGTGAATCCAGTGGTATTTAAATTCTAGGTTTGGGAAGTCATGTTGTTATAGCTGAGAAAGAAGTTTCTGTAGAATGGCTATTGTCAAGAAAATTGCTTTTGATGAGAGTGATGTAATCTAAAGGTTGGCTCAATTGGTTTTTGAATAATGAAAGTCAATTTTTCATCCAGCTGGTACTTGAGTTCTATCTCAATTTAAAGAAATCTCTGGATGGAGATGAGTAAGTAAGGATGATGTCTATAGTTAAGGGAAAAATATATTTCTTTTTCTTCGAAGGATTGGGATGAATGTTTGTAAATGCCTGATGCGGGCAGTTATGTTGTCTAATAGGGTAATATCCCTTCAACCACAAACTTATTTTCATGTGATGATTCTTTAAATGAGTTAATTGGGAATGAAGAGTTGAGGAGAGATACAACTACTGAGTTAGATGGAGAGGCCAGATTTCACTTTAACTTCATTCAACAACAAATCTTCCAAAGAAAGGGAGACTTTTCTACTATGAAATATCAGGATGTCTTCCTGATTTAACTATTTACGAATGGGATATAAGTGAAAAAGTGTAGGTACATCATGATACATATTTATGATATGATAAAACCCTCTAAGAAAGAAACATGTTGGTACTATCCTAGTATGATTTCGACAATGATGAGGATGCTAGGTTGTGTAGAGGACGGAGATGAAGTGATCACATCCTGTAGTGGATTATGTATTCACAAAGAAATTTATAGGAGGATGAATATTTTTTGGAACCCTAGGATGAAATGTTGGGTAGAAGATGAAGAAATATTATATGAGTTTTTCAATTCTATTGACCATCCTACCAGACCAAAGGATTAAGATGATCCATGACTTAAACCTGGAGAGGAAGTGGTTTATTTAGATGAGTAATTTGAGGCTGATATGCCGAGGGAATAAGGGTCTCCTATTAACGACAGGAGTGATCCTAATATTGATGAGATCACAAAGGATATGTCTTATGGACCTGTGATTCCACTAATAGAACTTCCTTCTAGGGAACCTTTGTTAGGTGATGAGGATGAGGAAGAGATAGAAGTCACTGTAGTGGAAGGCTATATCAGTAAATTAGATGATGATGATGATGATCATCATCATCATGATGATGATGAGGAAGGTAATGATCATCATGTTAGTGACTCATTAAAAGTTGGAAAAAAATTTATAGATAGATAAAGTGAGTAATCTATGCATGGATCTGAAGAAGGGTATCATAGACACGGGGATACTAATCCTATTGAATATGATGATGTTTATCAGGCTGGTGAAGATGCTAGAGATGAGGAGAGACCTATCCACCCTACTGAAGAAGAACAAGGAATCATTCAAGAGTTAAATAAAATAATGGCTGCTGGCCAAGACGAAGAGGCTGTGTATCATATTGAACCTATTCCTTAGGTTGAGAAAGTGGCTGGAGTAGATTAAGTGGTTGTAGTGTAAGAAGAACCACAAGCTCAATTATTACTATTGCCTATAAATATTATTTTGGATAGAGGGCAGAAAGAAGAAGTGGAAATTGTATCTGAGCCTCATGGAAGAAGAGTTAGGATTGACACCGTAGAGCCACGACGCTGGAAATGTACTGGTGAATGGAATATAAATCCATGACTCATTCTTTTTGTCTTGTATTATGACTCAGATTAGGAGATCATGAATCCTCCTCCTTCTCAATAATCACAAGCTGAAGTAGAACATATTGCACCTGCTTCCCATATAGTACCTCCTGCATATGAGCCAGTTTTACAGCTAGTGCCTAGTGACTATGTCACTAAGACTGATTTAGAACAATTCAAAGATGATATCTATGAGTCAGTGAGAGCCTAGGATGAAGCCAGAAGTGAAGCTTCTACCACCATGATCATTTCAGATGCTGATGCGTCTAAAATTACAAGGATGGTGATTCATGAGATTTAACCTAATCTCATTACTACAGTCAAGAAAATTATTATAAACAATACTATGATAGGGGAAGGATTGAGGAGGATGAGTAATGAGTTGAACTCCCTAAACACTAAGTTCAAGACCTCTTTTAGTGGTGTGATGGAGGTTATTAGGAACTTAGAGACACATCTACTGAGTGTATATTTAAATAAATTAAAGGATGAACTAGGAAGGATGATCTATGGTTCTTCTAGTTTTAATGGTAGTAGGGCTACTAATGCTGATATGGAGTCTCTCAAGGTTGGGTTGATATAAGAACTCAAGAGACATCAGAGTTATTCAGATAAAGAAACTCTTTCTAATGTGTATAGGAATACATATCTTGTTTACAACATGGTAAGGATTTTTACTAATGAAACCTATACTACTCACAAGGAAATCCGAGAAAAGGAGGATAAGTACTTCTCCAAAATCTATAGAAAGTAGGATCTGATCAACAACTTCAAGTACTTGGCCAAAAATATCAAGATTAATCCAGAAACAGAAACCTTCAATAATAAAGTGGCACAATTGAAGGAGTTTACTCCTCTCTTGGATAAATTAATGGAGAATAAGGATGATTTTGAGAAGGCTATGCAATATGGTGGTGAAATCATTAATGATTTCATCAAGCTTCCCAAGCCATGTTTACATGTTTTGGCTAGGGCCATCGATGTTCCACCTGCTGCTTCCATTAGAACTAGTTCTCAGCCTTCTGCTCAGATGACTGTGTCTCAGGCCCTCTCTCATATTCTATCAGTGATTTAGAAACAACATCAAAGCCTTGTTTTGTCTGAATGGAGACCTACTCTTGTAGCCAATATACCTATAGGTGTTTCCATTCCTGGTGTTTTCATCTGACCAGCTCTGGCTACAGCCAAACCAAATTCTTCTAAACCATTGATTGATCCTTCATAAAAAGGAAAAACACCTCAAAAACCAAATCCTTATATGTGGACTATTCATTTTATAGGGATTTGTAACTTTATTTTTGATGATTGTACATTTTGAACCTTAATGGAAATCCTTTTTTCTTCACTATGTTTATCATTTTCTTTGTGCTATTTCTCCTTATTATTTATTCTTCTATTAACCTTATTGTTAATCCCCAAAGGGGGAGAAAGACATGCATAAATTATTAATCTAAGGGGGATAAACTCTCGCATATGAAACAGGACATGTAGTCAACATAATACATATATAAAACCACATTATACATATATGTGTGTCCTCTATTACAAAATTAAGGGATTTCTTAAAAGGAAATCCTTAGTCATATTGAAAATTCACATTCACTCTTTTATACTAAGTCAAGTAATTATTATTCATTAACATCATGTTTATGCCATAATTTTTTATAATAAAAAAGGTGGAAACAGTTGGACCCTCTATAAAATAGTGGATTTCCTAAAAAAAATCATGCCAATTTACAAATCCTATTAATTCATATATTAAGTTATATCTCAAGTTAATCATGTCAATTAATATTTTTAATTGAATAAATTATGTCATAGTGTATAATAATTTTCAATAAGTCAATTAATATTAACTATTTATTCTTTAATATGTTTAAAATTTCATAATTACATATATTAATGAATGTAACTTAAGCTGGTAGTGTTCTGTGTAAGGTAGAAAATTTATAATTTTTTCAGAGTCCCTGGCACCGATAGTTCAAAATGAGTCACTAATGGTCGACTCACCGATGCTGGACTCACCGCTAGAACAAATTACTCACCGATGCTTGAGTAACCAATGATTGGTCACACTAATAGTTCAAGAAAGTAACCGATGTTCGATTCACCAATGGATGACACACCGATGAATGAGTCACCGATGGGAGACTTACCGATGAATGAGTCACCGATGAGCAACACACTGATTGTTCAAAATGAGTCATCGATGATGACTCACCGATGCCCGAATAGACAGATATTGAAAACAACTCATCAATACAATGAGTCACTGATACTGATGGATAATACTCACCAATACATAGAATCCCCGATGCTGAGAAACTAATGTGGAAAAACCGATGCAGACAGACCAATGATGACAGACTAATGACAATTAGTCACCGATACTTATGATGCACCAATAGTCACAAAAACTGCTTTTTAATTTATTAAATCAAATTTATATCTAATGGCCATATTTTGACAAATTAATGTTTCTGACATTATTTAATGTTGTCTATAGGACTATTAGTAGATATTACGAGTTTCATTCACGTAGGGAGATCTTCATGAATGATGGACCACAAAGTATAAAATAATTACAAGATGAATCATTCAATTTGGAATAGACATACCAGGAATGTGATGAAAAGTAATTAGAATAGAAGAACTGCAAACTGATGCAACACTCAAAGATTTATTTAAAATCCCATGAACTCAAAGAATGAGCATACAGGAAGAAATATAACACAAGAAAAACCTATTGAGCTACTCAGAATATCCTAACATCAAGGAGTTGAATTTTTCTCACCTGGAAGCGAGAGTACAGTGGCTATGATACTCTATTTTATAAACATACTCCAGAAGAGGACGCAAACATCATTTCCACTACATAAATCGAGTTCAGATCCTCACTTCATAACACACAGAGATTTCTAAACCATATTCTAAATCATTAGCTCTGTTGTGATTATATCCTTACATTTTATAGCAGTGTGAGTATCTATCTGTTACAAACTTTGTCTCCAGTTAAAAATTAGAGGATACTGGATATCCTCAAACTCACTCTCATTATTATCTCTTGTATCCCACGTAGAACAATGGAAGAGGTCAAGTGTAACATGTTTTTTGTATGTCCCGTGAATATATTGTGGTAGAGGTCAAGTGTGACCTGGATAGCCTTGTTTGATGTTGTAAACACCTATCCAGGGTGCGGATCAAATTTTTTATTAAATTAAACAGCTTGGTGGAAGGTGATCACCAAGAGGAGAGGACAAAGTCTGATCTTGGGACAGAAATTCTTATTTTTATCAACTGTTCCTTTATATTTTACTTGTAATATGTGTTTATTATATTTTAAATAAATCTAAATTAATCATTTGAGAGTTATTTTAGCATGATTTTATAACTGTTTTGAACCAGTATGTTAGATTCAAAAGTTATATTAATCTTTAGATTAGTATAGATGAGAACTAATCAATATTCTGAAAAACTAATTAAACATTCAAAACTTTTATAAATTCACAACAAACTAATTTTGATTATATTTTTAATTTGGGGTAATTTTTCAAAGAACCAATTTTAACAGAAATTTTTATAGATACTCAATTAACCCACTCTTGGGTAATCTACTCCGACTGACACATTTTTACATATGATTTTTTACATTGATAGTTATTTTATTATTTGGGGAAATATTCATAAATACATATCATTTATTTAGTAACAATATTTTATAAGGCACATTAATTATGAATTAAGGCAATTATTCGATATATGATGAATCCTTTGGATATGCACAATACTGGTTGGGGAACAGTTAATGAAATCCCCTCAATGCATTGGTATTTTCATGGGATGAGTCAATTGTACAGTATAATATAATGGGTTTTCACCCAATATGTTTTAAACCATATATAAGATAGGTTTTTATGGTAAAAGTTTCATGTGCATGGGAAACATGAAGTCCAGTAATAAAGAATTTCCTTTATTGAAAATTTAGTTATTATTATTATCCATGAGATTTTTTATTTGACATTATCTATGGATGAATTTTCATTCTTGTATTATTGATTTAATAGAATGTGTGTTTAGTTATTTAGCTTTCCATATTAATTATTCCTTATAATGTTATTTTAAATGGAATGTGTGTTTATTTATTTTTCTTTCTATATTGTTTATGCACTCCCTCTCAGTTTATTGATTTCATGTCATGTGTTTTCAGTTATTTACCTTTGAATTTGATTATTCTCATTGATTTAATATTTTTTTCACTGTACTTAACCCTTATTGAGGATTTGAGCTCACCCTAATTTTGTTTCCGTTCCCCAAGAATCCAAGAAGTTTTCTAAGAATGATATCCAAGGATAGCTCAATGGTGAAAAAGTTATTCTCAAAAAAAAATATGTTGTAATTATTGATTCATTTATAATAGTATACTCACGTATGTATTTAGTTTACCAATACTAATAAATTGATTGGTTATTCAATTTTTATTTCCTTATAATCATGCCAATGTAATGGTAGTATACACTGGCTCTAGACTTACTAGGTTCAGGGTGCTACATTTGGTATCAAGGGAAGTTTAGTAAAAACCTTGGAAACTCGATTTATAAAAACGTAGATTATGGAACATAACTCTAAGATAGAAATTGAGGACAAGTATAGAATAACATACTAGAATTTTGGTAAGTTAGAGATTATATTGGTGTTCATATAAATACATCCATGTATGGATACTACAAAGGGACATGGTTTTGGCATAGATGTACCAAAGGGTAAAAACTCCGAAATAGTGCATCGGGCCTGACTCGAGTATAACTTGGTACATGAAAATAGACCTTACCTCACACCATGATTTATACTCCCTGGGATATGCTTAGGATAATAAAAATTTTCTTTACAAAAAAATTATAAAGGATTTTAATAGATAATCATAATGAATGACCTAGGTTATACCTAAGGAGTCATAAATTAAAAATAACATTTCAATATTTAGACACCCTAAAAATGATTATATCAGTTTTAAACTATGATAATTATTGCACACACTATGATTTTTTGTTTTATTCAATGGATGGAAACTGAATGAATCATGTAAGCATTGAACATGAAGAACAAGGTGGTAGAAATGAGAAACCAAATAGGATGTTTGTAGCAGTGAAGGATATTGTTTCAATGACTAATCCATTTTCCCAAAATATGTTTAAAATCATATACCTTTACCAACTCCAAGAAAAACCAAATAATGGAATGATGGAGTTTGCTAAGAGGTTCAGTGGTGGATTCCATGGAGAAAAGATGGCTCGATTTTTATGATGTAATAAATTTGGAAGGAGACACCCTGGAAATTGTTTCAATGGAATGTGGAAATGATTTATGTGTGGGAATGAATGAAATAAATTAAACAATTAATATGGAGGAATAAATAGTTTTATGTAAGGAAATAAAACTCATCCTAAGGATCCATTTGTATTTCATTTCCTTAAATGTGCAGAACCTAGGCATTACCCGAGTCAATGCCCTCTCCTATAGGATAAAATCTTGACCAATGAGGTACCTATATGGAAATAAATGGATGATTTTTTATGTATTGGGGTTTTATTTAAAACCATAGTTGACAAGCTATTTAGTGATTAACCTTATTTCCAAGATGTACATCACATTTATTTTTGAGATTATATTAATCTAGTTTTAGAAAATAGAAAACCTATATAGCGGGTGATAACCCATCAAATTTGAAAAGGTAGTGGGGATTGAGCACATGACCTAAGGAAGATAAGGGTTTCATTCCTACCATTGGCCTACATGATGTCCTAGTTAATGTCTTATTACTTCCAGTTAAAAAATTTGATGAATAAATGTTAATAACAAACAAGTGGAATAAATTTTTAGGCTTATGCATTAATGTATTAACATTATTAGTTTTGGAAAATAGTTATAGAAAAATTTAAAGACTTTTTTTGTGGATCATATAATTTATAAAAAGTAAATTTATTCCTTTAATTAAATAAAAATGGTTCATTTTAGGATATCCACTTTATGGAGTAAGGGATAAATTATAATTTGATCAAAGTACAACCAAAATATTAAATTGTTTTAATGAAATTCAAACATATCAAGTAAGTATATCTCCTTATGTTCTTAGACAATAAAATAATTATTCAACATTAATATTAATATATTTAAACAAAAATTTTATGATAATACCTATATTTTTATTTTACCAATGGTCTTTTATATCAATGAAGGATTTAAGGATTTACGGCCTTAAACATTCCATTGATCATTCACTTGTCTGTGATCAATAACCAAAACCACTCCCTATAGTTATTTAGGATTATCCTCTATGTCAATATTTTCACTTTCCACTAATGTTATCCAACATATAAATCTAGTTTTATATTATTCTACATAACCATTGCACTACTCATTATTTATTATTAAAAGGATATTTTATTAAATCTTCTCATGATGTAGGATTTCGAAAAATTAATTTGAAAATATCAAACCCTAGATTTTAGAGAAAGAGTTTTAATTGTTAGGAAGAAATTTATTTATGGTGGGGATAATGTAACACCCCAAAAATTCTAAATGATTAACTTTTATTCGATGGTCTATATGAACGGAAAAACCAAACATAAGAAAAAATATATAAATTCAAGAATTTAGGGTATATTTAATATTTTTAATAAATTTAACATATTCTATAAATTTCAATTCATGAAATACATAGTTAGCTTGCATCACATGTAACATAGAGTTTCTTTGATATCTTACATTAAATACAAGATCAAGTTTTACGGAACAATAATATATTATTAACACTTTATTATTTAATACAATAATATATACACTAGCCATTAAATTAGTAGTTATTAATATTAATAACTAACTTATGAAAATTTATGGTTTATAAAAATTCATTTTTTACCAATGAATTAGAAATAAATATAAAAACCAATTGAACATAAAGGAAATGTTTTTATGCTCACAAAGGTGTTTTATCCTAATAAATTAAATTAATAAATATTATGAATTATTTTAATGAAATATATATTATATATTCAATAAAATATTTTTGATATTCATACAATATATTTGATAAGAATAAGATAAGAACAAACCTAATATTACACATAAAAGTTAGATTTTTATAAAGGTAGTTTTACTGCCTTTTAATGGCGTAACTATTCTAAATCTTAATTTTAAAACTTTTATAAACATTATATGAAAACATAAACTTAATTTTTGAAATTTACACTTTGAAATGGGGTTAGGGTGAATTTTTAGTACTTTCTGAGAAGTACCATTTTTTATGAATAGTGAAAAATATTGATTTTTAATTGAATTTTTTTTCGTATAATTTATTTTTATAGAAATGTTATATTTCCAAATATTTTAATGTAATATTATATAAATTATAAATTAATTATTAAAATTTATTTCATTTTAATCAATTTAAAATTGAAATTAGATATGAAAACATTTCAAACATTTGAACATTTTTACTTTGAAAAACCGATTTGTCATCTCCTTTGCAAGACTAATTTTAAATAAAATTCTATAACTTATATGATTTAAATTTAGAAAAAAATGGATTCCATATTTGGATTTAACATAACATATATTTTCTGATAATCTAAACATTGTTTTTGATGAAAATTATTTCTGAATGTAATTAAAATTAATCACAACAATTAAGAGAAAAATTAGCTTAACAAGGGACTAATACTAATAATATAGTGCCAAAATGAACTATAAACTAGTAAAAATTACATATTATGGAAATATTTTGAACATATCATCCATTTTATAGAATTTTGTTCATTATTGGAGCCACTTTACATGGGAAAAATAATGGTGGAATTCCCTCTTTCAAAATTTTAAAAGAATTTCACTCCTCCTCCACTATAGAAAGGAACTCACCCCTCCCACTTATTCACACCTATAAAGAAATTTGGATCAACCTAAATATACCAAAATAATATAAAAACATCTCCCCTAATCCTATAATACTAACCTTGTTCAGAAAAAAACCAAGGAAGTCTTTTAGTATAAACCAAAATGAGTTACCCGAGTAAGACGTAACATTCTTCACCAATAACTTATGTTTCATTTACATATCCACACCATAAATTATTTTTATATAATTATTATATAATAAACTCATTATATTCAATATAATAATATTTTTTATGTCATAAATTGTACCTACACATTCACACACATCCATCAAATGGGGTAGACAATCATGTGAATACGATGGACTATCGCCTCGTGAACTGATGTCATTCGTTCTTCCATTACCAACTTCCATGGTTGGAAATAATGATGTATATATAGTTTATATATGATATATATAGTATTTATAATTTTTTATTCTTTATTATTTTATTATATAATAAAAACCCTTATTCTTTCCATTGTGTGGGAATACGATAACACTGTTTGTGGACGTGTGGCTTACCACCTCCTCAAAGCGATGTGATTAGTTCACGCTATACATGGAATGCATAAAGGATGGTTTTAATAAAACTATGTGAAATATATGAAATATATATGATACTATAATTATTATATATATATATATTACTCTTTATTATTTTAAATATGACAAGGAAGTTGAGGTAGCATTCATGCATACGTATAACCTACCGTCTCCATGAACGATGTATTTCACTTCATACTTCCAAAATTTATGGACTATAATTAATACATATATAAATAATATATATGATATTTAAATCATTTTTTACATCCTAGATATGATTAAATCTTGATCAGTGTAATAATAAAAAATGTAACAAGTCATAACTTACTCAAAAAACTTGGAAATAAACACCCAAACTAGTGAATATAATGAAATATTCTTAAAGAATGGGTAATAATATATTATAATAATATCAAATATGATAATATAAATATGATTATGGTTCAATTTTAATTTATTAAAAAATTTAAAATCCTTATATATGATGTTAAAATAGGTTTACCAAAAAGGAAACACAAGGTAAGGGACATCATCTAAATTTCTATTTTTGAGGGAAACATTATTGCGGTGCACATAATTTCTTTTAAATGGTTTATATACTATCCTATGGAATATAATATCATGAATAAATCATTATTAATGGTATTTTATGCTTTAATTTTAATTATTTCATTTAAGGGGATTTGAATTCACAATTACCAAGTAGAAAAGAATTTCATAACTCAATTTATTTTCATTGAGTTATCTTTAAATATCATTATCATTAATATTATAAGATTATGTGTACATTATATTTTTACTATCTATTTTTGTATTTAAAATTTATTTATGTGGATTTATAGTTGATAAAAATAATTTATTCATTGATTGATTCTCACTTCAATATTGTGGTATTTTAAGGTTTTATAAAACAATCTCATTTTAATCAAGGTTTCATATTCTTAAATTACAGTAAAGTAATTTATATGATTATTTTCCAATAAAACATTTAATTTTGTTTACCAATAGTTATAAATTACCTTTTCATTTAATAGTTCCATTTTCCCATTCATTCTCACTCAAAATGTTATTGAATTTGTTTACGAAAACCCAACTTCATTTCCCTATTCAATTGGAAATTAGTTTTCTCTCAATTTGTTTTATAAAAAAGTTTACAAAAATGTTGTTAAACTTTTAAAAATGATTTATTAAAAATATTTTTACCACTTTTGTCTTTTAAATATGATTTCAAATTAATATTCTTGTCGCTTTACAAACATGGCACTTCTCTAACCATTTTTCCTTATAAAAGGAATGATTTTTACCTTGTATGACATGTATGGATTTACCCACTATCATATCCTTGAAGCATAATTTAAAATTTTAGAATGAAAATTTTTAATGAAAATTTATTTTTTAAAAGTTATTTTCAATGAAAATTATTTGAAATGTTTTTCAAAATATAAATGTTATTTTCCCCAAGAATGTTTTTAAAATGATATTTTTCTATTATTTCTATTCATTAATGAAAATAGCTCTTTATTTTACTCTAATTGGGATATTTTGTATTGATATCATTATTATTATTCCTTTGGAAGTTTTATGACTGATTTGGACAAGGATAGTATTAATATCCACTTATATGGTTCATTTTTCAATAACCATGAAATATTCAATTTCTAGTGAGTATTGAACATTAAATTTCACAGAAATACCCATAATATTTATCATAGGTATGATTATTACCTAAACCGTATACCATTTATATATATAGTATTTACATTAATAGTTATTTTATTATCTGAAAAAATATTGATAAATTTGTATCCTTTATTCAACATGAATATATGATAATGTACATTTTTTTGAATTAAATCGATTATTCGATATAAGTGGAATGAATCAGATATGAACTACAAGGTTTGAAGATCAGCTAATTAAAGCCCCTCGATGCATTGTTAGTCTCATGGGATGAATTGGTTAGTTGGACTAAGCTAATGGGTTTGCAAAAAGTATATTTTAGATCGTCTAGAGGATAGGTATTAATGGTAAAGGTATCACGTGCCTAAGAAATATGACTTCCAATAATTAAGCATTTACATTATTGGGAATTAATTTATTAGTATTATCCCTGAGATTTTTTATTTGAAATTATATATAGATGAATTTTAATTATAATTTTATTGATTTAATGGAATGTGTGCTCTTTTATTTATCTTTACTTATTAATTATTCCTTATCCAGTTATTTTAAATGGAATGTGTGTTAAATTATGTACCCTTCCATACTTGCTATACACTCCCTCTCAGTTTATAGATTTCATGACATGTGTGTTCAGATATTTTCCTTTCCATTTGATTATTATCGTTGATTCATTATTATTTATACTGTAATAAACCTCTACTAAGAATTTGATCTCACCCTTATTTTTTCCTTTCCCCAAGAATCCATGAAGTGTACTATGAATGATACTTAAGGATATATAAGTGGGAATAAATTTATTCGTGAAAAAAATTATTTTTTAATTAGTGTTTCATTTGTATTAGAAGACTCATGTATGTATCTGGTTTATGAATACTACTAAACTGATCGGTCATTCAGGTTTTATTTCCTTGTAGTCATGTTAATGTAATGGAAATAGATACCAACTCTGAGCTTACTGGGGTTGGGGAACTACAACTCTCATCGTTGCACCACCTTCATGTAATGATGATATAATATCGACAATAAAAAATCATTGTACTAAGAAATGGATGTATAATGATCAATTCCCTGGATATTCCCAAACCATGGGCCAAGGGATCATTAGTGATGAACATAGAAATAGGAGATAAATATATAGATAGAACCATGTGGAATGAAAGTTAGACAATGATTGTGTTGGCCTTGATTTGTTTTTATTAGAATGATGAATGAAGAGATAACATATAATAAAAAATAAAGTCTCCATATTCCTAGATAATATAACATGAACCCAAAAATGCATGATTTGTGAATAAATTTGGTAGTTGATTTGTTGATGTTCATTATAGGAATCATAAAATGGGAAGAAATCAAAATAAAAAACCTCTCTACCTTGATTTTGTGTCGATCATTGATACATAAAGAGGATGCCTCATCGTCATTGATGAGATCCATTAATTTCATTGCACACTGATCATGGAACCTTGATCTAGTAATCATTCATCTGAGAGATATCCTCCAACGCTCTCTCCAATAGTTCTCCAATGGCTCTAGGATTATTCTACAAAAGCTAAAGATTTTTAATAACCATATAATCATATATTAAAACTATGTCATTGCACCAATGAATAAAAAAAATAATTTATTTTATCATTTTATTAATTTTATGTCTGCATTGACTTTTCCTAAAACATCCTACAATGACAATGGTTATGTCATGTGTATTGTAAACCTTGGGTTCTAAACTCAATGGTTCCCTTAGATTTCTAATCTGAGCATAAATTTAGAATTTATTCCAATTTTTGTGGAAAACCATGCATACATGCTTTTTAATATTTTTAATATATTTAAAACTTTTATTCTAGGCATGTCGGGCCTCAGAATCACACTCTGTCTTAGTGCATGGTCTTGAAAATATTCTATATAATGTCCAAAAAATAACACATTTAAAATATGATTCATAAAAATTGGATATTTTTCTCAATTAAAATAGTGGGGGAATTCCATGTATAATTTTATATGAAACCCATTGCTTAATCTCATTTATCCTATCATTATTTTCCTAAAAATGCATATGTATAAAATTTATAACACTTCTTTTATTTATCTCAAGTGGATTCTATAAAAACATTATTCCATTTAACATTTTTCCTTCACTTGAATTCAATATAAATCATGCATCAACTTCTAGATAATGTTAGATAGGGTTTTTTTATTTAGAGGTGGTTTCATGTTAAGTTTAATCCTAGATACTAAGGCATACCAGGGTCACATGATAAGGTAGGATTTAAAATAGATATTTTTATAAAATGGGTTTAAAAAATTAAATGAATGCCTCAATCATGTATATCACGATGTCCTTAATTTTATTATATTTTGACTAGATTAATTATAAAGTTATGTTTATTTAAACAATTCATAGTTCTCTCAATAAAAAGGTAATTTTAATAAAATGTAAAAATAGTTTTAGAATCCTCTTTGGAATGTAATTGAAAATATTAGACAACATGTCTAGGAATGATGATAAAAAAAATTAGCGGTCTTTCCTTAATATACCTTACATATAATGTAATGACAAGTTCATTTAAACATTCATCTAAGGTGAGAAAATTGTCTAAATTAATTCCTCAACATTTTCATAGTTTTAAAAAATTTATGGGAATTTAAATTTGTATCAACTGGTTTCAAAAGCACACTACAAAAAAAGAAACACTATTTTTTTTGAAAATTTCATAAAAATTTCCAAAGAACTACATCAAAAAGGTTCCCTCCACCAATCATAAATAATGGAGTTCCCTCAATGAATTTGAATAGTTTTATCATGGAAAGTATATTTTAAATAGAATCATAGAATATTAGTAAATGTTAAGGGGAGGGAAAACATGATGGTTTTTATTGACAGATAGGTTGGAGGAGTGTAATATGATCCTATGGTTATTAAGGAAAGTTTATATGGAATTTATTAAACATTTAACAATTAATAGTAAATGGTTTATGATTACATTTTTTAGTGACATGAAAAATATTGAAGGGATATACATTAGTAACTATAAATGGACATTTCCCATCTAGAATTTTTTTCCCTAGCATCAAATTATGTCTGGATTTGTATAACAAAACTTAGTCCCCTAGAGGAACTATTTATGATGAAATAACTTTTCGTTAACAAATCAAGTTGTTTTTTGTTAATTATATAGTTCTTAAAATATTATATCATTATTTGTTCTAACTCCAAAAGTTATAGTTTTCTTTCTTTTCCAACATTTTCTTGATATAAATTTATATCTTTGAGAGACCAATATACCTTATATTCTTACTCCATAGGTAGGTGATAAATTATTCAACAAATCATCAAATATTGGCTCATTCCAATGGGTGTTTTATAAGTTTTCATATTGACCTATAAGGTTTCACTAAAACTTTAGCTTCATTATGTCCTATTTTTTAAAACTTTTTCTATAACAATCCATTGATTTCTTAATTCAAATCATCATCTTGCACATTTTTTTATGGATGGTAGGGTGTGGACGTTTTCTGATGTACTCTATACCTCATCATCAAAGAGTCAATTCTAAAATTGTATAAATTAGTTCCTTGATCATTGATTATGTATCTAGGTACTACAAACATAAAAAATGGTAGTGTTATAGAAATAACACACCGCATTATCATCATCAATTTTGGTGGCCTCGACCTACACTGATTTTTGAAACATAATAAACTTATAATAAAATATTTGAACCACAAAATGAAATATGAAATGGTACCATAAAATTTATTTTCCATACAAAACTTTTCACAAAATATGATTTATCTTGTACAATTTATTATCTATTTTAAATGATTCCATTGAATTGAAATTTCTCACATTTATTTTAAAAAATCATCTACATGTTTAAATAATGTTGGATAATAAATATATAATTATTGAACTTTCATAAAATTCCTTAAAAGTAAACAGTGTTTTCTATAATTTAGAGAGTTTAAAAATTAAAAAATAGATTTAATCTTAATATTAGGTAAGCATTTTCTTATCACTTGATCAATAAAAAATTTCCATAGATAAATATATTACAAAATGAAAAAATTTGATTCATATTTAAACTGAATAATTTATTAAGGGTTAATGTGAAATAAGAATCAAGTAGTTAAAAAATAGTTGACCATATCAACATATTAAGGTACCTCTCATTCAATAAAGTACAAATACACTCCTAGAATATTTTAATTCACTATTTCTTGGTATGGAATCTCAAAATACATTGTGTTGGGTATCTTTCTTAGGTGATCGTCTACTTAGTTCTTGTATCCTTCCTTTTTTTCATATCTAGGATGCTATTTTGGAGTAAAAATATCCATCTCAAAAATCTGTACTTTCCTTCATCCATATTCATCAAATATTTAAGCGCTACATGATAATAAAAACAGTAACTTTAGTTCCTAATAAATATGATATGAATTTATCCAAAGAAAAAATAACTACTAAGTACTCTTATTCTGTTGTTATTTAGTTAAAATGCATAGAATATATTTTCCTTGATGCATTTGAAATGAATTGATATTTTCCTTAAATATTTTTGGATATAACTTCTCCCACAATATGGTTTTAAGAATATCAATGTAGCTTAAATTGGTGTTCCTGGTTTGTGGGTTTCCTTAATGGTGGTGTGTTCAGATTTCCATTTAATTTATTAAATGTTTCTTGAAAATATTCATAAAAAATAAAGTCATCATATTTCAAAAGTGACTTATAAATATAAATATTAATCTTACTAATATCCTTGATAAACCTTCTATAAAATTATGCATAACCTAGAAAAAATTTGACAAGTTTTATATAAGTTAGATAGTAGAATCGATTTACCACTTCAATTTTTTTATTTATACACTATAATTCCTTTATAGAAAATGTTATTCCCAAGGAATATTACTATTTACTCAAAAAAATGTCGCTTTTAAAAATTAAGAGAATGATTATTTTGAGTAATGTTTTTTAGAAATACTTCTAGATTTTGTAATCAATATTCAAAAGAATTACAAAAAAAGAAGAATCATATAAAAATACCTCCAAACGTTCTTTAAAATTGTATAAAAAGTTACTTAACATACACATATGAAATTTACCTAGGGAATTAAATATTAAAAATTGAATCCTCTTACAAGAAAATGTACAAAATGGTTATGTTCTTCAGATACTCAGGTGCAATGATTACTTGGAGGTATTATGAAAATCAATCCAAGAAATAGTAAAATGTTCTCCCTCTAAATCATTAAAATATTTGTTCAATAAAGGGAATGTGAAAATGATACTACATATTTTCCCAATTAAACTTCATATAGTCTATATAATCTCTCTAAAAATTCTAAATTCAAATTGGTATTAACTCATTTTTCTCATTCTTCATTATGGTCAGTCAAGATTTATGGAACAATGTGAATGGGTATAACACATTTTTAGACTAAAATTATGTATATTATAAAATATTATAGTAACTTATCTATCAAAGTTTTTCATAATATCTATCATGGTTGGGTTAAGCCTTGTTTTGACATTCCTAACTCGTTTGGTATTTCCTTCAAAGAGGAATATGATGTGTATAGATGTTAGAATTTATTACTATGATATCTCATATCATATATTATAATTATTGAAAATTATCTCTTAAAATTTAAATCAATTAGTATTATTGATTTTGGGAGATGTTATTAGAAATTATTAAAAACATTTTTCTGATTCAATTAATTAAGTATACTTTAAATTAGTGGGCAGTGGTTTTAATTCTAGACTTAAGGGTTTCTCTAAAGAAAAAATCATATCGGGGGTTCTCACTATCATGAAATATATTTATTAAACAAAATATACCATATAAAACACCTTATTATAAAATAAACAATGAAATCCATCAAAGAGTTTATGGGTTAACACTTTCTATAAATTGATACTAGTTTTCCTAGATTCCTAGAAAATTTTATTCTCCATTTAGTTTTAAATCATTAAGTGTTTCTCTAAATATAATATTTCATGAAACATATCTGGATATTCACTAGGTTAAAACAATTTAATTTTGGAATCTGTTAAAAGGTAGTGATCCTTTGAAGGGTACCCGATGGAATAAAAAATATTAAAGTTGATAGTGTTGTTTCTAAAATCCACTGTGAGGGTTCCTTCATACACACTAATAATGGTTTCATCAATATTAAATAATGGTATACCCAAGATGATGGGTGAGTGTGTTGGATTTCTCTCTTACTCCATGTTGATCATACAAAAGTTTGATGTAAATATGAAATTCTTAACTCTAATAAGAACATTTTCCAAGACTCCAGCTGAAAAAGATATGGATCTATTTGTATGTTATACTAGAAATATTATTGGTTTTAGTTATTTAATATATAAATAAATAAAAATTTATTAAGGAATGAAATTAATGGAAGAACCTATATCACATAAATAATAATAGAAATTATCAGAATAAATTATGAAAAAAATACAAAATTTCAATTTATCTTGATATTTTTTGGGTAGTCATGGTGTAATCAATGTTGAGACACTTTTTCATAAGTTGACCCACTTGTTAATTTAGATTTTCCTTTTATTATTGAAAAATAATATAAGGAACTTATTGTACATGGAAACATGATTAATATATTCAACAATAGGAATGCTTATCTTGAATTTCTAGAGTGTTTATAAAATTTCTCTTTGATGTTATTCCTTTTCAATCATCTTGGATTAGACTATACATGATTGGAAAGAAATCAGAACATATATATTCTTCATATGGTATTTTCTTATGGGTGTATATTATCTCTCTATGATTTTTATAACCCTTTATTCCTCTATAGATTGTATTTTAGAAAAATATCCAAGTTTTTAATGTTAATTTATTCATGTTTTGGTTGATTTTATCCAAGTTTGGGGGTGGTTAGTGGAAGAAGTTTCTTGAAATTTATTTTGGTCACTGTTATCATATTTCCCATAGGGTTAGAGAATTATTGGGGTGGTATTTTACCTGGGGTTTTCAATAGAATATCTACTATATTTTAAAGATAATTATTCAACTCCTTTACATCGATTATAAGGTACTAATCCTTAGATCTGGGATTCTAATATATTGGGTCTTGGTTGTAGGATGAGGGTTGTTTATAGGGTCTCTTTTACTAGAAATGTGGGGGATGATAAGATGGTTGGGTGTATGGTTAATTTATTCAGTTATTGTAATTTTCACTGCTAAAATTCTATTGCACAAATTTATGTTCCCTACACTTTTAGAACATTAGTTAGTAAAATGATTAGAAGATAATAAAAAACCCATACCATCACTGGTATCAACTGTTATTTGGTTTTCATAAAGGTTAATTGTTTGTAAAGTTCAGTTAGTTCTTTAAGTATATATTCTAAAAATGGTAACGATTTAGAATATCTTACCAAATGTTGACCTTTGGTACTTTTATCACCTTTCCAAACTATTGTGAGATCTAGGCCATGTTATTAATGAGTCGTTTTTCTTCTACTAGTGACTTTTCTATAAAATCTATTCTAAATAATACATTCTAAATATTTATATAAATTTCAAGAAATAATTAATAAAATAGTACATGAAAGAATTTCTCCTCTATTTCTTGATTTTGGATGTTATCATGGTGCTTATTTAACAAATATATATACTCATAAAGAGTCTAACATGATGCTTTTCTGATGTCATGGATCTTCTTTTTTGTGGGTTTTTTGGAGTTATGGAATAATATTGAAATTAAACATCTTTGTAGGTCCTCATTGTCATATAAATATCATTATTGTAGGATGTAAAACCACTCCATAGATGTTATTTTGAGTTAAAAGGTGAATTACCTCTACTTAAATTGCTCCTCATCCAGTCATCATGAATTTAGTGTGGAGAAGAAAATTGTGAACTCTATTATGTGTTTAATTGTATCGTCACCTTCCAAGCCATGAAATTTTTTTCACCTTTATATTCAGAAACTTTTTAATTAAAACGAATTTTTAAAATATACATGGTAATATAATTTTTTAGTTTAATGAATTTCGGTGAACACAGATCCCCTAAAGTCAGATTGGGGTTGGTTTTTATATTGGAGGACATAAGATAAACACGAGAAGTTTTACTTAAGTCAACTAAGGATATTTCCTCAAATATAGATTGTAAGGTTAATTTTATAATTTTTGTTTTCAATTTTCATTCAATCTTTGGATAAAAAAGAGTGAAGGTTATTTTTATAAGTCATATTTATTCAAAATAAAAGTTATAGGTTTTCTACTTCCTATTTGGAAGTGGCTTGATGTTTTGACATGCGCCTATCATGGGGTATGAAAAAATTATTTATTTTACAAGGTTAAAAATAGTTATAGTGGTAACCTGAGGTATTATTTAGAAAGGGGTGTTTATAAATCAAATTTCACTTAAGAAAATGGGGGGTGTTTGAGTTGTTTTGATTTTTTAAAATGAAATGGAATGAACTATGATTTGATTTAGTTTATAAATATATTGATGGTTTTAGGGTATTATTTCCATTTTAAATACTATTATTGTCTTAAAAAGAGTTTTACTTATCTTATTATTAATTGATAAATGAAATATTACTCAATTGATTTATCAAACACCGTAGGTTGGGGGTTATTGTGAAGAATAATATAGAAATTATTAATAGTATTCCATCCATAACCATTTTGTGTGTGTGATAAATATAACATATAATAAAATAGTAAACGACTCTCATACTACAATGATAATACCCAATCGGTTTTGGTTCTCCTGGGAAATTCAAAATAACTCACTACCTTAACTTATGTGCCAAAAATGTATAAGCACTAACAACCCAATATCACATGTTATTTCATAGACAAGCTTACCTAGGTAGAGGAAGATTATTTTTTACCAACATACATAGTAAATAATGAAAAATTTCAAAATATTAAACACAAATGTTTTAAAAGAATTAAATGGTCATTAAAAACCAAAATCAATCAACAGAATAGAGTTTTATTCATCATGTGTAGGAATCAATCATAATAATGGGTCTCTTTTCCTTCCCCAATAACTCAAATTTTATCCCACTAAAGTATTAAACAACTAAAATGTACTCCTGAGAGAGTCTCTATGCACCCCCTCTTTCTTTATTCTCTTCCTCCTTTTGAAGAGTTGTGGTTACCTTCACCTTAAGTTGGAAAAATCCCCACAAGATTATTGATTTTTAATTTTTTTAAAATTTCACATTTTTTAGGATTTCTTCCCCAATTGAGATATTATATTTTTTAAAAATCCAAATGTTTAAAAAAATTCATGATTTAAATAACATGCACATTAAAATCCATATGGACACCTCTGATTGGTTTTGTAAATGCCGGTGTGGTAGCCCAGTATAACGACCCATAATTTACATATATTGTTATTGCATCAAAATTTAAGCACACTTAATAAAACATATAACAATAACATGAAAGGACCGTATAGGTATAGTGTCTTTAGAAACTGGGAAACATAAGCAACTAGGTCAAAAATCATCTACGTTGTCTCCCATTTATTTCATCATATCTAGAGTCCATCTTTGGCATATCCTACTTAATAACCTTCTTCCTGACCTGGGGGAAGAAAACATACAAAATGGTGAGATAAAATGCTCAGTAAGGGTAAACAAAAGAAATATCAATCACATCATATTCATAAGAACATGTCATTTCGGAAATATTCACCTTTAAAAGAGATCATAATTTCATAACATGGGATAAATTATAGTAGTGAAATGTAATCCGAATAATTATAACATAAAACATGAAACATTGTGGCATACACACGTAATCATAGAGAATCAATTCTTTGTAGTCAAGACTCAATGCCAAGACTATCTTAGTAGACAAAGTCCATTTCTGAACCGAGTTCACTCCTCATTTCAGTCCTGTTTCACTGTACAAGATTAACCTGCCATTCCAGCCATGTCTATCTCATGAGATATAAATCTTTACCCAATGCATTGGAGGGAGATATGGGTCCCACCCATATCATAATGAAGCCATTCTTATGTGTGACACAAAATCATAAATCATACATCATAGCATAACCCATGTAATAAAAATGGGATTCTTAAACCTCATGCCATCATAACATAATACATATAAGATAAAAGGACATCATAAAAATAATTCCATCATAACATTATCAAAACAATATAAAAATAAGGATAGAAACAGAACCCTATATTATCTTATATGGAAAATAATTTTGATAAAACACCAGAACTCAATTCTTGAGGAAAATATCCCTTCTACTTCAAAAACATTTTTATTTATTAACATGTCATATAATTTTAAACTAAAAGAAGTTGATTAAAAATAAACATGAAAACATGTAAAGGAATATTCATGTAAATAATGTTCTAAAAATACATTTATTCCATATAAGTTAAAGAAAAACATTCTCCTCATACTTTGGCCGAAACAGTCAAAAAAGTACCTTATACTAAAAATGATAAAAGATTCCTTTCGTATCTTTTACTAAAAACTCCCCGAAGGGTAAAATTGGATTTAAATAGTTGTAGGAGGATATAAATAATATTACATATTGAGGAAACATGGATGTGGATGATAAATACACCCTATTAAATACCAAAGTCTAAACAATCTCGGATAAAAATGAGATTGTGAGATTTTCCCTTACCTTAGGTCCGATTTGCTTCGTAAGTGTCCGAAACTCTTGTATAATGATTAAAATAAAGTCATTGACTTATTCCAGAATCATACTCATTGTTATGATATCATATATGGTCATATTCTTTGCTTCTTATTAGTAATATTTCATTGTTACTTGTTATTCTGGTGTTTATTACTTTTTGTTCTTATGCATGTTTTGTCGAATAAATTCTTAATATTATTTTTATGTTATAGATACCTCATTTCCAGAATGGTATTAGTGTAATATATATCATATTTATTCATTCAATTCATTTATATAATCCTTATGCAGTGAAGATCATGTAGAATGAGTCGCATCACATCGTGGAGACGGTATTCAGTACGTATGCACGAGCGATGATATCATTCCCATGATCGTGGAATTGTATTAGAGTGTATGTATACTATTTAAGAATAAATATCACTTTACAATAATCATATATAGTTATTATTTACACCATTATACCCATCCAAGTAAGGTGGTGGTGGAAAATAGATTACACCACGACGTGGAGACGGTATTCCGTACGTACGCACATGCGGTGATTTCGTTTTCTGTAGGATGGATATATGGTGAAATAGGGTTGTTTTATACATATAATAACATATCCATATATTAGTGATACTGATTTTATTACTTCAAAATGAAAAAACTAATGAAGAAGAAGTAAAGGAAGAAGTAAAGTTAAAAGAATCGGTAACTGACATTACCTCTTCTTTGAAGCGCCTCTTCTTAACCTCCACTTAGGGAACTAAAGATAGTCTTTGAAGAATACCAGGAACTCTAAGTTGTTTATATGGAAGTGTAGAAGAGAAAGTTTTAGGGTTTGTCCAAGCTTGAAGGCACAAAGTGGTGTGAGGAAGAGAGGGAGGAGGTGCCCTTTTATAAAGGAGGAGAGGGGCACCTTAGGAAAACTTAAAATATTATTTTATTACAAAGTCATATTCAGTTTTTAATAGCTACAAATTGATTTATTTCGAAACTAAGGTCGGGATGGGTCAAAATCCTCTCATAAAATATAATTTAGACATGTTTAGGTTTCTATTTTAACCTTATCATTTAGATTTAACTTTAAGATAGATAATTTAACTTTTATCGTGTCTTCTTGTTTTCTTACACTATAAGGTTAATAAACTTACTATAACATGCCAAACGAACCCCAAGTAGTTAATTATTAATATATATAACCTTATATATGTCATTTCGCCGAACCATAGATTTTTAGGAATAAAATAACAATTAATAATATAATATTTGTTTTAAAAACTATTTTATGTCAATTTTGGCACTATTTGGTAATTGATTTTTGTCAAAATCATAAAAGAATGATTAGTTCGAAAAAGGTTTATTAAATCAATACTATTATGTCATATTAACCTATAAAATTAGTGTAATTCATAAAAAGTCTCAAATTACATTTATTTTGGTATTTATAATATCAATTATGTTAATATTTCCTTAATAAGGTAAATATTGTATCATCATTGTGTCATAAATAAATTAACTTATATAAATTATAAAAATTATAAATAAATAACCAATTTGTAGGAAATATTTTTATATTTCTAATGATTATTTATAGTTGAATATATCTTATTTATAACCCTATATTAAAAATGTTTTATTTATTAAACATTGATTTTAACTATTTTAACTCTTCTTTACATAAAATAATATTAAATGTCCTAATCTAATTCATGTGGACCTAAATGGTCATATTTTATTCCTAAGTTGTTTTTTGGTCGAATTAAACTTATCCAATAGAATTAGGACATGTGTTAGGGTAATAATAATACAATTTTTACCCATAATTAGCCTATTTTCTTTTAACCGTGGTAAATAAAAGTAATAAGTTACTATTCACAAAAAAAATTATTTTTATCTTATTGAACCACATTTTACTCCTTGTGTTAACCGTGTCTCTCTGATTTTCAAAATTCCACTCACAGAAGTGGTAAAATTATGTTTTATGTAAATTTTCAATCTCTCCTAGGAGGTGGGTAAAATATGGTGAAAAGTTCAATTAAATTTTTAGATATCTAAAATTATTATAAAATGAATCCAATGAATTACTTTGAACTTATATTGGTATTATATATCAATTTTGACCTAAAATAAATTTAAATAAAATAAATAATTATTTAAATAAAAAGTCAGTTTTTAAATAGTAACCCAGTGTTTTCACTATTCATCAAAAATTGAATGTTTTCAGAAAAAATACCAAAAATTCACCCTAGGATAATTTCGATTTTCCGAATCCAAAAATGAAGTCTATTTTGAAAGATAAAATTTATAAATTTTCAAAAAGTGTGTATTTCTATTCATAATGGCTAGTTTTAATAATATTTTAATAGCATATCGTTGTTTAGTGAAACTCGGTATTACGTACAATGAAAGCTATCGAGGAAGGTCGTGATTGCGTATAAAGAAAACCAAGGTAGTGTTTCATGTAGTGAAATATTCTTTTGATGATATATATAACATAAAAACAAAAAATTTCTCATAAAAATCTAGGGTGTTATATTCTACCCCCTTTAAAATGAATTTCTCCCTCGAAATTCGTCACTTTGTAACAAACAGATGAGGATACCTCTCCCTCATCATATCCTAAAGCTTTCATGTAGCTTCTTCTAATTGGTGGTTCCTCCATAAAACTTTCACCAAGCGAGTGGTCTTGTTCCGTAGGACATTTTCACTACGATCCGGAATTTCTATCAGCTGTTCTTCATAAGAAAGATCTTGCTCAAGCAGTACAACTTCTGAGCTGAGTACATGTGAAGGATCGAGTATGTAATTTCTCAGGAGAGATACATCGAACACATCATGAACCTGAGACGGATTCAGTAGAAGTTCCAATCGGTAATCTACCTTCCCAACACGATCCAGTATTTCGAAAGGACCAATATACCTAGGGCTCAACTTTCCCTTCTTTCCAAATCTCATTACTCTCTTCCAAGGAGATATTAGTAAGAACACTTTATCACCCACTTCAAACTCTAGGTCTTTTCTTCAGTTGTCAGCATAACTTTTTTGTCAACTCTGATATGCTCTTATGTGTTGTTGAATAGATCTGACCTTTTCTGCCACCACATCAACAAGATCAGGTCCTAATAGCATTCTTTCCCCACCTTCATCGCAGTAAGTTGGGGTCCTGCATTTCTTTCCATAGAGAGCTTCATAAGAAGCCATCTGAATACTGGAGTGAAATATATTATTATAAGAAAATTCCACCAAATATAGGTGTTGATCCCAACAACCTTTGAAATCCATAGAGCAAGCTCTCCACATATCTTCTAGAGTTTGAATTGTTCTCTCAGACTGACCGTCTGTCTGAGGATGATAAGCAATGCTGAAACTCAACTTTGTATTCAGAGTATACTACAAACTTTGCCAGAACATTGAGGTAATCCACGGATCTCGATCAGATATAATGGAAAGTAGTACTCCATAAAATCTTACCACTTCATTTACATATATCCTGTAAAGCTGATCCAAAGAAAAATCCTCTCTAATACCAATGAAGTGTGAAGACTTTGTAAGATGATCAACTATGACCCAGATAGCATTATTGCCTTTGTATGTTTTAGGAAGTCCAGTGACAATGTCCATAGTGATGTTTTCACATTTCTATTCAGGTATAGGTGACGGTTGTAACATCCACTTAGACTTCTTTCTCTCAGATTTAACTTGCTGACAAACCAAGCATCGAGAGACATATTCAGAAACATCTCTTTTCATGAAATCCCACTAGAAGTACTCTTTGAGGTCCCTATACATCTTCATGCTTCCAGGATAAATAGAGAATGAAGAACAATTATCCTCATACATCATCTCATTCTTTAATTATGGGATGGGAGGAACACAAACCCGATTCCTGAACCTTATTATCTCATCACAATTAAGGTTGAATTCAAGAACATTTCTCACCTTCTTTTGTAACTCTACATCTTTTTTTATGCATCATTAATCATCACATATATAGATGGTAGAACATTCATTTGATAAAGATAAGATTTTCCCCCTTCCATTATAATTCCAAGATCCATCCTTTGAAAATCCATAAATATTGGATCTTTTGTGATCCTCATCATGGATAAGCTAGCATGGTCTTGTCGACTTAATGCGTCTTCCACATTGTTTGCTTTCCCAGGGTGGTAATGAATTGAGAAGTTGTAATCCTTAATCAGCTCCAACCATCTTCTTTGACGCATATTAAGCTCCTTTTGTGTGAAACTATACTTTAAACTTTTATGATCAGCATAAATATCACACCTTTCCCCATAAAGATAATGCCTCAAAATATTTAATGCAAAGATTACCGCATCTAACTCTAAATCATGAGTTGGGTAATTTTGCTCATGGATTTTCAACTGTCGTGAGGCATAAGCTATCACCATATCATTTTGCATAAGAACACACCCCAGCCCCTTCTTGGATGCATCACTGTAGATCACAAACCTTTCTCCACTACAAGGAAGTGTGAGTACAGGTGCACTGGATAACCTTCTTTTCAACTCCTCAAAATTCTCGCCACATTCCTCCGTCCACATGAAATTAAATCCTTTTTGAGTCAACCTGGTGAGAGGATTAGATAATCATGAAAAATCTATCACAAAACGTCGATAATATCCAGCCAAACCAAGAAAACATCGGATCTCAGTTACTGTTGTTGGTCTCAACCATCTTTTGATAACCTCTATTTTTTCTGGATCCATAGATATCCCCTCTTTTGTGATTATGTGACCCAAAAAATGAAACTTTTTGAAGCTAGAATTCACACTTTGTAAATTTGGCATAAAGCTTCTCCTTTTTCAGTGTCTTGAATATAATTCTGAAGTGATCTTCATGTTCTTCCTTGCTCTTTTAATAGACAAGAATATCTTCTATAAAGACTACCACAAACTGATCAAGACAATCTCTAAAGACTCTATTCATCAGATCCATGAAGATAGTAGGGGCTTTAGTATGACCAAATGGCATCACTATAAATTCATAGTGTCCATACCTTGTATGGAAAGTCGTCTTTGGTATATCCTCCCTTTTGACCCTAATTTGATGATACACTGAACGAAGATCAATCTTGGAAAAGTATTGAGCTCTGTATAGTTGGTCAAATAATACTTCAATGTGTGGGAGATGATATTTGTTCTTCATAGTGATCTTGTTAAGTTCTCGATAATCAATGCAAAGTCTCATTGATCCATCTTTCTTCTTAACAAATTATACAGGTGCTCCCCCAGGTGACGCACTAGGGCGTATGAATCCCTTATCAAGATTCTCTTGGAGTTTCTTCTTCAATTCCTACAACTCAATTGGGGCCATTATTTTAGGTGTCTTTGAAATAGGTAAACCACCCGGTACGAGTTCTATTGAAAACTCAACTTCACGATTTGGTGGAAGACTTGGCAATTCCTCTAGAAAGATATCATCAAACTCCCATACAATGGACATATTCTTTATCATGAGTTTCTCACCAACCATTTGAGATAAATAACCTTCATTTAGTGGAATCAAGACCCATAAGATGGATGAAATTTCCACTGGAAGGTTATATTCATCCTTGCATCGATAGATGATCATAGATTGATCTAGAATATGAAATTTGACTTCCCTTATTTGGAAATTGATAAGAGATCCATATAAAGAAATCCAATCCATGCCAAGAATCACATAAAATTATACTATAGGAAGGATCACTAGATTTGCAGGAATCACTTTCCCACACACTTCAATCAGAGAAGAATTATAAAATTTTGATGAGATTGTTGTTCCATTATGAGTTGTCACAGCTAACTCAACATCTAATTGCTGAGGTAATACGGCGATACCCTTAGAAAATTCATCAGAAATAAAAGAGTGGGTGGATCCATAATCAAATAAAACATTTGCTACTTTAGAGTGGATGGTAAGTGTACCTTTCACCACTTCGTTCTCATACTCCTCATCGTTGATAGAAATTTCATGTGACTTTCCTTTGTCTTTAGCCTTAATATTTTGTTGACACCGATCATCATCAACAACCCGTGGATTAGGGCATTGATTGGCATAATACCACATTTCCTTGCACTTGTAACATTGAAGTGTAGGAGGTTAACTCTGTGTAGCCTTTTCCTTTTTTGCATCACTAGACATCTTCTTCCCATCATTGCGGCATTCAAATGCTCGATGACCTTCCATTCCATATATGAAACATTTACTTGTCCCTTTAATACAACTCCCACCATGTTTCTTTCCACACTTTGAGAATAAGGGAAAACTCATCATCTTTTCAGCATGGTCTTTAGATTTTCCTTTCAATTCCATTTTCCTCTTCTTATCAAACCCATATGACTGATGGGTTACTCCAATCTCCATATCAACCATGAGAGCACATCAAACTATTTCCTCGTAGTTATTAAAGTCCCTTATGGCTAAAGCCCTTAGAAGACATGCTTTTAAGCCACTTAAGAATCGATCAATCTTACCCTCAGGTTTGATAATAAACCCAGAAGCGTACCTTGCAAGTCTTGTAAAATTTTATTTGTAGGTACCAACCGATTCATCATCGTTTTTGCTTCAGTTCAAGAAACTCTTTCTCCATCTTTGTTCGAAGAATACGAGGTATGTACTTATTGAAAAATTAGTTCTTGAACTCATCCCATTCCATGAAATCAATTTCAACTCTTGGCCTCGTATTCTTGATAAGATTCCACCATTGATCAGATTCACCTTCCAAATGATATACTGCTAAGATGACTTTGTCATGTTCAGAACATTGAATAACTGAAAATATCTTTTCAGTAGTACTGGTCCATTGTTCAGCAACTAATGGATCAGTAGACCTGCTGAATGAAGGTGGACACTGCCTCATGAAGGATTCAACAGAATGTTGCTCTTTCCTTTTCTCGTTTAGAAGTCCTGCATGATTCATAGCTTGAGAAAGTTGTGTGAGCATGGATACAATATTTTTCATTCCAGCTCCCATAATGTTTGGTTTCTCAGGGGGAAAATCATTTCATTTCCTGTCACATTCCACGTTAACACGGTTCCTTCAGGTTCCAGCCATTGACTAAAACCAAGAATAATAGTGTGATAAACACTAATTATAATAGGAAAACCACATAATCAAGAATAAAATTTTACACTTAAGGTCTTATCATAGGTTGTTCATGGAAATTTTTAAAACACTAAGATTTTGTTCTATGCTTAGACTTATCCTTAGGGTTCTAACTAAGGCTTTCACATACTAGTTTCCAAAGGTTGACTATACCGTTCCTCTGATATCAACTATAATGACCCATACATTACATACATTGTTATTGCTTCAAAATTTAAGCACACTTAATACAACATATAACAAAACCATGAAAGGACCATATAGGTATAGTGTCTTTAGAAACTGGGAAACATAAACAACTGGTTCATAAATCATCTATGTTGTCTCCCATTTATTTCATCATATCTAGAGTCCCTATTTGGCATATCCTACTTAATAACCTTCTTCCTGACATTGGGAATGAAAATATACAAAAGGGTGATCTCAAATGCTCAGTAAGGGTAAAAAAAAAGAAATATCAATCACATCATATTCATAAGAACATAACATTTTGGAAATCTTCACCTGCAAAAGAGATCATAATTTTAAAACATGGGATAAATCATAGTAGTGAAATGTAATCCCAATAATCATAACAAAAAACATGAAACTGTGTGGAATACATACATAATTAGAGAGAATCATTTCTTAGTATTCAAGACTCATTTCCAAGACTATCTTAGCGGACAAAGTCCATTTTTGAAACGAGTTCACTCCTCGTTTCAGTCCTATTTCACTGAACCAGATTAACCTGCCGGTCCAGCCATGTCTATCTCATGAGATATAAATGTTTACCCAATGCATTGAAGGGAGATATGGGTTCCACACATCTATTAATGAAACCATTCTTATGTGTGACACAAAATCATAAATCATACATCATAGCATAACCCATGTAATAAAAATGGGATTCTTAAACATCGTGCCATCATAACATAATCCATATAAGATAAAAAAACATCATAAAAATAATTCCATCATAACATAATGAAAACAATGTAAAAATAGGGATACATATAGAACTCTATATTATCTTATATGGAAAATAATTTTGATGAAACACTTGAACTCTATTCTTGTAGAAAATATCCTTTCTTCTTCAAAACAATTTTCCTTTATTAACATGTCATATAATTTTAAACTAAAATAAGTTGATTAAAAGTAATCTTGAAAATTTTTAAAGTAAGATTAATTAAAATAATGTTCTAAAAAGACCATTCATGCCGTATAAGTTAAATAAAAACATTCTCCTCGTACTTTTTCCAGAAAAGTCAAAAAAGTACCTCGTACTAAAAACGACAAAAGATTCCTTTCATATCTTTTACTAAAATCTCACTGAAGGGTAAAGTTGTATTTAAAAAATTGTAGGAGGATAGAATTAATATTAAATATTGAGGAAACATGTATTTATATGATAAATACACCCCAGTAAATACCAAAGTATAAACAATCTCGGATAAAAATGAGATTGTGAGATTTTCCCTTACCTTAGGTCCGATTTTCTTCGTAACTGTCCGAACCTCCTGTATAATTATTTAATAATGTCATTGACTTATTCCAGAATCATACTTATTGTTATGATATCATATATGGTCATATTTTTATCTTCTTATTAGTAATAAGTCATTGTTACTTTTTAGTCGGGTGTTTATTACTTTTTGTTCTTATGCGTGTTTTGTTGAATAAGTTCTTATTCTTATCTTTAGGTTATAGATAACTCTTTTAAAGAATGTTATTATTGTAATATATATCATATTTATTCATTAAATTCATTTATGTAATCATTATTCATTGAAGATCATGTAGAACAAGTCGCATCACATCATGGAGACGGTATTCCGTACGTATGCACGAGCGATGATATCGTTCCCATGATCATGGAATTGTATTGGAGTGTATGTATACTATTTCAGAATCAATATCACTTTAAAATAAACATATATACTTATTATTTAAACCATTATACCCATCCAAGTATGTTGGTGGTGGAAAATAGATTACACCACGGCGTGGAGACGGTATTCCGTACGTACGCGCGCGCAGTGATTTCGTTTTCCGTAGGATGGATAGATGGTGAAATAGGGTTGTTTCATAATTATAATAACATATAAGTATATGAGTGATACTGATGTTATTACTTAATAATGAAAAAACTATAGAAGAATAATTAGAAGAAGAAATAAAGTTGAAAGAATCTGTAACAGACATTACCTCTTCTTTGAAGCGCCTCTTCTTAACCTCCTCTTAGGGAACTAAAGATGGTCTTTGAAGAAGACCATGACCTCTAAGATGTTTCTAGGGAAGTTTACAAGAGAAATTGGCAGGGTTTGTCCCTGATTTAAGGCTCAAATTGGTGTGAGTAAGAGAGGGAGGAGGTGCCCTTTTATAAGGGAGGAGAAGAGAACCTTAGGAAAACAGAAAATATTATTTTATTATAAAGTAATATTCGGTTTTTAATAGCTTGAAATTGATTTATTTAGAATATAAGGTGGGGATGGGTCTAAATACTCTCATCCAATAGAATTTAGACAAGTTTAAGTTTCTATTTTAACCTTATCATTTAGATTTAACTTTAAGTTTGAAAATTTAACTTTTACAGTGTCTTCTTGTTTTCTTACACTATAAGGTTCATAAACATACTATAAAAATACAAACGAACCCCAAGTGGTTAGTTATTAATATATATAACCTTATATATGTAATTTGGCTGAATATTAGATTTTTAGGAATAAAATAACAATTAATAATATAATATTTGTTTTAAATACTATTTTATGTCAATTTTGACACTATTTGGTAATTGATTTTTGTGAAAATAATAACAAAATTATTAGTTAGAAAAAAGTTAATTAAATCAATAATAATATGTCATTTTAACCTATAAAATTAGTTTAATTCATAAAAAGTCTCAAATTACATTTATTTTGGTATTTATAATATCAATTATGTTAATATTTTCTTAATAAGGTAAATACTGCATCATCATTTTGTCATTAATAAATTAACTCATTTTATGACCAATTCATTTAATCAGTTTCATTTCAAAGGTAACTCTCTGATTTAACAATTAGGAATGTGTTATTTAACATGATCATTTAACTAACAACTCATTTAATCATAATGTACCAGAACATGGTGTAAATCCCAACATCACATGTAAGCAAGTGTATCTAAGGATGCCTAAGTATTCCATTTTAAAAGAGTAAGTCAAGACTGAATCCAAGATTTTTCATTATATTGGAAGGCATGCCAAAAAATGTCATTTCATTATTTATTCAACTCAGAACTTGATCCCAACCATATAATTCATATTTTAGACTCCAATTTTCACTTTAGGTGTAATATAAACCAACACCCTCCAATCACATCCATGAATAACCTCTCAAGAACCAAGGTATCGCTATAGGTGTGGTATAACATCCCTACCATTCGAGTCCATCCTTGGTGTTCCAATAAGGGATCCCCAAGTGTCACCCATGGAATATATAATCAATTTCTCTTTTATGTCATCCTTTTAAATCCATTTTGATTCCAAGTTTCTCTCAAAATATAACATTCAAGCCACAAAGTCCTTCATTGGCAGTCCTCAAAAGTGTCTAAGTATCACCCGATCTTAAGAAAAGTCCAAGCCAATTGAGTTTGTCTATGGAATTCATTTTTGAATCCCCGTTTCACACATGGAATATAAGATTTCAATCATATTCATATCATTTAATCAAATTCATTTAAACATGTCATGTTCAAAACCAAGAATACTACAATTCAAACCTCACCCCAAGGGTGGCTAAAAGTATAGTCTAATCTTAGAAGTCTTACCTCTCATATATTCACATGGGAAAAATAATTATAACTTGAATCTCATACTTAGAAAACTTTTACAAGGAATAGGCTCCACTTAACTCACAAGGGAATATCAATAGAAGAGAAATTAATGGTTAATCAAGTAATTGTATGAAATGGGAAACGATTCATGCTTATTTATCCCTTTCCATTAATCAAAACAATTCAATATTTGTATACAATTAAATTCACAGATCCATTAACCATTGAAATCAATATTAAACATCCCTCATGAAAGGGGGTAAGGGGAACACCCTATGGTATCTAGAGAATACACCATCATAATGGTCCACTTATTTGACAACACACCCAATGTGGTGGTTTCCATTTAATGGTCCTTAACTAATAAAAAATCATTAACAGACCTATTTAATTACATAGGTCATGGATATAAATTATCACATTCAATTTCATTTCAAAGCGATGAAGGTAAATTGGGTACGTGACATGAAGGAATATTTAAATACATCAAATTTTAGTGAAAGGAATGATACCAATTACCATAGGTCCGTAGTTTATAGCTTATCCAGTATCCACTCCTGATTCAGCTCCGATCGATGGAAATTTGAAGATTGGATGAAGAACCCAAAAATATGGAAAATCAACTAGCACCTAAACAATGCAACCGAGATCCATAGGCAGGGAGAATGGATACAAGGGACTCAAGGTATTACCAATATTGATATAATGAGATGAACGACATTCAATTTGGAGATCAGATAGATAAGTTAGCTCAAACCCAAGAATAGGCTTCAAAATAGTAGTTCTCTATTTATGGCTACTTCCCATTGAAGGAAATTAGAAAAATAAGGTTTTAAAAATTATTTTAATTTAATTTTAAATTGTAAAATACCCTAAAATTAAGGGTTTTATTGGTTTAGGGGAATGATTTGACACATAGTGCTCTAACTGTGAATAATTTTCTATAAGAAATGGGAACCCACATGGTTTCCTCATATGGTTTGACTAACCATGTAAAAAAATGTACAAATCACCTCTTTCAAAATTACAAAGCTAGTCATAGGGCAGTGTGGACCCAATTGAATGTTTTTTCTGAAACCATGTGACATATTCCATCTCTCTTACCCTACCTCACATGATTTGTTAAACCATGAATCCTATCCAACATGGTTTCAGCTAACTATGATCCATGCCATTTTCACCCCAAAACTCATGTTCTGGGCTCCGAACCAGCCTCAGACACCCTCGACACCTCTATGACCTCAAAGTAAATTCAAATTAGGCCATATTTAAACTTTTATACTGAGAATTTATTGAAGGTAAAGGATCTGTACATCAAAGGATTCTCCACAAAGGATGTATCCACCTGTAACTCAACCTCCTTGGTATGAAAGGAATGAGAAGGGTCTAAATTATAGAGTCACATATGAGAAACATAGAAGATTTCGTGCATATCTGGGTACCTATGAGGTAACTACAAATCATAGGATACTAGACCGCCTATTTCTAGAATCTCGAATGGACTTCTATATTGCAGTTAAATCTTACTCTGTCTATGGATCTATCTATGTCCCAGTTTCTGTGAAACACATAAGAAGAACCAATCCCTGACCTCAAACTCTAAATATTGTCCATGACAATAGGTGTATTATTTTTGATGAGTCTATGCAGTAGCCATCTAATTTTGAATCAATTAAACCAACTTTGTGGTCACCTAAACAAGACAAGGTCCAAGCATAGCTTCCTATTTGGCCTCTAACCAACATAGGAGTGATCGACATGGCGTACTATACAAATCCTCATAAGGACCCATCAGTATAGTATCCTAAAAGATATAATTACAATGAACTCAAAAAGGGGAATATGTCTCTCCCAATAGCCACTGAAATATACAACATATTCTTGCAGCATATCTTCAAGCACCTGAATTGTTCACTCTGATTGGTTGTTGGGTTGAGGGTGGTATGTAGTGCTTAAAATCACAAGTGTACCAAATTCTCTCTGTAGCCATTCCATAACCATGATGTAAACTGAGAATCACTATCTTAAATGATAATATGTAAAACCCTATGAATTCATACTATCTCATGGATATACGACCTTCCAATCTCATCCATAGTGAAGGTTTTCTTGATAGGTTGGAAATGTAAATCCTTTGTGACCCTATCAAAAAAAACCCATATGACATTATTACCTCATGGTGAGCTCGATAAACTCAACATGAAATACATTACGTAATCATTCCATTTTCACTTGGGAATTGGTAGTGATAGTAAAAGAATAACTGTTCACCGGTGTTCCACCTTCACCCAATGATATGTGGAACACCTCATGATGAAACCAACTACACATTTTTTTTATACTCATTCACTAGTACTATCGATGTAAATCCCAATACATCTTGGTGAAGTTGGAGAGAAGTACCCAAGATTAAGCATGAATGTCCCGCATCATCTCCTCATGCTTGTTTTCTTAAACCCATATGTGACCATGTAAATATAGAATCTCATACTCACCTATATTACAACCAATAGGAGGTTCCTAACAAGCCTAACTCTCTCATAAAACTAGGTTAATGAGTCTGGAAATTACCTCATCCTAACTCTATTTATAAGGGTAGAGGTAACAGATAAAGATGATAAAAAAGTTGCCCCCATACTATTTTTCACCTCCAAGTGAATCTATGAGAAAAAATATATAAGTCTTTACTCGATAATGGACTACTACACTACCTATATCTATGTCCTCATGCTCAGTGCATCACCCACTACATTTCCTTTACCAGGCCTATAGGCATTCTCATAGTCAAAATGCTATATGTAATCAACACACCTTCACTACCAATTATTCAGATCATGCCGTGTAAATATGTACATGAGGAATTTTTGGTTCGTTTACAACACAAAATGTTGGACCAGTAAGTAATGTATCCAACATCATAATGTGTGAATAACCTCAACTATCTCTAGAGCGTGTGTTGGGTCATACCTCTCGTCTGGACTTAAATACTGAGACCCATATTCCATGACTCTATCCCCCTATATAAGAATTGATCATAGCCTAATACCCGATGCATCAAAGTAAACTGTGTACCTTCCTTCCTCACATTGGAAAAGCCTGTATTGGCACTGAATTCAATCCCCCTTTCATCTATTGAATGGTCTTCCCAAAATAATCTTACCATACAAAATTCACACCCCACTTATTAAAGACAATCATCAGTGATACTAATCATGATATGTTCTGTATGAAATTCCTATAATATCCAGCCAGCCCTAAGAAACTTCATAACTCAAAGACGTTCTTCAGATCCTCCTAGGAAACTATATCTCTCACCTTATCCAATTATACTTATAATTCTATCTTTATAATAATGTGACCTAGGAAGTGAATTTTATCTATCCAGAAGTTTCACTTTATGAGCATCGAATATAACTGATTATATCTTAGTGTATTCAATACAATATCAAGATATTGGTCATGATCATGTTGATTATGATAATACACCAAGATATCATCCGTGAAAACCTCCACAAACAATTCAAGATAAGGATGGAAAAATTAGTTCATTAGTTCCATGAAGACTATTGGAATATTTGAGAGATTTAATTTTAAAAAAATACTCATATAGGCCATATATACTATGAAAATCTAGGTCAGGTATGTTTGATGGTCCAACATGCACCCGGTGAAAACTAGATCTCAAATAAATCACTGAGAAGACTCGATGTCCTTAGAGATGGTCAAAGAGATGATCATTTTTTGGCATAGTATGATGGTTCTTAACCATTATCTGGTTTAAATTCTAGTAATCCACACATAGCCTAATATTTTTCCATGTTTTTTTTGAAAAAAGGACCCGTGAACCCCATAGAGAAGTACTAGTTAAAATAAATCCCTTTATCTCTAAATACTCTACGTACCTCTTGATCTCTTGAATCTTTGTAGTATCCATTCTATAATGAGTAATGGATATAGGTGCATATCCTATAACAAGGTTGATATAGAACTCTACCTCACTCACTGGAGGTAATACTGACAAGTTTTCTGAGAAGAAATCTTCGAAATAATCAACCACTGGAGGGAAATATGCGAGATGTTTTCCCTGATCATCCAAATATAAACTCACAATCTGGTCTATCATCCCACCCATACCACAATGCTCAGGTCCATCTCAGCTCACCTAGAAATACCATTCATCTTTTTCAATAAACTCACCACCTCCGGATGATGTGATGGTCAACATTCGATGATAAAAATCAATGAAATCATGAATGTTAACCAAATAGTACACCCTAATAATGATATAAAATCCAATCACCTCGAGGAAAAAGATGTACATAAAGTGAAACCCACCAGTCTCAAGGGGGGGTATCTTTTCACTAATGTATACCCTATATTTTAATCCCTAATGGAGTGTGAAACATCATAATGCCATAATATGTTTAGAAACTGATCCCAAGGATCTCAAAAACTGGAACATATATAATTCTTTGGGAAGCCCAAATATCACAAACTGGTGATGCTAAAGTACAAGCTAATAGAATAGTTCCTCTAATAGTAGAAGGTTTGAGATCCTTCTACTCAAGGTTTTGTTGTACTATGTATATCAAGCATGTATTGTGGCTCTGCGATACTGATTGACTACACTAATCAGATCTACTAAGATATTTCTATAAAAATGAAGTATGACTACGATGACCATGACCACCAACTCATCCCACTTGGCCAACTATATGCCATCTCCCTTCCTAATGAGAAGTTGTTGACCCTACATCTGAATGTGGAGTCAGTTTAGACCCTCTCTTACTAGAATTTAGAGGAAATATTCTACAAAATCACTATAGATGACCCATCATTCCACAATATTGACACTTGACTGGGTCCCTCATACATTGTGGCCTCATATCTCCTAGACTACTACACTGGTAGCACCTCGCCTATCTACCCAAGTATGTGCAATGGCTATTGGTACCATTGTATGGAACCTCTAGAAAACACTTCCTAATACCAGTCAATACAGTACCAGATTTAGATGTCAAACTGTGCTCGATCACACCTCTAGTCTCTATCAGGTTATGATCTATGATAAGAAATTGATTCACTATTCTAGATTCAGTAGTTATCCAGAAGACATTCACATATGACCAGATGTCATACCTGAGACCGTCCTCAAATTCCCTAGCTTTAGATAACTCATTACCCATCAAAATAAGTGTGAATCACTAGATTTCAGTAAAATGGGTTGTGTTATACACAACTGATAGTGCTTTCTAATCTAGATGAAAGAACTCCTTGGATCCATTGTCCCTAAGCATCTCAGAATAGAATTAATCATAGAAAGATGTATGAAAATTTCTTTAGGACATCACTCGATGATGATCTGTCTGAGTAATTAAATCCCACCATCTATTTTAAAAATCAGGAACCATATTTTTAGTGATCATTTCCATCCTCTTGTGAGGCATCTCTAGATTCTCAAAGATTGATATCATGACCTCCAGCTAGAAATATAGATCCAATGGTCCACCATACCCTTAAAACATTGGTGGATGTCGTTGATTGAAATAATTCATCAAATCTACCATAGTCAGGGTAGGTTGTGGTGCTCCCTGAATGGTCTACAAATACCACATGAAGCCTTTCTAGACCATTAACTCAGAACTTTTATTTGATAAAACAATTGGTGTTGCAGTTGGTATTACTAGAGGATCCACTAGTAGCTCACGACCCATCACTTATAGAGAATGTTTGGCACCACCATCCTGGCATGTGAATGGAGGAAATCACGGTGGCTTGCCTCTACAAATTCCAAGCACATGACTCAAATCATGATCGTTATCAAATTTTATAGCTCAAAAGCACAGATATTTAAGAATGGTAGGAAGAAGCCTTCCTCTATAATAAAACACTCCTTTTACTACTCCTTGAGTTAGGTATGGTCATCATATAGATCAGATACAAGCAAGATACACTACCAAAGACCCACTACTAATTTTGGGTATAGTAAATTTCACTACCATAAGAAACTCAATTTTCCATTTTACATCCACATTCATTTTTTGATATTCATTTTCATTTGAATTCATACCCATTCTACATTTATATAGCATTCAATTTAGAAGGTTAAACCAATGGTCCACCAGATTCTGATCCATGAGGGCCCATACTCCTATGAAACCAAAGAATGGAATCCACCTAATTTATACAATAACACATTTCAAAAACACCTACCATAAATGTAGGTATAACTATAATTGAACCAATCACAACAACATGCAATAAGTAATGAATCCTAAATGGCATATCATAATTTATGGAATGGGATACTAACCAGTTCATATATGATGCATGATATAGAACACCCTCATATCATCAAGTTACAACAGAATTTAACCACAATCATATCTATCGTAATATCACAATTCATGTACATCACACAGTGGTGGAATCAAATCATCTATAATATTCAAATTTCGTAAAACAATAATTTAATTTGAGGTATGTTAGGTCCACTAGGTAAGATACCCTGAGGGGGGGGGGGGTGAATCAGTGTATGATAGATTTAAACAACTTCCCATTTTAATCATGTTTTTCTATTAGACAAAATCCTCTTCTCCCTCCTTCCTGTTGCAGAGTATGAATACACCTTAAAGAAAGCACATGAAACTTCAATTTTTAATTGGTTCACCCTCACTAGGCTATGTCCAAGGAGAATACACCGGCAGCATGCCGATTTACCAATTCCACTATAAGTGAACTGTTGTTTACAAGTTTGGAGTGGGATCACTGTCCCTCTTGGTTTACAACCACTCACAATATGAAAGCTCACTGCTCTCTCAACTGATGTATGCTCACTACTTCTTCAGAATATCCACTCACAGTTTATAGACATATAGGTCTCTTCATTATCACTAATGAAATCTACAACTTTAGTTGTTGGTAGATGCTTTGTTGATTTACAACTTTCACATACAGATGAATCTCACTTTGCACCGGGTGTACCGGCCAACCCCAATTTTTACACGTAGCCTTCCCTGTGCCTTGCGCGTAATTCCCTGTGTTTTCACAAAATCCACTTTTCGTGCAACACCCCTTTTACGTGAAACCTCTCTTTTTTTACTTGAAACCTCTATAATGCATTGCGTGCAATTTTCTACCTTTGTGTGCAAACAAATTTTGGTGCAACAACCTCCTTTTTCCGCGTAGCCTCTTCTTTTCACGCAATCATTTCTTTTACGCGCAAACATGTTAATTTCGCACAACTCTCACGTTCTCTCCAATTTTGCACGCCATAGCTCGGATACTCTCTATTTCTGGATCTCTACTGATTGAATGGGGGTCACTCCATATTTATAGGAGAAATCGACCCTGTGCGAAAAACCCTTCTTGAGCATGAAATTCACTTTGAGCGCAAAAAACAAATCTTCCGCACAACATCGTTTTTCATGCACTACTCCAATATTTCATGCAGCTCATACCTTTGCCAATTTTGGAGCTTCTGATCTCGAAACACATCTTGCGCGAAAAACACCACTCCTCTATTTCACACACCACACTAATATTTCACACCCCATTATCTTTTTTTCACACCATGCTAATGTTTCACGCACCTATTTATTTTTCTTCACACCACTTAAATTTTAAGCACACCTCAATTTTCCAAAAAAACAACTCTCCATTTTCCGATTTTCAGGCCCAAAAATTTGGAAAACACTGGAAAATGGCACAATCTTGTATCTGTTCTTTTGTACCACCTCCAGATTGTCCATTCCATTATTGAGGTTCTTTAATCAAACATAGATAGCCAAAAATATATCTTGAACCTGTCAAATCACCTTGTAAACCCCCTTTGACAACAAATTATACATTGTGGTCTACTTTTTCATCAAACACATCATGGAGGTCAGCCTTGTCAACAAACACAATCACCTAAAAAATGATTCAATGATATCTTGAGGGATTTTTTTCCAACAAGGTAACTTGTATTTTTTCGGTACATTGGTTAGCTACACTCGGGCACAACGCATTACCAAATTTCATTTCCTTCTTATCCCTTTATATTATATCCAAATAGTTATAAAATACAGAAAAGAATCCTCTTATACCACTTTGTAATGTACCATACCCTAATTCCACTCAACAAGTTCCTCTAGCTTGTTGGGTCACATGGGCTCAATGACATCTTCCCAAATGCTAGAGGATGCCGACTAGCAGTGAGTGCCTTGGTGTGTTTGTAGGGAGACTATGTCATAATCACCAGTGTGTAGAACAATATAATATCAATAACATACATGCAGTATAAGTACTAAATCATATATACAATAGATACACAACATGAATAGATAATAATACAAAAAGGAATCTCTTATACAATGATGATAATGAAACATGAAATTGTCTAATAAAATAGAAAAAATAGGCACACAAGTCAGATGTACAATACACATAATGTTTTTAAAAAATGCCAAATGTATCCCAATAGCATCACAATCCTTATCTCGGTCCCATGCTCACATGCTCCCAAGCAGAATCATAAAACTGTAGTGGGGTGTTTTCCCATATCAATACCTACAATCATATAATCTATTTGGGTACCCAAAGGTGGCCCAAACCAGTTGTGAGTGTGACACCCCAATAATTTAAAATATTTTTGATTTTATAATAAATATATTTATTGGAATCTTTATACACAATGTTAAACATACATTACATATGACATTAAATTAACTTGTGTTACACGTAAGACTAAGTTTTACTACCATTTAATGGAGAACATGTTTTGAAACTAAATTTTAACAATTTTAACAAATTTATTTTTAAGAATAAACATCATTTTTGAATTTATAATATCTAAATTATCATTGGGTAAATTTTTATGATTTTCTGGGAAACATCATTTTTTAGTGAATAGTGAAAATTACAGTAATTTAGTATAAAATTCCCTTTTTGTTTAAATAATTATTAATGCTAAATTATATTTTAGATTTGTTTAAGAGTCAGATTGGATCAATTATACAACAATTTTTATAGTTATGTTCATTATAATTAATTTTACTTTCAAATTGAATATAAAAATCTTACAAACTTTTGATCATTTTTCTACTATAAAAACACATTATTTCGGCCAGTCTTCGAGATTAACATTAATATTAATTTTTCCAGTTATATGATTTCAATTTTGAATATAAAAAACACACAAATGTAATTAGTATAATATTTTTTTCCAATAAGATCAACCTACCTTTTCTACCAAAATGATTAGTGAATGGGATTGAGATAAATTAAGTTGATTAAGGTATGATTAAGCTTAATAAGGGACTAAAACTTAATATTAAGGACCTAAATGACTTATAAACTTGTCAAAAATCTAATTGACTCCAATAATTTGACCATGTACTCACATTTTTCGTAATATATAGTTATTGTGATATTGTAAAATGAAAGTTCAATATATAAAAGGTTATGTAAGGAAAAAAGACAAAAAAAGAACTTTCCTTACCTTCAACACTTATGAAACATTGAGATATGTAAAAACATCATAATTTAGGTTATTTATATCCCTTTTAAATATATATGGGTTACTTTTATCATAATAAATTATCAATAGATTTTAGAGATGGTTTAGGTACTTAAAATACATAAGAAACGTCAATATAGTGATTATTTAGTTGATAATTAACTAAAATAAATGATAATATAAATATTAAAAGTGACGTTAATTGAGTGAATTATTGTGTTAATTTATTTTTTATATGAATATATAATTATTAACAAATTTAAAACTAATATAAATTAATTACAATATAATATTTATATTTTAAAATTAACATTAAATAAATAATGACAAAATTGATATTATTAATATTTTACAGTAAATGAATATTATTAAATGTTTTAAAATTAATAAAAAACGGATATTCTGCCAAGTGATTTTTAATTGTTAAGAAATATAAAATATTTTCTATTAATGGAATAATTAATATTTTATAACTAAGATATTGAATAATTTAATGTAAATATGTTGTTAACACAGTTCAGGTTCAAGCAATGTTTTAGCATGTAACACGCTCTTGTTTTAAAATTACTTTAAAAAACACATGGGAATTTTATATTATAAATTAGTTATCATATTAATAATTCTTTAGATATATATATATATCCTAATAAATCTCACTTCAATTTATTATTAATGGATAAAATAATTAGTTTAGAAAACAAGATGCTTTAATAAAAACCAAAATGGAAAATTGGGGAATCTTAGAAGATAATGATCTAAATTATTAAAATGCACATATTTTTGTGTGTATGAGGTTTTTATAGACCATTATTCTGCTCTAATCCATTATTATCCCATTTTTGGGCTCTTTAGGTAAGATAGATCACCCATTATCAAATACAATTTTGGGTTTACAAAAGTGTAACCCCCGTTCCCTATAAATGGACACCACCTCTCCCCATTCCTAATGCCTCAAAAACCACCTAAGTTCTGAAAATACCTACCAAAATAGTCTCTATAAATCCATACCTTATACCTTGAAGCATAAATTTGTGCATAAATCTTTCTATGAAATCCTTTTCTTATAAACCAAAAGATGTTACCCGACTAAGAGGTAATTCCTTCTCTCATGCCTTCTAATTTCATTTCCATTATCCACTCCATATAATCATCTTATTATATGAATACATAATAGAAAAAATATCATAAATATACTAATATGCTTTTATTATAATCTTCAAACCTACACTTTCACACACTTCCATCTAATAGATAAAAATCATATTGTTTCCGTGTATGAAGAAATACAGCCTCACGAAATGATTATTGTTCAATTTTTCCCTACCACCTCCCATGGTTACCATTATGATGGAAAATATATTGAGATAATATATATATATATATATATATATATATATATATTATTTATTATGTCTTATTAATATTTAATTTTTATTTGGAACATACATTTATGCTATCCAAGTTCTGTAAATATTATAATTTCATTTGAGGAAGTGTGGACTACGACCCTCTAAAAGCGATATGATTCATTCTTTCCATACATGGAACATATAATGGATGTTTTTAATAAACATATATAAAATATATAACATATATATGATACTTAAAATTATAAAATACATATATATCATGTAGATTTAATTTCCTTTAATTCAACAACGAAATGGACGTTGCGTTCATGTATATGTACGACCTACCATCTCCATGAACGATCAAATTTATTTATAATTTCCAAATGTTATAGACTATTATAAATACATATATACTGAATATATATATAATAATTTATTCATGATTTACAATATTTATATGATTAAACCATAATATATTTAACCATAACAACAAATAACAAGTCAAAATGAACTTGAGAAAACTAGGCAATTAACAGCCAAAACAGTTAAAATAATGAAAGGGTGTTAAAAAACGGGTAATAAAATATTTTAATAAGGAAATAAATGATATTATAAACATTATTGGGATTTCTTATTAGTTAGTAACATATTTTAAACCACTATACAGGAGGATAAATACCACACAACAAAAAGGAAGGATAAGGTAAGGGATTCTTCTCCAATTTTCATTCTGTAATGCATACTTAATTGTTGTAAACCTAATTTATTATATATGGCATACTTATTTCCACAATTACATATAATATCATGAAACCTATTATATTTATCGTATTTAAATTATTTATTCAATGATTAATGCTTTCGGGTTTTCCAATTCAATTGTTACCATATTGGTAAGGGATTTTCATATCACTTTTTAAATCTATGTGATTAGTGTCATATCAACTACGTAATTTTTTTTATTTTCTATACCTACTATCCTTTTTGATATATTATATCATTATTTCCCTTTATTTAATGATATTAAACATTTTAGTTGATGTAATTCTATCTTGTAACCCTTGACTCAAAATGTACTCAATTAGTAAGGGATTATTGTCCCATTTTCATTACATGAGGCATACTTAATTATTGTACACATAATTAATTATATATAGTGTAATTAATTCCACATTGAAATATAATATCACAAATTCTATTATCCTCACATTATCTAATTTTTTACTTCAGGATTATTACCTTTGGGTTTTCCAATTAATTTTTTACTACATTACTAAGGGATTTCGTCTGAATTTTAAATCTGTGAGATTAAATTCATATTCACTAATTAATTATTTTGTGTGCCATAACTATTGACCATTTTGATAAATTATATCCGGAATCCACTTATTCTAATGATATTATTACATTTATTTTATATTACACCTTTCTGGTAATTAGGATTTAAATGTTTCAAAGTGGTATGGTACACATTGGAATGTTTAATGATTATTCTCCTTAAATTTTCTTAATATCACATCCTTTTGTGATTGTAAATTTACCTTGAAAAAATCAATTTATGTTAATATATTGTCAATTGAAATTTACTTGAATATCCATATTCTCATTTAATTTATATTAGTATTTACATAACCATATACCATTTTTAATACGGTGTTACTTTGACATTTATTTTATAAATCCGTATTTCTCATCAAATACAGGTAATTGAAAAGGCATATTATTTATTTTGGTTATTAAATATATGAAATTATTTGGAAATGAAGTGATTGGTGGAGCCCATACTTTTTATATCTCATCATTGCATTGGTAGGTTCTCATGAGATGATTTAGTTTTCCAAATTTTAACAAAGGATGGATCCATAGTTTTAAACTATCCAGAGGATAGATCATGACAATAATAAGTACTCATGTGATTTATGCATGAATTCCACTAAGAAATAATTTCCTTTATTAACATTCACTTTTTATTCATCCATGAGATTTTGTGTCAACATATCTATGGATTCATTTCATTTTCAGTTCATTGATTAAAATCCATGTGTTTTAGTTTTTTAATATGCCATATTGATTATGCCTTATCTAGTTAAATGAATGGAAAGTTTACTTAGTTGTTTACCTTTATATGTAGATTGATTTATTGTTTCTTCCATTTTAATTACCATTACTGAGCATTTGTGATCATCCTTATTATGTTTCTTTTCCCATGTTATGAAGAAGAGAACTTTGATTAAGCTTTCAAGGATGCAGTTTATTTCAGTTATTATGTAGCGTGTTTTATTTTATTTCCAATTGTATCGTGGGAATCATGTATGTAATCTGGATTTCCAATACTATTAATGTAAATGGTCCTTCAGGATTTGATTCATTGTAATAATTCTAATTTATTGTAATAATACATCAGCTCTGGGCTTCTGAGGTCAGGGTATTACAATGAGATATAATCCCCATAGGAAACCACACATGTTCAAGTTTCAATCGGTCGGTGAATTTATATAATAGATAGTGTGAAGGTAGTACACAACATGTAAAAGAATAACTAAAAAGTAAAATCATATAATCTATGTTCTCATTTTATGACAAATTAATTTAGTTAAATTAATTAAAAAGTAGGTCCTTGATTTAACAGTCACGCATGTGTTATTTAATATGATCATTTAACAAAAAGCTCATTTAATCATAAATTATTGGGATCTAGACAAATTCCCAACGTCCCTCATAAGAACATGTATCCAAGAATTACTAAATAGTTAAATCTAAAAGTTTAAGTGAAGACTGGATCCAGGGTTGTTCTTTGGCTTAGCAGATATATCCTAAAAGTAATTTCATTCTTTATTCAATTCCAAACCTAAGACCATCCTTGGAATCCCTTAGTAAGAATCCAAGTATCACTTCAGGTATAATATAAACCAACACCCTTCAATCTCACCCATGTAGAAACTATCAAGAACCAGGGTTTCACTCTAGGTGTGGCATGACATCTCTTCCATTTGATTCCATCCTTGGAGGTCCACTAAGGGAGCGCTGAGTATCACCCATGGAATATATAATCAATTCCATTTGAGTTCATTCTTTTAAATACATTTGGATTCCATGTTTCACTCAGCATATAATATTCATGACTCAAAGTGTGTCCTTGATATTCCTCAAGGGAGTCCAAGTATTAATTGGGCATAAGTAAAGTCCAAGCCAATTGATTCTATCCACGAAATTAACCAATGAATACACATGTCACCGAAGGCATATAAGATTTAAATAATTTCCATATAATTTAACCAAATTCATTTAAACATTTCAAGTAAAAAACTAATAACATTACAATTCAAACCTCACCCCATGGGCAGCCAAAAGTAATGGCCAACATTAGAAGGATTTCCTCTCATATACTCACATGAGAAAAATAATTATAACTAGCATCTAATTCTTAACAAACTACTACATATCATAGAATCCCATTAAGTTGAATGGGAACATAAATATATTAGAAATTCATGATTAATAATGTAATTTCATATCATGGGTCATGGTTCGTGTTCATTCATCCCTTCTCATTAATCAAAACAATTCAAAATTGGTATAAAATTCAATTCACAATTGACAATCAATATTAAACATCTCTCATGAAGGGGGGGGGTAAGGGGAACACCCTAAGGTATCCAAATCATACCCCATAGTAATGGTCCATTTATTTGAATACACATCTAAATGGATGGTTTCCATTTCAAGTTCCTAAACCTATAAAAAATCAATAACATGCCACTTTAATTATATAGGCCACAAATAGAAATTCTAGGATTCAATTTCATTTCAATGTGATTCATGATAATTGGTTTTGTGACACAAAGAAATATATAAACACCTTTACTTTTAGAAAATGTCATGAGATCACCTACTATCGGTCTGTAGTTGATAGCTCACATAGTTTTAGCATCTGATTCGGCTCAAATTAGGATAAATTCAAATAACAGATGAAGAACCTAATAATAGAGAAAATAATATTACACCTAAATAGCACAACTGATATCCAGAATAATATAGAACAACTAAAAAGGAATCAAGGTTTTACCATTACAGATCCAATGAGATGAAAAACCTTATATTTAAAGATCAGATGAAGAATTTTGCTCAAATCCAATCTTATGCTTCAAAATGGGTGCTCTCTATCTATGGTTGTTATCCGTTAAAGGAAATGAGAAAAAATATGCTTTAAAAATGATTTACTTTAATTTTAAGTTATAAAAGTTTCTTAAATTAATGGTTTTCATGGTTTAGGTCAACATTTTGAGAAATCATGCACCAGTCGTGAATGGTTATCTGTAGGAAAGGGGCACCCTCAAATTTTTCTCTCATGGCTTGCCTAACCTTGTGCAAACCATGAAAATAACCTCTATAAAAATTATAGTGTTGGACACATGGATAGGTAGAATGAATCACACAGTTTTTTAAAAATGGATCGGTCTATTCCTTATCTCATCTCCTACCTTGCACGGTTTGTTAAACCATGTGGCCCGCCCAGCACAGTTTCAACTAATCATACAGAATGCCATTTTCACCCCAACATTTAGGTTCTTGGAAACGAACCATCCCCAAAACACCTGAAACCTCCATGACCTCAAATGTAATTCACATTAGGCCATATTTAGACAGTTAAATTGAGAATTTACAGAATGTAAAGTATCTATACCTCAAATACAAATAAGAATCTTAAAACCTAAAACAAAGATTAAAGATATGTTTAATGTTTTTTGAGGTGCTTGGAGATGCATTGATGTGTATGGAAGAATATTTTTAATTAATTGAGTTAAATATATAATTATAGAAAATGGATAAGTCCTACTTTATAAGAGTCATCCTTTTTGAACTTTTTAATTATTAATGGTGAGTTCGTAAGAGTCATTTTGACTCCTGCATTAAAATCTATTAAAAGAAAATGACTTCTGAAGAGTAAGTATTTCCCAAATCACAGTTATTGAGGCTATATAAGAATAATATTAATAAGTATAAGGATTAATATTAATATGAGTAAGAAGTGTTTTGTTTTTATAAGTGACATCCATTTCATAATATGAGGTCTCTTGTGAAAGATATGAGAAACACATAAGCTAATAAATGTATAATATGTGAGAAACATTTAAGATGTCAAATGTGTAAAAATATAATAAATGTGTAAGTTGTAAAAATTATAAGATATTAGAAATGCATAATATATAAGGAAATCATGATATTTAAATCACATGGGTTGTTTACTATGTAAGAAGATGTTGGTGTGTAAAAAGTGGAAATTTTATAAGATATGATTTGTGAGATATATTATGATTTGAAAAAGATAAGTGTTTCTATTACACCAATAAATGATTTAATGTATAAAAATTCATAAATATCATGTATTTATTGGTCAATCCATGATTAAAACTAAATTTCAAGGGAATTTGAATGAGATTTAAATAAATTTTAAATGAGAGGATTGCATAGACATTTTCATGGAGATTTAAAATTTAAATGTTTGAAATTATTATTTGTGATCATGCTTCCATTTTTTAGGAATTCATTTGACTTGATAATTTCCATTATCCAGGATTTTTTGGAGTTTCATTTTTTTAATTATGGAGAATAAATTTGCATGAAACATGTGAATATTAAAGAATAAAATTGAGAAGATAACTATGTTTAAGTATTGATACAAGAGTTCAATAATTTGTTTCTCTAAAAAATAATATTAATCAAGGAAAAAAGAATTACTAAAGAAAAAGACTTGTACTCCATATGATAATTATAACAAGGTTTATTTATGTGGATTATATTATCATTGATCAAGATACTTTCTATTGATGAGAAAGGAGATAATCCAACATATTCATTTTCATTAGCATGAGATTATTATTATAATGAACCAAGAGGGATGACCTACTGTTGCTCATTTTTATTTTTATATCATTCAAATTTACATAAAAATAAGATCTTATTATTTATGTTAACTAATATGGACTTCCAATGAGGATCTGTTTCAAAAACAAGAACAAGAATATAATTTGAAGTTTGTTGGTACTAGGATAAATAATGTACAATATTATTATTGTCACTGTTGAAGTTCAAGGATGAAATAAACCATTTCTACAATCCATAGGCAACATATCAAGAGTCACTAATATAAACTACCCCTATCTTGTAATCACTTATATTATATGGATAATCCACCTCTGTAAACTGAACTTTAACCTAGTAAGGAGTAGGATCTCTCATTAAGGTCGAACCTTGTAAAAAAACCATAAGTTCTATTTTTTTATTTTTTTATTTTCATATGGGTGAGGAAGATATATTTATAGTAGATCACAAATTTAATTGATCACATGGGACACAGTGTATGTCTATACCATATCTCCATCTCATAAATTTTTTACTCTCTACATATATAATGATCTTACTGGTGAATAATCGCTTGTCATTCACCTTTATGGATGATAACATCATAATCCTCACAAATGAATATATAGGAACAAAATATTCACTATCTAGGTGTGACTTCTCACTCCCCAGTTATCTCAATCAAGGGATAAAATATAATACTCATCATGCCAGGGGAAAATATCATCATTCTTATGCTCTAACCAATGATATATTGATCAACCTAACTAATAACCTCATGATTATCTAAGTTATAATGGACTATGTGAATATATTATCAAATTATGAGATTTATCATGCAAGGTATCTCAAAAACTATAGTTTATGGGTACCTGATATGATCCATGAACCTCTAGTACACATGAGACATAGTGTATGACACTTCATGTGGTATACTTATTAGTTCATCAAATACACACAAATTATCATTTATTTTTTTGTGCCTCAAGATTATATTCAGTATCTCATTCAAGAGATCTAATCATGACAACCTTAAATTTTTTTCAAAACTATAATAATACAAGATGAACATCAGTTATGGATAACTCAAAGTCATATTTTGAGGTGTTAATTATCATTACACTTTATGAGATTTATATCAATATATATGCATATATAACCGATGTGAAATAATGAAAAGGTGAATATTTTATATTAAATGATACATTTTATGTTCATAAAAACTCTCCTAATAACATTTAACAATACTCAACATAAGAATATGTCTATCACATCATATATGATAAACTACTAGAGAAAACTTATGTTTATTTCATGTTCTATGATAATGTTAACTTATTAAAATATATAAAATTCTTGTCATATCTCTATGTGAAAATATTATAATGTACCACCACTAAACTCTTTAGTGAGTAAAATTTAAGAAGAAATCATGTTTGAAAAATGGTGAGAATTAGGAATCACATTCCTAATGTTCAACTCCTTGAATATATTAAAACTCATTAATTACACAACATTAAATATTGTTATTTCAATATCTTATTGTCAACTTATAAATCTTCCTAATAACATCATCATAAACCTTGGAAGGTATTCTATAAATTTTTTAACATTGAACAATAATATAACTGTTTATATTAATATTTAATAACATATCCTAAACTTTTTTAGGATAAAGTGGCATTCACTTTATTTTTGACTGATATAATCCTTTTGGAAATTTTTATATTCACTTTTCCTGGGTAACTAAATATAACTATTACACCATCACATATCATAAAATCTTTATAATATAATTGAAAATCACCTTAACTTTAGATTGAAAAAATGTTTTATTTATTAACTTTAAACATCTCTAAGTTCAAATATAATCCCATTAACCTCTTAGACACTATATTGTTCTCAGAAAATCATTATAATATTAAAAAAACATTTATATTATGAAATAATACTTATTTAATTTTAGTAGTAATGTTTAATAAATAAACAATTGAATTTATATCACATTTTACTTTTTAAGTGTTCATTGAATTTATCTATGAAAATAACACTATTTATAAAAATATGATAATAATGGGTGGTGGGATCATCTTTTACCATATTTTAAAAAACATATGGATAAAACAATTTATCTTTGATAAAATATATTTATACTTATCTCCTTTTCATATCATGTTATAAAATAATTTTATTCATAATCTATATGTATATAATTAATCATCTTCTCTTTTTTTTCATAATAAATATTTGTTAATAATAAATATATTTTATCATAAAAGATAAATGATATAATTGTATATATCCTTTTGAGATCCATCTTAGATTCATATATTCTGTTTCATAAAAATCATTGATGCCACAACACTTTTTTTCATCATTGTAATGAAAACTACATGTTTATCGATTATTCCCTCGGTTTTGAACTCCTGTATATTCAAAACACATGTATAATATATAAATAGTATCATATACTCTTTAAAATAGAAGGATTAACTATTCTAACATTAATTCCTATCATGAACAATCCATAAATTTTCACAAACTCATGTAGGTGTCTTAAATTATGCCATCCTATGGAATCGTTAGTCCTCCTTAATGATAAAAACTTTAGGTTTCAATGACATTGACTGACTACTTTTAAAAACATCATTTAAGTCTCCAAAAAACGTTTATTCTTCTAATTTGAACTTTTTCCAACTTTTATTATCTATATAGATCTATATTTGACACATAACATTCATAATTCACTTATTCTCAACATTTGAGAATATATGATAATCTTTACATGAATTTTTTATCTTATTGGAACTTTTACATAGATAAATATAGGATGACTTCTTTAACTAAAATATACATTAATGAAACCTCAAGTCTATCAAATTCATTAGTATACTCAATCATGTTGAGTATATGAGTAGAGAATAAAAATACTTTTTATATTTTGTATATAATTCCATTAAAACTCTAAGTCAATAATTTTAGGAATCTTAAGAATCTAGATTCACTAATTAAATAATTTCAACACTATAATGGACTCTTGTAACACACATAATTTCTATTACTTGTGGTCTTTTATTAAGCCATAAATCCTAAGAATTGATTACAATATTTGTATCCTTCCTATTTTTTTATCTCAAATTTTTATTTGATGATGGTGACTCTATTATGTATAACAAAAGATTTGATTAGATGATTATCATGTTTCAAAATCATTTAATAAGGACTTTTATTAAATAGGAAGCCAATAAAATAATAACCCATTTCAGAATTTATCATATCCATTTTTTGTCCAAGATTTTAATTTCACTAAGAAATGAATTCTTTAAGTATTTCCTCTCACCAAATAGTTATTTTGGTATGGCTTCATCCCAATCATATTTTATTTGATTCTAAAATAGTTTATTAGGTAACTCTTCACCCATTCCATCATACGGCTAAACCCTACTATATTCATTTTGTATCCTAACTCTTAGGGTTTCCAAACTAAGTATAACCAAAAGGAAAATCCAAGAATAGGGTAACAAAATATACTATAAGGGAACCCTACTATGGTAGAACACACCCACTAGATAATCTAGGGAAACCTATTTCTTTCTATAGAAAATATAATTTTAGGGCACCCTACTATAGAAAAACCTACTCCTATGAATGATCAAGGTCTTGGAAAGTTCTAATGGGGATGGAATATAATACTTAGTATTTTGGAGACTATTTAATCTCTATATTATTTCTAATATTATTCCTTTTATGTATGTATACTTCTAATGATTTAGTTTGAAATCATATTCAATTCACCGAATCAATATGTTTAAACCATATTGATGTGTAACTCTTTACACTACTCATATTTTGTGTTACTCACCAAAAAATAAAATCCAAACATATTCACACATATCTAAATCAATCTCATATATAAGGTACATAAACTCTTCATGTAAAGGCTTATAATTATATGAGATTGAAAATATTTACATGAGTAAGCTCGGATCCATGGATAGTCAACCCCTATTATATATAACAATTCATAAAACTCAAGTATAATGGGAATCACTGACCAATTTTCCTCTACCCAGGGATAATTTACTCAATATAGAATCAAATTTATCAAAACTCCAACTCATAATGTGTATAAACTATATTCAACAACAATTTTTAGGTTTATATCTTTAATTACAAATCCTTGTCCAGGTATATGAAAAATATAACTTATGTTGATGTACCTAGTATGTAATTCTAGGTTTGGTAGTCTATAAGAATAAATTTAAAGAATTTAATATAAATCATACTCCTATTCATAACATATAAAAAATTTATGTTTATAATTAAAAAATTGAATAACTTTTAAATAAATAAACACTTCAAATATTTAAATATGTGATAAAAATTTATGAACAATTAATAAAACAAAAGATAATCACAAACACTTCATAATTTTACCTATATCTATTATGGACGTTCTACAATTCTTGAGTATAAACACATTACATTCATTAATAATATGAACTTTTCATCATAATCGTTATATGGAATTTTATTTTAACTATATGATATTTACATGAATTATAAATATTTTATAATTTAAATATGAAAACTATCTACATAATCTTAAATATATTATATTTAAACATTATTTAAACCAATATCATATCAATAATGAAAATATTTTGATGAGGTCTAAATTATTTCCAAATAAGGCACTTTGAATTTGAAAATTTCAAATTAATATGAAAATTTCTTAATATTCATAAATATAAACACTTTATATTATGACTTATTTTGAAATTTATAAACTCTATTAATTATTCTTATAAATTTTCCTATAAACACATTATATTTAAACAATAAGTTATAGAATTTAAACTTTAAAAAGATATTCTTAATATGAAAACTTAATAATATTGTAATATTTATAATAAATGTTTTAATAACATTTATCTATATAATAATAAACACTTTATAATTATTTTATATTAAAAAAATTATGTATTAAAATATCCCAAAATATCATTTTCCATTATTTATAAATATTTTATAAATTATTAAATTATTTCATAATGAGATTTTAATAAAAAATAACTTTTCCCATTAATTGTATTCTATGATTCCTAAGAGTTGTAGAATACAACTGGTAATCTATATTTCTAAAAATTATCAGCCATACCTTATGACTTAAAATAGTATCATAAAATATGATGAAACCTTGAGAAATTTTTTCAGTTGTATTTTAGGACTAAAACTCCCAAGCACTAACTATGATGTCATATATCATTTTAAATTATTTTCATCATATCATTTTAATGATTTTAATCATATCATTTTAATGATACGATGGTATGTTTTTGTAAAACATGGTGAAATAATCACATAATATGATACAAATATATCATATCATATCAGTAGAAGAAATCCAAGATTTTTGATATGTATCAAAACATACAATATCTCATATCACACGCTGCAACAAGAAACTCATAAAACAATTAATAAGTTGTGTTATATAACTACCATTATAAAATGAACTGGGATTTGTATTATCTTAAATTAATGCATGATTTTAAAATTCATTATAATGGATTCTAAGGTGTCTATTAACAATTTTTTATATGATTAAATCTCATAAAAAGATCACCCATGTATGGGAATATAAACATTATACAATATAGAACTAAATAACTTCAATAAAACATATCTTTCATCATATAATCCATAATAACATCTTCAAAAACATTCAAATATACTTGATAATGCTCACTAAAGTGTAAGAAAAAATTATCCCACTTTCAAAGGTACCCATGAGCTAATATGAATAATTTTGATGCTAAAAAAAGACTACTTCTTACCCCACAACATACTAGTTTATCATGTCATAATGGTGGATAAAGAGAAGAGAGATTCAAGAAGGGAGAGTCTAGAAATATCATCAAACATGTAATACATACACTATCACTATTCTATGGAAATATGATATATATGTACATATATCTAAAGGAAAATCCTCGATGATAAAAATATTAATTCATGTGTTGAAATAAATGAGTTAATTCATTATCTTGTTTATACATCACATGCATGAATATAACTCACGCCATCGAATTAGACCTCATATAATAGTTCCATAATTATTTTTTAGGTTGATGTATGATTTAAATGTTTAATACATAATCATTTGAATTCACATATTTGTTTCATATACTCTTTCAAATTGAATCACAGAAAATTATATGTAGCAAGGTAGTTGTATGCAATCATATTAAATACTCTTTATAACGCATCTATTTATAGGTTATGATTGTAAGATGTTTCAAAATGGTAGTATCATATGATTATATTACATAACACATTTACATCATATCTAAATGGGTTTTAAGGGATTTTAGGCATGTCTACTTTAGATTATTTTGTTCTCCTTTTTCATTTTTTATAGATTTTTTTCTTTTATTTTTGGGTGTTTTTGAAATTGGTGAGATAAAAATAAATATTTTTATAAATTTAGAACCCATGAAAATGGGTAAACTGATTTTAACCATGGAACCTAAATTAAATGAATGATGAAATTAACTGATGTTCTTGTTAATATTGGTTTCCTCCAGTAAGGGTGGGGTGAATTATTAGAGGGTTGTTTTTACAATTTATTTTCAACAAAAATAAAACTATGTGAGTTATTAGAGTGTGATCCACTCAAAATAGAAATAACTGAACCTCAGACGATCATTTGGAAAATGAAGGAAAAGGGAACACCCAATTTTTACAAGGTTTAGATATATTAATGAAGCCTAATATTTTCAATGGATGTTTACCCCCAAACCATATATTCTATTCACTATAAATTAATGATGAAATTAACTGAAGGTCTTGGTAGGATTGGTTTCCTCTAGAAAGGGTGGTGCTTAATTAGTGGAGCATAGTTTTTACAAATTATTTTCAACAAAAATAAAACTATTTGAGTTATTTTAAACCATGGAACCTGAACTAAATGAATTATGAAATTAACTGAAGTAATTGGTAGGATGAGAGTCCTCCAGTAAGGATGAGGGTGAATTAGTAGAATGAATTTTTTACATTTTGTTTTCAACAAAAATAAAACTCTCTGAGTTATTAGAGTTTGATCCATTCAAAATAGAAATAACTTAACCTTCGATGATCATTTGAAAAATTAACGAAAAAGGAACACCAAATTTTTACAAGGAAAAGATATAGTGATGAATCCTACTCCTTTACATGGATGGTAACCCCCCAACTATGGATTCACTTCAAAATAAACCCAAGTGAGTTCCACTTACAAGAATTGATGTGGTATTACACCACAGATGTTAGGATTCACACCCAAAATCACAGATTCCTAATGTATTACAAAATATAATTACAATATAAAGAAGATCACAAAATAAACTAGGTTTCTTCGAAAACAAAGCAAAAATTCCACTTCCATGAGCCTCTAGCGTATGAATGAAATAATTTTCCATGGAGAAAACTTGAATTTCACTTCACAAATATTCTCATAATCAAATAATTATTCATGAATCAATGAGAGTCATCATATGTTTATCGCTGAATATCCAACCTTATATTAAAACCTCTCTTCTTCTTCATTTTATCACATATATGAAACACCCATGAATCCTTGTCACACTATTGGGACACACATGACTCTCACTGCTCATGAAATAACTAGAAACACATATTTATAAATACCCCAAAGATCTCTATAGCTATAGTAAAAAACCATAACTACATTATAGACAAAAATTTTCTATTTTTTACTATGTCAGTAAATCGCAATTTTATTATCCTATAGAATTTCTGCTTACTCCTTCAAAACATGCTAGAATCATGGAATAAAATATGAAGCCTATGATTACAGAAGCACTTAAAACCATCCCATTATCATTATAATAAATTCCCCATAAAATATTTGATGTATGAAAAATTGTTTAAATTAATATGAATGATTCCAAAAATCCAAATTAGAAATGTGATTTCCCAAATTGGCTAAATTAACCAATCATATATTTGAATTAGTTTGTCTACATCACATAATCATCTAAATTAATAAATTTAGATACCTCCCACAATCAAAAATCTAAATATATTTGGATAAATGAATCATGCATCTATGTCACTCAATATGGACACACAGATCATTTAGCTACATCTTATAATTAGAATATGAAAATTAGAGAAATTCCAGTATTAACTTAAACTTAAACATAACCACTTCAGCCGACCTACATACCTTCTGACTGAAGATTATTATTTTTACATCAAAATCACTTTTGAGGAAAAAGTGGGAAACCCAAAATACAATCATACAAGAGTTAACAAAGATCAAGAAAACTAATAAATTACTCTATATAATTAGTACATCATTATTTCAAGTGTCCGCCTCACATTCCCACTCAACAAGTTATCCCACCAGAGATGCACGTGCCTAATACCAATGGAAAATCCAAACCCTCTCATTCAACCAAGTCTGAACGGCCATTCTAGATGAAATATTCATTCTCTATGTCCTCATATGGAGCTAATCATTATAGAGTGTTGGGTGAAACCACTATCAAAGTAAAAAATAAAATAGAAAAATCCAAAAAATGACTCAATCCCACCCATAACAGATTTAAAAAACCGCCACTGAAAAGATCCAAATTTCCAATCCAAAAAGTCATCAAAAGGCCTAAAATTTTATTATCTCCATCTATCTCCCTAACCTAGTTTCTTTAACTCTCATCCCAAAGGACCAAGAAGACAACTGCACTACTCCACCTCTAAGAGAATGGAGGAATATTGACACTAGAGAAAATAAAAATGTAGACAGATTTAGGATGAATCACTAGAAATACCACAACTCGACACCATCATGAAACCTTCATCAATATCACAACAACATGAGTATCTCTATAATGAGAAATCATCATCAAACCAGTTTAGGGAAAACCAATGGAGCAGCCTAAGTGTATCATAGAGGATACGCTCCCCCATGCCTCAAAATGTATTCAAGAACGAGTCTTCCGATCAACACGAAGAAAACAAAAAACAAACCTATATTACTGAAGCAACCAATCACGGTTTCTATGAATAATAGATCTAAAAATTAAATAGGATTCATCCAAAAAATTCTATGAGAACCTAATTACCAATAAATTTTTTTTGGATACCTCAAAAAAATCCACATACAAACAAAGAAACCATATCAGAACACAACTTAAATTAACCTACATTTGTAGTGAAAAAAAATATTAATATGAGGAACCAGATCATAACATGACATAAACACACTTAAATTTGCTGTGTTAAATGAAGAATAACACAAGGAAGGTCACCCTGACACACAAACCCACCTCCTTGATCCATCGAAAATCGAGAGTCTAGCTGAGGGTATGATATCGTTGACTGAAAACCCAATCCAATCCAAAACCACAACATGCCGCACTGGAAAGAATATCTGTGCTGAAAAGGCCACTAAGATGAACAAGCTTCTTGAACCATAGACACCAATAACTCCCCACCACTGATATCCAAGCCACACCAATATCTGATTCCCGAAGACCCGATTCAATTCCTAGAAAACACCATTGCTTGGAAAATATGATGTCGCAGAAGCATCCCAGAAACAGCTGCCACCTTGGACCCATCTAGCACCACCAAATCCCCCTGCTGTTGAGAAACAACACTATCCCCATCAACAAGCACTATCAGGGATCCTAATTATTGAACACTATAAAAATTAATGATAACTTTAGGAAATTTTTTCAACAAATAAAACAACCCCCAACATACCAAGAACCATGAGATATTCAATATTTCTCAAAGTAGATGAAATATCCATGGTGTTATTCAATCTCCCTCATTCTATTTATTGACAATAAAAAAACCCCTTGACTTTCCATTCCTTAACACATGAATCATAAAATCATTACCAGTCTCAAATAGATGTATTCATAAACCACAATAAAATATAATTTAGTGTTTTTGATAGATTTCTATCTCTCAATGATAACAATTTTTAATATGAGTAACTCAAATAACCTTTATTCTCAAACTAATACCCCCTTAATCATGGAATTTTCTTCCCCATTGGAAAAATAATACAATGGGACCTGAGGTATATAAATGAAACATATACTCAAGTGTGTGTGGAAGGATGAACATGCAATTTTATCCTTAACTCCAATAATCTCTCACATGTCATAGCTTTTGTAAAGATATCCTCAATTTTCACATTTTTGATAGTATATAAAAGTTTTATTCCACCAAAATTCACCTTCTATTTGATTAAATTGTAAAAAAAATCAATATGTTTAGACTGATAATTGGAAATGATATTTTTTTATGATAAATATCACATTGATTATAAAGAATAATCATTAATAGTCTCTAAAAATTTACTTAAAAATATTCTAGTTGAATCTACATCCATAAATCATGTGTAACTGCATTTTTAGATGTCACATACTCCAATTTAATTGTACTTAGTGTAACAGCCCAAGATTTTATGAAAAATATTCTTTTTAATTTTATTAATGTCTTGTGTTGTACGCTACACCAAAAGGAGCTAGCACAACACACATCCTTGACTTTCCTTGCATTACACGCAATCGCGACCTTCCTTGATAGCGTGTGTAGTACGTAATACTGAGTTTCACTAAACAACGATATGCTATTAAAATATTATTAAAACTAGCGGTTAAGAATAGTAATAACCACCTTTTAAAATTTTAGAAATTTTAGCTTTCAAAATGGACTTCATTTTTGGATTCGGAGTATCGAATTTAGCCTAAGGTGAATTTTTGGTACTTTTCGGATAACTTTCATATTTTGATGAATAGTGAAAATTACTAAATTATAATTAAAAACAACTTTTTTAACCGAAATAATTAATAGTGATTAATTATTAATTTGAGTGGTTTTAAAGTATATTTAGAATATATTTTTACAATTCAATACAATGTTGGTAATTGGATGTAATTTCACATTTACACCAGACATAAACAAGTGATAATCTTTTGATAGTTATTATCTCTTAAAAACACGCTATTTGTTGTGAAAGCAGAAATTAATTATAAAATTAATTAATGCAACTTATATGTTGGGAATTTTGTAAAATAGAAATCATTTTTGAATTTGGAATAACAATTATAGCTTAGGGTGAAATTTTGGCATTTTTCTGAAAAACTTCAATTTTTGATGAATAGTGAAACTACTAAGTGGTAGTTAAAAAAATTAATTTTTTCATAAATCTTAATTTTAACGCTTCTGTGAATGGAATTTCAAAAATCCGAGAGACACGGTTGATGTCATTAAGTAAAATGTGGTTCAATGAGATGAAAATAATTTTTGGTGAATAGTAACTTTTTACTTTTATTTACCACGGTTAAAAGTAAATAGGGTAATTAAGGGTAAGAATGATATTAATATCACCCTAACACATGTCCTAATTCTATTGGACAAGTGTATCTCGACCAAAAACAACCTTAAGTGTAAAATATTATCATTTAGGCCCACTTGGATTAGATTAGGACATTTATTATTGTTTAATTTAAAGAAGAGTTAAAAGAGTTAAAATCAATGTTTATTTACTAAATATTTTTTAATATGGGGTTATACATAAGATAAATTCGTCTATAAATATTCCTTAGAAAGATAAAAAGAGTTCCTACATAATGGTATTTTATTTTTAATTTTTAGACTTTAAATAATTTAATTTATTTGTGACACAACAATGATGCAGTAATTACCTTTTTAAGCAAAATTAACATAATTGATGTTATAAATGCCCAAATAAATGTAATTTGAGACTTTGTATGACTTAAACTAATTTTTTAGGTTCATATGACATTTTATTGTTGATTTAAGTAACTTGTTTATAACTTATAATTCTGTTATGAGTTTCATAAAAATCATGTACCAAATAGTGTCAAAATTGACATAAATTAGTTTTTAAAACAAATATTATATTATCAATTGTTATTTAATTCCTAAAAATCTATGGTTCGGAAAAATGACTTAGATAAGGATATATATATTAATAATAAACAACTTGGGGTTCGTTTGGCTTGTTATGGTATGTTTATTAACCATATAGTGTAAGAAAACAAAAAGACACGGTAAAAGTTAAATTATTTAACATAGAGTTAAATCTAATTGATAAGGATAAAATAATAATCTAAACTTGTCTAAATCCTATTGGATGAGAGGATTTCTACCCATCCCCACCTTAGACTCGAAATAAATCATTTTGGAGCTATTTAAAACCGAACTTGACTTTATAATAAAATAATAATTTTGTTATTCCAAAGGTTCCCCTCTCCTCCCTTATAAAAGGACACCTCCTCCCTCTCCTCCTCACACCAATTTGAGAATTCAAGCTCGTCCAAACCCTGCCAAAATATTTTTTCCACTTCTCTAGTATCATCCTAGAGGTCCTGGTCTTCTTCAAAGACCATCCTTAGTTCTTTAAGTGGAGGTTAAGTGAAGGCGCGTCAAAAAGAGGTAATATCCATTACCGATCTTTTTCAATTTCTTTCTTCTTCAATTTCTTCTTCTTTAGTTGTTTCATGATAAAGTAATAACATAAGTATTTCTTATATACTGATATGTTATTATAAATATGAAACAACTCTAATTAACCTTCTATCCATCCTACGGAAAAAGGAAATCACCGCGCGTGCGTACGTACGGAATACCGTCTCCATGCCGTGGTATAATCTATTTTCCGCCACCACCTTAATTGGATGGGTATAATGGTGTAATGATTAACTATATATGATTATTACAAAGTGATATTGATACTGAAATAGTATACATACACTTCAACACAATTCCACGACCATGGGAATGATATCATCACTCGTGCATACGTACGGACTACCGTCTCCACGATGCGATGAGATTCATTCTCAATGATTAACCATTAATGAATGATTATAAAGTATATATATAATAAGTACTAATGAAATATAGGACATAATAATTATACTGGATTTTTGTATATTTATATGTATGTCATCTACTTAATTCCATTCAATTCAATAAGGAAACGAAAACAGCGTTCATGCGTACGTACGGACTATCGTCTCCATGAACAGTGTATTTCATTCCATTTATCAATATATTATATATATGTATATTCTGAATATATATTATATATAAATCATGTTTTACATTCTGGATATAAGTAATCATGATCCAAGTAATCATATTAATAATTACAAGTTAAAAACACGAACGACAAATGAGACGATTTTACCTAAAAAAAAGAACAGGTAATATAAAGTCATATGTGGACCATATATGATATAATAACAATGAATATGATTCTGGAATAAGTCAATAACATGATTTAAATCATTATATAGGAGGTTCAGACATGTACAAAACAAGTCGGACCTAAGGTAAGAGAAATATCACAATCTCATTTTTTTCTGAGATTGATTATACTTTGGCATTTACTGGGGTGTATTTTATCATCCAAATACATGTTTCCTAAATATGTAATATTATTTTACATCCAACTTCAATTGTTTAAATCCAATTTTACCCTTCGGTGAGTTTTTAGTAAAGTATATGAAAGGAATCTTTTGTCGTTTTTCGTATGAGGTACTTTTTGACTTTTCCGACAATGGTACGAGAAGAATGTTTTTTTAACTTATACGGCATGAATGGATTTTTTAAAAATTATTTCCAGGAAGCTTACATTACATGTTTTCAAGTTTATTTTTAATCAACTTCTTTTAGTTTAAAATTGTATGACATGTTAAGAAAGGAAAAGTATTTTTGAAGTAGAAATGATATTTTCCTCAAGAATGGAGTTCAAGTGTTTTATCAAAATTATTTTCCATCTTAGATAATAAAGGGATCAGTTTTTATCCATATTATTACATTTATTTGATTGTATTATGATGGAATTATATTTTTATGAATTCCTTTATCTTATATGAATTGTTTTATGATGTCACGATGTTTAAGATTCCCATTTTTATTACATGGGTTATGCAATGATCTATGATTTATGATTTTGTGGCACACATAAGAATGGTATCATTATGAGATGGGTGGGACCTATATATCCCTCCAATACATTGGGTAAAGATTTTATATCTCATGAGATAGACATGGCTGGAATGGTAGGTTATACCGGTTCAGTGAAACAGGACTGAAACGAGGGTGACTCGGTTCAGAAATGGACTTTGTCCACTAAGATAGTCTTGGCAATGAGTCTTGACTAATAAGAAATGATTCTATATGATTATGTGTGTATGCCACAAATTTTCATGTTTTAAGTTATGATTATTGGGATTTCATTTCACTACTATGATTTATCCCATGTTATGAAATTAGGCTCTCTTTTGCAGGTTAAGATTTCCAAAAGCTATGTTCTTATGTATATGATGTGATTGATATTTCTTTTGTTTACCCTTACTGAGCATTTGAGCACACCCTTTTATGTTTTCTTTTCCCCGGGATTTAAAGAAACGTTTTAGGTATAAAAAAAGGAAGATCTTTATGGGAGATGTTGAAGATCTTCCACCATGATTAGAAGATTATATTGTGAGTTTCCAAAGACACTAAACTATTACGATCCTTGTGTGTGTGTGTTTTTGTTATGTACTAAGTATTCCGCAAAAGTAATATAATGTTCATGTACGTCAAGCTTCAGGTCTCTACAGTTGGTATCAGAGGAAAGGTTTAGTCAACCTTTGGAAACTAGGATGCGATAACATTAGTGAGATCCCTAGAGATATTTCTAAGGTATGTCTAGGGATGTCTCTAAGGTTAAGTATACGTATAGGTTATAGTACTAGAATTACGCTAACGATCATAGAATTAATCCTAAGATATTAGATATTGAAGGTACTCCCCCTTTATTATTTTGTTTTCCCAAGCATGATTTTTGCCTCTCACAATATTCTTTTTGGGTTTTAGACAATGGCTGGAACCCGAAGGAACCGTGTTGATCAATGCAATGGATAGTGCAATGATTGTCCTCTTGAACAAACAAATGTTATGGGAGATGGAGTGCAAAATCTTATTGCTATACATACACAAGCTATGAATCATTTTGAACTTCCAAATGAGCAGAGAAGGGAACAATATTCTATTGAGTCCTTCATGAGGCAACGTCCACCTTCTTTCAGTGGGTCTTCTGATCCACTTGTTGCTGAATAATGGATCAGTACTACTGAAAAGATATTTTCAGTTCTTCAATGTTCTGAACATGATAAAGTTATCTTAGCAGTATATCATTTGGAAGGTGAAGCTGATCAATGGTGGAATCTTATCAAGAATACGAGGCAAAGAGATGAAATTGAGTCCATGGAATGGGACGAGTTCAAAAACTTATTTTTCAATAAGTACTTCTGTCGTATTCTTTGAACAAAGATAGAGAAGGAGTTTCTTGAACTAAAGAAAAAGGATGATGAATCTGTTGGTATATACGAAGCGAATTTTACAAGGCTTTCAAGGTATGCATCTGGATTTATCATGAAACCTGAAAGTAAAGTTGATCGATTCTTCAGTGGCTTAAAACCAAATCTTCGAATCAAATTAGCTATAAGAGACTTCTGTAACTATGAAGAAATTGTGTGTTGTGCTATCAAGGTAGAAATGGAAGTTGGTGTTACTTATCCATCTCATAGTTTTGGTAAGAAACGAAAGATGGAGTTCAAGGAGAAATCTCAAAATAATGGTGAAAAGAAGATGAATGTTTCCTTATGCACAAAGTATGGAAAGAAGCATGGTGGAGATTGTCTTGAAGGGACTAGAAAATGTTTTAAGTGTGGAAAAGAAGGTCATCGAGCAGCTGAGTGTCGAAGTAACGGAAAAAGGGTTTCTAATGATGTGAATAAAGCAAACACTGCAGAGAACGCACCACCAACACTTCAATGCTTCAAGTGCAAGGAAATGGGGCATTATGCTAATAAATTCCCTAATCCAAGGGTTAGTGATGATCGACATGAGCAACTGCTTAAGGCAAAGGAAAAAGGGAAGTCACATGCGATCACCATTGGCGGTGTTGAATATGATAACGATGTGGTGGAATGATTAAGTGTTTATGTAATGGGATTCCAAAATAATGTTGAATCATAAAGTATTGGAATATTTATGTATTGGTCTAATGTGGTATTCAAAGTGATTGAGATATTTTTGGAAATAAGATGATATGCGCATAATGAAGGGAAAAAGAGAAAACGAAATGTTTAACAGTATTCATGAGCTCATGATTGATATAACGACTAAGTGATATCATGGTTTGAGTATATAGAATTTTGAGGATTTTGGTATGTGGAAGGTGTTAACTTTTAACTTCATTCATGTTTTCACTAAGGTTCAATGGGTATTCAAGAGAATACATGATTAAGGCCTTTGAATGTTTGGAATGTGACCATCAAGATATATCTTATGATATATGGGGATCAACGATGGTATTAAATCTCTGGGAGTGGACTGCAGTATTATGGATAAGCCTAAATATTGGAATGGATTATGTTGGACATAAGTTAGTATTGTTTGTTTTTTGATATTATTTATGGGATGTTATAGTAATATAGTTTTTGAAAAAGGACAACCTGCAGAACGGGCGATAACCCATCTCGTTGGACAAGGCTGTGGGAATCGAACCCACAACCGAAGTGCGACTAGCCTTTATCGCCTACCATTGACCTACAGGAAGTCCCTGTTTAGTAGAAACTATTTTTATTATATTAAGCAGTATGATATAATAAGTATAAGTCCATTTTAGGAACTATATATGATTAATATCACTATAGATGGACTTATGTATTTTTTGATAACTTTTCTAACCTTTTGTTTGAGACAGATGGAATGACCCATCATTCTATCACATGATCAATTAACACTTCATGAATAAAAAATTCAACTTCATTTCTTTAAGAGATGAAGTGGTAATTGTTCAAAGTACGAACAACAATGAGATTGTACCAAAATAAAGTAAGTATTTATTCTAATTCAAGTTCTTCAACTTTAGGGAAATGATCTTGAAAACCAAAAATGTTGTCCCAGTGGTCTTATATCTGATTAATCAGATGGTACCTTAGATCGTCACAAATTTATGGATTTGTGATTGTTGGATTTTCCATAGCCAAGTTCTCTACCACTCTCCATCAGAACATGATGGTTAGATTTTTCTTCCATATCCATATTTTCACCTATGTGGAAACCCAGTGATTAGTTTATTTGGGTAACCGTTACATTCCATACTTTTGTTTTTAAAGACTGGTTTTGGTATTCCTTTTTATGATGTGGGTTTCTATTAAAGAAACTTTCAAGTAGTAAACCATTTATAACCCAGACGAATTTCAAGGGCGAAATTCATTTTAAGGGGGGTAGAATGTAACAGCCCTAGATTTTATGAAAAATATTATTTTTAATTTTATTAATGTCTTGTGTTGTACGCTACACCAAAAGGAGCTTGCACAACACATATCCTTGACTTTCCTTGCATTACACGCAATCGCGACCTTCCTTCATAGCGTGTGTAGTACATAATATTGAGTTTCACTAAACAATGATATGCTATTAAAATATTGTTAAAACTAGCCCTTAAGAATAGTAATAACCACCATTTAAAATTTTAGAAATTTTATCTCTCAAAATGGACTTCATTTTTGGATTCGGAGTATCGAATTTAGCCTAAGGTGAAATTTTGGTAGTTTTCGGATAACTTTCATATTTTGATGAATAGTGAAAATTACTAAATTATAATTAAAAACAAATTTTTTAACTGAAATAATTAATAGTGATAATTTATTAATTTGAGTGGTTTTAAAGTATATTTAGAATATATTTTTACTATTCAATACAATTTTGGTCATTGGATGTAATTTCACATTTACACCAGACATAAATAAGTGTTAATCTTTTGATAGTTATTATCTCTTAAAAACATGCTATTTGTTGTGACAGTGGAAATTAATTATAAAATTAATTAATGCAACTTATATGTTGGGAATTTTGTAAAATAGAAATCATTTTTGAATTTGGAATATCAATTATAGCTTCGGGTGAAATTTTGGCATTTTTCTAAAAAACTTCAATTTTTGATGAATACTTAAACTACTAAGTGGTAGTTAAAAAAATTAATTTTTTCATAAATCTTAATTTTAACACTTCTGTGAATGGAATTTCAAAAATCCTAGAGACACGGTTGATGTCAGTAAGTAAAATGTGGTTCAATGAGATGAAAATAATTTTTGGTGAATAGCAACTTTTTACTTTTATTTACCACGGTTAAAAGTAAATAGGGTAATTAAGGGTAAGAATGATATTAATATCACCCTAACACATGTCCTAATTCTATTGGACAAGTGTATCTCGACCAAAAACAACCTTAAGTGTAAAATATTATCATTTAGGCCCACTTGGATTAGATTAGGACATTTATTATTATTTAATTTAAAGAAGAGTTAAAAGAGTTAAAATCAATGTTTATTTACTAAAACATTTTTAATATGGGGTTATACATAAGATAAATTCGACTATAAATATTCATTAGAAATATAAAACGATTTACTACATAATGGTATTTTATTTTTAATTTTTAGACTTTAAATAATTTAATTTATTTATGACACAACAATGATGCAGTAATTACCTTTTTAAGAAAAATTAACATAATTGATGTTATAAATGCCCAAATAAATGTAATTTGAGACTTTTTATGACTTAAACTAATTTTATAGGTTAATATGACATGCTATTGTTGATTTAAGTAACTTGTTTAGAACTTATCATTCTGTTATGAATTTCATAAAATTCATGTACCAAATAGTGTCAAAATTGACATAAATTGGTTTTTAAAACAAATATTATATTATCAATTGTTATTTAATTCCTAAAAATCTATGGTTCGGCAAAATGACTAAGATAAGGATATATATATTAATAATAAACAACTTGTGGTTCGTTTGGCTTGTTATGGTATGTTTATTAACCATATAGTGTAAGAAAACAAAAAGACACGGTAAAAGTTAAATTATTTAACTTAGAGTTAAATCTAATTGATAATGTTAAAATAATAAGCTAAACTTGTCTAAATCCTATTGCATGAAAGGATTTTTACCCATCCCCACCTTAGCCTAGAAATAAATCATTTTGGAGCTATTTGAAAACGAACTTGACTTTATAATAAAATAATAATTTTAGTTATTCCAAAGGTGCCCCTCTCCTCCCTTATAAAAGGGCACCTCCTCCCTCTCCTCCTCACACCAATTTGAGCATTAAAACTCGGCCAAACCCTGCCAAAATCTCTTCTACACTTCCCTAGTATCATCCTATAGGTCCTGGTCTTCTTCAAATACCATCCTTAGTTCTTTATGTGGAGGTTAAGTGAAGGCGCGTCAAAAAGAGGTAATATCCATTACTGATCTTTTTCAATTTCTTTCTTCTTCAACTTATTCTTCTTTAGTTGTTTCATGATAAAGTAATAAAGTAAGTATTTTTTATATACTGATATGTTATTATAAATATGAAACAACTCTAATTAACCTTCTATCCATCCTACGGAAAAAGGAAATCACCGCGCGTGCGTACGTACGGAATACCGTCTCCACGCCGTGGTGTAATCTATTTTCCGCCACCACCTTAATTGGATGGGTATAATGGTGTAATGAGTAACTATATATGATTATTACAAAGTGATATTGATACTGAAATAGTATACATACACTTAAACAAAATTCCACAACCATGGGAACGATATCATCGCTCGTGCGTACGTACGGACTACCGTCTCCACGACGCGATGAGATTCATTCTCAATGATTAACCATTAATGAATGATTATAGAGTATATATATAATATTTACTAATGAAATATAGGACATCATAATGATACTGGATTTTTTTATATTTATATGTATGTCATCTACTTAATTCCATTCAATTCAATAAGGAAACGAAAACAGTGTTCATGCGTACGTACGAACTACTGTCTCCATGAACGGTGTATTTCATTCCATTTATTAATATATTATATATATGTATATTCTGAATATATATTATATATAAATCATGTTTTAAATTCTGGATATAAGTAATCATGATCCAAGTAATCATTTTAATAATTACAAGTTAAAAACACGAACGACAAATGAGACGATTTTACCCAAAAAAAAGAACGGGTAATATAAAGTCATAAGTGGACCATATATGATATAATAACAATGAATATGATTCTGGAATAAGTCAATAACATGATTTAAATCATTATACAGGAGGTTCGGACACGTACAAAGCAAGTCGGACCTAAGGTAAGGGAAATATCACAATCTCATTTTTTTTCCGAGATTGTTTATACTTTGGCATTTACTGGGGTGTATTTTATCATCCAAATACATGTTTCCTAAATATGTAATATTATTTTCCATCCAACTTCAATTGTTTAAATCTAATTTTACCCTTCGGTGAGTTTTTAGTAAAGGATATGAAAGGAATATTTTGTCGTTTTTCGTACGAGGTACTTTTTGAATTTTCCGACAAAGGTAAGAGAAGAATGTTTTTTTAACTTATATGGCATGAATGGATTTTTAAAACATTATTTCCAAGAAGCTTCTTTTACATGTTTTCAAGTTTATTTTTAATCAACTTCTTTTAGTTTAAAATTGTATGACATGTTAAGAAAGGAAAAGTATTTTTGAAGTAGAAAGGATATTTTCCTCAAGAATGGAGTTCAAGTGTTTTATAAAAATTATTTTCCATCTAAGATAATAAAGGGTTCAGTTTTTTATCCTTATTATTACATTTATTTGATTGTATTATGATGGAATTATATTTTTATGAATTCCTTTATCTTATATGAATTGTTTTATGATGTCACGATGTTTAAGATTCCAATTTTTATTACATGGGTTATGCAATGATGTATGATTTATGATTTTGTGGCACACATAAGAATGGTATCATTATGAGATGGGTGGGACCTATATCTCCCTCTAATGCATTGGGTAAATATTTTATATCTCATGAGATAGACATGGCTGGAATGGTAGGTTATACCGGTTCAGTGAAACAGGATTGAAACGAGGGTGACTCGGTTCAGAAATGGACTTTGTCCACTAAGATAGTCTTGGAAATGAGTCTTGACTAATAAGAAATGATTCTCTATGATTATTTGTGTATGACACAGGGTTTCATGTTTTAAGTTATGATTATTGGGATTTCATTTCACTACTATGATTTATCCCATGTTATAAAATTATGCTCTCTTTTGCAGGTTAAGATTTCCAAAAGCTATGTTCTTATGTATATGATGTGATTGATATTTATTTTGTTTACCCTTACTGAGCATTTGAGCTCACCCTTTTATGTTTTCTTTTCCCATGATATAAAGAAAGGTTTTAGGTATAAAAAAAGGAAGATATTTATGGGAGATGTTGAAGATCTTCCACCACGATTAGAAGATTATATTCCGAGTTTCCAAAGACAATAAACTATTATGATCCTTGTGTGTGTGTGTTTTTTTATGTACTGTGTATTCCGAAAAAGTAATATAATGTTCATGTACCTCAAGATTCGGGTCTCTACACTTAGTGTCTTTGAACTCTTCTTCTTACTGTACCATCTAACACAACCATCACAAATTAATAACCCACTACTTGATTTGGATATATAATTTGTACATCCACCTACTCAATATGTATCAGTGAATCCATGAATGTCTAGACCAGAACTATATCTGTGGATCAAGACATAATTAATTTCTCATTTTACATACCACAAAATTCATTTAATTTCAACCATGTGAAACAATTTTGCTTAACTTCTATACCTTCCACATAGATTCAGCACATCAGAATTGTATGGCCTGTATGTTGTGAGATACAAAAGGCTACCAATTTAACTTTTAAATTTATTCAGATCAAAATGTAACCCATGTTTGTATCATCCTGTGTTTCTAAACTGGGGAAAATTTTCTATTATTGGATGGTTTATTTTGAATTTCAGAAATTAGAGAAAGGTTTAATGAGTTTAAGCATCCAAAAATGAAGTTTTAAGATGTGGGTTATTTTTTAGAGGAATTACTATGGGTTCAAGTGATAATTGAAGGAAAAATGGGTGTTCTAAGATGTTGGAAAGAGTTTCTACAGGCTATTCACTTCGTGAATCCCATTCACAATGTGAATGGGTTTCACGGGGTGTAATCCGTGGATAGGGTGTAAAATATCAGGGGGATTAACCTAAGGAATTTACGATGTATATCGGGTTTATAACATGAATTTGGTTCACATCATGAACCCTATTCATGTCATGTATCATGTGGGGAGCCTTTTTAAAAAGGACAGAAGGGGCTCAACCCCTTATTTTTCATCACATGTAGAAGGGTTCTCAAAAGGTCCTGCTACTCCTCCTCACCCTATCATAGGGTCCCTTGGATATCCTCCATCTAGTTTCCTATTTATGTGCCATTTGTAACTTTATAATTATCTCAGTAAGTGCTTCACTCATCTTACTCACTTACTTCATTTATCTAACCATCTTCAGTGCTATCTTTGGGTGAGCTAATTCTACCTATTTTCCAGTCATTTTTTATTTCTTATAGAATATATTGATTTAAATAGTGTTAAAAGATGATAATGGATGAGTCTAATTCTCTTGGTAAATGGTAGGTGGTATATACTCTTTCCCTTAAATGTATCATCATTTATAACATGTTTGTTGTGCCACACACTAAACTTTCTATGCTTTTTCCCTTAAATGTAAAATTATATATGTAGATCCTAATTCAATAATAACTTAGATGGTGGTATATAATTTCCACCATTGGAGGTTTCTCACCTCAACTCAAACCACACCTAGGGCGTGTTTTTTTATTTCCATGTATGTTATGTCGGTTTAGGAAATTAAACCACCCTTCTAGGGTGTTTATTAAATGCTCATTTTTATAATGATTACTTAATCTTGATCACCATTTTAGGTGTGATACATAAACCCTCTTGTAAGGGATAATTAACATGAATTAAAGGAATTGAAATTATATGCTTATACTTATTTAATAATAAAATGACATATGATGTGCATCATTAATTTAATAAAATGGTTCATTTGAATGGGATATTTGAAGTGACAAATAGGAATAGACCTCTTTATACATACTTGATTTATGAGATGTAATGATTATGTACATTGAACTCTTTTTTATTCACACTTAAATTGTGATATGGAATTCTCATGGATATTTATTCCTTACTAAAATTTCCTTCCTTATTGTCAAAATTTAAATGATTAAATGCATATGTACACCTTGAGCAAAACTTGGGTTCATTTTTACAGAATGCATAGGATAGGATCATAGGATGTTTAAGAGTATATGTTCCATTGTAAAAACCCCAAACCGAGTAGCCCAGAGTGGGTGGTCATTTTATTATAATGGAATATATTCAAGATATCACATCTCCCAGGATTGATCAGTTTATTAGTCCTAAGAAAACTAGATACATACATGGTTCCCTTATTGAATTGGTAAATAAGAATAGAACATAAAAAAATTGTTTCCTCAACACTTATACAGTGGATTTATCTTTAGAGCCTAGGGACTGAAAAAAATGCAATCGGTGATCCCAAACACTCATTAAGGTTTACATGAATTAATAATAAGTGAAACAAAGTCAATAAGGCATAGTGGCATGGTAAATAACTGAGAAATATATTCCATCAATAAACTGATAATGAAAATGCATCCATAGATTTTGACATAGTGAAAATATAATGTAAAGTAATAACTGAATAATGAATAAAGAAAATACTTATTTATTGGACGTCATGTATCTAGAATAGGAACCATTATACCATATTTATGGTTTAAGTTTGTGGGTAAAAACCAATCTGATTCTACTTAGAAACAAACATGAATGGTTTATCACCAAATTTTTTGTCTCATGAGACATGTAGACGCATCTAGGGGGAATAAATTCAGGCCCCACATGTCATTACATGTCCAAATATTCTTCATATATATATATATATTTAGTTCATGAATTTTATTCCTTAACATAATATCCATATAGAGTAGGAAATACCAATTTATTAATATTTCAACACTCAAAGTAAACACTGTTTGTAAAAATGGTTTACAAATTAGAAAATAATAATATCCATGATACATTAAAATATTTATATTTAAGAGGAATATAATTTCAAATGAAAAATAATCTCAAATGGTTAGTAGATAACCCACATTAAAATGATTAGGTTCATGATACTATGTATGTCTCAATGAAAATGAAATTGAGATGATGTCCCTTAACTAATGTCCGAATGTGTTTTAAAATTGATCTTAATGTCCTAGATAATTAGATTAAATCCATAAATTAGTTAAATATTATCCTTTTATATATTAATTTTATTCATTATAATTTAATTAATTTCATTTATGGCCTTTTTGATAAGTTATAAGATACAATTTTATCGTTCGGGAGCGTTCGTTTCCACGTTTTCATGATTAGTATACTTTTATGCATGTATAGAATGTCATGTAAAATGAGAATAGTTGTTCATAATTGAAATTATATTATATTAGTAAAATTTAATAATATTAAATAATTATATATTTAATTCAGTTATATGGTATGAGGATGAATCATTAGATATAACATTAGGGATAATTGTTTAGATTATTTTAGCATTTTTTATCATCACAAACCAGTTTTGTTTTATTAATAAATATCACATATATAAAATGGTTCCAGAACATTGAATAAGTACTATTATATATATTATAATAATTTTTAACCATAAAATTATTTTATAACCATCTTTGAAGGTGTAATTATAAAGATAAATAACATTGTCCATGAAGGTGATAAATCTGCACCTCACAGACGATGTTTTCATTTTTAGAATAAAAGGAAGTGGATAAGATACAAGATGGTTCATTTTGTATTGACATAATAAAATTATAGTATATATAATATAATAGAGTTATCATGAATGTTTGGATAGAGTAAGTGAGGTAAGTATAATAAAATAAATGAAATTGAATGAAATGTAAAGATAAGTATTAAGGGGTTTACTTCATGAATTCTTCTCCTTGAGAACCTCATTAAGTCACTTGGGTTTTGTTATTTTATTGATAACAAAGGATCTTGGATGTGGGGAAGAGACATTAGAAGATTATTGGGTAGAAATTTGACAATCTTAATGTCATTTTATGTGTGATTAGAAGAGGTAGTGATGGGTGGTATTTATAGTGGAGGAGATGGGTGTTTTCACATTATCTTATTCCTTGGTTTATTATTTTTCATCAAAACTATGAATAGTTTGAAAATTATCACAAAATATATTAAAATAATGAAGGGTAGTGTGATATTATGGTCTTACATCATCCATACATCATCTTTGACTCAATAATTCATGTGTTTAGCTTATAATATAAATTACCAAATTTCACTATTCACAAAACAATCAAGTATTTTAGAAAAATCCCAAAAATTAAACACAAATTTTTATATATTTTTAGAATTAAAAATTGAACTACATTTTATGAAAATAAATTTATGAATAAGAGAAAATTATTTTGTACATAAAATCATTATTTATTTGGAAAATACTAATTTAAAACTTGTAACTCATTTTTTATCACATTGAAAAATTAATTATGGTTTCATAAAATTATGGTAAAAACATAATACAAAAAAATTTTAATTTATGATTGTATTTTATGAAAATAAAGTTTCCTTTAAATCATGATAGTAATTATAAAATTTCAAATAAATAGTTATGTTTTATAAAAATAACAACACTTAATTTATCATTTTCAAATTATTTATTTACGTATACTATGATATAATTTTATCATATTTAAATTTATAATATTCATAAATTTTATTTATACTTTCATAGGTGATCTTACTTTTATATTGGCCGAGTTACTATTCCCATGGTTCAGATTACTATTCCCAAGGTTATGTTACTATTTCATTGATATGCGTTGCTTAATTTCTAGAAAACCCCTCTTATATCATTAATTTTTCATTAATAATGTTTTCATTGTGCTGTCTATGTTGGTTTATATGATTTATACTACATGAAATAATTTTGTGCGCAATATAATCTATCGAATGAATTGAATTTATTTAAGAAGAAACATATTGTAAAATCATGAGGTGTTATAACCATGAATGATACCAGTTTCATTATTATGGAATACTTTGATTGGGATCATAGATTACCAAAATTATATTACTCCTTGATTGATGCTTGGGTTTCCTTTTTAGGGAACTCCTTGGATGGGCGCATACACTAGATTTCTTCCACTTATTCTGACTGACACTTAGGTTTTTTTTTTATAAAATTCCATAGACGGGTTCATAGGACAGTTTGATCTGATGACAGATACATGGGATTCCTTTTTACAGAACACCAAGGATGGAATCATAAATTAATGGTATTAGATGAGTACTTGGGAGATACTTGGGTCCCTCTTCACAGATGCATTGGACAAGCTCATAATATGTACAGATTCTATTATGCTTTTTTATTTATTAAATATGTTTAGTGTTACTTCTTTATTTTGATTTTGGACATGACTTGCCAAATACCTTTATTAGTTTCTTTATGTTATGACCCTTATTCAAAATATAAACTCTTATGATTCATTGATATTTTTGGGATTGTCATCCCTTATCCAGAACCCATGACTATGGTGTTTAGGATTGAATGCCTGAGTCATGACTCGGGTCCTGGCCGGTATTACGTAACTATATATACAACTATATATGTTCCTATGTATATAGTTCATGTACATAGATATATACCTACATACCTACACACACACACATATATATATTCATATTGTGACACTTTTTTAGAGATATGTTTTCTTAGGACGAAGATGGTATGGTTGACCAGGTGTCATTAATGAACTTGATCTCAAATGGTTTACATTTATTATTTTACTAATTTATTGCTATACTTGAACACTAATTTATTTTATATTCATGGACTAGTTTTCTTTAGATACCATTGGTGGTGTCCTACAGATTATATCCCATAGCCTCTTGAAGTCACCATTGCATAGGAGTACCTGATCAGACTTCATGTTTATAGGTCCATGATTATGGAATTTTCCTTTTATATTCATTTGTATATGGAGTCTTAGGAGTACAAGACTAATCCAGAGCTCAAGATGGTTATGTACTTATCCCTTGGAGATTTGTTTTCATCCTCATTATACATGTATTATATTGTATCGACAGTTGTATGTTTTCTACATTAGATCTTTTAGCATCATCTAGAAATGCATGCATGATTGTATATTTGGAATTGACTACATTATATGTTATTTTTATCATGTTACACTACTTTTTTCATTATTTATAATACTTATGTTTTAAATTTATTATTTTATTATCTCTCATAACACTATTCTACTTGAATCATGAGGGTATAGTCTCCCCTCCCCACCATCATTAGACCCTCACTGCTAGTCTTCAGCCTCTTTCATATGGGGAGGCATAATTGAGGCCAAGTAAAAAACCATCTTGGGGCACCATTCTACGTAGATCCTAGGTTGGAACACTACAATTGGTATCAAATTTTTTTATCTTTCCTTTGTTATACTATTTTGGGTTGGTAGACTAGAGACTAGGAATGTGTTCATGAATGGTAAATTCCATGTCTGGTAGTGACCACCCCATGGAAGGGTAAAATACCATGTGTCCATGGATTGGAATATTTTTCATGTTGTTCGTTATTATAGTAAATTATGATTTCTCCTTGGGTGATTGGTTTCCTTTCCACTATTTCAAATTTATGAGATTATGGTATTTTACTCATATCCAGATATAGAAATCATACATCATTATAGGCACATAGAGATTTACATACCATGCATATTCCATTCCATGTATGATTCATTCTTAGACTTCCTAATATAGTGATATGTGCTGTGAGTGTTATGTCATTATTCTGTGATTATTATCATGTTTACCTATAATCACAGCTTCTTATAACATGATTTGTGATATTCATTGTAGATACCCATAGCTTGATGTACATTGACCTTACATTACTTTTGCGGAATACTTAATACATAACTAAAACACACACACAAGGATCGTAATAGTTTAGTGTCTTTGGAAACTCGGAATAAAATCTTCTAATCGTGGTGAAAGATCTTCAACATATCCCATAAAGATCATCCTTTTTTTACCTAAAACCTTTATTTATATCCTGGGGAAAATAAAACATAAAAGGGTGAGCTCAAATTCTCAGTAAGGGTAAACAAAAGGAATATCAATCACATCATATTCATAAGAACATAACTTTTGGAAATCTTAACCTGCAAAAGAGATCATAATTTCATAACATGGGGTAAATCATGGCAGTGAAATGTAATCACAATAATAATAACATAAAACATGAAACTTTGTGGCATTCACACATAATCATAGAGAATCATTTCTTGTTAGTCAAGACTCATTGCCAAGACTATCTTAGTGGACAAAGTCCCTTTCTGAATCGAGTAACCCTCGTTTCAGTCCTGTTTCACTGAAACGGTATAACCTACCATTCCAGCCATGTCTATCTCACGAGATATAAAATCTTTACCCAATGCATTGGAGGGAGATATAGGTCCCACCCATCTTATAATGAATCCTTTCTTATGTGTTCCACATAATCATAAATCATACATCATCGCATAACCCATGTAATAAAAATGGGATTCTTAAACAACATGACATCATAAAACAATTCATATAAGATAAAGGAATTCATAAATTTTTTTCCATCACAACATAATCAAATCCATTTAATAATAGGGATAAAAACAGAACCCTTTTATTATCTTGGATGGAAAATAATTTTGATAAAATACTTGAACTTCATTCTTGAGGAAAATATCCTTTCTACTTCAAAAACACTTTTCCTTTCTTAACATGTCATACAATTTTAAAATAAAAGAAGTTGATTAAAAATAATGTTTAATACTTGTAAAGGAAGCTTCTTGGAAATAATTTATTTAAGAATCCATTCATTCCGTATAAGTAAAAAAAACATTCTTCGTACTTTTGTCGGAAAAGTCAAAAAGTACCTCGTACGAAAAAATGACAAAAGATTCCTTTCATATTCTTTACTAAAAACTCACCGAAGGGTAGAATTGGATTTAAACAATTGTAGGTGGATGGAAATAACATTACATATTGAGGAAACATGGATTTGGATGATAAAATACACCCCAGTAAATACCAAAGTATAAACAATCTCGGTTAAAAATGAGATTGTGATATTTTCCCTTACCTTAAGTCCGATTTGCTTCGTATGTGTCCGAACCTCCTGTATAATGATTTAAATAATGTCATTGACTTATTATAGAATCATATTCATTGTTATGATATCATATATGGTTCACTTATGACATTATATTACCCGTTCTTTTGTAAATTCCATGTTAAAGAAGCATTTTGGGTAAAATCATTTCATTTATCGTAGGTGTTTTGACTTGTTGTTCTTGAAATTATTATTACTTATATCATGATTTACTTACTTCCAGAATATAAAATATGATTTATATATCATATATATTCAGTATATATATATATAATAGATAGATAAATGAAATAAAAAACACCGTTCATGGAGACGGTAGTCCGTACGTACGCATGAACGCTGTTTTCCTTTCCTTATTGTCTTGAATGGAAGTAAGTAGTTGACATACATATATATATATATACATAAATCCAGTAGATTTATAATGTCATATATTTCATTATTATTTCTTATATATACTTTATAATCATTCTTAAATGGTTAACATGGAGAATGAATCCCATCGCGTCGTGGAGACGGTAGTCCGTACGTACGCACGAGCGATGATATCATTTCCATAAATATTGAATTGAATTGGAGTGGATTATAAAATATATAAGAATCATTATGATGTTGTAATAACTATGTATAGTAATTCTTTACACCATTATACCCATCCATGTAAGGTGGTGGTGGAAAATAGATTACACCACGGCGTGGAGACGGTATTCCGTACGTACGCACGCGCGGTGATTTCTTTTTCCGTAGGATGGATAGATGGTGAAATAGGGTTGTTTCATACTTATAATAACATATCAGTATATGAGTGATACTGATGTTATTACTTCATAATGAAACAACCTAATAAGAAGAAGTGGAAGAAGAAATAAAGATGAAAGAATTGGTAACGGTAATTACCTCTTCTTTGATGCGCCTCTTTGAGACCTCCTCTTAGGGCACTAAAATTGGTCTTTGAGGAAGACCAGAACCCCTAGGATGTTGCTAGGGAAGTGGATAAGGGATTTTGGCAGGGGTTGGCCGAGCTTTAAGGCTCAAAGATGTGTGAGGAAGAGAGGGAGGAGGTACCCTTTTATAAGGGAGGAGAGGGGCACCTTTGGAATAACTAAAAATATTATTTTATTATAAAGTCAATTTCGGTTTTAAATAGCTCCAAATTGATTTATTTAGAGTCTAAGGTGGGGATGGGTCGAAATCATCTCATCCAATAGAATTTAGACAAGTTTAGGTTCCTATTTTAACCTTATCATTTAGATTTAACTCTAAGTTAAATAATTTAACTTTTACCGTGTCTTTTGTTTTCTTTCACTATATGGTTAATAAACTTACTATAACATGCCAAAAGAACCCCAAATAGTTTTTTATTAATATATATATATCCTTATCTAAGTCATTTTTCTGAACCTTATATTTTTAGGAATAAAATAACAATTAATAATATAATATTTTATTTAAAAACTATTTTGTGTCAATTTTGACACTATTTGATATATGATTTTTGTGAAAGTCATAACAGAATTATATGTTCGAAAAAAGTTTATTAAATCAACACTAATATATCATATTAACCTCTAAAATTAGTGGAATTCATAAAAAGTCTCAAATTACATTCATTTTAGCATTTATAACATCAATTATGTTAATATTTCCTTAAAAGGGTAATTACTCCATCATCGTTGTGTCATAAATAAATTAATTTATTTAAAGTCTAAAAATTATAAATAAAATATCATTACGTAGGAAATATTTTTAGCTTTCTAATGATTATTTATAGTCGAATTTATCTTATGTATAACCCCATATTAAAAATGTTTTAGTTAATAAACATTGATTTTAACTATTTTAACTATTCATTAAATAAAATAGTATTAAATGTCATAATCTAATCCAAGTGGACCTAAATGGTCATATTATATTCATAAGGTTTTTTTTTTGTCAAATTACACTTATCCAATAGAATTAGGACATGTGTTAGGATAATAGTAATATCATATTTACCCTTAGTTACCCTATTTACTATTAACCGTGGTAAAAAAAAGTAAAAAGTTACTATTCAGAAAAAATTATTTTCATCTCATTGAACCACATTTTAGTCCTTGATATTAACCGTGTCTGTCGGATTATCTAAATTCCATTCACAGAATCAGTAAAATTAATTTTTATGCAAAATTCAGTTTTTAACCTACCACTTAGTGGTTTCACTATTCATCAAAAATTGAAAGTTTTCAGAAAAATACCAAAATTTTACCGTAGGCTAATTTCAGTATTCCGAATCCAAAAATGAAGTCCATTTTGAAAAATAAAATTTATAAAATTTCAAAAAGTGGTTATTACTATTCATAATGGCTAGTTTTAATAATATTTTAATAGCATATCGTTGTTTAGTGAAACTTGGTATTGCGTACTACACACGCTATCGAGGAAGGTCGTGATTGCGTGTAATGCAAGGCAAGTCAAGGATGCGTGTTGTGAAAGCTCCTTTTGGTGTAGCGTACAACACAAGACATTAGTGAAATAAAAAAGAATATTTTTCATAAAATCTCGGGCTGTTACATTCTACCCCCCTTAAAATGAATTTCGCCCTCGAAATTCGTCAGGGTTATAAATGGTTTACTATTCGAAAGTTTCTTTAATAGAAACCAACATCGTAAAAAGGAATACCAAAACTTGGATTTAAAAACTAAAGTATGAAATGTAATGATTACCCAAATAAACTAATCACTGGGTTTCCACATAGGTAAAAATATGGATATGGAAGATAAATCTAACCATCATGTTCTGATGGAGAGTGGTAGAGAAAATGGCTATGGAAAATCCAGTAATCACAAATCCATAAATTTGTGACGATCTAAGGTACCATCTGATTAATCAGATATAAGAGCACTAGGACGACATTTTTGGTTTTCAATATCGTTTCCCTAAAGTTGATGAAATTGGAATTAGAAGAAATATTTTTGTGATTTTGGTATAGTCTCACTATTTGTCGTTGTTTGGACAATTTCTACTTCATATCTTAAAGAAATGAAGATGAATTTGTCATTGTTAGAAAATCATGTGATAGAATGATGGGTCATTCCATCTTTTTCAAACAAAAGGTTAGCAAAAGTTATAAGTCCATCTTATGGTTAATCGTATATGGTTCCAAAAATGAACTTATACTTCATATATCATAAAATAAAACTAGTTTCTACTAACCAAGGACTTCCTGTAGGCCAGTGGTAGACGATAAAGGCCAGTCGCATTTCGGTTGTGGGTTCGATTCCCACAGCCTTGTCCGACGCGATGGGCTGTCGCCCTTCCTACAGGTTGTCCTTTTTCTAAAACTACATTACTATAACATCACATAAATAATATCAAAAAAAGTTCTATACTTAAACAATACTAACTTATGGTTAACATAATCCATTAAAATCTTTAGGCTTATCTAAAATACTTCGGTCTAAGCTCATAGTATAAAGAAAATGATTACTTGAAATGTCGTCAACCAATCATGTGAATACCATCATTTATCCCCCATATATCTTGTTGGTCACATTCCAATCATGTGAATACCTTAATGATGTATTCTCTTGAAAAAAATGAATACCCATTAAACCTTAGTGAAAACATGAATGCTGTCAAAAGTTTACTCTTTCCACATACCAAAATCCAAAAATTCTATATACTCAAACCATGATATAACCTTCTCCTTATATCATTCATGAGCTCATGAATACTATCAAACATTTAATTTTCTCCTTATCCCTTCATTATGCGCATATCATCTACATTCCAAAAATATCTGAATAACCTTTCACGGATACTGGTAACATTAATCAGACAACAGTGTAACAATCCTTACATGTCTCTTTATTCCATAGTACCATGATATTACTTATACAACATTACACATGATAAACATGTAATCATTCCACTACATTCTTAAACCATTGACCGAGCTTCAACAATTCTTTAATCTCACATATCATTTGTAGTCTCTTCATCATCATCCACATAAATACTTCCCATACGACCATACTGATTATCTTCATGAGACTTTCCCTTAGGGCATTGGTTTGCATAATGCCCGTACATTCCACATTTAAAACATTTAACCATTGTTGATGTCGTAGCAATACCATTATCCTCATCCATGTTGTTAACTGAACCTTTTCCTTTGCATTTACTTGATTTGTGTCCTTCTTTTCCACACCCAAAGCATCTTCCAGTTCCTTTGAAACATTCTCCTTGATTCCTCTTCCCACATGATTTACATAGGGGAAATCGAACTTTCTTTCCTCTATGGTCATCATGAAACTCCATCTTTCTCTTATTAGCCGAGTCAGGAAACTTACCAAATTTTACTTTATTGATCATATTATGAGATTGCTGATTCGGCATAATAATGATGTTTGGACTTCCAAATCCCATTTCATTTGGTTTCTCATGAAGAATATCATTCCATTGTCCATCATATCCTCTATTATTGGGAATCATCTTGTTTCCATCCATTTTCTAAAACCCAAAAAGAATAGTGTGAGAGGCAAAAATCATGCTAGGGAAAACAACATTATAAAGGGGGAGTATCCTCAATATCTAACTTCTTAGGTTAAATTATAAGATCGTTACCGTAGTTATAGGACTGTATCCTATACGTATACTTATCCTTAGGGACATCCCTAGACAAACCTTATAAATATCTCTAGGGATCTCACTAAAGTTCTCGCATCCTAGTTTCCAAAGGTTGACTAAACCTTTCCTCTGATACCAACTGTAGCGGTCTGGAATTACTTCCAGTGGACTATAATTGATACCTATCAGGGCACTCCATGGGCGGCTACACCCCCTGGGCGGGACACACCACCATCCCCAGTGGCAGCCATTTCCTCATGAAGCCCTTGGGCGGAGAGCCATGCTTCGTCCAACGCTCACATGTGAGAGTTCCCAAGGATTGGATACATTCCTACCTCCTTTTCCTCTGATACAAACTGTAGAGACCCGTAGCTTGACATACATTTACCTTACATTACTTTTAAGGAATACTTAATACATAACAAAAACACACACACAAGGATCGTAATAGTTTAGTGTCTTTGGAAACTCGGAATAAAATCTTCTAATCGTGGTGAAAGATCTTCAACATCTCCCATAAAGATCATCCTTTTTTTTACCTAAAATCTTTCTTTATATCCTGGGGAAAAGAAAACATAAAAGGGTGAGCTCAAATTCTCAGTAAGGGTAAACAAAAGAAATATCAATCACATCATATTCATAAGAACATAACTTTTGGAAATCTTAACCTACAAAAGAGATCATAATTTCATAACATGGGGTAAATCATGGCAGTGAAATGTAATCAAAATAATAATAACTTAAAACAGGAAACTTTGTGGCCTTCACACATAATCATATAGAATCATTTCTTGTTAGTCAAGACTCATTTCCAAGACTATCTTAGTGGACAATGTCCCTTTCTGAATCGAGTAACCCTCGTTTCAGTCCTGTTTCACTGAACCGGTATAACCTACCATTCCAGCCATGTCTATCTCATGAGATATAAAATCTTTACCCAATGCATTGGAGGGAGATATAGGTCCCACCCATCTTATAATGAATCCTTTCTTATGTGTGCCACATAATCATAAATCAGACATCATTGCATAACCCATGTAATAAAAATGGGATTCTTAAACAACATGACATCATAAAACAATTCATATAAGATAAAGGAATTCATAAAAAAATTTCCATCACAACATAATAAAATCTATGTAATAATAGGGATAAAAACAGAACCCATTTATTATCTTAGATGGAAAATAATTTTGATAAAATACTTGAACTTCATTCTTGAGGAAAATATCTTTTCTACTTCAAAAACACTTTTCCTTTCTTAACATGTCATACAATTTTAAACTAAAAGAAGTTGATTAAAAATAAACTTGAATACTTGTAAAGGAATCTTCTTGGAAATAATTTTTTTAAGAATCCATTCATTCCGTATAAGTAAAAAAAACTTTCTTCGTACTTTTGTCGGAAAAGTCAAAAAGTACCTCGTACGAAAAAACGACAAAAGATTCCTTTCATATTCTTTACTAAAAACTCATCGAAGAGTAGAATTGGATTTAAACAATTGTAGGTGGATGGAAATAACATTACATATTGAGGAAACATGGATTTGGATGATAAAATAAACCCCAGTAAATACCAAAGTATAAACAATCTCAGTTAAAAATGAGATTGTGATATTTTCCCTTACGTTAGGTCTGATTTTCTTCGTATGTGTCCGAACCTCCTGTATAATGATTTAAATAATGTAATTTACTTATTACAGAATCCTATTCATTGTTATGATATCATATATGGTTCACTTATGACATTATATTACCCGTTCTTTTGTAAATTCCATGTTAAAGAAGCGTTTTGGGTAAAATCGTTTCATTTATCGTAGGTGTTTTGACTTGTTGTTCTTGACATTATTATTACTTATATCATGATTTACTTACTTCCAGAATATAAAATATGATTTATATATCATATATATTCAGTATATATATATATATAATAGATAGATAAATGAAATGAAAAACACCGTTCATGGAGACGGTAGTCCGTACGTACGCATGAACGCTGTTTTCCTTTCCTTATTGTCTTGAATGGAAGTAAGTAGATGAAATACATATATATATATACATAAATCCAGTAGCTTTATAATGTCATATATTTCATTATTATTTCTTATATATACTTTATAATCATTCTTAAATGGTTAACATGGAGAATGAATCTCATCGCATCGTGGAGACGGTAGTCCGTACGTACGCACGAGCGATGATATCATTTCCATTAATATTGAATTGAATTGGAGTGGATTATACAATATATCAGAATCAATATTATGTTGTAATAACTATGTATAGTTATTCTTTACACCATTATACCCATCCATGTAAGGTGGTGGTGGAAAATAGATTACACCACGGCGTGGAGACGGTATTCCGTACGTACGCACGCGCGGTGATTTCTTTTTCCGTAGGATGGATAGATGGTGAAATAGGGTTGTTTCATACTTATAATAACATATCAGTATATGAGTGATACTGATGTTATTACTTCATAATGAAACAACCTAAGAAGAATAAGTGTAAGAAGAAATAAAGATGAAAGAATTTGTAACGGTAATTACCTCTTCTTTGAAGCACCTCTTTGAGACCTCCTCTTAGGGCACTAAAATTGGTCTTTGAGGAAGACCAGAACCCCTAGGATGTTGCTAGGGAAGTGGAGAAGAGATTTTGGCAGGGGTTGGCAGAGCTTGAAGGCTCAAAGTTGTGTGAGGAAGAGAGGGAGGAGGTACCCTTTTATAAGGGAGGAGAGGGGCACCTTTGGAATAACTAAAAATATTATTTTATTTTAAAGTCACGTTCGGTTTTAAATAGCTCCAAATTGATTTATTTCTAGGATAAGGTGGGGATGGGTCGAAATCCTCTCATCCAATAGAATTTAGACAAGTTTAGGTTCTTATTTTAACCTTATCATTTAGATTTAACTCTAAGTTAAATAATTAAACTTTTACCGTGTCTTTTGTTTTCCTTCACTATATGGTTAATACACTTACTATAACATGCCAAAAGAACCCCAAATAGTTTATTATTAATATATATATCCTTATCTAAGTCATTTGGCCGAAACTTAGATTTTTAGGAATAAAATAACAATTAATAATATAATATTTGATTTAAAAACTATTTTGTGTCAATTTTGACACTATTTGATATATGATTTTTGTGAAAGTCATAACAGAATTATATGTTCGAACCAAGTTTATTAAATCAACACTAATATATCATAGTAACCTAGAAAATTATTGTAATTCATAAAAAGTCTCAAATTACATTCATTTGAGCATTTATAACATTAATTATGCTAATATTTCCTTAAAAGGGTAATTACTGCATCATCGTTGTGTCAAAAATAAATTAATTTATTTAAAGTCTAAAAATTATAAATAAAATATAATTATGTAGGAAATCTTTTTATATTTCTAATGAATATTTATAATCGAATTTATCTTATGTATAACCCCATATTAAAAAAATTTTAGTTATTAAACTTTGATTTTAACTATTTTAACTATTCATTAAATAAAATAATATTAAATGTCATAATCTTATCCAAGTGGACCTAAATGGTCATATTATATTCATAAGGTTATTTTTGGTCGAATTACACTTATCCAATAGAATTAGGACATGTCTTAGGGTAATAGTAATATCATATTTACCCTTAGTTACCCTATTTACTATTAAACGTGGTAAAAAAAGTAAAAAGTTACTATTCACCAAAAATTATTTTCATCTCATTGAACCACATTTTAGTCCTTGATATTAACCGTGTCTGTCGGATTTTTGAAATTCCATTCACAGAAGCGATAAAATTAAGTTTTATGCAAAATTCAGTTTTTAACCTACCACTTAGTGGTTTCATTATTCATCAAAAATTGAATGTTTTCAGAAAAATACCAAAATTTCACCCTAGGCTAATTTCAGTATTCCGAATCCAAAAATGAAGTCCATTTTGAAAAATAAAATTTATAAAATTTCAAAAAGTGGTTATTACTATTCATAATGGCTAGTTTTAATTATGTTTTAATAGCATATTGTTGTTTAGTGAAACTTGGTATTGCGTACTACACACGCTATCGAGGAAGGTCGCGATTGCGTGTAATGCAAGGCAAGTCAAGGATGCGTGTTGTGCAATCTCCTTTTGGTGTAGCGTAAAACACAAGACATTAGTGAAATAAAAAAAAATATTTTTCATAAAATCTCGGGTTGTTACAGTCATGGTAAATGGTTAGTTTAATAAAATATTTTTAACAACCTCAGGTGTGTTTTCCCATATATTTCAATGGTGTATTATATTTACCCAATCTATTTGGATATGTTAGAAACATAGACCATTGGTTTCAAGGGATGAAACATTTATGGTTGTGATTAAATGGAAAACCAATAGAAATTTATAAGGTGTATGGACCCTTATAAATTGGGATTGGTAAACCGTAAACCAAACCATTACATAAAAAATTATTATATTCCAACATCTAAGAAAAACCTTGGTTATAGTTATATGAATATTAATGGTAGTTTATAAGGGAAAGTTCCTTTATAACATGAAAATGTTAAAACATCCGACTAGACCATGGTGATTATATACACACACAGAGAGAGAGAGAAACTAAAATATAATCCTTATCATAAATTGTTTCCTATATGAATTCTTTCTTCTCTCTTACTTGGGAATGACGAATCATATGAGTAAATTCCTAAATGCATGACTAAACCCAAGTAAGTCAGTTGGGGAATGTTGTTTATGAGATGGACTTGACTCGACCTAGGTGGGTCATTCGTGGTGATTTGAGTATATGAGATAATCCCACTAAGGGTGTAAATGAATCTTGGAATAGTTTGTGGGACCTTCATAGTTCTCCTTTACATTTATATTCCTTAATGCTAAACCCTATGGGAATATATTTATTCTACGTAGGGATGGTTATTTAATAGTCCATCATCCGCAAATATGAGTTATGTATAAATTTATGGTGGAATCTTACTAAATCAATACCATTTCATTAATAAAACCATGTTACCTAATTTTGAGCTATACTTATTATGAGGTTTTGGTTCATTATAGTTCCAATCACAACCAAAAGGCGGTTTTCCTCTATAGATTAGAACAGTAATTTTCCTTAACTAAACCCAATTGTGGGAACCTTATGGAAAAATAAAATAGATAAAAGTTATTAATATGATGAATTTCGTAATTATGATAAGATTTCGTTAAATAAATAATTCATGAAAGGTTTTTTGATATAGCATTCCTATGTTACCTTATGAGGATAAATAAACAAGGTACTAATAACTTTTTCCTTTTGAATGGTTCTTAATGTTCTTAAATTTACATGAGTTAAATGGTTTAAAAATAGCAATAATATGGTGTTTATGGATCATCCCTCAGGTAAGGTTTAATCCTTATGTTTCTTTGCTAATTGATTTTGAATGGGAACATGAGCATTTCCCATAGACATATTCTTTTTATTACTTGAACCTAATGGTTGGTAGTAGGGCCAAGTGAACCTTTTAGCATGACTCTAATTTTCGTATTCGATTCCCTATGTTAAAAATGAAAGTAACTAGACCAATTGTTGTAACAACCTCAATGAATAACACATTTCAAAATGTTCTGATGGGTTTTCTGACATTAGGTGTCATTCATGTGTCATTTTTTCTATGTCGGTCTCTCAGTTCTAAAATGACACTCAGATTGAAGGATTAGTCATGAGATGAATTGATCCTTGTTAAGGTTGTGAGAATTGTATAATTCTTAGTTTCAATAGGTTAGGCATGCCTAATTAAAGATCATAAACTTTTTAGATCATGTAATATATTCTCATTTATAAGATGTATAGTGTCATTGGGCATGGAAATTAAAGGAATATGAACATGTTATCTATATTTTATGAAATCTCAAGGTAGTATATGCCGATATATGTGGTACCCATTGAGTTCATAAAAAACAGTGCAATGAACTGTATGATATTGGTATAAATTGTTTAATCCTTGAACTTTTAGGCTTTGATCACATGTCATGTATGAGGTAGTGTGACCTGATCATTAAACGATGTATGACTCGTCCTAATGGTTGGATGATGTTGTAGAAGGACTAGGTTTCATAACAACTCCAGTCAAGTTGGTTTTTATTTTACACCTGATGTTATAATGTGTGTCTATATAACTAGATAGGAGTGTCACATGTATGTATGAAGGTGAGTCTGATCTAGTGAACATTCAAGAGGTGGGTTTTCCTATATTTTCAATTTTGTTCTTGGTAACAAAGTGTTTTCCATGTCTAGTATCGTGGTCAGTGGTCTATGGAACTTGTGTCATTTTATGAGTTCCCATTCTTAGTAATTGATGACTAGAACATTACTATGGTGGGGAGAATCATGTCCAATGGGTTTTAGCATATCCTTCCAAGTATATCAAACACAAAAGTACAATACCAGTTGAAAATTGGTCATCCCTACTTTTGAATTCCCATGCCGATGGTGAGTTTTGAAATGTGTTGGTGCTCACATGGTTGCACAATGATGAAATGGTTGTCTATGTATGAAACCATTAAAAACATTGTTGGACAAGAATGGAATCTAGTGGCTATTCTTGATTAATAACGATATTTTTAAGTGGTAAAGGCATTGTGGTTGGGTGGTGATGATGCATCATTTGGTGAATCCAATTTTCATCCAAGAGAATTGACAAAATATGGTTCGTATGTTCCCCATGTGCATAGTTGGATGTGTTTGGTTGGGAACTATACCAATCACTTCATCAACATAAGTGACTCAGGTATTATCTGTAATTCCTGATATACTATTAGTGTACTCTTGTATTAGTGATGATCATGTCCCATATCCTGATATCATTCATGATACATAGAGAGAGAATCAATTTTACATCGAGCTTAATTAAAATTCCATTTCTGTTTTGATAATATACCTTTGTGGAAGTTGTTCTGTAAAAGATTTTTTGTTCATAGATGCCTTGTAAGTCCTTAGTGATACTTGGGTTCCCATGTAAGAATGCCTTGGATGTACTTACTCACACCAGTTGGTTCTTTGACTTGACTATCATTGGGCTTAGTTAGTGTTCTTGATGTGCGGAAATTTTGGATCTATATCAACATCTCACTAACAAATGAAAAAGTATGGACTAACTTGTATCAGGTACTTGGAGTCTTGTATATTATTCCAATGATACACTATACTTTTACTCAGAATCAGATGATTTTAATTATAGTGTGCCAATTCATGGATGCTGGACTTGGTATACACCCATGTTTGTGTTGTGTCATGAAAACATAAGTGAATGTATGGGAAGTATATATCATCAAAATCTGATTATGAGACTCGATGAGTGTAATTAATTTAATCTATAATTTCCATGGGAAAAAAATAAATCAGTTTTCAATGTTGATGCATTAGCTATAAAAGCTGAGTGTTCTCATGATAGTGGGCCAGTACTAGAATGACATAATTTCCTTTTTTTCTTCTGAATAAAGTCAATGAGGAACTATATCAAGAATGTTTTTAAGATGAGACAAGTGTAGTGATAGGTCGGTTGGGGATTATTGTAAAATCTGGAACAACTAGGTAAATTTTTGGTTGATTGGGATTCAACCGTACGATCAACCAAAAATCATGTTAGGAGCGTCGTTAGAACATTAAAGGGAGTTTTCATTGGGAAATACTGATGGTATTAGTACCATGAATCATAATTATCTATTAAATGTTGGAACCTATGGTGGGAGAACCATGGTATGGATAGTGAAATAGATGATGATGTGGTCTTGTCTTTGGTTAGAAAATATTGGGTAAGAATCATCTTGATGTTCAGTTTTGAATATGATCATTGTCTTGGGTTTTAATAGCTTATGTACTTTGTTATAAAAAGTGATTCTTGTTGGTGGATTTAGCATTAAAGAGAAATACAATCATCGAGGTTAAATTTTCATGAACAAGATTTTTTTTATTTTTTTTATTTTCTTCCCTAAGGATTATTAAGGATGAGAAGTTATTTGGTGCAGAGGTTGAAATGTCCCAAATTTTTAAATCGTGTAAATTTTTTCAATTTTTTTTGGGTCATTTTGAATTTAAAGATTAAGATTAGGGATATAATGGTTCAAAAGTTGATAAATTAATTTTTTGGGTGTGGGCTATGTTTTCATGGATTTCCAGATGGCATGAGTGAACACTAAAGGAAGAACATGAATGCTAGGATTCTGGAAATAGCAACTACATGCCATTCATGTCATGAATCACATTCATGATGTGAATGGGTTTCACAAGGTTCAGTAAGTGGATACATAACATGAAATCTTATAAGTATTACCCCTAGGAAATCTTGACATGTTTTTACTTCACATCATGAATTTGATCCACATCATGAAACTATTTCATGTCACCAATCATGTGGGCATCCTTTTAAAAAAGGGAAAAATGGGGATCAATCCCATATTTTTCTTCATACATAGGAGGGTTCCTAGAAGGTCTCAAAATGCATCTTCCACATCTCTTTTGGTCTTTTGGATCTCCTCCATCTTGTTTCTAATTCATGTTTCATCTATCACATTGGAATCCTCTCGGTATGTGCTGCACTCCTCTTTATGCCTCCCTTTATTTATATCACCATCTTCGATGTTATCTTCATGCAATCTAATAAAACCTATTTTTAGGGTGTTTACTAATTCATCATATATCTCTCGATTTTAATTGATCTATAGGTCTATAATAGATGAGTGGAACTCCCTTGGTATAAGGTAGGTGTTTTATATAATTTCTGTTAAATGTCTCATCATTTATTACATGCGTCATTATGCCACACACCATACTTTCCATTTATTTCAGCTTGAATGTATGAGGAACCTAATTCATTAATTACTTGTTTGTTGTGTATCTAATTCTCTATGTTGTGGGTTTATGACATAAACTAAATCCACCCCTTAGGTGTGTTGTTTTTATGTTCATGTCTTCTATGCATGTTTAGGCAACGAAACCACCCTTCTAGGTTGTTTATTAAATTATCATATTTATAATGATTACTAAATCATGATCACCTTTCTAGGTGTGACGAATGAACCCTCTTTTAAAATATAATTAACTTGAATTAAAGGAATTTAAATGATAAGTTCACCACTATTTAATAATAAAACCACTTATGAGTTGTGTTGTCTTCTTTAATAAAAAGAGGCATTTGAATTGGATATTTTAATTGATAAATAGGCATGGTCCATTTTATATATACTTTAATTATGAGATATAATGATTAAGTACATGGCCCTATTTTTTCTTCACACTTGAATTTCTATATGGAATTCTCATGGATATGAAATGTTTATTAACATGGTATTCCTTACTGTTAAAATTTAAATGATTAAATGAATATTTAATCCTTGAGAAATACATGAGTTAATTTTTAAAGAATTACAAGGAGAGACTCATAGGAAATTTAAGAGTATATGTACGATGACTGATATCAGTTTCCTTGTTATGAAATATCATGTATGTGCTCTTAGGTTACTAGGATTGTGTTACACCTTGAGCGATACTTGGGTTTCCTTTTTTACATAACACCTTAGATATGCTCATAAAAAAGATGTCTTCCACATTCTCTAGTGATACTTGGGTTTCCCTTTTTATACCACGTATGGGATCATAGGGTAGTTGGATGTGGCAAGTGATCCTTTGGTTTCCCCTTTGTGGAAGGATAAGGGAATGCTCATAAATTAATGTTATTACGTGACTCCATGGGTGATACTTGGGACCCTCTTTACAGAATCCTTGGAGAGGATCACAAGATATTGATATTCTACTATGCATGTTTATTTATTACATATGTCTAGTTAAATTTCATAATTTGGATGTGAGAAATAACGTAAAAATACCTTGATTGGATTCTTGGGCCTATGTTACTTATTCAAAATATGAACCCTTAATATTAATTGAGATTTGTAGGTATGACATCCCATATCCAGAACCCATGACTATGGTGTTTATGCAAGGACTCTTGAGTTATTCCCCAGGTCGTGGCTAGTATTACATAACAATGTATATAGATAAATATGTTTGTAAATACATAGTTCATGTACATATATACATACATAAATACTTATATATATACATATGGTGACACTTGTTCAGATATATTTTGTCTTAAGCTCAATCGGGTATGGTCGGCCTAATATCCTTTATAAACATGAGCTTAACTGGTTTACACTTATTCATTCACTAATTTATTGAACAAATACTATATTTTATAATCAAGAACTATTTTTCTTTAGATACTCTTGGTGGTGGACTACTGAGTATATCACACACCCATTTTTATACACCATTTCTTGAGTTCCCAAATAGACTTAATGTTTTTAGGTCCAAGTTTACATATTATGCTTTCATTGTTCATGTATACATGGGGTCCTAAGAGAACAAGACAGAGCTGGAGATTAGTATTCTACTAGAGTTATCCCTTGGTGATTTTTCTATTTAATTATACATGTATTTTATTGTATCTCCTTAGGTATGTATGTTTATTTAGATCATGTATCCTCATCTGGGAAAGCATGCAATATTATATATTTACCTTCGGCCACTTTATCAGTTATTATTACTATCTTCTACTGCTCGTTACTTTCTTTATACTGATTTGGTTATTGGTTGATTGTTTTATTATCTCTTATACTGATGTGCTACTCTGATCATGAGAATATTGTCTCCCCACCACACTATCATTGAACCCTAGTGGTTATTCGGTATCCTCTAGAGTAAGGGGAGGCATGCTTGAGGCCCAGTGGAAATCTAGTTTGGGCACCATTCTATGTGGCTCCCGGGAAGGGACACTATAAGGTCCATCATTTACCAACATTCTTCCAACTTATATAGGTGTAGAATCCTCTTTTGAATATTCAATTTCAAACTTTATCAATATTTTATTGGCATAATTTTATTGTGAAACAAAGAAATAATAATATTTTTCTCAATTTGTATTCCAAAAAAAATAGTTTAGTTCTCCCAACATTAACAAATAAAATTCTTTTTCATCTTTATATTGAATTCCCAAGACAAAAATAAATTATTAATGAAAAATAATAATCCCATACACATATACAATAACCATTAGTGTTTCAAACGATCCCTTATTCAAGTAAAAGTTTCTATCACGAAAGCATTTGACAAACCACATTTTTCACAAATAATCATCAAGTTTAGAATACCCGAACCATTGTGACATTTTCAATCCATACAATGATTTCTTTAATCTAAAAACCTTGAATCCATCATTTTTAAGAATTAATCCTTTTAATTTCTTAAGAAATGATTCTTCTTGAAGGTGACCATTTTTGAACATTCACTTTACATCCATTTCATATACTTTTTAACGATTATGAGCTACCAAAAGAAACAAAATTTTTATTTTCTCTATTATAAAAACCAGATCAAAAGTATATTAAAAGTGTAAGACTTGTATTTGAGAATATCCTTTGTAAAAACATTTGGGCTTTTTCAATGTTACTTATCCTTTCTCATTCATTTTGTCTCGAAAATACCATTTTATACTAGTGTAATTTTTAGTTTTTGTTCTAGGAACAAGTTCCCATGTAGAGTTATTCTCAATTTTATTGAGTTATTAATTCATATATTTGATAGATTCATCAACTTGAATAGCATCGTCCACCATTTTAGGTTCAGCTAATGATACCAATATTTCTTTTTAATTTTTTAAAAATAAGCTTATGGGTTAGTGAGAACTGCAGAAAGCACACATTTTAGAGAAGGGAATTTAATGAAAAAAATAATCCTCATACGTACCTTAAGAAAAATTATACTCTCTCCCAGAATCAAGATCTGAATCCTCATTAATGAGATTATATTAGTGGCTGATAGAGAAAGTGCGCATCTTGCATAGCATGTTTTCCACCTCCTATTAGCCGAAGACCTTTGAGAAAACACCAATGTTGTACAACTATCTTTATTTAACTCACATTTTGTCTCCCTTTTTGGTTTATTATCACTCCCATGTATTCAAAACTGATTATGGGTGACCACATAGGCATCAAAGTCAGTCTGACCCCCACCCCCCCCCCCCTCGTGCCACCGATCATATCAACCCCATACGTAGAGAGGGTTGTAGTTCCTATGGATACTACTTGATCAAAAGTAGCAGTGGCGCTCCATTTGGTCCCATAAAATGTTGAGTAACAATTCAAAAATGAGAAATCCATTCTCCCTATAGGGTCAGCCACCACACCATGCACAATGTTGACATGGGAAGGTCCATCACCCCTGAAACCACAACTGTAGAGCCCTAACCCTTCCTATCACCACCAGGAACCACCAGTAAAAAATGAGGGTCATGATTAGTAGAACCGAGTAGACCAAAAGAAAGCAAGGAGGGCTTGTCAGGGCACAACATGGTCGAAACCTATAGGATGCCCGAAGGTAAGTGATTAATATTCAGTGAAGATCTTTGATTCATACTGACAATAGAAGGAGGGAATCTTATAGTATCATTAGGGACTATGGGATTAGAGATGTCATTAGGCTAATCCACTGATACTTTGAGACCTCTCCTCCCACATCTAGAGAATAATGAAATCCAGTATCCTTGTTGAATTCAAAGAAAACTATAAATAAATGTTCCCTCACAATTAATTCGTTGCCAAAATCCCATCACACCTAGCACCTAGAGACGAAGATATTGCGAGAGAGGCTCTAAGAGGTCTATCTTGATGAAGAGGTGAGAATAATTTATTTTCTTCAAGGAAAGAGTATGATAATAAATTTAGAGAAAAAACCTACCCTATCTTCAATATCTTTGATGAATTATGGATTTTTAATGTGGAGTGGAAGATGTTGAAGTCAAATCCAAACCACCACATACTTGTAATCCTAACCATGATCGAAATAGATAGTCCAATGGAAAATAAGGAAGGGTATATTATCACATAGGCATGCCTCCAATGACTAAGAACTAGAGAAACCATCATTATAATAAGGTAGATTCTCAGTTTTCGGCAATCCATAGCCCCAAACCCCACCTAGGAATGAAAACCCCATGTCGAGTTGATGATTCCATAAAACAACTTCAGAGAATGCCAATCTATGCTGAATCTTGCCACCTAAGTCTGGGAATGGAAGGTCAAAGCATCCTGAAACTCATTTTCATAAAGACAGGTTAAACATATGATACAATAGATGTTTGGTTCTCAAATATTAACTTCTTAATGGTTTGAAATTTTGTATTCTTATTCACAATTATATTATCATTTTCTGCATTTTTCATTATCCTCTAAAACTAACTTATGTCCCCAACATCTCCTTCATAACCATCACTAAAATATTATTAATTACTATCAACTATTTATAATATAATTTCAAAAAATTTATTAATTATTATTTTAGAAATATGATCACAGTTTTATATGGGATACTAAAAATATTCTTGAATATACTAACTTATTTTTCCTAGATTATCATCATTTATCACATCTGAACACTCAACAATCTTATTAAATCTCTTATTTCATAATCCATATCAATTATTTTGAGATAAATAGACCAAAAAAACTTAATCATTATCTCTTTTTTCAAACATTCCCAACCTTCTTCATTTAGTTTTAATATAGAAAACACTCCCAAATACCTTGAAATATTTCACTATAATATTTTTTTGATACCACATATCATAGGTTGTATCATGTGTCTAATGTCTCAAAAAATATATATATTTAATATGCACCATAGTACATTTTTTTGTTTCTATAAGTACATTGAAACATTATTCTGAACCAACATTATTCTTCTCATTTACACAATAGTATTATTATTCATCTTTACAACACCAATCTATTGTGGTGTATAAGGTGTGCTATACAAATGTTCAAATCCATGTTTTTGAAGAAAAGTATAAAATTCATCACCCATGTATTCTTTCCCATTATCAGATCTTAGTTTTTTGATATATATGACATGATCCTTTTCAACCTATCTTTAGTAAATTTTGAATATCCTAACTGCCTTGGACATGAGATTAATGAAGATATCATTGGTAATCTGATTGAATTAATAATTTAAATTAATGAAATAATGATCACCTCGGGTATAATTTTTACTTATGGGCCCAAAAAGATCCATGTGGACAAATTCAAATGGTTTTGTGGAAGTAACATCCATCTTCTTGTGAGTTTTATGAGTTATCTTTCCATTATGATATGTTCCTTAGATTCAATATTGATATAATTTCTACATAGGTAAATCTCTTAACAAATCATATTTCAAAATATTTCTTAGGACTATTGAGTAAATTTTCCTAAGTCTAATATTCCATAACATATTTTTATCTTCCATGATCATGTAACATGTATTGGAAGGATCACTAATCAAGATTAAATTTCGATTTTTTATACTACCTTGAGAGTCAATTTTTCCAACACTTGTGATTTTAATGATTCATGTAATTTTATGGACATTTAAATCATTTCCATCATCAAAATGTTAAATAACACTCGATAAGTTTTTTAACCCTTATATATAAATAGTATCATCTGATTTCATACTATCATTCTCAATTTTAGTTATGCCAATACATTTGATTTTTAAAGAAGATTCATTAAGAAATATTACCAAACCACCTAAATGTTTCTCAATGTTATTCATAATTTTAGAATCACTTTTCTTGTGGGTGTGATACCCACTATAAATTATCCATGCCTTTTTATCCTTTCTTGCTTTTAATGAATATTTTGTCAAGCATGATTTTTTTTATTGTGTACTAAAACCTCTTTCCCTTTATCTTTGTGAAGGAATTGAATTGGAAATATTTTCATTTATTTTTATGCTCTATATCTCTTTTGATGAAAATTTCCAAATATATCTTCAATAAAATCAAATCTATTTTGTGCTGTAAACTTGTAAGTCATTTCCATCTTGGCCTTCTTTCTTTTAAAAACCATTTTGTTCTTATTGAAACTACTCCCCTTGGATACTTTCCTTCTCTCTAGTAAATATATGTTATGAAAACACATAAAATATTTTTAAATTAACATGGAACAGTAGAATTAAGGTTCCTAAAATATAAATTTTCGTGAAAAAATAGTATTGTATCTAGAAGTATTATATACAGTATTTGACATCTGATGAACTATTTGGGCTTGAATTAATCTCTAATTTGTAATAGAAATTTCATTAACTCTTATTAATTCCTTAGGTACTATTGTAGGAAATTTATCTCTATTTTTATTCATCTATATTTGACAAAAATTATTATCAAAACATTAATTGTTAGTTTCAATAGTTTTGGAAACATATTTTAAAGATGTGGGCTTTAATAGAATTTTTATAGCATCATTATAGGATTATATCATTACTTTAAATGATATTTTTAAGTCCTTGATATTTTTCTTATATTTCTTAGCTTAAAGAAATATTTATTATGTCATTGATAACTATTAATAATTTAATGGTAGTTTTTATTTAATATCTTTTATCATATTCTTATATTTTGTATCTTTCAACCTCAGTTTTTTATTTTCTTTTACAAGAGTTTTCACTCTTTTTGATTACTAAACATTTTCATCGACCAGTTCCATGTTCTCTTTAACCAACTAATTCTACTCTTTGTTGAGAATATTTTTTAACAATACATTCATTATGTTTATATTTAAAAATTTCTTCATAATATATTGGTTTTGAATCATCTTCATAATCTCTAAAAGAATCAATGGTTTTTGAACATAATCCATAATGTTTTTGAAATTTTCTTCTTTTTATTCATAAAAATTATTTCATAGGATAAGATCAGTTTCCTCTTATTTTCTCATAAAATTTATTCTTTTGGATCTTTGAAATATCTTATTTATTTGGAATTCCATTGAATATTATATACAATATTTACTTAACCTTTTTTCCTTGAGTCTTTTCATCATTTTTATATTTGTAATTTTCTCATTTTTATTTGAAAAATTAATTCCATAGTGTCCAAGACCGTTACATTTGTAACATCTACCAAAAAATATACCTTTGTTATTTCTTTTTCACTTTCTATATATTATATATTTGAGTGAAATTATTCATTAATATTCTTATTTATTCATATAATCTCTAGGGTTTCCTATGTATTTATAATTATAAATTTTAATATTCCTTATGGATTAAAAATCAATCTTGTCTTTCACTTTATTTTTGAATTTCATAATATTTAAAATTTTATATGTGATGATAAAATTATGTAACTTATTAAGAGAAAGATCATATATATCTTCAATAGATGAAATTTTATGTTGATATCTATTTATAAAATTTCTCATTAAATTATTCATAATCATGGATTCATCAATTTTCTCACTAAAAACTTGAATATTACTCATAGTTTCATTTACCCAAGTAAATAAGTCTTCAATGCATTCATCCTCTACAATTTTCATGTCACAACTGAAAAAATGACCTATACCCACGGTTTTTGGAATTGTGGTAAACCGAGGAGTCGGTATAGCTCCACAGCCTATACCAGCAGCTTTCCAGTCTGTGGGTATAGGTTTTTTCCACCGTTCAATATCCATATTACCACTTTTTAAAACTGTGGGTGTAGGTTATTTAAAAAATCTGGGTGTGGGTTTTGATCTTGCGACCTCCTCCTCTAACACCCAGTGCCTAACCACTCCAGCTAATTAACTTATATATATATATATATAGTTAAATGTATCATTCTAAATTTTGGGTATAGAAGGGAAAATGTTGGAATAGTTTTTACCAAGGAATTTTTTTTGGTTCCCAAAAAAAAATTCCCGTTCCATAACGTGAGAAATATATACCCATGGGTTGTAAAACCATGGGTATAGGTCCTCAAAAAACAAACCTATACTGACGGTTTTACAAAAAACATGGGTATATGTATCAAAAATCAAACATATACAGATGGTTTTTCCTAAATCGTAGTATAGGTCATCATAAACAACCTATGCCAATGATTCTCCTAGAACTGTGAGTATAAGGTGGACTATACCCACTGTTTTCCAAAACCATGGCTATATGATCCCATATGATACTTATACCCACGTTTTGGAGAAAACCATGGGTATAGGGTAGCCTATTCCAATGGGTTTTCCCAAAACTGTTGTTATAAGACAATTTTCTAGTAGCGTGTCTTTAAATTTTAATATTTTGATCTATATATGTTCCTCTTTGACTTTCACATTTCCTTCACAACTACTCTCGAACTTTTTCTAGTTTTCATTTACAGTTTGTAGTCCCAATAATTAAGTGAATACAGTATCTTATAATGAAATGAGAATAGAATTTTTTTACTTTCCATCCACTTAATATTCCTCTTGTTCAAAAATTTAATTTGATAATAATTAACAAAGGGTGGCTATCTCACTATAGTTTCATCACAAACATCTAATCATAGAGATAAAAGATATGGAAATATTAATTTCTTACAACTATAATAGTTTTTCCCATTGAATATTGGTACACCCATACCATTTAATAAATTAATATTATCCATGATAAAAAGGTAATTCCTTCGATCCTACAGGGGGATCCTTGCTCTGATACTAATTAAAGTGCATGGTAGGGTCAGTTTACTCCACAGAAGCGGGTGGAAGTTGAATCAAAAGTGGGAATTTTTTACAATTTATTTTCAATAGAAATAATCTTCTATGACTTGTTATATAATTATACACTCCAAAAAACCCATCCTCATATGATTATGAATAAAATAAAGGAGAAAGGAAAAAATAATTTTTATAAGGTTTGGAAGTAGTGTGGAATCCTTACTCTTTCTTTTGTTGGGTACCCCTAACCAAAGATTATATTACCTATAAATCCAGGTGAGTTCCATTCACACACATTCATGTGACATCACACCACACATGATAAGAGTCACACTAAACATCATAGATTCATGTTATAGTGAAAAATATGATTACAATAAAATGAATTTCTATAAATAAACTAGGTCTATTCAACATAAAATAATAAATATTCACTTCTAAAAGCATTCAAAATATGAAAAAATGAATTAACTACAATGAAGAGTTGAATTTTGTAGAACAAATATTCTCAGAATAAAATCCAAATTCCAAAAAACCCACAAATGCATTATATTTTTATCATCGAATATCCAACCTTGGATTTAGACCACTCTTCTTCTTCATTTTCTTGCACAGCAGGGAAACTAATTAATCTATGTCTCGCTATTGTACCACATGTGTCAACAAAATCTTTTAAAATAAAGAAAAAAATGTTTTTATAACTACCTCACAATATCTTTAATTGATGTAAAAAATCATAAATTCATCGTGGTCTGCTTTTTTTCCTTTTTCATATCAAAATTAAATCTCAATTTTATTCTCTTAATGAACCATTTTATACTCCTTAAAAAATTTCTAGAATCATGGATTAAAAACTAAAATTCCTAATTGCGGAAGTACTCAAAACTTTTCAAGAATAATTATAATTAATTCTCTTAAAAATATTAAAATTTTTAAATACTATTTAATATCAATAATTTATGTATCCAAAAATAAAAAACATCCATATGATTCCCCAAATCGGCAATGTCTCTCAATCAGCTACGTGAATCAATTTGGCTACATTGCATAATCTGCTATGTGAACCTATTTGGTTTCATCAAACAATCAGAAACATGAATCAATTTTCCTTTGTAACTCTTTAGTTAAATCACTAAAAATAACTACATATATCATTTGGATATGTGGATCATTTTTCTACACAACATCATTAAACAATGTGAATTCATGAAATTACAGTATTCACTAAAACTCAAATAGAACCACTTCATTCGACCGACTGTCCTTATAAAAAACACATACATGGATTGTGAAACAATATTACATGATTTGTAATTTTATACACACCAGATCAAGAACATTAACAAATCATGATCAACTTATCAAGAGTTATTAATAAATACAACAACCCTAACTGACCAAGAACCATGGGATTTTCAAGCATTCTCAAACTAGTCCACAAATCCACGAGTTTAAACATTTTATTTGTTTCATATTAAAAATTTTGGAAAATTCATAGACAAAACACTAAATTTTGAATACCATATCATGAATCAATTTCCATATTTTGAAATAAGTTATTTGTGAAGATTACGTACCATTTTTACATATTTTTTATAATCATCTCACTTCATGAGTGAACCAAATAATGCATGAATTAACCATAAATTTTTTTTGTTTATATAAAAACCATAGAGATTTAAGGAAATTATATTAAACATTATTGTGGAAATTATTTTTGTTTTAAAACCCCTTTTTACATAATAAAATTTTACTATATCCTAACATTTTATCTAAACATTTTATGAAATTTATATCCATGAATGACTTAGTTAGGTGGCCAAATTTCAAAATTGTATCCCTATTCAACCCACTCTTGATGTAAATTGTATGATTATAGTGACACACTTGTATGGGGTATGGAACTATAGTTTGATTTTATATATCATTTGGGGATTAGTTTGCTATATAATGTTTGAATAAAATGTTTTGTGATGTTTTGTTTATTAAAGCTATTTGTGAGCAAAATTTTTAAAGTATATATTTTTTTCAAGGAGCTGCTATGTGAGAATTTTGGTAAAATGTAATAAAATAATGTTAAGGAATATATATGGGACATTTATAATTCAAAATTTTTAATTTAAAGTTAAAATACTATTTTATGTTATAATTAATCCATATCTACCTCAAAATTACAATTTTGTGAAAATTTTATGAATAAAAGAAGAAGAATAAATCTATTGAAAGTAGTTGAGTAAATAATTTTGTATTTCTAAATTGTTAAAATTGTGAACTATCCATCAAAAATTTCATTATTTTGGATGCTGGATCATTTTATATAAGAGTAAGGAGGATTCCGTTCTTAACTGTAGAACTATAATCATGTATTTTTCTTTAAAAAGAGTCAAACCACATAATCTCACCTCAGAATTTTTAACATCTGAAACCTTAAAACCATAAACCATTGGATAGCCCAAAAATTACCTTATGATTAATATAAGTCATTGAATAATTTTTTGGGTATTTAAAAGCTCATAAATATTATGGTGACCCTTTTATGTGTTCAAATGTAGAAAACATTTTTGAATTTCATACTTTTGTGACGAGTGAAATATTCTAGTGAGGTAGGTGTTTGCATACCTGAGAGGATGTAAGAAGTGAGAATGTATTGAATATATATAATGGAAAATATTGAATGAATGAAATTAATGAGTCATGAAATATTTAGGTTATTTGGTGTTGAATTTGGTTTCTATCATAGGATTATTTTTTGAAATTTACTTTGGTAATATTTTTTTATCCTTACTTGCCCAAGAGTCGAAGTCTTATGTTGGGGTAATTATTAGAGTTTTTATTTCATTAAATTTTTTCAAGGATTTAATCTCCACCATTTTTCATTTTGAGGGAAACTAAAACATTTCTATATTTTATGAACATATTTTTATTTATTGTAAAAATATCTCAATTAATTATTTTAAGTTTTTTAATCATTTCTGGAGAAAATTATAGTTTTCATTATTTAATTTTTGTCTTTCTTAATTTTTGAGAAAAGGTTAATTTTAAAATTAAATGGGTATAATTTTGGCTAAGTTTGGGGATACATGAAATATTTTTTAAGAATATAGAGCACATGTTATTGATCAATATAATTGAAAATACGGCTAAATTTTCACAACTTATGTATCACATAGATTTTTCAACATCTTACGCTCGAAAAAAATGAAATTATAGCAAACAAAACATATAATGTATCATATAAGCTATTTATATTCTTTATTATCACTTAGAATTATAATTTTGGAATATTTAATCATCGTATTTATGAATTAAACATCTTACACCTAATCATTTCCCCAAAAAAATAAAATTGGAACATGCCACATATCAGTTGGATCAAAAGAAAAAAACAATTTTAAAGTGAATTTCTTTTGTATAATGTAAACCTGATACTTTTAAAAGTGAGCAATATTATTTATCACATATAATTGTAATCATCTTACATATGGGTGTTTGTTTAAAGGGAGTCACAAAAATCATTGCACTGTGAAATTCGAAACGAGATGCTCACATGAAATTTTATCATTTGCAACTTTAAAAAAATCAAGTTTTGTTCCATGAAACTTATTATAAAACTAAAATGGGGAAATAAAACTGGATAATGAAAATCATCATGCCAAAAGGTATCAGGTCATAATTTTTTGAAAATTTTTATAATTCAAGTTCCACTAACATTCTAGAAGTACCCACACTGTGCCACATTTAGTTAGGTCTTAAAGTAATTTCTAATGATATTTTATCCATTTCAATATTTGGACACATGATATAATTTAAAGGGAAAATTGAGAGGCTATGTGTTATGTGAATATTTTAATATTATTATAATATAGTTTCCCATGTAAATACCCCATGATAGGTTTTAATATTATTGTGCATTGAATACCTATTTCCGTAACTGCCACCTAGAGAATGATTAAAGATAGTTGTTACCTGTGTGTATTGTTTCCCATGAGTGATTTTAAGATAACCACCATTTTAAATTTATTTTTACATCTACACTGATATATATATATATATATATCCTTGACTGTAATGAAAAGAAGGAGAGTGATTTCTTTTAAAGGAGAGGAGGATGCACTGTATAAGGGTAACAATAAGTTAGAAGGAATAGAGTTTGTGACTGGTCAATCCATGTATGGATAAACCACCTTATATTTTATTGATAATTGGATACTTTCACACGCCCTCTTTTAATTCTTAAACTTCATTATTTTTGTCATATTTGAATTATTATTAGAATAAGTGTTCTTTAATGTAAATTGGTTGTTTAATTCTATAATACTCTTTCTTATAATTATATTTTGATTTATTTCCCAATATAAAGGGTAAAAAATGACATCATTTCCTAAATTTTTAATACCCTATGATTTTAAAATAATACTTTGATTGCATAGAAGACACAAAACATCGAGCTTTAAGGATCATGAAATATTATTATTTTAGCATGATCATCATAACCTAACCATAAAATTAGTGGGTATGAAAACAATTAAAATAATTATTATAAATACATGAAAAGGTCCTATTAAATAAAAATATATTGATTAATTATTATGAAATAACACTAATTTTTTTAAAATTCTTTTTGAACTTCAAAAATTATTTTCTTCAAAATTGAATTTTATTTATTTTAATGTAAACATATCATAATTAATTTGTTCCACCTATAAAAATGTTATTTTATAATAAGGACATATTTTTTTAAATTATAGTATTAAAATTATCTTAGGATGAAATTTTGAGAATTTTCTTAAAATACTAATTTTTCAGTGAATTGTAAAAATATCAATTTTATCAAAAAAATATCTTTCTTTTGAAGTATTTAAAATGTGCCATTTTGTTTTGAATTGATTTTAAAATATACTTAATTCTTTTTTATTTAAAATAATACAATTAATTTCATTATAATTGGAATTATTATTAATTTGAGAATAAATAATTTTTTATTATTACAAATATATATTTTTGGAAATCCATTTTCACATGTGTTCTATAAGTTTTTTTAAAAAATAATTTCACATAATTATATGAATTAAATTTAATAAAATATATTACACATTTGGAATCATTATGTAATTTTTTTGGAAATATTTCAACTTCACTTTCAGTAGTAATTAATAGTAACCATGATAAAATTTATCACCACAGAAAAGGGGTAGATTTGGTTAAATGGGGATAAAAATTATGTAAAAAGGGATTTAAAATCATCCTAATACATGATTCTAATCTTTTTAATGATTTTATTTTGACCACACCTTCATATATTCTAAAATATGTAATTGTTGTGCCATTTTATTTAATAAATACCTTTATATTTTTTTAAGTAAAGAATAATTCCAAAATGTGACTTTATTTATTTCTAAATATCGAACATTTTATCAAAAGAATAAAAACAATTCATGAATGGTTATAAATGTTTTTTTAATATGAATAATATCGTTCATGTTGGTAATTTTTTTTCAATTTTCGATGAAGAAATAATTACCTTAAATTCCTACACAACACCGACACCATGCTTCTGTAAGTAATATAAAATCCAAGTAAATGATTTTAAAAACTTAAAAAGTATTATATTTTGGGAGAGTTATTGTGTTTAGTTATTTTATTATAAATATAATTTATTAGTGATGTTTTAATGTTTATATTATAACTAAATTACTATCCTAATATATTTAATGTCAACTTTGTGAATAGTCCCGAAAATGGCCTTAATGGCATCTTCTATTAAATAATTTTTTATTAAATGATTTAAAATTCATAAAAATGTTATTATTTTAAAATTAATTTGATATGGACAATCATATAAAAATATTTACACTTATGGGTCACTTTTCCTTTTATAGTAACTTTCTTGACCCCTAATTGTTAAAAACTTTTGATATCATGGTAATCATCAAAAGGGTTAATAGAGGGTTAAAACTAAGAGATAAGGGTTAAAATCAAAACAAAACTTGCCTAAAGTTTATTGGATGAGTTTATTTCAACTTATCTTAACCATAAACTCAAATTTTATTATTTTTATTCCACTTTAACTTGAAAATTAATTTTTATTAATATAATACATTAAGTAATTCCTTGTGTTCCACTATCCTCTCTTATAAAAGTAATCTCATACTCTATTCCTCACACTTCTTGTGGAATTTATATTGACAAATATGTGACCAAATAACTCTCTCAAATTCCTACCCAATTTATAATGGTCCTTTTCTCACAACAATTCTTGTCAATATGTCTTAACGAGTAAGTGAAAGTAATTTATTAAAAGAGGAGGTAATCATCTTAATCTATCATTTTCATTTTACTTCTTCATATACATATTTAAATTATATCCTAACCATTCAAATATAATAAAATAAGTATCTCTCATATAATTATATGTTACTATGTTAATGGAATGACCTTATTAATAAGATTGATACTTTTTTAATAATATTTGTTTCTTAAAATTGTGTGTTATTTTATTTTACACAATAAAACCAAGTATCTTTTATAATGAAGTATTATTTATAGAGTATAAAGGGAAAGGTGACCATAAGGATCTGACTGTTATATGACTATTGGTTGAATATGACCATTTAGTAGTATGAATTTTTAAAAGTATACCATTGGTTGCTAATTTTATTCTTATAATTAGAGTTTATAAGTAGTAATGATAAAGTATAATAGATAAATAAAATAGATATTGGTGGCCATAACCAGTAGAGTCATTTCCTTTGAAGCACATTTGTCTGAACATGGGAGGGATGCGTAGCCACTAGGGTTTATCCTTGACCAAGGCCAACATGAGATTAAACTAGTGAAGATTGAATGAAATCACCAATGAGAGAAGTTAATGTTTGTGGAGATTATCACTTGGTCGAGGTTAGCTGAGGAAACCCATGAAAACATGACAATCGCACACCTCAACATTTGGGATATGTACGTTTAATAAGGGGTTATATGTTCAAACATTTGTTAAATAATGTTTAAATTTTACTGTATTCTATCAATTCCTCTAAAGAATAGTTTTTCTTAATAAAATATATGTTTAATTGACATGAATTTGATAATTTTATTTTTGGATACCAATAATACATAATTTTATTTTTCTAGATAATATATTCAATTGTTATAATAAACCATGGTATTCAGAATAGTATTTGTTTTAATTAAATATTCTTCTAAAAATCATTTATTTAAATAATAAATGATGAAATAATTTTATAATGGCTGAGGAATGTTTTATAAGTGTCAAAATTTTGATTGTGCCTTAAAAACACTATTTTTAGATAAATAATAGATTTTTTTAAAAGTTAAATTTATTATATTTATAAATATTTTCATATAAAATAAAATTAATTTTTTAAATCATCACTTCAAAATTATATTAGGGTAAATTTATGAGTATTTTCTAAATTGCATTATTTTTTCATGAATAGAAAAAAAATTTAGTTTTATGGGTTTGGTATATTTTATGACGTCATACTTATTTAATAATAACATAATAATTCATTAAACACAATCCATGACTTGAAATATTTTATTTTATTAATATTAAGTGTTTTACCATATTTTATTCAATTTTTTATACAATAATTTAAATTCTAAAGTCTAAAAAAAATTGGGTTTTAAAAGAATTACATTGTAGAAACATCACTTTTACATGACAAAAGAAGTAATAAAATATAATTTTTGGTTATTATGGATAAAAATAACATAAAATGTGACCCAAATCTTCAAAACCATGAAACAAATCATGGGCAATCCAATGGTTTTTCATTTTCCATAACCCAGTTTTTCAAGATATATATTTGGGAAATATTAATCAAATCTTCCACTTATCTTATAAATACCCACCCATTTATCCATTTAAATTAAATAAAAATCCATCCTCTATAATGTTCTGGTGATTTTGACTCCCAATTAGTCCCCCAAGGTTTCCTCAGTCTCATGTGGTTACATCATCATGTTTTAGGAACACCTATTCAAGGTAAGGGAAATCCTCACTTCTCTATTCCATTCATGTTTCTTTTTTATGTGGTATGTCCTCCAATTTCCAAACTATGTTATTATGTCCACTTTCTTTTATCCCATTTCAATAAGAAGATTCATTTATGAATAAGATAACCTTGTCCCTTCACATTTTACCATTCTCTAAAACCATGTTTTATACCTATCATGATGTCAAGTTTTTTCTCAAATGTTCATCTTTTACATGATCGATTTCTTTTTCCATTTTATTTGAATACCCAAACCTCTTTTATTTTCTATTGGTATTCCACTAGATTTAGAAATGGATTTTTTATTCTTTTATTTACATATATGAAACTCACATGTCCTTTCATGGGTTTAAAATGACGTAATGATCATGTCTTTAGTCTCTTCTATATGCGAATATTGTTTTTATAAAAACCAATTATTTATTCTCCATGGGTTATTTATGAAATGATTTTTTATTATCTACATTGATCATATAAAATTAAGGCATATGAAGGGTGTTCTTTAATATGGTTCTAATTGTTGGTTAAATAATTTAATCTCTATAGATGACATGTTATATGATACCTTGGTAAATAACCTTGGTAATTTATCTTTACAAGAAATTTGTGACAAACCTTAGTGATATGATTATAAATTAATCCTTTAAATGTTGTAACCATATTTATATGTTTTTATTCATGTTATTATTATTATTTAACAACTTTTTATCATGGATTTTCATTTCTCCTTCGGTTTTTATTAATATGTCTCAAGATCACATGTTATACATCTCTCTTTCTTATTTCTCTTACTATGATTCTTCCTCAACCATTTCCTTTAATGTATGCCCCTAGTTTGTGAGATTTAGAAAATATAACATAGGATGAACCAATTAATATGTCTATTAAGTGGATTTATAATAATTTTTTATGTCTTCGTGTATTATTTTTCTTATTTGAAAGAAACTAAACATGAAGAAATCCTCGGTTTTTTTATCATGTAATGGTAAGTTTGTAAGAAAATGTGGGATTCCATAGTTGGTATCGAAGGGTGGTTTAGTTATTTGTATCAATTAGGACTTGAAAACATTTTTAAGAACCCTATATGCTAATATAAATAAAAGAAAACATCATGGTATTTTGGTGAGTATTAAGTAAGTGGTTTCCAAGAAAAGAAATCACTATCTTAATATGAACAAGTTGATGTGGCCCTGTAATAGATGTCTCTAGGGGAAACACTCGAAAACACCTTTTTGATCGAGACATGATCGAGAACTAGTGCATGACAATGTGCCTTTACTCACTCCTATTTTGACACTGTAGAGGGATATGCTTGGTTAATCACAAGATTTTTATGAACCATTATAAAGGATACATAGAAGAAGTAATTGGTATTAAAAGATATTAATAATATATTTAAGAATTATGTTTTAAGAAATAAAATCCATTTAGATTTATAAGATTAATAAAATTAACATATTTCTCAGAAATGTTTTATTATTTTAGAAAAATGATGGGAAATAAGAGGAACCGTGTAAACGATGAGTGAAACAGATGATGCAATGATAATGGTCTGATGGATGTTGAAATAGAAAACTTAATGAGGATAATGATTCAACAAACTCGAGTTATGAAGAATAACTTGAATCACATAAAGAGACCATATTCACCTAAAAGTGAAAAAAATGTTCATTTATTCCTTTATTCATCAACTACCACCTTATTTTAGTGGATCTACCGATCGATTTATTGGTGAATAATGGATAATCTCTATAGAAAAGATCTTTTCTATACTCCATTGCTTTGAGAAAGAGAATGTAACATTGAAAATGTACCTCTTAGAAGGAGAATTTTATCAATGTTGGAAACTGATTAAAAACCCAAATCCAAGAAGGGATATCGATGCTATGGAGTGTAAATAGTTCGGTGGAATCTATTTTAGTAAATATTTTCCCCATTCAATGTGAACAAAAATGGAGAAGGAATTCATAAAAAATTAATCATTGGGAATCCATGAAATTAACATTTTAAGACTTTCCCGACACACCTCTTGATTAATTATGGATCCTAAGGGAATAGTTGATAAACGTTTAGTGGACTAAGACCCCTTCTAGGGACGAATATAGCCAATAGAGACTATATTAGATATGAGGAGATTGTTTAGTAAGCTATGAAGGTTAAAATGGAGTTTTGATAGATGTAGTTATATAATAATTCAATTTAAAAGAAGTGGGATATGTATCCAAACACATTGAGGAACATTTATTACGAAATAGGAGTAACGAATGTGAATCTTCCCACATGAAACAAATGTGAAAAATAATCATCTGGGGAACTACTTACATGGTAGTGTAAAGTACTAGAAGTGCGGGAGATATGGCCATATATCTCAAAATTATCATTGTAAGGTTAAGCCTCAACTTCTAAACACTAATAGAAAATGGAAGATAGTGTTGTTCCATCCATAAGTTCAATACTCTATGTTTGGACAGCTTATGAACTTTTCAAATCAATGTCCAAATCAAAAGATAATGTAGGGGAACCACCATAAACCTCATAATAGGACAAGGGAGAAATGTTGGGAATTTTATATCATGACGGATAAAGTGGAAGATCGTAATGATGTGGTGGTAGGTACACTGATTATGCTATCATATACAGAAAGTACGTTGTTTGATTCTGGTTCTATTTGATCATTTATTTTATCCCATTTTCCAAAGAACATAGAATCAATCACTAAACTACTAGAGGTATAATTATTCATCAATATTTATAGAGTAATTATCCTATCATTCCTATAATATAGAAATTTCAGTATTAACCTTTTTGAGTAAAATCTTATAGAAAATCTAGTAGTCATTACCATGGTGAAATTTGGAATTATACTAGGTATGGACTAGATCTCAAAGTATAGTTCTAAGATCAACTACTGAAATAAATAAATTTTAGTAGTCTTGAATGGAAAAAATATAATCATTTTCAACGTAGTTATATCATGACCAAAGCTCTGTCTTGAAGAACCTCCCAAACCCTTCTTTATTGTGATGATTAGTGAAGAGGGAGAAGTAAATGAAAGTATAAATATAAGTAATGTTCCTATAATTTTGGAATACATTGATGCATTTCCTAAAGATTTACTTGGACCTTCCCCAGAAAGAGAAGTAGAGTTATCATTTGAACTCATACCTGGATCCAAGATGATATAAAAAACCTTTATATAATGTAAAATATAGAGTTATTAGAATTAAAGAAACAACTTACAGATCTATTAGAGAAGGTATTTATCCGACCAAGTTTGTTTCCATGGGGAGAACCTATTCTCTTTATAAATAAGAGGGTTTCATCAATACAATTTTGCATTGATTATAGAGAACATAAATGGATAATAGTAAAGAAAAAGTATCATCGCCCAAGTATTGATGATTAATTAGACTATATTCATGGGCTCAATTATTTTCAAAGATTGACCTCTGATATAGGTATCGTTAATTAAGGGTGAAGAAAGAAGATATTACAAAGACTAACTTCCATAAAAAATACAGGCATTATGAGTTTGTTGTTAGGACCTTTCTATTTATTAATTATCTTGATATATTTATGGATTTTATTAATATAGTCTTACAGGAATATCTTGATAATGTTTTTTTAGTTTTTTTATGACATTCTAATACACTCCAAAATTTTTGAGGAGCATGAGGATCATAAAAGGGTTATCTTGGGGACTTTGAGGAAGGTGTATGTATTTAGAAAATTTAGAGACTCTAAATTCTGATAACAAAAAGTTGCATTATTGGGGTATATTATGTTCAATAAAAGAATCTCAATTGACTCTATGAAGGAAAAGGCTATAAAGGAGTGGTCTCATCCCACGAAAATAACTAAGATTCATAGTTTACCTGCTTTATCAGGATATTATAGAAGGTTTGTAAAAACCTTATCATGACTTTATAATCCACTGACCAAGTTAACTCGGAAAGGGGTATGTTCATCTAGAAAAAATATTGTGAAGAAATTTACTAGGAACTGAAGAAGATATTGTTTTTTTACCTATGTTAACTCTTCCCTCTTTTAGAGAAGGATTTTTTTTATAGTGATGCACCTATAAAGGTTATTGGGTGTGCCCTCATGAAAAAGGAAAAGTTTATTTCTTATACATCTCAAAAGTTAATCCTCTTGATTAGAATAATCTTATGCATGACCTGGAGAAAGATATACTTAATTTTGATCTGAAAATACATAGGAACCATCTTTATAAAGATAAATATTATATATTCACAAACCACCAAAGTTTAAATTATATTTTATCACGAAAGGAATTGAACATGTGATAACATATATGGCTATAACTTTATAAAGACTATTACTGCTCAATTCATTATCACCAGGGAGTTGAAAACACAATCACTGATGCATTAAGTAGGAAAGAACATGTTGTACTTGAAATGATGATGATTTGAGGAGATCCATAGATCACATACATAGAAAAGTTGGCAATTGGAATCGTAAGTGAAGGGACATAATCAACCCTATCCCAGATGATTTCTCAACCATCATTTCTAAATATTATCATGAAATATCAAAAAGAATTTTCTTTTGTAATAAAAGAAGATAGAGTCTATGAAGAATGAGAAGTTTCCTAAGCTCAATATTGATCAAGAAGATGTACTGATATTTCATAAAATGTTATGTGTCCCATGTATTTCAGAGATAAATAAGGATCAGATGGAAGAATCTCATAGCTCTACATTATCTATATATCATGGATGTACTAAAATTTATAGGGTACTTTATGATAATTATTTATGGGATAATATGAAAAGGGAGATTTCCAAATACACTACAAGGTTCTTAGTATGTTATAAAGTGATGGAATATTGAACACGTCCTAAAAGGGTATTGAAAACACTATGCATACCAGCATGGAAGTGGGACAATATCACTATAAACTTCATCACTAGTATCACAAGAACATATCAAGGAAACAATTCGATATGGGTTATTGTGTATTGTCACCCCAAGACTACCCATTTCATCACTAGTCAGGAAGATTTCTCTATCAAACAAATTGTGAAGATTTATGTAAAGGAAGTTGTGAGGTTTCAGGTAGTGCCACTTTATATCGTTTCTAGTTGTGATACAATGTCAACATATAATTTTTTGAGAATTTATCAACATGTTCTAAATACTAACTTGAATTTTTTGCACAGATTATCACCCCCAAACTAAGAGTCAATCTCAAAGAACTATTTATACACTTGAAGAAATTTTGCGAACATGATCAGGGGAATTTAAGGGTGGATGGGATCAACACATTCCGTTGGTAGAGTTCTCATACAATAATAAATTTCACCCCATCATTCATATGGAACCATATGATGATCTATAAGGAAAGAGATGTAGAACTCCAACATATTGGGATGATGTTGGTGAGAGAAAATTTCTTGGGACCGATCTTATTCAAGAGATAAAAGAAAAGGATCATGTCATCAAACAACTTATAAAGGAAGCTTAGAGTTGACTGAAGAGTTAAGCTAACAATTTTCAAAGGGAAATGGATTTCTATATTAGAGATAGTGTTTTCTGTCAAATATCACCATGGAATAAATTAATGATATTTGGAAAGAAATATAAGCTTATCCCTCGGTACATTATCCCATATGAAATCCTTGATCGCATAGGAATAGTGGAATATCAGCTAGAACATCCACAAAATATATATCATTTTCATGATTTATTCCATGTATCTCTCTTGATTAAGTACATACCTAATCCCTCAGACATACTAAATCCAGAGATAGTGCAAATCGAACATGACCTCTCATATGAGGAGAATCTAGTGGAGATCATGGACCATAGAAACACGGTTTTACTCAAAAAAACTACCCTACTCATAAAAGTTTTGTGGAGGAACCATAAATATGAATGAGCAATGTGGGAACCATAGGATATAATAGATATAAGTACCCTTACCTTTTGTCAAAAAATATGATGATTTGAAATTTCAGGGATGTAATTTCTTAAGGGGGAAGAATCTAATAACCCATACTTTTTAAATAATTTTTTTTTCCTGAAAATGTGTGTAATTTTATTTTACACAAAAAAACCATGTCTCTTTAATAATAAAGTAGTATTTATAGAGCATAAAGGGAAATGTGACCAACAGAATATGACTGTTATATAGTCATTGGTCAAATATGACAATGGATTAATACGACTATTGGAAAATATACCCTTGGTTTAAAATTATACTGTTATAATTAGTTTTTTATAATTAGTAATGAAAAAAGGATAATTCATATAGAAAATATAATTTATGGCCTAAACTCGTACTGTCAAACCATTTGAATCCCATTTATCAAAACATTGGAGGGAGGTATCATCATTCGGGTTTGACCATAGACCAATCCTATGTTGAGCTTCAACAAGTGAAGATTGAATGAAATTGCCTATGGGATAATTTAAACTTAGAGTATATTACCACTCGGTCGATATTAGCTAAGGCACCCCACAAAACAACCACATCACACACTATACCCTTAGAGAATATGCAGGTGTAATAAGGTGTTATGTGTCCAGAACTTAGTTACTTAATTTTACAATTAATTTGTATATTTAAAATTTTAATTCCATAAATTCCTCTTAAGAATAGTTTTTATTCATAAAATATATTTTTAATTGATAAAATTTTGATAATTTATTTTTGGGTGCAAATAAAACTTAATAGTATATTTCTAGAAAATATATACAATTTTAATAATAAACCAAGGTATTCTAAATATATTTTTTAATTAAATAGTGTTTTAAAAGAATTTTATTTGAATAATAAATGATGAAATAATTTTATAATGTTATAGGAAATTTTTATAAGTGTCATAGATTTGATTGTGCCTTAAAAACTACTATTTTTAAATAAATAACTATATTTATAATTTATAGTTAAATTTATCATATTTATAGAATTTTAGTAATAAAAAATCATTTTCTGAAACCAGCAAGTCAAAATTAGGTCAGGTTGAATTTATGAAAATTTTCTAAAATAATTTATTTTATCATGAATAGATAAAAAAATAGGTTTTAGGGTTTCAGTATATTTTATGCCATCATACTTTGGACATATTGATTTCATTATTAATTAAACACAATCCATGACCTAAAATATGTTATTTTTTTAATATTAAGTGTAACACCCCAAGATTTCATAGTATGTTATTTCTTCAACGTAATTCAATAACTTCCACTACATGCAACACCGAGTTCAAGCGCATCACGACATACCAAAATAGCCGTTCAATAGTGGTTATGAATAATATTAACTAAATTTTTAATTTTATATAATCTTTATAATTTTAGAACCCATATTATGAATTTATTAGACAAAATATGAGAAGAAATTCATTTTTTTTTGAAAAAAGAAGAATTTTTTAAAAAATACATGTTTACTGCATTTTAATGGAGAACCACTTTAAAATCAAATATTTGAAACTTTTATATATTCAATTTGAAAAAAATAAACTTATTCTTTCGAATCAGGACATAAAAATTTATCTTTGATGAATTTTTTATGTTTTTCTAATAACGTTCATATTTGGGTGAATAGTGAAAAATACTAAATTTTAACTAAAAACAACTTTTTTAATCAAAATAATTTATAGAGTTAAATTATAAATTTTATTGGCATTTATGTATAATTAGATTATATTTTTACCATTTAATTAAAAATTGTTCATTTGGATTAATTTAACTTTGAAATTGCATATAAAAAAGTGTTAATCTTTTGATAGTTATTATTTCTTAAAAACACACTTTTCTTGTTTTAACAATGGGAATTAATTTTAAATTAATTAATGAAACTTCTATATTCTGAAATTTGGTAAAATATACATCATTTTTGGATTCGTAATATCAAAATTACCTTAGAGTGAATTTATTGTATTTTTCTGAAAACATTCAATTTTTGATGAATAGTGAAAAATACTGAGTTATTGGTTAAAACTGAATTTTTATTTAAATAAATATTTATTTTATTTAAATTTATTTTAGGTAAAAATAGATACATATTACCTATATAATTTCAATTTAATTCATTGGATTCATTTTATATTAATTTTAGATATACAAAATTTTATTGAACTTTTTCCGTCTTTTACCCACCTCTTAGGAGCTTTTACAAATTTACATAAAACATAATTTCACCACTTCAATGAATGGAATTTGAAAAATCCAAGAGACATGGTTGATATCAATAAGAAAAATGTGCTTCAATAGGATGAAAATAATTGTTGGTGAATAGTAATTTTTTACTTTTATTTACCATGGATAAACTAAATAGGGAAATTAAGGGTAAAAAAGATATTATTATTACCCTAACACATGAACTAATTCTATTGGATAAGTGTAATTCGAAAAAAAACAACCTTAGTAATAAAATATTGTCATTTAGGTCCACTTGGATTAGATTAGGACATTTATTATTATTTTATTTAATGAAAAGTTGAAAAAGTTAAAATCAATGTTTATTAACTAAACCATTTTTAATATAAGTTTATACATAAGATAAATTCAACTATAAATATTAATTATAAATATAAAAATATTTAATACATCATGGTATTTTATTTATAATTTTTAGACATTAAATAATTAAATTTATTTATGACACAATGATGATGTCGTAATTACCTTATTAATGATAGGATCAAATAAATGGTATTATAAATATTAATATAAATATAATTTCAATGTTTTTATGACATAAACGAATTTTATAGGTGAATATGACAATTTAGGGATGATCCAATGTATCTTTATTCGAAGTAATCATGTTATGATGACTTTCAAAAAAATAAAATACCAAATAGTGTCAAAATTGACATAAATTAATATTTAAAACAAATACTATATTATTGGTTGATATAATATTCTTAAAAATTTATGGTTTGGCCAAAGGGCTTAAATAATATTATATCTGTCATTAAGGAGACACTTGAGGTTATCTTGGAAGTTTTGAGTAATTTTATTAACCATATAGATTAAGAATACTAGAAGACACGGTAAAAGTTAAACTATTTAACTAAGAGTTAAATCTAAAAGATAAGCTTAAAATGGTAACTTAACCATTTCTAAAACCTATTGGTTGAGATTATTTCGACCCATAACCACCTAAGTCTCGAAATAAATTCATTTGGATCAATTATAAACTGAATATGATTGTATAATAAATTAATACTTTAATCTTTTCCTAAAGTAACCCGCACCCCTCTTATAAAAGAGAACTCCCCCTTCTCTCAAAATCACACCACCAAAGCCATTTGTCTCGGCCAACCCCAGCCCCAATATCCTCCCAACTATCCTACCTTCACACTAGAGGCCTTAACTTAGTCATAAATCCAACCTATGGAGCCCTTTTGATCAAATCAAGAGGAAGAACCTGAGGAAGAGGTAAACCTTTCATCACATCTTCCATGTTCTTTTCTTCTTCCAATTCCTATTTCTTTGTTATTACCATAACAAAATAATATCTCTAGTAACGTACACATAATGTGATGTTGTTATAAACACGGCACAACCATATTGTTTATTCTATCCATCCTATGAATGATAATGTCACCATGTGTGCGTACGTAAGGCTTTTCGTCTCCACGACACGATGAGATTCATTTCCACAATCACCATTCATCGATGATTATAAAAAAATATATACCATTAATAAGTATGTAATATATGACATAATAATGCTATTGGATATATATATATATGTACATACATATATCTTATTCACTTATTTCCATTCAATCCGATATGAAAACTGAAACAACGTTTATGAGTACGTACGGACTACAGTCTCCATAAACGGTGCTTTCCATTTCATATATATATCTATTATAAATATTTATATTCTAAATAGATATGATATATAAATCAAGTTTTATATTCTGTAAGTATTTAAATCATGATCTAAATGATACAATCAATAATAAAAAGTTAAAACACATACGATAAGGAAAGCAATTATTACCCGAAACATTAATTTCAACATAAAAATCATTATTAAATGGATAGTATAAAGTCATAAATGAATAATGTATGATATATTAAATATTAATATGGTTCTGGTATAATTTAATAACATAAAATGGTAATTATAAAGGAGTTCAAACGTACCCTCGACCAAAGGAAAGTGCAAGGTAAGGGTTATTTCCTCAATCTTATTATTATCCGATATTGTTTATCTGTAAGTATTTACTGGGACATACTTATCATTGATAGCCATATGTCATAAAAATGTTTTTAAAAAGGAATCTTCAATGGTTTAATGGGAGATTCTATTTATCTAGATGATCATTTTAAATTTTTTAAAGGTTTTTCTTTCTAAACTCTTTTAATTAATGTCTATGTTTTCAAAATGATTTTAAGGACTTATTTATATGGACATGAATGTTTTGAAATGATAATTCTTTCCAAAATGTTCAAAGTGGTATGGGACACGTTGATTCAAAAATATCTTCTAAATGAATTCCTTTATAAATTGTGAATCTTTTGAACAATTTCATTAAAAATTGAAATTTCTCTCAAAGAATTTTGCAGATCATTTTCATCTATTTCAACATCCTTTGATGAATTTTAAACTTGTTTAAAGTTGATTTATTATGATACAATCTTCCATATTGTATTGAATGAGTTTTGCTATGTTTGAATATGAATGTTCTATTTTTATACCATTCATGGTATATGGATATTGACATTTCATATTCTAGTTTTAATATGAATGTTTATATTATGTTTAAGCCTTTTCATATGAGGAATGCATTCAACATAGTAAGTGACGGGTGGAGCTTGCTATAACTCCTCGATGCATCGGTAGGTCTCATGAGACAAACTAGTGTCTTGGAATAAGGCCTTGAAGAAAAAATTTATTTGTAGTCTTAGAACGAGACCTTTACTATGTGGTTATGATAGTCTGGCATTCTGCATTCCCTCATTATGAAATAAGTTATTACATGTGATTATTCGACTAGTAGAATATCCATGTGCATGTAAATATGGTAATGTTTGATTAATTTTTACCATATTATGTTCATGTTTATGTTTAAAAAGGGTAGTTGTTTTTTTCACACATCTTTCCTTAAATGTTTATAGCTTTCGCTGAATTATTTACCCTTACTGAGCATCTGAGCTCACCCATTTCTTATGTTTTATTTTCTCAGGATTTCCAAGAAGTGTATTTTGATTGTCATAAACGGTTAAGCTAAAGGGAACAATGGAGTTATTAAAGGATTATTTATGTTGTGTCATATGTTAGAATGTGAAATGTAAAGTTCATGTATGTACTCTATTTTCCAAGACTGCTAAACTAATCAGTCCTTTGAGACTTGATTCCTTGTAATCATGCAAATGTATTAAAATAATGCACCGACTCTAGGTAACTGGGGTTGGGGAGTTACAGTTGGAATCAGAGGTAGTTTAGTACTAACCTTGGAAAGTAGATTTGGGTAAACACTGATTAAATCACATAGTCCTAGGATAGTCTTTGAGGATTAGTATAGAATAACATCCTAGAATTTTGTTAAAGTAGAGATTTTGTGTATTTTCTGAGCAGTACATCCCTGTCTGTATACGAGTAGGTAGAGGCGGCTCTAGCACAGATTTACCAATGAGTGAAAAATCTGACAAGGAGTTTAGGGCTTGACCTGGTGCCCAGTAGAAGGAATGAGAACTCCAGTAATGCGCATGATCGAAAGATTAAGAAGGATCATACATTTCATGGTATTAAGCCAACATTTAGAAGGGAAATAGTCTCCCACGTATTATCATCATATGAAGAAATAATATCATGTCTTAATAAGATAAGAAACGAATTATTTGAGTCCTATGAATTTTAAGAGAAGCAAGAGAAGCAAAGGATGGAAGAGAGAAAGATGGATAAAGGGAAGAGGGAAAGAAAGATTTTCCTATATGTGATAACTGTGGTAAGAAACACCCTGGAAATTGCCTGAAGGGAATGGGAGTTTGTTATAAGTATAGAAAAAAAGTACACCAAGTACATGACTTCAAGGGTAAGAAAAAGGTTCTAAATGTACAATGATTCATCTACACAGAGTTGGGACACTATGCGAATCAATGTTCAAATCGTCAGAGTATACCTCGAATGCTACTATTGGATAATAATCAAGTTATGATTCTACCGAAGATAAAGAGTAATGAATATATTTCTTAAGTTGTTATTAATTTATTGTATCATTTGAGTGTTGTATTAATGATGTACATGTTATAAGAATTATAGAGTATATAAGGATTGTACTGCAATACTATTTCATTAAGGACTTGAGGTTGTGTCGAACCAAGAAATGTGACTCAATAACATGTTAATGTTTTTAGAAAATATATGGTTGAGAGAAAGATAAACCAAAATATGGTCCTGATACTGTGGTAGTAATTTTGGATAAGAGATGGTTTATTTGGATAAATTATATTAGATATTCTTGAGCACTTTGGAACTAATTAAATGTTTGTTTATTCCATTTTTTGGAGTATACATCATTTTTGGATATAAGGAGTATATCCAGTATTCTATATGGAATAAGGGAGAATTAAGGAAATCAATAAGTTTTTATGGTAATTTATAGTGTTTCAATATTTTAAAATAACACATCATAATGGTATTCACATGTTATTATGTGGAAAAAAGAATCTTCATTATGTTTACCTTCCTTATAAATTTTGGACCTTGAGTTTGGAGAGAATTATTTTAAATAAGTCTAATGGTTGTAATGGGTTATGTTTTACATTGGATTCTATTTTTAAAGTAAAATAATTTTTTGAGATTTTTTGTATTTTTATAAAAGGACAACCCGAAGGTCGGGCGACAACCAGTCGCATCCGACAAGGCCACAAGACTTGAACTCGCAACCGAAGGGCGAAAGGGGTGCATCACCTACCACTGACCTACGTGATGTGGTGGATTGAATAATGTATATTTTTTATGGTCTTACAAGTTAATTATAAATTCATTATTTTTAGAACCCTATATGATTAGTATAAATAGAATATTTTTGAAATCTTTTGCAGATAAAGATAAGTTTGTGGTAGGAATTAGTTGAAGGATGAAACTATACTTGTTAAGTATATATATATATATATATTCCCTCTTATTATATGGATAAATTAATCCATAAACTTTAAGGAAGGGATCTTAAAACCAAAAATGTGTAATTCTAATACCTTATGAATTGTTGAACCGGTGGTATTTTAAATCATCATAGATTGATGGCTTTGAGGCCCTCAATTTTACACTTGTTTGTGACTAATGACCTCAATAAATCCTTATAAATATTTATGTTTTTTCTCCAATTATGTGTCTATAATTTCCACTAATGTTCTCCTTTTCGAAAACCCTAATTTGGTGGTGACCTTTTCATTTCCCTTCCCCTCTTATTAAGACTAAATATTATTAACCCAATTTCCGATGTGTGTTTTCCAAAAAGGAGTTATCTATTTTCAACCATTTATTTTCGAAAAACAATTTCAAATTTTGAGAACTCAATTTACTGAAGTTGGGGAGAATGTAACACCCCAAGATTTCATAGTATGTTATTTCTTCAAAGTAATTCAATAACTTCAACTACTCGCAGCACCGAGTTCAAGTGCATCATGACTTACCAAACTAGTCCTTCAAAAGCGTTTATGAATAGTATTAACTAAAATTTTAATTTTATATAATGCTTATAATTTTAGAATCCCTATTTTGAGTTTCTTAGACATAATATGAGAACAAATTCATTTTTTTCAGATAAAAGAAGTATTTAAAAAAATGATATTTTACCGCCTTTTAATGGTGAACCATTTTAAAATCAAATATTTGACACTTTTATATATTCAATTTGAAAAAATAAGCTTCTTCTTTAGAATCAAGACATATAAATTTAGAATCTATGAATTTTTGATGTTTTTCTGATAACTTCTATATTTGGGTGAATAGTGAAGGATAATAAATTTTAACTAAAAACAACGTTTTTAATCAAAATAATTTATAGTGTTATATTATAAATTTGAGTGGGTTTAAAGTATAATTAGATTATATTTTTACCATTTAATTAAACATTGTTCATTGGGAGTAATTTCACTTTGAAATTGCACATAAACAAGTGTCAATCTTTTGATAGTTATTATTTCGTAAAAACCCGCTTTTTTGGTTTTATCAATGGGAATTAATTTTAAATTAATTAATGAAACTTCTATTTTTTGAAATATGGTAAAACATATATCATTTTTGGATTCAGAATATCAAAATTATCTTAGGGTGAATTTATTGTATTTTTTGGAAAACATTCAATTTTTGATGAATAGTGAAAACACTGAGTTATTGGTTAAAACCGACTTGTTATTTAAATAATTATTTGTTTTATTTAAATATTTTTTGGGTAAAAATAGATACATAATACCTATATAAGTTCAATTTAATTCATTTGAGTAATTTTATATTAATTTTAGATATACAAAATTTTATTGAACTTTTTCTGTCTTTTACCCACCTCTTTTGAGCTTTTTCAAATTTGCATAAAACATAATTTTACTGCATCTGTGAATGGAATTTCATAAATTCGAGGGACACAGTTGATATCAGTACAAATAATGTTGTTCAATAAGATGAAAATAATTTGTGGGGAATAGTAACATTTTACTTTTATTTTCCACGGTTAAAAGTAAATAGGGTAATTAAGTGTAAAAATGATATTATTCTTACCTTAACACATGTCATAATTCTATTGGATAAGTGTAATTCGACAAAAATAACCTTAGAAAAAAAATATGATCAATTAGGTCCACTTGGATTTGATTAGGACATTTATTATTATTTTATTTAAAGAAGTGTTAAAAGAGTCAAAATCAATGTTTATTAACTAAAAACATTTTTAAAATAAGGTTATACATAATATAACTTTGACTATAAATATTCATTAGAAATCTAGAAATATTTCCTAAATCATGTTATTTTATTTATAATTTTTAGACATTAAATAATTAAATTTATTTATGACACAATGATGATACAGTAATTACCTTATTAATGAATGAATCAAATAAATTCTATTATAAATATTAAAATAAATATAATTTCAACATTTTTATGAAATCCAAGAATTTTCTAGGTGAATTTGACAAGTTAGGGATGGTAAAATGTATCTTTTTTGAAGTAATCAAGTTTTTATGACTTTCACAAAAACAAAATACCAAATTGTGTCAAAATTGACAAAAATTAATATTTAAAACAAATACTATATTATTGGTTGATATAATATTTCAAAAAATGTAAGTTTCGGCCAAAGGGATTAAATAATATTATAAATGTCATTAATGAGCCACTTGGGGTTCTCTTGTATGTTTAGAGTAATTTTATTAACCATATAGTGTAAGAATACAAGAAGGCACAGTTAAAGTTAAACTATTGAACTAAGAGTTAAATCTAAAAGATAAGGTTAAAATGGTAACCTAAACTTGTCTAAAAAATTTTGGTTGAAAGTATTGATACCCATAAACACCTATTACTCGAAATAATTTCCTTTGGAACCATTATAAACCTAATATTATTGTATAATAAATTAATACATTAATATTTTCCTAAAGTAACCCTCACCCCTCTTATAAAAGGGCACTTCACTTTCTCTCCAAATCACACCTCCAAAGCCATTTGGCATGGTAAAAACCTACCCAAATATCCTCCCATATATCCTACCATCATCATAGAGGAATTAATTTGGTCATAAATCCAACCTAAGGATCCCTTTTTATCAAATCAAAAGGAAGAACCCAAGCAAGAGTTAAACCTTTCATCACATCTTTCATGTTATTTTCTTCTTCCACTTCCTCTTTATTTGTTATTACCATAACAAAATAATATCTCCAGTAACTTATACATACTATGATATTATTATAAATATGGCACAACCATATTATTTCTTCTATCCATCCTAGGAATGATAATGTCACCATGTGTGCGTTCGTACGGCTTATCATCTCCACAAAGTAATGAGATTCATTTCCACATTCACCATTCATCGGTGATTATAAATATATATATATATATATATATTATAATTTATAAGTATGTAATATATGAAATAATAATGCTGTTTTAGATATATATATTTTTATATATGTACTTACATATATCTTATTCACTTAGTTTCGTTCAATACGATATGTAAACGGAAAAAACGTTTATGCGTACGTACGGACTACCGTCTCCATAAATGGGGTTTTCCATTTCATATATCTATCTATTATAAATATTTATATTCAAAATATTTATGATATATAAATAAAATTTTATATTCTTTAAGTATTCAAATCACGATCTAAATGATATGATCAAGAATAACAAGTTAAAACACGTACGATAAAGAACACGATTATTACCTGAAACGTTAATTTTATCATAAAAATAATTATTTAATGGATAATATAAAGTAATAAATGAATCATATATGATATATTAAATATTAATATGGTTCTGGTATAATTTAATAATACACAATGGTTATTATACATGAGGTTAAACATACCCTCGACCAAAGGAAAGTGCAAGGTAAGAGTTATTTCCTCAATCTCATTATTATCCGAGATTGTTTATGTGTAAGTATTTTCTAGGACATAATTATAATTGATACCCATATTTTATAAAAATATTTTTAAAAAGGAAAAATTTATGGTTTATTTGGAGATTCTATTAACTAGATAATAATTTTAAATGTTTTAAAGATTTTCCTTTCTAAGCTCTTTTAATTAATGTCCATGTTTTCAAAATGATTTTAAGGACTTATTTATATGGAAGTGATTGTTTTGAAATGATAATTATTTCACAAATATTTAAAGTGGTATGGGACACTTTGATTTAAAAATCACTTCTAAATGTATTCCTTTATAAATTTTGAAGCTTTTAAACGATTTCATGAAAATGGGTATTTCTCTCAAAGAATTTTGCTGTTCATTTTCATCTATGTCAACATCCTTTGATGAATTTTAAACTTGTTTGAAGTTGATTTATTATGATACAATCTTCCATATTTTATTGAATGAGTTATTCTATGTTTGACTATGAATGTGTTATTGTTATACCATTCATGGTTTATGGATATTGACATTTCATATTCTAGTTTTAATATGAATGTTTATGTTATGTTAAAACCTTTTCATATGAGGAATGAATTGGACTTAGTAATTGATGAGTGAAGCCCGCTATAGATCCTCGATGCATCGGTAGGTCTCATGAGACAAACTATTGTCTTGGCACAAGGCCTTGGCAAAAAAATTTATTTTTAGTCTTGGCATGAGGCCCAAACTATGTTGTTATGAGAGTGTGGCATTATGCATTCCCTCATTATGAAATAAGTTTTTACATGTGATTATTAGACTAGTAGAATATCTATGTGCATGTTTATATGGTAATGTTTGATTTATTTTGACCATATTATGTAAAAGTTTATGTTTAAAAAGGGTATTTGTTTTTATCACACATCATTCCTTAAATGTTTATAACTTACGCTAAATTATTTACCCTTACTAAGCATCTGAGCTCACCCCTTTATTATGTTTTATTTTCTTAGGATTTCTAAGAAGTGTATTATAATTTTCATACAGGGTTAAGCTAAAGGAAAAAATGGTGTTCTTAAAGGATTATTTATTTTTTGTAGTATGTTAGAATGTGAAATGTAAAGTTCATGTATGTAATCTATTTTCCAATACTGCTAAACTGATCGGTCCTTCGAGACATGATTCCTTGTAGTCATGCCAGTGTATTAAAATAGTGCACCGACTCTGGGTAACTGGGGTCAGGGAATTACATTAAGTATTTTAAAATATTTTCATCAATTTTTAGAACTATAAGTAACTTTCCAAAGTCAGGAAAGGAAAATTTTATTTTAAAAAACATAACATTGTAGAAATTTTACTTTTCCATTCCTAAAGAATTAATAAAATATGATGTTCGGTTTTAGTGGATTAAAATAAAATAAAATGTGACCCAAATGTCCAAAAAATGAGAAGAAACCATGGGAAATCCAATGGTTTTTTATTTTACAAAACCTAGTTATCCAATATCTATATTTAGAAAATATGAAACAAATACTCTGATTATCCTATAAATACCCACCCATTTCTCCCTTTCCATTAATTCCCTATTCATATTAAATGATGTTCTGGTTTTTTTCCCCCAATTAGACCCCAAGGTGTCATCAATACCCCAAGGTTCCATCTTCATGTTTTAGGAACACCTCTTTAAGGTAAGGGAAATGTTCACCTATCTTTTCCATTCAAGATTCCCTTTTTATGTGGCATATCCTCTAATTTACAAAATAAATTATTTTGTCTACTTTATTTTATCTCATTACTATAAGAATATTATTTATAAATGGTATAACCTTGTCCCCTCTAATTTTACTAATTTATAAAAAAATGTTTTATACCTATAATTTTACATAATTTTATTCTCAAATTTTCATCTTTTAAATGAGTAATTATATTTTCCTTTTATTTAAATACCCAAACATATTTTATTTTCATTGTTTATTCAACTATATTTAAAAATGTATTTTTTTTTAAATTCAGATATTTACATATATGAAACTCATATATCCTTTCATGGGTTTAAAATGACATAATGATCATGACTTTAAGAACTTTTTTATGCCATGATTTTTTATAAGAAATCCATTCATTATTCTCTAAGGGTTATTTATTAAATGATATTTTATGATCTATGTGGATAGCATGAAATTACGACTTATGAAGGGTGCACCATGATTGTGCTCCAATGCATTGGGTAATGAATTTAGTATCTAGAGATGACATGTTATTTGATACCTTGGCGAATAACCTTGGTAATTTCAATTTAAAACACCTTGGTGATAATCCTTGTTGACATGATTCTGGACGTCTCATTTAAATGTTGTAGCCACATTTTTATGTTATGATTCATGTTATTATTATGTTATGAATCATTCTAATGCCTTATTTTTATGTCTTATGCTATTATTGATATGTATCAAGATCACATGATATAAATCTATATTTCTTATTTATCTTATTTGGATTCTTTCTCAACCCTTTATTTCAATGTATGTCCCTAGGTTGTGAGATGTAGTAAATTTAACTTTGGATGAACCCATGAAGATGTATTTACAGTTGATTTAGAAGAATTTTTTATTTTTTCATGTATTATGTACCTTATTTCCATTAAAATAAACTATAAAAGGTCCTTTATTTTGTATCATGTAAAGAAAAGTTATGTAATAAAAAGGTATGACTCCATATTATTCATCTTCATATCCATAAAATGTGAAATGAAAACATTGTTCATACGTATGTACAGACTACCACCTCATGTATCGAGGTAATTCATTATCTTATTTCCTTCATTCATCAATTTTTATTTTGATTTATTTCATTTATATATAATATATTCATAAAATAATTATGATTCTATAAATATAATATATCATATATCTTCATACAATTCCAATTGTTAAAAATAAAATCATCGCATGAACATACTTGCAGACCATCATCTCCATATTGCAATGTACTTTGTTTTTTCAAAAACAACCTCTCATGGATGGTCATGAGGATGGATATAATATAGTTATATCATTATAATTATTCTATAAAGGAAATATTTAATTTACTTTCTTTATTCTACATAAAATGAAAAGTAAACAAATCACCCATGTGTATGTGTGGACTATCAGCTTACGAGTTGATGTATTTTATTTTTCATGACCAATTTTTATAAATGACTCTAAAATTGTATTTGATGTATAAAAAATATAATTATTTCATTATTATTATTCTTTAGATTATCAAAAAATAACTATTTTGACCTTGGTAAACCTACCGATATTGTTTTGGGATTATGAACTTAATGTCCACAAAACCTCCGACATGAACATAATCAATTTAATAACTAATTAAGACATGGTAATAAATGAAATAAAAGAGATTTTTATAATGGAATTAACCTGAGAAAGGTTTTTAAGAGTGTGAGTAACTAATATAATATCATTAAAAAATATTTAATGAATATACGTGACAAGTTAGATTCAATATAAGGGATATTATATCTTAAAAACTATTTTTAAAACTTTTTGATGATTTATTTATAAAATTTTTCCTCCATGTACACATTGATGGATGGATGAGTAAATATTTAAATAAATTAATTAAGAACTTTGTTTTACTCTCCTTTCACTTCCTCACAACCGTATTTCAATGGAATCTTTTTTTTGTATTTCATACTAAATTTTTGAATTTATTTACCATGTATAAAAGGAATGTTTTTTAATATATATAAAGTAAAATAATTTTCCCACACCCACAACCATTATTTTATATTTCGATTCCTTTATGTGATTTAAATATTTTCTTTATAGAAAAACCCTTCTTCCTTTTGTTCGAGGTATTTTATTTTTGGAAATTGTGTTTTAAAGGAAATAGATATATCAATATCTGAAAATGATTTACTTATGTGTTAAGAAGTATATTTTTAGGATTTTAATGATGTAAATCCAATATTTTATGTGTTTAATGTATGTTAAAGTCCTTGGGAATTTTTTATGTTGATGAGTGAGACTAATAATGCTCTCCAATTCATCATGTAATATTTATGTTATCCATAGATTTATGTTGGAATTAACTGTGCATGTTATTCCATTAGTATGGGTTCTTGTAAGGATTCTTGTAAGATTTATATAAATGTGATTTTCCAAAGATTATAAATGAATTTTATATACTTTAAAATTAATTTTCATGGAAATAATTGTTTTCATATGTTAAGCTAATGATTTATTTTTTAAAGGGATAATTATTCCCTTTAAGGGTAAAATTTATGTTTGTAAAGAAATGATTTTCATGGGTTATCATGTATTCTATGAAACCTTAATTATTATTATTTCACCTTTATGTTTTCTTTTATAGGGTTACCTAAAAGACTTTGGGTGTTAAAGGTGATTTCATGTTTACATAAATTATTATTTGTGATCAAATTTTATTCTGTTAATGCTAAACTCTCTTATATGATCTTATGGTTTTGAAATGAACTAAAAGTTTCTTTTTCTTTATTTTCATATTTAAATTATATATATTGTTGTGCTCATCCATAAAATTGAAATATTTTTCATACGGTTTAAGGATGACTTGAAACAATGATGTTGTAAAGTTGAAAATTGGGAATAATTTTCATGGAAAGAAAACATATTTCATTTTAAAAGTATTATTTTTTGAAAAAAATAGACATTCAAAGGAATTAACCACTTTGTAATGCATGAGATTTCTATGAATGGTTTATGACCTATTTATCTAAAACTATAAACTATAAATATCCTAAAAATATAAGAAATTGAGACCCATGTAATTATGGATGGATTAAGGTATGAGTAGTTATAGTTACTATCATATGAAAGGTTTAGATATCTTTAGAGGATAAAATGATTCAAATGAGGATATTTGAAGAGTTTTATATACTATAATGGGTTAATAAGTCTATTTTTTATCATAATTTTAAATTAATAAATAACCATTTGAGGTTTTATGTGATGTTAGTTTAAGATTATAAAGAGTATTTTGAGATATATTCATCGTAATACAACCTTTGGGTACAACAGTATAGAAAAAATGCATATTTGTGATGGGATATTTTCGACAGGCCCATCACCCATCACAAATAGTCCTTATAGAAGGACTATTTGTGATGGGATTAATTTCGATTTGAAAATATCCATAAATAAACAAATGTTTGTAATGGTAATGGTTTCTCATCAAAAATGCCTATGGCATGAAAGCACGTCAAATGGTGAGAACTGTTATTGGTGATAGGTATTTTCTCTTATTGTAAATACTATTAATCCTTATAGTTATTTGCAATGGGAATTTATAACTCCTCATAAATAATATGTCAAAAGAATATTATTTTCAATGGGTTCTATCCAAAATAATTTTTTCGCTGACACCTTTATTTATGGTGGATAATATTTTTGATGGACCCCATCACAAATAATACTATATGTGATAACTATATCATTTCATATAGTCTCATCAGTTATAATCTATCATATATATATATATATATTCCCCCACCAAATTTCCCCCCTCACATTCCTCTTCTTACATCTCATCTGCTCTATTCTTCCCTAATTTCTTCTTCCCCACTTAATTGATTCCTTTAAAAGTTTTAAGTTTTAATAGGAAGCAATAGTTTCATATTTTCATCTGATCAAAACATCAATTTTGAGGTAATTGTTTATATTTTTTAAGTGTTAATATTTTTTTATTTTATATTATATATTAGTATTATTAATTAGAATTAATTAGTTTTAATTTTTTGTAATCAGTTTTAATTAGTAGTAATTAGTTTTAAGTATCATTAATTTTTTAAATTAGAAGTAATTAGTTTCAATTAGTTGTAATTAATTTTAATTTGAAGTAATCAATTTTAATTATCTGCAATTAGTTGTAATTTGAAATAGCTACATATAATTGATACATAAATAGTAATAATTAATATAATTGAATAATAATTCACATATCTTATTAATAAGTAATAATAATTTATATTAATTTGTAATAATTAATAATAATTATTAATTAGTGGTAATTAACACATATTTTTTTCATTAATGGAAAGTATTAATAATATAAAAACAATTATTAAAATTTAGAGGTAATCAGTACAAATTAGAGGAAATCGGAAAAAATTAGCTGTAATTATTTGAAATTAGTGGTAATTATTCAAAATTATTAGTAATGTAATGACTTGGTATTTCATCTGAATGACATTTGAATATTTTATAAAATATTTCCGGAGCTGGGTGTCGAGTCGTCGTGGAAATCAGAGGCCCAGGGTGCCTCAGTACAATGATATTAAAAATATTAAATTTATTTTTTTGCACGTGTGTAGCTTCACTTGAAACTTAAATAACTCATGTTCAGAGATCAGATCCCTTTAATTTTACATTGTTCTAAGGTTCTAGTTCCTAATTTGAATTGTTGTTGATCTGTTCTAGGTAGATATATGAGTTTTGGGGATGAATGGGGTGAATTGGGGCATTTTTTAGGTTATTCTCGACTAGAATCATCGTCAAAATGGAATGTAGTTTATTGAAACACACCGTGTAGCTCTTCCTATTTGGGGAAGATGAACATTTTTTCACTACATACCATGTATGGATGTCAAAAACCGTGTTGTGCCCTAAACCATGTTACCAGGGTACATGGATTGGGATAGCTATGTGACAACACATAACCATATAATAACACACGACGATGATACATGGACACAGGGTTTGATACATAGACACTAGAAAACTACATGTGTAGGTGGAAATTTATGTGAACACACCATGTGGTATGGGGTAAACAATTTGTGAGGGACACGGTCGTTCTGTCTTTGTAGAAGAGGAACACGTCCAGAGTATAAGATATGAGGGACACGGTGTGAACCTCCTCTACACATAGTGTCCCCCAACATAGTTTGAAACCCATTTGGAAAATATACACAGGCAGGTGATTAGGCAGGATCACAAGTTTTGTCTGCCTCAGTGCATGCTGTGTACTGCTAGGAGATCCAATGGGGATCTTCTTTTGTCGATATCTCCTTCTCTAGGTCTCATATATAGGTTGGTGAGTAGTCTATCCTGACTAGTTTTATGCATTGGACACAATGGTGTCCTTTATTATGAATTATGAGATATGAGGTGGTGTAAATTGAATAAGACTCTTGTAAAGTGGTACTGACCCGATGTTGGAGATTGGTGTGGATTGTATATGGAGACACTAGGACCGTTACTCCCATATGGACTAGGGATTAGGTTTTCTTTACCTCTCCACTTAGGTGAATATGGGACTCCCCACATCATGGGAAGGTGTTGATTACCTTTTGGTAGTTTCCCCTGGGTGTATCACTTCCCTATTGGACTAGGGTGTGGGTTTCCTCATGATGTTCATGAGGGTATAGTAGGTACTCCATGTTGGACAAGGGAGTGGTTCCTCTATCTGTGTAGTTAGTACCCCCATATTGGAATAGGGTGCGGGTCATCCATATATGATTTATAGGTTGATTGGGTACTCCCCTACCGGTTAGGGTGTAGGTCCTCTATTATAGCAGTCGATACAGCCCTATCGTTCTAGGGTACATGTCCTCTATATGTGTTGTTCCAACAGAGTCGGTACTCCCATGTCATGTTAGGGAGTGGGTCCTCAATCCTAGGGTCGGTACTCCCCTATTGTGTTAGGGTGTGGGTCTCACATAGTGGACAAGTTGGTTGATCATCACTCTCCTATAGTTCTACGGTGCGGGTTTTCTAGCCACTTTGTGGTAATCCCCTACCGGGTTGGGGGAAAGTCCTCGATCTACTAAGTGTTTCTCCCATGTCATATCTGGTTGTGGGTCCTTCATGAGTAGTACTCCCCAATTGGATGAGGGTGTAGGTCCTTAGTTATGGAGTAGTACTCCCCCGTCTCCGAGTAGCAGCATGGAACAGGTCATCAATTGGAGTTGGCTCTCCCTTGTCTACTGGATATAGTTACAAGGAGTTGGCCCTCCCACTTGATGTGAATGCTACCTAGATAGGGGTTATTTCTCCCTCGACAGACTGAGGTGTGGGACATTCTTTATAGGAGTGACAGATGTTTCATTGGTTATTTAGGAGCAGTACTCTCTCGAATACGAGGTAGTTTCAAGGTGTGAGTCCCTCCATTATCTCTTGTTAGAGAGGATTCATGCAGTACATAGTCTAGAGAAATGCTCCATCAAATTTTTGTAGTGGTGAGGGGAGGGAATCTTCACTTGGGTTTCTATATCTTGTTTTGGGCACATGGTAACGATGATAGGACCACTATATTTGGGCACTAGATCCAAATATAGTAAGATGTTCCGGATGGAGAACATTATCTCAAACATACAATTAGGAATGGTAGATTTTTTCCTGATGGAGTGTATCATTCGTAGGGGTTCCATATGGGATGGATAATCTTGTGGAGTGTGTTATCCTAGTTTCATGTTATGATTAGAGCCTACAAAGATAATCTTGTTTCTATCTATGAGGATCCAGCTTCGTGATACATAGTGTTTAGGATGATTGTATCTGGGTGATTTCTAGGAGTCCTTGTGGTTTTATCAAATGTCAAGGCTCACACACCTTATAGACTGAGCTGAATTTTCATGTACAATAGATGATTGGTCAAGATTGATTTTCTCTCTCAATTGGTTTTCCCTCTGGCTAGGTCGAGTGGAATGTTTCCTTTTAGTTACTCCCTTTTTCTGTTGGAGTTTTTCAAGTGTTTACATAGTATTTTTATTCTATCCCTTTCATGGGTCATGCCCGCACATGTTTTGTGTCTTCTACAGACCACAGTTCTTTTGATAGAGTCCACATAGGACCCGAGATAGATGGATCATATTGAGCTAAAAAGACTAATGTGTATACCAGAACTTCGACAAGGAGATTTTTGGCAATTTTAGTTGATAGCAATCCCATCTTTATGATCATATTGGATGCTTTTATAGTCTTCTTTGGTGGTAGATGTCTTTTCTATTTAAAATTTAGTACTTCTATTGTACTCTGGTTTTAGGATATAGATGTATTCAAGCATTGGTGGCCTTTCGTTTTACATTTCATCATTTTTTGATCTTCGAGATGTGTATGTGCTTCCAAGTACTTAGGAAATTCCTCCCATGTTAGTGATATGACTTCTCAGTGCTAGTCACCATCCCCTGTCCTATTGGAGGTAGGCTTGGGGAGTTGCATCCCATGCCCCGTCGGGTCGGTTTATGAAAGACTGGCATCAGAGCTAGTTGGTTCCCCATCGGAACTATAGTGTCGTGTTCTTGTCTTGGGTTGCATAGAAATAGTGCTATGATGTTTTGAGTTTGGTTTTCAGGAAAAAATTTCTAGTGTTTTTACGGAGGCCAACATATCCATTCCCCATGACACTGAGAACCTACTTCTCGATTCAATACATTAGGATATTGGTTGTTGGAAAATAAATTTTACATTCATCATATAGGACTTAGTTTTGGTTGTTCCTATCCTTCTTGAGTTAGCTCCCCAGATATACTCTTTAAACTTGTTAGATCTTGATTCTATTTCATGATTCCTCCAAAAATACAGCCAGATAAGATTCTATGGCCTGGTCAGGATGATGATCTTCCCCATGATGATGCTTCTGTACATGGAACTGAGTCAGAGGTGTTACCTCTGAGTGGTCTGTCGGTGGTGCCAAAGCCTGTGGAGCATTAGGTTTTATCGGCATTTTAGGATGAGGACACATGAAGTCTGAGTGTGCTACATGAGTTCATGAGGATGCAACCTTTTAGGTACTTGGGTGATCCAGATCCCCAAGCAGTAGATGACTGGCTTGAAGATGTAATGTGAGTTTTCCACTTAGTAAGGAAACCTTCCAATTAGATAGTGGTCCCAACAGTGATTCATATGCAAGGTTTAGTCGGGAGATGATGTATTTTAGTGATACAGACTCATGAAGAGGCAACACTCAATTGGGAGGAATTCAAAAAACTCTTCATGGAATATTTTTACCCAGACACATTGAGATTAGTGTGTATTCAAGAGATTTTGTAGCTTCGAAAGGGTATCCTGATAGTGGATGAGTTTTCGGTGAGGTTTATAGACTTGTCCCAATACTTCGTGGATATTGTTTTTGATCTGTTCATTAGATAAGGGACCTTTTATCAGGGCTTATGTTAGAAGATCAGGGTGTTTGTGATTCTACTATGCATTCCCGCCCACACTGGAGTATTGAAGAAAGCACTAGTGGTGGAATGTTTCCCGGTAGAGGGATAGGTGGATGTGATCCATAGTAGTGTTAATGAGGCCTATGAATCTACTAAAGATGGAATAAGATAGGTGACGGTATCATGGATTAGGTGGTATACCCATGACCAGACATAGACGTGTGGGTCTATAGTGGAGGATCAACACTGAGGATCATATCGGCCACATGAGAGGTGGTGTTATGCATGCGACGATAGGGGACATCTCTCCAGAAATTCTCTGAACAGTCATGTGGATAATAGGGATCCATCTGATGAGCCGACTTGATAGATATAGCACTTGTTTATAGAAGTTTCGTGAGGTGAAGAATGATTTGTAGAAGATATAAGAGTTGTAGATTGTGGTAGACAGATTGACATGTTTCCACCACCACCACCAGGTGGTACGCGCCAAGATTAAGGAGTTAGAGGATGTGGGTTATGATAGATGCAGTCCATATAGGCCTCTGACCTCGAAACTATGAGTATTAATAGAGTTACTCCTTATATTCTTTCTAATTTCTGTAGAAGTAATTTTTAGACACTATAGTGAGTACTCTTTTCTTTATTATCATGCTCGAGGTTTAACTAGGATTTCACAGGGTGTTAGTAGGACCCCATATTGGTAGTTGTGATAGAGGTACTGATAAGACCTTGTGTTTGTGCAGTCATCCATTTATTTTTCATTAGTTCCGTCATGTGTTTGGTGTCAAATTTTTATGTAACATGCTTGAGGAGGATGTGGTGCAGTTGGACTTAGCTTTGAACTTACATTGAAGGGGGAAACTTTCCCCACTGAGATGAATTTTTGTTACACAATTTGAACTGTGTGGGACAGTTCATTCCACCAAAATTTGATAGTATTGAGGTGAGTTGGATGAGTTCCTTAGACTTTTGTGTTTTTGGAAAGGTTATCTGATGAAGTTTCTAAGTAGGTATTATCCCTTCCAGTAGAGTTTTCCTACTCAACCCCTTTAGATTGGTGGCCCTGGGAGAGGGAGATCATTATTTAGAACCATTCTATAGTGGAAATGTTAGACCCTATGATTTTTCCATAGTACGGATTGGTTACCTACCATCCATACTCAGTTGGGAATCCACTAGTGGGTGTGGTAGTGTTTCTTTTTTTGTGAGATGTGTTACAGTTGGAGGATTGTAGATGAAGGGCCAGGTAAGACCCAATGTTAACTCTTAGTAAACCCTATTTGTTCATGAATACCCTCAGGTTTTTATCATGGACCATGAATGCAAGACACTTGTGGAGACTATTTTACAGTCCATATAGCCGTGGATTAGAACTAAGGGGTCCTGCTAGAGTCTGTGTCCGGTTAAAGATGTGGTGTACCGCTAGACCCCATGACTGCAGATGGACCATGGTGTTTAGTGATTTCCCATTTTTCGAAGCTAAGGAGATGTTTTTCCATTTTTTGCAAGCCGTTGTCCTGGTATATTCTTGAAATAAAGGTGGTTTAATCATAATGGTTACTTTGCGTGTATTCTTATAAGTTGTACAGGAACCTTTGGTGAGCTCATTAACATGGGATTCTAGTGGGAAGATCATTTTATTACCTTGTTCTTAGCTTTTCAAATTTCAAGGATGAAACCCCTAATGTGGGGAGAATATAATGACTCGGGTTTTGACCCTAAGGAATTCATAATATTTTGGAAAATATTTCCGGTGCCGGGGTGCCTTGGTTCAGAGATATTAAAAAAATGAAATATATTTCTCTGTCTGCATGTAGTTTCACTTGAAAATTAAATAACTCATGTTAGGAGTCTTGGATTATATTTCTAAGACTAAGTTTGAGTCAAGAATGTCATGTTTACCCTAGTTAAAATATAAAACTATCTACACTGAGAGTTTAATATGAAGGTTATTTTATAGGTCAGTTTATGGTGGATTAATTTATTTATTTATTTAATTTACATAAACATAACCTAAATCATCCCTACCTATGTTTTGGGTGCACAAGAAAATAGAGTCATGCCTCTCTACCATATCTCCCTCTCTACTCGTTGATGGTCTACAAATGGACTTTTAGTCTCCTTAAGAAAATTAATGTTTACATATTAAATTTTGTTTGGACCGAAAGCACTCTGGAAAGGAATATTGTGACCATTCCCTAGGAAACTTGTTGAAAACCTTTATAGAAGGATGTTCTTTGCATCAAAAATCATAAAATATTTAATGACTCTTTTCAATCCATACTCACTTTGATGTTACTTCACAATAACTCTAATGCAATTGATTTTCTAAAAAAAAGATTTCTTACTAAGTTAAAGAAAGGTAATTTAAATTATATAACCTCTTCCATTTGGCCACCCATTAGACAATACTTTTCCAACATCATGAAGAATTATATATGTATGGTGAGTGCTGATTACACTATGAACTTTTAGTTGGACAATTGTAATGGTAATCCTTCCATGTTTCCTCCGAATTCCCTTATAGAGAACACCAACTACACTCTACAGGATTTTATTCATTCTCGTAGCATCAAACTTCTAGATAACAACATTCATGTTATTGATAATTATCCCTACTCCAATTATGATGATATCTATATATATGAACCTTCTCATAATGGAGTTCTTGATTCCAAAAAATTTTACAAATAAATTTTTTTAATCATTGATCTTAACTTTTTTTTGGTTGAAATACTTTGACAATTCTTGGATTAAACCCTCGTGTCTTACTCTTTTTTGGAATATTTCTCACAATAGAGTCCCCACTGAGGTTTTTATTCAATCATTTTGGATTCAACTTTTTTCTAAGTGTCGTCTTTTTAATTAACATAGAGAAGATACTAACAATATTTTTATTTCTTGTGCTACAACTTCATCCCTTTGGAACTATATTCTTGACATTTTTTATTGTAGATAGTTATTAATTGATTCAATAATCTCCCAACTAAAGCGTTGTGAGGATTTTTAAACCTATCATCAAATAATGAATCTTTTCTTAAATACTATTTCCAAGCATCTATATTTGATCTGGTATGATAAAAATGTTATTCTTCATTATAATTACTCATTTAGTATTAATGCAGGTCGGACGCAGATTCTCATTTCCATTCGGGATGCTGCCTCGATTCATAGGTCTTATTATGACAAAAATGTTAGAGACTTTGATATCCTCCATCCACTTAGTATTGATGGTCTCTACAGACAACCAAGAGGTACTTTTGAGGTGTTCTGGAAAGCCTCACTCCCAAGATAGATCAATGTAAATGTCAATGGTGCTTCTAATGAAAACCCAGGACATACAGGTTGTGGTGCTATTTTAAAAAACATTCTTGTTCATTGTCATGGATACTTCTGTGGCAGTTGTGATACCGCCTCGTCTTTGGAAGTAGAAATGATGGGGTGATCCATGTCGTGGTCTTTTCCAAGCAGAAGGGTTGGAAAATTATTTGGATTGAAAGTTATTTGACCACTATTTTCCATGCTATTTGGAATGGTGTGGTTCATCTTGCCTATGTGCTTACTACCCATTAGATGAATTGTCTGGATTTACTTCTTAAATCAGCTATATTTTCCCTCATCCATTTTGAGGAGCAAACATGGTTGTAGACGGTCTTGCTAATAATGGAGTCAACCAAGGTATAACTTGGCAGGATGACCTTCTTATTGATTTATTCCAACTTTATGATAAATATTGTAAAATGATTCTATCTTTTAGACTCATTTTATTGTTTTCTTCTCTATTCAATAATTTGTGACTTGGTCCTTTACGAAGGCACCACCTTCTTAAAAAAGATGAAGGAAACCACTGTTGAATCATCGAAGTGTGGGGTCATTGTTCCCTGGTTTTGGTGTATACCATCATCAGATCGATCTGAGAAACATTCTTCAACAAAAGCTCTGTTGTTTCTCCAAAAATAAATGAAAATTTGTGTTTTCATCCTGATATGTTTCATTTTATGTTGTTCTAATGTTATAGAGCCCTATTTAAATTATTTTTAATCTTTACTAGGTAGATCTATGAGTTTTGGGGAAGAATGGTGAGAATTAGGGCATTATGTAGGTGATTATCGATTGGATTCACCATCTACAGGGCATGTAGTTTAGTGATACAAGCTGTGTAGATCTTCCGATTTGGAGGAGAAGAAAATTTTGGACTACTCTCCGTGTATGGGTTTTACACATCGTGTAGTGCCCTAAACCATGTGACCATGGGACATGGTTGGGATAGCCATATGAAAACACAAGGTAGTGTAGTAACACACAACCAATATACACATACATGGGGTCGGTTTCCTGGGATAACTACACAGGTAGGTTGTTGTTTATCTGAACCTGCCATGTAGTATGGGATATACGGGATGTAAGGGAAACGGTCGATCAGTCTGTGTAGAAGTAGAAGATGACCAGGGTCCGAGAGATGAGGGACACAGTGTGTACCTCTTCTACATGTCGTTTACCCCTTCATTGGTGGAACCCAAGTGGAAACGATACACGGATAGGTGCTCGGGTAGGCTCACATGTTGTGTGTTCCCCAGTGCATTCCATGTACTACTAGAAGAGCCTCTGAGGATCTTCTGCCTTTCTTATATCTTTTTCTAGGACTCATATTCAGGATGATAAGTACTCTATCCTAAGAAATTTTCTATGTAGGATGTGATGGTGGCCTTCATTATGGCTTATGAGATACGCGCTGGTGTAAATTGAACAAGAATCTTATGGAGTGGTATTGAGAGGATGTTGGAGATCGGTGTGGTTCTTATAGAGAGATTCTAGTATTGTTACTCCTTTGTTGCACTAGGGTGATGGTTTTCCTTACCTCAATGATTAGGTGGATACAAGACTCCCCACTTCATGGGTATGGGTTTGTTACCTTTGGGTAGTTTTCTCTGGGGGTTTCACTACCCTATTGAACTAAGTTGCGGGTTTCCCCACAACATTCGTGAAGGTAGAGTAGGTAATCCCTTGTTGGACTAGGTACTGGGTCCTCTATCCATGGAGTCAGTACTCCCCTATTGGACCAGGGCATGGGTCCCCAATATATGACATATAGGTAGAGTGGGTACTCCTCTACTGAGTAGTCTGTGGGTCCTTTATTCTAGGATTTTGTACTCCCTTGTCGTTCCAAGGTTCACGTCCTCTATACATGTTAATCTAACAGAGTCGGTACTCCCATTCCATGTCAGGGATTGGGTCCTCATGATTGGGGTTATTACTCCCCTATAGTGGTAGGTTGTGGGTCACCCATAGTGAAAACGTTGATAGATTCAGTACTCCCATGTCGTTCCTATTTTCAAAGGAAGAGTTTTGGAAAAGGAAGAAAACCACAATCCACGTAGCAGAAATAGTTTTTGGATCACAATATATTGTATGTAGGATGGCCAACCACGAACCATGTTATGGGAAAGGTTGTGGAATGAAAAATGGTTCACGGTGAAGAATATAGGTCTATATAAGGTAATCGGTTCGTGGGATAGTATGTCATTCATGAAAACAAGGAGAAGAGGTTCATGGAAAAGACAGTTAATGTGATGGATTATTGTTGGTGAAAACAAGGGGAATAATGGTTCCCGTAATAGGATAGATACTATGAAGGGACGAGTGGCGAAATGCAGACCGTGTAGTGAAATGGTTAATCGGAGATGCACGGTACGTGGTGGAGGTGGTTCCACATTAATGATTTTCTAAATATTGGATTAACAGATTATGTAGATCTATTTTCTTTTATAAGGAGCACTAATCTCATTATTAATTAGAGAAGAGATAATTTCATTAGAGTAATTCATCATTATGGGAATTCATCTATTTTCAAAATAGGTTCGCATAGAAGAAATTTTCTGAAGGTTTTTCTTTAGTATTCAAAGGGAAGAAAGGTCTATATACCAGATCCTATACATAGAGGAAGAAGATAGGTTTAACAGGTTCTTAACGACCAGATCCTATACATAGAGGAAGAAGATAGGTTTATTGTGTCTTCACTTTTCTTGTGATTGTTTGTTTTCTACACTTTCCCATTAGATAGGTTTAATAGGTTCTTAACGACCAGGGAACAAGATCCATCAGTTTAAATTAAAAAATTTGACACCCTGATTCACTCCACCCCTCTCAGGGTGTTTTGGGGTCCTTCAGTTCTAGGGTGTGTGTCCTTTAGCCACTGAGTGGTACTCCTTTACCGGGTTAGGCTGTAGGTCCTCGATCTACGATGTGGTACACCCCTACCATATTAGGGTGTGGGATCATCATGAGTTGTACTCCCCTATTGGATCAGGGTGAGTTTCCTCCCTTATGGAGTATTACTCCCCCATCTATGTAGTATCAGTGGAGAGCGGGTCCTCCATTGGAGTTAGAGCTCCGTCGGTTGTGGGATATAGTTACGAGGAGCAGGCACTTGAATTTAATGTTAACAATACCTAAATAGGGGTTAATGCTCCCTCGACGGACTGAGGTGTGGTCCAATACATAGGGGAGTGATAGAGATTTCTCAAGATAGTTAGGAGTAGTTCTCTCTATACTGTGGGGTAGTGGAAAGGCCTGAGTCTCACCATTATCTCTTGTTATAGGGGATGAAAGCAATGTGTATTCTAGAGTAGTTCGCCCTCAACTGTGTGTAGTGGTGATGGGAGGGTATAATTACTTGGGTTTATTTAGCTTTCACTAGGCATGAGGTAACCATGATAGGACCATTGGTGTGGGGAACTAGATACAGACGTAGTAATATGTTCCTGATGGATCACATTCTCTCAAATGTACCATTAAGAATGGTAAAGTTTTTTCTGATGGAGTTCATATCTCAAATGGGTTCCATTTATGATGGATGAGCTCATGGAATGTGTTCTCCTAGTTTTGGGTTATGGTTAGAGCCTATTAAGAGAATCTTTTAGATAGTTATGAGGTTGGAACCTCATGATACTTTTTTTAGGATGAGTATATATGGGCGATTTCTTGGATTCATTGTGGTGTTGTCACATTGTAAGAACTCGGTTCTTCCTTTGAGTTAAATATCTTTCGCTTTCAGGTTTTACTTATGAATATAGGGGGAAAGAGGTAAAGTGATGGCAGAAAGCCTGTTATAAAACATGAATGAAAGTTACACTCTAGGTTTTTTCATGTACATGCCATGTAATTAGAGTTACATGCTGTATAATCCCAGTACATGGCCATGTAACGAACTGTCCATGATTTGTACGAACATGACATGTAGTCTCACGTACACACCCTGTTATTTTAATTTTTTAACTAAATTGGGAAATAGAATTGTTTTTATAAAAATATATAGAATTCAAACCTTTATTGAAGGAATAGTGTGCCCAGGAAATCCGAGGATTGGGTGGCCTCCAATTTCATCGCCCGATATCTGATTCAAAAAACATTAGATGTGTTGCATTCCCCTCGGTGAGCTATAAATTCCTTCTAAGAAATGATGTTTTTATTAATTCTTTTGACCTATTTATCAAGGGTTGATCATTTTTACTCATTTTGTAGATCTACTTCAATTTATGTCGAATTGAAGATTTACAATGGATGAGGAGAGTCATACAAACATGAGGTAGGTGTTCTTGTGTCTTTCCTTGATTATCAAGTCGATTATATATGTCGGGGTTTTGCACACCCACATTAAGGGTGTCGCTAGATTTAATAATAAACAATGTTATTGCCTAAAAATATTTAAGTAATTAATTATATGATTTTAAATCATGTTTAGGGTTGTGAACCTTGATTTAGGGCCACCACATGGGTGTGTTTCCCCTGGATAGTGACTTGGTTGTGAATACCTATGAGCCTTGACTTGAATTCCCATTCTTGGGTTGTTAAAAATTTATTTCTAATTATATGAATTACCACATGAGATACTTGTTATTTTAAGCCTTATAAATGTTTAAAATATATAATTGTCTTGTTATATGTTTTTCCCAAGTGAGTTATCATTGTTTGGTAATGTAATATTTTAATTTACAAGTATTTGGTATTATATAAATTGTTCCCACAAGTTTTTATTATATTAAATCCATGTAATAGTTTAATTTACATGTGTTTATTTTGAGATGTAATGTGTAATTGATTTATATAATAATAATTGGTAATTCGCAATGGCCAAGCCACCATCTCATTTTAAAGACAAGTTCGAGATCATGTGACTAATTTCAACTCATATACCTTGGGTGAACCATTGTCATGGTTAAAAGAAAACAGATAGTCTCAAGAGGTTAATTATTTAATGTCCATGAGAGAGGAACATATAGGGTGGTTGGGCTCATTAAGGCTTATTTAAAAATGATAAGTGAACCTAGGATCCATTGAGGGATACCTAGGCTAGGCTCTATTGAAAAATGATTAAATGACTATTATGTAATAAGTTGATGATTACCTTTATACAGGGGGTCTTGAGGCCTAGGACGGACCTCAATAATTTTATATAATTCAAGGAACGTGAATAATTAAATGAATGACTTATGATGAGTCCACCAAGCCAAAGTACAAGTTTGGATTCTGTCATTACTTATACTTGTTTACATTGTATTCTGAGACATCTATTGTGCTTGCTTTAGAGTTACCACTATTTAAAGATTTCACTATTTTACACTACTATATATATATATACACACACACAAACACATATAAACTGGCATAGACATTGGGAAATTTTCTACTGGTATTTAGTCTCACACCTTGTCTAGGTCATGGTTTTGGTCCCAAACTGATTATATGATTGCAGTTGTTGATTAGGGAAAGCACCCTACTACAAGTACATGATGTGTTGCATAGGTATAAGAGAGAATGTGACCAAGATGATGCATGCGATGCTTCTTAGATTATTTTGTTTATTTTTTTCTTTTGTAACATATATTGTAGATTATTGCAGCATACCTGTTTTGGATGTTTTTTTAGAACGTATCATGTTGCATCATCTTTGTATAGAATGATGTTAGTTATTTATCTTATCATTATTTTGTTGTTTACTTAAGTTGTATGATGTTTACTACTTCCACTATTGTATTATTTTTTTTTCTTACACTCTATTAATGAGGTAATATTTTCTCCACTATCACAATTAGGCCCTCACTGTTAGTCAGAAACCTCTAAAATTTGTGGAAATGAACTTGAGGTCGTATTTCCTACCAGGTACGGGGCACCAGTTGAGTGGAGTCTAGATCCTAGATGTTACAAATTGGTATTGGATATTTCTTTTCTAGATTGATTTATTTTTTGAAATGATAGATAGAGATTTAAATAAAATGGATTTGGTAGTTAGTTATGCCCATGAGTAGCTACACTGCGTACAGGCGAAAGCCAAATTACCTCAAATTGACAAAAGATTTTTTTATTTTGAGTTGTTATAGTTGATTTGATTTCACCATTATATGATGAACATGTTTCATTCTATTATTATAGATATCATTATGGTTCTATTTTTTTAACCCAATGATACGAGGGTATTCCATCTAATGCATCATATACGAACATGATAGAAATCACATCCCATGCATTATTTCCATGCCACTTAGAGGGCATTATGGATTTTATGTTGTTATGATAGATGTAAATCTAGATATGAATGTTTTTTATAGGTACCATGCTATATATTCATACTATTTTGATAGGTGTATTGGTACATTTTATGGTTGAATTGGATGGATGCGAAACTTTGGTGCGTGAGGAGTACAAGCCCTCTTGGATCGAAATTTAGTGGCCGATGTTTCTGCCAAGGGGTATAGACTGTGTAGTTATGTGCTCTATGTGATGCCAAAATTTGATTTGTGGGGATTATGGGCCTCCACGGGTCAACATTTGGTACCCCATTTCATTACTTTTAAAAACAAGGGATCCTGGGATGTCTTAAAGGATTACTATTCAAGAAACATAGAAAACACGGTGTGGTCCTATAAACACATGCCATGTTTTCTTCTGTTCGGGAAGAAATGAACTTGTTCAAGTACACATCGTGTACTCCAAGTAAACTCCATGTGGTAGATGACTATTCCCTCGACCGTGTGAAAGGAAACAAGTGTTATTTATTTTTAATCAAAACATGTCATATACCTTATGTACACCCCGTGTAGTTTTGAATAGGTAGACCTTTGTGGCTCTGTCCAGTTAAAATTACGTGGTTAGGGGGAGAACCTGAGTACATTCCTTGTGTTAGGATGAAAATCTCCTTAACTATGATTTTTACATGACCAAGGCAGGAGGAGTTACACTCCCATGTGATAATTTAAGGGGAAATTCCATGATTAGGTTCTACACGTTGTGTACCCAATTTTTTGTGAACATTGGATCAGTTTCCTCTCTTGTTTAGTTCGTGCACTCTTAAACTGCATACCCTGAATAATAATCATGTAATGAGTTGTATGTTCTGGACATTATAGTGAAATTACACCACAACAACCTTGAATAGTACTCGATGAGGGTGGCGATGATCATACTCTAGAGGTGGTAGGCCATGGGCTACCAGTGGATCCTCCAGCTATGCTAGCTGTGGAACCAGATATTATACCAGATGCAGGTGCCGATGCACATTTCCATTAAGGCTTTATATGGTTAATGAAAACCATTCAGGGAGCACCATACCCTGCCACGTCTATAGTAGAATTGACATTAGTGTTCGAGTAGCAACATTTTCCCACATTTTCAAGGGAAGGAAGGGCATAGGCTACGTAATCAAAGCTAGAGGCCATGTTATCAATCTTTGATAATCTTGAGATGCCTCCTGAAAGTAGGGTCAAAATCATAACTTATATATTGTGTGATTCCACCAAGAGGTGGTTGGATGTTACCACACAGATAGAGAGTTAGTGCGATATGGCATGGGGAGATTTTTAGATAGCCTTTGATTACTACTTCTATCCCGAGATGTCGAGGGATGACAAAGCCTGTGAGTTTATGCATCTGGAGTATGGAACTCTATCAGTGATGGATTACTCTACCCACTCTACCGAGATGCAGTGACTCACACCTATTCTGGTGGATGAAGATCTGTTAAAGGCTAGGTGATTCAAGGATGGTCTCAAGTATGACATCTGCTTGTAGGTGAATATCTTCTAGTCGAATATTGTATATGATTTAGTGAACCAAGAATTTATTACCAAGTGGAATCAGAGGGAATATGAAGGTGTGAGATAGGTCGGTTCAGTACTGAGATCTAGTACTGTTTCGACCACCAGGAGGAAGCATCATATGGAGCATACATGTGGTGAATATAGTACACAAATGTATCTTCCAGTAGCAAGGTGAGGTGCATCCAGTGTAGAAGAATTGGGAGTAAAGGACCTCAGTGCATGTTGGACACAATTGAGTTCCGAGATTGTAGAAATATAGGCCATTTACAACATTTCTTCAGGACGTTTCCACCAGAATCTAGTAATAGAGTTTTTTCACAAACTCCATGTTTAAGAGAAGTGTCAACAGCTTCTCGCCAGTTACGGAACTGGAATACATCAGGCCAATTAGGCCGAGGTGGTGGTCATGGTCAGGATATCTAGACCCCATGATTTTAGTGACAACATGGTGGGTCAACTCAGGGTATCTATGTAGTTTCCCAGGGTTGTGGTATAGGTTAGACTTATGTAGTTCAACAGACCCAGTAGGATTAGTATCTCTAACCCTATACTATCAAAGGTAATATTCTAGTATCCTACCTTTTACCTTATAAACTCTTGGATATAGTGGTTTCACATAGCTTCATATTTGTTCCCACTATAGAGAGCATAGGGCTTTGTTCTTTCACTTATAATGATGTTATGAAACTAGACACTCTATTATAGATTAGAACAGTAGGTGTGTGATAGTGCAAGGAGTTACCCCTTGAAATTGGTGGGTGTCAATTAGTTTTGGATCTCTATATCGTGGGGATTACATGCTTTTATATCATCCTCAGAATGGATTATCTATTTTCCTTTCAAGAATTTTTTTTATTTCTATCATTGTTGTGTGATTTTCATGTCACCAGTGGGCGTATCATTTATACACAAGGGAGAGTGGAGTATCTAGGCAAGCCGAGTTGGACCCGAGCATCATGGGTTGAGTAGGATGAAAACATAGATTGCAAGTTTATATCTGGATGACCAGGGGACATGTCAGATAGATTTTCCTCTAGTGTTTGATCGTTTCAAGGACATCTTCCTAGATGACATTTCAAGTTTACCTCTTATAAGAGACGTAGAGTTCTTTATCAAGCTAGTACCAAGACCTGCTGCTGTATCCATTCCTCCTTATAGGATGTCTACAATAGAGTTTCAAGAACTCAAGAGGAAGTCATAGGATTTGTAGGATAAGGGTTTTATCTAACCCAGTACATATCCTTGGGGTTCATTGGTCCTTTTGTGAAAATGTGGACAGTAACCTTAGGCTATGCATGGATTATCGGATGTTGAACCAGTTGACGGTTAAGTACTGATATCCTCTTCTGTGAGTAGGTGATCTCTTTGATCGGATTTGAGGAGCTTGGGTATTCTCTAAGATGGAATTGAGATCCAGCTATCATAAAGTACATGTTAGAACGTCAGACATACCTTGCACAACATTTCAGAGTAGGTATGGTCTGTATGAGTATTTGGTCATGTCTTTTAGTCTCACAAGTGCACATGAAATCATTAGGGAATTGATGAACCAAGTGTTCCATCTTTATCTTTACTCATCTATTTTTATTTTCATGGATGATACCTTGGTGTATTCGCATAATTAAAACAACCATGCCACCAATCTTGAGACCATTTTTAGTACACTGAGAGAGAATCAGTTGTATTCTAAGCTCAAAAAGTGACACTTCTGGATGGATCAAATTCACTTTATGGGTCATCTAATCTCATAGACAGGAGAATAAGTGGACCCAGAGAATGTGGGTAGTAGTTAACTTTTATCCGGACAGGGATGTCTTTGAGGTGTGGAGTTTTCTGTGGATGGATGGATACAACATGTGTTTTATACAGGACTTCTCACGGTTAAGAGAGCTGATGGAAGGCTTGAAAAAGAAGTGCATGAAGTAATTATATTAATCTTCTTTTGAGATTTCCTTTCAAGAGGTTAAAGGGAGATTACTATCATCACTGATACTAGTTTCTCTAGAGCCAGGAAGGATTTACACTGTTACTGTGACACATCAGGTATTGATATTGGAGTATTGCTTATGTACGAAGATTGAGTTTTTTCGTATGGGTGTCGGTAGTTGAGGCCACATGATAGGAACTACATGACACATTATCTTGAGTTATCCATGGTTATTCATGCATTTTGTTTTTAGAGACAATACTTATTGTGGGTCATTCTATGGTGTAAACAAACCAAAATAGTCTCAATTACATCTTTACTCTGTGTGATCTAAATATGAGGTAGTGAAGGTGAATGGAATAGAGTCAATCCTTTGACTTCAATATTAGCTACACACTTGGAAAAGGCAATGTACTAACTGATGTACTAAGTAGGATGACTCAAATGCAGGGAGTGCATAAAGCCAGTAGTGAGTGAGAGCTTATGTAATTGTTCTCTGAGATTCACTTGGAGGTGCACTATTGTCAGGGACAAACATTAATTGCATCCTTAGCTACTACCTCTACATTATAGGATAGAATGAAGATGAGAAAACTATAAGATTCAAAAGGCCTAGTTATATGGTAGAGTATGTTAGGTGACGACCCTCCTCCTGGTTAGACCATAGATAAGGATGAAGTTCTAAAGTTATAGGGTTACATATGGGTTTTGGTGGACATGTGTGAGGAGATGATGAGGGATTTCCATGCTTCAATTTTCATAGTGCATCCAAGTGTCACCAATATGTTTTGGGATTTACATCTTTTGTACTGGTGGCCAGGTATGAAGGAAGATGAAGCTGGTTTTTTCATGAGATGTTTTAGTTGTCATCAGGTGAAGGCAGAACACCAAAGTCCAGCAAGACTTGTATACCAGCTACCCATTCCTATGTGGGAAGGGAATGATGTCATGATGGATTTTTGATGGGTTTACCAAGGTTTCCCTGAGGTAATGATGCATTATGGGTTATGTTTGATAGGATTAAGAAGGTTTCATATTTTCTTCTAATCAAAGAAACCTTCAATGTTTATGAGCTTGTGTGGTTTTAAATCTGAAAGATTGTAGAACTACATGGGGTTACTCATTCTATCATTTCATATAAGGATGCATTTTTTACTTCTCATTTCTGGAAAGGGCTACAGAGTTCTTTCATTAAATAGGTGATTCTAAGAATATCTTACCACCCCCAGACAGATGGGCAGTTAGAGTGCATGATTCATGTGCTGGAGGACTTTCTAGGGGCATGCATCTTGGATTTAGGGGGTTCTTGGGAGGCATACATACCTCTTTTTGAGATCTCCTACAACAGAAGCTTCTAGGACACTATTCTGATGGAACCATATGAGACTTTTTATGGTAAGAAATATCAATCACCCCTTTTTTGATGGAGGCAAGATAGGTAATTATACTGGGACCTCATCTTATATAGGATACAACTAAGAAGTTTCAATTGATTTGGAAGCGGATAACTATTTTGCTATCCCATTATAAATCATTTGATGATCAACTCAGATGAAATTTGGATTTTGATTTCGGGGATTGAGTTTTCCTACGTGTCACACCATGGTTGTGATACAAGAGGACTAGGATATAGTGTAAGATTTCACTGAGATATGTCAGTCTATTTGAGATTCTTTAGAGGTTCAGGCTGATTTCCTATCGATTGTAGTTACCTCAAAGGTACATGGCTATGCATGAAATATTCCACATTTCACAATTGTAATGTTACATTTTGGACCCGTCTCATACCTTTCAGCCCGAGGAACTATATTTGATGGAAGGCGCATCTTTATAGGAGCATCCCATTCGTATTGTGGATCATAGCATGAAGGTTCTTTGTGGCTGGTATGTTCCTTTGGTAAGAGTTCTATGGCAAAAAGGCCGAGTGCAGGATGAGATATTGGAGAGGGAGGATGACGTATAATCATAGTGGACGGAGTTTTTCATAGATATTTTTTCCTCACCCATAGAAGGGAAATTTGGGGATGAATATATTTAAGTGGGGAAGTTTGTAAGAACCTGGTTCTTCCTTTCTGGTACGAATCATTCCCATTAAGGTCGTACTTATAAAAATGGGGGAAATTGGGTGAAGGGATGGCTGAAATCCTATTACATGACGTGAATGGAAGATACATGTTGTGTATTTCCATGTACTCTACGCGTAATTAGAGTAAGATGCTATATAATACTAGTACACCACCATGTAATGACCTGGCCAGGATTTTTATGGATACAACATGTAGTCTCAAGTACACATCATTTACTTTTATTTTTTTTAAATCAGGAAGTCATGTCATTTTTCTAAAAATATACAGAACTCACCCCTTCGATCGACGAACAGTGTGCCCATGCTATCTGATGATAAGGTGTTCAACCGTTTCATCATCCGATCTCTGATTCAAACACCATCAAATGCAAGGGATTCCCCTCAGTGAGATCTCGATTTCACTTTAGGCTTTCATTCTGATTCTTTATCTGGGACTAGTTATCGAGGGTTGAGTGTTTTTACTCATTTGGTAGATCTACTCTAATTTAGGTCAAAATGAATATCGACACTGGATGAGGAGTGTCACACCAACTCGAGGTAGGTGGTCTTGTGTCTTTGGTTGAATATCGAGTCGATTATATATGTCGAGGTATTGTGTGCCCACTTTTAGGGTGTCTCTTGATTGAATAATATACAATGTTATTGCCTATTTATGATTAGGTAATTAATTAGATGATTTGAAAGCATGTTTAGGGTTTTGAACCTTGATTCAGGGACACCTTAGGGGAACGTTTCCTTTGGTTGGTCATTTGGCTGAGAATACCTATGAGGCTTGACTTGAATTCACATTCTTGGGTTGTTAAAAATGTATTTCTCATTATATGAATTTCCCATGTGAGATACTTTTTATGTTAAGCCTTGTAAATGTTTAAATTTTATAATAGGATTTTTATATGTTTTTCCAACGTGATTTATCCCTGTTTGGACATGTAATAGATTAATTTACATGTGTTGGTTATTATGTAAATTGTGCCCACATTAGTTGATTATAATAAAACAATGTGATAGTTTAACTCACATGTGTTACTTTTGAGATGTAATGTGTAATTTAATTAAATGATAAAAAGAGATAATTGGCAATGGTAGAGCCGCAGTCTCGATTAAAAGAAAGGTTGGGCTCATGTGACTAATTGCACCTCATATACCTTGGGTGAACCATTGTCTCAGTTAAAAAAAATGGATGGGATCCAAAGTTTAATTATGTAAATTTTGTGAGAAATCCATGGATAGAGTGGTCGTGGTCATTGTGGATTATCTTAAAATGTCGAGTGAACATAGAATCCATTAATGGATACCCATGTCGATCATTATTAGAAAATGATTAAATGACTATTATGTAATGAGTTGATGATTGCCTTTATATGTGGGGGTGATTCAGTTAATGGATGAACCTTGAGACTTTTATATAATTCAAGGAACAAGAATAATTAAATGAATAACTTATGATGCATATACCAAGCCAAAGCACATCTTTGGATTCAGTCTTTAATTATACTTGTTTACATTGTCTTCTGAGACATTTTTTGTGCTTTCTTTTGAGTACCCACAATTTACTAATTTCACTATTGTAAACTTATAATTATATATATATTTATATATATATCCACAGAAAAAATAACAAAGACCTTTGGTGGTTTCATACTAGGATTTCATCTCACATCCTGTTTAGGTCATTCTTTTGGCCCCAAATAGATTATATGATTGCAAGTGTTGATTAGGGAAAACGCCCTGCTACAGGTACTTCATGTGCTGCATGGGGACAAGAGAGCGTGGTATTGAGCCATGTTTTATGATGATTATTAGGTTCCATTGTTTATTTTTTTTCTTTTGAAACATATATTATGGATTATTATAGTGTACCTATTTTGGCTATTTTTGTAGAACATAGCATGCCACATCATCATTGTATGGAATGATGCTTGGTTATTTATATTATCAGTATTGTACTGTTTACTTCAGAAGTATGATGTTTACTACATCTGCTATTGTAATATTATTTATTCTATTATGTTACTCTCTTCCAATGAGGGCATAGTTTCCCCACTATAATACTTAGGGCTTCACTGCTAGTCGGTAGTCTCTATCATTTGGGGAAATGCACTTCAGTTCATGTGGCCAATCGGGTACGAGGAAACAGTTGAGTGGCATCTAGATACATGATGTTACACAAATATCGGGTTTGACACCCCTTGTAAACCGAGATGAATTTTCATGTACAGTTGAGGATGGTTTGAGATGGAGTTTCTCTTTTCAATTGGTTTGAGACTATTTCCTTTCAGTTGCTCCCTTTTTTATTTTGGAGTTTTTTGGGTTTGTACTGAGTATTTTGGTACTCACCCCTACACAGGACTTAACCACACATAAATTGTGTCTTGTGCAGAAAATGTGAATTTAAATGGAGTCCATGAAGGTCTTGAGAGAGACGGAGCTTAGTGAACTATACAGACCAAGGTGTTTACTAAATATTGGCCGAGGAGCTTTCTGGAAGTTGTAGTTGAAAGTGATCTGTTACTTCTTAGAAGGTTGGATGCTTTTACAGTTTTCTTTGATGGGCGTTGTTTTGTCCTTTTATTCTTCTAATACTTATGTTGTACTCTTGTTGCGGGATATAGATATATCCATGCATTTTTTTCCTTTGGTTTTTTCCATTATAGCATTTTTTGAGCATAGACATGTGTGTGTGCATATAGGTACTTAGGCAATACCTCCCATGTTAGTGATAAGCCTTCTCGGTGCTAATCTCTATCCCATGTCCTATTTAAGGTAGGCTTGGGGAGTTGTAGCTCGGGCCTCATTGTGTCAGGTCGTGATAGGTAACTAGTAGAAAATAGCGCACATTAGTAGAAATGAGAGGTAATGAACAATAATTGGTAAAAATTAGGGGAAATAAGTAACTATTTTTGAAAATTAATAGAAATTAGTTTTAATTAGTTAAAATTAGCAGAAATGATTGTTAATTAGATAAATTAGTAGTAATGAGTGGTAATTAGTAAAAATTACTAAAAATGAGTGGTAATTTGAAAAAATTACTGGTAATGAGGGAGAATTAGTAAAAAAGAAAAAATGATCTATAATTAATGAAAAGTAGCAGGAAAGATATTTAATTATTTAAAATTAGAAAAAATGTTCATTAAGTTGTCAAAATTAGGAGAAATGAGCTGTAGATAGTTAAAATTACATGAAATGAGTGGTAATTAGTAAAAATTACTGGTAGGGAGTTGTAATTAGTAAAAATTACCCAGAATGAGTGGTAAATAATACATATTATTAGTAACAAGCAATAATTAGTAAAAATTACCGGCGATGAGCGGTAACTAGTAAAAGTTTTCAGAAATGGGCAGTAATTTGAAAAAAGTATCAGTAATAAGTAGTATTAGTAGAAATTATCAAAAATGAATATTAATTAGTAAAAATTAGTGGTAATGAATGTAATTAGTAAAAAGTACCGATAATGAGTGGTAATTATTAAAAATTACCATTAACGATTGATAATTAGTAAAAATTATCGAAAATGAGTGGTAATTAGTAAAAATCACTTATAATGAGAGTTAATTAGTAAAAATTACTGGTAATGATTAGTGATTAGTAAAAATTACTAGAAATGAGTATTAATTATTAAAAATTATTAATATTGAGTGGTAATTAGTAAAAAATACATTTAATTAGTGGTAATTAGTAAAAATTACCATTAATAAGTTATATTTATTAACAATTACTAGTAATGAGTGGTAATAAGTAAAAAATTATTGGTAATGAGTGATAATTAATAAAAAAAATATAGTAAATTAGTGGGAATTAGTAAAAAATATCGATATTGATCAGTAATCAGTAAAAATTGTCGATAATGATCTTTAATTACTAACAATTATTAGTAGTGAGCTGTAATTAGTAAATATTACCAGTAATGAGCTAGTATTATTAAAAATTACCAATAATGAGTGGTAATTGGTAAAAATAACCATTAATGACAGCTAATTAGTAAAAATTACCAGCATTTAATTGTAATTAGAAAAATTTACCATTAATTAGTTGTCATTATTAAAAATATAAGAAATGAGTGGGTTCAATAAAAAATACTGAAAAGGAGTGGTAATTAGTAAAAAATATCAGTAATTAATATAAATGTTCTATAATGAGAGGGAATTAGTAAACATTAATGTAAATAAGAAGTAATTAGTTAAAATTAGCATAAATGAGTGTTGATTAGTAAAAATTTGTGTAAATGAGTGTCAATTAGTACAATATAGAGGTAATGAGTCATAATTAGTAAAAATTACCTGAAATGAGTGGTAATTAGTAGAAAAATGTCAGTAATTAATAGAAATGAATGGTAATGAGTAGAAATTAGTAAACATTATTAGTAATGAGTGGTGATTAGTTAAAATTAGTGGAAATGATTGTCAATTAGATAAAATTAGAGAAAAGTAGGGGTAAGTTGTAAAAAAACAATGGATATGAGTGGTTATTAGTAAAAATTTATAGAAACAGATAGAAATTACTATAATTTGCCATAATTAACAAAAATTAAAAATATTTTACCATAATTAACAAAATAAATAATCAAAATTATCCACAATTAACCATAATTAGTAATATAAGGTTGACCATGGGGAATGAGGGGAGCATAGAGTGAAGGGGATAAAGGCAGTAAAAAAGTAAAATAATTTTTATTCCCGTGACTTCAAACCATTTGGAGAAGAAAAACTCTTGAGTAAACTTGTTATTGGTGGAAGATGAAATGAATGTGAGGGATAATAATAACATGCTTTGTAAGTTTTTCCAATTTTTGTTTCAATCTATTTTTTTAGAAAATTATCTTTTACTATTAATTTTAATGTAAATGAAAAATTATCAGTAAAACTTTATTTTATCACGGAGATTGATTTAACCAAAAAGGATACATAACCCGCTAAGAGTTTCGTCGTTATCTCCCACATATACTTCCCATTCCATCACTCATACGTTTATCTATGTAAGTCTCTTCTCTAATCGGTCTGAACCCAACAGTGTCGAAATTATTTCCCTCTATTATCCCCTTTATCCTTTCACTCCATTCTCCCCTCACATCCATAGGTTGAGCTTTTATTTCCCTTAATGGATATTAATAGTGATTTAAAAAATAGTAAAATTTTAAGAAATTATTAGTATTTTTCATAATTTGGAAAAATAACAGTAATTATATAGAATTGATAATATTTACAAATATTTTTTGATTTTTTTATTTTTAATTTCTTTTGGATAATATAATCCCTATATAATATTTTTCATAAGAATATTTTTCATTTTATAGAGAAATATGGAAAATGTAGACAACAGTCTTTATTACAAGATCATGATTGGATAAATCATCATAGGAATTTAAATAGTTCTGAATAAATCCTTTATATATTGTGGGTGTTGAATTTTTTTATCATTTTCATCAACTAAACATGATTTTGTTTTAGTAGAGAAAATTAATTTTCCATTTAATTAATTTGATCTAAATATATTTCAAACATTTGTTAATTTTTTTGGTTGTCTATTGCATTTTGGTTTTTGAAAATATTATAGTTTTTAGTATCAACATAGTGAAAACAGTTCTAGATAAGATACTAATAATTTGGTTATTAATCCATCACAATTTCAATATCTAGTACATGAGGTTATGGATATGTATTTTCAACAAATAGATACTCAAAATGATATTATTTTAACTCCCATGCTAGAACCATATCGATTTTATGAGTTGATGAAGTCTGTTGAATATAACATATATCGTAGTTGCAAGATAATAAAATTTGAAGGAGTTACAAAATTTGTTCCTATTAATTAAGATAATGGAATTTTGAATAGATTTTTTAACTGATATTCTCTTTGGTTAAATTATTTTTAAAAAAAGGAAATGTTTTTCCTATGAATTTCAATGAGAGTAATAGGATGATTTGTAATTTAGGTCATGGTTATTCAAGGATTCATGTATGTTCAATTGATTGCATCTTATATAATGTTGAAAATGAGTAATTAGTCAATTATCATACATGTGAAAAAATGAGGTAAAAGGAGGATAAAAAAGGTATGTCTAGATTGGTTCATATTGAATAGTTTTGGTGTTTCCCTCTTACACCTAGATTGCAGTGTCTATTTATGTCTCATAACATCTGCTCTTTTTTATCATGACAAAAATCAAATATTGCAATTGGTAAAATATTAAATCATACTTATGATGGTGATTCATAGAAACATTTGGACTTTTTAAATCCTTTTTTAGATGTATGTGATGTGTAATTTGGTATTTCTACTGATGGTTTTTTTCCATTTGGTTCTTACAATATTAAATATTCATATTGACGCATCTTTATAAATCCATACATTTTACGTCCTTGGATTTTCATAAAGAAACCATATATCATTTTAACATTATTAATTCAATGAAATCCAAAAAAGAATATTGGTGTTTACATGATTCCATTGATTGATGAGTAAAATTTATTGTGGGGTAATGGTGTTAGTACATATCGTGTTATTGTGAAACAGAATTTCCTAATTAAATCTCCATTAATGTGGACAATTAGTGACTTCCCATTATATAGCATGTTATCTGGATGGAGTACACACAGCCCAAAATAATTTCCAAACTATATAAGTGACGTAAAAGTGTTTTTTCTCATCAATGGGAGAAAATATTTTTTTATGACTGTCATCACATATTTATTCTTATTGAACATACTTTCAGAGGGAAAAAATTATTTCCGAAAAGATACAATTGAAAGAGATGGACCTCCAACAATTATCTAAGGAATTTATTTAAAATTTATTATCTCTTCATTACCTCCCATTAACCTTTGATCAACTATAAATTAATAAAAAATAGATGGATTTGTGAAATAACACCAATGGATTAAACAGAGATTCATTTTGGATCAACCATATTTTTTTGATTTTTTGTCCATCACATGTTGGATTTCATTAATATTGAGAATAACTATTTTATAATATATTTAATATATTTGTTTATATACCTAGTAAGACCAAATATAATTTAAAGTCATGATTATATCTTATAAAAAAATTTAGGTGACAATAACTTGAGTTGTTTGAAAATGAAAGATCATAGAAGTTAATGAATCTAAAAGATTATTATACAATTTCAAACGAAATTCATTCATTATTTTATCAATGTATTGTAGATTTGATACTATTGGATGGTTATGCTTCTAAAATGGCATGATATGTTAGAAAATGTTATATTACCGAATTAAAAAATCATGATTTTCATGTTATTATGGAAGGACTTCTACCAATTGGATTTATAGGTTTGTTGAATTATTTGATTTGGGATGAACTTACAGAAATATCATATTTTTTACAAGACATTTGTGTGGTGAAAATATAATATGATGCACTTAGTATAACTCAAGAAGAAATTGTATTAATTTTTTGTAAACTGGAAAAAATTCCACTATATTTTTTTGAATCAATGAAACATTTGATGTTACATTTTATTCATGAAGAAAAATATTGATGGCCAGTACAATACCAATGGATATACCTATATGAGAGATGCATGCAGAAATTGAATAAAAGGGTATGTAACAAATCATCATTTGAAGGGTCAATTGTAGAAACTTATTTATAAGAGGAAATTTATTTTTTCATCTCCCATTATTTTTAACCCTAATATCCATAAAAATATAACTCAATGGTCCATTTTGAGGAAAATGTTAATGATGTAATAAACATTAATTGTATGTTTTTAATCATATCAAACTTGTATTTGATGGAGTTAATGAATTATGGATTTCATATGATTAATATCATGAGTCTCATATATATGTTCTCCTCAACTTTGAAGTGACGAAATGGTTCGTATAGTGGATTATACTATCACCAATTATTTATTTATTTTAGTGAAAATTAATATTATTTTATTTTTATATTATATTATGACCATATCAGGAAATATTTTCCATAAATTATATCCACTACCCTTGAATAAAATCGACAACATATTTTTCTTTCTAGTTTCAAATACTAGTAAAGTAAATTGTTTATAAATTTTTTAGGTATCAAAACATGTTGAAAAAATTGATAATTAAAAATGTCTATTGAGTAACCCACCATCCAAATTGATTAAATTTTATAATTAATATATGGAGAATAATTTTTGAATTCATACATGTACACATGGAGAATAAAAAATAATGAATAGTGGTGTTTTATTGATAGAACCTCATCATAGATATAGTGAAGTTGAAATTTATGGAATATCAGATGAAATAATTGAATTGTGTTATCTAAGATAGAATTATGTAATGATGCTTAAATTCCATTGGTTTGATACTGATAGAGGATTTTGTGTTCATTTTCTCCATGGAATTCTGGACATTAAATATTAAATAATTACTATAAATGAACCATTTTTATTGGCTCATAAATCACATCAAAATTTCTTATTCAAATTATAATATTGATTCAGGAAAAATAATTTATTGGTGGAGAATTATAAACAAATCCTATGAGAATTAGTTTATGTAAAGTTAAAATGTTTTTTTGAAGTGAATGGAATTAAAAAAATTCAAGAGACGGCTCCAAACACATATTTTCAAGGAAGAATCATGCATACTGATTATGGAACCTTGTAGTTATGTGTTGATGGTGATGGTGTTGTTGATGATGTAACAAATTAATTTGATGTAAAAAGAGATGATGAAGCTAAATCTCTTATGGAAATATATGATATTGAGGACGAAGATGAATATATTAGCATCGATGTATATACATATGAGGATGAAGATGAATAATGAAACAGTTACATATTGTTTATAGTCATAATTAATATATATATATATATATATATATATTTATATATATATATATATAACACTCATTTTAAATTATTTACTGAAAACATTCCTTTCTTGTTTTATAAGGTTAGTGAGACTTTTGAAGAGATGTTTCATTGCTACAAGGATGTTATGCTTCTTCATGGTGAGCCTAATGCTTCCTCATCCAGTACTCAGGTTGTAGGAATTTTACCTTTGACTCTGAGGGGTTATGGTCTTGTGATATTGATGATTTCTAAACCTATTCCCGAGTGATGTCTACATCATTATTTTTATCTACACATGTGGAGGTATTTTCACTTCTATAATTTATTTAATTTTTGTTATCACTAATTTTATTTAATTTATATATATTATAATTACATTATTATTGGTTCTATTTTCCCACATTTTTTCATATAATATTCTTGGATAGTGAAGTGCTATTCTACAAAATTATTTTTGCAGATAATTGTTGACATTGGATCATATTCCCTTTTATTTTGGGCAATGTATGTTTAATTAATAGATGGTGAATAAACATAAAATAGTAATTTTGAATTTTATTTAATTATTAACTTGTTATTTTTAATTATTTTTAAGTTTTATCATATCCCATTGATGATAGAATGAGGACCTCTATCTAGGAGGCATGTATGTGTGAGCGTTGTTGTCAATTTTTTCACAATCTGAGGAAGAGATCCATGAAGAGATCTGGAGTCATATCTTTTTATGAGTTCTTCTATATCCATTGACATGATTACATCTCATATAAATTTTGGGATGGAATGTTCTCCTACTAGATGATATATCATTTTCAGAGGAGATTATCATTACGTTGGAAGAATTAGGGGAGGTAGGAGGTCACACATAGAGCTGGTAGTAATATGTTCAGTATTTATATATGACATATGGAAAGTAATTTTATTTAATAAATTTTATATCTAGTATTGTAAACTATTTCCTTTTTATTAATATAGGTAGTCGAGCATCATTATATTATGAAGTTAAATGTTTTTAAGGGGAGGTACATTGATCCCATCACTGGAAATATTAATGGTAGTCGACAATGTCCAATTATGGTTATTAAAATATTCTTGAGTTTCAAAATTAACTGAAAATAATATATTAAATATTTTAATTTCAATTGAATTTGAAAGAACCATATGAGGTCGTGATTTCTCACACACATGACGTGAGTCAGGATGAAATTGAGTGTCATGCTATTAGTGCATTAGGATTTGATGATGTAATTTGGATACAAGAAACTCAATATTCTTTTGAGACAGGTCGGGTTGTGGTATTGATTCTTGATTTATGCCTTGTAATTATTATGGTACTACTAAATTGTCCTTGTCTAGATTGAGGGATGCTCTTGGGGAGTCTTCATCATTGGCTGAAGAGTATGAGGACAAGCTAAGAGATCAGGATAAGGTTATACAGACCTTTTTTAGAGAGCTTGATGAGTTTATTTGACAGCACCAGCAACAAAAGGATGGGTATCCTCGAGTGCATGATTAGTGGCAGTATTAGATGATGGAGTACATGTGACACTTGGAATATAGTATAGGGACAAAGTTCCCTTCACTGGCATCTACAGGTGAACCTCCCCCTCCTTAGTGATTTGTGTATTTTTTGACACATTTATTATGATAAACATTTGAATTAACAATTTTTTGTAATATTGTTATTAATAAAGATATTTAAGGTTTTATATGTTTCATTTTTTATATTATTTTGATTTTTTTTATTTATGTATTTTTATTTTTTATGTGATGGGGTTTGTTCACCCATTGGAAATAATTATTTGTGATGGCTGAACAATATCATCGCAAATGATTTCATATATAAAAATAGTAATTTTTTTTAGAAAATGGTTGATCCTCCAACGTAAAAAAAATATTTTTCAAAACCAATACAAAATAATAGTTTTTTAACTTTTTTTTTTCTTTAGGTAATTTGTGAAGGTACCCCATCACAAATGACCTGCAAAAATATCTCATATTTTAGTAGTGTAATATGGGTTCTAGGGAAATGGTAACTTGAGTAATAATTATTTTATATTATATGGACATAATTTTAAAGTTATTGATAACCATTAGGGTTAAGATAATATTTTATGTCGAGGAAATTATAGTTAAATATTATAAATGCTTTATTACATATTGGGAACATATGATTTATCCTCTAGATAACCGTGGTAAAAAAATGTGATTTGGTGACTATGTTATTAATTTTATTTTTAAATAAGTTCATTATTATTTGAACATTATATAATTAAGGTAAAAAAAATTCTTTTAGATAAGATGGTTTTTTATTTTATGAATAAAGATTCAATCATCTTCTAGAAGTATATATGATTTTATATTGGATTTATGATTATTTGGATTTTTTATAAAAATAGATTACTATATTTTAGATATTATAGGATTACGAAATAAATATTTTTTTTATTTTATTAGTGGTTGATGTCATTTAGAGATAAATTTTATGTTTATCATGGAAGAATATCTGATCAAATATTTATAATTTTTGGGTTTTGAACTTTGTCAGTAATATTTTGAATAAATTTAAGGTCAGTTATATATTTAATGGTTAATATTAACATTGGGTGTTATTCTAGATGTGTTGGAGATATGTTTTGTATTTCTTTATATGAAGGTTTATTCAAATTATATATTATCTTACCTTGTGATAACCATTTTGGTTTTAGTTAATGACTAAAACCAGAAGAAATAATTTTTTATTCTTTTTTAGATCTTATGATCTGTTAGAAATTTAATCGAGTGATTCTTGTATGAAAAAATTATTTTTATTATTCATTTCATTGAGTAATAGATGATATATAAGTGAAAATTGATTAAAACATAGCTAATGGTTTAATTTTTTTCTTAAATAGGAATAAATTAGGTAAGTTTATTTTTTGGTGTTATATGTTTAACTATAAAATGATCCCTCATCTTCATAGAAATGATATTTTATAAGAAAATTATTCCTTTATTATAATCACATCTGAGTAATTGATGGTATTTTTACAAATCATTAATTAATGGGTTTGTGGGCATTATCTCTCTCGTGGTCATTCACATTCCGGTGATCAATGTCCCATTCACTCCCCATCATTATTTAGACATTAATTTTCTTCACCATATCTATATTTTCACATCCTGTTAATTTTATCCTATTTGGAAACTTGGTTATATATTATTCTAGATGACCTTCATTTTCCCTTTCCCACTTTCCAAAAGGATGTTTTTATTAACCATTTGTAAAATTTGAGTTGTCAATAAAGGGATTTCAAAATATTAAACCATTGAATTACTAAGATCAAGATAGACTTGTGAGAATTCAATTAATTTAATGGTTAGAATGTAACACATTGATATTTTAAAATAAAACTATGATCGATAGCATATAAGACATGCAACCTTAAGCGTTAACGTCCACAAAATATTATTATTTAAATATACGCATTATCATCTAGTTGTTGCATTGGATGGTATAAATATAAGCAAACTTAATTGTGAAAAATATTTATTTAAAGGTCATAATCAATAAAAATTTATTGATTAATGCTTAAAAAATAATTAGTAAATTTTTTAGTAAAGTCATTTTAGGATTCAAAAATTTGTTTTTTTTTTCTAAAATGGGTTTTTAGTGAAAATTATAAATAATTTATACCAATTTTTAAAAATGATATAATTTTTTAAATTAAAATAGAAAATTTATCTTAGGATGAAATTTTTTACGTTTTGGTAAAAGAAAATTTTTTCATTGAATCATGAAAAATAAAAATTTTATAGAAAAACATCTTTTTCAAGTATTTACAAGTAGAAAATTGTAGGAATTAGTTTTAAAATTTCATTAGTAAATTTTGATTAAAATTAATCCAATTAATTTAATTGGAATTTACATTATTCTTAATTTTGGTATAAAAAATTTTTATACTAAAAATTCATTTTTCTCGAAAACCATTTTCTATTGCTTGTTATGGGTTTATTTTAAAATTAATTTCAAAAAATTATAAGAATTATATTTCATAAAATTAATTTCATATTTTGAATCAGAATGTATAAATTTTATAAATGGTTCAAATTTATTTTTTTTCATAATTAAAAAAACCATAGTATAATTTATGACCTCAGTAAAAGGGTAAAATGGGCGAACTACGGTTATAACTAATGTAAAAATGTTTTAAAATTATCATAACACATGACTACAATATTTTTATGGGTGGATTTAGAATAGAACATTCCTATATTCTTAGATGAGACATTTTATTTGTATTTTATAATTATCATTATATAATTTGAACTATATAATGATTCCAAAATGTTACTTTCTTAATTTTAATATCTTTAATATATTTTTAAAAAGATAAAAAGATTATTAATCAATATAAATGGGAATTTTTAATTTGAATAATATCTTTATGATATATATTTTTTATTTTTTAATGATGAAATAATTACATTAAATGATTACGCATCACCAACACAGTGCTTGTGCAAACTATAGAAAATTAAAGTAAATGATTTAAAAATCATTCAAAGGTACATCATTTGGATAATTTTTTGTGTTAAAAATATTTTTTAGAAAAATATAATGTATTAGTGATGTTTTAAGAGTTTATATTCTATCTAGATTACTATCTCGTAATTTATTTAAAGTAAACTATATGAATATCCATGAAAAATAATTTAACGGAGTCTTATGTTAAATAATATTTTATTAAACGGTTTAAAATTTATAAAAACATATGTTTGTCAAAAGGAATGGTATATAGTATATAATATTAAAAAATTTACATTTATGGGTTAATTTTAATTTTATAGTAATTTTATTGACCCATGAAGAGTAAAAAACATTGGTATCACTTTAATTATCAACATGGATAATGGGGGTTAAAACTAAGAGATAAGAGTTAAAAATTCACATAAACTAGAGTAAATTCTAATGGAGGATAATATCTAGACTTATATTTACACTATATTCTAAATATATTATTTTTTATTTTAAAATTAAAATTAATTCAAATTAAATCAATAATTTAAGTAATTCCATGGGCGCCCCTCTCATCTCTTATATAAAAACATTTCCCCTCCATTATTCCTCGCACTTCTTGAAGAATTTACATCAACCAATATACAACCAAATAACTTCCCAAAATTCCTCCCCACTTCATTTATGTTCTTGTCTCACCAAAATACCAACCTATAGGTCTTAAGTTGTAAATAAACAATGTTCTTCAAAGAGAAGGTAATCATCCTAATCGAGTGTTTTCATTTTATTTCTTCTTCTACCTACTTAAATTATATACTAACCATTATAATATAATAAAATATTTATCTACCATATATTAAGAGTTTATTATGTTAATGAAATAACCTTATTCATATCCTTTTCCATCAAATGAGAAACAGGACCATTGTTAGTCTGTGCATGCGAACTACAACCTCACGTACTAATGTAATTTATATTCACATCATTTACTTTCATGGATAGTTATTATTATGAATTTAATGTATATATATGTTATTCAAAACATGATTAATATTTTTAAGATATAATAGATCATTATCTTTATACTATTCCAATCATTAAAAATAGAATAAACACCTGTGTATACGTACAAACTCCCATCTTTATATAGTAATGTACTTTATTTTTCAAATACCATCTCCCGTGTATGGTCTTGGTGATGTACTTAATTAAGTAATTTTATTTTTATAACATGATAATTATTTTTTAAAGATATATTTTTATTTCATTATTTTAAATCCAATAAAAAGTAAAAACATTACTTTTTTTTATGTACAGGCTACCGCCTCGAGATTCGATGTATTTTGTTTTTCATGAACTCTTTTCATGAAAAACTATAATTTTTTATAAATATAAAAATGATTATTATAAAATGATTATTATTATAGAGATAATTGAATAATTACTCCATTGACCATAGTCATCCTACTAAATTCATTTTGAGATTATAAACTGAACATCCTCAAAACATTTTACATAAACATATTCAATTTATTAACAATATTATTCATGGTAATAAATGATGTAAAAGATATTGTGATAATAGAATAAACCTAAAAAACAAACTTTTAAAAGTAAATAATTAATATAATTTCATTATAGAAAATTTAAATAACATATGTGACATGTTAAACTCGAGTTAAGTGGTATTCTATCTTAAACCATAGCTTTTAAATGTTTTAAATATTTATCTCTAAAATTTTAATCTATTTATATATTGTTTTATAGATGATATACCTTTAAATAAATTAATTAAAATTTTAACTTCACCTATACATTTAATTTCATACAATGGTTTTCAAAAGGAATCTTGTCTATATTTCATATATAATGTTTAACTTTCTTTATGAAGTATTTAAGGAATTTTTTTTTAATGTATATGATGTTAAATTATTTTCACACCACTAAAAATATTATTTTATATTTTTATTAATTTACAATATTATATGTTTTCTTCTAATAATAACCCTCCATCATTTTTTATTGATATTTTATTTTTGTAAATAAGGGTTTAAAAGAAAGGGAAATATCAATATCATAAAATGTTATAGTTATGGATTCAAGAGTATATTTATATGTGTTTGAGGAAGGAAATGTAATATATTATTTTTATTCAAATATATTATTGTCCTTGGACATTTTTTATGATTACAGGTGAGATTGATATAGCTTCCCAATGCATTAGGTAATTATTATGACCTTTGGAAAACTATGCCAGAATTAAACAAGTATGTTATTTAATTTGTAATGGCTCATGTAAGTGTTTTATAAAGAAAATATCCAAAAAACCTAAATGAATTTTATATTCTTGAAAATAAATTTTCCTGGAAATATATTTATTTCATAAGATAATGTTATTGATCTTTTATTTAAAGGTATGATTAGTCCCTTTAAGGGTAAATGGTATGTTTTCATGAAATTTTTTTTCATGGGTTCTCAAGTTTTTTATGAATCCTTGATGATTATGATTCTGCCTTTATTTTTTTATATAGTGTTTTATGAAAAAAAAATTGGTATTAAGGCTAATTTACTGTTTAAGTAAATGACTATTTGACCTCAAATTCTATTATGTTAAAGATAAACTCTCTTATATGATCTCATTGTTTTAAAATGAACTAATGAGTGACTTTTCTTCTTTGTATATGAATATTACTGATATTTTTGTAATCATACAGCATTTAAAAACAATAATAGGGTTTAAGGATGAGTAGCAACAATAATGATGTCAATTTGAAAATTGTGCATATTTTTTAGGAAAATTAAATGTGTTTTATTTTTTATGGATTTTTATTTCTAAAAAATTGACACTAAGTGGAAGTGACCACTTTATAATACATGTGTTTGTTATGTAAGAGTTATGAAAAAATTATCAAAAGAAAAAACCATAAGGATCCATAAAATGTTATAAAGTGAAACCCATGTAATTATGGATTTATTATGGTAGGAGTTGTTATAAAATTTCTTAAGTAAGGCCTTATTTTAGAGTGTAGTGGTTTCAATTAGCTCTAATTACATGGAGGTATTTAAATAGTTATATTAATTTTATAGGAGGAAACAAACTCATAATGAAGTCTTGGTATGATGTTCAAGTAAAATATGGTTCACATGTTCATGTCTTGAGGCATGCATAGAATAATTCAAATAATAAAATGTTTTTAAAAATTAAGAACAGTGTGTCTAATGGTTGAATCTTGTTCACTACCATTACTATTAAATGTAATTGAATATTTATTTTCAATCAAATATTCTTTAGGTTCCAAAAAATCAACCACCTATTTCCTTATATAATTAATATGTTTTATATTTATTTATATTTTTTACCAACTTAATGAATCCTTAATTTTATTCTTATTTTTAAAAAAATGATTGTTTTGATCTTATCCTATAACCTCCTTGATATAAAACCTTATGCATTTGTATAATGCATTCTGAGGGGATTAAAAATTAATATATACTTCACAAAAATATTTTCACATCACTTATTCTTTTTAAAATCACCAATAATAATTCATTTTATTCTTCTTAGTTTTCCAAAAACTCTTTATAGAAAAACCATTATTCTATATTATTTAAACTACAATTTCTTCTAATTTCAACCTTTCAATTTTATTTTAATAGTTTTTATTTTTTATCTTTAAAAAATTATAGAATACAGCCCCTCATGATTTTATTCATGAACACATTGACACTGGTCAACAATGTGTCCACTTCTTTTATATTTAAATAAAATATGATTCACATTTTTTATAATCAATGCTCTATATATTTTTATATGAAATTTATGTACACCATCTTCATATGTTGAGGAAATGACTAGGATTTATCCAATTAATGACTAAAAAAACTTCATATAACTCAACTAAGATCTTCCAAATGTCACATGTGGTGGCACAATCCATTAATTTAGTCAAAATAATTTTCTCATAGTATAAAATAATAGACACTATGTCCTTATCCACCAGATAGAAATTTTCATTTATCATAAACATAATAATATAAGACAATACATGTTATACCAAATAATATAACATATTTTATATAATAATGAATTATAAAATTTCAATTATACTAATCAGTGTCATAAAATGATGGATCATTACTCATATTTTATTCTAAATTTCAGCTGAAGAGAAAAGAATTTTAAATTAAACGTTGTATCTAATTATTAATCCCACAGGGCTAACAAATACTTTTATACCAATTTTAATTGGAAATGTATTACTATAAGGTTCCTTCGGAATGGGGGGATCATATCATGACACCTTTATATAATTTAATCAATTTTTAAATAATAAAATACTTACATTATATATATATCATAACTACATAAATTATTAAGATTATTATTCCTGAAATTTATTATTCCTTAATTTATTTTATCCTTGATTACACAAATCTATCACATTAATTGAATATAAAATTTTAATATCCTATGATTTTATGATATATATATATATATATCTTTAAATAAATTTTTTGTTTTTGTTTGATTTCCACGTAACATCAAGATTAAATGAACCATGAAAACCTAATAAAATATTTTTATGTGAAAATTATATAATTTTTGAATTAATCATTCCAAAAATCGATTTGGTTTATTTTTTGTTATTCTTATAAAAATATTTATTTTTCAATAAATATTGAACATACTGATTTGTGTAAAACTTCAATTTATTTTCTTTAAATCAAATAAAATAAAAAGTTAAATTATATTTTACATTTGGTATTAATGTTATATAAGATCTAATTGATTAATATTTGGGTCATAATTTTATATAATTTTCATATTAGTCAATTTTTAGGTTTAAACCATATTTTTCTCGAAGTCTGTTTTTCAACACATTTATTGGGTTTTTTTTTAAAATAATTTTTTAAAATTATAGGAATTTAATTTGATAAAATAGAATACATATATGGAATCATGAAGTTAAACTATTTTAATAGATCCCTTTTATTTTTAGGTATTATGAATAGTAACATAGTAAAATTTATCACTTGGGTTAAGGGTAAATCAGGTAATTGAGGTTAAAAATAATCTAATAAGACATTAAAAATATATCCAACAATAAGTACCAGGACTTAAACATTAAAAAAAATCAACTAGAATTTACATTCATATATCCCCAAATATCTTTTTGGTTTATAGTTTTATATAATTAGTTCATAACTAATACATGGAAACCCATAAGCATACAAAGTGGATACTACTAAAATAGTATCCATTTATTCATAATAATTTTTTTATATAACATGAATTCTTATCATTAAAAATATTCATGACTCTTACCTTGGATTATTCTCTCTTACCCATCCATAAACCCTATCAAAAACATTTTAAAACTTGGGATGAGCACAAAAAACTTAGTTAAGGATATAAAAAATGAACGGAATTTTTAGTTTATGAATACTTATAAATATATGAAATCATTTCCATCAAGACATAATTCTCAACCATAAAATATCATATAGTTACATTGTGAAAATAAGATATTTACATAAAACATATAAAACATAAGTAAACCAATTAGGTACCTTAAGGAAAAATTTTCCTACCATACTAACATTGGATTGTAACCCTCTTAGATAAATTATGGTTTGTGACCCTCAAAACTACATTACAATGTAACCAACACGGTAACTTTATGATGAAACCATTGCAGTTACACTTAGAATAACCATTACGGTTAACTTCCAATATAAACATAACCAATGTATTAGAGGGATATCACAAACCCACCCATTATTATAAATAATTCACATGAAAAAAAAAATCATAAAATATGAATACCTATATCATAAAAACATTCCTTTTTAATTTTTTAAAATTAAAAATTTAATAGATGTTTTTAAATAAAAGTACCTTACCTTAGGTTTGAATTCCTTAAAATGAGTTCAAACATCATGTATAATGGTTTAAAGAGAGTGATAAATTTATTAAATAACAATATTTATATTTATAATACCTTATATTATCTTTTTATAACATATTTCTACCCATTTATTAATAATATTTTTCTATTTCCATTGTTTGTGGTGCATTTATTTCATGCTTTCAATAGTTGGGTCAATATGGATTTTCTTTTCAAATTTTAGAAAAATCCAAAAGTTTAATTTTTATATAATTTTAAATTATAATATATATTATTGTTCATTATATTAGGATCATTCATTAGAAAAAATACTAAGGATAAAATCATGTTTAATTTTTTACGGTTTCTATAACCATCACAAACTAGTTTTTTTATTTAATTTTATGTATATAAATTAGTTCTAGAACATTAAATAAGCTATAATATACATATTAAACTATTTTTGGATTATCATTATTTTCTCACACACTTCCTCAAATAATTATATTCCCATAAAATTCCTTCCACCAAATTCATCCCAAAATTCTAGAGTTGGACATCGCTTTCCAATAATTCCTTAAAAGGTGACATTTGTATAATGAGATGAAAAATATTATTATAAGAAAACTCAACAAAATAAATATGTTTACAACAACTTCCTTGATAATCCATTTAACAAGAATATATCATGTATTCCAAGGATTGAATTATTCACTCAGTTAGTCCATCAGATTGGGGATGAATGGTTTTGCGAAAATTTAATATTATTCCCAATGACTTCTAGAGGCCTTTCCAAAAGATATAAGTGAACTCGAGATAATTATTAGAAAAAATGGAGAAAAGAACTAAATGTTACTTGACTATCTATTTGAGGTACAGTTGAGAAAGATTATCCAAATACATATTATCTCATATAAGAAGAAAATATGTAGATTTAGTCAGTCGATCAACAATAACCCAAACTGAATTGTTACCTTGAGAAGTAATTTGTAGTCCCACCATGTAATCTATAGATATATTTTTCTATTTTAACTCTAGAATTGGAAAAGTATGGAGAATCCCCTTTGGTAGTTTTTTTATTCTATAACATGTTGAAAAGTCAAACATTTAATGGTAAAATCATCAATTTATCTTTTTTATTTAATCCCACTAGTAATACTCCTGAAGGTCTTTATACATATTAGTGATACCATAATAAATAGAAAATGGAGAACTATGAGCTTCACATAAAAACAATTTCTTAAAATATAAACCACATAACACACATAATCTCTTCCCAAATAACAAAACACAATCTTAACTAATGTTACACTCTAAAAAATTAATCTTTCTAACCAATTCTACCTTTTTTTTTGCAACTCACAGTCTTCCTTTTGTACTTTCTTAATTGTGTTTGAAAGATATGATTTCCATGACACTTGAAAAAAAGATTTTTTTTCTTGCACAAATAAATTCCAATAAATAATATATCAAATCATTAATCAAAGTGTCATCTTCCAAACATAAAATAGTTAGTGTAGCATGCTTTTTTCAACCCAATTAATCCACCACTTTGTTTACTTTTCTAGTATGGTAATTGATCATCCGATTAGGATCCTTTTTTCAATTCAAGCCATATTATTTTCCTCACTTTCATTTCCTTCTGAGTGAATATATAATTAAAAATCTTATAGAAATTATGTAATTCATATTTGGACCAATATAAATGATTTATCTAAAATTTTAAGGTGAAAACCCCAAATATTAATTACAAATTATATGTGGGATAATTTATCTCATTAGGTTTCAGTTGTCTTGAAAGATAAGAATTTACCTGACCATTATACATCAGAACGCAACCAAGTCCCATCAACGAAGCACCACTATAGATTAAAAATATCAATTTCTAGAATGGAAATCCAAAACTATAGCATTCACCAATCCTCATTTCAGTTCCTGAAAATAAACAACACAGTCTTCTATCCAATTAAATTTAACCCCTTTTCATGTTAGCTTTGTTATAAAGCTAGGTAGCCATGAGAAGTTATTAAAAACCCATTGGTAATATCTTAATAATCCAAGATAACTATGAATATTAATAAAATTGATAGGTCTTGTCCATTCATCAACCAATTTTGTTTTTTGTGAGATCAACTGTTATGCCATCCTTGTTTACAATGTAACCAAGAAAAGAAAAATGTTGCAACCAAAAATCACATTTTACAAATTTACCATATAACTTAATTTCATTAAGGGTTTATAAAACAATTCTAATATTTGTTTTATCCTTATAACTTTATAAATAAACCAAAATATCATCAATAAAAACAGCAATAAACCCATCCAAATATTCATGGAGGATTCTATTCATAAAATCCATGATCACAATAAAAGAATTTTTCAAACCAAAGGGAATAACAAAAAACTCATAATTATCATATCTAGTTCAAAATGATATTTTTCAAATGTCATTCTCCTTTACATTCAGCCGATGGTACTAAGATATCAATTCAATCTTCGAAAAATACTGATCTCTCAAGAGTTGATCAAACAAACAATCAATATGAGGAAATGCATACTTATTCTTAATAGTAATGTTATTCAAATCTCAATAATCAATGCTGAGTCACATGGAACCATATTTATTTTTTATTAAACAAAACAAGAGTACCCCATAGTTAATTTTTAGGAAGAATTAATCATTTATCAAGAAACTCCTGCAACTTATTTTTCAATTCTATAAGTTCTACTTGATCCATTCAATAAAGGGGTTTGGAAATTAGATTAGCATTAGGAAATAATTCAATAGTAAATTCAATCTTCTGATTAGGTATAACACTAGGCAAATCATCATAAAAAATCATCTAGGTAATTATTTACCACTTGAACAACAGTAATATGAATAGTTCCCTTACATTCAATAATATGTGAAAGATAACATTCATTTCCATATTTTAACAGTTTCTCAAATTCATGATATGTTATTAGGGGTATGTGTTCATTATTATATAAAAACATAATCTCTTTATGAAAAAAACTTCTTTAGCTATATAATCATTCTTTTATTGATAAACAGAAATCCAATTAATACCAAGGATAACATCAAACTCTATAATGGAAAAAACTATAAGGTTTGTAGGTAATGTATTTAAAAAATACAATATGAATATTATTATAATTACTTTTTGACTTAATATTTCCCCTTTGGTTTTTACTATAAGTTTTGGCTTAATTTCTTGGGGTAAAACTTGTAATTAATCAAAACAATTATCATAAATAAAGTAATGTGTAAACCCCATATCAAACAAGACATTAGAAAAATATATGTAAAAAAATGTACCTGATACCACTTAATTTGATGGCCCCACATCTATTGAAGTAGTCGCAAGGATTTCACTACACCTTTCTGATTATAGTTTGGATGCTTCTCATCATTTAGACTCTTCTTTGGGAAGTTATGTTCATAATTCCTCATCTCACTACATTTGAAACACTTTAAATTTTTCTTATAGAAATTTAACATTCCAACACTGTGATCTTTTTCATTGCAATATCGGTCAATGTGTCCAAACATAACACATAACAAACACTTCCTATATTTGTTAAGTCATTCTCCATGGTGATTTTTACAACACTTTCCACAGTTTGGAAACTAGACTTTCTAACCTTCATATTTATTTGATTGATTCTTACCCATTTCTTACCATATAGATATTTTCTTCTTATTTTGTTCAAAGTACACGTGATCATAAGAGAACTCCATTTATACTCTCTTGGAACATTTAATAGGTTTCTAATAACATTAAAATTCATGGGAATTCAATTCCCTTCAATATATTGGCATCAATGTTGAGAAAAAAATATTGATTATACTATCAAGATCCTAAGTAAGATTTGGAGAGTACCTTTCCAATCTAGTAAAATTTACTTCATACACAACTAATAAATGTTCTTTTTTTGTTTAAATTAATGTAATTTCTTTTATAACCTAAGTCAAACCACCTTAGGAAAATATTTTTCAAAGAAAAAATTCTTAAATATATCACATTACAAGGAATAAATCTCCTCTCTTTTTCTAATATTCTTAACCATTGACCACCACTGGTCAGCTTCACCTACAAAATGATAAATATAAAGAATGTAATTTTGATTATATGAACACCCCATGACATCAAATATCATTTAAAAAGATTTAATCAACCCTTTAATCACCACTGGGGGAGAAGATCCACTAAAAGACAAAGGGTGTTGTATCATAAAATATTCTATTATCATCGTGTTCTATTATTGTATCTATAGATGTTCTCTTGTGTGGATTTCACCACCATTTATGGCCGACGTCAACTGATGTATCACTATAAAAAACTACTCAGTTCTAATTCCCACCATTAAATGTCTTGAATTAATACAGATATAATCCTCTCACTGCCTTCTTACTTTAGATTCCTTATTTCTTTTGTGGAAAACCATTATTTATAGAAATGTATTAGATAAATCAACATGGTAATATTTAAATCCAATATCATTTTGACTAAAAAATTAAGTAAAAATAATTTATGTTATTCTATTAAAATCATCCTTACCCCAAATTTTATCTAAATTATGCTCCTATAACAACTATAAGGACCCAACCTTAAACATACATAAACTAGTAAATTCAATTGGAACTAACATTCATAAATTCCCAAAGATCTTTTCTATTAGGAATTTTAGATAATTAGGTTATAACTCATACATGACAACCAAAAATCATATAAAGTGGATCCTACTAAAAGAGTATCCATTTTTTCAAAATGAAAATGTTTTTTATATAACATTAATTGTTATTATGAAAAATATTCACAACATTTAGCTTGGATTCTTTTCTCATACCCATCCTTAAAATATGTGAATTTTTTTAAAACATTGGTTGAGCACAATAATCTTAGTGACCGACATAAAAAATAAAGGATTCATTAGTCCATGAATACTTATAATCATAGAAAATCATTTTCACAAAGACATACTTATCACCCATAAAGTATCATATAATTAATTTTTGAAAATAAGATATTTCCAAAGAAAAATAGAGAAAATGTAAATAAGAAACTTAGTTAACTTGTGTTATAAATTTTTACCATACACACATAATATTTTAACCCTCACAACAAACTAATTATTTTTAACCCTCATTACAACTTAGAATTTAACCCTCATGGATACCTTATGGTGTAACCATCACAGTTACACTTGGAATAACCATTACGGTCAACTTCCAATATAAACAAACCCAATTAATTGTATGGAAATCAGGGAATCACCCATCAACATAAATAATTCCCAAAAACCAGAATATAATATTAAAACATGAATACTTCCATCATAAAAACAGTCCTTTTTATTTTTGAAAAAATAGAAATTTTAAAGAGGATTTTTAAAGAAAAGTCCCTTAACTTAGGTTTGACTTCATCCAAACATGTTCTAACCTAATGTATAATAGTTTAAAGGGTTTTATAAATTTATTACCAAACTATATTTATATTTATAATTTCTTATATGATATTTTTATAAAATCTTTCCTACAATCTATTAATAATATTTTGTTATTTTCATTTTTTTGGTGAATTTATTTCATGGATTCCATGGTAATTTCATAATGCATTTTCTTTTCAAATGGAAGAAAAAATATATAAGTGTAATGAAAGGGTATTAATTTTTTCCTAGAATTTTAAATGATACCATATATTATTTTTTATGATAGAGTATGATTCATTAGATAATACATTAATGATAAAACTTTGATATAATTTTGGTGGGTTTTTTCTAACCGTAAAAACTAGTTTTGTTTTATTTAATTTTATTTATATAAATTAATTCCAAATAATTAAATTGTTTATAATATACATATTAAAATATGTTTTAACCATAATAATGGTTTTATAACCATCCTTTAAGGTATTAAAGGAAAATTAAAATTTGACATCTAGGAATGCGGTGAATTGACACGTCATCATTGATGATTTCATTTTATAGAATAAGAGGAGAAGATAATAGGTTTGATAATGGATATTACTTTAACATAATAAAATTAAATTATATGTTAGATAATGGAGTTATCGTGTCACTTAAATGATGGAAGGGGGGGTAAGAAGATGATAATAAAATTAAGTAAATTGAAAAGAAAATAAAATGAAATGAAAGAGGATTATACCTTATGAATTCTTATCCTCGAGAAACTCCTTAGGAATTTTGGATTTTAGATTTTTTAAGACCAAAGGCTCCTATATGTGGGGTAGAGTCTTAGAAGTTTATTGGGAAGAATTTTGACATGCTTAAATAATTTGAGGTGTGTAGAGAAGAGGTGGTGAGGGGTGATTTTTATAGTGGTGTGGAGGCATGTTATTTATTATTTCATATAATGGTATATTATTTTGGATCAATAATATTAATATTTTTGATTCCCAAGAAAAAATACAGTAAATAGAGTAGGGGATTTAGAGATTATTGCGCTTATAGAATAAATGACACAACAAATAGTGTATTTAACATATAATATACATATTTAAATATTTTTTAACCACACAAATTGATATATGACTAGCCTTTAAGGTTGTAAAATTTAATTAAAATTTGATGTCCATGAAGGTGGTGAATCGACATGTCATACACGATGCTTTCATTATCTAGAATAATAGGAGAAGAGGAGAGTTCTGATGATGGATATTCCATTAAAATAATAAAATTACTGTATATTTAAGATATTTGATTTTTCATGTAAATTATATGAGGGAAGGTGAGGAGAGAATAATAAAACTAAATGAATTGAAAATAAAATAAAAGAAAATGAAAGAGTATTTTTCCACATGAAATATTCTTCTTGAGAACCACTTTATGAATATTGGATTTGATCATTTTTTGATAAAAAAGGCTCCTAGATGTGTGGTATAGGCTTGGAAATAGTATTGGGTATAATTTGAATTACGATTCAAGAATTTTGAGTTGTGAGGAGAAGATGTGGGGAGGGGTGGTTTTTATAGTGGAGGAGAGGTGTGTTTTTATATTATTTTATTCATTAGTTTATTGTTTTTGCTCAAGAACATCAATAGTTTTGATTCACAAGACTAAATAAATTAAATAGATAAGGTAATTTCTATACTAATATTCTTACATTAGCAATTACTCAAAAAATATTTTACTTAACTTATAATGTTATATACCCTAAATTACAATATCTTACTTTTCACAAAAAATGCACCTATTTCAAAAATATTCCAAAAAACAACCCTAACCATTTTTAGTTGTTTAGAATTAAAAAAGAACTCCATTATATGAAAATAATTTTCTAAATATGATTAATTTAATTTTTCATTAAAATCATCATTTATTATAAAAAATACTAATTTAAAAATTATCCCTGATTTTTTACACATTGAAAAATTAATAAACTTCTAATAAAATTATTATTAATCATAATACAATGAAATATTAATTTATGAATATATTTTATGATAATAATTTTTATTTTAAATCATTATATTAACTATAAAATTTTAAATAAACATTTATGTCTCACAAAAATACCAATGCTTAATTTATCATTTTCAAAACATTCATTAACATATTCCATGATATAAAGAAATAATATTTTCACTTATAATATACAAAAAATTTATTTATAATTTTATAGGTGAGGTTACTATTCTATTAGAATCCATTCCTTAATTTCTATAAATACCACTTATTTAATTATACATTTATAATGAATCTAACTATTTAATTTTAGAATGTAATCAAATTATTTTATAAGTACTTGGTGTGTTAGACCAAAACTTGGATTTAGTTAATTATATGAGTCTAGTTCATCCATAATAATCCAAATTTCTAATATATGACCATTTTCTTGTATTTAACTTTGATTTTGGCTTTTATAATATTTAAGTTGAGGATAAAGTAAAAGAAATTACTCTCTTACATTTAATATATATACTATTTTGGGAAAGTGATGAAAACAATGTATGTTTAGTTTTAAAATTTAATTTTAAATATGTATTAATATTTTTTCTAATCGTAATTTATTTTCAATTTTTAGTGATAGAATAATTAACTTAATTCTTATGTAACATTCATCCAATATTTATTCAATTAATAGAAAAATAAAATAAATGATGTTGAAAATATTAAAATTAATACAATTTCAATGAATTATTTTGTTCCAAAAATATTATATATGAATATATAATATTAAGGGATTATGAAAGTATTATATTATAATTTTATCTTTATCTTGTTGTCCTTAATGTTAAATTTTATTAATATTTTCTAAAATGATAATTTATAAAATAATTTTTTTAAATAATTATTTAAAAATCTTAAAAATATTGAAAGAGGAAAGGGAGGGTAATATATGGTCTAAAATGTCATCTCTTGGACATTTATGATCCTGTTTTTACTTTATAAGTAAAATTAAAATCTTTTATTATTTTTAAAATCATTACAACTATTGAGGTAAAAACTGGTTAACAAAGGGGTTAATCCAGTGGGTAAGGTTTAAAATGATATCTAAACCTATCCAAATTTGATTGGATGATTATATTAAAACCGTATAATCATTATAATAGATGAAAATATTAAATTATGAATCTATTTTATGAGGATAAATTTTATTTTAAGTCATTAAATTAATTATAAAATCGTAAATAAACATTTATGTCTCACAAAAATACCAACACATAATTTATCATTTTATAAAAATTTATTTACCTATTCCATGATTTAAATATATCATATTTTCATTTTTAAGATACATAAATTATATTCATATTTTCATAGGTTAAGTCACTATTCCATTAGTATATATTCTTTAGTTTTTTAAATATGAATTATTTCATTATACATTTTGTTGGACTCCTTATGTGTTAATCATGTTTTAATGATCAAAAATCTCATTACTGTTACTTAATCTTGATCTTCATTGCACATCTTTCTAATGCTCTTTAATCTCAATAATAGCTACACATCATGTTTTTATAACAACAAATCTTATGGATGTTAATTACTCTCTTTATTATTTACAAGTCTTATGCATAATCACAAATCTCAAATATATTATCACACCTTTATATTTATGATTCACATTCTCTTAATATATAATGATTAACCTTAATCCATATTCTGCATATCACTGTCTTAGTCCAAATACAAATATTTGTCTAAGTATGGAGACACCGTGAAGGATACACAGTGAAGGAATCACCGTGACCCAGACACCGTGAAGGACTCACCATGACCAGACACCGTGACCAGACATCGTGACCCAGACACCGTGAAGAACACACCGTGACTAGACACCGTGACAAGACACCGCGACCAGACACCGTGACCAGACACCGTGAACCAGACACCGTGACCAAAAACCGTGAAGCTCACACCGTGAAGCTCATACTGTGAACCACATACTGTGAAGAAGACACTGTTTCCATAATCAATGTGACACTGTTTTTTATGTTTTTTTCAATATTATTTAAATAATGTTAATGGTCATATTTGTTGTTTTTAATGAAATTAATGTTATTTAATGATAGTTGTTGGCATGTCAGGAAACCGTATCTCGTACCTATGAGAAGGGAATCATTCATAATTCAGAACTCATGGAATATAAGAAATACTGAGATGCAGTACATGAAAATCAGTGTGCAAGTGTGAATATACAACACGAAGAACTTACATACACCCAAGTGCACGGTGCTGAACAAGAAGAACAATCCTGAACAAGAAGGAGAGTTCAAGACCTTAAAATAACTATCATGAGTGCAATCCAATACTGCTGAAGAACACATGATGAATCAAGAGATCTTTCTCTCTACTGAAGAAGACAAGATGAACTACGACACTCTTTTTTTCAACAGAAAAACTAGATAAGGACTTAGAAGCATTCCTGCTGAATCCAACGAGTCCAGAGCTACATTAATAATCACTAGAGATTTCTAAACTCTCATATATCTTCTCTACGTGATTTATTTATTATCTTTCGAGCAGTGTGGTGTACTCTGTATATCTTTACACACACTTTCTCCTGCACTGAACTGGAGGATATCAAAATCCTTACTCAAATTCTCTTAACTACTATTTACCCAAGTCAACTGTGGAAGAGGTCCTTGTGTGACCGGGTCTTTGTTTTCTTTCCCACGAAGAACAGTGGTAGAGGTCCCTGTGTGGCCTGGACAGTTTTGTAAAATTGTTGTTAACCCCGATCCAGGGTGTGGATAAAATTTATATATATTTGAGAGATCTAAGTCTCAGATTGAGACTGAACCTCTTTTTATATCTGATGTACATATTTTATTTAAGTTTAAAGTATACTACATATATCTTATTTATTCCACTGTTATTACTTTGAAATACAAAACTATTTTGAAGCTACTTTGATAGTTAAATTAGTAAGTGTTTACACTTATTTTAAATCAATAGGTTAGCTTCAAAAGTTAGTTTGACCTTGTGGTTAAATTAACTGAGACCTAATCAATCTTTGAGAAGCTAAGTGAACATTTAAAATCTGTATAAATTCACGATAGTTTAACATATTTTATAAATCGGGGGATTTTCACTAGACAATATTTTAATAGAAATTTTAATTGGAAATCAATTCACCCCCCCTCTTGAGTGTCCACTCCGACCAACATTTGGTATCAAAGGATTAGTTTTTGTTTAAAGATTTTTGAAATACTCTGTTTTTCAACTGTGATTTTAGTTGCATCTTTAAAGATCTTAAATTTCTGTTAGTTCTATATTTTTATCGCTTTAAATTATCATTCTAAAATCTAGTTATGGATAATAGACTAGAGGGTGCTGCTACTAACAGGCCACCTTTCTTCAAAGGTACAAACTATATTCTAAGGAAACTTAAAATGAAAATTCATTTAGAAAGTATAGTTTTTGATATTTGGACTGCCATAAAATCAGAATATAAACTTCCCACTACTTCTATATCCACTTGTGATGAACCTAAAAAGACTTCTTACAATAATAATTGTAAAGGCATGAATTCCCTATACTGTGCTTTAGGAGATGAAGAGTTTAACAGAATTTCTACTTGTAAAACTGCTTTTGAAATTTGGGATACTTTGGGTGTTTCTCATGAAGGAACAACCAATGTTAAAGAAATGAGATTAAATAATTATACAATTAAATATGATAATTGTAACATGAAAACTGATGAACCTATTTCTGACATGTATATTAGGTTTAATGAGATAGTCAATACAATGAATTCACTTGGAAAGGTTGTTCCAGCAAAAGAACAAATTATGAGAATCTTGATATGTTTATAAGACTGATGGAGAGGCACATCTATTTCAATCAGAGAGTCATGTGACATTGCTACTCTACCTGTCAAAGAACTCATTGGTAAGCTTATGATGTATGAGGAATAACTCATGGTGAATAAAGAGGAAGATGATGAACCTAAGAGGAAATCAGTGGCTTTCAAGACTACTACTTCAAAGAGAAAGGACAAAGATAAAGCTCAACTACCTACTAACAGTTCAACCAGTGAAAATTCAGACTCTGATAGTGATACTGAAATGTCTCAGATAGCCATAAGGTTTAATAAATTTTATAGGAAGAAGAAATTCTTCATAAAATAAAATTACAAAGGAATGTATGACAATAAGGGTCATTGGAAGAAGGATTGGAAAAAGTCAGATAAAAGTGATGAAGTTGTCTATTATGAGTGAAAAAGAAAAGGACATATAAAATTAGACTTCCCAAAGATTAAATTCAAGAAGAAATAAGATTACAAGGATAGTAAGTACAAAAAGGATATGAAGGATACTTGGAGTGCTTCTGAGGATAGCTCCAGTAAATCTGAAGCTTCTAAGACTGAAACCAGAAATAAGGCAAACATGTGTTGTATGACCAACACATCTGAAGAAAACTACTTAAAGAGATCCTGTAGAAATACTTGGTACTTGGAGAGTGGATGTTCAAGAAATATGTTAGGAGACTTCTCATGCTTTAAAAGCTTAGTCAGAATTGATGGAGGCTTTTTCACCTTTGGTGATAATTCTAAAGGGAAAATCATTAGCTTAGGCCAGATTGGTAACACTGACTCAATATTAATTTGTAATGTTTTATTCATTGATGGACTTAAATATAATATTTTAAGTATTTCTAAGTTATGTGATGATGGTTTTAATGTTAAATTTGAAAATGATTTTTGCAATATTTTTAATTCTAAAAATGATTTATTATTTTCTGCCCTGTGAAATGAAAATGTTTATGCTGTTGATTTAAATTCTTTGGCCATGTAGAATATTACTTATTTAAATGCTTTTCATAAAGAGTATTGGATTTGGAATAGAATATTAGGACACTACAATATACACTCACTTAGAAAACTTACTAGGAAGAACTTAGTGAGAGACCTACCCAAACTTGAGTTTCCAAATGACAAAGTTTTTAATCCCTGACAAAAGGGAAAGCAACAAAAAATTTCTTTCAAACCAAAGAAATAAGTTACAACTTCTCAACCTCTCGAGTTGGTTCACATGGATTTTTTTGGACCATCTAGAGTTTCTAGCTTAAATGGGAAGCACTATGTCAATTTCTTAGTAGATGACTTTTTTAGATATACTTGGGTATACTTCTTAGCTCACAAAAGTGAAGCGTTTTCTTACTTTGATAAATACTCCAAATCTGTAGAAAATTTTAGTGGACTTATTATTAAAACTCTAAGAAGTGATCATGGCCATGAGTTTGAGAATCATGAGTTTGAATCATATTTCTCACACAATGGATATAGTCATAAATTTTTTGCCCCTAGGACACTACAGAAAAATGGTGTAGTAAAAAGGAGGAATAGAACCCTGCAAGAAATTTCCAAAACCATGCTTAAGGAATATGACCTGCCTATTTATTTTTGGGCTGAAGTTGTAAATACAGCTTGTCATATTATCAATAGAGTCTTGACCAGACCTATTCTTAAGAGGACCCCTTATGAGTTGTGGAACCATAGAAAACCTAAAGTCAATTACTTTAGAGTCTTTCGCTGCAATGTCTATATTATTAATACCAAAGATAATCTTGACAAGTTTTCTTCCAAGAGTGATGAAGGAATTTTCCTAGGTTATTCTATTTCTAGTAAAGCCTATATAGTTTTCAATAAAAGAACCATGTGTGTGGAAGAATCTGTTCACATCAAGTTTTATGAAACTGATCCACATGAGCCTAAAACCTCTCTTGAAAATCTTGAAGAAGATTTATCTATTCTGGACCTTAATGACAAATCAAATGAACCTTCTATAAAGACAACCAGTTCTGGAAATTTTCCAGAACCTGCTTCTATTGATTCCCAACCTGTTGATGAACCTGAAGTTTTCGGTCCTACCTTTACTAGATCAACTAGAATTCTAAAGAATCATCATTTAGATGTTGTTGTAGGAAATCTTGATAGGGGACACAGACTAGATCTTCTCTAAGAAATCAAGTTGAACATCATGACTTCTTGGCACAACTTGAACCTAAAAACATTGATGATGCTATTAATGATGAATTTTGGGTTATTGCTATGCAAGAAGAACTCAATCAGTTTGAAAGAAATAATGTTTGGAATCTTGTTGAAAGTCCTAAGGACACTTTCACAATAGGCACTAAATGGGTGTTTAGAAATATTATAGATAAATCTGGAAACACAGTTAGAAATAAAGATACACTAGTTGCACAAGGCTATAGTCAAGAAGAAGGTATTGACTATGAGGAGAATTTTTCTCCAGTAGCCAGATTAGAAGCTATTAGGATTTTACTTTCTTATGGTGCACATCTAAATTTCAAACTATATCAAATGGATGTCAAGAGTGCATTATTAAATGGATATATTGCTGAGGATGTTTTTGTTGAACAACCACCTGTATTTTCAAACCCTCATTTTCCAAATCATATTTTCAAACTATCAAAAGATTTATATAGTTTAAAGAAAGCTCCAAGAGCTTGTTATGATAGATTAAGTACTTTTCTAATTTTTAAAGGTTTTACAAATGGAATATCTTATCCTACTCTGTTTATAAAAAAATTTCTAAAGATGTTTTATTTGTACATATTTATGTAGATGATATTATTTTTGGATCTTTAAAAACTACATTATGTACTGATTTTTCTAAAATGATGCAAAATGAATTTGAAATGAGTTTAATGGGTGAACTTAAATTCTTTCTTGGTTTTCAAATCTTTCAAAATGATGATGGAATTATTTTAACTCAAAGTAAATATACTAGAGATATTTTAAAACGTTTTGGATTGGAAAGCACAAAAAGTAGTGACACTCCCATGAGTACCACCTGTAAGATGGATCTTGATGAAAATGGTAAATCTGTTGATCAAACCATCTATAGAGGAATGATTGGAAGTCTACTCTACCTAACTTCTAGTCATCCAGATATTATGTTTAGTGTGTGTATGTGTGCCCGTTTTCAAGAAAACCCAAAAGAGTCACATTTAAATGTTGTAAAGAGAATTTTCAAATACATCAAGCATACTCCCAATTTAGGACTGTTCTATCCCAAACTAAAATCATTTGAATTAGTTAGTTATTCAGATACTGACTTTCCTGGATATAAGCTATATAGAAAAAGAACCTCTGAAACATGTCACCTTTTAGGAAATTCACTAGTATCATGGTGTAGTAAGAAACAAAATTATGTTGCATTATCAACTGCAGAAGCTGAATACATAGCTTCTGGAAGTTGTTGTTCACAAATTTTGTGGATGAAACACACATTACTAGACTATGGATATCAATTCAGACATGTCTCAATAAATTGTGATAACACAAGTGCTATTAATATTTCTAAGAAACCTATTTCTCAAACTAGGACAAAACATATTGATGTAAGACATCAATTTTTGAGGGATAATTATCAAAAGGGTGATATTACTTTGGAATTCATTGGTACTGAATATCAACTTGCTGATATATTCACTAAACCATTAAATTTTGAAAGAATGGACTACATAATTCATGATATTGGTATGATTAATCATAAATGAATATATTAATGATTTTAATGATTAATACTTTACTGTACTTTACTTTACGGTTTCATACTTACTGTTTCTAAGTTACTGTTTTATGCTCACAATCTGACAACTCGCTGTCTCGCCGTGACTATATCAAATGCTCACTGTCTCACCGTGACAACTACAAACTGTCTCACCGTGATGACTAGTTTTCTATCACACCATAATTCCTACTCACGGTCTTACTATGAAGATTTATTTTTTTTCTTATTTTTAACCCGTATCGCAGTAATTTTTTATTCCACCGCTATTTGATTTCCCGCCTCTTTGTTTTAATGACGTTTGACATTCCCAAATGATAAAACATAAGGGTTTCATTCGATTCCTTACCTGAACTCTCTCTTGAACCTTCTCTTCCCTCTCGCCTGAACCTTTAGTGAATGCCACGGATGAAGCATCCATCTTCACCATCGTCTGAGAAGATCCGCTTTAAGAAACAAAAGAGGATACCGAGGATAGCTCCCGAAGGACCTCTAAACCCAAACCTGGTAATCCGTACAGTTGTACCTGAAAAAGAGGTTTGCCCGGAATGGTTGTTGTCTAGAATATCATTAGTTTTGAATGTTTTAAGAGAACAAGGATGGCTTGAATGGTTCACTGGACATAATAGACCGATTTACCCAAGGATTGTATCTCAATTCTATCAGTATGTGAAGTTTTCTTTTGAGTTTGGAGAAAGCTTTATGGTGACCAGCTAGATCGATGGTCAGAAGTGATCTTTCTCTTCAAGGCTGTGGGCTGCATGCCTAAGAATTCCACTTGAAGGAGTTTGTGAAGATAACCAGAGAGACCCTCCTCCAACAACTGACATCTTTGACCTAGAGACTGCTTTGGAAAGTCTAACTGAAAATGGAACCAAGTGAAGGGCCATAGCTACTGAACTAGATGGAGAGACAAGAATTATGTTCATGTTTGTTCAGAATTTGGTTAGTCCAAGAAAAGGAGATTTTGCTCTAATGAAGTATCAAGATGTGTTCCAGATTCACCTATTGAAGAATGCCCATAAGATCAATCTGTGTAAGTATGTTATCAACCATATCTGTGAGCTGATCAAAGTAACTTCCAAATCCACCCCCCCTGTTTTACTCAAGGATGATTTCAGCTATGTTAGTTGCAAAAGGGATGGTTGGACCGAATGAAGAAAAGATATAGGATCTTGATTTCTTCCTATCCATGCCTATCATCAGAAGGATGAAGATAAGCTGGAACCCCTGGAAGAAGCAGTTTGTTGAGGATAACGATCAACTGTATAAAAAGCTCAATCCTGTTGACTATCCAAGAAGGCCTAAGAACCTAGCTGATCCTAGTTTGGAACCAGATGAAGTGGTTGATTATTCAGAAGAAGAATAACAAGAAGAAGTAACAGCTGAAGTACCACCTAGAGAAGAACCTGTAATACCTCCAATGGAAACAGTTCTGGTTGAAGAGGAAAGGGATGTTGTCCCTGCTGTTATCCCTACTGAAATACCTCAATAATCAGGAAGGGAAGCACAAGTTGAGGTGGAGGAACCTAAAAATCTTGATATTGTGGAAGTTGGATCTTCTGAAGCTTCTCAACCTTCTGTCACTTTTTCTGTGTACTCTCAGTATGAGTTCCCAAGATTTTATGATGTGAATGAGTTACAGCAAGTGACTTCAACTGGAATGGATCTTTCTTCTCTGTTTTAACTGAAGTCCTTATCTCATTCAGAACCAGAACCAGAGACCCTACCTCAATTTGAATCAGAATCTGAGTCTGAAGATGACTCTGAACCTCGACCGGAATATTAACCTTTAACTTTACCTACATCCTTACCTGAGCTTCACTCCTTTATGATCAAAGATGATCTGAATGTTTTTGGAGAGATGTTTTTAGCTGGAGTTGAGAAAATTGTCTCCACTCAACCTTGCCTAGTGACTCAGTTAAGTCAAGAAGATGAATCAATTCTCTTAGAAAATATTATCTTGAATATTCAACCAAGGATGATCCGAGAAATTCAAGAAGTCAGAGTACAGAATAAGCTGGTGAGTGTTGATGTTGAAAATCTGAAATGTATGGTAGCAAGTCTGCAGAATGAGTTATCTTTGAGATCAGAGCCTGCTCCTGTTTCTGCCCCTGCACCTGTTGATGTTTCTCTTAAGTCTTATAATTCCCTCCTTTCTAGGGATATTGTGTCTCAATTTCATCCATACCTACTATCTTTTTATGAAAATATTGGAAAAAGGCACACCAAGATGCTGGAACGCATGAGAGAGCTTGTGGAAAATCTGAATAAGCTTACAGATGAATACACTGGATGTCTGCAAAAAGTTCTGAAATAGCTCAAAGTTTTAACCGAAGCTGTCAAGGCTTCACCTATTTCTGGTCATACCTCCACACCTTCATTGGATGATTCTATGCTAATATCTATAATAAAGGAAGAATTTCAGAATGCCTTCAGTGGCTTGGATATATCTTCTTTGTCAGAAGTGATTAAGAATAGTGACAGAGCATTGGACTTGGTTAGGATTCATTCTAAGATAGTCAATGATGCTCAACAAGAAATCGACAAGAAAATAGATTTGTATCTCTCCCAGATTTTCTCTAAAAGTGATATGACAGATCACTTTGGATATCTTGTGGAAAATTTGTGAATCCCTCCGGTGACTCAAGATTTTAAGTCTCATGTTCAGAAACTTTCAGAGTTCACTAGATTGATGGACATGTTTTTGGAGAATAAGGATTATTTTGAAAAGTCTATGCGGTATGGTGGTGAAATCATTACTGATTTCATCAATATTTTGAAGCCGTATATTCATGTGCAGAGTACTGCTATAGTTGCTCCAGCTGCTGAACCTCTTAGACCTAGACTACCTACCTTAGCCTCAACTGCCAATACAATTAGCCAAGCTCTTTCTTAGATTCGTCCAATCATTCTTGACCAACCCCAGCCTATATCTTCTACTTCTCTTAATTTGGATCCATCTGTTTTTGAAGTTCTACCCTTACCCTCGTTGTCTACCACATCCATACCTTCTACTTCAGCACCAGCTCCTACTGCTGATAAAGGTAAAGACAAGGTGGATCTCTGAAGAGTCTGAGGACTGTTTTTCTTTTTGATGGGTTGTATTTTGTTGTTTCATGTTTTATTGTATTCTGAAACCTTTGTTTAATACCAAATATAGTGTTTCATTACATTCTCTCTACTTTTTTATAATCCCAAAAGGGGGAGAAAAACTAAAGGTGTCAGTTCTATAATAGTATAAATGGTGGAGAAAAACTACAAGCATCAGTTCTATAATGTTTTTTCTATGTTAGTATCTTTAATATTACATGTCATTTATATTCTGCCTATATATGATTTGTGATAATAAAAAAGGGGGAGATTGTTGGACTCCTCATGTGTTAATCATGATTTAATGATCACAAATCTCATTACTGTTACTTAATCTTGATCTTCATTGCACATCTTGCTAATGCTCTTCAATCTCAATAATAGATACACATCATGTTTTTATAATAACAAATCTTATGGATGTTAATTACTCTCTTTATTATTTACAAGTCTTATGCATAATCACAAATCTCACATATATTATCACACCTTTATATTTATGATTCACATTCTTTTCCTCTCTAATGATTAACCTTAATCCATATTCTGCATATCACTGTCTTAGTCCAAATAAAGATATTTGTCTAAGTATGGAGACACCGTGAAGGACACACCGTGAAGGAATCACCATGACCCATACACCGTGAAGGACTCACTGTGACCAGACATCGTGACCAGACACTGTGACCCAGACACCGTGAAGGAAACACATTGAAGGAATCACCGTGACCACACACCATGACCAGGCACCATGACCAGATACCGTGACCAGACACCGTGAACCAGACACCGTGACCAGACACCATGAAGCTCACACCGTGAAGCTCATACCGTGAACCACATACCGTGAAGAAGACATGGTTTCCATTATCAATGTGACGCCATTTCTTAAGTTTTTGTCAATATTATTTAAATAATGCTAATGGCCATATTTGTTGTTTTTAATGAAATTAATTTTATTTAATGATAGTTATTGGCATGTCAGTTAACCGTATCTCGTACCTATGAGAAGGGAATCATTCCTACTTCAGAACCTGTGGAATATAAGAAAGGCTGAGATGCAGTACACGAAAAGAGGTGTGCAAGTGTGAATATACAACACGACGAACTTACATACACCCAAGTGAACTGTGCTGAACAAGAACAACAATGATGAAAAAGAAGGAGAGTTCAAGACCTTAAAAGAACTCTCATGGGTGAAATCCAATACTGCTGAAGAACAGATGACGAATCAAGAGATCATTCCCACTATTGAAGAGGAAAAGCTTAACTACGACAATATTTTTTTCAACCGAAAAACCAGAGAAGGACTCAGATGCATTCCTGTTGAATCCAACAAGTCCAGAGCTACATTGATAATCACTAGAGCTTTCTAAACTCTAATCTATCTTCTATATGTGATTTATTTATTAACTTTCGAGCAGTGTGGTGTACTCTGTATATCTTTACACACACTGTCTCCTACACTGAACTGGAGGATATCAAAATCCTCAATCAAATTCTATTAACTTCTGTTTACCCCTGTCAACTGTGGAAGAGTTCCTTGTGTGACCTGGTCTTTGTTTTTTTTCCACGAAGAACAGTGGTAGAGGTTCCAGCGTGGCCTGGACAGTTTTGTAAAACTGTTGTTAACCCCGATCCAGGGTGTGGATCAAGTTTATATATATTTTAGAGGACTAAGTCTCAGCTTGAGATTGAACATCTTGTTATATCTGTTGTGCATCTTTTATTTAATCTTAAATTATACTATATATATCTTTTTTATTCCGCTGCTATTACGTTGAAATACAAAACTATTTTGAAGCTACTTTGATAGTTAAATTAGAAAGTTTTTACACTCATTGTAAATCAATAGGTTAGCTTCAAAAGTTAGTTTTACCTTGTGGTTAAATTAACTGAGACCAAATAAATCTTTGAGAAGCAAAGTGAACATTTACAATCTGTATAAATTCACTATAGTATAAATTATTTTATAAATCGGGTGATTTTCACTAGACAATATTTTAACAGAAATTTTAATTGGAACTCAATTCACCCCCCTCTTGAGTTTCCACTCCAACCAACACATTTTATCTGAATATAACTATTTAAATCCATAATGAAAACAAATTATTTTATATATAACTAGGTTGTTTCATTACCCCCCCCCCCCCCTTCTAGAAATTTCATCCTTATAATTTTTATCTACTTACTAAACAAGTGAGGATGCCTTTACCACATATAATTTTCATATTCCCATGTTCCTTCATCAATAATTTTGTTTCTCTACAAAATATTAACTAAGAGAATTACCTTATTCCATAATAATTTCTCTCTATGATCAATAATCTGAACATGATTTTCCTCATATGAAAGGTTATCTTCCAAATGAACCATCTCAGGGCTCTGAACATGAGATGAATCTAGTGGATACTTTCTTAACATAGAAACATGAAAAACATTATGTACCCAGGAAAAACTCAAAGGAAAGGCCACTCGATAGAAAAAAATCCAACATTCTCTAAGATTTCATAATGTACAATGATTCTTGGAATCATTTTACCTTTCATACCAAAATGCATCACACATTTCCTTGGAGACCATTGAAAAACACATGGCCACCTTCTTCAAAATAAATATTCTTCCTTAGGTTATATACATATCTTTTCTGCATACTCTGATCTGTCCCCATATATTTCTAGGAAATATTAACTACTTCATCCACTTTATACATTAATTTAAATCCCATTAACTTTCTTTATCCAAATTCATCCCAAAATACTGGAGTTTGACACCCCTTTCCATATAATTCTTCATAATATTCCTTCTGTATACTGGAATGAAAAATTTTGTTATAAGAAAACACAACTAAATTAAGATGATGATCATCCCAACATCCATGGTAATTCATTGAATAAGAACATAGCATGTCTTACAAGGTAAAAATTGTTTTATTGGTTCTTCCATCATATTGGGGAAGAAAGGATGTAATGAAATTTAATTATGTTCCCAATGTCTTCTAAAGGGATTTCAAAAAGTTATAATTGAACATGGGTTTACAGTCAAAAACAATGGAGAGTGAAACACCATGTAACCTAACTATCTCTTTAAGGAACACTATATAAATCTGATCTAAATACATTATATCTCAAATCAAAATAAAATTTAATGATTTATTCAGTAGATCAATAATAATCGAAATCAAATTGTAACCTTGATAATTCTTTGATAGTCCCAACACAACATCCATTGATATATTTTCCATTTCCACTATGGAATTGTAAAATGATAAAGTATCCAATTTGGTAGTTTTGTTTTTATTTAGACTTTTTATAAGTAAAACATTTTATGGTAAAATCATCAATAACTATTTTCATTTCATCCCACTAGTAATACTCTTGATGGTATTTATACATCTTAGTGCTTCCAAGATGAACTAAAAATGAAGAACTATGAGCTTCACTTAATAACTCTTTCTTCAACTGTGAATCACAAGGAACACATAATATCATACCAAATATCAAAACACAATCATTATTAATTTTATATTCTTTAAATTTAACTTTTTAACCAATAATACCTTTTTATGCAACTCACAATATTCCTTCTGGGCTTTTTTAATTCCGTCTAAAAAAGACGATTGCACTAACACCTCAAACAAAAGAAAGAAATTTCTTATACAAACAACTTCCAAGCCAAAATTCATCACATCATTAACCATGGGTTCATGTTCTAATTGTAACATGGTTAATGTAGCATTATTTGTTTGACTAAAGACATATACCACCTCATTTTCTCTTCTAGGGTGCTAATTTATCGTGCAATTATAATCTTTAATAATTTTAACCAATTTTCTACACCACATCTTCAATTTCATATGAGTGAATACATATGTTAAATTTTTATGGATAGTATAAATTTCAAAATTGGATCCATATAAATTATGTATCCAAATTTTTAATTTTAAAACCACTGCTTATAATTACAGATCATGTGTGGGATAATTTAACTCATGAAGTTTCAATACTCTTGAAGCATAAGAAATTACCTAGTCATTCTATATCTGAATGCAACCAAGTCTCTTCAATGAAGCATCACTGTATATGAAAAATATCCAATTTTTGAAGGTAGAGAAAAAACTAGACAATTCACCACTATTATTATTAGTTTTTTTAAAAACATCAATGTATAATATCTAAATAAATCTAACCATTTTCATGTTAATTTAGTTAGTCGGATAGATAACTATGCAATATTATTAACAAACAATCTGTAATATCCTACTAATCGAAGAGACCTAGATATCTCAGTAATATTTTTAGGTCATGGCCATTCGTTAACCACATTTTTTGTGAGATAAACTGTTATTCCAACCTTAATTACAATATTTCCAAGATATAAAATCTGCTACAAACAAAAGTCTCATTTTCTAAATTTCACATATAACTTCATTTATCTAAGGGTTTTTCAAAAAAATCCTTAGATGTTTTTCATGATCCTTATAAATTTTTCAATAAACAAAAATATCATCAATAAAAACAACAAAAAACTCATCCAAATATTCATAGAATATTCTATTCCTAATATCCATGAATACGGTAGGATCATTTTTCAAACCAAAGTATATAACAAAATATTAATAATGCCACTATCAAGTTCAAAATAGTGGTTTTTGGATTTCACAATCCTTCACCATCAGATGATGATACATGGATCTTAATTCAACTTGTAAAAAGACTAATCTCCCTAGATCTAATCAAAAAATTCATTAATAGGAGGCAATAAATACTTATTCTTAACTGTAATGTTATTCAAAGATCTATAATCAATGAAAATTCTCATGGAACCATATTTATTTTTTAACGAACAAAATAGGAGAACCCCATAGTGAAGTTATAGGATGAATTAATCCTTTATAAAGAAATTATTATAACTATGTTTTCAATTCTAGATGTTCTACATGATCCATTCAATAAGGGGGTTTTAAAATTATATAAAAATCAAGAAATAAGTCAATAGTAAATTCAAAATCCCAATTAGGTATAACACATAGAAACTCATTATAAAATACAAGCAAGTATTCATTTACCATTAAAACGTAATTAATCTTAATAGTTCCCTTATTTTCAAAAATATGTGCATGGTAACATTAATTTTAATGTTTTAACAATTTCTCATATTCATGATATTTTATCAAGCGTATGGGTTCATTATTATAAAACACTGAAACTCTTTCTTAAAAAAAATCATTAGCTATATAATCAATATTATCATGATAAACAGAAAGAAAATACATAACCAAAATAATATCAAAATCTACTCAGGGAAAAACAACAAGGTTTTCTGGTAATGTCCTTCCACAGACAAAAATTAAAACACTCTTATAATTATTTTTTTCCATTAATATTTCCACCTGTTGTATTTACCATAAGTTATGGTTTTATTTATGGAGGACAAATTTCTAATTTACTAAAAAATTTATCAAAAATAAAGGAATGGCTATACCTCATATCAAGCAACACATTAGAAAATCTGATTAAAAAACAATGTACATGATACCACTTCAATGGATGGCCCCACATCTATTGATGTAGACAAAAAAGATTTCACTACACCTTTATTCTTATATTTTGGATTCTTTCCATCATTTATATCCTTCTTTGGGCAATTATGTCTATATTTACCCATATCACCACATTTAGAACACTTTACAGTTTTCATATCATAATTAAACATTAAAAAATATGATCTTTTTCATTGAAAAATCAGGCCATGTGTCTAAACTTAACACATTAAAAAAACTTCAAAGATTTTTAAATTCATTCCCTAGGGTTCTTTTTACCACACTCTCTAAAAACTAGAAACTATAATTTTGTAGCTTCATATTTATTTGATTGATTCTTACCCATTTTTTCAATCTGGACCTTTTCTTTTGCTTATTTTCAAAGTACACATGATCATCAAAAAACTCAATTTCTACTCTCTTAGAACATTTAAAAAGTTTATCATAAATTGTAAATTCATATGATACTAATTCCCTTCGATATATTGTCTCTAATACTGAGTAAAAATTAATGAATTTACTATCAAGATCCCAAGTAATATTTAGAGCTTACCTTGCCAATCGAGTGAAGTTTTCATCACACATGGACACTAAATCTTTCTTCTGTGGTTTCAATTCATGTACTTAATTTTCAATCCTAATTCTAATATCCTTTGAAAAATATTTTTCAAGAAAAATAATATTAAATTAATCCCATTCCTGGAAATAAATAACTTATCTTTCCCTGATATTCTTGACCATTGATCAACAGTGGTCATATTCACCTTAAAAAAGATAAATAGAAAGGCAAACATTTTGGTTATCTGAACAACTCATGACATAAAATATATTTCCAAGGTATTTAATCCACCCTTCAACCACCAATGGTTTAGAAGACTCACTGAAAGTAGGAGGGTGTTTCCTCATAAAATTTTCTAACATCATCATGTTCTTTTTTGGTATCTATGGATATGTTCTTGCATGGATGTAAATTCAATTCACAGCCTCTATCAACTAAGAACTTACTATCAGAAACAGCTCAGTTCTAATTCCCACCATTCCAAGTTTCATATTTAGAAAGAAATCATCCTCTTGGTGCCTTCCTACTTCAGCTTCCCTGTTTCTTCTATGAAAACCCATTCTGAACAGACATATCTTAGATGATGTAAAATGGTAATATTTAAATATACTATCATTTCACATTAACTATAATGTAAAAAATTATTTATGATAATATATTAACATCATCCTAACCCCTAAATTTATCTAAACCATGCTCTAAAAACAATTATAAGCACTCAACATTAAAACATAGAAAACATAAATAAACCACTAAGGTAACTTGAGGAATCATTTTATTACCACAATTACATTGTATTGTAACCCTCATGGATAAATTGTGATTTGTAACCCTCAAGACAACATTACAATGTAACTCTCATGACTACCATATGGTGTAAGCATGGCAGTTACATTTAAAATTACCATTATAGTCATCTTCTAACATAAACATGCCCAATGAATTAGAGGGATATCACAGACCCACCTATAATTATAAAAAATTATCAAGAATGAGAAAATAATCATAAAACATGAATACTTTAATCATAAAAACATTCCATTTGAATTTTTTAAAAATATAAATTTAAATAGTATTGTTAAAGAAAATTCCCTTACCATAGGGTTGACTTCCTTCAAACGTGTTAAAACGTCCTATATAATGGTTTAAAAAGTGATAAAAAATTATTATTTAATGATATGTATATAAGTTACATCCAAAACATTAAAAAATATATAACATACATATTAAAATATTATTTAACCATAATAATGGTTTTATGATCAGCCTTGAAGGTGATAAAATAAAATTAAAATTTGATGTCCACAAAGGTAGTGAATCGACACGTCACAGAAAATGCTTTCATTTTATAGAATAAGATGAGAGTGGAGAGGTCTATAGATGTATATTCCACTTAAAAAAATAAAATTACACTATATTTATGATATTTAATTTATATTTCTACTTATATGAGTAGAGGTTAGTATAGAATAATAAATGGAAAATAAATTGAAAACAAAATAAAATGAAAGGAAAGAGGATTTTACGAACTGAAATATTCTCCTTGAGAACTTTCTTAGGAATATTGGATTTTATATTTTGTTGATAAAAAAGGCTCTTATACATGTGGTAGAGGATTGGAAAATGAATTTGTTATAATTTGGATAGTCTTAATGAATTTGGATTTTTGAGGAGAAAAGGTGGTGAGGGGTTGTTTTTATAGTGGAGAAGAGGGGTGTTTTTATTATTTTATTCATTAGTTTATTATCCTGGCTCAAGAATACGAATAGTTTTTATTTCCAAGAATAAATATAGTAAAAATATAAGGTAATTTCTATATTATGGTTCTTACATAATCAAGGACTTAAGAAATAGTTTATTTAACATATAATGTTATATACCGTAAATTAAAATATTTCACTTTTCATGAAAAATTCAACTATTTAGGAAAAATCCAAAATCAATAACCCAAAACATTTTTAGATTTTTATAATTAATAAATTAAATACATTTTTGGATAATAATTTTTAAAATATGATGATTTTAATTTTTAATTAAAATCATCATTTATTAGAAAAATTGTTGATTTTAAAGTTATAACTAATTTTTTACACTTTAAAAAATTAATTATGTTCTGATAAAATTATCTTATAATAATAAGAAAACAAAATATTAATTTATGAATATATTTTATGAAGATAAATTTTATTTTAAATAATTATATTAAATATAAAATTGTAAATAAATATGTATGCCTCCCAAAAATACCAACACTTAATTTATCATTTTCAAAAAATTTATTGACTTCTTCCAAGATATAAATATATTATATTTTCACTTATAAGATTCATAAATTTTATTTATATTTTAATAGGTAATTTTACTATTCTATTAGTATCAATTCTTTAATTTCTATAAATATCACTTATTTAACTATACATTTCTAATGAATCTAACTATTTAATTCTAGAATGAAAATAAATTATTTTATAAGTACCTGGGTTATTATACCAACAATTGGATTTATTTAATTTTATGAGTCTATTTCATCCATAATAATACAAATTTATAAAATATGACCACATTTTGGTATTTAACATTGCTTTTAGCCTTTATAATATTTAAGTTAAGGATAATGTAAAAATATTTCACTCTATTACTATTAATATATATAATATTTTGTGAAAGTGATGAAAACAACTTATGTTTAGTTTTAAAATTTTATTTGAAATATGAATTATATTTTTATCATTGAAATTTATTATTAATTTTTAGTGATAAAGTACTTACCTTAAATTATTATATAACACTGACACAATATCCATTCAATTAATAGATAAATAAAATATTTGATTCTAAAAATATTAAAATTAATACAATTTGAATGAATTATTATGTTCCACAAATAATATATATGAATATATAATATTAATGATTGAGTAACGTATTATATTATAATTTCATCTATTCCTTGGTGTCCTTAATTTTAAATCAAATTAATATTTTCAAATTGACATTAATTATATTTTAAAATAATAATATTTTATTAAATTATTTTAAAATCATAAAAAAATATTAAAATAGGAAAGATAGGATAATATATGGTCTAAAAGTTCATCTATTTTCCATTTATGATCTAATTTTTACCTTATAAGTAAAATTATAATCCTTTAATATATAAAAAGTCATTACCACATTTAAGGTAAAATTTGGTTAATGAAGGGGTTAATCCAATGGGTAAGGATTAAAATGATATCAAACATGTCCAAAATTAATTTTATGGTTATTTTGAAACCATATACTCCATATATTTGAGTTTATTCCATTTTTTAACCATTTTACCTAAGTTAGATACTTGTTATATTATAATATTTCTTGAATCTTTAAAAGTTCCCCTTCCCTTTCATATAAAAGGACACCCCTTATATATTTTATTCACACAACGTAAATCCACTTATCATGACAAAAACCAATAAAAAAAATTCTAAAAATACTATACAAAATTTTTAGGTTTTTTTCACCCCAAAATACCAACCTCAGTGTCCTTAAGAAGAGATCCAAAGGAGGTTTCTCTAAGGGAAGGTCATCATCTTAACCACACTATTTTTTACTTCATATTTGACCACCATAAATTGTGTATTTTAAATTAAAATATAATATATCTAGTTTATTTCATAAAATAAAATGTTACTATGTTTATGGAATAGTATTTATCCATCTCCTTCTCCATCATATGATAAATGAAACCATTTCTTGTGTGTGTGATGGACTACCACCTCACGAACCATTGTAATTGGTTTTTATCACCATCTAACATTTATAGTAATAATTCAAGAACTAAATAATATATATGATATTTATTACACAACTAATATTATTTACCTATAATATCTTATATACCTTCTAATGTTCTAATCCTTTAGAAGATGACAATTTCGCTTGTGTGTACGTGTGGACTACCACCTCTACAAAGCAATATAATCCTTTTTCTCATTTCCACTTCACATGGATAGTAATAAGGATAGATTTAATGAATATATATGAAATATATAATATTAAAATGACTCTAGAAAATATAATTTTTATTTTAATTTATTTCATTCCTTTTATTGAAAAGTGTAAACAACGTCCATGTGTACATACGACCTACTATCTCCACTAATGGTGTAATTCATTTTTTTCCTTTATATTTTATTGATAAATCTCTCTATATATTTAATATATATGATTTTTATATATTTAATAAAATTGTCATGATTGTTTAACTATGATAAAAATTCAAGGAATGAGACTACTGAATCGAAACATATATAAAAAACAAAGCAGATAACACCTGAAATAATTATAATTATAATAAAAGATTTTCCACAAATTGGGGATCAAATGTTATAAATATGTAATATTTTATATTAAAGATATTAATATTTTGATAGTATGTGCGTATAGTAAATTCAAATCTATTATACAAGAGGTTATAGAACCTATGAGGCAATTCGAACTTGAGGTAAGATATTTCATCACAATTTCCACTCTATTGAGACATATTTGGTATTATGAATTTATTTATATTTATATAGTGTTTATGATGACCCTTTTATATATTTTACATGAATATATATTTATTCATGAAGATTAAAATTACGTTTTATTTTTAATATTTTTAGGGGTTACAATTTGAATTTCACCAAAGATGGAATAATTTATTTAAAAATATTATTTTTTGGGGGATATCTCTTCTTTTCACAGAAATAATCAAATAATTTATCCTAAAATTCATATATTTTTCATATACAATGGATATTTAAGTACAATATATATATACTTTTTACAAAATTTTCTATCTTTTAATTGCTTCAATCAAACATATAAATGTTTTAAATAAAATCTGATCTTGTTTTTATTTTAGTCGAGTATATTTTTATTCCTTCCTCATATTTTGGAAAATTGGTTTACAAAAGATATTTTTATTTACTGAAATGATTTATTAAGGACATTTTATATTATCCTATAATTTAAAAAAAATTAAATGAAAATTTATAATTTTTTTGAAAGCTCATTTTTAAATTTCATTAAAAAATGTCAAAAGGAATGTTTTTTAATGTGTAATGTGTTTACGAATTTTCCCAATGTCGAAAATATTTTATGCCCTTTTAGCTTATTCTACATGACTTCATTGGTTTTAAAAATAAAAATCTTCAATGTAATATTATCCTAATGTTTTTATTCAATTTTCCTTTATCCTTAAAATGAAATTATTTTATTAAAAAAACTTATATATCTAATGCTTTTATACTCATATTTTATCTATTAATATGTTTGTGGTCATTAACTTATTTTTGAAACATTAACTTTATTGTGATCATTTATAATTGTACAATACATTTCTATTAAATATATATATTATTTATATCATAGATATGATTATTCAAAAAATATTATACCAATTTAACATATTTTATTTTCTATAAAATTTATTTGATTGATTGGGGAAATCTTAATATTATTTATTATTTAATCAAAACAATTATTTTCTAATAAGGAATATTGTTTATAATTTGAATTTATCATTCAATATATGAGGAATGCATTAAACATGTAGTGATGTATGGGGCCCACTTATATATATATATATATATATATATATATATATATATATCTCAATGATGCATTGATAGGTCTCATGAGATAAACTAGTTGAACAAACTTATCAAATGGGTTTTTGGTGTATACCCACCCATCGATTAAATTGTCATACCAAAAGGATTTTAATGTATAGATATCATGATTTCTAATATCATAGCGTCTAATATTAAGAATATCCTTTATTGATAATTTAGTTATTATTATCCATGATATTATTTCATTGATATTATGAATGTCTGCATATTATACTCAAGTTATTGGTTAAATTGAATGTGTTTTCATTTATTTACCTTACCATATTGATTATACCTCATTTAATCATGATAGATTCTACTGAACATAACACTTACTAAGCATCTGAGTTATCACATTATTTATTTTCCTTTCCTTGGTATATAAATAAGGATATTATGAATGATATAAAGGTTGGAAGAATGTTTCTTATTCCATGTATTTTACATTTAAAATGTAATATGGGAATCATGTAAGTATATAATTTTCAAATACCACTAAACTATTCAGTGCTTTTGAAGGTGATTTATTGTACCTTATACCAATGTAATAAAGGGAACATCGGCTCTGAGTTACTATATTTTGTATATTTATAATTGGTATTAGATAATTTTTAGTAGAATACTTGGGAAATAAATTTTAAAATAATGTATCTAGAATGAGAATTATGATAATCTCATATAGTTTTTGAGAAATTTTTCCATAATACATTTTTTATTTTATGGATAAATATTCATAATGATTATAAGATTACTCTATGTGTTTCATTATTTAGTGGTGATATATAATGGAAGAAATGTAATCAACACATGTATATAATGTAGGGATTTAAATATAGTTAATTTCAATAGAGATGTTGTTTCAAGTGAGTAGATATTGTCCATATTATGGTAGATAAGTGAGGTTATGATAAATAATCTTTCCAGAATGGAGAAAACTATTGTTTCATAGAATGATTCTCCTATATTGGATCACTTAATGCATTATAAGTCTCTATATTTTAATGTAACTACTAATTAGTTAGTAGAATAATAATGAATTAAGTCCCTTGAAGAGATATTATTTTCTTTGGGAAGTTATATTAAAAATATTGAATCTACCTTTGATGGTCTATTGGTGTGAGGATAAACCTGAACTCCCAATGGAAATTACTTCCATCAAATGGGATTTACTACATATTCATGAGGGATATTTATTTCATAATGTTGGGGAGAAACTCAACAATAAAGATATTCCTATTGTACAAAAAAATGATGTCTTTCAAGTATAGTTACGTAATCATCCCACGAATTGTGAAGTTAAGTTTTTAATAGAATTCATACATGGTACTACAATAATTTCAAAGAATCCACATCAAATAAACCCAATTTATTTTTATGAATTGAATAATAAAACAAAATAGAATATAGATAAGGGATTCATTCGGCCTAGTGCTTCACCTTGGGGTGCATCTATTCTTTTTATTAATAAGAAATATAGTTCAATGTGTCTTTTCATTGATTATCAAGAACATAACAATATAAATATTAAAAAATAATATCTTCTACCATGTATCTATGATATATTTGACCAATTATGAAGAGATCTATATTTTTCTTAGATTGATCTTTAATTAAGATACCATCAAATAAGGGCCAATAATGATGATATAAAGAAGTAAGCCTTCCATGTAAGGTATAACTATTTTTAATTTATAGTAATTCATTTTTGACTAACCAATTTATATATATCTTTATATATTTGATAAATATAGTATGTACAAATTAACATGACCAGTTTTTGGTAGTATTTATAGATGATATTCTTATAGATTCAAAGATAAAGGAAGAGTATGAAAAAAAAATTGAATTTCTTTTTGAATACCTTGAGGAAAAAAAATGTATGATAAATTTACTAAATTTTAATTTTGGATTCATAAATTTTCATTATTGGTTCATATAATCTCATGTGAGGGTATATTAGTGGATTCTTCAAATATATATGTTATTGAGAAATTGATTATACCAACCATGTAAACTGAGATCCATAGTTTTATTGGGATTGATGGATACCACTAAAACTTTTTGAGAGATTTTTCATGACTATATAATCCACTAATTGACTCATAATAGGGTTCAATACTTTTGGACTGATTAATGTGAAGATAGTTTCAAAGACCTTAAGAGAAGGTTGGTCAGTGTACTTATACTTACACTACCCTTTAATGGAGAAGGGTTTTTAATATATAGTGATTTATCAAATACGGGAATGGGGTACATACTTATGAAGAATGATATGGCAGTAGTTTATTCTCCTTTTCAATTAAAAATACATGAGAGAAATTATTCAACTCATGATTTCGAGATAACAATAATAATATATGCATTGAATATGCATAAGAATTATCTGTATGGTGATATTTTTGATATAAATACTGATCATAAAATATTAAAGTATATATTTATTTAAAATACGTGAATATAAACTGGATAAGATGGTTGGAGATGATCAAATATTATAACTGCTCAATATACTACCACCTTTGGAAGGTAAAAAAGGTGGATGGTGCTCTCAGTCAGAAAGATCATGATATTTTTTACATTATGAGGATTTAAAGATATCAAATACTTATATATTTTTATAATTTAGATCTTTAAATATTTTTTAAAATTAAAATATCTTATATTTTTAGATGAATATTCAACCATCCATCCTTATAAGGATTATGGAGGAACAAATGGAAGATTTAGAATTACAGTAGTAGGTGACTAATTTTCATGAGTTTACCATGATCATTATAGTATTATACTATTCTGGAACTGAGTATGTGTCCTATCAATACCATATATGAACAAGAAACTTTTGTATGAAGCTCATTGTTCATCATTAACTATTCATCTTAGAGGTAAAAATATTTATAGAAATGTGAAAGAATATTTCTAGTGGGATAACATGAAAATGGATATTATTGAGTATGTATCATAATACCTAGTGTTTCATAAATTTAATGATGATCGACAAAAGTACAAGCATATGTTACAAAAATTAGCCATACTAGAATATAAATGATAAAATTTTAACATGGATTTCATCATCAGACTCCCCAAAACATCTAAAGGAAATAATCCTATTTAGGTTGTAGTTGATCACCATTTTAAATTAGTCTATTTTATAATTATTGTGGAATATTTCTCTCATTATTATCTTTCCCATTTAAATATTATGGAAGTTGTAATATAGACTGGAGAACCACTCTCAATTATATCAAGTCAGGATCTGAAATTTACCTCAGTTTTATGTATAATACTTCAGTAATATTTGGATATAGAGTTGAGTTTTATACATATTATCATCCTTAAAAAATGATCATCCTAATATTACTATTAAAACTCTAGAATATATGTTGATATATTTTCCTATAGATTTCAGAGGTGTTTGGGATCAACACCTTCCATTGGTTGAAGTTTTTTACAATAATAGTTTTCACTAGAGAATTCAGATGGATATTTATGAATCCTTCTATGAGATGAAGTGTATAACTCCATATTATTGGGATGATGTTTGAGAAATAAAGGTATTGGGAGATGATCAAGATGACTACCTGACAGTGAAGGTCAGATCTATTCAACTCCATATAAGTGCAGCTCAAAGTTGATAAAAACATTATGATGATAATTGTTTGTGATATCTAGAGTTTAAAGTTAGTGACAAGGTATTCCTATAAATATTTCCTTGGTATAAGGTTATGAGATTTCAGAATAGAGGAAATCTAAGACCTAGATAAATATGTCCCTTTAAAATTCTAGATCATATCATGATGGCATCTTATCGATTGAGACTTAGATCGATTGTATCTCAAGGTCATGATGTGTTCCATGTAAATATATTGGGAAAATACATACATTAAACTTAAAATTTAATGAAATAATAGGTTTTATAATTGGATAAATATCTTTCTTATGAGGAATAATCAGTGAAAATTGTAGATCGTAGAGAGAAAATGATATGAAACAAGACCACTCACCAGGTCAATGTTTTATGGTGAAACCATAAGTTTTAAGAATATATGTGTAAATATAAGGATGTGATGAGGAAAAAGTATCTTCATTTTTTTGTATCATAGTGATGTAATTTCTAGGAAAAAAATGTTATAACCAGGTAGCGTGTAACAACCCAAGATTTTATGATATTTTTCTGATTAAATAATTATTGTGATAAATTTATTTATTTGAAACACCATGTTTAAAAAAACGAAGAAAAACATATTTCAATATTATGTGAATAAAATATCATTTTTTTAATACAACATTTCAAAAATAGCATAGATTGAAATTTTGATATTTCTCTAAAATGATTTATTTTTTAGTGAGTAGTGGAAATACCATTTTTTTGTAAAAGTGTCACTTATTTTCTTTAAATAATGTAATTTAAAAAGTTATATTCTATTTTTTATTTGATATTAAATTTATATCAAATCAATTTTATTTAAATTAGGATTATAATTTTATTTTATTTTCATATAAGTTTATTATTAGGATTAAAATACATTTTTCTAAAGAACTATTTATCATCGCATTTCACAGTATTATTTTTAAAAGAATTTCTAAAACATATAAGAATTTAATTTGATAAAATTTCTTCTATATTTGGAATCAAATGTTTCAATTTATTTTTTCAAATCATCCTTTTAATTTTAAGAATTATTAATAATAACTCTTGTAAAATGTACCACCCCAGTTGAGGGTAAATCATGTAATTATGGTTAAAAATAATGTTACAAGGCATTAAAGATATGTCCAAATCATGAAATTGTTTCATTGGATGAGTCTATTTCATTAATAATCATCAAAAATTAGAAAATATGACTTTTATTTCCATTTATCATTTATTTTAAACTTTATAATATTTAAGTAAAGGATGAAGTCAAAAATGCCACTCTCTTTATTTTAATATATATAAGATTTTTTTCAGGGATAAAAATTACTTATATTCAGTTTTAAATGTTAATATTAAATATGAATTAATTTTTTATCATGTTAATTTATTTTTAATTTCTACTTATTGGATAATTACCTTAAATTCTAATGTAACACCAACATAATATTTATTCAATTAATTGAAAAATAATATAAATGATATTAGATATTTAAAAAAAGGAATACAATTTGGATTAATTATTTTGTTAAATGAACTTATATATGGATATATAATATTATTTATGTGTTAAAGGATAATATTTTAATTACATATTTTTATTGGTGTCTTTAATTTCAAATTAAATGAATAGTTTAACAATATATATTAATGATATTTTATTAAAATAATATTATAATAAATTAAATAAATATCATAAAAATAATTAAGTGGGACAAGGTGGATATTTTATTGTCTAAAAATTTATCCCTTTTAAATTTATAATCTAATTTTCAACTTATATGTAAAATTATGGCATTTTAATATTTAAAAAGGTCTTCCCACAGTTAAGGTTAAGATTGGTTAACCAAGGGTTTAATCCAAAGGATAAGGTTTAAAATGATATATAAATCTATATGAATTTATTATTATGACTATATTAAGACAATATCCTCATTATCGTAGAATATATACTATTTTGGAACCATTTTACACGTGTTAGACATATATTATATTATAATATTTCATGAATTTCAAAAATGGCCCCTCCCCTCACATATAAAAGGTCACCCCATATCTATTTTATATACACCACCCAAAGTACATATCTCGACCAAAACCTAATATAAAATCTTATAAAAATACTTAGATATTTTTTTGAGGTTCTGGTCAACCCAAAAAACCAACCCTAGTGTCCCTAAGAAGTGATCTTAAGGACTTTTCTCTAAAGAAAGGTAATCATATTTACAAAGCTCTTTATTTTTTTACATATTCTTTTACCACCTTAAATTATGTAATAAAAATTAAAATATAATTAAAACATTATCTTAAATATACTTAGGTGAATTTATGTTGATATAATAAAATTTATCCAACTCCTTCTCCACCAAATGGGAAACAAAAACATCTCTCATGTGTATGGCAGACTACCACCTCACGAATAGATGTATTTTTTTGCATCACTCCCTCAAATGGATGGTATTAATGGTTGAAATAAGAAATATATATGATATTTATGACATAATTATGACATAATTATTATTCTATAATTATAATATCATATATACCTTCTTACATTCAAATCTTTTAGAAGATGATAACATCACTTGTGTGTACCTATAGACTACCACCTCCAAAAAGTGATGTGATTAGTAATTCATTTAAAATTAACATGGATAGTGATAATGATATATTTAATGAATATATATATATATATGATATATAAATTATCCTATAAATGTGACTTAATATTTACCTTTCATTCATTGCATCTGTCGAAAAGTGGAAATAGTGTTCATGCGTAGGTAAAACCTACTGTCTCTAGGAATGGTGTAATTGATTATATATATATATTATGGATGAAACTAAATATATAATTATTCAATATATTATATATATATATATAATAAAATTATAGATATTATGGATCCATGATCTAAATTCAATGGTTGAGACTATCGAATCAAAAGATACATGCAAAAACAAAGCAGTTAACACCCGATATAATGATATTTATAAAATATTATTAACAAACATGTGATAGAATGTAATAAATGGATCATATATGATATTATTTATATTAATATGGTTATTTTAGGTAATTATAACAAATAAAAATATATTATACATGAGTTTATATCACTTATAAGACATGTCCAATTTGATGTAAGGGATTTCGTCTCAAATTCCATTCCATTAAAACATATTTGGTATTATACACCTATTTATTACTATGTGGTGTATATAATTATACTTTTATGTATTAAAAAAGAATATATATTTATTCATAATGACTAATGTTTAAATTTATTATTAATCTTTCAAGGGGTTAAAATTTTGATGTTACCAAAGAGGTAAGAATTTATTTTACAATGACATTTTTTGGATTTCCCTTATTTTCAATGATAGAATCTTATAATATATCATAAAATACCTATATTTTTCATATCCTTGGAATATTTATATATTTTTTCCATTTTCTTCCAAATTTTCTCTCTTTTACACTTTAACCAAATAAATAAATGTTTAAAATAATATCCGAGCTTATTTCTAATTTGATCATGTATATTTTTCATCCATGTCTCTAATTTTCAAAATTGATTTTAAAAAGATCTTTTTATTTACTCAAATGATTTATTGAGAACATTTTATGTTATCCTTGATTTTTAAAAGTTTAAAAAGTGAAATTTTTAATTTTTGTTAAAGATTCATTTTTTTAATTTCTTTTTAAAAATTAAAAAGGAAAGTTTTTAACATATACGTCGTTAAGAGATTTTCCAACCACCAAAATCATTCTATTCACTTTTACATTATTCTATAAGATTTAAAATATTATACAAATAAAACACTTTAATTAAAATTATGTTAATATTTTTCCATTTACCATTATTATATAAAGGATGTGATTTTATTATAGAACCTATATTTCCAATGAATCAATGCTAATCATTTTCACTTAATAATTTTGTAGTCGTTAACTTTCTCTTGAAACATTAACTTTCTTGTAATAATTTTTAATTGTAAATTACATTTCTATTAAATATCCATATTATTTGTATCACAGATATGATTATTTTTTATTGTGTACCAATTCTATATACAGTATTCTATTATGAAAGTTATATGATTAACTGGGGAAATATTAATATTCTGTATTCATTACTCAATATGGATATTATTTAATAAGGAAAGTCACTTATGAATTTAATTTGTCTTCAATATATAATTATATAAAGCTAAAACACTAAAAATACCTAAAAACATTATAGATATATTTTTATGAAAAGTATATTTGAACTATAATGTCTTATATGGAAAAAAAATCATAATGGACTACTTGTTAGTCCAAATTTGATACCTAGGAATAAAGATATGTTAAAAAATATTAAGGTTAATGTGCATGAAATGACCATAAAATGACATGAAATGTGACACATGGGTGGTAGTTATGTGCGTACTTACATTATTCAGTCATGCTATTTCAAGCTAAATATTGTTCCCTTAGGGTGATATGATATGTGGATCTTTAGGGTTGGAAATTAATGGGTAACAAAAACATGAGTTACACAATTTTGTAGACATGGTTTGTTCCCCATCTCACACAACATGTGTAGATAGAATAATAGTTGGTCATATGTTATCATACAACACTGGTTATGTCTTCTAGTAGGCATAATGTGTTCTCAATTGATACAAACTCTGAGATGTTGTTATTATACCAAAAAACCTTATTCATCAACCACACAAGACAAGGATTGTTCTCAATGGATACATATTATGTGATTTTATTTTAATTATAGAAAAACCATAGTCTCTATATATTTAGTCTTCAACTACTAATTATATCACTAGTTATACGTGAATTAATCATTCATCTTCCTTATTTTCCCCACACTAGGGACACCTTCTATCACATGCTTCTTGGGCCTCCTATTGGAACCAGCCCTCAAAGTCACTCTTTATTGAGCCACCATCCTTGGGCCTTTCAGGCCAATCATTGTCACCCCTATCATGTTTGAGCCACATAGATGCTTCCTCATCATCAATATCATGATTCATCACACTTATAACTATTGATTAAGTGTTTTAAACTCCTTAATTAAACATTTTAAAACCATAGAAAGTGGGATTTTAAACCATTGAAACCCATCCATTTTCACCTTTCCCTCTTACTAAAAAAATTTCATAAAAATAAAATTTTCATAAATTACCATGCCTTTACATTAAATATTCATTTTCCAAATAATCTTATAAATAATTATTAATGTAAAACCAAAACACACTTAAGGTTAAATACAATCAAAAACGGCACCAATGTATCAAGAATACATAAAAGATATAAACTCAACCAAGCATAGGTACTATACAATCGAATTTAGCTGATATAACAAAGACATATGATGGAATACACTAAAACATATTGAGAAGGCCTTATGAATCACATATAACATCCTAATACTCATATAATATGATTCAAACTAGATACGTGACCCATATTCCATCACTAAAGAACATAACCATCATGATAGTCGTATTGAAATTGTCAGTCCCTATAACTATACCAAGAATGCTCAAGATACCATGGGAATGTAGTATATGACCAAATAACATGACATATATGAGAAATAACCCCCTAGAAATAGCGCAGGAAACACTAGGGGTTTCACTTATCCAAAACTCTACTCAAAATCCTAGTAATTCCATGAAAAGACAAATGAAGGTGAGAAAAAAAAACAAATAATCACACATAAAAATTAATGAGCACTTGAAAGAAACCTAGTATCATCCTACACCCTATGAAAAAATAACCCCATTCATATTTATAAATAAGAATCTAATAGAAATACATCAATATAAACTATCCCCCAAGGGTTTACAATGCACAATGATATAACAATCATTAGAGTGGTCTCTAACGAGGATCTCACACATTTTAGAAATCAATTATTTAAATGGGAAAACTAAGCTTTCAAAAGGAAGCTATAAATAACTATCCATTTCACATTATATCAAATTCTATTTAAAAATCATTTTTTAAAATAATTATATCAAAAAAACACTTTACAATTCATTTGAAAACCACTGTTTTAAAAAAAAATATTTTTAATGAATTTCAAGCACGACAAAGACCCATAAATCTCAAAAAAATCAAAAATGGAAGACTCCATTATTTCTATAAAATTATTCCCTTTTACAACATCACACTTCCACTTTAAAAAATAAACTAGTTTCAAACACCCTTTTAAAATACTAAAACCCAATTTAAAGAGTCTCCTGGTCATTTTGATGAATTCTTAGCATGTAAAAATTCCACACCAATTGTTTAAATCATCTTATAGTCATTTATAACCAATTAATGTTATTAAATAAGCCTATAATTCTATCGAATAAATCAATTAAAAACATCTAATTAATTTTTGACATGCATTAAAGGGAATTACAAAGAAACAGCTACATCATCAAAGTGGAAAATCTATCCAAACACATCGACTTCAGTAGTGAACATAGTATAGAGTCAGGGAAGGCCCTCGTGATCCTCTAAACATCTATATTCCATTCAATAGAACTATCCCAAACTCTAAGATATAAATAAATAATCATTTGGGTTTAGATAAGAGAGAAACAATGAGATATAGGGTATAGAGAAGATAGGGGAAGAGGATTGGATGAGATTATTTAGAGAAGCACACATGAAATTGATGGAATGTGAGAAAAAAATGAAATGGGAATCACAGTAGGAGTTCCGCCATCAATCATGGAATTTGGTCAAACGATGGTTGGAATAAAGGAGGGTCAAAGCCCTCAAAATCATATAGGGGAATACTCATAATTTAACATTTATGTGAATTTGGATATACTATGTAGTTGGGATACATGGTTTTTCAAACCTTGTTTCAAATGTGTAGAAGAAAATGCATATGAAAAAAACCTCACATGGTTTAGCTACACGGTTTCTAAGTCATATGCCAACCATGAAAAACTAAATTGTAAAAAATAAACACTTCCCATGTGTTATTACTATGATTTGTTCTAACCATGTGAATGTTTTGAACCGGTTCCCATACACATAAAAGGTATCGCATAGTTCATGCTAGGATTCACATGGTTTGGACCGAACTATGTTTCACTCATATATTGAGGTTCCCAATACCTATACTCTCAATTAAGTAATAAAAATAGCTAATTTACACATATTATTTGATACCAAGTGAGATAACCCAAGAAAAATATATCTTTATTTTAAATCATTTCTATAAGTTAAGCATTATATCTGTAAAACAATCACATAATCCTAGAAAATAAAGGTTTAAAGTATTTTAGGACTATCTTTATAAGTAATTTTTTATAACAATTGTGAATATTTCTCCATAATTGATCCACACTAGACTTCCATCTAGACTTATCATAAGACATAGTCATATTGATAACGTGGGGAATGAAAACATAAAAAATTGGCGAGGTAAAATGATTAATAAGGGGAAAATCCTAAATATATCATCAAGGGTAAGATTATAATCATATGATAAAACACAATTATGGAAGAAATATCTTATACCCTCCCATAATTGCATTCTTGAATCAAAATCCTTGTACCTGAACTTTTTTAGGGATGAAAATGTTGGGTCGGAACAAAGACGGGAAGGATGGCAAGAGGGGGGGGGGGTGAATTGCCTTTTTAAAAATGATTAACAAATTAAAATCAAAGTTAAAAAATGCAGCGGAAAGTAAAGAGGCAAGACACAAGAAATTGATAACGGAGTTCGGCCAAAAACCCGGCCTACGTCTCCTCTCCCAACTCAACCGTTGAGAGATTCCTACCGCTTGCTTTTCAATGGTTTTAGCAAGAAACCCACTAGGCTTTGAGGTAGCACTAGGACCTATTACAGCTTGCTTTTGAATTGGTTTAGCAAGAACCCACTTGCTTTTAATGGTTTAGCAAGAACCCACTATCCTTCTTACAGGTGAAGGATAGCTCACCTATGTCTCAAGATTTTTAAAGGAAAAGCTTGTGAACCTCTTCACACCTTAGTGGTGATGTGAAACCCAAAAGAAAGGGGGATGAGAAAGGTTTGGGGTTTGTAGGCACAAACCCAAATTTAAAGCTCAAAATAAATAAACAATAAAAACCGTATTTGGAGAAGCCTTGGGCGCCATTGATTTATAGGAGAGTTTTAAGGCCGCTTCCAAGCTTCTTTGGTGGAGCTCTTGGATGTGGAATTGGATGGAGCACTTGGGGTTCCTTGAAGGAAGTCCGCCGGAGGTACGCCAAATGATGGAAAATGTGTCCGTTGGCTTCCGTATAGTTCCGGGCGGTGTCCGGGGCTTCCTTGGCCTTTATTTATAGGCATGGAACCCTTGGGGAGGCTTCGGAGCCGTTGGAGAGGCTAAAAGAGCCGTTGGGAGCCAAGTGGGCCAGCCTGGTCAAACTGCAACGGCTAGTTTGACTGGCTCCACCGGCTGGCCGGTACAGTCCCACCGGTTGGCCGGTGCTTGCAAAAAGGAGGAGGGATTCTGTCCAGGTGCCACCGGCTGGCCGGTGGTGAGGCCACCGGTTGGCCGGTGGCAAGACAGTAGCTTTCTATTCTGTGCAGGTGCCACCGGCTGACCGGTGCTGCGGCCACCGGTTGGCCGGTGGTGAGGCAGTGGCTCTGCCTTCTGCTCAGGGTCCACCGGTCGACCAGTGGTGAAGCCACCGGTTGGCCGGTGGACTGAATTTCAGTCCAGTTTTGCTTCTTTCTTTCTTGGCCAATCCTTTGGCAATCAATTGCCTATCAACCACAACACTTAAAAACAAAGTTAGATAAGAAAGAGGGTGATTGTGATCATGAAAATCAAACCTCGAGGGGTTCGAGAGGTACAACAGAAAATAATGTCTTAAACTAGCTAAAAAAATTTATAGGCCTTGGAGTAAACCTTTAAGATTCACCTTGGTTTGGATAATTGTGTACAGTTTGGTTCCAACATATGTTTGTCGTCAAACATTTTGGGTTCAACTTTTCTCTAAATATCGACTCTTTAATCAGCATAGATAAGACATTAAACATATTTTCCTTTCATATGTTACTACTTCTACTCTTTTGAAATATATATTTGATCTTTTTTATTATAGATGGTCTCTCTCAGATACTATCATATCTCAAATAGAAATTTCTATTACCATGGAGGCTTCTGAGCAAATCAAACACTATTTTTTTGGCTACTTTTGTATAACTCCTTCACATAATATTGTATGAAATAAATTTTGTAATTCATAAAAATAGATCACTTAGAATTCATACAATCCAGATGAATATTTATATCGCCATCAAAGAATCAACGGTGATCTACCAGGGGCATTACCATTATTCCATAAATGACTTCAACATTTATTTAGTGCTTAGGAGTTTAAGGACATTACATTCCACCTTAGCATACCTTTAATGTTTTATGGAAAAACCCTCTCCAAGTATGGATAAAGGTTAATGTTGATGACACCTTTAATGGTATCCTAGGGGCTTTGGGATGTATGGAAGTGTATAGGGACCACAATGGGAAGGTAACTGATTGCTTCTATGTATCCTATTGGTTTTCCTCTTATCTGAAGGGCAAAATATGGAGGGTCATCAACACCATTAATTTTAAAAGGAAGAAAGGTTGGAAAATATCTAGGTTGAAAGTGAATCACCCACTACCATATAGGCTATATAAAATGGAATGGTTCATCTTTCTTGGCCACTTACAACTAGATATATGGATGGATTCCACTAACTTTTGGAGATAACCAGATCATCACACATTTATTTCAAGAAGTCAACTCCATTGCTAATGGTCTTTCCAACAAAGGAGTCGACCATGACATCACCTGGTATGATTAACATCCTTTGTATTTTGTTTCCTTTCATGATAAATATTATAAAAAAATTCCCTCTTTCAAACTCTTGTAGTAATTGTTTCTTTTAATAAATGTGCCTTTATTTTTTACCAAGTTTCTACCTTTTAAAAAAATATTATCAAAAAGAACATGAAATAATAAGTTTTTTCTATAAGTAATGATAAAAATATATGAAATATAAAATAAACCAACATGTACCAGAAAAAATGAGTTTGAGATAATATACATGATTCATAGATCGAAACACAAACATATGAAATTAAATGTGCATACCATGGAAAAATATCATAATAAGTAACTATGTCATAATCATAATCATAGAATAACATAACATAGGGGAAAATGAATCACATTCCTCTCCCATCATGTAGTTGATGAGGAATCATGTCCTTAAGTCCAATCACATAGTTGACTTGGAATCATGTCCCAGCCTCCCATTACACAGTGGATTATGAATCATTTTGTTTCCCCCATCACATAGTGAATTAATAACTATATCCTAACCCCCATCACATATTTGATTATGAACCATTTCCCAATCAATCATCACATAGTGGACCAGGAATCAAATCCCTAACCCCCCATAATTATCTCATGAAATATAATAATTAACCTAATGAATTTAATAGATATATAATTCCATATACACATTTCACATAATGAAAATCATACATATCTATTCCATAATAACATAAAAACACTCATATTTCAAACATATAATAATTAACCCATGAAAAAGAGATGACTTTCATAAAAAAATTTATAAATAATTTTATAAACTATCCAAATAAATATGTTAGTTGGTATCATAAGGATATACCCCCTATGAAGCTTAAAAACAATTAATGATGTTAACATAGATGAAAAAATGTTTATAAGAAAAACAATTCAAATTATATCACATAATATGTGACCAAGAATTATATCTTTCAGTACCATGAGTTTAATATCCAAGAAGAAAAACAGTATAATAAAATTTATAGGGTAATTCAGGAAAAATAACCTTCAAGGTAATAAATACCTTTTAGATAATATGAAAATTGATGTAAACCCAAAAGAGTATTGAAAAATGTTTTTAACATTGATGTAAAAGTTGATGTTATAAGTCACATTCAAAAAACATGTTCAAATTAATGAATTTAAGACCATTAAAAAGTATATATTTTAAAAATATATATTCCATAAATGAGTCATGAAAAATATAGAATGTTTATATAAATAAAATGTGGAGTGGACGATAAAAAATATGACCATTAAATGAAAAAAAAACTTTTAGTTTTTTCAAAATAACTTTCCTGAAACCTCATATTATAAAAAGGGATAATAATACACTCTTTTAAAAAGAGGAAAATGAGAAATATGATGATAAAATGATATATCACATAATTCAGTTTCTAAAAACAATGTATACAATTGGAGGGATGTGTTAATATAGATATCGAAGAAAAATAACTTCTTTGAAAATTATTTGAATTATACATAACATAATTAAATTTTATAAAGAAATAAATTGATCTTTTTCATTTGCAAGAAAATAAGGATTGATGACATTATAATATCATAATATAACATAAGAATAATATCTTGTAAAACCATAGTCAAATAAAAACCATCATGACTCATGAAAATAAACTGAGTTGAGAAAACCCCTTACTAATTTGGAAAAGTTTAATTAAAAGGACTGGAAGGAGGAATCAATGAAAAACATTTAAATCCCATAGAAATTTTTTTATAATAATAATATAATTAAATGGGGTTGTAAGTATATAATATAAAATAAAAATCGGTGTATAATTTGATAACATGCCTCAATTAATGGTAATTGAGACGTATACCCTTACAGACATCATAATTCAATATCTAAGAAACATTTTTAAGGTGATTTATGATTTAAAATATTAAGTACCTAGAAAATAGATAAAATACATATAATTTACCTAAATTTTAAAAATTATGTTCAAGAAGAAGCATTGTAACTCAATAAAAGGGTATTGAGTAAAGAAACACTCTTACGACCTTTATAACATTTTAATAAATTCCTATTGAAAGAGAGAAGATGATATGGAAATTTAAATACCATGAATTAAATATTGAATAATGACATAATATTTTAAATATACAGTATACATAAAATATAAAATAAAAAAGTCTCATCATATAAAACATGCATCAATGAAGTAAATTTGATACCAAACCCTTTATTTGTATTATCATTTATAAAAAAAATCTAACATCATGTAGAACACATATAAATATCTAAATAAATTGTTTCAAAACCTTATTCATATATATTTTCTTCTATAGATTTCATTTTAAATAATTTATCACAAATATATTACTCAATTATAACATGTTTCTACCATCGAGTGTTAGTAATTTAATTTTTTTGGGTATACTTATATTGTAGAATTTGATCATCATTACATTAATACACATTCATAATTAATAGATTAACCATGGTATTGGAAAAAATATTTATAATTCTTTAAATTTTATAATTTTATTTTGATGAGAGATTTATTTTTGGTTCGTGAAAATTGAATCGATGACAAGCTTGTTTTAGTATAATTTTAAAAAATAAAGGGTGGTATTAAAAATAAGATAAATATTCAGATAAAATTTATAAAACCTTAAACAAGAAATTCTTTTATCACTTATTTATAATAATAACATTATTTATGTTTCTATTGTCATATATGATAAATATTTGAATCATTGTTCATATAAGTGTTCATACTGACCCAAATAAGAACATGTTATAATAGATGAATGAGTACACTTAAGAATATAATTCTATTGGAGTAATTTCTTTATTATAGAGGAATAATGTTATTATTTAGATGTTTTAAGGTGTTTAATTATATTTTAATAGTGTTGTATGAATAATAAAACTCTAGAGGGATGAAAAATTAAATATTTCACTTTGTAGACCTCTGGTCAACACAAACACATATCTGATATTTTTATTTTCCATATAATTTTAGGAAAATATAAATTATTTTATATTTCATGAATATTTATCATTCTAAAAATATTATATTTACTCATTAACTATCCCTTCAGATCCAGCTGTGCAAGTTGTTTAAGTAAAATTAAACATTTTTCTTCATGAAGGTGGTTTCCCACACATATGCACAAACAACATTTTCATTTTTATATGGGAATAGGGGAAAATGTGGAAAATTATTATTCAATAAGAATAATAAAATTCATTATAATAATTATTATGATCTCGTTATATAATAATAGGATAATTATATTTATAATTGAAATATGAAAATAAAAGAGTTTAGGAATTGATTTTTACTAACATTGAGAACATGAATTTTCACTTTGAAAAATTTATAGAAATGGGAGATCTAGGTTAATTCATTTTGACCGAATTAATATGGTAGTAGAATTGAATTATAAGGGAATCAAATGGGTATATTTTAAGGGAAATTCAATTTTTTTAGTATATTTTAAGGGGTGGTGGAAGGATATTTTTATAAGTGAAGAGAATTACATTTTTTCAATCATAACATACTAATATAAAAGGTACACATGTTTAAAATGGAAAATAGATTCAAAAGTATAAAATAATAGATATTATAAAAGATTTGGTCAATTCACTTCTCAAATATTCTTTTGTAGAAATGTTTTTAACACTTCTTATCACTTTTACTGGTGGATAAATTCTTTTTTACATTGATTTACATTTACCGTGATAACTACATTTTTAACCTCAGAAAATAATATTATAACTAAAAATGAAAGACTATTAAATAATTTGGAAAATTATAATTTTAATTATGAAAAAAAAATTATCCAATAAAAATTATCATAAATATTAGCGCCCATTACTCATAAAATTTGTTTTTTGAAAAAGTGTATTTTTAAGCAGAAAAATAATTTTGAGGAAAAAATTATTGAATATTTATATTTATATGAAATTAAATATTTAATTATTATTAAAATAATATTTATATGGATTTTAACGTAATAAAAAACCTAATTCCGCATTTTTGATAATTAATTAAAATAAATGGAACAAAAATATTATTTAATAAAGTTAATATTTATGATTCAAAATGTTAAACGTGAGTTTTCTAAATAAAAAATTGGGTTCCTAAAGGAATCTCATTGAAAACATTCATGGTCATGAAAAATGTTTTATAATAGTTTTAATTCATGCCTATATCATGCTAAAATAAAAAATTATACAATATCATTAAGAACTATATTTTTTTACTATTCCCAAAAAATAATTTTTTTTTTCAAAAAGATCCAAAAATTAACACTAACATAATTATGACATTAATAATTAAAAAACTAATTTTATTTCATCAAATTAAAATTATAAAATTTATAAATTTATCTTTTAAATGAAAATAAAAAATATAAAGAAAAATGGTTTATAAAGAAAAATAATCTTTTAAACATTAATTGTTATTAATAATATTTTACATCAATTTCTAATTAACAGAGTGTTAATATATTAGTTTGAAATATTAATTATCATTTTTAAAATGATCATTTTAATTTATTAGGTAAAATAAACATCAATTTAAAAATAGTTATTTGAAAAATATACATTTTTTAATGTTTAATAATTTTAATTACATTTAATTAATTATTTATCTTCCAATATTTAAATTTAACTAATAAATCAATAATTATTTAAAAATAATATTCATATTTAATAAATTAAAATATATGTTTTTATAATAAATAAATATATTAAAATTTTATTTACTTCGGGATTTATTATTATTATAATTTTCGTAGTGATGGGTCACACAATATCGTATTATTGTAATAAGGTAAGTCAAAAAAAAATTTATTTGGTGATACATGTGAAACAAGTTATTGAAAATATTATATTTATTTTAAAAATATATATATAGTAAAATATTGGGGTATTTCATACACAATAATTGTGCATTGAACAAAATTATCTAAAAACCTCTTTACATAAGTGAAAATGCAAATTTATCCCTAAACCATGCAAGAAAAAACATGCATCAAAGGAAAAATTAAAAAATATTAAAAATAAACTCTCTAAAATTTTATCTTAACCAATGATAAGATAATACAACATAAAATAATAAATAATAATGACAAAAAGGTGTCACAATTCTCCCATTATGCCACTTTTTTCCCTGAGAAAGCCCTTTTCAAAAATAAGGGTAATGTAAAAAGAGGAAATTTCCATAAGACTCTAAGACCATGGAATCACTGAATAAGTTCTATCCTCTTAAAAACATAAAAATAATCAAACAAACATTAAGAAACCATGGAAAAAATCTAATCATTCCACAAATTCTCCACAAGAACCCAAAGAAGATAGATACCTAACATGGGTCTTCCCACCATTTAGAATTGACCTAATTTGGTGAATAAATAATTACCTCTCATATGATGAGAGAATTTGACATAGCTATGATTCTATAAATCATCATATAAGAAAACCGGATTCCACCAACCATTCATATCTATAATGTCTAGATTAATATAAAAATAGTAACCTTTCTAGAAACATCTGGAATACCCTAAAACAAAGAAACATCAATGATCACAAGATCAGGTCACCCGTAATGAATTTAAAGCATCACATCCTAATAAAACTACAAAATGATCCGAAAAAAAACATTAATTGATAAGAAGAATACATATTCTCTATCCTAAGGTTTCAAACGTAGTCTAATGGGTGAATTAGGACCTCACATCCATGAGACTCTTGTGATGAACCCAATAAAATCCAAGATAACAAAAACAAGTTATTTTTTTCAACTAGTTCCATGCATGTCCTATTCACCTAAGACACACACCCAAGGCTATCCCATGCCCAATATCACAAACCAAAACTCATCGATAACCCTAAAAAGGACATAATTACTAAAACCAGCCACACAAGGAACATGGAATTATAAGAAAAAAATATTAATGTTAATACATCTCACTGAAGAGTAACCAAAAAGGCATCCAAAGAACAAACCTTATAAAAGCCACCTCACATCAACAAAAGCTCCAATCCTATTAAAAAAAATCCAAAATTTTTCATCACCCCAAGCTGAAACTTACACCAAAAAAAGGGGATTGGTCCTCATCAATTCAACCATCCTACTGAGGCTCAATCCCTTATTCTACCCCTCTAAACCTATATGGTTCCCAAAAAAATCCACTAAACAATTTTAACCTCCCAGAATTTTTCAGTGATATCTGTTACTGGAGAAAATGTGTGTTATATTATTTTAAACTAAACAAAACTATATCTAATTAATAAATAAGTGAGTATAATATTACATGTGACCATTGGGATTTGACTATTGGTCAATACGACCATTGGAAAAAATAATCTTTATAAAAATTTTAACGTTATAATTAGAGTTTATAAGTATAAATGAAAAAGGATAATTAATGTAGAAAGGAGAAACGATTGCCTCAACCAGTATATTCGTGTTGAATGAATACCATTTTGAATAAATTTGGGAGAGAGGTAAAATCATTGGGCTTTTCTCTTGATCAATTACAATACTAGCTTCAATAAGTGAAGCTTGAATGAAATCATATATAAGAGAAGTTCAAGTTAGTAGAAATTAGAACTCAAGTGATGTTATCTGAGCCACCCCATGAATCTATCACCATCACACACCTTACCCATGGTTAATTTTTAGGTTTTATAAGGGATTATGTTTCTAGGCCTTAGTTACTTAAAGTATAATCCCTTTGTATAAATAAAATTACTCTTCTATGAATTCTATTTTAAGAATAGTTTTTTTAATTAAAATAGAATGAATTCGATAAAATGATTTTTCAAAAAAAATTATAATTTACAAAAAAAAGATAAAACAAATATTATAATAATATAATGAATTATAAATAATGTTTACTTTAATAAAATGGTATGATAAAAACACAATTATTTAAATAAAAATGACGAAATATTTTTTTTTATTTTTAAGTGTTTGAAATTTCACTATGCATTTTCAATACTCTATTATGTTTAATAAATAAGGATTTTCATATTTAAAAGCTAATATTATTATATTTAAAGAACAATTAATATAAATAAATATAATTCTTGAAATTATAATGTTGAAATTCGATTTGGGTGAATTTTTTATAATTTTCTAAAAAACATTATTTTTTCGTAAATAGTAAAAATACAATTTTAGTTTCTCGGTATATTTAATGAGACCATAAATATATCATAATGATTTAATAAATAATTAAAAACAATACATAACTTAAAATATTTGATTTTTTAATACCATGTATTTCAATGGATTTTAATCAATTTAAAAATATATAATTTACTTTCCAAATTCTAAAATGGAAACTTTAACATTAAAAATGTTATTTTGAGAAACATTAATTTTCTTTTACAAAATAAGTAATATAAAATGTTAGTCAACTATTGTGGATTAAAATAACATAAAAGGTGTCCCAAGTTTCTAATTACATGAAAAATACCATGGTCAAGTCCATGGTTTTTCATTTACCACTACTTAGGTGTCCAAGGCCTAAATTTTGAAATTAATGAACAAATCCCCTTATTTTGCTATAAATACCCATGCATTTTTCATTTCATTTCACTATAAATTATTCCTCCATGAATTTATGAGATTTTTACCTCTCAATAAGTTATCCCAAGGTAGCCTCAATCCCCCAAGGTCCCAATCCATATGTTTTAGGAACTAATCTTCAAGGTAAGGGCAATCTCCACTTCTCTTTTCCATTCAAGTTTCTTCTTGATGTGGTATATCTTTAGAAATTCCAAAATAAGTTATTTTGTCTAATTTATTTTATCCATTTACTATATTAATAGTAATTTATGAATGATATACCCATTTACCCACTCTTTTTACCCTTTAATAAAACCATTTTTTATATCTGTTATGCTTCCATTTAACTATTAAAAATTTCTCTCTTCTCCTCAAGAAATTCCATTTTAGTTTCTTTATGTGAATACCCAAGCCTCATTATTTTCTAGGGTTATTCAAAAATATCCAAATATGATTTATTTAATTATTTTATTTACATACATAAAACCCTCATTCCCTTTTGTGGGTTATAAATTACATAAATATCTTGCCTTTAAGAACTTTTTAAAACACCATGATTTTTATATGAAATTAGTTTCTTTTATTCTCCACAAGTAATTATTTAAATGTTTTATTATAATATATGTGGATCAAATTAATTAATACATATGAATGGTGATCCATTCTATCACTATAATGTATTGGTTAAATAATTTAATCTCTATAGATGACAAGTTTTATGATACCGTTGTGAATAAACATAGTAAATTTTATGACACCTCGGTGAAAAACATTGATGATATGCTTATTAATGTCCAATTTAAATATTGTGTCCACATTTAAATGTTATTATTCCGGTTACTATTATTATTATATGCATCTTTCTCCTGAATTTATGATAATTCTATAGTTCTTATTTAATTTCTCAAGATCACATGTAAAATATTTCCCTTGCTTTCCATTACTGGGACTTATGATCAAACTTTCCTTTGATGTATGTCCCCGAGTTATGAGATGTAGTAAAATAACTTAGGATTAACCAACTAAGAATAATTTCTCATTTTTTATAATAATTTTATAGGTTTTCAGGTATTATGTACCTTTTTACAGTGAATAATACTTTAAAAGATCCTTGATTTTCTAAAATGTAATAAAAAGGCGGGTTGCCATAGTTGGTATCAAAGGATGGAGTAGTTATTTGTTGGAAATTAGAATTTGAAAACATTAATAAGAACTCTAGAGAAATTTTAAATATAAAAAAACATATTGGTATTTTGGTGAAATTTTAAGATTAGTGGTTTCTGAATAAATAAATCCATGTATGGATATGAACAAGTTAAGGTGGCTCTGGAATAGATGTATCTAAGTGTAAAACCATGAAACACAACTTTGATATAGACTCAAATGGGAATAATTTCATGAAAAAATTCCTAGAAGCACTCCCGGTTTGACACTCATGGGAGATAAGTTTGGTTAATCACAATATTTTTATGATCCATTATGAAAGGTTTATAGAAAATTTATTTTTTGATAGATAATAACATATTTATGAATGATGATTTAAGACATGAAATTTCTTTAGAGTTATAATTTTCATAAAAGAACACATTTATCACTAAGGGTTTATTCTTTTATAAAATGGTGGGAAGTAAGAGAAACTCTATAAATGGTGAGCGTGATGTAACATTCACTGATGATCCTTCGATATAATCTTTAATGGAAATCATCAAGAGAGAGATTAATTAATTGGCTCGAGTTATGATAAATAGCGTGAATTATGATGGGAGACCCGATTCACCTTGAATGGATCAAACTTCCATTATGTCCTTTATATGTCAATTGCCACCTTCTTTTAGTGGATCTACCTATCCATTGATTTTCAAACAAAGGATAATCTCTATAGAAAATATCTTTTCTACACTCTCTTGTTCGGAATAAGATAATGTCACCCTAGCTATGTACCTCTTAGAGAAAGAAGCTGATCAATGGTGGAAACTGATTAGAAACTAACATCCAATAAGGGAGATTGGTGCTATGTAGTGGGAAGAGTTCAGGGGAAACATTTTCTAAAATCATTTCCTATGTTCAATGTGAACAAAAATGGAGAAGGAATTCCTAGAGCTGAAGCATACAGAAAATGAATATGTGGAAAGCTATGAGATTAACTTTAAAATACCTTCTTACTACACCACTATCTTTGTCATGGATCCTAATGGAATGTTTGATAGATTCTTCAATGTACTAAGACCCTATATACGGAATAATATTTCCAATAAATACTATGAGGACTACAAGGAGATAGTCTGAAGTGCTATAAAGGTTAAAAAACAATTCGGAGAGATGTAGTGGCCCCATAGATCTAATAAAAAGAATAGATCAATGTATCCAAGCTTAGGGAGGAAATTTTATCCCAAAATAAGAGTAAGGAAAGTGAAAACTCCCACCTCAAAGAGAAGAAGATTTTAGGGAACTAATTTCTAGGGGGTGGAAAATTTTAAAAGTGTGGAGGAGATGACCATATTTCTCAGAGCTATCATAGTGAGGTGAAGCCTCCACTTCTCAACATTAATGAAAAATTGAAGATGGTGTTTCCCTATCCTAAACTCCAATAGTTCAAGTGTGTACAACTTGGTCACTTTTCTAATCATTGTCCCAATCCAAATATAATGTATAGGAATCACCATCAACCCTAGCATAGGAAAAGGGAGTAAGGTTTGGTGCTTTATATCACAACGACTAAAGTTGAAGCTCCAAATGATGTGGTGGTAGGTACTCTCATTGTTCTCTCAAAGATAGTAAGTACGTTGTTTGATTCTTGTTCTACATATTCCATTATTTCCTCCATGTTTTCAAAGAATCTATAATCAATCCCTAAATTGATAGAAGTATATTTATCATTCAAGACTCCTGTGGGGATTATCAATGCATCAGTAGTGTATAGAAACTCTAGTATTGGTTTGGTGAGAACATTTTCATCACAAATATAGTCGTCATTCCAATGATATAATTCAAAATTATACAAGTTATAGACTAGATATCAAGATGTAATGCTAACATCCAGTGTTGGAGAATGAAAATATTAGTATTCTTGAATGGATAACCTACAGTTATCTTCAAATGAGAGATATCTTGACCCGAGATTTGTCTAGAAGAACCACCCTGAGACTTATTTATGAAAATTTATCAGTGAAGATGAAGAATTATATGAAATTATACATATATAAAATGTCCCCATCAATAAATAATACATTTATGTATTTCCATAATAGTTACTTGGACATACCCCAGAATGAGAGGTAGATTTCTCCATTGAACTCATGCCTCGATCCAACTTGATATCAAATACCCCATATAGAATGGAAAATGTGGAGCTAGAGGAAATAAATAAATAACTTCAAAATCTTTTTCAGATGGGTTTTCTCTGACCAAGTCTATCTCCTTGGTGATAACATGTTCTCTATGTAAATTTGATGGATGGATCAATGCAACTATGAATTGATTATAAAGAACTTAATGGTATCATAGTAAAGAATAAGTACCTTCTTCTAAGGATTTATGATTTATTTGACCACCTTTGTGGGGTTCAATTCTTCTCCAATATTGATCTTAGATTCAGTTATCATAAATTAATGGTGAAGAAATGTGATATTCTAAAGACGACCTTTTAATCAATATATGTGTGTTATGAGGTTTTTTACACCCTTCAAATTTTCTAATCCACCAGATATATTTATAGATTTAATGAATGGAGTCTTTAAGGACTATATTGATAAATTTTTTATAGTTTTTCGTGATGATGTTCAGATATATTCCAAAAGTTGTGAGGAGTATGAGGATTATCTGAGGGTTATATTAGAAACTCTATGGAAGAAGAGGCTATTTGAAAAATTCATAAAATGTGGATTTTGGTTACAATAAGTTTCTTTCTTGGGGAGCATTGTAACTATGGAAGGAATCTTAGTTAACACTTTCAAGACAAAGGATGTGGTAGAGTGGCCTAATTCTATAAGGATCCATCCTTAAGAATTATATAGCAGAGGACCTTTTACCAGTCTAGGTTCTAGAGAATGGATAAAAACTTACAAAATATCAAATTTGTAGTGATGTTAATTAAAGTAAAAGCAAGACTTTTCATCCGTGCACGCTAAAAAACGATGAATTCAAATGTTGGAATTCAAAGTGACCTATGAAAAATAATTAAAACAAGGCATGAGCATTAAATATGCCCAGTAAGGGGTTTACAAACCTTCAAAAAATCCTTTTTAAAATATTCTTTGAAATATATTTAATAAATGCATAAGAAATTACCTTTTTTAAAATACTAATTGAAATTACTTGTGGCTTTAAAATACTATGCCATTTTAGAAAATACTTATGCTCAAAATTGATTAAACATAAACCAGTGTTTTCTTGAACACAATACACAATATTCTGAAAAAAACACTATTCTGAGGTCACTTGAATCACTGAAGGATTTCTTGGCCTAACAACTTTTTGAAGAATGGGTTCACTCCCCAATGACCTTCTATATTTACAACGATCAAGCTCCAGATTTTCTAAAAAAGTTATAAGCTTGCTTTACTTATATATATTTATTCATTAGAGTTTTCACTATTTGGTAGAAAAATTTCTCTGCATTAAAACTCATTCCCACTGAGGATTACATGTATGTATGTACATATATATATTTACAAAAATAAATATTTACTTTTATCTCATAATACTTACGAGTTTGGTTACAACCCACCCCTCACCATAAATCTTTTCAAAAACTCTCAATATATTCAATAAATTTTCTAAAATAAACTTGCGATAATTGGTTGTAATAATTAATTAGGTTCCTAAAATAAAATGTAAAAGTAAATATTTAAAATAAAATTCCTTCATTAAGTTGATCGCACAACGATTCACTGTTTCATTTTCACCCTTATACCACTGTTCTAAACTTGTTTTACATTGAAAATTATAAAAATAATAACAAATTTTATTCCATTTTTGAGTCATTTATTTTGTTTTTATCACTGTTAAAAAAGGAAGTGTTACTTGTTTTGATGATTCCACTGTAGGAGGAGGTGATTTGGAGGACCCATGATGATGACCAAGAAAAATGGGCCAAACTGCGCAAGATCCATGAACACCAGTGGAATCTTCCCTAAAACACTCCTGAACTATGAATACATATGGGCTGAATGTTTTTTTCCTAGTCCAAAATTTATTTTTCTACATTTCATCTGAAGGATCCCAAGACTCATTCGGTTATCTTGTGGCCCAACCGACCTGATCTGTCCAGCACACTGAATCTGCACAAAGTCTAAAGTGGTGTGTGGTGATATTTCCATATCTCGGGATCTAGTGGTCAAAATTGTTCTAAACATTTGGTGGAGACATCCAAGAGGTGGAGCTACAACTTTTTTATTTTATCCAAAGTGTGTTAAGGATATCTGATGGTTTAGAACCATGTGACAAGTGGTTTTATGAAATCTGTGTGCTCAAAACAACATTCCCATTTTCCTATAAAATGGAACCTTGGGCTCCCCATTTTTATGTTCATCTAGGAACAAAGGCTCTCATATTTTAGATACAAAAAGGATTCCTCTCATCATCCAATGATATCTTAAGGCCCTTATCCTCATAGGGGGGTCATGGATGAAGGCGAAGTTCCACCCGAGCTTCCCCATCCTCACGATGTCGAGCTAAACAGTGGCCGGTCATTTCGAGGGAGCTACACACACATGGGAGGGAGTTCCAGCACTTGTTATTCTACTAGATTTTTGTAATGTTTGTGAAAAATATTTCACTTATTTCTTATCTTGAGAATATTCTCCTCTGATTTCATTACTATTATTATAATTAAGTGAAATGCTTTTTATTTCAACACCGATTGGGTAGATATTTCAAGTGGGAATCTTGGGTTGTTCTGATTGGACAATACAAGAGTCATATTTATCTCACATATACAAAATATTTCAGTATTCTTTTGTATCCTTTCTTATCTATTATTTATACCAAAACCTTGACAACATGATTATAGTTTCATGGGGTGGTTCTTTGAGCATCGTTCAAGATCCAAGAGGGAAGTTGAGATCCTGACAACCCTAAACCAAAGGATTGCATTAAACCATGTGTATTTTTCAGAATGATGAACTCACCAAGAATTATAGTGAACTTTAAATGAACTACTTATCTCATACTAATAAAACACCACTTTTAATTATCAACTACTAAACTCTTTAAATCAGGTCATTTTCTCTAAACTGTTTTGAAACCACCACTCTTTTAATACTTCTTATTAAAAGTGCACACTCTAAACCAATGAATGCTCCTTAATAGAAGACCTAGGGTCTTCCCTAGACTGCAAATAAACCTTAAAAGCATAATCAATTTGACTTTTCATGACAACATGGTCATATTTGGACACTGTTGTTAGGGAGAGATTTTGTTTTAGTGTGTGTTTTTATATGATTTTTATAAATTTTGTGAATATTTATCTATTTTATATTATACCTATTCATATCATTTTGTGTTATAATCTATTTTTTGTGTAGTTTTGATTCATGATGCATTCTAATATGGGATATTTACCTCTTTTCAAACCGAAATAGGAGAGGATCATATGTCAATGACCCTGAGACGCACAAGGGAACCCATCGAAGGAAGACACACAAAAAATTGACACTCTTCTTGATCATTCCTCTTCTTCTTCTGGAACTAGTATAAAAACTGAAATAAAATTGCATAATATGGCTGAAAACAACCAAACATTAAAATAACTAACCTCACTTAAGTTTATATCCAGCCCACCTATATTCAAATGAAAGGCGAGGCACCCAATTTCGAACTAAAATCCAATTTAATTTATTTATTTTCATGATTTTATGGACTCACGGGAGAAGATCCAGATAAGCACATAAGAGAATTTCATATTGTGTGTTCTACTTTAAAACCTATTTATGGTGATGAAGAACATGTAAAGCTATGGGAATTACCATTTTCTTTAATAGATACTGCAAAAGGATGGCATTATTATGTCAATTCCCCAATAAGAGGTTGCGTGGACACGAAATGACTTTTTCTTGAACAATATTTCCTAGCCTCTCAAACTGCAACTATAAGGAAGGAAATCTATTGTATAAGGAAATCACTAGGGGAAACATTACATGAATATTTTAAATGATTTAAAAGGTTATGATCAAGATGTCTACACCACAAAATAAGTGATTAACTTTTAATTCAGCACATTTATGAAGGTTTAATTCCTATTGAAGGGAATATGATTGATGTTGCTATAGGTGGTGTGCTAGTTTATAAAATCCCTATCACTATAAGGACCTTAATTGAGAACATGGAACGTGACACTCAATAATTTGGTTCAAGGTCTACTGTACCCATTTGAGGTATCCATGAGGTGAAAAGTACCAAATTCGAGAGGAAGGTGGACACAAAGTTCGAAGATGTAAGTACCCTTCTTCGAAAACATTCCCTTTCCCATGGGAAATCCCAATATCCTCCTCCCATCCATTGGGGTATATGTTCTTCTGACACCCACTACTCTGATCAATGCCCCCAACTATGAGAATCTTCTTAGAGTTGTGAGGAAATCTTTCCAAACCACCCCTATAACCAACCCTTTAGGAAAGAACCATATTATCTATCCAATCCTGGGTGAAAAAACTATCAATCCTATATTAAAGGTGGGTATTCAAACTGGCCTGATCAACCATGGAACCAACAAGGGCAGAGTAGTCATCCACCAACACCATACAGAAATCCTCAACCACCCCAAAGTCCTTCCAACTACCCCTACCAAACCTGATCCTAGCCTAGAATATTTGATGAAAAATATTTTTTCCAACATTCTTCAATTCCAAAAAAGCACGCAAGCTACCATACAATACCTCAAAACCCAATTAGGCCAACTAGATAACTCAATGGGGGGAAATTCAAATTCATGGGTCATGTAAACAACCTTATGAACCAGTAGTTAACCCTAGGGATAAAGGAAATGTTAGTTCTAACACCCTTCAGAGTGGAACAAAACTAAAAATCCAAATTACCCCTCCTCTAATGTCATCCTCTCCTAAGGAAACCACCATCCCAACTACTAGAAATCCTCCAAATGAGTTAGAACTTTTTACAAAGATAATCCCCTCCAAAGGAAAGAGTGTGTATATTGATGAGTCACCAAGCCCAACAATCCCTCTTCCATTTCCACAAAGGGCCACCCAACTTATAAAACAAAAGAAAACTGAACTTGATAAAGAAGTTTTAGAGACTTTCAAAAAAGCGCAGGTAAACATTCCCCTGATTGATACTGTGAAGACATTCCAAGATATGAAAAGTTTTTGAAGGAGATTTTTACAAAATGAATATGACTTTGGGGTGATGATAAGGTGAGATTAGGGAGAAATGTTTCAGCATTGATACTGTCATCACTTACCTCCAAGTGAAATGATCCTGGAACATTCCCAATTCCATGCACCACAGGGGAGTATTCTTTTTCTAATGCAATGCATGATTTAGGTGCTTTTATAAAAGTGATTCCTCACTCCATTTACTCTACATTGCAGATCAGGGAACTAAATCCCACTAGAATTGTTTTTCAGCTGGCTAAATGTATTAGCGGGCACCCTTGTGGTGTGCTAGAGGATGGTCTTGTGAGGGTTCAAAATTTAATTTTTACTACTAATTTTTAAGTGCTTAAAATGGAGGATGATAGGATTAATGGAAATTCCACGATTATATTGGGGATACCCTTCTTGAAAACCAAAAAACCCATAATGGAACATTATCTATAGAATTTGGTGGTGACATAGTCTATTTCAATGTCCTCGATGCCATGAATCACCCATAAGATGAACATTATTCTCTCTCTATTAATTCAATTGATGTACTCCATTCCCCTAAAAAACATCTTTTCGTTCCCCTGATGCCCTTTTTGAATTTTCATCATTGATTGAAATGCTAGGAAATGATTCGTGTATTAAATGTTCTAGTGTTCTATAGAAATGTAATGCATGTTTGTTGATTGATGATTTCTTGAAAACTGGGGATCCATTGACCATCGATGATACTTATAATATTGTAAAATATCATTCCTCGTCTAAGGAAGACACTATTGAGTAGTTAGATGATATTAGTGACCTCTAACTTTCACACACAATTCCATCAATCCAAAATCCACATGAATTGGAACTAAAACAACTTACTCAAGATTTAAAAAATTCATATCTTGAGAATGAAATCAAGTTTCCCATCCTCATTGCTAGTTCACTCTCTCCTGAACCTGAATTGCGACCGATTGAACATTTGAGAGAGTATAAAAAATCTTTGGGATGGACACTTTCTGACATTCCTATTATTATCCCATCAATTTGTAGACATTGTATTTTGTTAAATTATGAGGCTAAAACAGTGAGGTAGGCACAACTTCGACTGAACCCAAACCTCTTAGAAGTTGTGGAAAATGAAGTAACAAAATTATTGTCTTCAGAAATCATTTACCCCATATCTGAAATCCAATGGATCAGTCTTTTTCAAGTAGTTCCAAAAAAATTGGCCTTACAGTAATCAAAAATGAAAACAATGAATTGGGTCCAACTCTTGTGCAGAAAAGATTGTGTGTCTTCATAGACTATCACCACAAAACCAACAGACTAGGAAGGACCATTTTCCTTTTCCATTAATGGACCAAATTCTAGAGAGGCTAGTGCGTAAGTCCTACTACTATTTCCTTGATGGGTATTCTAGATACTTTTAGATCCATATTACCCCCGAGGACCAGGAAAAAACTACCTTCACTTGTCCCTTTGGCACATTTTCATATAGGATGATGCAATTTGGTTTGTGCAATGCTCTAGGTACTTTCCAATGATGCATGTTCAGTATTTTTTCTGATTACCTATCGAATTTCATGGAAGTATTCATAGATGATTTCACTATTTATGGCTCCTCTTTTGATAAATGTTTTTGTAGTCTTGCTTTAGTCCTACATTATTGTATTGAAAATAATATTTTATTAAATAATTATAAATTCAATTTCATGGTGTGACAAGGTATTGTTTATGGGAATTTCATTTCTATGTATGGTATCCAAGTAGATAAATCAATATTGGATGTCATTTATTCCTTACCATTCCCAAAAAAATGAACAGGATGTGCGGTATTTCCTAGGTCATACTAGATTTTATCATCATTTCATTCATGATTTTAGTAATATTTCACTCCCACTATCTCAGTTACTCTAAAAAGAAAAATAATTTGTTTTTGATAAAGAATGTGAGGAAGATTTTAATAAGTTAAAATAGAGTCTCACGTCACCCCCGGTAATCCAACCACCTTAGTGGGATTAACCATTTGAGCTCATGTGTGAGGCATCTAACTATGTAGTTGGGGCAGTCTTCTCACAAAGGGTCGATCGAGCTCCACATGTCATTTCTTATGCCTCACATACTTTGGACCCTGCCCAAGCAAACTACAACACAACTGAAAAAGAATTCATTTCCATTGTGTTTTCCTTGGACAAATTCAGGTCATACCTTTTATGGTCCAAAGTTATTGTGTTCTCATACCATGCTTCCCTCTGGTATCTCCTTATGAAACCAAAATCCAAACCACGTCTCATTCACTGGATTCTCCTCATTCAAGAATTCAATATAGAAATTAGATATACAAAGGAATAAATAATGTGGTGGCTGACCATATCAAAAGGATTCCCCAATTCTTGTTCATTGACTCATCCCTCTGTATTCTTATTAATGATATATTTCCCAATGAGCAATTTTACTGAGTGCAAGATGATATTCCTTGGTATGATAAAATTGTAAATTATTTGGTAGCATCTTACGTTCCTACTAATTTCAACAAAAACTAATCCAACCTTTTAAAACAAGAGTCTTGTTGGTATATTTGAGATGACCCCTACCTATAATGCACTTGTAGTGATCAAGTCCTTAGGTGTTGGGATCCCAATAGAGAGTTTCAGTCTTTCCTTAGATTCTGCCACACTCTTGCTTATGGGGGCCACTTTGGTTCCCAACAGACATCTCACAAGGTCGTTGATTCGGGTCTCTCTTGGCCAACACTTTTTCGAGATGCCCATTATTTTTGAAAATCTTGTCTTCATTGTCAAAGACGGGGGAATGTATCCAAAAAATTGAAATCTCACAATGACTGTTGCTTTTTCATGACATTTTTTATGTTTGGGGCATTGAATTTATGGGTCCATTTCTCAATTCTTTTGGGAACCTATACATTCCTTTGGTGGTCGGTTATGTGTCAAAATGGGTAGAGGCTTGAGCCACAAGGAAAGATGATTCCAAAATAGTTATGAATTTTTTTATAACTCAGGTCTTTTGTAGGTTTGGATTACCTAGGTTCATCATTAGTGACCAGGGTTCTCATTTCTGAAACTGAAAAACTCAATCACTTTTGCGTCGGTATGGGGTCAGTCATAGAGTATCTACTGCATATCACCCACAGACCAATGGTCAAGCCAAGGTGTCAAATAGAGATGTAAAATAGATTCTTTAAAAAATGGTTCGACTCGATGACTAATTATGGTATTACCATACTACTTTCAAAACCCCCATTGGCATGTCAACATATCAGCTATTGCTTGGAAAGAGTTGACACCTCATTTTTGAGATTGAGAATTGGGCCTACTTGGCCATTAAAAAAATGAAATTCTAACCTTTATGGTGTAGGTTATCAAAGGATGTTAAAGATTCAGGAGTTGTAGGAAATTCATAGAGATTCATATGAGAACTCTAGGATTTATATGGAGCGAACCAAGGTTTCCCATGACCATCTCATCCTTCATTGTCAGTTCCACATTGGGGAGAAGGTCCTCATCTACAATGCAAGGATGAATTTGCATCAAGGTAATCATTGTTCCTACTGGTATAGACAATACACTGTTACTAATGTCTCTTTATTTGGTGTTTTCCTTGTTCAAAAAGAAGAAACCAAGGAAACCTTCAGAGTAAATGGGAAGCGACTAAAGCACTTCTATGAAACCCTTACGGAGTCCCCGATGGAGGAACTATAAGTCCAAGAAGTAGTCTATGAATGAAACCCACTAAGTTTTATCCTTCCTTCCTGCATAATATTTTTTTAGTGAGGACACTATACACTCTAGGTGTTGGGGATGGGTATATTCCTAGGATAGTTAAAAATTTTAATCCACTTTCTTCTTTTTCTATTTTCAGCTTACTAAATAGTATTATCACTTTCCCCCCTTTCTCTCCCACTCTCCTTAGTGATAGAATATTTATTTATTCCTACTTTATCATGGAAAATGATGCTCGTTTAATCATGGAATTTATTGAAAATTCATGTAGAGTTCATATAACGACCCATACTTTACATACATTGTTAATACTTCAAAATTTAAGCACACTTATTACAACATATGACAAAACCACAAAGGACCGTATAGGTATAGTGTCTTTAGAAACTGGGAAACATAAACAACTGGTTCATAAATCTTCTACAGTGTCTCCCATTTATTTCATCATATCTAGGGTCCCTTTTAGCATATTCTACTTAATATCCATCTTCCTGACCTGGGGAAAAGAAAACATAAAAGGGTGAGCTCAAATGCTCAGCAAGGGCAAATAAAGGAAATAAAAATCATATCATATCTTTATGAAAATCAAAACCTGCAAAAGAGATCATAATATCTTAACATGGAATAAATCATAGAAGTGAAAATGAGATCCCCATAATCATAACATAAAACTTGAATCTTTGTGGTATGCACACATAATCATGGAAAATCATTTCTTGTTAGTCATGACTCATTGCCAAGACTATCTTAGTGGACAAAGTCCCTTTCTGAACCGAGTTCACTCCTCGTTTCAGTCCTGTTTCACTGAACCGAAATAACCTTCTGTTCCAGCCATGTCTATCTCATGAGATATAAATCTTTACCCAATGCATTGGAGGGAGATATAGGTCCCACCCATCTTATAATGAATCCTTTCTTATGTGTGCCACATAATCATAAAACATACATCATCGCATAACACATGTAACAAAAATGGGATTCTTGAAACATCATGACATCATAAATCAATTAATATAAGATAAAGGAATTCATAAAAATAATTCCATCACAACATGATCAAATCAATTTAATAATAGGGATAAAAACAGAACCATTTATTATCTTAGATGGAAAATAATTTTGATAAAACACTTGAACTCCATTCTTGAGGAAAATATGCTTTCGTCTTCAAAAACATTTTTCCTTTCATAACATGTCATACAACTTTAAAATAAAAGAAGTTGATTAAAAATAAACTTGACAACTTGTAAAGGAAGCTTCTTGGAAATAATGTTTTAAAAATCCATTCATGCCGTATAAGTTAAAAAACATTCTTCGTACTTTTGTCGGAAAAGTCAAAAAGTACCTCGTACGAAAAACGACAAAAGATTCCTTTCATATCTTTTACTAAAAACCCACCGAAGGGTAAAATTGGATATAAACTATTGTAGAATGATGGAAATAATATTACATATTGAGGGAAGATGGATGTGGATGATAAAATACACCCCAGTAATTACCAAAGTAAAAACAATCTCGGATAAAAGTGAGATTGTGATATTTCCCTTACCTTAGGTCTGATTTGCTTTGTACGTGTCCGAAGCTCCTGTATAATGGTTTAAATAATGTTATTGACTTATTCCAGAATCATACATATTGATATGATATCATATATGGTCATATTATTAGCTTCTTGTTAGTAATATTTCATTGTTACTTGTTACTCGGGTCTTTATAACTTTTTGTTCTTATGCGTGTTTTGTCGAATAAATTCTTATTCTTATCTTTAGGTTATAGATAATTCATTTACAGAATGGTATTAGTGTAGTATATACCATATTAATTCATTCAATTCATTTATATAATCATTATGAAATGAAGATCATGTAGAACGAGTCGCATCACATCGTGGAGACGGTATTCCGTACGTACGCACGAGTGATGATATCGTTCCTATGATCGTGGAATTGTATTGGAGTATATATATATATTATTTCAGTATCAATATTACTTAATAATAATCATATATAGTTACTTATTACACCATTATAACCATCCCTGTAAGGTGATGGTGGAAAAATAGATTACACCACGGCGTGGAGACGGTATTCCGTACGTACGCACGCGCGGTGATTTCATTTTTCCGTAGGATGGATAGAAGGTGAATTAGGGTTGTTTCATATTTATAATAACATATCAGTATGTAAGTAATACTGATGTTATTACTTTATCATGAAACAACTAAAGAAGAAGAAGTTGAAGAAGAAAGAAATTGAAAAGATCGGTAATGGATATTACCTCTTCTTTGGAACGCCTCTTTGAATCCTCCACTTAAGGAACTAAGATTGGTCTTTGGAGAAGACCAGGACCTCTAGGATTATTCTAGGGAAGTGGAGAGGAGAATATGTCAGGGGTTGGCCGAGCTTGAGTGCTCAAATTGGTGTGAGGAGGAGGGGGAGGAGGTGCCCTTTTATAAGGGAGGAGAGGGGCACCTTAGGAATATCTCAAAATATTATTTTATATTAAAGTCAAAATCGGTTTATAATGGTTCCAAAGGGTCTTATTTCGAAGCTAAAGTGGGGATGGGTCTAAATCCTATCAACCAATAGGATTTAGACAAGTTTAGGGTATTATTTAACCTTATCAATTAGATTTAACTCTAAGTTAATTAATTTAACTTTTACCGTGTCTTTTTGTTTTCTTTCACTATATGGTTAATACACTTACTATAACATGCCAAACGAACCCCAAATTGTTTATTATTAATATATATATCCTTATCTAAGTCATTTGGCCGAACCTTATATTTTTAGGAATAAAATAACAATTAATAATATAATATTTGATTTAAAAACTATTTTGTGTCAATTTTGACACTATTTGATATATGATTTATGTGAAAGTCATAACAGAATTATATGTTCGAACCAAGTTGATTAAATCAACATTAATATATCATAGTAACGTATAAAATTAGTGGAATTCATAAAAAGTCTTAAATTACATTTATTTAGGTATTTATATTATCAATTTTGTCAATATTTCATTAATAAGATAATTACTGCATCATCTTTGTGTTATAAATAAATTAAATTATTTGATGTCTAAAAATTACAAATAAAATATCATCATGTAGGAAATCTTTTTATCTTTCTAATTAATATTTACAATTGAATTTATCTTATGTATAACCCTATATTAAAAATGATTTACTTATTAAACTTTGATTTTAACTATTTTAACCCTTCTTTAAATAAATTAATAATAAATGTCCTAATCTAATCCAAGTGGGCCTAAATGGTCATATTTTATTCCTAAGTTTGTTTTTGGTCGAATTACACTTGTCCAATAGAATTAGGACATGTGTTAGGGTAATATTAATATCATATTTACCCTTAGTTACCCTATTTACTATTAACCGCGGTAAAAAAAAGTAAAAAGTTATTATTCACCAAAAAATTATTTTTATCTCATTGAACCACATTTTACTTACTGATATCAACCGTGTCTGTCGGATTTTCGAAATTCCATTCACAGAAGCGGTAAAATTAAGTTTTATGCAAAATTCAGTTTTTAACCTACCACTTAGTGGTTTCACTATTCATCAAAAATTGAAAGTTTTCAGAAAAATACCAAAATTTCACCCTAGGCTAATTTCGATATTCTGAGTCCAAAAATGAAGTCCATTTTGAAAAATAAAATTTATAAAATTTCAAAAAGTGGTTATTACTATTCATAACGGCTAATTTTAATAGCATATTGTTGTTTAGTGAAACTCGGTATTGCGTACGACGCTACCTATCGAGGAAGGTCGTGATTGCGTGTAAAGCAAGCCAAGTAAGTGTTGTGTAAAAAAAAATCCTTTGATGGTTTATATAACATAAAAGTCTCGGGTGTTACATTCTACCCCCCTTAAAAAGAATTTCGCCCTCGAAATTCGTCACTTTGTAACAAACAAATGAGGATACTTCTCCCTCATCATATCCTCAAGCTCCCATGTAGCTTCTTCAAGTTGGTGGTTTCTCCATAAAACTTTCACCAAGCGAGTGGTCTTGTTTTGTAGGACTTTTTCGCTACGATCCAGAATCTCTATCGGCTGTTCTTCATAAGAAAGATCTTGCTCCAGCGGTACAACTTCTGAGCTGAGTACATGTGAAGGATCTGGTATGTACTTTCTCAGGAGAGATACATGGAACACATCGTGAACTTGAGAGAGATTCGGTGGAAGCGCCAATCGGTAAGCTACCTTCCCAACACGATCCAGTATTTCAAAAGGACCGATATATCTAGGGCTCAACTTCCCCTTCTTTCCAAATCTCATAACCCTCTTCCAGGGAGATATTCGTAAGAACACTTTATCGCCCACTTCAAACTCTAGGTCTTTTCTTCGGTTCTCGGCATAACTTTTCTGTCGACTCTGAGCTGCTCTTATGTGTTGTTGAATAGATCTGACCTTTTCTGCCATTTCATCAACGAGATCAGGTCCTAATAGCTTTCTTTCCCCAACTTCATCCCAGCAAGTTGGAGTCCTACATTTCTTTCCATAGTGAGCTTAATAAGGAGCCATCTGAATGCTGGAGTGAAAGCTATTATTATAAGAAAATTCCACCAAAGGTAGTTGTTGATCCCAACCTCCTTTGAAATCCATAGAGCAAGCTCTCAACATATCTTCTAGGGTTTGAATTGTTCTCTCAGAATGACCGTCTGTCTGGGGATGATAAGCAGTGCTGAAACTCAACTCTGTATCCAGAGTATGCTGAAGACTTCGCCAGAACTTCGAGGTAAATCTCGGATCTCGATCAGATATAATAGAAAGTGGTACTCCATGCAATCTTACCACTTCCTTTACATATATCCTGGCAAGCTGATCTAGAGAGAAATCCTCTCTAATAGCAATGAAGTGTGCAGACTTTGTAAGACGATCAACTATGACCCAGATAGCATTATTTCCTTTGTATGTTTTAGGAAGTCCTGTGACAAAGTCCATAGTGATGTTTTCCCATTTCCATTCGGGTATGGGTAATGGTTGTAACATCCCCTTAGACTTCTGTCTCTCAGCATTAACTTGTTGACAAACCAAGCATCGAGAGACATATTCAGCAACATATTTTTTCATGCCATCCCACCAGAAGTACTCTTTCAGGTCCCTATACATCTTCGTGCTTCCAGGATGAATAGAGAATGAAGAACTATGAGCCTCATCCAGCAGCTCTTTCTTTAATTCAGGGATGGGAGGAACGCAAACCCGATTCCTGAACTTTATTATCCCATCACAATCAAGGTTGAATTCAGGAACATTTCTCACCTTCTTTTGTAACTCGGCATCTTCTTTCTGTGCCTCTTTAATCTTCACATGTATAGATGGTTGAACATTCATTTGAGAAAGATAAGATTTTTCCCTTTCCATTATAATTCCAAGATCCATCCTTTGTAAATCCATAAATATTGGATCTTTTGTGATCCTCATCATGGATAAACTAGCATGGTCTTGTCGACTTAATGCATCTGCCACCTTGTTTGCTTTCCCAGGGTGGTAATGGATTGAGCAGTCATAATCCTTAATCAGCTCCAACCATCTTCTTTGGCGCATATTCAGCTCCTTTTGTGTGAAAATATACTTTAAACTTTTATGATCAGTATAAATATCACACCTTTCACCATAAAGGTAATGCCTCCAAATCTTTAATGCAAAGATTACTGCAGCCAACTCCAAATCATGTGTTGGGTAATTTTGCTCATGGATTTTCAACTGTCGTGAGGCATAAGCTATCACCATATCATTTTGCATAAGAACACACCCCAATCCCTTCTTGGATGCATCACTGTAGATCACAAACCTTTCTCCACTACAAGGCAGTGTGAGCACAGGTGCACTGGATAACCTTCTTTTCAATTCCTTGAAATTCTCTTCACATTCCTCTGTCCAGACAAACTTAACTCCCTTCCGAGTCAACTTGGTGATTGGATTAGATAATCGTGAAAAATCTTTTACAAAACGTCGATAATATCCAGCCAAACCAAGAAAACTTCGGATCTCAGTTACTGTTGTTGGTCTTGACCATCTTTCGATAACCTCTGTTTTTGCTGGATCCACAGATATCCCCTCTTTTGAGATTATATGACCCAAAAATGAAACTTTTTGAAGCCAAAATTCACACTTGGTAAATTTGGCATAAAGCTTCTCCTTTCTCAGGGTCTTCAATATAATTCTCAAGTGATCTTCATGCTCTTCCTTGCTCTTTGAATAGACAAGAATATCGTCTATAAAGACTACCACAAATTGATCAAGATAGTCTCTAAAGACTCTATTCATTAGATCCATGAAGATAGCAGGGGCATTAGTAAGACCAAATGGCATCACTATAAATTCATAGTGTCCATACCTTGTACGGAAAGCCGTCTTTGGTATATCCTCCCTTTTGACCCTTAATTGATGATACCCTGAACGAAGATCAATCTTGGAAAAGTATTGAGCTCCACATAGTTGGTCAAATAAGTCATCAATGCGTGGGAGAGGATATTTGTTCTTGATAGTGATCTTGTTAAGTTCTCGATAATCAATGCAAAGTCTCATTGATCCATCTTTCTTCTTAACAAATAGAACAGGTGCTCCCCAAGGTGACGCACTAGGGCGTATGAATCCCTTATCAAGATTCTCTTGGAGTTGCTTCTTCAATTCCTGCAACTCAATTGGGGTCATTCTATAAGGTGTCTTTGAAATAGGCAAAGCACCCGGTACGAGTTCTATTGAAAACTCAACTTCACGATTTGGTGGAAGACCCGGGAATTCCTCCGGAAAGACATCATCAAACTCCCGTACAATGGGCATATTCTTAATCGTGAGTTTCTCACCAACCATTTGAGATAAATAACCTTCATTTAGTGGAATCAATACCCATAAGATGGAAGAAATTTCCACTGGAAGGTTATGTTCATCCTTGCATTGATAGACGATCGTAGATTGATCTAGAATATGAAATGTGACTTCCCTTCTTTGGCAATCGATATGAGCTCCATGTAGAGAAAGCCAATCCATGCCAAGAATCACATCAAATTCCACTAAAGGAAGGATCACAAGATTTGCAGGAAGCACTTTCCCACAAACTTCGATCGGAGAAGAATTATAAACTTTTGATGCGATTGATGTGCCATTAGGTGTTGTCACAGCTAACTGAACATCTAATTGTTGAGGTAATACGGTGATACCCTTAGAAAAGTCTTCAGAAATAAAAGAGTGGGTGGATCCAGAATCAAATAAAACATTTGCTACTTTAGAGTGGATGGTAAGTGTACCTTTCACCACATCGTTATCGTACTCCACATCGCTGATAGAAATTGCATGTGACTTTCCTTTGTCTTTAGCCTTAAGAGTTTGTTGACGTCGACCATCATCATCAACCCTTGGATTTGGGCATTGATTGGCATAATGCCCCATCTCCTTGAACTTGAAACATTGAAGTGTAGTAGGTTCATTCTGTGTATCCCTTCCTTTGTTTGTGTCATTAGACATCTTCTTCCCATTATCACGGCATTCAAATGCCCGATGACCTTCTTTTCCACATTTAAAACATTTACTTGTCCCTTTAAGACAACTCCCTCCATGTTTCTTTCCACACTTTGAGCATAAGGGAAAGTTCATCATCTTTTCAGTGTGCTCTTTTGAGTTTCCTTTGAATTCCATCTTCCTCTTCTTATCAAACCCATGCGACTGATGGGTTACTCCAATCTCCATCTCGACTTTGAGAGCACATCGAACGATTTCCTCGTAGCTATTGAAGTCCCTTATGGCTAACGCCCTTCGAAGACTTGGTTTTAAGCCACTAAAGAATCGATCGATCTTACTCTCAGGTTGGATAATAATACTAGAAGCGTACCTTGCAAGTCTTGTAAAATTTGCTTCATAGGTACCAACAGATTCATCATCCCTTTGCTTCAGTTCAGGAAACTCTTTCTCCATCTTTGTTCGGAGAATACGAGGGAAGTACTTATTGAAAAATAAGTTCTTGAACTCGTCCCATTCCATAGACTCAATTTCATCCCTTTGCCTCGTATTCTTAACAAGATTCCACCATTGATCTGCATCTCCTTCCAAACGATACACCGCTAGGATGACTTTATCATGTTCAGAACATTGAAGAACTGAAAATATCTTTTCTGTAGTACTAATCCATTATTCAGCAACTAATGGATCAATAGACCCGCTGAAAGAAGGTGGACGCTACCTCATGAAGGATTCAACAGAATGTTGCTCTCTCCTTTGCTCGTTTGGAAATCCTGCATGATTCATAGCTTGAGAAAGTTGTGTGGACATGGCTACAAGATTTTGCATTCCAGCTCCCATATCGTTTGGTTGCTCAGGGGGACAATCATTGCATTGCCCATCGCATTCTGCATTAACACGGTTCCTTCGGGTTCCAGCCATTGACTAAAACCAAGAAGAATAGTGTGAGAAACACTAATTATAATAGGAAACCACATAATTCAAGAATAAAATTTTCATGCTTAAGGTCTTATCCTAGGTTATTCAAGGCCATTTCTAAAACACTAAGATTGTGTTCTATGCTTAGACTTATCCTTAGGGTTCTTACTAAGGCTTTCACATCCTAGTTTCCAAATGTTGACTATACCTTTCCTCTGATACCAACTATAACGACCCATACTTTACATACATTGTTAATACTTCAAAATTTAAGCACACTTATTACAATATATGACAAAACCACAAAGGACCATATAGGTATAGTGTCTTTAGAAACTGGGAAACATAAACAACTGGTTCATAAATCTTCTACAGTGTCTCCAATTTATTTCATCATATCTAGGGTCCCTTTTATCATATTCTACTTAATATCCATCTTCCTGACCTGGGGAAAAGAAAACATAAAAGGGTGAGCTCAAATGCTCAGCAAGGGCAAATAAAGGAAATAAAAATCATATCATATCTTTATGAAAATCAAAACCTGCAAAAGAGATCATAATATCTTAACATGGAATAAATCATAGAAGTGAAAATGAGATCCCCATAATCATAACATAAAACTTGAATCTTTGTGGCATGCACACATAATCATGGAAAATCATTTCTTGTTAGTCATGACTCATTTCCAAGACTATCTTAGTGGACAAAGTCCCTTTCTGAACCGAGTTCACTCCTCGTTTCAGTCCTGTTTCACTGAACCGAAATAACCTTCCGTTCCAGCCATGTCTATCTCATGAGATATAAATCTTTACCCAATGCATTGGAGGGAGATATAGGTCCCACCCATCTTATAATGAATCCTTTCTTATGTGTGCCACATAATCATAAAACATACATCATCGCATAACACATGTAACAAAAATTGGATTCTTGAAACATCATGACATCATAAATCAATTCATATAAGATAAAGGAATTCATAAAAATAATTCCATCACAACATGATCAAATCAATTTAATAATAGGGATAAAAACAGAACCCTTTATTATCTTAGATGGAAAATAATTTTGATAAAACACTTGAACTCCATTCTTGTGGAAAATATCCTTTCTTCTTCAAAAACATTTTTCCTTTCATAACATGTCATACAACTTTAAAATAAAAGAAGTTGATTAAAAATAAACTTGAAAACTTGTAAAGGAAGCTTCTTGGAAATAATGTTTTAAAAATCCATTCATGCCGTATAAGTTAAAAAACATTCTTCGTACTTTTGTCGGAAAAGTCAAAAAGTACCTCGTACGAAAAACGACAAAAGATTCCTTTCATATCTTTTACTAAAAACCCACCGAAGGGTAAAATTGGATATAAACTATTGTAGAATGATGGAAATAATATTACATATTGAGGGAACATGGATGTGGATGATAAAATACACCCCAGTAATTACCAATGTAAAAACAATCTCGGATAAAAGTGAGATTGTGATATTTCCCTTACCTTAGGTCCGATTTGCTTTGTACGTGTCCGAAGCTCCTATATAATGGTTTAAATAATGTTATTGACTTATTCCATAATCATACATATTGATATGATATCATATATGGTCATATTATTAGCTTCTTGTTAGTAATATTTCATTGTTACTTGTTACTCGGGTCTTTATAACTTTTTGTTCTTATGCGTGTTTTGTCGAATAAATTCTTATTCTTATCTTTAGGTTATAGATAATTCATTTAAAGAATGGTATTATTGTAGTATATACCATATTCATTCATTCAATTCATTTATATAATCATTATGAAATGAAGATCATGTAGAACGAGTCGCATCACATCGTGGAGACGGTATTCCGTACGTACGCACGAGTGATGATATCGTTCCTATGATCGTGGAATTGTATTAAAGTATATATATATATTATTTCAGTATCAATATTACTTCATAATAATCATATATAGTTACTTATTACACCATTATAACCATCCTTGTAAGGTGATGGTGGAAAAATAGATTACACCACGGCGTGGAGACGGTATTCCGTACGTACGCACGCGCGGTGATTTCATTTTTCCGTAGGATGGATAGAAGGTGAATTAGGGTTGTTTCATATTTATAATAACATATCAGTATGTAATTAATACTGATGTTATTACTTTATCATGAAACAAATAAAGAAGAAGAAGTTGAAGAAGAAAGAAATTGAAAAGATCGGTAATGGATATTACCTCTTCTTTGGAACGCCTCTTTGAATCCTCCACTTAAGGAACTAAGATTGGTCTTTGGAGAAGACCAGGACCTCTAGGATTATTCTAGGGAAGTGGAGAGGAGAAAATGGCAGGGGTTGGCCGAGCTTGAGTGCTCAAATTGGTGTGAGTAGGAGGGGGAGGAGGTGCCCTTTTATAAGGGAGGAGAGGGGCACCTTAGGAATATCTCAAAATATTATTTTATATTAAAGTCAAAATCGGTTTATAATGGTTACAAAGGGTCTTATTTCGAAGCTAAAGTGGGTATGGGTCTAAATCCTATCAACCAATATGATTTAGATAAGTTTAGGGTATTATTTTAACCTTATCAATTAGATTTAACTCTAAGTTAATTAATTTAACTTTTACCGTGTCTTTTTGTTTTCTTTCACTATATGGTTAATACACTTACTATAACATGACAAACGAACCCCAAATTGTTTATTATTAATATATATATCCTTATCTAAGTCATTTGGCCGAACCTTAGATTTTTAGGAATAAAATAACAATTAATAATATAATATTTGATTTAAAAACTATTTTGTGTCATTTTTGACACTATTTGATATATGATTTATGTGAAAGTCATAACAGAATTATATGTTCAAACCAAGTTGATTAAATCAACATTAATATATCATAGTAACCTATAAAATTAGTTTAATTCATAAAAAGTCTTAAATTACATTTATTTAGGTATTTATATTATCAATTTTGTCAATATTTCATTAATAAGATAATTACTGCATCATCTTTCTGTTATAAATAAATTAAATTATTTGATGTCTCAAAATTACAAATAAACTATCAACATGTAGGAAATCGTTTTAGCTTTCTAATGAATATTTACAATTGAATTTATCTTATGTATAACCCCATATTAAAAATTATTTACTTATTAAACATTGATTTTAACTATTTTAACCCTTCTTTAAATAAATTAATAATAAATGTCCTAATCTAATCCAAGTGGGCCTAAATGGTCATATTTTATTCCTAAGTTTGTTTTTGGTCGAATTACACTTGTCCAATAGAATTAGGACATGTGTTAGGGTAATATTAATATCATATTTACCCTTAGTTACCCTATTTACTATTAACCGCGGTAAAAAAAAGTAAAAAGTTACTATTCACCAAAAAATTATTTTTATCTCATTGAACCACATTTTACTTACTGATATCAACCGTGTCTGTCGTATTTTCGAAATTCCATTCACAGAAGTGGTAAAATTAAGTTTTATGCAAAATTCAGTTTTTAACCTACCACTTAGTGGTTTCACTATTCATCAAAAATTGAAAGTTTTCAGAAAAATACCAAAATTTCACCCTAGGCTAATTTCGATATTCTGAGTCCAAAAATGAAGTCCATTTTGAAAAATAAAATTTATAAAATTTCAAAAAGTGGTTATTACTATTCATAACGGCTAATTTTAATAGCATATTGTTGTTTAGTGAAACTCGGTATTGCGTACGACGCAAGCTATCGAGGAAGGTCGTGATTGCGTGTAAAGCAAGCCAAGCAAGTGTTGTGTAAAAAAAAATTCCTTTGATGGTTTATATAACATAAAAGTCTCGGGTGTTAGAGTTCATGTATTTTATATTGTTTTAGCATTCAAAAAAAAATTCTGATGCAATGTGCAGTTTAGAAAAAATTCAATACTATGGTGTGACTTTATTTTGAAATTTAGTTCCTTTTCAATGATATAAATAGTTGTATCATTTTGAAAACATTGATATGAATGGTTCCCTTTTTTTGAATAGTTTAAGGGTAAATTGTGTCATATAATCTCTCCACACATTTTTGAACCCAACCATGATGTTTAAAAATTTCTTACTTAATGAAAGGTAAATATAAGTTAGGTTTATTTTTCTCTACATTCAAAAATCATTTTTCCATATGTTTGTTCCTTATCCGATTAATTTCATTATTGTACATGATAGACCTATGCGTGTGTACCTGTTATCCGACTGTTGTTCGCCCAAAAAAAACAAAAAAAAAAGGTTTTATATTAGGCAGGTCAAAACCAACCTTCCTCACCCTTTGATCTTGTTATAACTATTACAATTAGTGTCATGAGGAGATCAAACATGGGTTGGGAGAAGAGTGTGAGATTTGTTCCAAGTGAAACTTTTGAGAAAATATAATAAATGAGGGGAGTGATGAAATTTACAACATATGGGGATATCTAGGTTGGGAGGTTATGGTTTGACTTCTTTGAATGCTTAAGTCAGTGGGTCTTGAAATTTGATTGCAAAGGATGTGGGGAAAGTTCAGTGGAAAGGATCTTGTAAGTAGACAAATATTTAAATAAGTTATATTTACTTGATAAAAAGTGGAAAGAATAGCCTGAAATAGTTTTCACACACACACACACACACGTGGATAATTAGTGACATGATTAACTTTTTAATTATTCTCTTTTATTGTTATCATGCATATTTTGGAATTTTATTTGGATACAATTTTTGAGATGTCTTTTTCAGTGAACATTGAGAATAACACCTCGATGTAATTTTTGCATTGATCACATTTCTATCAGGAATTTATTTTGATTGGATGTTAAATATTTTTGAATATGTAAGTATCTACATGAATAATTTTTGGAAATATGACTTTTCCTAGGAGTGAAAATGATTAGGTGTGGGGGTGCGACCGCCCCGTAATTCACTATTTCATTTTCACCCTTACACCATTAGGCTAAACATGTTTTATATTGAAAATTGTTAAAAAAAAAATTCATTCCATGATTGAATAATTTATTTTGTGTTTATCACTGTTAAAAATTGCAATGTTATTTGTTTTGATGATTCCATTGCAGGAGGAGGTGATTTGGAGGACCCATGATGATGACCAAGAAAATGGCCTAAACTGCGCAAGATCCATGAACACCAGTGGAATCATCCATGCACCACTCCAGAACCATGCATAAAAATGTGCTGAAATGTTGTTGGCTGGTACTAATTTTATTGGGATACATTTCATCTGAAAAAACCCAAGACTTATTTAGCAATCTTGTGGCCCAACCGACCTGATCTGTCCAACACAATGAATCTGCATGAAGTCAAAAGTGGTGTGTTGTGATATGTCCATATATCAGGATCTACTTGTCCAAATTGTGCCAAACATTCTTTAGAGACATCCAAGAGGTGGGGATACAAATTTTTTATTTTCTCCAAAGCGTGATAAGGCTCTATGTAGGTCAAAACCCATGTGAGAAGTGGTTTTAAGAAATCTATGTGCTCAAAAGCACCTTCCCATTTTCCTATAAAGCTGCACCTTGGGCTCCCCATTTGTAAGTTTGGTCAAGAGGCAAAGATCTTATATTTTGGAGACTCAAATGAGTCCTCTCATCATCCAAGGAGTTCTGGAGTCCCCTATCCTCATTGGGGGATCAAGGATGAAGGTGAAGTTCCACCCAAGCTTCCTCCTCCCGATGTCGAGCTAAATGGTGGACGGTCATTTTGAGGGATCTACACACATTTGGGAGGGATTTCCAGCACTTTTTCTTTTACTGGTTTTGTGTAATTTTTGTGGTGAATATTTCACTTATTTTTTATCTTGGCATAATTCTCCTCTGATTGCATTCCTTTTATTATAATTAAGTGAAACCCTTTTTATTTCAACACTGATTGGGTTGAGATTTCCAGTGGGAATTTTGGGTTGTTCTGATTGGAAAAGACAAGAGTCCTATTTATCTCACACATACATAAGATTTCATTATGCTTAGGTATCCTTTAATCTCTATTATTGATACCCAAACCTTGACAACACGAATGTTTTTTCAAGGGGTGGTTCTTTGAGCATCGTTTAAGAGGAAATAGGGAAGTGAGATCTTGACAGCCCTCAACCAAAGGATTCCATTAAACCATTTGTATTTTTTAGAATGATGAACTCACCAAGCAGTGTAGTGAACTTGAAATAATTTCCTTATCTCATAATTCTAAAACACCACTTTTATTTATCACTTATTAAACTATTTAAATCAAGTCATTTTCTTTAAACTATTTTGAAACCACCCCTCTTTTAGTACTTCTTATTAAAAACACACACTCTAAACCCATCAACTCTCATTGAGAGGTGACCTAGGGTCTTCCCTAGACTACAAATCAACCTTAAAATCATAATCAATTTTACATGTCATTACAATGTGGTCAAATTTTAGCACCGTTGTCAGGGAGATCTTTGGTTTTAGTGTGTTCTTTTTTATATGATTTTTGTAATTTGTTTGAATTTTTATCTATTTTATATTATACCTCTACCTATCTCTTTGTATTATGATATATTTGTTGTGTGGGTTTGGTTCATTACGTGTTCTAATCTAGGAGATTTAATTCCTTTTGAACCTAAAATGGATACGATATTATACCAGCGACCCCAAGCCGTATAAGAGAAACCATCGATGGAGGACACACAAAATATTAACACTGTTCTTGATCCTTCCTCTTCTTCTTCTTGAACCAATATAAAAACTGAAATAAACTTGCATAATTTAGCTGCAAATAACCTAACATTAAAATATCTAACCTCACCTGATATTGATATCTAGCCCACCTATATTCATATGTAAGGCGACGCACCCAATTTTGACCAAAAAACTGGTTTAATTCATTTATTACCAAGATTTCTTTGACTCATGGGAGAAGATCCACATAAGCACTTAAAAGAATTTCATACCATGTGTTCTACTTTAAAACCTGATAATGTGGATTAAGAATAGGTAAATCTTAGGGAATTTCTATTTTCTTTAGAACGATACTGCAAAATACTAGCTTTATTATGCTAATTTCCCAATAAGAGGTTAGGTAGACATAAAATGACTTTTTCTTGAAAAATATTTCTCAGCCTCTCAAACTACAACTACAAGGAAGGAAATCTACGGTATAAGGAAATCACAAGGGGAAACATTACATGAATATTGGGAACTCTTTAAAAGGTTATGTTCAAGCTCTCCACACCACCAAATAAGTGATCAACTTTTAATTCAGTATTTTTATGAAGGTTTAATTCCTATTGACCGAAATATTATTGATGCTACTGCAGGTAGTGCACTAGTTGATAAAAACCAAATTTCTGTAAGGACCTTAATTGAGAAAATGGCACAGAACACTCAAAAATTATGTTCAATGTCAAATGTACCCATTTTAGGTGTCCAAGAGGAGAAAAGTACCGAATTCAAGAGGATGGTGGACATAAAGTTCAAAGAGGTAAGTACCCTTCTTCGAAAAAATTCTCTTTCCCAAGGGAAACCGTAATCTCCTCCTCCCATCCATTGTGGTGTATGTTCTTTTAACACCCACTACTCTGATCAATGCCCCCAACTAAGAAAATATTTTGAGATTTGTGAGGTAATCCTTCCAAGATGCCCCTATAACCAAACCTTTAGGCAAAAACCATATTATCCATCCAATCCTTGGTGGAAAGACAACCAATCCTATAGGAAAGGCGGTATTAAAACTAGCCTCATCAACCATGGAACCAACAAGGGATGATTAGCCATCCACCACCACCACCCAGAAATACTCAAACACCCCAAAGGCCTTTCCAAACACCCCCTCCCAAACCCGATCCTAGAATAGAAGATATGATGAAACAAATGGTTGCAAACAATCTTCAATTCCAACAAACCACCCAAGAAGCCATACAAGACCTCAAAACACAATTAGGCCAATTAGCTAACTCAGTGGGAGAAATTCAAAGTCAAGGGTTAGGTAAGCTACCCTCTCAAACAGTAGTTAACACCAGGGATAAAGGAAATGTTAGTTCTATCACCCTTCAGAGTGGAACAAAACTAAAAAGCCAAATGCCCCCCCCCCCCACTAGAGTCATAATATCCAAAGGAAACCACCATACCAACTACTATAAATGATGCAAATGAGGTAGAACCATGTCCTAATAGAATCCCCTCTAAAGGAAAGAGTGTGTCTATTGATGAGTCACGTAGCCCAAAAATCCCTCTTCCATTTCCAAAAAGGGCCACCCAACCTAGAAAAAAAAGGAAATTGAACTCAATTAGTAAATTTTGGAGACTTTCAAAAAAGTGCAGGTAAATATTCCCTTGATTGATGATGTGAAACAAATTCGAAGATATGAAAAGATTCTAAAGGAGATATTTAAAAAATCAAAGATGACTTCATGGAGATGAGAAGGTGATCTTGGGGAGTAATGTTTCAAAATTGATAGAGCCATCACTTCCCACCAAGTGCAATGATCCTGGAACATTCTCAATTCTATGCACCATAGGGGAGTATTCTTTTTGTAATGTTGTACTTGATTTAGGTGCTTCTATAAAATTTATGCCTCACTCCATATACTCTACATTCCAGTTTGGGGAACTGAATCCCACTGGAATTGTAGTTCAATTGGCTAACTGGAGTACCGCACACCCATCTAGTGTGATAGAGGATGTTCTTATGAGGGTTCAAAATTTAATTTTTCATGTTGATTTTTATGTGCTTAAAATGGAGGATGATAGGATGAATAGATATTCCCTAATTATATTGGGGAGACCCTTCTTGAAATCCTCCAAAACCATAATTAATGTCCATAATGGTACATTCTCTATGGAATTTGGTGGTGACATGGTCCATTTCAATTTCATGGATTCCATGAAGCACCCCTCAGAAGAACATTCTTCTCTCTCTGTTAATTCAATTGATGTACTCCCTTACCCTAAAAAACATATTTTCTTTCCCCTAATCCCCTTTCAGAGTTTTCATCATTGATTGAAATGCTAGGAAATGATTCATGTATTCATTTTTGTAGTGGTCTGGAGAAATGTGATGCGTGTTTGTTGATTGGTTATTTCTTGAACACTAAGGATCCATTGACCATAGATGATACCTCTAAGATTGTAAAATCTCATTCCTCATTTGAGTATGATACTATTGAGCTGTTAAATGAGATTAGTGACCTCTCACTTTCACACACACTTCTTTCAATCCAAAATCCACCTGAATTGGAACTGAAACAATTTCCTCAATATTTAAAATTTTTATATCTTGAGAATAGAAACATGTTTCCCATCATTATTTACAGTTCACTCTATCCTGATCATGAATTATTAATGCTTGAACTTTTGAGGGTTTATAAATAAGCTTTGGGATGGACACTTGCAAACATTCCTAGTATTATCCCATCAATTTGTACACATAATATTTTGTTAAATAATGAGGCTAAATCAGTGAGGTAGGCACAACGTCGACTGAACCCAAACCTCATAGATGTTGTGAAAAATGAGGTAACAAAATTATTGGCTTCTGGAATCATTTTCCCCATCTATGACAGCCAATGGGTCAGTCCTGTTCAAGTAGTTCCTAACAAAACTGGCCTTACAGTAATAAAAAATAAAAACAATGACTTGGTTTCAACTTGTGTGTAGAATAGTTTGTCTGTCTACATAGACTATCGTCGACTAAACCAACACACTAGGAAGGACCATTTACCTTTGTAATTCATTGACCAAATACTATAGAGGTCAGTGGGTAAGTCACACTACTGTTTCCTTGATAGGTATTCTGGATACTTTTAGATCTATATTGCCCTAGAGGACTAGGAAAAGACTACCTTCACGTGTCCCTTTGTCAAATTTTCATATAATAGGATGTCATTTGGTTTGTGCAATGCTCTGGATACATTCCAATGATGCATGGTTAGTATTTTTTCAGATTACCCAGAAATTTGCATGTATGTATTCATGGATGATTTCACTACATATGGATCCTCTTTTGATAAATTTTAGATCATTCTTACTCCCGTCCTAAGTCACTATATTGAATAGAATATTGAATTAAATTATGATAAATTCCATTTCATAGTGTGACATGGTATAGTTTTGGGGCATGTCATTTATAGGGATGGTATGCATGTCGATAAATCTAAATTGGATGTCAATTATTCCTGAACCTTTCCCCAAAAATGTATGGGATGTGGGTTCTTTCGTAGGTCATTCTGGATTTTACTATCATTTCATTCGTGACTTTAGTAAGATTTCACTCCCACTCTGCCTGATACTCTAAAAAGAAAAATAATTTGGTTTCAATAAAGAATGTGAGGAATATTTTAATATGTTAAAATGGATTCTCACTTCACCCCCAGTAATCAAACCACCTCAGTAGGATTTACCGTTTGATCACATGTGTGATTCCTCTCACTATTCAGTTGGGGTAGTCTTGTCACAAAGGGTCGATCGAGATCCACATTTTATTGCCTGTCTGTCACGTAATTTGGACCCTGACCAAGAAAACTAAACCAAAACTAAAAAATAATTCCTTTCCCTTGTGTTTTCCTTAGACAAATTCCGGTCATAACTTTTGGGGTCCAAATTCATTTTGTTCTTAGACCATTCGTCCCTCTAGTATCTCCTTATGAAACTGGAAGCCAATCCACATCTCATTTGTTGGATGCTCCTCCTTCAAGAATTCAGCTGGGAAATTAGCGATAAAAAGGAGAAGAGAATGTGGTTGTAGAGACCCAAAGCTTAACAAATATAGAAAATACATTACTTTTTAGAAATACTTAATACATAAAAAAACAAAACTCAAGGATCGTAATAGTTTAGTGTCTTTGGAAACATGGAACATAATCTTCTAATCATGGTGAAAGATCTTCAACATCTCCCATAAAGATCTTCCCCTTTTTTTTCTAACCTAAAATCTTTTTTTATATCATGGGGAAAAGAAAACATATAAATGGTGAGCTCAAGTGCTCAGAAAGGGTAAGCATGGATAAAATAAAACAAACCATATACATTTGAACATAAAAACAAGAACATAATGTCTAAACATCAAAATTCTGAGCAATGACGTAAAACATGGTAGTACGTAAGGAATAGATCATAATGGAACATCTATCATGATAAAATAGCTTGGAAATAAAACTTGTAATTGTTTAAAAATATTAATCACAATATATTATTTCCATAGTATCCAAGGCATTTCTTCCAAGACCATCTTAGTGGACAAAGTCCCTTTCTGAATTGAGTTCACTCCTTGTTTCAGTCCTGTAACACTGAACTGGATTAACTTACCATTCCAGCCATGTATATCTCATGAGATATAAATCTTTAACCAATTCATTGGAGGGAGATATATGTCCCACCCATCTCATAATGAAATCAATCTTTCGTGTTCCACAAAATCATTAATCAATAATCATAGTATAACCCATGTAATAGAATGGGATTCTTAAACATCATGCCATCATAACATAATCCATATAAAAAATGGATATCATTTCATCATAAGAAAAATAAAACCATGTAAAGAATGGAGAAATTATATATAAAACATAAACATATTAAATAATGTCTTTTTAGATCAAAAACAATTTTTAGAAAACACTTGAAATGAATTCTTGAGGAAAATATCCTTTCTTCATCAAAATCATTTTTTTTTCACAAGATGCCATGAAATTTTAAAAGAAGTTGATTTTGGTGAAAATAGTCAAGAAATTTTGTAGAGTAAGATTCATGAAAATAAGTTTCTATAAAACCGTAAAAATCCGTTCATGTTTTATAAGATAAAAAACATTCTGCTCGTACTTTTTTCGGAAAAGTAAAAAAGTACCTCATATGGTAAACAAAAGAAAGATTCCTTCCAAACCTTGTGGTAAAAGTCATAAAAGGGTAAAAACGACTTTACACATACATGGAAGAATACTAAACATTTTATGAAAACAATTTTAGAAAACATGGACATGGATGATAAACATAACCCCAGTAAATACTTACGAATAAACAATCTCGGATAAGAATGAGATTGGAATAATTATCCCTTACCTTATGTCCAATATGCTTTGTACGTATCCGAACCTCCTGTATAATTATTTAATTAATGTCATTGAATTATTAAATAATCATATTCATTGTTATGATATCATATATGGTTCACTTATGACTTTTTATTACCCATTCTTTTGTAAATTCATCTTAAAGTACAGTTTTGGGTAAAATCGTTTCATTTATCGTACATGTTTTGACTTATAATAATTAATATGATTACTTAGATCATGATTACTAAATTACAGAATATAAAACATTATTTATATATAATATATATTCAAAATAAACATATATATAATAGATCAATTAATGGAAAGAAATACACCGTTCCGGGAGACAGTAGGCCGAACGTACGCATGAACGTTGTTTTCGTTTCCTTATTGAATTGAATGGAATTTAGTAGATGAAATACACACACATATATATATAAATAAATAAAGTAGAATTATTATGTCATATATTTCATGATTACTTAATATATATACTTTATAATCGTTTTTGAATTGTTAACATGGAAAATGAATCTCATCGCGTCGTGGAGACGGTAATCCGTACGTACGCACGAGCGATGATATCATTCCCATATTTATTGAATGGAATTGGAGTGAATTATATTATATCTTATAGTCGGTATGATGTTATAATAATCATATTTAGTTATTCTTTAAACCATTATACCCATCCAAGTAAGGTGGTGGTGGAAAAACAAATTACACCATGGCATGGAGACGGTATTCCGTACGTACGCACGCACGGTGAATTCGTTTTCCTTAGGGTAGATAGAAGTTGAAATGTGGTTGTTTCATATTTATAATAACATATAAGTATATTGGTGATAATTATGTTTATAATTCATAATGAAACAACTAATGTAGAATAATTAGAAGAAGAAATAAATTTGTAATAATCGGTAACGGATATTACCTCTTCTTCAACACGCCTCTTTGAAATATCCTATTAGGGCACTGAAATTGGTCTTTGAAGAATAGAAGGACCTCTAGTATGTTTCTAAGGAGGTTTATAAGGGAAATGGGAAGGTTTTGGCCGAGCTTGAAGGCTCAAAACGGTGTGAGGAGGAGAGGGAGGACGTGCCCTTTTATAAGGGAGGAGAGGGGCACCTCTGGAATTATAAGAAATATTAATTTATAATAAATTACAAACCCAATTAAAAACCTCCAAAATGACTCAAATACAAATCTTAGATGATATAGGGTTTTAATCTCATCATCCAAAAAAATTTAGGTATGTTTGGAATTTATTTTAAACATTATCAACTTGATTTATCCTTATATAATCTATTTAATTTTATTTGTGGTAATAATATACTAAATTTTAAATCATTATAAATAATTACTTATATGTTTTGAATTGTCCATAATTTTATGATTTATTAAATTTTAAACCATATAAAGTTTAAATTATAATTGTTAAATATTTTTTTGATTTTAAAACAATTTTATACTATGTAAATTTTATAAAATAACAATAATGTCAATTTTGACACCATTCATTTATTTGAATTTAAATAAAATCCTCAAAGAATATATGTTCGAAATTAAATATTTAATTGATTCATAACATGTCATATCTATCTAGAAAATTATTGGATCACATTAAATAGTTAATATAATATTTATTTTAATATTTTTAAAACCTTTTATTTGGTATATCTATTAATAAAATAATTACAACAACATTTTTGTATAATTATTTAATATACTTATTTGTTACATAAAAATTTAAAATAAAATCCTATGATTAAGATAAATATAATAACTTTCATAATAATATTATTAATTGAATTTATCATCTTAAAATCAAAACATTTAAATTGTTATATTTATTAAATTATGAAGGTTACATCTTTAACATCATTTAAAATAAAATAATATAAATCTCATAATCGGTTTTGTAAGGCTCCAAATGGCCCAAAAATAGACCCTCAGATGATTAGGGTATAGATATTCCCGACCCATAATGTTTGGTCAAGTTTATGGTCTTTTGGATAGGTATTGTTATTTTAATAAAAACTATATTATTTATTTTTCACTAAATAAACAATTTTTGCATCACTATTGTGTCACCATTAATGACAATTATTTAATCCCTAAAAATTATAAATAAAATCTCATGATGTAGATAATTTTGTTATAATTTTAGAGACTAATCATGTTAAAATTTCATGAAGTTTATCACTAAATTAAAATTATTATACTTATAAGATTTAAGAGAGTGACATGTTGTCACTTTCTTTGGTTTTAATAATAATTAAATTAATTTCATGGTAAAAAGTCCATAAAATGAATACAATCCGACCTTTAGGTGATATGGGTCGACTTTTAGTCATTTAATATAATTTTTTCATGTGTTAGAGAAATTTTATAATCTTAGGTTTACCCTTAATTACCCGATTTATCTTTAACTGAAGTAAATAAAAATTACCGTAGTTACTATTCATAGTATCAAAAAAAATAAAAGTAACATATTAACATAATTTGGACCCACATAATTCAAATATGGAATCCATTTTTCAAAATCCAAAACACAAAAGTTGTAGTAATTAATTTAAAATTAATCTCATTATTAAGAAATGAGTTTTAAAAGTTAAAACATTGCAAAAGATTGAAATGATTTTACTTATGAATTTAAGGTAAAATCAATTCTAATGACATAAATTATATTAAATGGTAAAAATATATTCTATTTATACTTTAAATCATTCAATATTATAATTTAACCATATAAATTAATACGATGAAAAAGTTTTTTTTAATAAAATATGGCGTGTTTTACTATTCATTAAAATATAGAAGTTATCAGAATAATATTTATTATATCCTAATTCCAAATAAGAATTTTATTTTGTAAAATTGAACTTATAAACATGTCAAAAACAAGATTTAATGTGGGTGCGCCATTTAAAGGCGGCAATACTGCATTTTTTGAAAAATACTTATTTTACCTGAAAATTTTATTCTATTCACATACCATGTTTTAGAATATGTGTAAGATGAATAATAATGTCATAAAATTAAAAATCTAGTTAATAATATTAATATCAGATAGTACATAATAATATAATAACAATATATTGTTGTTTAGTGAAACCTGGTATTGCGTACTACACACGCTATCGAGGAAGGTCGCAATTGTGTGTAACGCATGCCAAGTCAGGGTTGCGTGTAGTGAAAGACTCCTTTGTGGTATCGTATAATAGAATCCAATCATATTTCATTTATACATTGAATATATATATATATATATTTATATATATTTATATATATATATATATATCCACACTCAATGTTGCGTAGAATAACTACTATCAAACGAACTTGAAATTTTGTGTAACACAATCCAAGAATAGTGTTACGTATACTACAAGATAATATGGTGTTGCGTATAGCACAAGATAATCTTGGTGTAGTATACAACATAAGATATGAATGAAATTTAAAAGAATATATCTCATTAAATCTCAGGGTGTTACATTCTACCCTCCTTAAAATGAATTTCACCATCAGAATTTGTCATGGTTATAAATGGTTTATTACATGAGATATTCATTAATAGAAACCCACATCGTAAAAAGGAATACCAAAACTTTTCTTTAGAAACTAAATTATGAAACGTAATGGTTACAAAAATTAACTAATCATTGGGTTTCCACATATGATAACATAGGTGAAAATATGGATATGGAAGAAAAATCTAACCATAATGTTCTGATGGAGAGTGGTAGAGAACATGGCTATGAAAAAGCAAACAATCACAAAGCCATAAATTTGTGATGATCTAAGGTACCATCTGATTCATCGGATATGAGGGCACTAGGACAACATTTTTGGTTTTGAAGATCATTTCCCTAATGTTGATGAATTAAAAGAAATACTTACATGATTTTGGTTCAATCTCACTATTTTTGTGACGTGAACAATCTCCACTTCATCTCTTAAATAAATAAAGTTGAATTTTTCTTCCGTGAAGTGTTAGCAGACCATGCGATAGAATGGTAGGTCATTCCATCTATCTAAAACATAAGGTTAGCAAAAGTTATATACATAAGTCCATCTGTGGTGAGATTAATCGTATATGGTTCCTAAAATGGACTTATACTTCATCTATCATACCGCTTAATAAAATAAAACTAGTTTCTACTAACCAGAGACTTCCTGTAGGCCAGTGGTTGGTGCTAAAGGCATGTCGCACTTCGTTTGTGGGTTCGATTCCCGCAGCCTTGTCCGACGCGATGGGTTGTCGCCCATCCTATGGGTTGTCCTTTTTCTAAAACTACACTATTATAACATTCCTGAAATAATATCAAAAAAAGTTCTAGCCTTAAGAAATTTTGACTTATGTCCAATATAATCCATTCCAATCTTTAGGCTTATCAAAAATACATCTGTCCAAGGTCATAGTATAAAGAAAACAATTACTAGAAATGTCATCTTCCGAGCATGTGAATACCATCATTTATCCCCCATATATCACAACATATATCTTGTTGGTCACATTCCAAACATGTGAATACCTTAATCATGTGCTTTCTTGAAAAATGAATACCCATTAAACCTTAGTGAAAACATGAATGCAGTCAAAATGTTAACACTTTCCACATACCAAAATCCCTAAAATTCTATGTACTCGAACCATGTTACCACTTAGTCTTTATATGAATCATGAGCTCATGAATACTATCAAACATATTATTATTTTTCTTATCCATTCAATTTGCGCATATCATCTTCTTTCCAAAATATTTGAATCACTTTTCATGGTTACCGGTACCATAAAATTATTGAAAACCACAATAGACTAATATAAAAATATTCCAATATACCATAAAAGTACATCAATAACATTATTCTTGAATACCAATACACAAACACTTCAATCCATCCTCTTCAATGATTATCATGGAGTAAGTCCTTCCTTGATTTAGAAGTAACCTCTTAGGTTAGGGCATTGAGTTGGGTAATGCACATGTTCTCCACAAATAAGACATTGAACTCCATAACAGTCTATCACTCTATGACACTTTTCTCCACGCAGATAACATCTTCCCCTCCAATAGAGGTATTCCTCAAGGTTCTTCTTCCCTTCTTTAGAAATCTCAATCTTCATTTCTCTATGCTCCTCACCATGCGAACATGCAAAAAATTCCATCTTCCTCTTATTTAATGACTTAGGAATACCACCAAAGTTCACCTTGTTAATCATATATCGTGATGACTGATTCAGCATAATCACAATTTCATTATCTCTAGAACATACACAATTTTGATGATCATAGTCACAAATTTGTCCATCAGAATCAATGTTAACTGAATTCCTTCTCGTTCCCTCCATTGACTAAATCTAGAAACCATAGTGTAAGAAATAGTTAAAATAATGAGGAACCACATAATCATTAAAATTCACTTATTGGATGTCTAAGTTATCACACACTCTTTAATCCATGACACCTTAGGTACACCCTAGGTTATTCATGATCATCAACATAACTCTAGGACTGTAACCTATAGTTATACTAAACCTTATGGGCATCCTTAGTCATACCTTAGAAATATCTCTAGGGATTTCACTAAAGTTTTCACATCCTAGTTTCCAAAGGTTAATTAATCCTTTCCTCTGATACTAACTGTAGAGACCCAAAGATTGACGTACATGGACAGTACATTACTTTTTCAGAATACTTAATACATAACAAAAAAACAAAACTCAAGGATCGTAATAGATTAGTGTCTTTGGAAACTCGGAACAGAATCTTCTAATCATGGTGAAAGATCTTTAACATCTCCCATAAAGATCTTCCCCTTTTTTTATACCTAAAATTTTCTTTATATCCTGGGGAAAAAAAATATAAAGGGTGAGATCAAATTCTTAGTAAGGTTAAGCATGGAGGAAATAAAACAAACCATATACATTTGAACATAAAAACATGAACGTAATGTTTATACATCAAAATCTTGGGCAATGACGTAAAACATGGTAGTACGTAAGGAATAGATCATAATGGATCATCAATCATGATAAAATAGCTTTGAAATAAAACTTGTAATTGTGGAAAAACATTAAGCACATGATATGATTTCCATAGTAGCCAAGGTATTTCTGCCAACACCATCTTAGTGGACAAAGTCCCTTTCTGAATCGAGTTCACTCCTCATTTCAGTCCTGTAACACTGAACCGGATTAACTTACAGTTCCATCCATGTCTATCTCATGAGATATAAATATTTACCCAATGCATTATATAGAGATATAGTTCCCACCCATCTCATAATGAAATCATTCTTTTGTGTGCCACACAATCATAAATCATACATCATAGCATAACCCATGTAATAGAATGGGATTCTTAAACATCATTCCATCATAACATAATCCATATAAAAAAATGGATATCATTTCATCATAAGAAAAATAAAACCATGTAAATAACAGAGATATTATATATAAAACATAAACATATTAAACAATGTCTTTTTAGATGGAAAACAGTTTTGAAAAAAAAAACACTTGAAATGAATTCCTGAGAAAAATATCCTTTCTTTTTCAAAATCATTTGATTTTCACAAAATTCCATGCAATTTTAAAAGAAGTGGATTTTGTTGAAAATATTCATGAAATATTATAGAGTAAGAATCATGAAAATAAGGTGTTATGAAACCATAAAAATCTGTTCATGTCTTATAAGTTCAAAAAACATTCTCCTCTTACTTTTGTCAGAAAAGTCAAAAAGTACCTCGTAAGGTAAACAAAAGAAAAATTCCTTCCAAAACTTGTCGTAAAAGTCATAAAAGGGTAAAAATGACTTTAAAAATACATGTAAGAATACTAAAAATTTTATGAAAAAGTTTTTAGAAAACATGGACATGGATGATAAACATAACCCCAGTAAATACTTACGAATAAACAATCTCTGATAAGAATGAGATTGGTATAATTATACCTTACCTTAGGTCCGATATGCTACGTACGTATCCAAACCTCCTGTATAATGATTTAAATAATGTCATTGAATTATTAATGAATCATCTTCATTGTTATGATATCACATATGGTTCACTTATGACTTCATATTACCCATTCTTTTGTAAATCCATGTTAAAGTAGCATTTTGGGCAAAATCGATTCATTTATCGTACATGTTTTGATTTATAATTATTAATATGATCACATAGATCATGATTACATAATTATATAATATAAAACATGATTTATATATAATATATATTCAGAATATACATATATATAATAGATGGATAAATGGAATGAAATACACCGTTCATGGAGACGGTAGGCCGTACGTACGCATGAACGTTGTTTTCGTTTCCTTATTGAATTGAATGGAATTAAGTAGATGACATAAATATATATATATTAAAATAAATCCATTAGAATTAATATGTCAAATATTTCATGATTACTTATTATATATACTTAATAATCATTCTTGAATTGTTAACATGGAAAATGAATCTCATCGCGTCGTGGAGACGTTACTCCGTACGTACGCATAAGCGATGATATTGTTCCAATATTTATTGAATGGAATTGGAGTGACTGATATAATATCTTAGAATCAGTATGATGTTATAATAATCCTATGTAGTTATTATTTACACCATTATACCCATCCAAGTAAGGTAGTGGTGGAAAAACAGATTACACCACGGCATGGAGACGGTATTCCATACGTACGCACGCGCGGTGATTTCGTTTTCCTTAGGATGGATAGAAGGTTAAATGGGGTTGTTTCATATTTATAATAACATATCAGTATATGAGTGATACAGATGTTATTTATTCATAATGAAACAACTAAAGGAGAATAAGTAGAAGAAGAAATAAATTTGAAAGAATCGGCAACAGATATTACCTCTTCTTCGACACGCCTCTTTGAAACCTCCACTTAGGGCACTAAAATTTGTCTTTGAAGAAGACCAGGACCTCTAGTATGTTTCCAATGAGGTTTTAAATGGAAATGGGTAGGGATTGGCTGAGCATGAAGTCTCAAAAAGGTTTGAGGAGGAGAGAGAGGAGGTTCCCTTTTAAAAGGGAGGAGAGGGGCACCTTTGAAATTATAAGATATATTAATTTATAATAAATTACAACCCCACTTTAAAACCTCTAAAATGACTCATATCCGAATCCTAGATGATATAGTGTTTTAATATCATCAACCAATAAAATTTAGACAAGTTGAGAATTTATTTTAAACATTATCAACTTGATTTATCCTTATATAATCTAATTAATTTTATTTTTGGTAATAATATTCTAAATTTTAAATCATTATAAATAATTACATATATGTTATGAATTTTACATAATTATATGATTTATTATATTTTCGACCATATAAATTTTAATTTATAATTTTTTTAAAAAAAATTGATTTTTAAACAATTTTATACTATGTAATTTTTATAAAATAACAATAGTGTCAATTTTGACTCTATTCATTTATTTGAATTTAAATAAAATAATTACAGAAGATATGTTCTAAAAAAACCATTAATAGATTCATAACATGTCATATTTATCTATAAAATTAGTGGAGCACATTATATAGTTAATATAATATTTATTTTAATATGTTTAAAACCTTTTATTTGGTATATCTCTTAATAAAATAATAACTACAACATTTTGGTTTAATTATTTAATATAATTATTTGTTGCATGAAAATTTAAACTAAATTACTATGATGAATATACATATAATAACACTCATAATAATATTATTACTTGAATTTATCATCTTAAAATCACAACATTTAAATTGTTATTTTTATTAAATGATGGAGGTGACATCTTTGACATCATTTAAAATAAAATAATATAAATGTCATAATAGGTTTTATAAGGCTCCAAATGGCCCAGAAATATACCATTGGATGATTAGGGTATAGATATACGTGACCAATAATGTTTGGTCAAGTTTATGGTCCTTTTGATGGGTATTTTATTTTAATAAAAACTATATTATTGATTTTTTACTAAATAAACAATTTTTGTATCACTATTGTGTCAACATTAATGACAATTATTTAATCTCTAAAAATTATAAATAAATTCTCATGATTTATATAATTTTATTATAATTATGGAGACAATTCATGTTTGAAGTTTCATGAAGATTATCACTAAATTAAAATTATTATACTTATAAGATTTAAGAGAGTGACATGTTGTCATTTTCTTTTGTTTTAATAATAATTAAATTATTTTCATGGTCAAAAGTCCATAAAATAAATTTAATCCAACCATTAGGTTATATGGGTCGACTTTTAGTCATCCAATATAATTTTATCATGTGTTAGGGTAATTTTATAATCTTATGTTTACCCTTAATTACCCGATTTGTCTTTAACTGAAGTAAATAAAAATTACCGTAGTTACTATTAATACTATAAAAGTAACATATTAAGATAATTTGGACCTGGTAAATTAAAATATGGAATAAATTTTTCAAAATTCAAAACATAGAAGTTGCAGTAATTAATTTCAAATTAATCCCGGTATTAAGAAAATGAGTTTTAAAAGTTAAAACATTGAAAAAGATTGAAATGATTTTAACTATAAATTCAATGTAAAATATATTCTAATTACATAAATTATATTAAATGGTAAAAATATACTCTATTTATAGTTTAAAATCATTAAATATTATAATTTAACCATATAAATTATTACGATGAAAAAAGTTGTTTTTAATTAAAATATATCGTGTTTTTACAATTCATTAAAATATGAAAGTTATCGGAATAATATGAGAAATTTATCCAAAGTATATTTTTATATCTTTATTCCAAAGAATAATTTTATTTTTTCAAATTGAACTTATAAAAATGTCAAAAAATAGATTTAATGTGGGTGTTCCATCAAAAGGTGTCAAAACTGCATTTTTTTTAAAATAGTTATTTTACCTGAAAAATTTATTTTGTTCACATACCATGTTTTAGAAAATTTGTAAGATGAATAATAATGATATAAAATTAAAAATATAGTAAATACTATTCAAATATGCTAGTACATAATAATATTATAACAATATATCATTGTTTATTGAAACCCGGTATTGCGTACTGCACACAGGATCGAGGAAGGTCGCGATTGCGTGTAACGCAAGCCAAGTAAGGGTTGCGTGTAGGGAAAGACTTTTTTATTGTTTCATATAATATAATCCAACCATATTTCATTTATACATTGAATATATATATATATTTATATATATATATACACACTCGATGTTGCGTAGAATAACTGCTATCAAACAAAGTTGAAATTGTCTGTAACACAGTCCAAAAATAGTGTTGCGTATACTGAAAGCTAATATGGTGTTGCGTATAGAGCAAGATAATCATGGTGTAGCGTACAACAGAAGATATGAAATAAATTAAAAGGAATATATCTCATAAAATCTCGGGGTGTTATAGTGGTGGCTGACCATATCAGTAGGATTCCCCCATCCCCAAACATTGAATCATCCCCCTATATCCCTATTAATGATATGTTTCCCGATGAGAAATTGTACCGAGTGAAAGATTCTATCCCTTAGTATGCTAAAATTTTAAATTATTTGGTATCATCTTCCATTCCTACTGATTTCAAAAAATAAAAAGTGAATCCTCTAAAACATGAGTCTCGTTTTTACATTTTGGATGAACCCTACCACTGGCACACCTATAGTGATAATGTCCTTAGGTGTTGTGTTCCTAATAGGGAGTTTCAGTCTATCCTTATATTCTGCCACACTCTTTCTTGTGGGGACCACTTTGGTCCCCAATAGACTTCTCGTAAGGTCCTTGATTCTGGTCTCTTTTCGACAAAACTTTTTTGAGATGCCCACGATTTTTTTTAATCTTGTCCTCATTTTCAAAGAATAGGGAATTTCTCTAAAAGAAATTAAATTCTACAAAGACCGTTACTTTTTCATGATATTTTTTATGTTTGGGGCATTGTCTTTATGGGTCTATTTCCCAATTCTTTTGGAAACCTATACATTCTTCTGGCGGTCGATTATGTGTCAAAATGGGTAGAGGCCCGAGCCACAAGGACATATGATTCCAAAATAGTTGTTGAATTTTTGGGAACTCAGATCTTTTTTAGGTTTGGATTACCGAGGCTCATCATTAGTGACCAGGGTTCTCATTTCTGCAACTGAACAATGCAATCACTTTTTCTTTAGTATGGGGTCAATAATAGAGTGTCTGCTGCATACCACCCACAGACCAATGGTTATGTTGATGTGTCAAATAGAGAGGTAAAACAAATTCTTGAAAAAATGGTTCTCCCAATAAGAAATATTAGAGTCATCGAATCAATGATTCATTATGGGCTTTTGTACTGATTTCAAAACCCCCATTGGAATGTCACCATATCGGCTAGTTTTTTGAAAGAGTTGTCACCTCCCTATTGATATTTAGAATCGGGCCTACTGGTCCATTAAAAAATGAAATTCTAACCATTCTGGTGCAGGTTCTTCGAGGAAGATACAGATTCAGGAGTTGGAAAAAATGCACAGAGATTCATATGAGAACTCTGGGATTTATACATAGCAAACTGAGGCTACACAAGACTCTCTCATCCTTCATTGTAGGTTCCATATTGGGATGAAGGTCCTCCTCTACAATACCGGGTTAAAGTTGCATCCAGTTAAGCTTCGTTCCCACTAGTTTGGACCGTACACTGTTACTAACATCTCCCCATTTGGTGTTTTCTAGGTTCAAAATGAAGAAACCAAGTAAGCCTTCACAGTTAATGGGCAGTGACTAAAGCACTTCCACAAAACCCTTACAGAGTCCCCAATGGAGGAACTCCAAGTTCAAAAAGCAGTCTACGAATGAAACCCACCAGGTTTTATCCTTCAATACTACATTCTAATTTTATAGTGAGGACATTTCACACTATTGGTGTGGGGGATGGGTATATTCTTGGGTTAGTTAGGAGTTTTCATCCTCTTTTTTCTTTTTCTCTTTCTAGCTTGCTGAATAGTATTGTTACTTTCCCCATATCTATCCCACTCACCTTTATGAGAGAATATTTTTATTATTCCTACATTATCATGGAAAATGTTGCTCGTTTAATCATGAAATTTATTGAAAATGAATGTGTAATTCCTGTATTTCATTTTGTTTTAGCATTCAAAAAAAATTCTGATGCAATGTGCAATTGAACAAAAATTCAATATTGTGGTGTGACTTTCTTTTGAAATTTAGTTCATTTTTTATGATATAAATATTTGTACCATTTTGAATCCTTTGAGAAGAATGGTTCCCTTTTGTGAATAGTTTAAGGGGAACTTGTGTCACTTAATCTCTCCACACATTTTTTCACCCAACCATGATGTGTGAAAATTTCTTACTTAATGGAATGTAAATATAAGTTAGGTTGATTTTTATCTACTTTACAAAAACACTTTTCCATATATTCGTTTCTTATCTGATCTATTTCATTACTGTACTAGATTGACCTATGCATGTGTACCTGTTATCCATCTACTGTACACCCCCAAAAAAACAAAAAAAAATGGGTTATATATTGAGTAGTTCAAAACCCACCCTTCCTTGACCTTTGATATTGTTATAACTATTCCAATTAGTGTCGTGAGGAGATCAAACATGAGTTGGGAGAAGAGTGTGAGATTTGTTAAAAGTGAAACTTTTGAAAAATTATAACAAATGAGGGTAGTGATGAAATTTAAAACATATGGGGATATCTAGGTTGGGGGCTTATGGTTTGACTTATGGGAATGCTTAAGTGAGTGAGTCTAAAATTTGATTGCAAAGGACGTGGGGAAATTTAGGAGGAAAGGATCTTGTAAGTAGACAATTTTTGAAATAACTTATATTTACTCAATAAAAAGTGGAAAGAATAGCATGAAATGGTTTTCACACACACACGTGGAGAATTAGTGACATGATTAAATTTTGAATTATTTTCTTGGATTGGTATCATGCATCTCTTATAATTTCATTTGGATAAATTTTTTAGATGTCTTTTTCAATGACCAATGAGAATATCTCCACGGTGTGATTTTTACATTGACCACATTTCTATCAGGAATTAATTTTTATTGAATGTTAAATCATTATAATTTTGTAAATATCTATAGGCATGATTTTTGGAAATATTACTTTTCCAAGAAGTGAAAATTTTGAGGTGTGGGGGTGTGATCTCACCATGATTAACTGTTTTATTTTCACCCTTACACCACTGTGCAAAAAGTATTTTATATTAAAAATTATAAAAATAATAACAAATTTCATTCCATGTTTTAATCATTTATTTTTTTTATCACTATTAAAAATGAAAATTTTACTTTTTTGATGATTCCATTTTAGGAGGAGGTGATTTGGAGGACCCATGATAGTGACCATGAAAAATGGGCCAAACTATGCAAGATCCATGAACACCAGTGAACTCATCCACCACCCACTCCTGAAACATGCATCCAAATTGGCTGAAATATTGGGGTCTTGTCCATAATATATTGGGCTACATTTCATCTGAAATACACCAAGGCTCATTAGTCTATCTTGTTGTCCAACCGACCTGATCTTTCCATCAAACCAAATCTGCATGAAGTCAAAAGTGGTGTGCTGTGATATGTCCATATCTTAGGCTCTAGTTTTCCAAATTGTTCCAAACCTTTGGTGGAGACATTCATGTGGTAGTGATACAACTTTTTTATTTTCTCCAAAGCGTTATAAGTCTATCTTGAGGTCTAAACCCTTGTGAAAATTGGTTTTAAAAAATCTGTGTGCTCAAAACCACCTTCCCAATTTCCTATAAAATGGCACCTTAGGCTCCCCATTTGTGTGTTCGGCTAGGACACAAAGCTATAGTATTTTGGAGACCCAAAGGAGTCCTCTCATCATCCAAGGAGTAATGAAGGGAGCTATTATCACAGGGGGATCAAGGATGAAGGTGATGTTTCGCCCGAGCTTCCTCCTCCTCCCGATGTCGACCAAAATGGTGGATGGTCATTTCAAGGGAGCTACACATACTTGGGAGGGTGTTCTAGCACTTTTTAATCTACTGGTTTTGTTTAATATTTGTGCTAAAAATTTCACTTTTTTCTTATCTTGACATGATTCTCCTCTGATTGCATTCATATTATTATAATTAAGTGAGACACTTTTTATTTCAACACAGATTGGGTTGAGATTTCAAGTGGGAATCTTGGGTTGTTCTGATGGGACAAGATAAGAGTCCTATTCATCTCGCACATAAATAAGATTTAAGTATTCTTTGGTATCATTTATTCTCTATGCTTGATACTCAAACCTTGACAACATGATTTTTCTGTTAAGGGGTTGTTCTTTAAGCATCTTTTAAGAGGCAAGAAGGAAGTTGAGATCTCGACAACCCTCAACTAAAGGATACCATTAAACCATGTGTATTTTTCAGAATTATGAACTCACCAAGAAGTGTAATCAACTTGAAATGATCTCCTATCTCATAATTCTAAAACACCACTTTTATTTATCAACTGTTATACTCTTTAAATCAAGTCATTTTCTTTAAATTGTTTTGAAACCACCCATATTTTAGTACTTCTTGTTAAAAACACACACTCTAAACCCACCAACGCTCCTTGAGAGACGACCTAGGGTCTTTCCTAGACAAAAAATAAACCTTAAAATCATAATCAATTTGACGTTACATGACAATGCGATCATAAATTCCATGTACATACTAACTATGAAATTTAAAATGTATAATTTGAATTGGAACCATGAATTAATTGTAATGTGGTGGATGTCGATGTTATGAATACATGCATAGCCATGTTTATATATTCTTGAGACATCCATAATTTTAATATACAATGATAAGATAATATGCTCATTTTTTTGAATCATGCTGATAGAAATAATCATTCCATCCAAATATATATATATACATATACTACATATGTATGTATATATATATCATTGGATTTATTATAGATTTAATATTTATTAAATAATTTTACCAAAGAAGTATAAGTTTCTAACGAAATAAAAACATGGTTTTTATTAACGCTAAATACAATAATTAAATTCTTTGTATCAAAACATGTTTTGAAAAAAATAATTCATTTCACAGTGAATTTGAACATATATTTAAATAATAAAAATTCTTACAATACAGCCACAAACAAATTAATGATACAAGTGAAGTAAATTATTAAGGAAAATATATGTTGCACAATAATTTTTATAGAACATAATTTACATACTTAAATAAATAATGAGATGAAAAAAATTCAAGAATAAAAACAACTTTATATATATGTGTGTGTAAAGTACCATAATTTGAAATATAAAATTAAGGAATTACCTAAAAATCAAATTAGCAATAGAATTGAGGATATAAATCATCACATTGTTAAAACATGGGTGCAGAGGTGTGCATAAGGTTGTGCAAAACTCAAACTAGAGAGTAAAATCAACTCAACAACAGACCCCTTAAAAATCAATAATCCTAAACATAAATTGATAAGTAGAAAATAATTCCTTAGAAAATAAATTTGAAACTAATAAATCCTTTACTTGATAGTGTAAATTGAAGGGGAAAAGGTAATTTGCTACTTACAAAAGAACATGAACCCAAGGAAGTGGTCTGACTCGTGTGTTCTAACCCCATGAAAGAGGGGTTATCTCTGAGTCTCTATTAATAAAAACACAGGTATGCAGGCTTCTCAGGGAAGCTAAGTTATATTATTTTATAAAATAAAGTAAACTAAAGAATGACCCACATAATAGGTCATCATTTGTTATTATTATATATATATAACCATCATATATATATATATATATATATATATTGATATATCATTTTTATCATTTTTTGTTTAACAGTGCATGGGTCTTCCTCCAAAAGAAAATCACCCTTTTTTATTCCTACAAGTGTCACACCTCAATATATTATTATCATTTTTTTATAAAATTTTAATCTCCCTTTGATCCGTTTCAACCCATTTTTTCTTTTCTTTGATTCAATCATGAACCTTTGTGTTTGCCCCGCATCCCGTCATTTGATTGTAATCATTCACTCTTTTTATTGTTATATTTTTTTGAACATAATGGAACCATCATTTTTTTAATGGATCATGTATCAAATATATAATGTATATATTCATTATATACTAATAAAAGCATATAAATTATATATATATAGTATTTTTTTTTATTATTATTATAATTTTTTTTATTTTAAAAAAAATATTTTCATTAAAATAAATTTATAATTACTACAAATAAATTATTCCAAATACCCAATGTACATGTATAAAATTCATTTTATTATTATTATTTAACAGTCATTCCTATATATAAAGTTACACACATTACTTTTAATATAAAAACACAAATTTTCTTAAAATTTTTTATAATTTCTGTATAAAAAACTAATTAAAACTTTATAATAAAGTATTATTTAACCAAAATAATATCACATCTTACAAAAAAAATCATTATTTATAATTTCAGAATATTAATTAGAATTCAATTCTTATAATAATATATTTAACAAGATTTGAAATCTAAATATATATATATATACAGTGAATTTTTAATATTAAAATATTTATATATATTCATAATTTATAAATTTTATAAAATATTTTCACAGATTTATAAAATTTATTATCTTAAAAATAATAAAAATAATTTTCTTAAAAAATGTTTTTACCTTAATTATTATTATAATAATAATATTTATTATTATTATTATATTTATTATTATTATTATTATCAAATTATACTAATTTAAAATAATTGTAAAATTATAAATAGTTTTAAAATATATATATATATATATATGTATAAAATGTAATTATTTTAAATTTCAAATAAATATAATTATTCAGAATTTATATTTTTTTACAAAAAAGACAAAGTAAAAATATATATATTAAAGTAAACTTTTAAATAAATTAACACCATATTTAATATATATATATATATATATACATATATATCAAATATTTTTCTTCAGAAATAATAATATATTCAAAACAAATTAAAAATTTCTTTAAAATATTAAAACCTTTATTAATTTTTTTTAAATTATAAAAAAAATTAACTAAACTCTTAATTAATATTTTAATTTTTTTGGGTTGTTTTATTATCAACCCCTCAACAGAATTGTGTCCTTTCAATTCATTTCATCATATTAAAAAGAATTCTAAATTTTCATCTTTAGAATTAAGAGACACTTGGACCGCTAAACTTCTAGACTTGAAAACATCTAATATCAAAGGTTAATTAGGATGTTATTATGATGCCAATTATAAGGAATCGGCATTAAACAATAGAGGACCTTCTACCAGTCTAGGATCTGAATAATAGAGACAAAATTACAAAATATCAGAGGTGTATTAATGTTAATCAAAGTAAAATCCAAACGCTAATTCCGTGCATGCTAAAAATCGATGATGTCAAACATTGGACTTCAAAGTTACCTATAAAAAATAATTAAAACAAGGGTTTAGCATTAAATATGAACAGTAAGGGGTTTAAAAACCTTCTCTAAATCTTTTTTAAAATATGCTTTGAAATTAATTTAATAAATATAAAAGAAATACACTTTTTAAAATACTAACTGAAATTACTTATGGATTTAAAATAATAGGTCTTTTTAGGGGCCTACCCACATTGCAAAGGATGGGTTCAATCCCAAATGACCTTCCATATTTACAATGATAAAGTGCTGGATTTTCTACATTTTAAACTTGCTTTACTTATATATATATATATATATATTCACTAAAGTTTTCAATCATTGTTATAAACGCATATCTACATTAAAACTCATTACCACTTATGTTTACATGTAAGTATGTACAAATATATATATATAAATATATATATATATATATATAAAAGAATATCTACCTTTACCTCATAATACTTGTGAGTTTGGTTACAACAAATCCCTCACCATAAATCTTTGCATAAACTGTCAGTATATTCAATCCATTTTCGAAAATACATTTACGATAATTGTTAGTAATAATTAATTAGGTTCCTCACATAAAATTTAAAAGGAAATATTTGAAATAAAATACATTCATTAAACTCCATGTACTTATTAACAATGGAATTTAAAACTTATAACTTGAATTAGAACTGTGAATTAATTGTAATGCGGAAGATGTTGATGTTATGCATACATGCATAGCCATGTTTATATGTGCTTGAGACATACATAATTTTAATATACAATGATAAGATGATATGAACATTTTTTTGAATCATGTCGATAGAAATAACCATTTCATCCAAATATATATATATATATATAGACACACACACATATACTACATATGTATGCAAATATATCATGGAATTTATTATAGATTTAATATTTATTAATTACTTTGACCATAAAATTATAAGTTTCTAACAAAATCAAAGAATGGTTTTGATTAACGTTAAATACCATAATTAAATTCCATGTATCAAATCATTTTTTGAAAAAAATAATTCATTTCATAGTGAATTAAAAATAAAAAATCATACAGTATAGCAAGAAACAAATTAATAACGCAAGTGAAGTATATTATTAGACAAAATATAAGTTGCAAAATAATTTTTATAAAACATAATTTATATACTTAAATAAATAAGAAAATGAAAAAAATCAGGAAAAGAACATATATATATTTATATGTATATGTAAATCAACATAATTTGAAATATAAAATCAATCCCTTCAAAATCGAACTAGAAACACAACTGCACACAAAAATCATCACAGTGTTAAAACATGGGTGCCGAGGTGTGCATAAGGCTATGCAAAAATCAAACCAGAGAGTAAAATAAACTCAATAACAGACCCCTTAAAAATCAATAATCCAAAACATAAATTGATAAGTAAAAAATCATACCTTACAAAATAAATTTTAATCTAATAAATCTCTTACTTAAGAGTGGAAACCGAAGGGAAAAAAGTAATATTATGCTTGCATAAAAACATGAACCCATGGAAGTTGTCTGACTCATGTGTTATAACCACAAGAAAGAGGGGTTCTCTCTGAGTCTCTATTTATAAAACCACTGGTATACAGGATTCTCAGGGAAGCTATGTTATATTTTTTTTATAAAAAATAATGTAAACTAAAGAATGACCCACATCACATGTCATCTATTTTTATTATTATATATATCCAATCATTATTTATTTATATATATTGATATACCATTTTTATCATTTATTGTTTTTGTATAACGTTACATGTGTATTACTCTAAAGGAAAATCACCTTTTTTTATTCCTACAAGAGTCACGCCTCAATATATAATTATCATTTTTTTATAAAATTTTAGTCTCCCTTTGACCCGTTCCACCCCATTTTGTCTTTTCATTGATTCACTCATGAACCTTTGTGTGTGCCCCACGTTCCCACACTTGGTTATAATCATTCACTCTTTATTATTATAATTTTTTTTGAACATAATCGAATCATCATTTTTTTAATGGATCATGTATCATATATAACATATATATATATATATATATTCATTATATATTAATAAAATCATATTATATATACATAAATTCTTTTTTTATTATTATAACTTTTTTGGTTTTCCAAATATTTTTGTTAAAATAAATTAATAATTACTACAAAAAAATTATTCCAAATCTTAAAAGTAAAAGTATAAAATCTCTTTTATTATTAATATTTATCAATCATTTGTACATATAAAGAAACACACATTACTTTTAATATAAAAACATAATTTTTTATTACAAATCAATATAATTTCTATATAAAAACACTAATTAATACTTTATAATAAAGTATTATTTAACCAAATTAATATCACATATTACAAAAAAATCATTATTTATAATTTAAAAATATTAATTAGAATTTGAATATTTTAATAATATCTTTAACAGGATTTGAAATCTATATATATATAGTGTATTTTTAATTTTAAAATACTTATATATATTTATAATTTATAAATTTTATAAAATATTTTCACATGCATATAAAATATATTATCTGAAAAATAATAAAAATAATTTTCATAAAAAAAAATTCACCTTAATTATTATTACTATTATTATTATTATTATTATCAAATTATATTTATTTAAAATAATTGTAATATTATAATTTGTATTAAAAAATATTAATTTAGGTATATATATATATATGTAAGTTTAATATATGTCTAAAAAGTAATTATTTTAAATTTCAAATAAATTTAATTATTATAAACTTATATTTTTTTATAAAAATGACCATGTAAAAATATTTATATTAAAATACTCTTAAATATATTAACACCATATTTAAAAAATATATATAGACATATATATTGAAATATTTTTCTTCAAAAATAATAATATATTATAAACATATTAAAACATGATTTAAAATATTACAACATTTATTGATTAGTTTTAAATGATAAACAAATTATTAAATATACTCTTAATTAATATTTTAATTTTCTTAGGGTGTTACAAATCCTATATTAGTAACTGAGATTCGTTGTTTCCTTGGTTTAATTTGATATTATTGAAGGTTTTTGAAAAAAAACTCATGAATTTCTAATAAACTAACCATATTAACTCAAAATAGGTCAAAGTTCATCTAGACAAATGTGTGTGAAGAATGTTTCCAAGAGGTGAAGAGGATATTGGTTACTGCACCCATGTTAACTCTACCCTCTATTGGGGAAGGATTCATTATTTTGAGCGATGCATCTCTAAAAGGGATTGGGTGTGTCCTCATGAAAAATGAAAAGGTTATTGCTTATTCATGTAAATAGTTGAATCCTCATGAGAAGAATTATCAAACACATTATCTAGAGGTAGCTGTAGTTGTTTTTTCTCTGAAGAGATGGATACACTATCATTATGGGGATAAATGTGATATAATCACAAACAACCAATGCTTGAAGTATATTTTCATTTAAAAATAATTGAATGTGAGACAAATGAGATGGTTGGAACTTCTTCCAGACTTTAATTGTTAAATTCATTATCACCCTAGAAGAGAAAACAAAGTTATTGATGCATTAAGTAGGAAAGACATTGTTATTCTGAAAATAATGAGGATTCAAGGATATCTATTGATCAAGGACCTAGTAAGGTTGGACATGAGAATCATGAGGTTAGGTACATCATCAATAATATCCCAAATTATTTCTCAACAAACATTAAAATATAACATCAAGAAATATCAAAGAGAGTATCCTTTATTATAGAAGAATATAGAGACTGTGAAAAATGGGATGTTTCCTGAGTTTAGTATTGAACAAGAATGTGTACTGAAATTTCATAAAAGGATATATGTTCCACAAATTATGGAAATAAAGAAGGATATGATTGATGAATCTCATATATCTACATTTTCTATAAATCTTGGTAGAACTAAATTGTATAGGTACCTACATGATCATTATTGTTGGGATAATATGAAAATATAGATTTTTGACTACACTACAAGGTGCCTGGTGTGTCAATAAGTGAAGGTCGAGATAAATCCTTTTAAAGGGTATTACAACCACTATCCATACCAACATAGAAGTGGGATAATATCACTTTGTAATTTTTCACTATTACCCCAAAATTTTCCAATGTAAGTATTGAGATATGGGTTATAATTGACTTTCACACCAAGAATGTCCATTTTATCTCAAACTGGGAAGGCTTATCGCTTATCCAACTTTCCAATATTTACATAAATAAAGTTGTGAGGTTTCATGGAGTGAAATATTCTATCATTTATGATCATTATCCAAGGTTCACATAAAAGGTTTTGGGAGGTATTCAACATGCTTTGAATACTGAAGTGAATTTCAATATGGCCTTTAACCCCCCAAACCGAAGGCCAATATGAAAGGGCTATTTATATTCTCATGGACATTCTAAGAAAATGATAAATGTAATTTAAATTTGGATGGGATAAACATATCCCATTAGTTGAGTTCTCATACAAAAAAAACTTCCATTTTAGTATTCAAATGGAACCCTATGAAGCTCTATATGGGAAGTGATGTAGAAATCCTACTTGTTGGGATGAAGTTAGTGAGATAATGTTTCTTGGACCAAATCTAGTGAATGAGATGACATAAACGGTTCATGTCATCACACAACACAAAAAGTCTTCTCGGAGTTGGGAGAAGCGCTATACTGACAACCATCAAAGGGACATTGAGTTTTATGTTGGTGAAAAAGTATTCCTTTTAATTTAACCTTAGAAGAGATTCATGCGGTTTTGAAGAAAGGGAAGATTATCCCAAGGTACATTTTACCCCATGTTATCATTTATCTCATATTATTTGTGGCCTATCGGATTGAAATTACTCTAAATCTAGTTCTAGTTCATAATGTATTACATGTTTCCATCTCCGGGATGTACAAACCTTTCCATTCACATGTACTGAGTCTTGTGATGGTACAACTAAAACATAGCCTCTCTTATAAGGAGAAACCGGTGAAATCTTGGACCATAGATACACAGTTCTATGCAACAAGACCACCCACCTCATCAATGTATTATGGAGGAACCCTAACTATGAATAAGAAGCATGGGATCTAAAGGAAACAGTGAGATAGAATTACCCACACCTTTCTCAACTGAGGGAATAAGTTGAAATTTCAGGGACAAAATTTCTTAAGGGATGAAGAATGTAATGACCTAGAATTTTGGAATGATATTTGTTTCTTGAGAAAATGTGTGCTATATTATTTTTTACTAAAAAAATATCTCATTAATAATGAAGTGAGTATAATTTTATATTTGACCATTGGGTTTTTACCATTATATATTGATTGAATAATTATAACCATTGTACAATATGACCATTATAAATAATACTCTTAATAAAAAAATCAAAGTTCTAATTATATTTTATAAGTAGAAATGAAAAAGGATAATTAATACAGAAATGCGAAAGGATGGCTTCAGCTAGTAGAGTCATTTCGTATAAAGCACATTTATCAGAACATTGAGGGAGGTAGCATCATTGGGATTTTCTCTTGACCAAGCCCAGTCGGATCTTCAAAAAGTGAATCTTGAAAGAAATCACCTATGATAGATGTTTAAGTTAATGGAAATTACCACTTGAGTGATGTTATCTGAGCTTCCCCATGAATCAATCACCATCACACACCTTACCCTTAGGTTGTATAGAGGTGTTATAATGGGTTATGTTTTGAGGCCTTAGTTACTTAATTTATAATCTCTTTTTATAAATTAAATTTTAGTTCCATAAATTCTATTCTAATAATATTCTTTCTTAATAAAAATATGATTATTTTGATAAATTGTTTTTTCAAAAAAAATAGTAATTTTTAGAAATGATAAAAAAATATTATATTATACTAAGGAATTATAAATAATGCTTATTTTAATGAAATTGTATGAGAAAAAAACACTTATTTAAATAAAAATGATGAAATAATTTTATTTTTTTCCAATTGTCTAAAATTTGATTAAAATTTTAATCTGCCATTACTTTTAATAAATAAAGATTTTTATATTTAAAAGTTAAAATTATCAAAATTATAAAATTATTATTAAAAAATAAATATCATTTTTTAAATCACCATGTCAAAATTAGGTTAGGGTGAATTCATTAGAATTTTCTAAAATACATTATTTTTTCATGAATAGTTAATATACACTTTGACATTTTCGGTATGTTTATTAACATCATAAATATGTCATAAAAATTTAATAAATAATTAGCCAAAATCCATGACATAAAATGTGTTATTTTATTAATATAATGTATTTTAGTTGATTTTAATCATTTTTCAAATATATAATTTACTTTTCAAATTATAAAATGAAAACATTATCTTTAAAAATGTTATCTTGTGAAAAACATTAATTTTCCATGATAAAATAAGTGATATAAAATTGTGGTTGTCTATTTTGGATTAAAATAATATAAATTTTTACCAAGTGTCCAATACATTGGGAAAATAGAATTTTAATCCCATGGTTTTTCATTTACCACTATCTAGGCGCCCGAGGCCCAAATTTAGAAATTAATAATTAAATCCCCCACTTTTTCTATAAATACCAACCCATTTTTATATATAATTTCACTCCTAGTTGTTAATCCATGGATATATGATAGTTTTACCACCCAATATTTACTCCCAAGGTGTCCTCCCAAGGATTCCTCAATCCCCCAAGGTCCTAATCCACAAGTTTTAGGAACCACTCTTCAAGGTAAGGGAAATCTCCTCTTCTCTTTTCCATTCGAGTTTCCTATTGATGTGGTATGTATTTCAGATTTAAAAACATTGTTCCTATATCCAATATATTTTAACCCTTTACTATATTAAGAGTATTTTATGAATGGGTGACCCATTTTCCCTATCAATTTACCCTTTTCTGAAACCATGTTTTATACCCGTTATGTAGTTGATTTTACTTTTCAAAAATAATCTATTCTCATTAAGAAATTCCCTTTTACATTATTGATTTGAATATCCTAACCTATTTATTTTCTAGAGGTATTCCCCAATATTTCAAAAGGACATATTTTATACTATTATTTACATACATAAAACCCTTATTCCATTTTTGTGGGTTATAAATGACATAAAGAACTTATCTTTAAGAACTTTTTAAATCGCTGTGATTTTTATATGAAACCCATTTATTTTATTCTCCATGGGTTATTTATGAAATGTTTTTTTATGATCTATATATATCGAATTAATTAGGGAATATTAATTGTGTTCCCTGAAATCCATGCATTGGGTAAATAATTTAATCTCTAGAGATATAGAACCATTGTGAATAAACTTGGTAATTTTTATGACACCTTAGTAGAAAAACAAGGTGATATGATTATGAATGTATCATTTAAATATTGTATCCACATTAAAATGTTTTTATTCATATTATTTTTATTATAATATACCCTTTTCCAATTCCTTTCTAATAATACTTAGGTTTTTATTGATATTTCCCAAGAACACATGTAAATAGTTTTCCTTCCTTTCCCTTATCAGGCATTATGATCAACCTTTCCTTTGATGTACGTACCCAGGTTATTATATGTAGTAAAAGTACATAGGATTAACCAATGAAAAATCTTTTATTATTTTTTATAATATGTTTTATGTTTTCATGTTCTATATACCTTGTTTCCACAAAACTAACCTTTAAATGATCCTTGGTTTTGTATAATGTAATGTAAAGTTTATGTAATAAAAAGGGGGGATTCCATAATAATATCAATTTGGATAATTCCAAGTCACACAACTAAGATGAGGAATTAAGACCCTTATTTTACTCTAAACCTTTTTGGTAGGTTAACTTTAAATAAAATGAAACATGAATCCAGGTCATCCTTGTTTTCTAGATCACATAAAATGATCACAATGAAAACTAAGGAAAAAATACCCAAAATTATTCTTTAAACCACAAACTTTGAAAATGAGTCCCCAAAACACATTTTAAAAGAAACATTTCACTAAAAAGATAAAATACATGATTTTTCCCTTTAAAAAAATTCACAAAAATCCAATTCCCTATCTAAAATACATCACCCCATTAAAATGATTTAAAATATAGTCAAATTTCTATTTTTAAAATTTCCCACTTTTGAAAACACACACCACAATAGTTCAAAATCCATTGATTATAAAACATTAAAAAATTTCAAAGTAAAAAAAATAGATTTCACCATAAAGTCTAACATTTTTAAAAACTTTTCATGAAATCCAGTTCCATTTTATAACCAATCATTAATGCTCATTTAAAAAAATTGTATCTTTCATAAAATCATCGTTTTTTACCTATAATAAATTCAATAACAATAAAAAGGTAAGAACACCACAGTTCTAGCCAAAATCAATTCCCATGTTGAAGACATGTCATATGACCCGTCAATTCATTTCTCATTACTAATAAACACTAAAAAATATCAATAATAAAGTAGTCTAAATAACAAATAAAATAATGAGGTAGAACCAAGACTGCCTATTCCGTATGGATTAGTAGGCTATTAGAAAGTCATGCAACAATCTCTAAAATGACTCTAATGTCATGTGTTTGGTCACTTCCCGATTTTTCACGTCATGTAAACCAACATCACTCCACGAGTCCTATTATCATTTCCATCCTAAAATTCCATGAACAACACCCATGGAAACTCAAATAATGATAATGAAGTTAAAAATCACCATCTATTATAATAAAAATTTAATTTAAAATTGAGAATCAAATCCCACTACCCATGGTAAGTAAAGTTCTTTCACAAAGGGTGGTGATCAATCACCCACTCATGAACAATCTCCTAAGTCCAGATGAATATCCTAACTCAATATTACCATGATACCAAAATATCATGAGAGTGTTTCTAGAACCTAGTCCCCTGTTATAAAATCTTGGTTCTCATACCATTTATAATGAACTAATGAGGATTGACCAAGCATTTCATCCAATATAGCCCAACACTTGGCTTCAAGGGAATTCTCAATCCCCACAATATGGAAACTAGTTCTTGAGTATCAATAATATAATTTTGTGATTTTTTAACCCACAATGATAATAATTATCATATTGATAATAAAAATCCAAAAGTAGAATCAAAAGATAACACAAAAAATATGGAATGGTGAGTAAACATTCAATCAAAAAAGTCCAGTTGAGATAAAAATAGTTTAAGTGGATACAAAAAATATAGAATATAAATAAAATAGTCTAATTGGGTGATACAACAACCCAAAATAAAGAGAAAAAAAATCTTAATAGATCTTATATCACCTTCAGTAACCCAATAAAACTCACTGAATCCACTTATCCACCTATAGACCAACCAAAATTTAAATAACAGAAACCAAATTAGGAATCTAAATGAGAAACACAAGATCTGCACACACACATGGGAATCAATTTATATATAAGGTGTGAAATAAACATTCCTAGTTGGATCTAACTAAAGATTCCATGCAATCCCCATCATAATGCTGCTCAGAAAAAATGTGAGTTTTAACATAAGGTATAAAAATAGGTTTTCACGTGATTTATAAAAGAAACAAAATAATAAATCATAAAATTTTATAAAAAAACCTACCCAAAATAAATATTTAAGGGTTATAAAACCTTACAAAAAAAATTTAAAACCATGGTAGGAAAGCCTTTAAAACCATTAAAAATAAAAAATGTTCACCCTTTCCCTCTTTCCCAAAACATTTCATATAAAATATATTTTTCATAAATAACCATGCCTTTATTTTAAATTAATATTTCCAAACCAATTTTGAAATTAGTTTTACAGTAAAACAAAAACGCACTTAAGGTAAAATATAATAAAAAATAGGCCCCAAGGTATAAAGAACACATAATAAATATAAATGTTACCAATCATAGGTTCTATACAATCAAGTCCATGGGATATACAAAATTTAAAAGATGAAATAACCTAAAAAATGTAAAGATGGAAATAAGAATTCTTGGTAATATCATAAGACTAAAGTAACATGATCTAAACTGATTACATGATCCATTTACTAGCACTAAAGAACTTATTCTTCCCAGTATTCCTATCAAACTAGTCGGACCTTATAACCATTCCAAGATCTCTCAAGATACCATTAGAACATAACACATTCTTGAATCATTCAGAATCCACATTTAATGAACCCTAGAAATATAAAAAAATAGACTAGGGATTTTAATTATCCATACCTATACATAAATGCATTGGACTCCTATAATAAGTAAAATGGAGGGGAGAAAAAATTAAGTAATCACACATAAAAACTAGTAAGAATTTTAAATAAACCTCATCTCAAATCCTATAAACTCTCATTAAACAGTTCATTTCACATTAAATTATAATAAACATATAAATAGATATCAATATAAAACATCCCCTAAGGGGTTATAATTCACAATGATAATCCAATCATGAGTAGAGGCTCTAATGAGGATCTCATGCATTTTATAAATCAATCTTTTAATGGTTTCCATAAGAAATTCAAAAATAATATTTGTATTCTAAGACCTTTTGAACTATTTAAAATTCTATTTAAAAACATTGATTATAACAAACATATAAAAACACGATTTTAAATTAATTTGGAAAGAACCATTTTATGTACATTTCTTTTTAATGCATTTCAAACACCGTCGAGACACATCAATCACAATTTTTTAAAAAAATGGAAAAAATACATTATTACTATAAAATATCCCATTTTAAAACATCCCGATTCCCCTTTTAAAATGAAAATAATGTCAAACTCCCTTTAAAAACGTTTAAAACCCTTTTAAAGAGAAACTTGATCATTTTGATGAACACTTGACATGAAACAAGTCCATTATATCTATTTAAATCATTTGAAAAGAAATTATAACCCGAAAAAGGTATTCCATAAGGCGCTAAATTTATAATAAATATGTTTAAAACTTCCATTAAATTTATGACATGTATTATAAAGTACTTTCAAAGAATCATCAACCTTGTTCAAGAGTAAAATATATTGAAACACGTCTCATTCGACTGTTAATTCACAACTGAGTAAGGAGAACCCATCACGAACCCCTAATACTCAAAATCACATTCATTAGAACCGTTGTAAACCCTAATACCAACCTATGTAGTGTTTAGGTTTTACAAAATAGAGAAAATTGATAGATATGGGAATTAGAATACAGGTGAAGATGAATATAGGTGATTATCTAGAAAACATTCTTGGAATCAACACAAGTTGGCCACAAAATGAAGGGTAAGAAGATGTGGAGATATTTCATGAACCATAGAGGTTAGCAGAACCATATGGGGAATAAAGGATGGTAATTTTTCATAAAATCTTGAAAAATCATAATTTTAATTTACACTTAATTTAATCTAGGTAGAACCCATGGTTTGGCCTCAAAATGTTCTAAACTATGCGCTAACAATGTAGATGAAACCACCTCAGAAGAAACACTCAAATGGTTTGGTTACATGGTTTCCAAGACATTCACCAACCATACCAAAAATTATTTTTAAAAACTAAATACTATCCACACTCTTTTCAAATGGTTTCCTAGAACCACTTTTATGTTGTGCGCTAGTATCCATACACGTAAAAAAGCTCACATGGTTTATGGTGGTATTCATATGGTTTGGACCAAACCATGTTCTACCCGTGCAATTAAACCCTGAACAAAAAAAAATCCTTGCATAAGTGTAGTGACCCATGTTATTGTTTGTTTTGAATTATTGAGGGAATTTTATTTTTTGGTTTAGTGAGGGGATCATTTTTAGAGTCCTAAATTTAATTTGGATTCTGCATTTTTTGTTACTTTTGAAATTGCATATTTTTTATGTGAGTTGAGGCTTGGTGGATGACTCAGGGTTTTAGGAGGATGTAGGTGGATGAGAGGTTGAGATAATGAAAAGTTACAACAATAATTCATTCATGGAATAATGGGTAATTCATGTTGCTAATGACCAATCATGGAAATTCATATCATAAATGAGATTGTGGGGAGAGTGTCTTATAAACTAGAAAAATTCACATAGTGCACATGGTACACACTATGAAAGTTTCAAGACATATGGTTTTCCCTATGCCTGGAGGAGGATTCATAGTGTAAGACATCATTTCACATAATGAACCAATACCGTGTTCCCCCTTTTTTAGGATCCTTCTGGTAATTTTATTGAACGTCCATTTTAGGAATATTTTCTAGCTCATTTAGTTTTGGCCACTGATAGGAAAGTGGGAGTGACCATTTGGATCTCCATATATCTCCCTCATTCCACCTTTTATAAAGATTGTTTAGATGAGCTCTTTCATGTGGATTAAAGGTCAGTCTCTTCTCTTCCTTTTCACCCCTTGTTACCTTCTTATGATATTCAATTCATTTGGATATGGGTTGGGGGGATGATTTTTCTATATCGTGGAGAAATCATCACACTTTATGGGGCTATTATGTGTAGCTCATATATGAGGTCCTGAGTAGATGTATTCTAGTTATCCTTCAATTTTTCCCATAATATTTGTTTCTCAGTGTTTTTATTTTTTTTTCAATTATTTTGGGTGAATTTTACTATTGATTCGGGTTTATAATTTGTGTATTTTTGTAGCCTAATCCCATGTGTGAATCGAGAGCTAACCATACCCCATTTTTTGAGGATTCAATGTCGTTGCATTTCCTATTGAATTTTTCATCATTTATTAAAAATTGGTTTTTTATTATAAAATTATTTATAAATATTTTTAGGATGTTCTTTAAATAGATAGGTGATAATATACTTGAATGAGGTTGGTACGAGTTTTGGACAAATTACTTGATCTTCGGTTGAGTAATGAGGACTTTATATTACTGAGTCTCATGGTATTTTGGTGATTTTATTTTTTTGTTCCCAAATTAGTATATTGTTTTAATATTTCAATATTGTGTGATCATGGACCATAAGGCGGGACAAACTCATGTTTTTAAAATATCCAACATTGACCACAAAGCTTGCTAAATGGGTCTATGATGGAACTATAGTTGAATGAATGTTGGTGAACCTTCTTATGGATTGTTTGGTGGAATGATTGGTTTTTAAATAAAATGATACATCCTTCATAAAATGTGATTGTAAAGAGGAGTTTATTGAGATATAATTCAATATAAAAATGGGTGATTAAGAAAATGTGTTTTGAAGTGGTATTTCAAAATAAGAAAGGGGTTTTATAATGATTGTTTTGATGGGATTTTTCCAAGGGACTAGTATGAGTAATACAATTCATGGATCCTTTTATAAATTATTGGTAAAATGTATTTAAATTGGTTTTAATGGGGGTCCTGAGAGTCCTGATTGAGATAGTTTTTGTCTATTCGACCTTGTGTGGGTGATGCCATGTTTTCCAAGGCTTGTGGACTTATTTTTTCTCTTCTATTCTTACTTGATGTGTACTTTTTTGAATGATTATTTATATTGTTTGTGTTATACTTTGAAACATCTACATTTTGTATCAAATTGATGGGTTTAACCAAATAGATATGATATCACCCTTGGAGGTTTGATATAGATATTGAGATGGGATGAGATTTGTAGCTAGGTCCAAAGTGACTAGTGCCCTATAGGTGAGCTTGGGAGTATGTGAGATGGGATGCATGCCCTTTTTTGCCAACATGTGCTGATTATATATTTGTAATAGGGGATGGATTAAAGTGGGGGAGAGTTTCCTGAGGTATTACCTCACCATGACATAGATGACATTGGAGGGAAAACCATGAGATGGATTCCTTATTATATGTGATGTTTGGGACCTCCATTATTGAAATGAATGTATTAAGTTTGATATTCCATCCATGAGTGAGATGGTAGGACATGATGGAATAACATTAGTTTAGTCATGAGTGAGACGATGAACCCTAGGATGCGAGATCAAATGGTGATACCCCCATGAGTGAGACAGGGTCTGAGTTGTAATGTGTTGTGCTTATGAATGTTTTTCCTTACCTTGAGTGAGAATGTATTCGAAAATTTGTTATGTATCATACCCTTAGTGAGAAGGGATGGTTGGATTATTGGAATGAGAATAGATATATATTACACCTTACCCTACACCTATTGGTATGCATTTGTGACTTAGTTAGATACTATACCCAACATATTTAGGTATGGGAAAAGATTAGTGTACATAGTGACATCCTTATAAAATGGAGCTGAAGAAATTATAGCCATGTGTTGCACTGGATTGGTTAACACCATATGACCTATCATATAAGAGTGTATGTTCTTTTTATTTTATACATCTGGGTGGGTTTGTTTCATGGAAATGATTTCAACTATTTATATGTATTTCATACACTTCTAATTTATAACATTAATACTCTATATAATTGAGGAATTTTGGATTCTGACTGGGTCATTGGACACACCCCTACCCATGTACAAAACATGAGTTTCAATGTATGTGGGTATACCATTCAATTTTCTCTTCTGAAATTGGTATCACTTAGTGTTGGGAACATGGATCAGTTAGTAGGTTATAGTGGTTAAGGACTCAATAGGATGGTATGTTAGTTGGGCTAATGTCTATGTATTTAATTTTAGTAATTATATATCATGTGTACTAGATGGTGTTACATTTATTATATATGATGGTTTTTTTACTTTTTATATACTTCTACATCTATGTATTTATTTTGATACATCATATAAATAGTTATTGGTTTCTAGTCGGGATATGAGGGCCCTATCGACTCCCAGTTTTATATATGTATCTTTTTTGAATGTCCATTATACAAACAGAGCATGCTAAATTTTTATTATATTTGATAATGAACCTTATTATTTATTTTAGAGGGAATAGTCTCACCATGACTATTGTATACCCTTTACATTAGTTCGTATCCTCAGGCATATGTGGAGGTGCACTTAAGTTCATGTGGTGACCCCTGATCAAGTGTTGGTTTTGGGTCAAGGCATTAAAAGTTTTTATTAAATAATATATTAGTATGAGATTGTAATAGTTAGAGGTATTTTTCGATTTTCGGTACCTGGAAAGTATATGGAGAACATTCCAAGCGTATATGACATCGGCTAAATCCCATAGTTTCTAGGGGATGTCCATTTATGAGAATAGGAGATCTAGGATGAGTGAGTTGTGGGTTTGAAATATGAATCCATCTATATATATCATTTTGGTTTGATGGGATTCATTGTATTTTCCATGAATCATTATAGTGTAATGCATAGGGAATGATTGACATGCCTATGAGTGGTTTTTTACAAATGCCTTATCACAATCCAATATAAATTTAATAAACTTACAATATAATTGATGTTTTATCAAATATATTATATGGAGTGATTATATTAATATATATATGATGTTATTGTGTGATTAAATGTGAATTGTATTGGTTGGATCCCATTAGGAAATGGTTTTTTGAATGGTTGGTTATTGAGATATCATAGATTTTAAAGGAAAAATAATGAAGTGGCATGTGGTGTTCATAAAATGGGTTTTAAAGTATATTTTAGATGGAATGGATCATGGAGCAATTTATTTTGAAAATATTTTTATTTTCATGGTTTGTAAGGAAATAATGAAAATGGAATTTTAAAGTAGATTTTAAAATGGTTTTAGAAAGAGGGATTGTTTTTTGGGAAAGTGACTTTCTAGTTTAGGTATTTTGGTGATTTTTTTGAAGAAAAACATGGATTCAAAGGGATGATTTGAAAACATGGGAGATTTTATTGTTTCGAAAAAAAATTGGAATGGGTTTTGAAATAATAAATTGATTCATATGTAAAATGGTATGGTTTAATTTTATAGTTTTGGTCAGTGGTAACTCAGATTCTTGAATTGTATGATCGGATTGTGTGACATTTTTTTAGAACTACCGAGTGTGGTTGGAGGGTGTGGGACTATCATGAACCAATATAGGATTCCATCCAACCTGACATCTGACCCGGTCTAAGGCATGGCCTGAATAGCATTCCCGATCCAAACAGGCTGACAACTAGTGTCGGGATTCAAATATAATACAAATGGGAACGTTTTAAGCCCGATAGCCAGGATCAAATAAAATAAACTATACAAGTGGAGGAACTAAAAAAATCTAAATCTCAATAAATATGCAATAAAATCTAGATAGAATTACCACCTAACAAGACTGAAACTCAAACCAAGAAAATTTTAACTATTACCAATGTGTTCCCTTTATGACCTCATAGTCAACACCATCCACCAACCAACCTACTAAAAAAGACAATCAATCAAGGAACTTGTACCTAAAAAAATCAGTTCTACCGACACCCAATGACACAAGTAGGGTGTGAACATACAAAAGCATAGTAGGACACCACTGCAGAATCCATACATTTTATTTCCTAAAATAGACCACAAATACTAGTTTGGAATATATATACACAAGAATTAGTTTTTTTCATTTAGATAAACAAACACATCTTTACCTTTTTCAAAACAATACACACCACATTCCCATTTTCAAAATGGATTGCCATTTTAAAACCAAAACCCAAACCACATTCCAAGATAACAATTTTGGGCTTAACAAAAAATATAGAAATAGTATAAACAAGTAACCAAGTGCAACAGAATATAACTAGAACATAAAAATAGTAAACCATGGGTACTTCTTAAACATCCGTAGAGTGAACCCTAGATGTACTCAAATTAGACTCACCTATCTTCATTTGGTGCAACCCATAGTCAATAACCAACTAGTTTCTCTAAATGATCCATTGTAGTGGAACATCCCCCCAAGCCCTATATAGTTAAGGGGAACCAACCCATCAAATCAGGGTCAGTAATTAACAATCACTCAACCCTCTAAAATACACCCTTGAAACCCAGGTAAATAGTATAATTTTCAAGTAGGAGGCCTTCACACATGTGACTCACCTTACCCACCTCCAATACACATACCTATCCCAAATAGTGACACCACCTATGTGGTAGCCCATATAGGAGAAATCATCTATAGGGGTTCCTGACAAAAAAGAATCCATACACCTGTTCCAACCAGATCGTCGTGTCACATGATCTTTAAAACTGTTTCTCAAAGCATGATATGATTCCATCCAGACATTTCTATTTCAAAAAAACACATTCATTTCACAAAATTCATAGTTCCAACTGGGCCTTACATCATGACCATTTAAAATACATTTAAAAACAATTCTAAAATAATTTGAATCATTACTTTCATGTGTATTGTGCCAAATAATCCATTACCTTTCATGTTGAATTCCACTTCCAAAACCAGGGCGAAAAACTCACAACATGCTTCAAGGTACTAAAGGGGAGTTCATAAAATTTTAAAACTAACCATAGTCTCAAGGAACTAAATGGAGAAATTTTTTAATAAGAACATTTTAAACCATTTTCAAAACCTCATAACATACTAACACGCCATTTATAAATCCAAAAACCATTCAAAAGTTCGAGGTTCATGGAATACATTGTTTCAATGTCCCATATTCATTTGAATGCCCATCCATATGTACACTCTATGCACCCATGGATCTTCCAGCATCCAAATCACCCTTGGAGTTTCCAAGAAAGCATCCAAAATCATTTTTAAGAAAAACCTCTTTCCTTTAAACCAACACAATAATTCACACAATTACATTGTTAACAATAAGAATTCAAGAACTGAGAGAATCTATCCAAAAAAGCGTACCATAAAGCACTATACAATAAAGACGTATCCAAACAATGAATTGAGAACAATTTATAATTTCACCCTAAATATCCAAACATAATCAAGTCCAAATATTACAACAAGTTTTCAAATTGACATTAAAAGTTGATTAACATTTTAACCAACACTTTTTGTACATTACTATATAGCATGTTTGAAGAAGCCCATTTTTAAACCACTTACAACAATTTTTTCCTACATAAAAATAACACAACAAGAAATTAAATCTACCATTTACATGAGGAACAATGTTATATAATATTTAAAAATTCTTGAGGCTCAAATGGAATGCATCAGAAAGGAAACAGATGGAAATGCCTACCTATATGATGTGAGAATGTGATGAAACATCAAGGTAAGGGACAATAAGCCCCAATGAACTATTTTCACACCTTATATCCAAAGAAAAATAACCCAATGCATCAACCCTATCAAATAGGGTTTTTCCAAACAAGAACCTACCAAATAAAAACCATGAAATTGAGGGAGGAGAAGAGAATGAGAACAAAAATAGGGCAAACCCCTAATAATCTCACTATGGGAACTTGGTGGAAAATATCTGGAGGATGATCCAAGGATAAGGGGGTTTTATGACCCCTTTATGTGAAAAAATCCACCAAGATGGAGGGGGGTGAATTGGGGTTAAAATTTGAGATTGGTAGAATAAGCATTTCAAACATTTTAACGACTAGGAGACTCATATAGTTTGGCCACACGGTTTTCTAAACCATACTCAAACCATGTGAAACCCATTATTTTTACCCCCGGACACCCAAATCAAACAGCATGTTTACCTGGCCAAAGCTACACGGTTTCCTTAAACTATTCTCTATCTGCGGACATGCCAAAAACTCACCCAAAACATCAAAAATTAAAAAAATTAAACTAGGTATCAACCCAAACCTCATCCAAAAAATATCCAACCCCATGAAAAGAATAACATAAAGGAATATCCAAGGTGAGGGTGTGACAATTCTCCCCAACACAGACACTTTCTTCCCAATAAATTCACCCAGTCGAATGATAGAAAAAACATAAACCCATTCCCAATCAATACTAAAAGGAATCGCGAACCTCAGGGCGAACTTTCACACCACAAGTCACACTTGACTAATCAAGAAGGAACCACATCACATGAATGAGGGGAGTTCATGAGAGGGTTATTCCCACCACAAGAAATTAACTGAAATAACAAAAACTAAAACCAAAATCAACACCACCTCTGGGTGACCAATGAGGGAATGAGAGAACTCAAAACAATAACATGAAACCTCCCACACAGACCCAAATCTGCCAAAAAAGCAAAAATCATGAAAAGAAATCAAAAAAAAATAGTGAACTGAAACCACCATTTGTTAATTCCACAATGCACAAGAATCATTAAATGAGCACTGCTAAAATAAAAAACAACCCACATAAGGGATAAGAACACTCAAGGAAGAAATAATTATTCAAAGATCCACATTCAAAAAAACATAACCAACAAGATTCTTACAAAAAAGGATAAACTCGCAAGAACATAATGAATTACAATAGGCAAATTCAAATATATCCACCCAAATACTGATGTAAAACATTGGTCTAGGGCCTTCCACACCCCTCGGCAATTCCTTACCGTGCACGATCTTCACTCTGAGACCTAAGTCTAGAACCCTGATGACCAAAGCATCTCCTACCTCATAGTTAGGCATTATAATTACCTGATCAATTTTTTTTAGCAGATTCTCTCTAAAAACATCACTATATTCCTTATACATCTGTAATGATGGAATGGTTTTAGAGGTTTTTGAAAATATGGCTCCGAATGACCGAACTGGCCACTCTGGTGTCATATAGAAAAACTATCTGAATAACATTAAATCAGAATCATTTAAGGATATTTTTTAGAAAACATTTTCTAAGGAACACACCTCTCTATATACAGGGAACACTCTTGTGTAGAAAAAGATACTGGATTGCCTAATAATTATTCTTAGGAAACCAACTCAGCTAAAAATGCATCATCCACTAGATTCTCAAAACAAATATCCTTAGAGGATATGACTCGCTCCATGATATCTTGATGAAGACCCCCAATGAGAAGGGAAGTATTAAATAGATTCTATGACACTACCTCTTGAGAAAGTAAAACCATATCCTTTAGGTGGTCAACATAGGCCTTCACTATCTTCTGGACTTGCTTAATACACATGATTTCTTTCCTTTTCTTCATCTCCACCACCTTGGGTATAAACCATCCGACAAATATAGACTTAAACACTTCCCAAATCATCCCCACTTGCATTGATGATGGGTAAAAAATCTCTCATTCATCCAAATATAGACCTTGAAACAACTCTATAACAGCAAAAAATTCAACACATTTGGGATTTCCCAATGAAATGAAGACACTCTCAACTTCATCAAGACACCCCACTACCTCTAACAGACCTCTATCACCATGATATACCAGAAATACTTAAGAAGATTCTAGAACTGGGAATGAAAAACAAGAAACTTTGGGGACCTTTGTGGGTGGAATATTCTGATCAATAAGAGAAACAGAAAACCATAATAAATATCTAAACAAAACAATTTCATAAGTATTCCTTAATCCAAAGACAACAGGCTCTCAAGCCAAAAACATACAAGCATTACCAAAAATCAATTTTTTTCTTCATAAATCACTAATTTATTTTAAATTTCAAACCTTCCTTCTTACAAGGAATCTTTAAAAATACAAAAATCCATTTTTCACAAAATAGGGATTCAATTTTTAAATAATAACCAACCCTAAAATCATTTTCCACTCAAACCTTATTTTTAGAAAACCAAGCTAGACCATTGATTTCAAAACCCTTATATGGAATCTTATGACATGTCACAAATGTTTTCATCTAATTCCACCCACATCATCCATAAAAAAATTCCAAAATGAACTTCCCATACATACCCACACATATGTGAGATTCTATAATAAATATTTAGGTTCACTTACACCATTCTATCATAAAATCTGAACATTTACCAAATTCTCAAATCACTTTTCTTCTCACATTTTTTGAACCCTTCAAAATTTCAAAATCACTTTCTATTTTTAATACCCATTTCACCTATCAAATTGAAAAAAAATAGAATAGATAATTATTCTTTTGAAAAAAATAGTTCATTTTAAGGGCTCACTTGCACCCAATAAATCAAACAAAACACAAATCACATCAAACTATTTGAATGAGGAACTTGTTTCCATGAATAAACTAGTGAGATGGTAGTGGTTCATGCCCCAAGTAAGCATCAACACTAAGAGGAACTTTAATAGTGAAATCAGACTCCACATGGGTCACTACTCTATTTGAGGTCACAAAATGAAAACAAATCCCCTCCATTTTCATTTCTAAGTAAAAAAAAGGAAAAAGACCCAAATCCTAGACAACCCTAGGAAACTTGAAGATCAGAACGAGAAAGAGTTCACGAAGCTCTTCCCTTACCTACATCTCAAGTCCTGACAGTTCTAATGTAACATCCCAGGTAAATAAAGAATAAAGAATTTTCATATTTATTAATATTTACAAATTAAATATTAATTTTATTTTAAAGGGGTTTCTATGTTTGATAGCGTACCCGATACACAACGATGAGTTTCTTTGAAACTTACGTAGCACACTAGTAATAAAATAATATTATTTTAAATGTTAGTTAACAAGTAGCCGTTGTACTGGCGGGAATGGATAGAAATAACTAAAATATGATTAGATATGTTTTTAAATGTTTATACATTTACCCAATAAAATATAAAAGCTTAAAATACGGAAAGAGTTCAATTTTAGGGCATATATACTCTAATTTTCACTAAAGGTTCACTTATCACCTTTTAATGGTGAACCGTCATTAAATATAGTTTTGATCACTCTTATACTTTATTTTGGACCAAATATAACTCTTCTTTATAATCGGGACATCAAAATTTACTTTGTGTAAATTTTTGGTACCTTTCTGATAAAGTTCATTTTTTTTATGAATAGTGCAAAATGTTGTATTTTAATTCAAAACCTATTTTTAATATAAATTATTTATATTATTAGATTACTATTTTAATTGGTTTTAATGTGAAATTAGAAAATATTTTTACCAGTTAATCCAATGGTGGTCATTGGAATCAATTTCACTTTGAAATTGGACTTAAACTGGTGTCAATCTTTTGATACTTATTGTTTCACAAAAAAAAGCTATTTGTCATGACAGCAGGAATTAATTATTAAATTAATTAATTTGACTTATATGTTTTGAATTTTTTAAAATGGACTTCATTTTTGAATTCGGAATATCAAATATAGCTTAGGGTGAATTTTTGGTAATTTTCTGAAAAACTTCAATTTTTGATGAATAGTGAAACCCCTAAGTGGTAATCAAGCAAACTGATTTTTCAATTAAATGGAAGTTTACCACTAATGTGTATTAAATTTTGAAAATCCGACATACATGGTTGTCATTAAGAAATAAAATGTGGTTCAATGAGATTAAAATAATTTTTTGGTGAATAGTAACTTTTTTTCATTAATCGCGATTAGAGGTAATTAGTGTAGTTTAAGGTAAAAATGGTATTATAAGAATGTTAAAACACCATGACACTTGTCCTACACCTATTTTTTGAGTCATGACCGACCAAGAAAAGCCATGGGCCAACTTGGGGACCCCATGGAGCCACTTTAGTTGCAAAATGACATTAATATATTTTTATTTAATGTTAAAGTTAAAATGACACTAACATAAATTGTTTTACTAAAATAATTTTTGAGTGGGGTTATACAAGTCCAAATTTTGATTATAAATATTCATTAAAAAGCTAAAACAATTTCCTACATCATAGTAGTTTTTTTTATAATTTTTAGACATTAAATAAATTAAATTATATATGACATAATAATGATGCAGCGATGAAATCATTATTTGACGATTTAAATAAAATGGAAAGATAATGAAAAATCTAAAACCTACACATGTCCAAAACAAATTGGATGAGTGGATTTCGAACCCTTATCACCTAATCCACGAATTATATCAATTTGGGACCTTTTAAAACCGAAACACATTTTCAAATAAAGTAATATTTCTTTACTTTCCAAAAGTGCCCCTCCTCTCCTCTTATAAAAGGCCCCCACCTCTACCTCATTACACACACTCCTCAAGCCTTTGGCTCGGCCAACCCCTGCCCAATTACTCTCTCCACATCCCTCTCCTCATCCTAGAGGATTCTTTTTGGTCAGAATCCTTTCAAAGTAAGCCTTTAGGCTCAAATTAAAAGGGAGTTACACTTTTAAAGGTAATTCATTCTCTCTTGTTCAGTTGTTTTATTTTGCTTCTCCAACCCTCTAAACTCTTTTTATTTACTTCTTTTGTAACAACACCAGTATATTAAATATACTAGGATGTTTTTATAATATTTATTTGAACTACACTCTCACACAACTACATAAAATGGTTAAAGAACATACGGTTTCCGTGGATGGCGAAATTCTGCCTCCCGAAACGATGATTGTTCAATACTCATTTAACACCTTCAAGGGTGGCCTTTATGATGTCACTATTTTTATATATGATATATAATATGTTTATTTTTTCTTTAAGCTTCTGTATTTTTCATTTTTGGCATACCTTTATGGTTTCCATTATGGGTAAACACGATATCTTCATTTAAGGAAGTGCGGACTACCGCCCCCTAAAAGTGATGTGATTCGTTAATGCCATATGTGGGACGTGTAAAGGATGGATTTAAAGTTATTATATATGATGTTATACTGGAATTATAATATACCTCTATATCATTATTATTTCTTTCCATTAAAGTATGAGATAGAAATGAAAGTAGCGTTCATGCGTACGTACGGCTTACCGTCTCCATGAACGGTGCATTTCATTTCTTATCCCCAAATGTAATGTACTATTAAAAGTACATGTATATAATGGATATATATAATTAATGATATATCTAAATGATGAATATAATTATGTAATTAAAATATACATACCTCTCATTTAGTTTTAATTCCACTAATATGACAAAGAAATGAAAGTAGCGTTCATGCGTACGTACGGCTTACCGTCTCCATGAACGGTGCATTTCATTTCTTACCTCTAAATGGTTATGTAATATTATAAATACATGTATATTCTGGATATATATGATACATATTATATCCAAATCGGGAATTTCATTCTGGATATAAAGAACTTTTGACCACATGAACAACATGTAATTAAAAGAAGTCAACTTTCGACTTAAGAACCAAATATTGACAAAACAAACATTATTAACTTAAATGGTTACATAATGTTTATAACATGGCAATAAGTGATATAAAAAGAATAATGAAATTTAAAAAGGTTCTTAATCAAGTATAAATTAACTCAAGTTTATTATTCAGGACGTTAAAGAACGATCGAGTCAAGTCGGACCCAAGGTAAGGGACTTCGTCTCAATCTCCTTTCATTGAGGCATATTTCGATTTATACACAACTTTCTTTTATACGGTGTATAAACTCCTTTGACTTTTACTTTTATACAAAATGAATCTTTTTCTATGAAGTGTTTTACTAAACGACAAAAAGGAATGTTTTTTTAAACGTACGCGGTGACAACGACCTTTTTCCGCCGCCGCGAGTATTATTTGATCTTTGGCTTTCTCAAAAAGCCGTAATGTTTTTAGAATAAAATAAATACCATATACTCTTTTATGTATTTTGGTATTGAAAATGGTTTTGAAAAAAGATCCTATTATGTCAATATATTTATGATATATTGTGATTGAAATGTGGAAATGTTATCATTCCTTTATATTGGTTTTATGTTTTATGATTTTATACTGGTACTTGGACATTTTAACGGGTGGTTACGTTATAAACCATATGACGGGTGGTGTCGTGAATACCAGGATGGGTGGTTACGTTATAACCTCCAATGCATTGGGTATGGAAGTCGGCCGTATGGCTATTCCATTAAGTATGTATGGAAATTGGCCGTATGGCTATTCCATTAAGTGATATGTATGGAAGTCGGCCGTATGGCTATTCCATTAAGTATGTATAGAAATTGGCCGTATGGCTATTCCATTAAGTGATATGTGTGGAAGTCGACCGTATGGTTATTCCACTTAAGTATGTTTATGTCCCAAGTTACCTGTTTATATGTTATGTGTTCTTTTTATGGATTTTATGGTAATCCTTTGGTTACAAAAAGGTATGTAATGATACTTTAATCAGTAAAGAGTTTTTACTACTTCATGAAGGTGAAGGTATTACTTTGATAAAGTATATATGGTTTATTTTATGTTTGAAAAACTAATAGTTTTCATTCTTTCTGTATCCCTTACTGAGCTTTTTATGCTCACCCCAAGTTTTTCGAAATGTTTTTCACAGGACTTAAAGTGGAATAAGGTCAAGGATGGGATCAAGGGAATTTCATGCTATCTAAAACATGGAATCTAGACATCTTTCTTTTTAAGAGTTTTTATTTTATGGAGACTTAGTAGAAGTGTCTACTTTGTAATCTTTTAAGATGTAATAGTTATGTTCTAATTCTCTAAAACTCTAAACCTGAAAAGATCCTCAATGTGAATTATTCATTTAATTCAATATTAAGTAAGGTTTAAGGATGGGGACTTATAGTTGGTATCAAAGGTCGGTTTAGACAACTTTATGAGTTAGAAAAGTGTTAAATTATAATATGATTGAAATGATATAGCATTTGTGGATTACCATGTTGCTTCGCCTAAGATATTTCTGTGTTCAGAATGGTTTTCCGCAGAGGAAACAAAGCAGCTATGTTGGGACGACATCAGGAGGAAGACAACCTTCCAAATCAGCAACCTGAGATGGTCGGAATCGGAACTGAACAGTTTGTTGCAGTGATGGCACAGTTGACTCAGGCTATAAATGGTGGTGGTATCCATGCACGAGATCAGCCAGATCAACCGCAGAGGAACATGTCAGTGGTGGAACATTTCATGAGGCAACATCCCCCATCATTCAGAGGATCATCTAACCCTGTGCAAGCTGAAGGGTGGATTAAAGCACTGGAGAAGATTTTTGATGTCATGGGGTGTTCAGAACATCAAAAGGTTAGTCTTTCTGTTTACCGTTTTGAAGGTGAAGCTGATCAGTGGTGGTCGATGGTGAAAAATATAAGGGATAGTGATGAGATTGAGGATCTTCACTGGGATGAATTCAAAGGTATGTTTCTTGATAAATATTTTCCTAAGGTGGTTCGTCTTAGGATGGAAAAACAGTTCCTAGAATTGAGGCAGGAGGATGATTTTGTGGCTGCTTATGAAGAAAATTTCACTCGATTGGCAAGGTATGCTCCAAACTTCATACGAGATCTTGATAGTAAAATAAACCATTTTTACTCAGGGTTAAAGCCAAAGTATCAAAGGGCTTTAGCTTCTCGTGAGTTCAAAAGTTATGAAAAACTTGTTCGATGTGTGGAGAAGGTGGAAATGGAGTTTTCCGATGATCAGGTGTTCTATGACAAACAACAGAATAAGAGGTCTAGTTGGCAGGCAAAAGGGGAAGAATTCATCAAAGAAGCAAGGAGGTAAGAAAACCAAATATCCATCCTGTGAGAAGTGTGGTAAAATGCATCCTGGAGAATGTTTATCCAAGTCTGGTAAGTGCTTTCGGTGTGGTAAGTCTGGTCATATTGCTCGTAAATGTAAGGAAGATGATCAAGCAGGGAATGAAAAGCCAACGGTAAGATGTTTTAAGTGTAATGAAATGGTTCATTATGAAAACGAGTGTCCAACGAAGAACTCAACTGGGGAAAAGCAGTTAGACTACAAGCAGAAAGGGGTGGTAAAATCCTTTGCAACAACTTCAGCAGATGTTGGGCCATCGAATGAAGTGGTATCAGCTCCAGGGAGCTCAGTATTTTTCGAAGATTGACTTGAGGTCGGGGTACCATCAGTTGAAAGTAAAAGAAGCAGACGTTCCGAAGACTGCGTTCCGTAATAGATATGGCCATTATGAATTTGTAGTTATGCCTTTTGGGTTAACCAATGCACCTGCTGTATTCATGGACCTTATGAATAAAATTTTCCATGAGTTCTTGGATAAGTTTGTGTTTGTGTTTTGAGGTTTGTGAAGAGGTTATGTGTGCCTTGTGATTCACAGTTGAAGAATGAGTTGTTTTTTCATCCTGGCAGTACTAAGATGTACAGAGGTATACGGGAGTATTACTGGTGGGATGGAATGAAAAGAGACATTGCTGATTTTACTGTGAAGTGTTTGACATGTCAGCAGGTTAAAGCAGAGCAGCAGTTACCGAAAGGGATGCTTCAGCCTTTACTAGTGCCAGAGTGGAAATGGGAAAACATATCCATGGACTTTGTTGTGGGATTACTGAGGACATCTCGAGGTAATAATGCAATATGGGTTATTGTTGATCGCTTGAACAAATCTGCTCATTTATTTTCTATACGAGATACTTTCTCTCTTGATCAACTTTCCCGTTTGTATCTTAAAGAGATAGTCAGGTTACATGGAGTTCCTCTCTCCATTGTATTGGATCATGAACCCAGGTTTACTTCTAACTTTTGGAAAGGCCTTCAGAAGTCGTTGGGTACTGAATTAAAATTTTAGTACATCTTTTCATCCTCAATCAGATGGGCAGTCAGAACGAACAACTCAGACATTGGAGGATATGCTACGAGCTTGTTTGATGGATTATCAGGGAAGTTGGGACCAACATCTTTCTTTGGTTGAATTTTCTTATAATAATAGCTTTCATTCTAGTATACAGATGGCACTATTTGAGGCATTATATGAAAAGGGGTGTCGAACTCCAGCATTTTGGAATGAAGTGGGTGAAAGGAAGCTGATGGGACCAAAATTGGTAGAAGAGATGGCAGAAAAAGTTCAGTTGATTCAGAAAACACATGAGAACAGCTCAGAGCAGGCAGAAGAGTTATGCGGATAACCGGAGGAAGGATCTAACTTTTGAGGTAGGTGATCATGCTTTTCTCATGGTTTCTCCTTGGAAAAGTGTGTTGAGATTTGGTAAGAAAGGAAAGTTGAGTCCATGGATGGTTGGACCATACAAAATTCTGGAAAGAGTTGGATCAGTTGCATACCGAGTGGCTTTACCTCCGAGTTTATCTCAGGTACACAATGTTTTTCACGTTTCGATGTTGAGAAAGTATATGCCAGATCCATCTCAGGTTTTGAGTCCAGAGGTAGTTTATCTGGAAGAGAACCTATCTTATGAGGAACAACCGGTCCAGATTCTTGACCATAGGGAGCAAGTGTTATGGAATAAGGTGATTCATCAGGTAAAGGTTTTGTGGAAAACCCATGTGATTTAAGAGGCAACGTGGGAATCTGAAAATGCTATGAGGGATAAATACCCCCACTTATTTTGATAAGTGAATAAAATTGCGAGGACGCAATTCCCAAAAGGGGGGAAGGATGTAAAATCCCAGGTAAATAAAGAATAAAGAATTTTCATATTTATTAATATTTACAAATTAAATATTAATTTTATTTTAAAGGGGTTTTTATGTCCGATAGCGTACCCGATACGCAACGATGAGTTTCTTTGAAACTTACGTAGCACACTAGTAATAAAATAATATTATTTTAAATGTTAGTTAACAAGTAGCCGTTGTACTGGCGGGAATGGATAGAAATAACTAAAATATGATTAGATATGTTTTTAAATGTTTATACATTTACCCAATAAAAGATAAAAGCTTAAAATACGGAAAGAGTTCAATTTTAGGGCATATATACTCTAATTTTCACTAAAGGTTCACTTATCACATTTTAATGGTGAACCGTCATTAAATATAGTTTTGATCACTCTTATACTTTATTTTGGACCAAATATAACTCTTCTTTAGAATCGGGACATCAAAATTTACTTTGTGTAAATTTTTGGTACCTTTCTGATAAAGTTCATTTTTTTATGAATAGTGTAAAATGTTGTATTTTAATTCAAAACCTCTTTTTAATATAAATTATTTATATGATTAGATTATTATTTTAATTGGTTTTAAAGTGAAATTAGAAAATATTTTTACCAGTTAATCCAATGGTGGTCATTGGAATCAATTTCACTTTGAAATTGGACTTAAACTGGTGTCAATCTTTTGATACTTATTGTTTCACAAAAACACGCTATTTGTCATGACAGCGGGAATTAATTATTAAATTAATTAATTTTACTTATATGTTTTGAATTTTGTAAAATGGACTTCATTTTTGAATTCGGAATATCAAATATATCTTAGGGTGAATTTTTGGTAATTTTCTGAAAAACTTCAATTTTTGATGAATAGTGAAACCACTAAGTGGTAATCAAGCAAACTGATTTTTCAGTTAAATGGAAGTTTACCACTAATGTGTATTGAATTTTAAAAATCCGACATACATGGTTGTCATTAAGAAGTAAAATGTGGTTCAATGAGATTAAAATAATTTTTTGGTGAATAGTAACTTTTTTTCATTAATCGCGATTAGAGGTAATTAGTGTAGTTTAAGGTAACAATGGTATTATAAGAATGTGAAAACACCATGAAACTTTTCCTACACCTATTGGGTGAGTCATGGCCGACCAAGAAAAGCCATGGGCCAACTTGGGGACCCCATGGAGCCACTTTAGTTGGAAAATGACATTAATATATTTTTATTTAATGTTAAAGTGAAAATGAAACTAACATAAATTGTTTTACTAAAATAATTTTTGAGTGGGGTTATACAAGTCCAAATTTTGATTATAAATAGTCATTGGAAAGATAAAAAGATTTTCTACATCATAGTATTTTTTTATAATTGTTAGACATTAAATAAATTAAATTATATATGACATAATAATGATGCAGCGATGACATCATTATTTGACGATTTAAATAAAATGGAAAGATAATGAAAACTCTAAAACCTACACATGTCCAAAACCACTTGGATGAGTGGATTTCGAACCCTTATCACCTTATCCACGAATTATATCAATTTGGGACCTTTTAAAACCGAAACACATTTTCAAATAAAGTAATATTTCATTACTTTCCAAAAGTGCCCCTCCTCTCCTCTTATAAAAGGCCCCCACCTCTACCTCATTACACACACTACTCAAGCCTTTGGCTCGGCCAACCCCTGCCCAATTACTCTCTCCACATCCCTCTCCTCATCCTAGAGGATTCCCTTTGGTTATAATCCTTTCAAAGGAATCCTTTAGGCTCAAATCAAAAGGGATTTACACTTTTAAAGGTAATTCATTCTCTCTTGTTCATTTGTTTTATTTTGCTTCTCCAACCCTCTAAACTCTTTTTATTTACTTCTTTTGTAACAAAACCAGTATCTTCAATATACTAGGATGTTGTTATAATATTTATTTGAGCTACACTCTCACACAACTACATCAAATGGTTAAAGAACATACAGTTTCCGTGGATGGCGAAATTCTGCCTCCCGAAACGATGATTGTTCAATACTCATTTAACACCTTCAAGGGTGGCCATTATGATGTCACTATTTTTATATATGATATATAATATGTTTATGTTTTCTTTAAGATTATGTATTTTTCATTTTTGGAATACCTTTATGGTTTCCATTATGGGTAAACACGATATCTTCATTTAAGGAAGTACGGACTACCGCCCCCTAAAAGTGATGTGATTCGTTAATGCCATATGTGGGACGTGTAAAGGATGGATTTAAAGTTATTATATATGATGTTATACTGGAATTATAATATACCTCTATATCATTATTATTTCTTTCCATTAAAGTATGAGATAGAAATGAAAGTAGCGTTCATGCGTACGTACGGCTTACCGTCTCCATGAACGGTGCATTTCATTTCTTATCCCCAAATGTAATGTACTATTAAAAGTACATGTATATAATGGATATATATAATTAATTATATATCTAAATGATGAATATAATTCTGGAATTAAAATATACATACCTCTCATTTAGTATTAATTCCACTAATATGACAATGAAATGAAAGTAGCGTTCATGCGTACGTACGGCTTACCGTCCCCATGAACGGTGCATTTAATTTCTTACCTCTAAATGATTATGTAATATTATAAATACATGTATATGCTGGATATATATGATACATATTATATCCAAATCGGGAATTTCATTCTGGATATAAAGAACTTTTGACCACATGAACAACATGTAATTGTAAGAAGTCAACTTTCGACTTAAGAACCAAATATTGACAAAACAAACATTATTAACATAAATGGTTACATAATGTTTATAACATGGCAATAAGTGATATAAAAAGAATAATGAACTTTAAAAAGGTTCTTAATCAAGTATAAATTAACTCAAGTTTATTATTCAGGACGTTAAAGAACGATCGAGTCAAGTCGGACCCAAGGTAAGGGACTTCGTCTCAATCTCCTTTCATTGAGGCATATTTCGTTTTATACACAACTTTCTTTTATACGGTGTATAAACTCCTTTGACTTTTACTTTTATAAAAAGGAATCTTTTTCTACGAAGCGTTTTACTAAACGACAAAAAGGAATGTTTTTTTAACGTACGCGGTGACAACGACCTTTTTCCGCCGCCGCGAGTATTATTTGATCTTTGGCTTTCTCAACAAGCCGTAATGTTTTTAGAATAAAATAAATACCATATACTCTTTTATGTATTTTGGTATTGAAAATGGTTTTGAAAAAAGATCCTATTATGTCAATATATTTATGATATATTGTGATTGAAATGTGGAAATGTTATCATTCCTTTATATTGGTTTTATGTTTTATGATTTTATACTGGTACTTGGACATTTTAACGGGTGGTTACGTTATAAACCATATAACAGGTGGTGCCGTGAATACCAGGACGGGTGGTTACGTTATAACCTCCAATGCATTGGGTATGGAAGTCGGCCGTATGGCTATTCCATTAAGTATGTATGGAAATTGGCTGTATGGCTATTCCATTAAGTGATATGTATGGAAGTCAGTCATATGGCTATTCCATTAAGTATGTATGGAAATTGGCCGTATGGCTATTCCATTAAGTGATATGTGTGGAAGTCGACCGTATGGTTATTCCACTTAAGTATGTTTATGTCCCAAGTTACCTTTATATATGTTATGTGTTCTTTTTATGGATTTTATGGTAATCCTTTGGTTACAAAAAGGTAAGTAATGATACTTTAATCAGTAAAGAGTTTTTACTACTTCATGAAGGTGAAGGTATTACTTTGATAGAGTATATATGGTTTATTTGATGTTTGAAAAACTAATAGTTTTCATTCTTTCTGTATCCCTTATTGAGCTTTTTATGCTCACCCCAAGTTTTTCGAAATGTTTTTCACAGGACTTAAAGTGGAATAAGGTCAAGGATGGGATCAAGGGAATTTCATGCTATCTAAAACATGGAATCTAGACATCTTTCTTTTTAAGAGTTTTTATTTTATGGAGACTTAGTAGAAGTGTCTACTTTGTAATCTTTTAAGATGTAATAGTTATGTTCTAATTCTCTAAAATTCTAAACCTGAAAAGATCCTCAATGTGAATTATTCATTTAATTCAATATTAAGTAAGGTTTAAGGCTGGGGCCTTATATCTAATCTATAACTACCTAACAACCCAAATAATAATAACCTACTATAATACCATTTTTTCATAAACCAAGCCGGTATTCCATCTAACCCAACATTCGACTTGGTTTGAGACATGTCCCAAAAGGTGTTCCTAATCCCTAGGGATGGAAACTAGTGTCAGGCATAAAATATAATCCAAATGGGAATGTTTTAAGCCTAATTACTAGGATAAAATAAAATTAACTAAGAAAGTGGAAGAAATAACAATAAATTAATCTCAATAAATATAAAAATAAATCCAAATACAAGTACCATCAAACAAGACTGAAACTCAAACCAAGAAAAACTGAATTGTTTCTATTGAGATCTCCATGTGACCTCATAGTCCCCACCATCCACTAACCAACCTGTTATGAATCATGACCAGTCTAGGAACCTATACATAAAAAACAACTCAGGTCTAGTGACACTGAATTAAAAAAGTAGGGTGTTTACATACAATTGATCAATAGGAACCCACCATAGAATTGATACATTTACCTTCCAAAAATAGTCCACAAACACTCGTTTGGAATACATATATATATATATATATAGGTTTTTATTATATAGATAAACAAACACAAATATACCTTTTTCAAAACAATACACACCACATTCACATTTTCAAAACATATTACCATTTTTAAACCAAAACCCAAACCACATTCCAAACAAACAATACTAGGGTGTAATGAAAAATACACAAATAGTATAAACAAGGAACCAAATTCAATAGAATATAACTGACACATAAAAATAGTTAACCATGGTAATTTTCTCTAACATCCCTAGAGGGGTCACTAGACATACTCGAATCGGACTCACCTGCCAACGTAAGGTGTAGCTTCATAGTCAATAAAAAACTAGACACTCTAAATTAGAAAATCAAGTGGCACGTCCCACTTAGCCCTATACAGCCAAGGGTGTACCAACCTATCTAATTGGGGTTAATAACAAACCATCACTTACACCTCTAATATATTCCAAGGAAACCCATATTAATAGTATACTTTGTAAGTAGGAGGCCCTCACATGCATGATTCACCTTACCTACCCCAACCGAACTTTCCTACCCTAAACACTGACACCACCTATGTGATAACCCATATAGGGAAAATCCTATATAAGGGCGCCCGACCTAAAACAATCCAAAATAAGTTCCCATTGGTCTGTCACATCATATGAGCTAAAACTATTTCTCAAAACATGCTAATATTTCAACCGAGCATTTGTATTTCCAAAAACCACATCCATTTCCCAACATTAAAATGTTCCAACCAGGACTTACATCATTCCAATTTAAAATACATTAAAAAAATTTCCAAAATAATGTGAATCATTACTTTCATGTGAACTATTCCAAACAATCCTTTACCTTTCAAGTTCAATTACATTTCCCAAAGCCAAGATGAAAAGCACACAACATGCTTAAAGGTACCAATGTGGATTTTATACCATTTAAAAAGTAACCATCCTTTCAAGGTACTAAATAAGCCATTTTTTAAAGATCACATTCAAAACCATTTTCAAAACCAAATAATGTATCAACACAAAATTTAGAAATCTAGAAACCATTTGAGATACTGAGGTTCAAGGAAAACATTGTTTTGAGGTGACATATTCATTTCTATACCCATCCATGTGTTTACACTGTGAACCCATGGATGTGCCATCATCCAATGAAACATTTGGAGTGTCCATGAAGTAATCCAAATTTTTTTTTAAGAAACACCATTTTCCTTTATACTGATAAAAAAATGTCACCCAATGTTAACATTAATAATAAGAATTTTTAAACCAAAATAATGTTTCCAAAACATCTTACCACAGAGCACTATACAAAAAAGAGGCATCCAAAAAACACATTATGCCAAATTTCTAATTCCAACATAACTATAAAAACATAATAAATTCCAAATAATACAACAGTTTATCAAATTCACTTTTAAAATAATTTAGCATTTTAATAATTCCTTATGTGCATAATTATAGAGAATGTTTGAATAATCCCCTTTTAAAACCACATACAACAATTTTTCCAACATAAAAACACAACCCCCAAGAAAATAAATCATAACCAAAACTTGTGAATGAAATTTATATAATATTTAAAAATGATTGATCCTTAAATGGAATTCATTAGAAAGGAAACAGATGTAACACCTACCTCAGTGATGTGAGAAGGTGATGAAACTTCAAGGGAAGGGAGAATAGGTCCCGAGGAATGATCCACACACCCTAGATCCAAAGAAATGACCCAATTAATCAACCCTAGATGATAGGGTTTTTCCAAATAACAACCCACCAAATAAAAACGAATAAATAAGAGGACAAGAGGAAGATAATAAAAAGAGGCCAAAATCTTAAATACTAACCTTGGGAACTTGGAGGAGCATCTATGGAGTTAGAAGATCCAACGATAGAGGGGTTTTGGGAAAAATTTGTCCACCGAAAACGGGAAAGGGGTAGGGTCCAAATTGGGATAAAATCAAAGAGTTATAGAATAATTTTTTGAAAATTTTTAATGATTGGGGAACTTTCACGGTTTGGAAGCACGGTTTTACAAACCATCCAGAAACTGTGCACCCCTAACTGTTGAATTGGACATAACTCACGGATGGTTTCCACATGGTTTTTCGAACCATGAAAAAACCATTAACATTACCCTTGGACAAACAAAGAAAGTTTCATGGTTACCAGGGCAAAGACACATTGTTTCCCTAGACAATTCTTTAACCGTGTGCATGCCAAAAACTCACCTGAAACGCCCAAAATTAAAAAATTTAAAACAAGGCTCAACCTGAACCATAGAAAAAAGAGCCAAATAAAATAAAAAATAAAATAAATGAATATAAAATATTTAAGTGTGACATGACCTATTTTTTCATTTGATGGGAAAAAGAAACCATTGCCTATATAGTCCATACTTTCATAGTTTTTGGTGGTGGACCAAGAGTGATCTGGGTGTTTCCTTCTGCATTTTGTGGTAATTCCACATATTGTTTTGAGATATCCACATATGTTAGGTTCATGGGATATATGTTTGATATTTTTATGTTTGATTATGAAGATGTGAGTTTATAGTTTCAGGGATTGGACACCTAAGGTTCTTTTTATGGTTCTTGGGTTAGACTATTTAGTGTACATTTTTATTATTTCACAGGTTTATTTTCTTGGTATGTGTTCTTAGTAAGTGATTCCCTTGGTGGGGAGCACCATTACGTAGAATAATACTCTAGTAGAAAAGTCATATGGGGGTATCACCATAAATATTAATATAAATCAATTGTTGAAACTTCTGAATTTGGGAATGATGGGTATGGTTGAGCACCTATTGGAACTTGGTGATAAGTGTTTCATGTTTCCAAATTGGGTGTCAGTAGAGTGGTTATGTAAAATTATTATGTGTTGTAAATCGAAATTTATAGACCATGGATATTAGGTGTTTTTGTTCTATAAGGAAATGACAATGATACTCCTATGGTGGGGAGCATCAAATCAGTGAGGTACGTATGAATGTCATGTTGGAAGGGTTATGGATGCTATGAAAATGATTGATAGATTATTAAGGTGATATTGAGATACTGGCGAGTGGGTTGAATCAATTTTGTAATTCCTATGTGGATTTGGGTGGAGTTCATGTATTTATGACAGACTAAGGATGATGGTGCTATGATCCAGAAGTGAATTGGATTGGTGGATAGAAAGTGATCATGAGTATTTCATGATAGTTTAATGTTTTTGTTGAGGATTCAACCATGTAATCACACTGAGTATCATTTTTAGACATTAGTGTGGTCATTTTGGGGTTTTAGCGATGCCTTTTTGTGTTATGGAAACATGGTCGGGTGGTTATGTGATGCAGTGAGATATCAGTTGGTGATATTAAGGTTTTTTTGGAATATTCATTCAAAGAAGGACCAATAAGTGTGGTTTTGTGGAATTATATGTGGTTAACATGGTTCTAGGATCAAACTAGAGTCCTTAGATGAAGGAAAATGTGTATGGTATTAGTGTTTCAAGTTGGGCATGAGAGGCCTATTCGATACTCTTGGATGAAATATGGCCAGTTAGTTTTGAATTGATGATGTATTTGGATGAGGTTCACAGTCATAGGACTACCATTACTTTTTGAGGATGTGAAACATTATGGTAGGTATTTTTTAAAGACCCATGTCATTATGGGTTGTGAATTCATGAGGGAATTTGATTTTTGTGTTAGTGGCTCATTTTGATAATCATGACTCATATTGGGATCCTAAGTGGTTAAATGTATTTAAATAGTGTTTTTAGATATTTTTTGAGTCTTGAGGGATAGCTTAGGATTTCAAGAGGATGTTAGAGAAATGGATGGGGTTATTTGAAACAAATATGATTTTATATGAGGCCATTCATGGTGTGGTGGGGTATTCACGCCATGAATGACTATTTGTGAGGTCTTTACAAGCCATGAATTAGATAATATGGAGAGAGGATTACTTCCTAGGAGAATTCATCCTATGAAAAGGTTTTACGCATTGAAATTTTTGACGTAGAGGGCATTTCCTCTACCTATAGGTGGATTTATGGCGTGGAACCTATATTCACATCGTAAACCAGTGTTGTGTGCCCTCTTTTTTAGGGTCTATTTGTTAAACTTTATAGGTGTCCATTTTATGAACCCCTAAGGTTCCTTTGGTTTTGAACACTCAAATGGAAGTGGGAGATCCTCTGTGGGTAATAATTTCACCCCCTCTAGATCATTTTGTGGAGTTTCATCAGGAATATTTGAGATAGGTATCCCCTATTTTTCTCTTTGTTCTCCCTTCTTTCCCTATTTTGATTTTCAATTCGTTTGGAAATAGTTTAGGAGGATGATTTCATTAATTCATGGATAAACCATCACATTTGATGGGGACTTCATGTTCATCTCATAGAAGAGGTCCTAGTAAGACATATTAAAGAATTCGTTCAATGCTATCTGTAAGGTATGTTTATTAGTTGTTTTCTTTGAGTTTTTTGATGATTTTGTTTGAAATTGACAATTTATTTGGGTATATAAGTTTGTTATTTTATTTATCGTTCCTTGTATGAATAGGGAGTCTTCCACACCCTATTTCTTGAGGATTTTATATCAATACATTTCCTGATGAATTTGACATCATTTATTCCAAATTATATTTTTCATTATAGAATATTTGTTTTGTTAAATTATAGACGTTTATTAATGAGATAGTTGTTTATGGACACATATGAAGTTTGTATGATATTAGGATCAATTATTGGATCATTTCTCGAGGTAGTTAGCCTTTATGTTATGTATTATCTTGATATTTTGGTGATTTTATGATTGTGTTCCATCATTAGTTTATTGTTTGTTTATTAATGGCTTATGTGATCTTGGCCCAAAAAGTGGGACATAATCGCATCAACCTAATACTCATTATACACCATATATCGTTCTAAATGGTTCAATTGGGGATCTATGGTCGAATGAGTGTCGATAAAATTCCTTATAAATTTCTTGGTGGTGTGAGTAGTTTTTAAATAATATGATACTTCCTTTCTAAAATGTGCTTTTTAAAACAATATTTGATTAAAATGTAATTTAATGAAAAATGGGTAATTTGGTAAATGGGTTTTGAAATGCTATTTAAAAATTTTAAAGTTTATTTCTAAGGAAATATTTGATGGTATTTTAGCTAAAGTCCTTGGGTGAGTAAAATGACATGTGGTGGATTTTATAAGAAAATTTTAATAAATAATTGATATGGTTTCCAAGGGTAATCTAGAGAGTCTTGATTTAGTTGGTTTTAGTCTACATGACCTAATGTGGGAGATTCCCTTTTCTCTAAAACTTATGTTCATATTATTATTCCCAATTATGATTACTTTATTAGTAATTGTTTCATAATGGTGCATGTCATGAATGAACTGGGGTCGACCACAAACCTATCACCCGAGCCAATTCGGGGAAAGGCCTGAAGGGAATTATCAATCCTCACAGCTTATAAACTAGTTACAACCATCAATTGAGTGACAAAATGGAATGATTTATCCCAATATAAATAAATAAACCAAATAGGGAAAATAAACAAAGCAACCCATTTATATAAATCCAAAATGAAAATCATTGACACAAATATAAAAGATTCAACAAACTCTACAATAAAACCCATGATGAAACATTACAACACAACCCCATAAGGTGAACCCTCTCTGATATCAAGATCAACCATCGCCTATGACGATCGACAAAAAAGATGATACCTTCACCAAAAACCTAAAACAAGAAGAAAATATAGGCATGGGTACTAAATCTCAGTAGGCATACCTGAACAATCTACTCTATATGCATTTACTTTAAAATAAAAGAAACATAAACTTCATATTTTACATACAATATATCAAAGTAATATTTTCCAAAAATTTTACTTTAAAACCAAAAATGGTCTATTTCCTTCATCAGGAAAAAAACCAGGTTTGTTTCCATTAAAGCGAATTAACATTTTTCAAGGGGAAATTGATTCTTTAATTTCAAGGCGAGTACAAGAGAATATAAAAAAATTTATGCTTTAAATTTTTTTATAATAATCCTTCGAAATAAAATACATCACTTTACTAAGAGAAACACCACACATGCAAGTGTCACAATAATCAAAATATATAAGGCTATGGAAATAACCATGCAAGAGTAATAAACCAACAAGTATATCAATCATTATCTAAAAGAAACTAAGTGCCAATATACATGGGTAAAACCTAGGAGCTCTTGAATAATATAGAACATACTATATATGTTGAATCATCACAGAAAACATGCCTTACTTGATTAAATCAATAATTCCCTCACATTCCTGACCAAACCCTACCTACTACAAAGCGACTGGAACAATCCCATATTAATAATAGAAAAACATATCCCCATGTTATGGGACACTAACTGGTGCATAATCTAACTAGTGCATTAATAATTCTTAAAAAATTCTCTCACTATGCTAGGTTACAATTTCAAGATTTAATGAAGAGGGGTGAGATAAATGATTTTAAGCAAGAATCCAATCACATTCACATATATCATATATAAAAAAATTCACATCAGGCATCACCCAGAGCTACTCTAAGAATCAATATCTGTCATTATAAATTATAGATCAAATGAAGTAGATAACGAGGACCTCCTATTCCACTCAAAGAAATTTTTCTCACAAGGATTCCATGGTGAGGAAATACCACCCATATATATATACCTAAAAAGGCAATTATCCAAGGAGTGTTTTAATAACAATCTTTTCCACCACTTTCAAAAATGTTCTAAAGGGACCTAAAGCTCTACTCACAAAATGATCATTTCTTAAAGAACCAAATTCATATCTAAAAATAGGTATATGTGGACCATATTACATTTCAAAATCATTTTATAAATCTATTTTAAACATCCACACCACACTTATATACTAAAAAAATTATAAAAATTCCAAATGTTCCATTATCCATCGTCACATAACAAACCACTTTCAAAGACAAAGTACATGATTATTTTAAATTCTAAAACCACTTGTATTCATTTCCACAAAAACCAAATCATAATTTCATATTCCAAAAACTCATATAAAAAACCAAAGTATTCTTTAAATATCTCAAACCACATGTGAAATCCAAACGGGTGTTTTATCAAACACTTGGTGTTCACATTTTACAAAACAATTGTATTTAACATAAAATAAGGAATAAATCACTAATTTTTACACCAAAAAATCATTTAAATGATCACACATCAATATTTAATATTCAAGGGAGTTGTAAAAAAAATAAACCGATGAATATTAAATTAAAAAAGGCATGTTCAAAGGTAAACCTCCCTCAAATCCATGACACTTCAACAACGCACACCCAGAATCACACGACGAAGGCTCCATCATCCACGATCAACCTAGAGGAAGCATGAAAAAACAAAAAACCCAGCATAAATCAAGTAAAACAAAAACCCACGATCTATATTACTAAGGTATAAGGATATCTCAAGAGAAAATGGAAGTAAGTATGAAGAGGGATAATAAGAGATGAGATTACCATGAGAGATTATCCCAAAGACATGAATAAAACCTAAATCTACATCATGGGAGGTATGAGGAAGATTATAGAAAAAGGGGAGAGCCCCATTAAGGTCACACAAACAATAGGGAGGTTAGGAGAGTAAATTTGGGTTAAAAATACCAAGAGGTAATACTTGGAATTTCACAAAATTTTAGATATGGGAAGCTCGCACGGTTTGGCCACACAGTTTACCAAAATATACACCAACCATGTTCCCCTCACTGAACACACAAGTAACCCAACACAGTTTTACTACATGTTCCCCAAAATATGCACCAACCATGCCAAATTCCACTTCCCTAAGACATAATCTTACCAAATTCATTCTGAATAGTTTTACAAACCATGCGCTAGTCGTACACCAAGACTATTCTACATCCACTTAAACCACATGGTCAACTGGGATGATCTGCACTGTTTACTTGACTATTTGAAAACCATTTATTGGCCACTATCAAGCCTAATAAATACAATTTTCTCTAAAAAAATCTCAAACATCCCAAGGCATAACCATAGGGTTAAAACTAGATAATGATATTCCTCGAAATTCGAAAACATGTCACACCCAGAACTCGAATGAAAATCTGATATCCAAGAATGAACTGGTACCATCAATGATTATGCAAAACTAGGTGTGACTATGCATTTTATGTGTGTATCCTTTTTAGAACACTAATTTTGGTATCAATGTTATGGGTTGAATTAATAGATGTGATATAACCCTTAGAGGGTTGAGATGGATATTGAGATATGTTGAGATGTGATTATAGGTCCTAAGTGATTGGCACTCTATGGGTGAGTTGTGAGCCTATGAGATGGGCCATGTTCCCTATTTTTTCGGAATTATCTAACTAGATGGTTATGATAGGCAATTGATTTTAGTGGGGGAGAGGATACAAAGGCCTTCCCTCACCATGAGCAAGATGGAATTAATTGGAATGTCATCAAATAGAGCCCTTATTATATGTAAAAAAAGTTCCCTCTATAAGTAAGATGGTTATATTAAGCATGATGGTCTATCCATGAGTGATACTGTTAAACCAAGGAGAATTAATTTCTTTATTCATGAGTAAAAGGACTATACCTCAATTGTGAGAATAGGTGGAGGAAACAATAAGAGTGAGACGGGATCTGTGTTGTGATGTACATGGTATTAAGGATTGTTTTTTATACCTTGAGTTAAAAGGTAGTTTTCAATTGGTGATGTTCCCCACCATGAGTGAGAAAGAATGGTAAAATGATTTGTATAAGATCAGAAATAGATGATAACCTACCTTATGTCATCATATATAGGTTGGGAACTTTTATAGTCACCCAACCTAGCATCCTCGGCTATGGATTGGGATTCTGGTAAGTGGTGACTTCCTTCTTGCATAGGGTTGAATTTTTTATCGTTAGGTGTTGTGATTTCATGGTTAACACATGATTACCTGGAATATATGCATGCATGTTCATTGTGTGTTATATTTCTAGGTGTGTGTGTTTTATACACACTCCCACACTTATTTATTTGTGTTGAGTATGCATCCCCTTGATCACAATAATAGTCTATATCATTAAGGCATTAAGGAATCCTACTAGATTTTTGGATGTAGCATCTACACACATGCATGACATGGGTTTCTATGTACCTTCCTATTTTTTATTCAGGATATATGTATCGATTGGATCTAGACATATGGTTCTATTAGCAGGTCATGGTGGATGAGGACTCAAGTAGATGGTATGCCAGTAAGTCCAAAAGTCATTTATTTACTTTTAATTATTTTTTAGTATTCATAATTTCTATTTTTTCATTTATTATATATGATTACTATTTTATATTTATATCTTATATTTCTACTCTGTTTTATTTTGATGCATCATATAGATAGTTATTTCTTTCTATTTATGGATTATCTGAACCTTATCAACACGTTGTTTTATTTATATGGGTTGTTTAAGATGTCCATTATACAGATAGGTAATTTTGAAGTGTCATTATAGTTGGGAATGACCCTTGATCATTATTTCAGATATCACAGTCTCCCCATGACTATTTTCGTCCCTCGTCTCTTATCAACAACCTCTAGTGTTTAGAGAGGTTTTCTTGAGGTCATATGGTGACCAATTCTTTGGTACCATTCAGTTGATCTAGAATTGGTCATTATAGTCAGTTTAACTTCATGGGGTCCCCTAAATAGTGTATACAAGAAATTCATAGAAGAATAAATTCCATATTTTTTGGAATTTCAAACAACATGCTCCAAAATTTTAACTTAACCACAAGTATGATAAAATAATATAAAATAATAAACACCAGTGACATGTGGGTGTCACATATAATGTGTAATCTATTGAGCCCAAACCACCTCAATAGTGAAACATGGAATAATTTTGTCACCCTTTCTAGCTATAATGGTAATTCTAGGTAGTAATAAACATTTCCAACCCTGAACAATATCTAGAATGGCCCAATTAATATTGAGGACAACTTTACTCCATAGTAAAAACAATTCAATCTATATTAGGGAGTAACCACCAATAATACATAAGGTCCTTCCCTCAACTCCAAAGGTCATGGTTTTCAGTTCACACATGACTTCGGTTGTCTTTAAGCAATCCTAATATGCTATTGGAAACATTTCACCTTATCTTCCATAAACTTAACTAGTTATGGTCCCACAAGTGACAACTCATAAATCATTTACCAATAAAGGGGTGACTTGTAGGGTCTCCCATATAATCCTTGAAAGGATTCATGTAAATAGTGGAGTTGAACCTATTGTTGTACACAAATTCCACTAACAATAGATGATAATCATAGTTTTGTCTACAAGTGATCACACAAGCCTGTAAAATATCCTTGAGAACTAAAATGTTCCTCTCCATCTAATTATCTCTCTTGGGGTGGAATGTTATACTGAATAATAACTGGGTCCCAAATTCCTAATTCAAGCACCATCGCAACCAATATGTGAATCAAACATCTCAGTTGGAAGTGATTGTCGAGGAAACTCCATGAAACTGTATAATCTCACCCATATAAAAAATTTCCAAAACACACCACCAAATTATTTTACCAAATATGCAGGTAGATATCATAGTTAATAAGTTTATGATCACCTTGAAAATTTCATAACCCTTCACTAAACATGAAAGTATGGTCATGATGCCCATCAATATACCATCCATATTTTACACTTAATAATCAATATATTAGATCAAATTTTTTAAGACCCACTTCTTAGCCTTCACTAGTTCTAAGTGAGGTATCACAACATGAACTATGCAAATACCAGCTTCATTCTTGGCCAATAAAATTAACACGTGAGATCATGGTACATATTTTTGTCACCAAGATAAACCACATAATAGAATGCATTAAACTCTTTCAACACCTCCTTATAAGATAGAACTAAAATCACTACTCATCTATAGAATAAGATTACATGCTCCCAACCATCAAATAACCCATCAGGTATATTTCTTGAAAATATATACTGAGGAAAAATCTCTTAATTTGTGTCTCCAAGATGGTCCCCCCCTCACTCGATGGAGTGGTTTGGTGGTGACCACCATTAATATAAGATAAGAAACACCTCCCTCTCCCACCAAATTAAATTGCATATAAGCTAAATGATCAGAAGCTTCTTACACCAACTAAGCTTGATATCTCATACTAAGGTAATCAATCACCATGTTACCCTTTCTAGAAGTATTGGTTATCTCAAATTAATAATCTTACAAAAACTCTATCAATCACCTCTTCCTCTGGCGAAGATATCTTTAGGAGAAAATATACCCAAGATGATTTTGATTCATATAAACTATGGATCACTAAATGATAAGGTAGTATGTCTTGGTATTTAAGGAAAACACTACCATTGTGAGACCCAGGTCATGGGTTCTTCATCAAATCATACTCACCTCCTTCCTCCAGTATTCAAAAAACAAGAGCATTGGTTAATCCCTACTTCAACTCCTCAAAATATTTTAGAAATTGGCCAGATCGATAAAAAGATACACTTTTTATATTATGTTATTCATGGGAGCTATAATCATAGAGATTTTTTTATAAATCTATAGAAATATTTTTCTAGACTAAAAAAGTTTCACACCTCAAACAATCACTTGGGTGGCTTCCAAGCTATCACAACCTCGTTATTTGTTGTCTTTGATGCATGTGTATTTCACGAATTTTTTTATAAAATTTGATCTTAATTTTAATTAATTGTTTTAAATGTTTTATCACTTTAGTTTATTTCTGTAGTTTTGTTGTAATTAAATAATTTTTAAAATCTTTTATTAATTATATATTAATATTAATTATTACTGTTATTATTAATATTAATTATTTATATTAAAATTTAACCTTATATTTTTTTATTAAATTTTATTTCCCACAGAGAAGACCATACTATTTTTACCTATATGGGGAGTTAGAGAGGTCTCATGTTTATTCATACTTGGGTTTGTGCATGTGTTTTTCTTTTTTTCCCCATTAACATGGCTAGTCATAAATAATTAAAATGTGTTAACATTGATTGTTAGTGATAATATTATTATTACCATTTAATTATTAATTTAATTTATACTAATTAGTATTTAAACTTTTTAATTTTTGATATTAACTATAGTATATCTATAATTATGTATGTCTAATTTTATTACATGTGTTTTTATATCATTTTTTATTTCAATTATTATTATTATTATTATCATTTAATTGTTTAGATAAAGTGTTTAAATTTTATATTTCTTTGTTTTTCTTATAGTCACGCGATCTCGGGGATATTTCCATATTCTTCATGCACCCTTAATCTTATTCAAGTGGAGTCCATTGCCACCTCCCAGTCTGTCCTCCTTGGTCTTGGAACTCCATCTACAATGTAGTGATGTTAGAAAGTAGAACGTTCTAAAATGTGTGACATGGTTGGTTTATAAGAGAAACTGTAAATAAGATATTATAGGAAGGTGAGAAGGTGTCCTGGGAAAAGTATCAATGTTCCTGGGAGGAGAATTGGATAGGTGGAGGTGGTGTCCTGGAGTGTAGTAAGGTATGTCTGGTGGTGGCATGGAATTTGATGTTGGGGTCAGACTAGCTGGAGGGTGTTTGTGATGAGTATGGTAGATGGGACGATGTTGGTGGTAAGTGGTTTGGTATAGTGAAGGGGGGATTCATTGAGGTGGGAAAAAAATTTAGTGCACAAAAAATGGATGGATTTATATGGTCTGATGTGAAGAACCTAAAGGATTCACTACCACATATCCACCCTCTAACAACACACAAAATGGGTTTTATAAATGCTAAAAATTCACTGTTAATGTAATAATTCCTAAAAGCCTACAGATTTCATCCATGCTAAAATAGCACTGATAAAGGACATGCTTCTATAGTGAATCAACAAGCAGAGGTATATGAAAATTTCAAAATATATTTGAAATAAAAATTACATCACAAATACAAGAAAAAAACACTACATTATATCCATTTCTAACATTATTTTCTACAATTACAATAGCACGTAGAATTTCTCACAATAATTCAAAAACATAAATGGTTTCATTGTCTTTGACACCCAACCCCCTATCAAAAAATTCTGAACGTGGTATCAGTTGCTGAAAAAACTACCCCAAATTAATAAAAGGAATTCACCTATATTAGAAAAAAATTATTATGATAATAATACTATAAGGAAATAAATTAAACATAAATAAGAAAAAATACATTGATAAAATGTCATTATTATATTGAAACTGCGTAATTTGAGCCATATTGGTCCCATCGTGTATCATATTGAGGTGCAGATAATTTCTACACATCATAGATGACATATGGATTATTTTCCAAAAGTATCAAAACAAATTGAATGTGTTTTCTTAGTTTTGAGTATTTCATGTGTGTTCTGAACTAAAATTTCAATTTTAAATTGATAACAAAAAATTTGAGTCATACCAAGTACACAATGTATCAAATTGATATACGGTTTATTTGTACACATCAAAAATGACTTTTGGATAATTATTCTAAAGTATCAAAAAATCTAAATGATTTTACTACTTTGAGTATATGACATTTGTTTTAACTATTATTCCAATTTTCAATAAAAGGACACACTTGGAGTCATACCAGTCACATGGTGGATCATATTAAATTATAGTTTATTTTTAAACATATCAAATAACTTAAGGATCATTTTCCAAAATTATCAAAAGAAACTGAATTTCTTCTTGATTTTGAGTGTGTCGCATTCCTTTTTTACTAAAATGATAATTTAAATTGAATGCATGTACTTTGAGTCATATTGGTCACACTATTTGTTGGTTTGATGTGATATTTATTCATATAAATCAAAAATGACTTGTAAATAATTTTAATAAAAGTATCAAGACAATAAAAGTGAATTTACTCAGTTTTGAGTGAGTGGAACACTTTTTGAACTAAAATGTCAATTTTAAAATGATAATAGACACTTTGAGTCAAACTTATCACATTGTATATCAGATGGACTTTTGGTTGATTCCTATATCATAAATTACTTAAGGATTATTATAATAAAGTATCAAAATAATCTATATGTGTTTTCTTGGTTTTGATTGTGTGGTATTTATTTTTGAACTAAAATGTCTATTTTAAATAAAAAAACACACATAGAGTCATACCAGTCACATCATACATCACAATGACATATGGTTGATTCTTATACGTAAACAATTACTTAATGATCATTTTTTTAAAGTATCAAGACAATAAGAATGATTTATCTTGGTTTTGAGTATATGAAATGACTTTTTTATTAAAATTACAATTTAAACAGAAAAAACACACTTTAGGATATACTGATCACATCATGAGTCAGTTTTACATGATAATAATTCCTACACATAAAAAAAATTTATAAATCATTTTCCTAATGTATCAAGACAATATGAGAAAGTTTTCACATTTTTAGTGAGTGTCACATATTTTGATATAAAATGTCAATTTTAAACAGATAACAAACAATTTCGGTCATACCACGAACAACATGTATTGGATAGACATTAGTCTGATTCATACTCATCACAAATGACATAAGTATCATTTTAATAATGTATAAAAATAATATAAATGTGTTTTCTAGGTTTTGATTATGTGATGTGTGTTTTGAACTAAAATTTCAATTTAAAAAAAAAATACACTCTTGGAGAAATATCGGGCATATGGTATATCATATTGATCTACAATTTATTTCTACATGTCAAAAATGACTTAAGGATTATTTTCCTAAATTATCATGACAATATGAATGAATTTTCTTGATTTTTAGTGTGTAATGTGTCTTTTTTTTAAATATCAATTTAAACTGAAAAAGAACTTTGGGTTATACCGATCACATCATGGGTCGATTTGATATGAGACTGATTCCTACACATAAAAAATGACTCTTGAATCATTTTTATAAAGTATAAAGACAATCCAAGTGAGTTTACTTAGTTCTTAATGAGTGATAAATGCTTAAAACTAAAATTTCAATTTTGAACTGATAACAGAAACTATGATCCATACTGATTACACTGTGTGTCGTATTGACATGTGGCTAATTATTACACATCAAAAATTAATGAAGGATCATTTTTCTAATGTATCAAAACAATATGAATGTTTTTTTTGTTTTGATTATGTGATGTGTGTTTTTAACTAAAATGAAAATTTTAAATAAAAAGACACACTTGGAGTCATACCGGTCATATCGTAAATCAGATTGATCTGGGTTGATTCCTATATGTAAAAAAGGATCATTTTCCTAAAGTATCAAGATAATATGAATGAGTTTTATCAGTTTTGAGTATGTCCTGTGTCTTTTTTTACTAAAATGTTAATTTAAAATAAAAATATGCACTTTGAGTCACACTGGTCACATCGTGTGTCAGTTTGATATGAGACTAAATTCTAAAGGTCAAAAATTACTGGTGAATTGATTTCCTAAAGTTTCGAGGAAATATTAGTGTTTCTATTATTATTCAGTGAGTGAAACATGTATTGAACTAAAATGTCATTTTTAAAGTGATAACATACGATTTGAGTCATATCGGACACATCGTGTATCTTATTTACATCTGGTTGATTCCTACACATCAAAAATTACTTATGGATCATTTTTTTAATGTATCAAAACAATATTAATGTGTTTCTATTTTTTTACCATGTGACGTGTGTTTTGGACAAAAATATCTATTTTAAATAAAAATAGACTCTTGGAGTCAAACCAGTTACACGGTTCATTAGATTGACATGAATTTTATTTATACACATTAAAAATCATTGAAATATTCTTTTCCTAAAGTATCTAGAAAATATGAATGTCTTTTCTTGGTTTTGAGTATGTCACGTGTATTTTTAATAAAAAGGAAAATTTAAACAAAAAACAAGCACATTGATTCGAACTGGTCACATTGTGTATCGGTTTGACATGAGACTAATTCTTATACATCATAAATGACTTGTGAATAATTTTCCTAAAGTATCAATAAAATATGATCATGGTTTCTTGATTTTCAATGTGTAACACATGTTTTGAATTAAAATGTCAATTTTAGACTTATAACAATAAATTTGGGTCATAATGGCCACACTATGTATCAAATATATGTGAGGTTTAAACCTATATATAAAAATTATTTAAGGATCATTTTAATAAAGTATCAAAACAATATGAATGAAATTTCTCATTTTTATATATGTGATGTGTATTTTAAAAAAAATTAAATTTTAAATAAAAAGACACACCTGGATTCATATTGATCGCACGGTGTACCAGATTGATGTGTGGTTAATTCATACACATCAAAAATGAATTAAGAATAATTTTACTAACTTATAAAGACAATATAAATATGTGTTATTAGTTTTTATTATGTCATGTGTTTTTTTTACTAAAATGGAAATTTAAACTGAAAACTCACAATTTGAACAATATCGGTCACATCGTGTGTCGATTTGATATGAGACTGATTCTTACTTTTCAAAAATTACTAATGAATCATTTTCCTAAAGTATTAATATAATATGATCATGTTTTCTTTGTTTTTAGTGGGTGACAGACATTTTTTACTACAATGACACTTTTAAACTAATAACATATACTTTGAGTCATACCAGGCACACCATGTATTGGATTGAGGTGAAGAATATTCAAAAATGTCAACAATAAGTTATGAATATTTTTCCTAAAGTATCAAAATATTCTGAATGTGTATTATCATTTTTGAGTATATAACATTTTTTTGAACTAAAATATTAATTTTTAACCAAAAATGTTAACTTCAAGTCATATTGGGAATACTGTGTATCATATTGAGGTGTGGTTGATCCCTACACATCACACAATGTATTTTATTATTCAATTCATTAGGAATTTGGGGTTATCTAACAATTGCAATATTTGAAAACTTAAAATTATGAATTCTTTAAAAAAATTAGAAGTGCATCATAATGAGAGCATCATTCTTGTTTAATTCATGATCATAGTACATGAGTGCATCGTCCTTATTGAAGACTTGGTCTATAATTTTTCTATTATCATCTTGTGATATTAATAGAGCACAAAATGGTCACTTAAAAAACAATTATAGACAAATTAATTTTTTCATTATCTCTTAGAAAATTAAAAAAACAAGTATCAGATAAAAATGAGGAGGAAATTAAGTAAAAAATTAGATAAAATTATGAGAACATTAATTAAATAAGTAGTAGGAAGTCAACTTTCCATGATTATTATATTCATTCTTATAAAACATATTCTTATCATTCATTTATAGAAAATATATTTACACTTTTGAATATTAGGATTATTGATAGTCGTGGTGGTACTAGAAAAATATAAATAAATAAATAATAATTCCTTTTAATGATATTGTAATTATTATAAGAAATACCTCTTTAAGTATGTCAGTTTGATGATATAATATGATACCTATCATACATTTTAAAAGATATTAACCACAATATTTTCTAATAGTTTGTTTCAGGCACAATAAAAACATTGATAAAAATAAATAATATGTTTTTATATATGTTTTTATAGTAAGATATTATTATATATAACCTAATACTTATCCTAATTTAGAAGTCCATAGGCTTGTTATTCTCATGAACATTCTATATGCCATAATTTTGATAATATTTATACACCAACCTATCATAAGATAATTTTATTTAAAAAATAATATATATATATATATATATATATATAAACTGAATTTTATTTGTAAAATGTTTCATTTAGTGTATTATAAACTGATAAACGTAATCACATGTGGTTGGTTTTTTTTATATCCATGCATTGAATCTATAAAATAAATCTTTAAAGTATCCAAATTTAGTGTAACGAGTTACCAATGATACCTAATAAATAAAAACAAAAGGTAATTAAATGAATGAAAATATATTTTATATAATCAAATAGTAAATTTTGACCCCTGTATCATGGGTATTTATAAGATCCTATCACCTCTGAGTTTTCTTTCAAATATTCATCCATTTTTCACACTATTTATTCACATTTATTTAGTTCAAATGAGAATAGTTGTGTCGATGTGATGTGAGGACTAATGAGTTTGAATTTATATTCATAGGTTTTTTCCTTTTAATAGTATTCATATAATTTCCTAAAAATATATGAATAGTATTTAGTAATAATTAACATATCATATCAGCTATTGGAAAGAAAAATCATGAAAACACACCTCATTTATACATTTACAACTGTGAATCTTAACTATTCATGCTTGAGGATTTCATATACATTCGAAATACCAAGATATTACATAATATAATCTCTATTCAACTATTCTTCAAATTAAATTATGTTTGTGTCACCACTTTTTAACATTATATCTTCATGAACCTTTAATGTTAGTAAATATAAAATATCAATGGGTGGGGTAAAGGTACTTTCTAGAGATCTGTTTGATTGGTTGTTTGACTCATTAAATCATTTTAAATCGACCTTCCATTTTTCCCCTTATATTTTTTATCTATAATAAATTGCATTGTTTCAAAACTTTTTTCTATCCATGTTAAATTTTTATCATAAAAAATAAATAGTAAAGGAATACCTCATTTTCAACATGTATTTTTTCTAGATAAAATGACCATATTATAAAAGATCCAATAGAAATCTTAGTCGTATAAATATTTTTATCTTTAATTGGAAGAGGTATCCAATCAATCAAGTCATGAGAAACATGAATCCCCACTCTCACATAACCTATTGGATGTTATTTGTTATGTAGAATATCTCCTTGGGTATTTTACATGGTGCCCCTCTGAATAAGGATATGGGTGGGTGTAGATAGATATAAATCAGAATCATTTTCACCCGATAGAATATTATTACAGTAAAGGTGCCAGTGTCTTCCTGGTTCACATTTCATAGAAACAATTTTGAAAAAATTTATTACCTCTTCTATGAAATCCCTTTGAAGGGACTGGTTAACCTCAAAGATGGTGTGGAGTGGGTCATTATGTAGTGGTTATTGTTGTGTTGTTTCTTCCCTTTGATTCCTTCCCATAATATTTTCTAACAACTCGTACTTCAAATTATGATTTTTTTTCTAGAGAAATTAATTGTGCCTACATGTCTTTCATTTTCTTATCTTTATCCTGTTATTCATTTATTTTCTCAAAATATGTTTTGGGTGACAACTAAAAACCTACACCTCTTATGAATACACAATGTCCTGGCTTCTTTAAGGCTACTTAAAGTGGTTGTTCATCAGATATAGATGATGATGATTCTTATGTCTAAGTTATAAAAAAATATATAAAAATAATTAATCATTGTTATGTAATATTGATTTAAGTAAAAATAAATTATTATATTGTCAGACTTATGTATTTATCCCAAAATTTTTGGGTTTTATCATATATTAGCATTTCATTCATATTTACATGACCCCCTTCCATAAAACATGGTGTGAGATGGAAGTGGGTTTGGATTTTTATTCACCAATATACATATAAACAAAGGAACATAATTATTTCTGTGTTTCACATCACATGAAATTATTTCTATATATTTGAAATGAATACCAGTTTTTTCAAGTAAATCGTACCCTATCCTTGCTTTACGAAAGGTGTAGATTGGTTTTGATGAATATTTCTTATTTTCAGAACTCAATTGTTGTTTCATAAATTAAAAATTATTACTCATGATTATTAATACACATATTGTCAAGAAATATATTACTAGTCACAATGTACCTAAAATTATGACTCCTCACAATGGACAATAAACGCATCTCATACTTGTTGGTTTATCAGATGTGCATATAACTATGGTAGGTGCATGATTAGTTTCCCTTTAGTATATTTATGGTGATACTTCAAAAGAATTGTATAAATTCCCCTATAACCCTTTATATATGTAATTAATAAAAATTTCATTTGACAGTTATCTACATTAAATGCACTTTGTAATGGATAATGAAGAGCCATTCAATGTTTTATTATTATTTTTTTTTAGTAAAAAAATAAAGTATATCATAATGTTAACCTAATATCTTACCAAATTAGTGTCTTAATCATGATCTCAACATTGATCCATGAATATAAATCAATCAGCACATGAATTCGAGTGGTGATTCCAATGTAACTACTGAACATGGTCTTATTGGGATTAATAGGTTGGCCATGTGAATTCCATCCAACCTTGAATTTTATGCCTTTTTTTCTCACCTTAATATTTTGTTGTTAATATCATCATTATATATAGGTCCTATCTATTTTGGGACATACGTTTTTCTTGACTGAAAATTAATTTTTTATTATAAAAAACACTTTTAAGGAAAAAGTGAGAAACCATGAAGTCTAGAAGGAATGTAATAAAATAACTCACATAGAAAAAATACAGGATCTACCCCTCCTAACTGATTCCCCTTGAAAAAATACTTCACCAAGAAGGACCCTTTAGCAAGAAGTCCCATGTAGCAATGCACGGGCACAAAACTGATGGAGAAGCCATACCCTCTCAAGAATCAAAGTCTAAAAGGCCAGCATCGGTGAATAATTCATGCTTTGATCATCTTCTAAAGTAGACCCAAGTAATTTTCTAGAAAAAACATCACAGAAAGCAACAACACCAAAAGGAAAGGAGAACCAGAAGAAGATGAATTCCTCTCAGGAAAACCAACCAACACTAATAACTTAACAAAAGTCATTAAAGATTAACTTGATATTACCGGAGTCTGATTCCCTAAAATGTTTCTTGGAAAAATATGTGATCTGAGTGGTAGGTGCATCTGTAAGAAGATACTCTAATCGAATGGTCAGCTTATCCCATGTCTGAATTTACTCTTTAAGATTGATCTTCCCGTTGATGAAAGATCCAACTAATATCAAGTCTTTCCTATAAATCCAAGAATATTGTTCCTCATTATGAGTCAACCATAATAGTCTCCCCATAATTTTATCGGCTTCTTCTTCAGTTGCATTAAGATACAAAACTTGTTCCACCATTTCTTCTTTCGAGCTCATGATCAGATCGAAGTGTTGTTCAGCGAAAACACCTGCCTTTCCACGATTGTCCAACTTTTTTCCTTTCAATTTCTTCACTGACCATGTCTCCATAGGAAGTGGTAAGGAGGAGTAATCCTTCCTCCCCTTATGACTACCATTCTGACCTTCCAAGGAGGGCCTGATTGAAATGCCTTCCAGTTCCAAACCTGCATCGCTAGCCTCTTTAAACTCATTGACTAGTTGAACATCCGCATTGGAGATAGCATACTATGGTTCAGAATGAAAGACCTCACCACTAATATGCCCCTCATGAACCTCCTACAACACCACCACCTGAAAATGGTAGTCTAAAACCTCTTTATCAACACACTTCTGAGACCTGCCCTCCTCCAAATCCATTTCAGAGTCATCCACTTCAAGACACTGAAAACTGTTGAAAACCTAGAAATTAGTAACAGGTCTTTCCAATCACACTCCTCTTGATGGCTTCTCCAAATCTAGGTTACCTTCATCAATGGTAGCTCTATTTTTATTTTGGACCCCTGCATCCTGCTAGAACTCCCCATCTCCTTCTATATTGGTCACTTCCACTACCACATTAAACTGAGCTGTAGAACCATTACTTCTGCTTGTGGATGTAGAAGAAGGCAGCCCTGCCCCAACATTAGTGTTCATCCCAGTTTTTTCTAAACCCCATCTCTCCTGAAGACCCAAAGGAGAGGCCCCTAGCTGCTTACCATGATTGTAGGTATCAACTCCCTATTCAGGTTTCTTCTATTACGTGTCCATACTGGGCAGGGGTCCTCTTTCTAGACCTTCACCCTTTCCAACCACATCTGCCTCAACAAACCGCGTGCCCATTTTCCCCTAGTGCAAGGACCCATCCACACCATTGTCCACAGCCCCATATTTCTTTGACCTCCCTCTGTAATCATCCTCCATGTGGCCTATCCGCTTGCTATCAGAACAGAAGTCCATCCAAGACTCATACACAACCTATTGCCTATAGTGATACTCCTCCCCAATGGTTATCCAAACCAAATATGGGGGTTTCCAAGATACATAGACCTCAACACACACCCTTGGGTTGACTGGGTGGTACAAAGCCTTTGTACGACTATCAGTACACAGAAATCTTCCAACGAGATTGCCCACCATTCTAATAATCGACAGATTCTGGAAAGGTAGAGGAAGATTAGGAAAACAAACCCAAATCGCTACCGAAGGGGAGTCCTGTTTTATGTGATACTCATAAGTCCATCTGAGAAGGTAGAATCTGGTCCATTGCAGCTATGAGGTGCGCATGACCAGGCCTTGATCAAATATTCCTCTGACGAGAAGCGCAAAATTAATTTCAAATTTCCTAATAAACCTACAGTATCCCTTTCCTGAAGACCCCACAAACCAAAGACGCATCTGTCGAATGAATTCACCGATGGCCTTCTCCGTGAAAAACGAACAATCAGAGTCTGGTTGTGTAATGACAATGCTTCATATAATTCCAAGAGTGACAATGGGAGATTACAGTTTCCTGTGTACAAATCGGTAACATTCGCGTGGAGAAAACATTCCATAAATGAAGGGAGAAATTCCGGTTTGGAACGGGGGGAAAGGGAGATGACGTTCCCTTGGAGTCCAACAAAGGTCCCTCCAACATAGATGGGGGAGGGACTGGCGCATATGTCATCTCTGTTAGGAGGAAGGAGAGGTGTCGTGAGCTTCCCCCATCACGAGCTTCCAATAGGTTTTTCTTTGTATACCATTTCATCAGCTTCTGTAGAACCATGTTGTTCTTCTTCAATGAGAGCATCAATATTGTGAGAAACTTATTTTTCCTCTTAATTAGGAGAATCAACATGAAAAGAAGTCATTATCTGCATAAGTGGTTAAAATTTTAATTTACATTATGTAAATGTAGTGGTGAATATATAATAACTTGAGGTAATGCAATGTATTTTAAAAAATATATATAAACTTATTATTGATCTATATTTTTTTAGGTTGAAAGGATTTTTCCCTTCTATCAATTATCCAAATAACCACATCATTGTCTCATCTAATATACAAGAACTCGTTTGCATTGGGACAATTAAAAATTGATTACAAAATCCAAATGAAAGGTTCATCCTCGGTAGAATTGAAATCTAACCATTTATAGGGTTTGGTCGATAACAGAATAATTAACCACTTTTAGTTTGTTGGATCTAGAAATTAAATACATATACTTCTTATGACACCATTATAAATAGTTCATCTTTTTACCCTTCCTTACTGAAATCCACTTTCACGCATCTTAATTCATTTATTTTAACCACAATTGTGTTATCAACCCAATTTGACTGAAAATATTTAACATGTAATGTTGTATAATCTAAATACTATATTTGTTTGATCATTCCAAATTATGACATATTTTCATAAATTATATTTTTTTCCTTGGTACCAGATATGTACATATCTTGAACAAAAAGTGTAACTCCACTATTTTTCAGGGTATTGTGTTCATCATATTAATTTTGTGTAGAATTTATAACCATTACTTATATAACCATTATAAGATAATACATGAACACTTGGTCCTATGTCAAGCCATTAAAGTTGCTCTGAAATTTAATTTATATTTTTAGATGACTCTTTAAAAATATTGTCTCAAAACCATTCTACAAACCGTTGATTATGTGTCATAGATCTCCAGCTTTCTTACCATGATGGATTCAAATTCCTAAAAATTTCATTGTGGTTTTCAACATATGGAACACCTTATAAGCTGTCATGAAAAACATAAAGGTGTGCTTACTCCTTCTCTATTAGATTAATTGAGAAAATATATATTTAAAAATTTCCTTCAACCACAAGCCACCTATTGTGATGAGATATTAGTAGAACAATGTTTTCCACATTGTACTAGTAGTTGGTATATAATTCAATATCTTCCTCAACAACATATCTCTCCACAATACAACCTTCTATACGAATTCAATTTTTGGAATACCCTTTTAAAATCTTCATATATCATTTAATGGGGTATATCAATCTATAATTTATAGGATAGCACAGTTGAATCCCTCTAACCAAATGATCCCTAAAGTGAACCATCATATCATTGAATTATGATGTGAATAACATCTCTAATTCACATAATATGACATCAATTTAATTTTCTATAGTTTTAAATCTCAATGGGGATATAACATTGCTAAATATAACTTTGAAAAAGATAAAAATATTGTTTAATGTATGACATTAAATCTTGGGGAAAATGAAATGTAAATCTACAAGCATTAGATCTTGCATCAAAATTCGAAAGTAGTGTGATTTTAGACCCTTTAATTTCAAATTAGTCTTAAAATCATTCATGGAGTTACAAAAAATGATATCTCCCTTGTATGGAAAGTGTTTATGCAGGTGGAGGAAGAAAGGTTTATTTTTTACCATTCACTAGAGGCAACTCTTACCATATCCCCATGTTAATTATATTCATCCAAGATTTAATTACATCCTATTTATTTATGGATGCATTTAGTAATGTTCCAATGAAATTGTTATATATTTATTTCCATATGCATGACATCAAAAAAATACCCAACGAACAAACAATTATAGTTTGGTAATTCAAAAAATCAATATCTTTTTCCAAAAAGTTTTCATAAGTGTTTTCAAAAAAGATTTACCAAAACATGTTTCCATAGATTTTATTTTCTCAAATAGTTTATCACCCGTTATTGGAGACTGTATTGTACATTCTTTTGAACACCCATCAAATGATATCATCCAAGATCAATATTTATGTCTCTAGGAATTAATTCTATGATTTCTAGAAAAAATAGTCTTCAATGAATGTTTCAACTTTATTGATTATGTACCTTGTTCAAAAACGGGACACCCTTTAATTATTTTAATGATATATTCTTAAAAAAAATTCAGAAATAGGAATACCATTTATCATCTCGTACAACATGGATATCAATGTGAAATATTCATTTCATTGTGAATCATAAAATGTAACACCGGAATGCTAAAATAATTTCAAAAATTAAATCAATGGATCTAAATAAATATCAATATCATTTCTCAGTTGTTTTGGTCCTAATATAAAAATAGATAACATAATGTTGTTTCATTTCATGCTTAAAAATGGTGGAATGTTATACTTTTCTGACATACCTGGCCATGTATTTTGATTTCTTCTTTGAATACTATAATTATTAACTCCATATATAGATAATGCAAGAATATGGTTTCTTGGCCCATTACAAAATTCAGGATAATCTTGATCAATTTTCTTCTATTGAGGAGAGTTTGAAAAGTGATGAATTTTACCCTCTTATTTCTTGAATTTGGGTTCCATGTTAATTTCTTTAGATTATTTTCACTTCCATATAGGATCTTAAAAATTTCAATGATTGTAAAGTACCATATATATTTCATAGGACCTAATTCATCCTTCTTGTATCGAGATACAACACATTTTGGTATTTTTGTACGTGATTTTTTGTCATTTTGAAATAGAATACATTCATTTGGATAGGCGTGAATTCTTTTAGAGATTATTACCATTGAACACAGTATTCATTTAGCATCATATGTTTGTCAAGGAAGCACATTATCATTTGGTATCATATCATTAGAGATACCAAGTAGTTCATTAAAGCAGGTGCCACTCCATCTACTGCATGATTTTATATTATATAGCTTAAGTATGGAAGACAGTGATATATATTTGTACAAAAGGCACATGGTATCTTTCCACAACTCATTAAATTCTCAAATAAAATTGAACAATCATGATCACTCTTTGAATGTCATTGTCATTTCCTTAATATTATCTCGATAATCATTCACACATGTAACCATATCCTCAAAAAAGTATTCATCATTTCTCGCACTTGTAACTATAAAAGATGATCCATAAAATGTATTGTAATACTAGTAACTAGCTACACCCATTTTTTCCTATGTATATTCCAAGATTTATAACATAGATATATTTTTTGATAGATCATGTGTTATTCTAACTCCTCTAGACTAATTAGTCTTGAATAAAAAATTTGTAAACATGAAAAAAGGATTTTAGAAGGATCATATGTATGATATTTTGAAAACTTCATGAAATATTTAACCCTATACCCGCACTATTTTGTTATACGATTGACATCCATCCATTTCCAACTCCTATACATCCAATTTGATTCATTAATATTAATATAAAAAATAAATAAATGCACAAAAATTATGAGCTTGGAACCCATAAAAGGTCATTCTTAAAGAATTATTTACGCTACATGGCACCCTTGTTATATGATAATTACAGTCGAATGATGTGTATTGAGATTTTTTCGTAGTGGTTGAAATAAATGAAGGAAATGAATCTGTTTTATTCATAAAGTTACAATTAATTTAATTAAATTTTCATCTATTATAAAACACAGATATAAAGGATGGTTTCTATAAGTTTTCTTCGAAGGGGTACATCAAGAGGGAAGAGTTATGTTTATTAATTTCTCAATTGGTACGTGGTGGGTCAAGTGGTTTATCAATGATAGGATGCTTCTGATTTGAAGATAAACATTTTTCAGATGATGAAAACGTTGATAGGTCCCAACCACATGGTCTTGAGAACCCAACATAAGAAACTCTTAACATTAAATCTAATGAACTTGAAGTCTCGGGATGGGGTTCTCAAGCTACTAACAAAATCAAAAAACAATATAATTGTAGTTTCATTAATGCTTCAAATATAAACAATTCACATGGCTAAGAGGAAGCCTAAAAGAATAGTATTACAAGTTATTATTGAGGATGGAAGGAACAATCAAATTCAATATAAGTTGAGGGAACACTAAATGGAGTCAGAAAGGGGAGGAAACTATTACAAGTTAATATTTATAGAATTAGGGCACTACGAATGAAAAATAATATGAATTAACCTACTTAATAATGATCTAAAAAATTCTATTGTGTATGCTAACTTTTGTATCATTATTACAAGAAGTCATTTTTAACCGAACATGAGGTTTGCAGCTTGTGTTGAACGGTTATGAAAATATAGAAAGGATTGGGGTTCTTATTCATGGTAATAAGAGTAAATGGGTAGAATTGTTTGATTTTTATTTATAGAACCAGGATGGATTTCTAGAATATGGAGAATATTACCATCTATGCATTGAAAAAACAATGTCTACATATCATTTCAGATCACCACATTACATGATATGTGGGTAGAGTTTTTTCAATACACAGTTGGTCCTTTCATCCACATCCCCACTTAGCTGAGAGATCCAAGCAATCAGAGTGAGAAATTTAACAAAAAATATCTCGAATATGATTAATTCGATGATATATCATATGATTAAATAAATAAAAAAGATACAAAAAAGGCAGTGAATGGTTGAAATCAACAATAGATAAGAGTTTATTTTTATTAATTTCTTCACTTGGTCATAGAGGGCCATGTAGTGTTTCACTGATAGAATGCATAAGAGTCAAAGTTTATCTTTTTTCGGATGATGAAAATATTGATAAGGCCCAATCACATGGTCTAGAAAAACCAATGTTTGAAGAAACTTTTGAAATTAAATCCATTGAACCAGAAAGCCTCCTCTCAAACTAATAATTGGATTATAATCCCAAAATTAATTAAACTCATTTCATACATATAGAAATTATTAAAAAATATGAAGATATTAAAATGAATGCGGTTTTTTCCTCGTAATGGAAGTAAATGCGTAGAATTTTTTTATATAGGAGATAATGAAGGATACATGGAACTTGAAGCGGATTACCATTTGTGCAATGGAAAAAAACTCTTCCTACATAACATTTTCAGTCACCACCTTACATGATAAGTGGGAAGATTTTTTACGATGCACAATCAAGAGCTCCATGCAATTTAATTGTCAAATTATGATGAATGAGTGAAATGAACATGATGGTGAGAGATAGGGTGAAGTAATAATGGCTTAAGGTGAGGGAGACTGGGTGGAGAGTCAGTGAGGTAGATAGAGGAATAATAAGATCGCTCACGCACATTGTTCAAACATTTTGGGAAAATCCCAAATAGATAAATATGTTCGATTGGGAGTGATGAATCAGAAGTTACATACCTTGGGTTTTGAAAATATCAATTCACATGGGATGTTAAAGGGAGGGTGATGATAAAGCTTCAGTTCTGTGAGATCTTGAATGGCCTGAGGATGGAGAACTTTGTTATGGTTCTATTTAAACGATCTGGAAGGGTATTATTAGTGCTTTTAAAAAAGCACTCCTAAAGAGGGGTTTTATCAGAGCTAAAATAGTAAGAGCTAATGAAGATATATATAATTAATTTTAATAATATAATTAATATAATTAAAAAATTTAAATGTACATAATTACAAATAAATATACATGTATTTAATTATAAAAAAATTATTTATATAATTATAAATATATATAAATAATTGTAAATATGTTTTTATATATAAAATTATAAATTAATTTTTATATATTTAATTTTAAATAAATAGTTGTTTCTATAATTATAATATATTTAAAAAATTGTAAATATCTATTTATAAATATAATTATATATAAATATAAATATAATTATAATTATAATTATAATTAAATATTTTTGTAAATATATTTGTAAATATTTCTATATAATTATAAATATATTTATATAAGTATATATATTTATATAATTATGTATATATAATTATAAATATAATAAATATATTTTTTATTATTTTATAATTATATAAACATATAATTATTTATTTTTAATTATATAGATACATTTAAAAACTTTATTAATATTTATTTATAAATATAAATATATTTATATAGTTATATATACGAGTTAATTAATATATAAATATATATAATTATAAATATAATTAATATATATTATATAAAAATATTTGTTATAATTTTTTAATTATTTAAATATATAATTATTTATTTATAATTATATAAATACTTTTAAACATATATATATAATTATAAATATTTAATATTATAAATATAGGAAATATACATTTATAAATATAAATATATATATAAATCTATTTATTTATAAACAAATTTTTATAAATATTTTTTTAACATTATTAATGAATATATAATCTAAAATGAATGAATGTTCAAAATGAGTGAAATTGAATAATTAAAAATGAAATGACTTCTAAAATATTAACAAAATGGATAAGTTTAAATAATTGTACAAATTATTATGAAAATAAAAAATGAATATATATTAAAATGAAGATGAATACATATTTAAATAAATAAATATTGTTAAATAAATATGTATAGATTTTAAAAAATGAATAAATTCTAAAAAATATAAAAAATAATAAATATCGAAGATGAAAAAATTAATATTAACTGAAATAATAGTAAAAACGACTAAATAAAATTAAATATGTTACAAAAATATCTACTATAAAAATGAAGAAAATTATTATAAAATCATTTAAATATATTAAATTTATAAATTTTAAAATTATTTAAAAAGATGAAACATAATAAGAAAATGAATAAATATTATTCATATAGATTACAAACATATTGAAATCATTATATAGTAAATAAATATATATATAAAAATAAATACTACAAAATGATTTAATTCCATAAAATATAAAAATCGATAAATATTAAAAATGAAGAAATAATATTAAATGAAATAAATATTAAGAATGCTTAAATAGAATTTAAAAAACAAATATTTTTAAAATGATTTAATATAAGATTAACTACATTAATTTTAAATTTGTAGAAGTGAAGGAAATATTAAAAAATGAATTTTAAATCACATGATTATAAAAATTCTAAAGATTTTAAACAAATTACAACATAATGGATAAAATTGAATAAATACTAATCATAAAAATTAAAAACATATTACAAATAATTCTTAAATATAGATATGTATAAAAAATGGTTAAATTCAAAAAAATATTATATCAAAAATGAAAAAATATATGTCAAATGTGAAATAAGTTTGCACACATATAAAAATGTAGACATATGTGCATATGTACTCATATACATGTGCACATACACAAATATGTACACATACATACATCTGTACACATACAACATATATATATATATACACACACATGCACAAAACACAAACACACAACATAATGCATACACATATATGCACATAGAAATTGATATAAATATATAAATTCAAATATCACATATTTAAAATACATCCTTTATATTTATATAATTGTTAAAATTATTAAAAATATATATTAGAATGTATATATATATATTAATATGTATATATATACATTCATTTTTTAACTAATGTATATAAATTAAATTTAATTTCTGAATATAAATATGATAATATTATATATTTTAGTAATAATTTTTATTAAAAAAATTATTTGCGCTAAATAAATGCAATTATAGATGCACCTTTAGCAGCACTATAAAATGCGCTGACAAAGGGTAAAGTTTTATGAGTGATTTTTTAGCTCTCATAAATGTTACCTTTATGAGAGCCGTTATCTAGAACATATAAAGGTTGCCCTTTTATCAGTGCTTTGGGTTTATCGCTGATAAAATCCAGTGCTGAATAAACAATGTTCTATGGTAGCAATTTTGTTGGTTTTATTAATTAGAAATTATAATGTCATTATTTATTAATTTTGGGTGGGAAAACACAATCCCACATAAGTTTCTGTGTGGAGTGGTGGATGACATATATTCTTTGATGGTCTAATCATTTTATCACCAATTTTTTTAAGATTGAACCCCAAAAGGTATTATGTATTTGTCCTGGAAGGACTGATCTAGAGGAACAGAATCCTAACAAGTGGTATTAGAACCATGGTGTAGCTAAGTTTTGATGTGGATGGAATATCACAAATCCTATTGGACAATGATAATGATGTCTCAATTAAAACATTTGGATCCATGGTTCCTTGTGTCAAAAGTTTTCTCGGTAGAATTGTTAGGTAAAGAGTTCCAACGATGAGAAAACAATAGTTTAAGATGTTTTGATATGGTGGATTATCATTGAATTGTAGGTCCATATGTTTTCTATTTCATTTCAGGTGGGGAGTATTTTTGGGTACGCAAACCCAATCCCACATTAGTTTTCATGAAGAGTGGTGGCTGGTGTATAGGCTTGGATGGGATACTCCCCTTATCACTAATTAGTTTTAGGATATAACCCCAGAAGAGCTTATGTGTTTGGCTATGAAGGTCTAAGCTGGAATAATTTGATCTTGTAACTGAATATCTTTGGTGATAAAAGTAGAAACCAATAATGGATATGAAGATGGTGCACATACATTAATGGGAAAGGAAGAGTAAATATGTTTCTTGATAAGTAGGCCGTAAATATTTTCATTGTTGAGTTGGTCTTAATGTGAAATAAAATTAATTATATTTTGAGAGTTATTGCCCAAAATAGTTTATAATGAGTTGAATAATCCGGTTATTGTACATATTGTAATGATATGTGACAAAAATGAAAAAGTTTGTTTAAATTTAGAGAAACCATTTGAGTATAATTGAATATAAATACTAATGTCTCAGGTCAATAATATCCTTTGGAATATTATTTTATTTAATTTGATATATGTGAGAAGGTTCTGAAATGAGTTAGAATCCAGTTGGATAAATTTTTGGAGTTATAGGTTTTGGTGAATTTGATAAAGTCCTGAACTATATTGGACTTTGTATTGTTTATCTTGTGACTTTGTAAGGTTGTATCTAATCAAATTTATAATAAAATAACAAAGCTATAAACTTTATAAGTTTCCCTCAATCTTCATTAGGATAACTCAAATGTGGAGGATTGGAAATGGAAAATTTATAAGATTCTCTTCTGGACTTCATGAGTTTGAGTTATTACTTTTTAAGGTTCATTCTATAGACAAATAAAATTTCATAAGGTTATTTACTAAATATAAAAAGGTTTAATCTTGAAATTGTAATGTTGATTCCTATAATTAATTATGAAAAATTATCAAAGGTATGAACTTTGTATGGTTCCCTTAATGTTTGTGAGGTTTATTTAATCACATGAAATGGAATCCATAAAAAACTATGGAAAATCCATAGATGATCCATGAGATTTATAAGGGTCATATAGAATTTTTAAGGCCAATTTACCACTATAAAATAAAATAAATATTTAAAATTGATAAAGGAAATAGATGCAGAATAGTCAAATCTCACACATAAGAGGTGACTTGAGATGAATCCATGAATCGTAAAAAATAATTGGATAAAGAATAAGAGGTTTGATTATATAGAATAAGTAAAATAACTTATTCATAAGTCTTGAAGAGTGAAAAATGTATGGATGAATTGTAATACATGATAGTTTTATAGATATGGAAGTGGATTTAGAGCATATAATATGAAAGATAATTGGAAAATAAGAAAATTGGTAAAGTCATTAGATAAAGAAGGGGAAAACTTTTCCTATGTATGTTTCACTAGTTTGAGTATTATGTAAAGGTAGGAACTAAAATTTTGATACTGGGTAATCAATACATATTATGTATGAAACGAAAATAAACTAAAACGTGAGATTTTAGTAATAAATTATTCTAAAGTAGGATATAAAATATGATGATGATATAATTTGTTCTTCATTAATTTAAACATCACAAATGGATTTTTTTTGTCTAATTAGAATGAATTAGAATATAATATTGACAATAAGTAGAAGAATATCAATGCCAAAATTAATATGAAAATTAGATATTAAAGCTGAAGCTTATACTAGTTTTTCAGATCCACTCACACCATGAAGAACGGTTCCACATCACGATAAAAATTACAATATGTTTTTTTTCATAAAGTTAAATCTAGTTTAACTATTTATTTTTTGTGAATATTTAGAGGAAGATAATATAAATAAAATTTAATAAAATTTAATTGAGATTTATTTTGATCGGATAAAATGAGAAATAAAAAGCATAAAATGGTATTCTCAAAATGAGTAGTGGATAGGTAGTTATGAAAAATAGAATATTTTTGTGATTAGGGGTGTACATCCATGTGAAGGAATTGAGGAAATATTTATAGATCATAGAAATGAGATTGATTGATGATTTTATATATTCCTAACATAATAAAAATATTACATGATCTTGAATAAAAAAAGAAGGATGAATAGATGAAGAGAGAAAAAGATCTCTTTGGGGGGAAGAAGAACTTTGAAAGAGATAATTGATAACTCGATAATGCAATGAAGAATAAGATATTTCTAGGTATAAAAAAAAAATTACATGATTATATTGATAAAATATATATAATAAATGTAAGAATATAAATAAGGTAAAGCAGACAACATGACCTATGCTATAATATTCATATTTTACAAGAAGATACATAAGGAATGAGAAAAGGGGGATGAGAGAGGAATCGATACTTCTATTTTTTTTCCTGTTCTTGGTGTTGAGTCTTCTAGATTTAGGAGATTATAGATTATTTAAAATCATGGTATCTCAACTTTGAGATATCCATACTATTAAATTCTATAGAATATCTGAATTTTGGCTATTTAGAGAGACCGAGTTACAAACATTCTAACAATTTATCGAAACGTATTTCCAGACTCTATTAAGGAAGGATATTAAATCTTATTAATGTAGTGAAATCCATATTAGACTATCTATATACTTTAAGAGGGTTGAGGATGTTTTGTAATACCATTTTTGATGACCTAAGACTGTAAAATTTAGTACAAAACAAATATGATGCTAGGAAGCACTGTGGGATGTTGTGTAAGTGTAGGATGCACTATGGGTTAAGTAATATCACTGATATACCATACTATGTTACATAGTTTATAATCCATGGATTGATGCCAATTACAAATCATATAAGGGGTAAGTTTCTTACTATGCGGAAAAACCCTAAAAAAATGCAACGATCTTTAATTTATTTCATATATTTCATGATGTATTCTATGCTAGGTGAAACATAAACATATGAATTTTTCCTAAATTTAAACATAATTTCAAATACCAATGGGGGTAAATTTTTATAAGACTAATTGGAATTTGGTAAAAAAAAATATACACTGATCCACCCCCGTCTCTCAGAACCTTCACACATTCCTAGGAAATTCGTGATGATCGACTTAACAGGAAGATAGGGAGAGTATGGAGAGAGAGGAAGTGAAGGATATGGATGGGTAGACTTTTATAGCTTAGTTTAGTGCAACAAAGGAGGGGTTTGCGATCCTAGAGAGGATCTAGGGGTTCTGAAACCAGCGAGTATGGATGGAGAGGTGACAATAGAATCCTCTTTGAGAAGTTGAAGGCTATGCGAAGAAGGGAGAAGTCACCCCTAGATCGTGTCTCTAAATTAAAAACAAAAAAATTAAAATTTAAACTTATATTTAATTTAATTTGATAAATTATTATGATAATGAAACAAACCATTAGATAAAAATAATAACAAGAATATAAATAAAAATATTTTAAAATAAGTATAGTAAATTTAGATAAATCTTTACATAATATTATATATACTATAGTTAATATCTAAACTAAACTGATAATTTATTGAAATTAAAATAATAATTAAATAATAATAATACTTATAATAAATATTAATGTAATTTAATAATAATAATAATTCTAATTTTAATTATATTAATAATATTATTATTATTATATAATTCAAAATGATAATATAATAGTAGTAATAATACTAATAATTAATATTAACATATAATTAACTAAAAAATTTTAAAATTACAAAAAACTAAAATTATTAAAATGGTTAAAATAATTCATTAACATTAATATTAAAATTATAAAAACATTATTGAAATCCATATTCATTAGATTCAACAACTCCCCACCCTCTAAGAATAAATTCCACATGAAATAGACTTCTAAAATCTAGAATTTTTACTTTCAGAGTTTACCATACAACTAATTTCTCATATCAACTCCAAGACAACCCTTAGATGTTTAGGTCACTTTTCCTTTGATAGAAAATTGATAATGATGTCATCAATGGAAAATACTAAAAATAAGTTCAAGAATGTATGAAAAATCACTATCATGAGTACCATTAACATTATAGGGGAATTTTTTTACTATAAATTACATCACTAGGAACTCATAATAATCATAGCTACACATGAACACCATCTTCAATATTTCCTCCTCCCAAACCTGAAGTTGATGATATTCAGGTTGACGCTCGATCTTCAAGAACAACCTCACTCCCTACACCTGGTTAAAGAGGCCATTGATCCTTTGTGGATGTTACTTGTTCTTTATTTTAAACTAGTTGAGGTACTGATAGTCAATAAAAATTCATAAACCCCCATTCACCTTCTTGGTGAATAGTATAAGAGTGGGCCAAGGGGACATGATAGTATTGATAAAACCATTCTCTAAAAGTTCCTATGACTACACATTTAGCTCCATGATCTTGACCAGGGACATCTAATAAGATATAAAATATATTGATGTGGTTTTTTGGATATAGTTTTATATGTAAATAATCCTCTCTATATGGGAGAATCCCCAAGAAATCATCTAGAAAAACATCAATGTACTCCTCTATAATAACAAGACCCTGATCCTCCAAAGAATATGCAACACACAAGTATAATCTTAATAATTGATTGGTAGTCACAAATAATTTCTTATGGGTTTACCCCTATCATCCTATCTAAAGGTACCACTCATATGTGATAATAAACCTCAACCCATAAATTCAACAACATATAACCATGTGATGATATTAATCCATCCAAGCATAGATTGTTGATAATTAGTTCATAATATCCCAAGAATACGTCTCTCTTTTTGATGAATGCTAACACTAAAAAAATGTGTGTGATCACATGATTATCCCTAGTAAGAGTCTCTAACTAAATAGGTTGTGCTATAGTATCCACTAGTATTCCAATATCTTGGACTAGTGAAAGAGCAATAAAATAATACACCACATCTGTGTTAATAAGAACAAGTTACAATATAGAAAAGAAATATATCACGACTTAGACCATATCTATATTTTCTTGATCATATCCCTCCATAGAACAGTTATTTCAATAACCTTGAACATTTTCACCCTGAGCCTGGTGTGGAAAACTAGAGGTGGAGGTGGAATAAGTGGATTGAATGCCTATAGATCCTAATATTTCACCCCCAGCACCTCTATTAAAATAGACTACTATAGGTACTCCTTTCACAACATGGGGAGTACCTTGATCTTGATACTACCTCTAACATGTAGTTCCATCCATAGTATCACCCTATATTTCCTCAACTACACACCTAGCTAGACACGCCTGAGTTATATGTCTTATACCTTTAAAAGCATGTAAAGTCCAGTCTCTTTGTAGATTGGAACCTTTTTGGGACCCTATATCATTCTTATATATAATAGGGTATTTAATGTGAATTATTAAGATTATGGGATCATGAATACTCTCTTTAATTGAATAATTATGACAATTATAACCCAAGGAAACATTGACCCGCTCTGATACGAGACTGCATCTCCACTATCAAACCCTCAATCACCAATGGTCCCTCTAAAAATTTAAAATATATGTGGATATATAAATGTATATCCCCATATTGAATCTCCCTCTAGATGCATTTATTGAACATTTGATCTTGAAAAATACATCATGAATCATGTCCAGGGAGTTCCATATAAGGTACGCAAACCTTTATGTGTACTCATACATAGACATGGTACACTAACAAAGGTTTTGTATCTCTTGAATGCATACCATCCTCAATTTTACCAGATAAGATTCCTCTATAAATATTTACTCAAACATTGACCATGGTTAATTATCCTCATCATGTTATTGAGTTGTCATCATTCACCAATAACTCATTATTCCATGAAGGCGACTCAATGTTAGTATCAACATCTGATTTGTGGGTGTTTATATGAAAAGAATTATGTGAGTTACTAACTCCAATAAATACATTAATGTTTGATGATAAATATCCCCTTAAAACCCACCTATGTCTTTGGAACATGTGAAATACATTTATCCCATGGGTATTCTCATCCTACCTAATAAGAACTCCAATATTCTCCATTGGAGGGTCCCGATACACTCCTTGTAGGTCGGGTGGAGGATATTACATCTAATTATGGGGTAGAGATACCTCCTGATCAATTCCTTGAATTAAATCCCCATATCTCAACTAATCTATGACAAGATTCTATAGAATACAATATTATCACAACCCTACCTATAGATCCTAGCTAGCTATCTATGGGGTGTCATCTTATATTAGATAAGATGAAATAAAATATATTAATTCATATTTGGTTGAGTTTACTTCATAAGGTATTTTGGAATCACAATTGAAAATATTATGATTCATATACCATTATAAAATATCATGTAATCAATACCTTATAGTATAAGATTTGATTAAAAAATTATTATATTACAAGAGAATGGATATGTTGGACACCCACACAATTTCAGGTTCCCTGGTCTGAAAAAATAAACTCAAAACCTATTAACATGGTTACCTTATATTCCTAAATAAAACATCAAAAGGTACTTTACTTTAAAATCTAGTACTATTACTAACATCCTCAATTTTATACCACTCTAACAAGGCCTCAAATGCTAGGGGTCCTCTAGGGCTAGATTTTAGGTTGAGTGTGCCACTCTAACCCTAAATCAAAATAGGATAGAGATTAGTGACCAACACAAAGAAAACATATCACATATGGGAGGACATAGATTAGTTAAAACTTGTAACAAACCCGATATCCAAGGTAGTTAATCATACCAACAACTAATTATATCATAAATATAACCAATGACCTTTCAAAAAAATATGGGTGCATGAGTCATAAAAAATATAGGACATCACAACATAGGAAGGAGTCAACTTAAAACCAATACTTATAGAAAAAGAATCAAATTATGATGAAATTATGATAAAAGGAAAACACCCCTCACTATAAATACAAATAGATTGAATTCTATTAACAACTGTCACTATCATACACTCTTATGTTCCACTATTCTCTAGCTTCACTAGGTCCACATCCATTGAGTGTGCCTCCAAACTGATCAACATTGGCATAAAAACTACACATATGGGAAAGAATTCTCATATAGTGGTGAGTATAAAAATACATTGTAGGATACTGTAAAGACCCGAAAATTTCAAGGAAATTTTTTTATTAATTTCTTTGGAATTATTTGAGTCTGTGCCTTCTGACAGCACCTGATTCCGAGGCCCGGTGTGCCTGGAATCATTTTCCATAGTTTAGCTCGGGTACGTTCAGTGAACGAATGAGCGGATTTTTTATCTTCTAAACCGGTGCTTGGAATTGAAATCTGAGGGCACCGATGAAACCACAGCACCGGTAATTTCTTAGGAGCACCTTTTCTAAAGGTGCGTTTGCTCAGGAGGAGTTGTTAAAAATGTGGTTTTAGTGAGGAAGAAAATAAAATTATATTACAATTTTATTTCTTTTTCTCTAAGTAGTTATATCCTAAGTAAGGGAGTTGGGGGTGGGACCCACTTATTTTTAACTAGCCTTGGGAGGATCATGGTGGGGTGGGACCTACACGAGCCCAACCCCTCACATTCCTAACACCTCAAAACCCCCCCACTTAAGTTATATAACTCATGAACTCCTCCTTAAATGTTGTGACTTTTCCTCTCCTCTCATTTAATCAAGCCAACACATTAATTTAATTAATGGATTTGAGTTTTTAAATTTTGAACTCATAACATGGAATAATAAAATAAGTGGTGCTTATTTTATTTTTGGGGTTAGTGGGTTGTGTTAAGGATTGGAGAAGAAAGCCCTAGTTTTGTAGAACTTCATCTCCTTCATTGAAGAACGCTACGTCTCCGAAGAAGGACATCGACTTGGTGGTCCCGGAATTCTCCATCCACTTCCTCTTCTGCGACAAGGAAGGAGACACCGACTGTGGAGACTGATGCCAACAACAACGTTCTTCTTCTTCTTCCGACGTCGACGGAATCGATACCGTTCTTCCGCGACACCCGACTACTGCGACGTTCGACTTCCACGACTCGACGATGTGCGACGTCAATTTCGAGGTAGGGGTTTTCGTATTTAGTGTTTGTCTGAATTAAACCCTCGTGGGTGGGTATTTAATTTCAGGGTGTTTGTATAATTTATTTTGAATAAATCATACCCTCATCAATGATTACAAACATGTGTTTAAATGTTTTCCAATTGATAATACCTAAGGCCGAGGGTACGGGCCAAACAAACACAGCCCTACAACCCTCCGCAGCTTGTTGTTGGTGTGTCGGTCGATGGGCAATGACGTAATGGGATGAAGAGGCGTTTTGAAGACTTCGTAGTGAAGGGCATGTCCCGAGAGGACCACTGGCGAAGACGGCAGGCAAAACAGACTACCGGAGCGCGTCTGGTGGTCTGCGGAAGACCCTGCCGGCGCGCCACGCCGGCGATCGGCCACCCGAAGGCGGCGGTGTCCCGACGCGCCACCAAGAGGTACCGCCATAGCTAAAGCCGCGGCGGCAGGCGACCGGGATCCTGTGGCCACGGGGGATTTGGTGGAGGACGCGGCACCCGCCGCGTCCGCGAAGCGCAAGGGAAAGGGGGACCGCGTCCCCCCATGCTCAGCCGCTGGCCGAGCCAACATGCCACCGGACCAGGCCGGGTTGCATGGACCGGACTGGGCCACACCCAGCTGGGTCAGACCCGGGTCGGGTCAACCCGGTTTGGGCCAACCCAGCGGGGTTGGGCCGGGTCGGACCGGGCCCAGACCCCCCATTTCGGACCACTTTCGGTCTTTTGCCCATAACTTGGGCTATGGACCTCCGATCGATGCACCGTCAGTTGCGTGGAGATCCTTGGATTGAGACAGTCGTTTCAGTATATTACACTCAAGGTTTAAGAGAACTTTTGGTATGGCCCGTTTGGTTCAAACATGAAACCAACCGGGCCCTCGTAGCGGAAACGCATATAACTTGAGCTCCGGACGTCCGATTGACGTGCAATCGACTTTTTTGGATTCCTCTTAGTGAGACAGACCTTTTGGGTTACTCCGCTCAAGGTTTGGATGCAGTTGGAGTATAGTCGGTTTGGTTTTGACTTAAAAACCAACCGGGCCCCTGGGACGAAAACGTCAATAACTTTCAGACTGTGCATCCGATTGACGCCCCGTCTGTCGCGTTGAGTTCCTTTTGACGTGACTGAACTTTGGGATACATAAACTCTGGACTACGTGTCAGTTGATGTATCTAACCTCCCATGACTCGTGGAGCGGACCCTCCCAAAATCGAGCATGCTGTGTGCGGGGACCCTAGAGCTGGCTGCGACTGCGATGACGATGAGAACCGTACTGGAATCCTCTGTGGGTTCGACGATGAAGGCTTTCGTACTGGAATCCTTCATGGGTTCAATGACGAAGACTTTCGTACTAGAATCCTCCATGGGTTCAACGATGAAGACTTTCGTACTAGAATCCTCTGTGGGTTCGACGACGACGACTGCACTGAAATCCTCCGTGGGTTCGACAGCGATGACAACTACACTGAAATCCTCTGTGGGTTCGGCAACGATGAATACTACACTGAAATCCTCTGTGGGTTCAACAACGATGAAGACCATACTAAAATACTCCGTGGGTTCTACGGTGATGACTAATGTTCATGTATCCTACGTGGTTCTGGTAGTGTTTGACTTTGTTCTTGCTATCCTATGTGGGTCTGGCAGAGTAGCTGGTCTGTATCCTATGTGGGTCCGATAGCTTAGCTAGTTTAGTATCCTACGTGGGTCCCATCATAGATGAATCAGTGGCTACATCTGATCATCCCTATTATCTTAAGAAGACTTATACCTGTGTGAGTTGAGTCTTGACTTTCAATCATTATCTTTGATATGATTGTCTTTCTTTCTTATGTGGATTGTGTTGTGATTTCCTATGTGGATTGGGTTGTACTTTTTTGTGGACGTGATCGAACTTGGGATCTTGAGCTAGTGCCGAACTGGATTTGATGAATTAGGTATATGTATGGTCATATACCTAAGTAGAGTTAGTTGTTACTTCGTGGTTGTATCTTTTCTTTGTGGTTTATCCTTTGTGGATTTAGGGAGACCTTCAGGGGTCTCGAGGTCCCTACTGAGTATCGTATACTCACCCCTGCACGGGCTTCACCCGCACTATGTTGTGTTGGTTGCAGATGATGGACATCACTGATTGTGGTTGAGGATTTTAGAGATAGACGGTACCTAGAGGAGGATCTCACGACGATTTATTTCTCAGAGGTGGATATCACGTCGAGTCGGTGCCCAGAGGTGGATTCACGATGAGTCGGTACCCGGAGGAGACTGACGAACATGGAGTGCTGAGGAGGAGATTTGTACCTACCCTTCAGGTAGGAAATTGGAGGATGATCCAGGAGCAGCTTTTCACCTTCATTTGTTGTTCTTGTGTTGTACTTTACTTTCAGTTGTAGTTGTACTTTTCAGTTGGGTTTGTATTCTGGACCATTTACCTTTCATCACCTTCTTTTGTACTTAGTGTTGCTTCCGCTTATACTCTGTGGTGTTTGTTACTTTTATAAGGCAATTCCTTCCCTTTTAATTGGGATTTACGCCTTTGGAGCTAGTCACCAGACCCTAGCCTATGGAAGGCTGGCATGGGGTAGTCACGGCACGGGCCCTAAGGACGGGTCGTGACAGATACCCAAAAAATATTATTAGGAAAAATAATTTTAATCTAAAAACCAATGATATATTTTGAAATAAATATATTATTTAATAATTTGAAAATCTATACAGTAATGAATTCGAAATTTCACATCCCAACTATAAATCGCATCATGAAGGAAATCATAAATTCTTTATATGTTGTTACTCCCAAAACACTCAAAATACCTAGTTACAATAAATTCAAATTCAAATCCCCAAAACTATAGTGGGGTATCGACACCTAATTGAGGAAAATGTATGTAGATAGAGGTAGGACTAACCCATGATACACTTGAGGTCATTTGTTCATGGATTGTTGTTTGAGGATTAGGTCAAAAATGGGTTTTTTGAGGGTTTTTTATTTTTCATGGGTAGAGTGCATTCCCAAGTATGATCCCATGCAAATGAAAAATGAAATTGGTTATATTCTCATTAGATATATAATTTTTGATAGGTAGGGTGCACATGCTTCCTGCTTGTACATATTTTTAAACATTGTTTTTTATTTTAAGAAACCAGATTTAAGTAAAAGTGACTGCATTATCCTAATCATTTTATAAAGAACATTTTAGGGGATCTCCACCAGATGAAACCTTCTTCTACATAATTTATCCATTGTGAAACTTCATAAAAAGGTTTATTTATTCATTAATACAATAAAAATTTCATCCTCTCGTGTTATTTAATTGGTTTCCTCATTCTATATTCTTGTTCTTTATTCCCTATGGCCATGAAGGATACGGCTTCTTCTCGAACAAATTTTTTTGGGGGGTTTATACAATTATTTTTTTTAATAAACGTTTAAGTATTATTATTTCTTCTTCTTGGTATATCAACTCTTCTGCACATCAAATTTACCCATTCTGATTGCTGGTACTATATGTTTTTTGTAATTGATTGATCCATGAGTGATTAATGTTTTTAATATTGGTTTTAAATTGATATAAATAGTAAAATATGTATATTTAAGGGTCCTATAGGTATTTATTTGGTTTCTCTAAAGAGTCTTTTGATTTCAAGGAGACGTTTTCTTATGCTTAAATGCTTCAAAACTCATTCCATGGAATTAATACACATAAGGTGTTTGATTAAATTCCTACATATATTATTCATGAATTAAAAAAATTATTCATTTTAAATGAACTATTATAATTTATAGGGAATTAAAACTATGTCTTTATTAAATATCTTTAATAGATAATTCATTGTTTCTATATTTTAAGGTGATTTATACTATTAATTCCCATTGAATTTTAATTTTGTTTTCATTTTATTAAAATTCTTCAGGTGGTTTTTAAATGAGGATTTTTAATTATCATTTCATTATTTCAAAAGAATATATTAAATTTTTCATGATTTAATAAATGGTTTGATATTAATTATTTATTCACCCTTGAATATAAATCCCTTGTTAGATCATAACATAAATGTCAATTTTATTGTGTTATGGAATGAAAATGGATTAGGAATATATTTATATTGATTATGTGAATACATAAGTGGGTTATTTATGAATTATTTTTGTAGATTAGGGTGAGTTTTTTCTATTATTTTCTATAGATTTATTGATATGTGTTGTATTGTATTTCTCACCTCTATTTACAGGTCATGAGAAAACCTTTTATAGATGGGTGGGAAATAAAGTGATGTGTACTCTATTTGTGAATTATTATACTATATCTAGTGGTCTATAATTTTGAATGTGAACTTTATATGGGTTTTTGGATCTCAGTCGGGCCAGGAAGGGTTAAACTGAATGTTTAGGGTTTTGGATGCATCATGCATGAAAAATATATGGAATAAATTTTTCCAAGGTTTTCTATCAGCAATTTAGGTGTTCCCATTAAGGATATTATTATTATAATTTATGGTTATATCATTGATATTAATTATTATTATTTTCTATTCACATATATTTTTATTAAAGAATGGTTTGTATAATGATTTAAAAAAATGTACTTTTTATAGAAGCAATTGTTCTAAATGACATGATAGTCACTTTTAAAAGTGAACTTTTATTTTTAATTATTCAACTTAAATTTCCAAATATTTTTTTATATAAAATATAAATCATTTAATATCTATTAATTCATTAAATAAATTTTATTTATTTGTAAAACATAAGAAAATATTGTATATTTTCAAGTATTGATCAAATTTGATTTATTTATACCCATTTTTATCTTTCCTCATTGGATTATAAAGTGTGTTTGATTTTTGGTTAATAACTTATATATTTATAAAACACATGATCATGTGTGAAAAAATCAACTTTATTGTTTTTTACAAATGAAAATAGATACTTTTATATTTTTAATTAAAACTAGTATTTAACAGATTGTTTTTTAAAGTGTACACATATAGTATTTTCTGGAATCCAACTGGGAATTATATATCATAACCTATATACACACTCAATCTGTATATAGACTACATTTTTTGTAATGTGTATTATAAAAAATTATCACATATATGTAGTGGATGATCTTTGATTGGGTTTAGTTTATGAGAGAGACAGGTGGATCTCATTATCTTATCACACAGAGATAGTATTTTGGAGTTTGATTTACTCTCTTTCTTTGATTAGGTACTTTTAGTTCATCTAGTACATCATTCCATCTCATCCTTCTAAATATTTTTTTTATTTATAGTTGCATATTGATTATTGTATTAAAGAGTAGTTTATGTGATATTGTAGTGGTTTTTATTGTGTTATTTATCACTTCTAAAGTTGTTTTTTAGGTTTTGTTATATTGTTATTCATTTCCTAGTATGATCATAATTTAAAAAATTTTTATTTCATACATGTGATCCTCCAACATATAAAAGGTAAATTATAACTTCCATGTGGATTTAACCTATATTTATTGATTTATTGAGAAACAAATTCCAAATTGAGTTTAGTTTTATGAATTGATAGTATTTTCTATTATGCGGGGATTGAAAACATTCCATAAGTCTTATAGCAGTCAAGATTGGGTGTCGAGTTAGGATTGGATGGGTTGGTTCATTAAAATATTTTACCAAAACCCAGTTTTGTTTATAGTACTAATAAATTCAAAGTAGATAAGAGATATGACAATTTGAACTGAAGAAGAAGATAGAAAACATTTTTCCAACACTTTTACTATCAAACCTTGAGTTTCCATGGAAAATTAGGATTTGTATATCAATTCAAGGGTAATTTTTATTTTTTTAAGAAAAATGAAATTTTTTCAAAATTATTAAGGATTAAATTAATGTTAAATTAGTTATATTGAGACACTATATGAATTTGATGTGGTAATGAGAGTAATTCTATAAGAAAACATCTTGTGAAACCATAAACACACCATATAATCAGTTCTAGATAGCTCATAGTGGACATTACATAGTTGGTACATGGTTTCTTAGGCTGTGTAGTCAAGTCAATCATAGTTATAAACCTAATAATATTTTAAATTCTTTATTACTTAGAGTTTTAAATTGATTTTATCTTAGTTTATTTATAATTTTAGATGAATTAAGATGAGTTATATGGGGTATTATTACTGTTTAATTTGTTTGGATTTAATATCTAATGTTGTATGTTTTTTAGATTATTTTTTCAAATTTGTAACTCATTGCCACACAGGGTTTTATGAATTTTTTTTAATTATAAAGTGATTTTTTGATTCATATATGATCCCTAAATTTTATTTTCATTGTTTAAAACCATTATGAAATGTTCTTATGGTATTTCTGGGTAATTTTAAAAAGGGTTCTCATCAATATATTGTTTAAATACTTTCATGATAAAAAAGATGTCTATCACTTATTATAATGTTTTTTTTAAAAATACATTGGATAGTTTATGATAAAGGATTTCATAGATCCCTTTTTAAATGATTTTGATAAGAAAAAATTTATTTTATTATATTATATATTGGTTTTGAATTAGTATCTTCCTCTTGATTTATATTTCTAATAAGTAAATGGTAGATATTACTATAGTTTAAATGAGTTTTTCATGGAGTTTTCATATTTTTTTACTTGTTTATATTTCCATCCATATAATTTTCTATATTGAATCATATTTAAATTATGTTTATCTTTAATATTATTTTAAATCCTTTCCTATTAGACACTACTTGATTAAATAACATGAGAAAACTTCAGATGATTTAACACAAGTAATGAAACACACTGAACAATGTTTTCACAACTCTTTGATTTCTTCTATTCATGTTGTGAAATTTAGTGCTCCTCTTATTCTAGCACAATATAGAAGCTGGTCATATGAGTTTCAGAGTTTTAAACCTCTTATATTTTGAGAATAGAAAGGTTCTATTGTAGTGGTGAAGTGGATAAAAATTATTGGTAGATTTTATACCTCCTAAAAATCCTAGGATCCCTTAAGATCATATTTGAGACATTCATACTTGAGGGTCTAATTTGGAAGTGGTGGAAGACTATTATTCAGAATAAATCATAATATGACCCTTTTTTGGGAATTTTTCATGGTGTTTTTAGTTAATAATATTATGATAATAGCATAAAAGTGGCAAAGGTGATGGAAATTTATTTCTTATAGAAAAATGATAAAACTATATATAATGTCCTAGACTTCAAAAACATTTTACACTGTGTTTTTTGAGGATTGGAGGAGTAAAGTGGGTGTTCAGATTCTTTACATCTTATTCTTCTAATTTGTTTTGTACATTCACATTTTTTTATGTGGTATGGTGGTTGTCCATGTGGTTAGTTGACGCAGTCACTTATCTATTAAGGATGTAAAGTTCTTGGTAATGTTGTAAGTTTTCATGATCCATGTCTATTCATGTTGTAGGGTGGTTTTTTATTCAATTAGTTAACATAGTTATTTTTCTATTCATGTAGTAGGGCGGTTGGTCGTATGGTCAGTTGGCATGGTCACATTCATGTTCATGTGTTAGGCCAGTTGGTCTTGAATTAAGTTAGAATAGTTACTTCTCTATTCATGTGGTAGGGTGGTTAGTTGTGTGGTCAGTTGGCATGATCACATGTATGTTCATGTGGAGGTCGGTCATGCGGTTGGTTGAAATGGTCACTTGTTTGATCTCATGGTAGATAAGTTGGTACGATCAATTTAGGGCTAATAAAAATTTCTGAGATTTAACATTTTTTCCCAAAATTCCCCTAAAATCCATAGATATTAATTTTTAACCTAAATTCAGTTTTGATGACTGAATTTATGGTATATAAATATTGATTTTATTAGGATAACTATATCCACATATTTCCTTGATGATCTAGGCCATTAATGTGTCCTTCCATGTAGAATTTAATGATGTCCGCATTAATGGTCAATTAAAGTCCTATCAACAATAAAAAATCCCACTATATTCAAATCTATTAATTCTAAATCGAATATATTTCTTTTGTTCATTCAGTCTTACTTTCTCTCAATATGGTTGGTGGGGTATCATTTTCTATAGAGTCATGGAACCCTATTAACACTATTTTATTTTTGTTTGAGCACTTTCTATAGTGGTTCCCTCCTATGTACAAACCCCCTATTATTGGTATAATGGATTTTGAGGAGATTTTTATTTTATATAGGGGATCCTTATTTCTAAATTTTGTATCATGGAGGAGGGATATGTTTTTTTTATCATTGGGAAGATGGTTTTCATGTGGATTAACAAAGATAAATCAATCAAATTAATTTAATTGAAGGGGAAAGGGAATGATATTTCCTATTTTATGGGTTCTCTAATATTTTGATATTTATTTTCTCTATTCTTGTTGTACCACTAAAAATCATCGTCATTGGGGGTATTATCATGCGCTATATTTGTGGTGTTATGGAACCCCTATTTTTGTGATCATTTGATATCACCATAAATAGAAATTAGAAAATAAATTATATCTAGTAAATGAAATTGTTGTGAAATTCAGATGAGTGATGGTTTGTGAGGTAATGATGTGGGGCATTTGGGATGGAAAGTGGTGGTGATGTGATGGTTGTGATGAGGATGTGGATACGGTTACGATGGTGGATGTGTGGTATTTTTTGGAATGAGGTTGATCATGGTGTTGCTGATGGGATGTTATGTTATGTTTTTCATTTTTCAATTTTTTCTATGATAGATTCCTAGGTAGTTATGGAATGAACCTTGATAATGAAAAATAAAATGGTTTAGGTGTTCTTGGATAATAGAATATTGAATTGAAACATGTTGTGTGGTTAAATGGTGGTATTCTTAATATAAATTAGCAAGTTATAAAATTTATAATAAAAAATATTTATTAATTTAAATGGGTTGGTAATGTAAATTAAAAAATGGGATTAGCTTGTAATGAGAAGATGAAATGTATATTGTGCCTTGTGGATTGTGGTGTTGTGTTGTGTATGTAGAAGTGGTAGTGAAAGTGGTTTTGTTGTGAGTCATTTTTTGTCTTGGTAGTGAAACCAATGGTTGGTATATATATGGATTTATATATTTATATTTATACATTTAAATATTTTGAGATTTATTTATGCCCCCACCCATGTTGATTACCCAGTACTGATAACCAACAGTTTTGGGGGTGTTTTTTCCAACATCCCAATGTTGAGGTGGATGGATGGCCACCCACTCTTTCTCACTCCCTCTTCTAAGATATGATGAAATGAATAGAATGTGATTTCTAGAATTCAAAAGTGTCATTTTTAATATGTGTTGTGATGTTTTGTGATGGAACAAGTGTCATTTTGAAATATATAGTTAGATGAGATGACATGGATTTTGGTGTGGGTCATGAATGGTAGGAGGAGGTAATGAGGTTGATATCCTTCATGTTCATGAAACACTACTATCCTGGTTATATGAAGAGAGATGGAAGGATAGCCCTAGTTTTTGTGGGAATTATGTGATGAGATTTTATGGACAAGGTGTCTATGGGTAGGATATGATGTGGTGTCATTTGATACATTAGGGGTGTGAGCACCATGATTCTTTTCATTGGGGTGTGAGAGCGGCTAATCAGTTGGAAAGTGGTGTGGGGTAACATTGATCGAATCGATTCATATTATGTTATCATATGTAGATGTGTTACTTGGTGAGTGATCCTTGGTAAGGTTGGATTAAGCTAGATGGCATGATTAAATGTTGTTGGTTCTACTATTTTCTCACGAGTGCACTAGTATACACTTTTCACATATACATGAGAGACATTGATTTTCTTATTGAGTATACTTGTATGCTCACCCCACCTATATTTAAATTTTTATAAGGTTTCTAGGATGACTAACTGTAATATATATACTTTAATATTTTGGATATTTGAACATTCTCGGTGTCACTACCATATCTTTTATTTTGGTTCTTGCTTTTTGAGACTTATATATATATATATATATATATATATATATTATTTTCACACTCATTGTTAGATTATTTTGGGTTTATTTATATTATTAAATGGAGTTTCTCATATTTTATTCATTCTACCTCCTCATCTTATTTCCTTATATTGGGTAATGCCTCCTATATCATGAGATTTTTATACCCTTGGTGAAAGATGCCAACCCAAAACCCAGTGTAGGTGGGACCCAGGGGTCATTATCTATCTCCCTTTATTGGGTTATCTTTAGTGGCATGGGCTATGAAAAAGTGATATTAGATCTTATGGTTGAGGGATAGGAAGTATTTTGGATTTTGGTATAGTGATGATTCCATTGGTTGGTATGGAAGAAATTCCAATTGACCTTGGTGTTTGACATAGGGTAGGGATACCAGCTAAAACATGGGGTTCTATCCCCCCCATGATCTAGTGCATGAATGATGACATTATTGATTGATAAAGTGGGGAGGAACCTCTTATAGGGTAGATACATAGGATAGGTACCTGCATCCTGTTGACTTGTCTTCTTGTTTTAATTGGGTATTTTTGGTTCTAGGAAATTTTAAATAATTTAAAATAAAATAAAATAATCATAACAAGATTTCATACTATGAGGCTTAGGAAATCATTTTTCCATTTTGTCTATATCTCATGGTTATATTATATGTGTATCTATGTTCGTAGAGGATCATCATGTAGATCCAGTTGATTAGCAGAGGATTGATCAAGTTTAGGAGGATAACCAATGGAAAAGGGAATTGTGCTCCTTTTAGGAGTAGGATTCGGGGAAGTCTATGGGTGGTGTTTCATATGTGGAGAAAAATATATAGATTGAGGATCTAAATATCACTTTCAGTTTTATCTAGGACCTATTGTTGTACTGGGTCCCCATTGTAGTAATTTATATATGATTTTTGTGTCAGTGGGGATGTTGTACCTTGGGGAGTAGAAGGAGGCATATGTTTCATTAGTCATATTTTAGAAGGGTTATAGGAGGTGTTTCAATAATCAAAAATTAAGGTAATGAAGATTCAGGAGATAATTTATCTTTAATATGGTATTATTTCAATGTGAGAGATGGGAATCGGGTTTAAGGATATCTTGTATTTTTTCACAGATCTTTTTACTAACAAGGATACCTAATAAAGGAATATTTTGGAGGTACTCCATCCTTTTATCTAGTATAAAACTACTACCATTACAGTGTCAACGTATCTAGGGATTAGGAAGATGGTGAAGGTGATCGAGTGTATGAACTCGTGAGTATTTTTACCATGGTATGGCAGTTAGTAGGGCTTCTCAAGGAGTATAGTTGTTAGTAGAAGTTTTTTGGTTCCATGACCTTTGAGTTTTTGTCATGTAGTGAATCAACCTCATCCAATTCTTTTCCTATCATCAGGGGTAGTGGTTTTCATTCTCTTCCTAGGTTCTTAGGGATATTATTTTCCTCATAGGGGTCTGTATCCATCATTGGAATCAATTATCAATGGTTTCTTGAACTTAATTTTTTGTAGGAGGACTGGTTCAGTATCATCCTTAGCAGCAATTATCGAAGAGGTCATTTCAATAGCATGGGCAGCATGATTATTCTATTATGGGAGTGGTTGGAGTAGGTAGAGTCCAAACATAGGATGTTACATGAGTTCGAAGACCTTAACCTAAGCTTGTTCATGGATTTATTCATTGTTATAGAAGTGAAGGAGCTGGGCATACTCAGTTTTTCATAGTAGAGGAAGTAGTTCCATATGGCTCATAAATCATTATAGGTCAGATCAATTTATCATCTTCCATTTTTTATGCTTTTCTTGATTCATTATTTTTACACTAAATTATTTCACCCACTCTACTTTGTGCTCTTGGACTAGACATAAGGAGACATCCCATTTCCCTAGTGTTGACTATGCCAGTGGTAGGCCAGAACAGCTTGTTTGATGTATGTTGGTGGTGTAGACTGATGATGGAACCGCGTCAGTCCTGTGGGGACCTATTTTTGCTTTAGATGTATCTGTACCATTTCCTCCTCAACATTTAATGGATGTATTATATATATATTATTATTAATTTTTTCCATAGGATAGTTTTGTTATCCAAATTGGATGGCCAACGTGCGGTTTTCATTGGCGAGTGGAGTTTTCAAGATAGTAGTAGAATCATGAATCTGATTCATTCTTTTGTGGATTAGTTTTCTGTAGAAACAATGGGAATTGTGATGGAGGAGTCTTATGGGGTTTTTGAAGAGATTGTAGATATTTTTTTCTAAATATTTTATGATGTTACCTCCTTAATGTGATATTAATTTTGGGATATTCTTACATCTTGGGGATTCTCCAATTTCAATTGTTCCTTATTGGATGGCACCATCTGAGTTACGGGAGTAGAAGATTCAGATAGATTATTTCATGTAGAAAGATTTCATATGGACTAGTGTGTCACTATGGGGTTCTCTGGTGTTATTTTATAAGAAAAAGGATGGTAGTATGAGATTTTTAAAATACTATCGGAGGTTGAACCATGTGACTATCAAGAATCCTTAACATATTCCTTGGATAAATGATCTTTACGACTAGTTTATGGGAGCTAATTGGCTCTCCAAAATTTATTTTTTTTGGATATCACAAGCTGAGGGTGAAGAAGGATGATATCCCAAAGACTTGCATTGGATTCGTGTATGGGAACTTTAAGTTTTGGGTTATATCATTTGGTGTCATGAATGCACATACTATGTTCACAGAACTCATAAACTCAGTGAATTCCTAGACTAGTTTGTTGTCATGTTCATTCAGGAAATATTGATCTACTCAAAGACATGGGAGGATCATGTGGATCATCCTACAACCATATTATAGGTTCTTTAATGTCACCAACTCTATATAAAGTAATCCAAGTGTATGATTTGGAAATGAAAAGTGCATTTCCTCAAGCATGTGGTGTCTCAATAACGTGTGTTCATTGTCCCATCAAAGGTTGATGTAGTTGGTGATTAGGTAACACCTTGGAACATTGAATAGGTCCATAGTTTCTTGGGTAATATAGGATATTATTAAAGGGATGTGTCTTATTTCTCTTGGATTGAGACCCAATTTATATCATTGACTAGGATGGACCAGGATTTTTTCTAAACTAATTAGTGTTAGTAAGCATTTAACTACATAAATGAGATGTTTTTTCTGCTCTAGTGCTCCATTTTTCGGCATAGGGGTGATGTTTTAGGTGTTTTGTGATTCATCCTATTTGGGATTGGGATATGTTTTGATGTACCATAAAGAGATAATCTCATATGGGTTTAGGAAGTTATGTCCCCACAAGATTAACTATGCCACCTAAGATCTAGATTTAGTAGTGGATATGTTTAAACTGAAGTTGTGGAGACATTACCGCATTGGGGAGTGCTTCGTGGTCTTTATTGATCACAATATTTTGATTTATGTGTTTTTTCAGCGTGATCTGAATCTGTGATAGATAATGTGGATAGGGTTTCTTCAGGAATATGTTTTTTTCTATATCCTACACCTCAGGGAAATGGAATGTTTTGGTCGATGATTTGTGTAGGAAGTCACAAAAGATATTTATCGAGAGTCTGTAGATTCATGGAATGTGATTGAGGAGTTGGTAGTGTTACATTTTGATGTAAGATTGGTTGATGGTGGTGGTTTCTTGTTTCACATGATAGTATAATATTCTATGATGTATTAGGTGGTGGAATTCTAGTAGTGAGACTCAGAAGCAAAGCTACCATGCAATCATGTTGGCAATGGGGATACTCCATAGGGATGGTCAGAGGATGCTCAGAATCAGAAGTTTTCTAGGAGATGATTTTCATTCTAGTATAAATGCATGAGGGAGTAATATGTGAGTTTAATAGCTCAAATTTGGTGGTACATGTAGGATTTTCCAAGATTTATCATTTCTTTAGGATGCATTTTTTAGGCCTCTTATTAAATGGGTTGTGGTAGTGTTTTTGGCTCAATATCTAGTTTGAAAATAGTTAAAGGTTGAGAAACAAGTTCATTGTAGTTTTTTATTGCCTTTAGGTATTTTCAACATGAAATGGGATGAAATCTCGATGGATTTTTTTTCAAAGGGTTACCCCTAGATCATAGTGATTGGGATGTTATCTAGGTAATCATTGAATAATTGGTAAACAATTCCACTTCCTAGTGATTAGAGAGTCGGGAACTATAGATTCTTTAGCTAAGAGGTATGTGGATGAGGTTGCTCGGTTTCATGGAGTTTTGAGGTTCATTTTCTCATATCAGGATGAAATATTTATGATGTGAGTTTGGATAGGATTACATCATGACTTTGGAACTCAGTTACACCTCAAAAATACAATAAACCCTTATATGGATAGACAGATGGAGAAGTCTATTTATAAATTGGAGGATATGTTGTGGGCGTTTATGTTAGACTTTGGTGGATCTTGAGAAAATCATTTTCCTTTGGTTGAGATTTTATACAATAAAATATATCACCCATCTATAGGCATGGCCCCATTTGAGGATTTATATGGGTGTCTATGTCGTTCTCCATTGTGGTGGTCTGAGGTTGGGGAGTCAGCAGTTCTTATACCATATGTGGTTAAGACCATGAAAGATAAGTTTCAGTTGGTTTGAGAGAGGATGAAAGTATACCCGGATTAGAATAAGGCTTATGCTAATCATATGAGGAGGCCCGTAGAGTTCGAGGTTGGAGACCATGTGTTTTTGAAGGTCTCTCCTTGATGTGGGCAGTGAAGGTGCAACAAGGGGAGTAATCTATAACCCTAGTTTGTTGAGACTTTCAAGGTGTTCAGGCATGTTGATGAGGTGGATTATCGGTTACCACTCCCACCATGGCTGGAGTAAATTCACAGTGACTTCCACATATCATTACTCTATCATTATCTTCATGATGACTCCCATTTCATTTATTAGGGAGAGTTAGATATTGATGATGACACGATGTTCATGGAGTGGTCAGTGGAGATATAGGATCATTGAGAGAAGGGGTTGCAAGGATAGACCATTCCTTTGGTTTGTGTTCTAATGATGCATGGTGGTCTCTAATAGACTAATTGGGATCATTATCGGTTGACGCATGGCCAATATATAAAGTTGTTTTGAGTTTTTTCTTTATATGCTTTTCTTTCATGAAGCGATGTTTAGACCTTGCTATTTGATATGATATGTGCTTATTTTTTGATGTATGATGTGTGATTAAATATTAAATTCACATGAAGAAGGGAAAAATAATTCTAAATTAAAACATATTATAATATGATGTGATTAAACCTGTGTGGGAGAGTCAGTGTCACCCATATAAGAATGTATCTTAACATGGAGGATGCAATTTACTTATTCATATGTTTGGGAAAGTATGTTTTTTGGGTATTTTTGGCTGATTTGGTTGGTAATTTTAGTCGGTGGTAGTATTTTAGGTATGATGAGATCCTTGGGAGGTATCTTATGCGGTGGTTGTTTGAACCCATTAATTTTTTTCATGAGTTTGGTTTTGATTCTTGATGATGTGAATCAACTAATAGGCATCAAATGTATTATCATGGACTTCTAAATCCTTTCCTTTGGCTTTTTCAAGGCTTGGTACAGTTAAGATAATGTTATGAATATTTTAATATAGTTCTTATAAGTTTACATTGTATATTCACTTTCCTATTCATGTGGTTGGGTGGTTGGTCATGTGGTCAGTTGACATGTCCACTTGTCTAATCAAGCAGTTAGGTGGTTAGTCGTGTGGTTAGTTGGAATGGTCACTAGTATTCTCATTCGATAGGGTGGTTAGTCATGTGTACAATGGACACAATTACTTTTCTATTTGGTCGTTAGGGTGTTTGGTTGTTTGGTTAGTTAGAACGGTCACTTATATATTCATGAAGTGCGGTGTTTGGTTATGTGGTTACTTGACATGATCACTTTTCTATTTATGTGGTATAGTGGTTGGCCATGGGATCAGTTGGAATGATCACTTCTATGTTCATGTGGTGGTTGGTCTTGTGATCATTTAACACAATCACTTATTTTATTTCACGATATGTTGGTTGGTATGGTGAGTTCAACAGTTTTACAAATTTCTGAGATTTATTGTTTTTTCCAGAATACCCATAAAATTCAAAAATAAAAAACATAAATTCAGTTTCAGATAATAATTTTACATTATTTAAATTTTGATTCAAGGAGGATAATTATATCCTTATATTTCATTAACTATTAAGGCCATTAATAAGTCCTTATTCATAGAATTTAATGAGGACAACATTTATGGTCAATTGAAATCCTATTAGTGATCTAAAATCCTGCTAGTTTCAGATATATATATTATAATGTGAATATATATCCTTTCTTATTTACTACTTTCTTTCTATCGATATGGTTGGTTCTAAAGCCTTTCCCTAAGATTTGTGGAGAAATATTGTCATTATTTATTTTGGTTTGATATCTTTCTTTATTGGTTCCCTCCTATGTGCGCACCCCTATTCTTGGAATAGTGGATCATGAGGAACTTCTTTCTTCTAAGTAGGGGACCCCTAAAATTTATCTATGTTGTGTCATACAGGAGGGGTATGTTTTTTTATCCATGGGAAGATGGTTCTCATCCAGCTTAACAATTATAAATTAATCGATTTAATTGAATTGAATGGAAAGGGAAATACAATCACAATTTTTTACAGAATCATTTATATTGTGATATTGAGATTATCAATGCTTGTTGTACCATTTAAAATCATAGTTGTTAGGGTCTTTTATTTCTCTTTAATTTTTGTGTTATGGAACCCCTGTTTTGGTGATTTTTTTATATCACCCTAAATAGAAATTGAATAATCACTTATATCTGATAAATTAAATTATTATCCTTGGAAAAAAATTTATGTGTGAGAAAAAACTTAAAATTGAGGTGGAATTGTTAAAAATTCCCGTGATAAATTTGAAAAAAATGATATGTGAATTGTTGTGGAAATTGTTGCAACATGTGGATGGATGATGGTATGTGAGTTATTTTAATGGTGTAGTTGGGATGGAAAGTGGTGGTTATATGGTGGTTGTGATGAGGAGGTGGATGTGGTTGTGATGGTGGTTGTGTGGTCTTATTGGAATGTGATTGATGATGGTGTTTTTGATTGGTTGTTGTGTTATTATTTTCGTTGTTCGGTTAGTTCGAGTGTTATATGACTTGTTAGTGATGGAATTTACCATAAAATAACGAATCAAATGGCTTAGATCGTCTTGGATAATGGAAGAAATAATTGAAATGGATTATGTGGTTTAAATGTTGTGATGATGAATATAAATTATTAGGCTAGAAAATGTGTAATAAACATGATTTTTTAAATAAAATTGGTAGGTAATGGAAATCTATATGTTGTCTTGTATCATAATGAGAATATGGTAAGTGGCTTGTGAATTTTGTCTTGTGGTGTTGTGTTGTACATGTATAAGTGGCAGTGAAAGTGGTGTTGTTGTGATATAGTTATTTCCATTATATTGAAACCATGTGTTGGGTTGTGTATGGCTCTATATATATATAATATATTTTTTTGATATATTTGTATTCGCCGCCCATTTATAGTACCCAATACTAATAACCAATGTTTTGGGGATTTTTTTACCAACTTCCTGATGGTGAGGGTGGATGGATGGCCAACCACTCTTCCCCACTCATTCTTCTAGGTGATGATGAAATGAATGAGCTATGGTGGCTAGAATTAAAAAAGAATTCTATTAAGATGTTTTTTGATTTGCTTTTATGGGACAGGTTCCTTTGGGTAGAATATGGAGAGATGGGATGATATGCCTTATAAAGGGGTCATTCATGATAGAAGGAGGGAACAAGGTTGATGTTCTTCTTGCTCAAAATACCCTATTACCCTTGTTATATGATGAGATTTTGTGTGATAGACCATGTTTCTATGGGATGGATGTGTTGTGATGTGATGTATTAGGTGTATACGTGCATGATTTGATGTGTTTTTTCTGATGCGGAATGGGTGGGAGCACCAGAATTTTTTTGTTGGGGTATGAGAGTGGTTAATTAGTGGTAAAGTGGTGTCGGGTACCTTTCATAGATATGATTCATATTATGTTATTATACATTGATGTATTAATTAGTGATTGGGTTTTGGTGATGTTGGGTTGAGCTAGATGACCAATTTAGGTATTTATATTTCTGTTGTTTTCTCATAGGTTCATTAGTATGATCTTTTCATATGTTAATGAGAGACTTTGGTTTTCCTACTGGTTATACCTGTATGCTAACACCATTTATATAAAAACTATTTTTAGGCTTTCAGGAGGACTACGTATACTGTGCTAAAATTTTCTATCTTTGAAATTCTGATAGTTTCTATGCTATAGCCTTATCATTTATTTTATTACTTGTTTTTAGAGACTTTGATATGTATATATTTTATTTAAATATGAATTATGGGAAGACTTTGGGTTTATTTATATTATGATATGGCGTTTTATAGTTGATTCAAACTATATCTTGACATTTCTTTCTTATAGAGGGTAATGTCTTCTATATCATGACATTTTTATAACCTCAGTGCTAGTCACCAACCTAGGGCCTATTTGAGGTGGTACCCAATGGTCATTATCTCTCTCCCTTCATTGTGGTGTTTTTGGGCTCAGTGTGTTATGACACTATAATAGAGTATGCTCAAAAACAATATGATTTAGTTTTATATCTACATGATTTACTCCTTTATGATGCTTTGAAAGCTCTATGTTTCAAAATATATCTCCATCAGAATCTTTAGTCTAAAGATTCTCTATTTAGATTGAACTCTTATGTGAAGGTGGTAAAGCATGCTATGAGAGTTGAGACAGTTATGACTAGAGTTCCAAAAAAAATTTATGTTTCCTCTATACCTAGAAGTAGTGAAGGTAATTCTTGTATTAAAAATAGGAATCACAATGAGTACATTCAGATGATTGTTAAAACTAAGATACCATTCTATTTATCTCTTTTGGATTCCTCTAAGATTAAGTCTTTGGTAATCCTTCAATGAGGTAATCCATGCATTAAGAACCCATCACAATAGAAATATCATAATACTTAATGTGTTTATGACTAGCTCTTCCATCTAAAAAATTTAAATAGAGGAGAATCAAGCAATAAAAGTGGATACAGTTATATCCTATTAAATGATCAATATATTCGACCTTAAGTGGTACTTGTATTAACAAGAGAGCATAATATCTCTAAACCCAAAGTCATTATTTTTATGGTTCGAATCATTCCATTAAATTTATGATGTTATTTTATTTTTTTCCGCTACTGGTATAATAGGGTCTGACATGGTTTCTATTTTACGTAATGTGTTTTATTTTAAATAGAATTATTTCGTATCAATATCTGGTGAGATTTTTAAATCCTATTAATGTTTAATACTCAATCATAGTCTTGTTGAAACATCGAAAAATGTCATTTAAGTGTATTCCCTTGACTATAAAGTGTCATCAATGCCTTTTGTAATAGGTATCCTAATCGTGTGGTGAAAATAATATAAGGGAAGGTGAACACAATTGAGTCTCCTTGTTTTATGTTAGGTTATTGTGTGAGGGGGGTCACCATTTGACCTTGAGAGTCCATATATTAAATAAAATTTAAATTGTGGGGATACCACCATCTAATTATTTCATTCCTTTGTTGTTTTTAGTTATCTTGAATATGATTGTGTGTATCTTTGTTCAGTGGATTATTTAATTTTATTTCTATGTTTATATAGTTATATATTCCCTATCAATTTGATATATTTTAATTATTACTATTCCCCACACATCATTATTATTTTTATCATTATTTAATAACATTATTTGTTATCATTATTTATTATTTATCCATTTTATTTCATTATTAATCTTGCATTATTATTATCATTTTCACTTATTTTGTGTTAGATAAATTTTTTAAAGTACATAAAAATTACATATTAATCATAGAGATTTATATATTCTATGGATTTTGAAAAGGAAACATATGCATTGAAAATTTGCATAAGGATATGAACCTTATGTTTTATATGGGAAGTTAGAAGACTCTTATGTATCATGATTTTGATAAATTTAATAACCTTAATTATTGTGTCATTACCTTTACATGTTAATTCATAGTCTTATGTATACCTCTACATTTTAGATATTACTCTAAAGAATTGGAGGACCCTTACATTAGTTGGTAGGAGTTAGAGATTTTACTATTTCAATGACTCTTATGTATTGATGATTCTTACAAATTTAATTTTTCTAATCTATTAAACCTTTATGTATCAATTATTGACGTTTATGTATAAATTATTACCTCTTACACATGTATCCTTATACATATTTACTTTTACATATTATTTAGAAGTGAAGGAAAAGACACATATACATTACAAGGGATTTTTTTTTTGAAGTTATAATTCCAAGTGTTTTAGAAGTTATTAATTGGAAGTTTAGGATATAGAATTTATGCATGAAGAATCTTATGCATTATCAGTTCCCATGTGAGGAATTATCAGTATTTTTTTAAGATTAATCATTAGTTACTTTCTATGATAGATTATTAGAAAGATTTAAATAGTTAAATATTATAATCAGAATATGTATCACCACCAAATTTCAATTAAGTACCCCTTAATTTATGAGTTTTAAGTATATAATGTGTCCGGGTGATGTTTAGGAGGTTTTGAAGTACTTTTAGAATGTTTTGGGGATTTTCTGGAGATGCACACTTTGAGCACGGTATTAGAAACTATGAAACTTCTACAAAAAATCATGAAAAATAAGGAAGTGGGATCTGTGTTGGTGCAGTTTTAGTTGTATGGTTGGGAAAAACCATTCAGCTACTGAGGAGAAACCATTCTCTTAGAACATAGGTCTTGTTCATGGTTAGCACATAGTTTTCCTAATTGTGTTCCCTAACCATGCATGAATAAAATTTATATCAAACAATTGTGGATCTAAATCAATTTCCCCTCTAATTGGATCATTTTTTTCAATAGTATGAAGAAAACTCTAATTATACTATTTCCAAAGTCTGTGGAGACCATTCATCTTGATCTAGGAGAAATCTTCTATAAAATCATGGTGCATTGAATCCCAAATTCCTTAGTAAGTGCCCGTTCTTGGTTGTTTTCCTTAGATATCTTATTATTACCTCTATTAGATACATTGATATGATCCTTTAGGGATAGATGTGTTTTTTATGCTAATCATGATGATATTTGGCTATATTTATGTTAGGTAATAAGATCTAAGGTGTGTTTTTGAAGTTTCAACCCAATTTTGTTGAATATTGTGTGTCTTTTTTGATTTTATACATAGTTTCTGAGGTAGGTGGATTCAATATATACTCTTATTATAAAATGGAGGATTTATTAAAAATTTATTTCATTGATTTAATTTTATTGTGAAATTATTTTTAAATTCTTAATGGAAACCCACTTTGGTGATAGTTTATGGACTAATGAAAACTTGGTATCTTGGTGGAAAGTGAAAGTGGTAACATGATACTAAAATGGAAATTTCAGAATTGTTGGTTGGTTTTGATGCATGGAAAATTGATTTCAATAAAATTATAGTGTTATTGAAATTGTTTGGAAAAGAATTTTTTTGTATGGTTGTTGGCTTAAATTGTTAATTGTGACTTGAATGGGATGGATAATGGTCAGGAAGTACCTCCATCAAAGGGACAGAGTATAGATGTGAAGTTCCACTATTAAAGGTAACACCGAGATTTTGTGTGTTTGTGTGTCTTTGTGTGAAATGGAATTAATTATTCCAAACGAATTTGGAAATTCTATTAAATGACATGTTTGGTTTCTTTCCTTAGAAATCTATTTGGTTTGGAATATTGTTTTAGTTCGAAAATTTTTTTGGTTTGGAAGTAGGTTTGGCTTTGTGTTAAGCTAGTTTAAATTGATTTATATAAAAAAATATATAAATTTTCTAACATGTTCTATCCTAGTGGTGTGATTAGTAATTCATTTGGGGAAAACCTATTGAGTTTATTACTTACCCCATGCTTGGGAACTTTGGTGAATTTGAGAATATTATTTACCGATACATAGGTAATGGAAAAGTATCTCATTTCTTTAGTGATTCATAATGATTCCTTGGGCATGGATTGTGGAATTGGAGATTGGTAGGAGCTTTGGACTTGGTGTCCTTGGTGTATTTGAGGTTTTTTTATTTCTCTTTGTACTCTGATATGGTTCCTAGTTTTGTTGTTAGTTTGGTATTACATTGAGTTGTATTTCATTTTTCTCATGCATCATATAGTGGTTTTATTATGGTATTATTTTAATTTTCAGAAGGGAAAATCATTCCCCAATTGTTAATGAAGACCTTGGAATTTATGGTCAGCCTTTGGCATCATAGAGATTTCTCCTAACACCATGAAATATTCTATTTCCATTCCAATCCAATAGTGAGAAGTGGGACATTACAAATGGTATCAGTCTTGGCCAGCCCATATTTCATTTTAGGAATAATGGAATTCGTTTATCGATCATGGAACTGGAAATTAATAATGGTTTATTCTTTGAGTTGGGATAGTAGAAAAGAGTACGATCCTTAGAAATTTAAATGTAGTGCATAAAAGGGTGGCTAACCTATTTATGTTAAAATTCATGTTACTAGGGATTTGGGAACATAATTGTTTTGAGACACTTATAGGATTTGTTTCCTCATTTTCATGGGGTTACCCATTGAGAAGAGAATGAAATTCATTGATAGAAATGACTTCCCACTAAGAGTGAGAATTTCATTTTAAGTAATGAATTGTTATTTGGTGAAAACAGTTGATTTTTTAAAAAGTGTTCAAAAGTTTTCAAATGTGATATTTTGAAAAGGCATGGTAGTGGTATTTTGAAAATGGTTCGATTTTAAAAAGCATGGTTGAATTTTGAAAAATAGTTCAAAAGTAAAAAAATATTGAATTAGGGAAAACTTTTTTGTGATAGTTGTGATGTGGTAAATATGAATTTCAAGTCCTTCAGTTTCTGAAGAGTGAGAATTACAGCCTTTTGTGTTTATATAAAAAGGAACCCAGTAGGTGTCATATAAACGACACAAGAAATTTATATTGAGAATGTAGTGGAACCTATTCCACAAGTGAACCAAAATCTAGTTCATTGTATAGTACAATATTTTTAGGATATGGATAGAAGAAACAGGAGGGATGAACCAAGTAAAGTAGACCATTCTATTCTATTTTAAAAGTAAAATCCACCCATCTTTTGGTGTGATTCAGGACCAAATAAAGGATAGGTGTGTAAGAAAAGGATGAATCAAAAATTTGATTTCATTGGAACACCAGAAGAGATGAAATTCAATTTGGAAGCATATACACTGGAATATCTTGCATGTCATTGGTGGGATTTAGTATCTTGGTCTAAATTGGACCATGGTATTTCTTGGGAGGATTTTGAAGAATTGTTCAACAAATAATGATATCATCACACATTCTAAATTGATATAATGATGAACCTTTTAATCTTGATGTGGGAAAATATATTGGTGAAAGAGTATGTGGCTAAATTTATGGATTTAGTTTACTTTAAACCCAATTTTTCTGCAAGTACATAATTGAAAGAATTCATTTTTAAATCTTGTCTAAGGATAGATATTTGCTCAATGATTTTCTTTATTTGTATAAAAGATTATAAAGAGTTGGTAAATAGATATATGGTGATATAAATGGATATATTAGGAGATATGGGTAGAGTAATCATGTTTATACCATCGGAAAATAGTGGTAACTCTAATGATGGTAAAAAGGTGAGGAGTGTCTCCTATTTCCTATGTAGTGGGGTGACTCAAAATCAGACGGATGTATTTGAGAATATTCCTACTAAAAAAAACAGAAATGTGGGATGATATTAATTTGGTTCATTAGATCACATAAAGAGATATTGTACAACACAACCTAGATCATGCATAAATTACAACCAGATGGGACATCTTTAGTGTAATTGTCACAACGCTCTAAGGCCAGGTGTTCAGAACACATCTCATGATTTATAGATTTTGTGTTCTTTGACGGGATGAGGGAAGAAGAATACCTCTAGTCAATAGAGCCTATATATCCATGTTTATTCCTATAATACCATGACTCCTCAAAAAGGGAAATATCAAAGGGAAAATAAAGACCAAATTGTAGCAAGTAAGTAGTTATATGGACCTAAGCAAGTTATTTTGGATGATCAATTTGGACCATCGATGGTGATAGGCACAATTCTTTTGAATTCTACCCTTATAAAAAAATTGATATGGGTGCATCCTCTTCATTTATTTATTCTCATTCTATTGATCTTTTAGGTTTAAATGTTGAGATTATTCCTTCTATTTTGAAACATCAAACTCCTCTTTCCCAAAGATAATTTCAAGATTTTATGTGCAAATCATGTTCGATAACAATTTATGGAGAAGAGTTGATTTTGGATTTATCTATTATTGAGATTGTTGTCTATGACATAATCATGGGATTGGATTGGTTGATAATTTTCAAAGCTCATATCGATTGTTATAACCAAATGAATAGTTTTATGAATGATAATGGCACCGAGCATCTCTTTTAAGGATACTAGAATGTAATGGAAGGTGAAACAGGATTCTTGTCACTAGAATTTTGAACTATCATATACCAATTGGTAGTTTCGACCATGGTATTGGTGGATGAAATCATGAATAGATATTTTATAGTTGTTTTTTTATCAGTTCTGGGATGTCTTCCCAAGAAAATCGTAGGGTTTCAACCCACAAGAGAATTCAAGTTTTTGATCTGTCACTTACCAGGGACAAGTCCTATTTCTCTTACATCTTATCAGATAGAACCAATAGTATTAAGGGAATTGAATTTTTATTTGGATGAGTTTGAAAACAAAAGGTCCATTCAGATGACAAGATCTCCTTAAGCAGTACCGGTCTTATTTTCAATAAAGGTTGACAAAACTCATCAACTTTTTTTATTATTATTATAAGATTAACCAAGTTATGATAAAAAATCAATATCCACTTCATTGAATTTATGATTTTTTAAGTTAATTTAGGGGATCCTGTTGGTTCTATAAAATTGACATTAAATCAGAATATCACCAATTTCATGTTCAGAATGAGGATATTCAAAAGACAACATTTAAATTTAGATATGACCATTATGAGTATGTGGTTATGCATTTTGGTCTTATGAATTCACCAACTGTATTTATGGTATCTATGAAATAGATATTTCCAAGGTGTTTGGATTATATTGTGGTGGTGTTTTTGGATGACATATTGGTGTATTCAAGGAAAAGGTCTGAGCATGAGCAATACTCGGTGACATTGCTGGGAATTTTTTGAGATCATCTTATGTATAAAAAACTTTCAAAGTGTAATTTTTGGATACAAATGGTATGTTTTCATGGACAAGTTATCACATGAGATACTTAGTTTCATTGTCTTATCTAGTTATTACCAATGTTTTGTTTGTGACTTTTTATGAATATATTCACCAATGCTATCTTTGACAAGGAAAAATGTTCCATTCCAATAGAATGATGAATGCCCAAATTATTTTTAAGAATCATAAATTTCTCTCTAAATCAGCACTAATATTGATTTTTTAGAATCAGTACAAGTCTATGTGGTGTATTTTCATGATTCAGGAACTAGGTTGGGATGTTTTTCATATAGGGAGATAATTTTTTTCTTATGGATCACGATAGTTATGGTTTCATTAGAAGAAATACACAACAAACAATTTGGAGTAAGCTATTGTGGTTTATGCGATGGATACTTGGTGTCATTACTTCTTTGGTGATAAATTCATGGTTTTTACAGATCATAAGTTCTTGAAACAAATTTTCTCATAAAGAGATTTGAATTTCAATTAAAAAAGATGCATGCAATATCTCTAATTTTTTAACTTTTACTTGAGGTATACACCAGATAAAGGTAATTAAGAAGTAGATAAATTGAGGATAAATTCATATGGTTATTTGTGAATTGAGGCTTTATATTAGTGGTAGTGGATGTTTTTGATAGCTGACATGAACTTGGATTGTAAACACTAAGGTAGTGAAATTGTTTTCTTTTTGGTTTCTTTTGTTCCTCATTTGGTTATGACGGTTAAAGGGGCGCATACATCTAATTCTTAATCTGTTTTTATGATGTCAAAACTCAATTATAGGGAGGAAATTAATGGATGAAAGCTAGATGGGGTTCAATTTTTTGGTTTTGATATTGGATGGTTGTACCTATGGCTTGTTAGGAATAAATGTTTCATGCTTACCACCATTCTAGATGTGGTGTTCATCCAAAAATACAAAATATTCATAAGGCTCTGAAATAAAAAAAACTGTTGGTTGGAATGAAAAGGAAGTTGGTTGGGTTTTTTTTAGATTCCACTCCTATCACCATATTAATGAAGAGAACCATTGACCATTGAGTATGTTGACATCTTTACATATTTATGTTTGAAAATGAGACCACATAACTATGAATTTTCTGACAGGTCTTCTGAGGACGGTCCAGAAAAAGAATTCCATATGGGTGATAGTAGATTGGATACTAAATTCAACCCATTTCATCTCTATTTTTGAATCTCATACAGTGCATGACTTTTCTAAAATATATATCTGGGAAGTGGTAAATAGGCATGGAGTACCATTTTTGATAGTATCATACTGAGATATGAGGTTTATATCTTTGTTCTGAAATCCTTACAGAAAGACCTTGGGTCTCAATTGACTATGAGTACGATGTATCACCCTTAGACAGATGGACAATCTAAAAGTATGATACAAACATTCGAAGATATGATTTGGGCTTGTGTGATGGATTTTGGTGGATCATGGGAGGATCATATACCATTAGTGGAGTTATCTTATATGTATAGTTATCAGGACTCGATATATATTGCTTGTAATAGCCCAGAAAATTATTAAATGAATTATAATTGAAATAAATAAATTTATATATGATTTTGTGTAATCAAAATGAAAATTTATTATTACCTATATTTTTTGGTATAAAATAATTTTATTTTACTGCGAAATAATATTCTTCCCAATATAACATTTTAACAAATCAAATGTATTATTTCACTTCAAAGAAATGTTATTTTCATTATAAACATCATTCATGAATTTCAATAATAAATATTTAGTACCAATTTTGATAATTATTATTAAGTTGATATATTTTCAAATTATTAACATAATTTATAACATTTTAAATATATATTATGATATTTATATATATATATATTGTTTTATAAAATTTAATGATACAATACATAAATAAAGATTAGATAAATTATTTTTATAATATAAGTAATAATAATAATATGTAAATGTTTTATAAATAATAATAAATACAATTTATTTGTTTCAAATTAGTTTAATTAGAATTTATTTTAAAAATTCTATTATGGTTATAAACTTAAATAATTTATAATTTAATAACAAAATAATCAAACATCTACTTTTTTAAAGTATTATTAAAATAATATTATTATTATAATAACTTTTTACTTTCAATATTATTAATATATTTATATTTATATAATAATAATAACATGATTAACTTATATAAAGATAATAAAATTTTAAAAAAGGTGATTGAGAGGTGGTTCACGGGTTGGGTTATAGAAAAAGAGGATAAAATAATAATGAAGATAAAGGGATAATAATAAAATAAAATATGAAATCTTTGTTTGGGTTTCTTTCACTGGTAAGGGAATTAGGGTTTGAGTTTGGGAAAAGGGAAATCCCGCAGGGGGTTCGTCTTGGCCGAGCACAACAGAGGAGAGGTGTGCGCTGTTGTGGTTGTGCGCCACGAACAGAGGCAAGTCCGAGCCATGAGAACCGCGCATCAAGGGTGGTCCAAGGCCGAGAGTTGAGGCCATGTAATGTCAGGAGTTGTGGTCAAGGCGGATGGTCATTCACGGGTCTCGTCCGAAGATGGGGTGCAACGCGAGGAGTTTGCAGCCAAGGCGTGGTGAGAGATGGTCTTCATCTTCATCTTCAGTAGTCTTTCACTGGTAGGGTTTTGATCTTAGTGTTTCAAAGGTTTCGGTTCTTCAGTCTACAAGTAGGCGTGTTATTTCATGGCTGTAGATGTTTGATTTGGTTTTATCTATCTCTATCTACTTTAATTTATTAATATAAAACTTGTAGTTTTTGACATGTCGTTTCCTTATTGACAAATTCAGTTACACTGTTAAGGTTAATTTAATTTTTGTTATGCCTTGGTTATGTGATGTTTGTTTTCTCAGGATGAATAGATCAAAATTGACAGTATTATTATTCAAATCATTTATGTCAATTTTCTACTTCAACTATTTTCTAAAAAATAAAACTTTGTATACTTAGCTTACTCTGTAAGCTTGTTTATCTAGATGTTTACACAGTGGTGGATGTGAATATAAAATCCATCGTTCTATGACTAAAATACCAGTTCCAAAACTGGAGTTCTAGGCAGAGACTTTTACACACACCATATTCTATCTTCCTCTTTTCATTTCATCTTCTAGATTGATTCTCTAGAAACAATAGTGAATATTGTCATAGTTTTTTTTCAAGTAAGGGATAAATTATTTATTTTCAAACATATATTTATCTAAAATTCTGTTTCTATAAGAGTTACTTTTTCTACAACTCTGTTCTTTCATAAAAACTAAATTTTGTAATGGAAAATTAGTATTTTTATAATAGTTATATTTACTTTGAATTCAATCATTATTTTTCAAGTACATTATTTTTGAGTAGTTGGTTAACTGTGTAAAGATTATTTCTTATAATTCTATTTTTAAAACATATGTTCTTTGAAGGGATTTCATTAATTCTTTCATGTTTATATTTATCAAAGTTATTTTGAATTATGATTTTATTTTTATTATTCAAATTATGTTATTTTACATGGTTATACAGATATATGTATATGGAAGAAATAATGGTGGTCATTTAACTATTTTAATTTCATTTTATCATCATGTTTCTGAAAAAACACATATAACATGTCAACATGTTTTATCGACATTATGGGCATTGCACTTGCACATATACATGGCCATGTGTTTATTCATATCATTGAAGTTCATTGCGCTCAAAGGAAACTTATAATTTCTAGTTAAAAACTCAATGTTTTTTTCACGTTCATTAATTACATGAATTTCACTAGAAAATTGAATGTCTCATTTATAATGTTTTATTCATAATTTAATGTATGGAACTTCATTAATTGTTATAATTAATTTAAATTAAACTGCTCATATGTGCAACAAAGAGGATTTGAGAAATAATGATTAATTGCAGGGATAGACCTTGCAAAGTGTATGTGTTAGAAGTTTTGGTCATAACCAAACTTGTAGATGATAAAAATGGAAGACCTTATTTAATTATATCATATTTATAAATACATGTCTATTTTAATGCAGTAATTTTTTTTTATCAAAGATGAAAACTCTAGTGAAATGTATATCTATTTAAATCAAGATTAAAAAGGTTTTCAGAAAACCCGACTCTTGAGCATTGTAGGAGTGAACTAATTGGGGAGTGAACCCATCCTTCAGTGATAATATACATTTCAAGAATTCACAGATTAGATGTTTTGTTTTCATAAGCTTTCCTAACGTTTTTAGAAATAAACTAGATTATTTTTGAACAATTTTGAACGTATGTATTTTCTAAAAATTGAATTACTATTTTTATACCATGTGTAATTTAAAATGATATTTTAAAAAAGTTTATTTCTAAATGTTTATACACAGTTTTTCAAAGAATGTTTTATAAATATTTATTGAAGGTTTTTAAACCCCTTACTGGGTATATTTTGTGCACACCCTACATTTTCAAAATGTTTTTCACAGGTTTCTTTGATATCCAGAGTCGGTCATCCATGTTGTAGCATGTGGATGCAGAGATGATCTTTCATTTTCCTTAATTTCACTATATCTCTGATATTTTTTTAAGAGTGTATGTATTTTCCAAAACCTAGACCAGAATAAGGTCCTCTTGTATGTCATGTCTAAAGTTGGGTCCTTACATGGCTCCTTTTGAATCATTTTATGGGTGTCATTTTTGTTTTCCACTTTTTTGGGTGGAAATAGGTGATAATTCACTGGTTGGGCTGAGCCTTGTCTAAGAGACAACTAAGAAGATTTATTAGATCATTAAAATTGATATATATGGCTCATAGTAAAAAAAAATGGTATGAGGATCATCATCGATGGTCTTTGTTGTTTGAGGTGAGTGATCTTGTGTTCTTTAGGATATATCCAAGGCATGGGCATCATCGTTTTAGGAAGCAGGGAACATTTTCTCCATGATAAAAAGGACCTTTTCAAATACTAGAACAATTTGGTGAGGGGGAATATTGTTAGTAAAAAATCCATCATTATGGTTCTTTTGGGTTGATTGTGTTTGTTGATAAGGCTTGAGGTTGATGATGATGGCTAGTTTTCAAAGAAGGCATGAAGAGTTAGCATAAATGTTTGATCTTGTGAACAAATAGAATGTATGATCTCATTAAAATCATGAATTTTTTATTTCATAGAAAGCAGAAATGTTTAATATCATAGAAATCATGAATTTATGATCTTTTGGAAAGTGTGAATGTCTAATATTTCAAAAATAATGAAGTGTTATCTCACAGAGTGTGAATGCTGAACCGATCTCATGGAGCATGAATGCTGGATTGATCTCATGTTGTGATATCACAAAGCATGTCACTGTCTATGGATAACACAATGGGATCTTGCATAGCGCATATGATTATTTTTGGCTATCATGAAGAAATCTCATGCAACACTCATGATTTTCTTTAGAGGTTGCGCTTTGATCTTGTGTAATGTGTTAACCAGACTTGTACACGGATATCATTAAAGTGCATGAAGAAAAAAAAATTAAGGAGGTATATCATGGTCATTCAAGATCTTATGAAGAGTATGTTGAAAAAGTATTATTTTCAAAGGATCTCACGACGAGATTTCAGACAATTCTCTTGATTTCCTTTGGATCTCATGATTAGATCTCCCGCAACACTCATAGTTGACTTTGGAGCTCACGACGGGTCACACAAAGCACTAGAAGACAACATCACTGACCACCACAAGACTAAATTTTGATCTTGTGATGATGACTCACTGAGGTTGAGTACTATGGTAGTGGAACATACAATTTTCCATAATTTTTGGTGTTAAAGAGATCTCATGAAGGAGTATACGTGATTGACATCATTTAATTCTTGTGGATGACCTGAATAGGGTCATGTGCAATGTTTGAAAGGGGGATCGTGAAAGTGGACTCACAAAATCAGACTCGCACCAGGATCACCTAAATAGCGTGAAAGCGTTATCACACTAGGGAATCCTACAAAGCGCGAAAGTGATCTCAAAACAAGTACTCACGAAAAGTGAATAAGTGGTCTCACACTATGAACTCACGCTCAATGTGAAAGTAAACTCATGAAAGGGACTCATGCCAGGGTCTCATGCCTAGGTCTCATGGTATGATCTCACACGAGGGGTTATTCTCAATGATTTCATGTAAGGGGTTATGTGATTGGGTCTCTCATAGGGGTATCACACTAGAATAATGAACATGGTGATACATGACTACATTTCTCAATGAATAGTATCATTCTAATATCTAAATTCTAATGGATAAGAAAGAGATAGAGCATATTTACCAATCAACAATACTTTCACAAGGATTTTATTCACTGGTACATTCATGTTAGTGAAAGGGAATACATGGAATCTCTTGAATATATTTCCAAATATGAGGTAATTGATGTTTTTATATTAAATGAAAGTCGATTCTAGTTGTCTAGAATGTGGAAGTGTTGAATCCTAGTATTTTTACAGAAGTAAAGAAGCAACCCCTAAAGATATACAATATATCATCTACTTACAATTGAGGATGCATTCATTATTCATAATGATGGGACCTATAAGTCTATAAACTATGTGTGGATCCTTTCTAGAGCAATGAGAAAAGGAAGAGTAAGATGGTGATCCTTTCCACTAGAAGTGATCCATCTAAAGAGAGTTGGGGAGTGGCCCTTGGGAAAGAAATGAGCTGACCCTAAACATTATAAAGGTATTGAGCCTGGGCATAGAACTGATCTAGCCCAAAATTTATATTTTGGTAGTGACACTTAGTAGATTTGGTACATTATCACATTGTCTTTATATGATCCTTAAACATAGCCTAGTGAGGGAGAATAATGTAAAATTATTATGTATCAAGCATTATTTAATTTTTCCTCATACCTTTCTATGGGAATGTGAGAGAATTGTGTTTTTTTATGATAAAATAAGATCCAATGGGGATGTTCTTTTAATCTTCAATACCCTAATTCACCCCCCTATTAGGATATTTAACCTAGTTGGGATAAAAATTGGTATTATAGGTAAACATTGAAAGTATGTGGTTCTTTATCAGTAGAATAAATGGAGGTTTTCAATCACAAAGGTATTTCAGTATTCGATGGAAATAATTTTCAATAATGGAAGAATCAGATGAAACACTACTTCTAATATTTAGGAATGGATATCTTTATGGCATCAATGCATTGAATTTCAACCAGTTTAAACAGTGTTTCTTTATTAGAAGCTGATTAAAGCGAGTTGCATACTGAATCCAAAGAAATTACTAATTTAGGGGGATCCATGTCTAATGTTATATATGTGAAGGTGATTTCATGTAATTCATCACAATATATGTGGGAAAATCTACTAAATATTTATTATGGTGACTCAAAAGTTAGAGAAGAAAAGTAAAAGGTTCTATGGAACAAGTATAAGGATGTCCAAACATACCCTAATGAGCGTGTTGATGACTTTTTTGACAAGAGGAATGTTATTGTGGAAGAAAAGTGTGATATTGGATAAATAATTAAATATTTAATGATTTTCATGTATATATTGTGAATACATCCACCTCGATTGAATTTGAATGTTTTTTTTGGAAGATAAAGATCCAAAGATCTGACATTGGATATCTTGCATAGTACTATTATTGTATATGAGATTTGAAATGATGATATTGAGTCAGTGGAAAAGGGTATGTCTAAAGAAGTGGAATTAAAGGCCATGAAGAAGCTCATTATTGAATATGGTTAGAAAGAAGAAGATACAAATGAAGTAATGTGATTTCATGCAAAAACATTATGATGTGTAAAAGGAAAGTTCAAAGGGAAACTACCACGTCCATGATTTTTATGTAGAAATGTTGGACATCTTCTATTGAGGTGTCCAAAGAAGTCTAAAGACAATGATGATGTCAGAACCTATCCCACAGGGCCTATGTTGTGACAACCCCAAGACTTCCTCCAATAGGACATGGGCTGGAGACTAGCACTGAGTATGAATATCCAACAAATGGGAGGCATGTGCCTATAATCTTATAGACATGCACCCAAATCCAAGCCACAGGGTCTGAAGAGTAAAAACACTAAGTAAATAAAATGCATGAATACCAATAAAACCCAACAATAGAGTGCGACATAAAGTAAAGTAGTAATGTGAAACCAATCTAGAAACAAAATCCCACTAGAAAAGAAAACTATAAATTATGACCAACAAATAAGGGTACTAAAGATGCGGTAGGAAGATTTCAGAAACACCTTGGCTTGTTTGATCTCACAAGGAATCATCTGGTTCGGGTCCTAGTCCTACTACACCTAGGACTCCACCAACGCAGTGGTCATCTACACAAGATAGGAAACGTCTAGGAAAAGATCATGTAGGGGTGATTAAAACAATATTCAGTAGGGGACCCTGAAACACAAAGTAAGAGACCGTAAAGGAAACACCGCCAAGAACGTACAGTCAGATCCACATAGTTATATGTTAACAGCACATATAACAAGAACATCTAGGTATACTCGTAAAGGATTCCAAGATGCAATGTCTCATACACTTCCAGTCATATGGTTCCGCTCATAGCATGCTCTATTCTAGGAGGTCCCATTCCTAGATATATATGATAGTAAGCATGTAGAACTAGTCTACCAAATGTATCTGAGAGAACATTTGGTATTTCTATTCCATGATGTTTCCCTGAGACATCTGGTCTCATTGAGATATGGAGTCTCGATATCACAACAAATTTGTGGTCACATTAAGGCACACTCGTTCCAGGAGAACTCGCTCCTTGAGCTATACATTCATAAAATACCCTCGTAAAGGGGCCTGATCTTTAGTCCCCATCCAAAAAACATACACCAAGAACTACCTAAATTACACTGAGTAGGTTAAGTCACAGAGGAAGGAAAGATCTTGATACAAAAATAGGGGGTCCTACACATCGGGCTCATAGGGGACATCCTGGCCCTACTGGTATTATCATCCTATATAGGGGATGGTTTCCTGGGAAAATGTTGGTCACACCCATGAAACAAACCCTGTCTAAGGTATCATGAAGAGAAGTGAGGACCGACTGGGACTCTTAGTGTGGTACATGCTCCACATAGATCTGCTGGGGCACTAAGACCTACAGAGTCATTTCGGCATGTAGGGTCACCTAGATCCCCATGTCACTTAGTCCTACTGGGTTACTAAGATCCACTCTGAGACAACACACTTTATAACACGGTTCATTATATATTATAGGAATGGGATCCTACATCGTACCAACATAGAGAATACCAAGGGTATCATATCAATCTCTACTATCACTCTCTATGATGGGATTGGGATCCTACACTGATACCTCATAGAAAATACAAATAGAAAATCATCATCCCCTGCTGGTCCAACTAAAACCCCACTAATCCATCTCTAATAGACCTATTGGTTGTATGTGTCACAACTCTGTAGATGAATCTTCAATCAGACTTACAGTTTGAAAGTTATGATTTTTCTAGTGAAAAGGGGTATGGTTGGGTCCTGGTCTAGTCTGACCCAGCTGGACCGATTCGACCCGCCCCGGTGTAGGGTTCACCGACCCGAACAATATTGGACTACTGTATGTGGACTGGTTCAATATCACAGATGTGGTCAGGGGGTGCATCCCAATAGGTCAGTGAGGAACCAGACTGCATCCACACGTCCAACCCACCATCCCGATCACCCCGCGGCCGAGAGCTGCAGGTCCAGCATACCCCACCGTGGTGCAAAGCCATGAATGTTTTCCATGGGGGCACTCGCATAGATGCGGCTTCTGAATCCCTTTCATAGACGCGGTTGTTGATTCCCCCCATGTAAATGTGGCTGCTGACACCCCCCTCATAGACGCGGCTTCCAACGCCCCCACACAGACATGTCTACCACCACCCCCGTGATGTTCCTCATTTTCTTCACTATCATGTGGTCACTATTGGTGGTGTTGGCCCTCTGGTAGGCCCTTCCGCAGGACACCAGACGCACTCTAGTGGTACATTCTGTGATCCGGAAGATGTTCTGGAGTCTTCGGGTCACATTCTTCATCGCCAAGGGTTCAAAATCATTCCACGGTCCCTTTCTGATGTGAATTCGTTTGCGTGTGATATCTCCCACACTACCTCGATCTGATCACAACTATCTTCATTGCACCTCTGTTATTCCATGTCCATCCTAGACCTATCACATCATATCATTGTTCCAATGATTAGTAACATAATGATCAATCGATCATTGAAATTCAAGTTGCGGGCCAAATGATTAACTCCCACAATGAATGAATAACGGACGGAAGATATTCATGAATCAACAAAAAGGGATATACCTTGATCAAATTTTGGGTCAATTGTGGTTCCCTACTATTAGAACAGAAATCAAATTAGACCAAAAATATATCACATAGTACTAATAAAAATTTTATAACCAAGATCAATCTTCCATTAAAACCCAGAAAATAAAAATCCCTTCCTGCAAGAACGATCGAACCACTGGTCATCCTATTCATGGGTTAATACACATTCATCGTTTAAATCTATGAATCGGAAAAACATATTCAAGAAAATAACCCCTACCTAGAGTTTGGATCATTCACTGTTAAAGGATGGAGTCGCACGTCGGTGTTCGCCTATCCTTGATCTTTGATTCAAAGTCTACCATTATGATTGGAGACCCTTTAAAGAGGAAGTAATGGAAGAAGTTTTTTCATCATGAGAAATTTGTCATTTTTCGCTCACCAACTCACACCCTCTAGAGGTTTATAGAAAATCCAGAATTGTGTCAACGATCCCAAATCCATGTTAAGACATTACTTGATGAAACACGCTTCAATGTTTCTATTATGTTGAGTCACCCCATCATTACGCTGTTTCATTTATGAAATGAAATAGCTACATCATTTTTTCATTGTAGTGAATGTTTTTGAATAAAATAAAAATTCATAAGTTTATTTATTTTTCATTAAAATGATAAAAAAAATTCATAGTTGACCATTGTAGATCAAAGTTAAGTCCTCCCTAATAAATAACCACTACTCTGAACACAACGGTGCCCTCAGTTTCAAATTTGAGCACTCATTTAAAAGATTCCAAAACCCAGCATGCACATTCTTTTAATTAACTTAAAAAAATTCAAACATTTGTTGTGGGCTCACCAAGCCTCAAAATTACTCATCATCTCAATGCCAGGTCTCGAAATAATCCCATACAATTTTAAAAAAATACATGGATATTCTGGTACATTAAATTATCCCCACCTTAGGTATTTACATCCTCAAAATCCAAAACAAGGTATAAAAAAGGTTACTGTACCGAGAAGGAATTTGAGTCTACTTCTTACATGTGATCATTCTAAGATCCCTCTACTACCATTGGACACACACTAAGGGAAAATATTGTCCACAAAGGATCCTCAATCTTTATTTGGTACTCAACCCAAGACACTCCGACATTGATGTCCAACTTGCCCCAGATTTCAACATTCATGGATTATGCATGAATCTCCTCAGCTCTGACATATTTATGACAATGTGTACCTAGTACCACTACAGGGTAGAGTCAAATTGTATGATACCTTTCCAACTCTACGTATTACTTGAGAGAGATACTATTAACCTTGTAGGTAGCTTTCCGCCTTGGAAAAAATATATATAACCCTCATCGAGGTGACACCCAAAATAAGACATTGTCTCCTTCCTTGAACTCCAAAATTCTCTTCTGTATGACAACACAAAACAATGGACGAATCTATGCATACTTCATCCACTCCAAGATGACCTAAAAATTCTTCACAAAGGCATCCTCCATTCCCTTCCACAACCGAGATGTAAAGTGAGCATCATGATATGAAACAATCATCGATGAAACTCCAGGGAGTTAAACTATCTCCTTCATGTAGAGGCATCCCAAGACCTTTACTAAACTATGTTCATAGGTATATAAGAAGTGGGACAACTTGGTGAGTTGGTCAATGATCACCCTGATGGTATCGTTTCTTCTGGACGTATGTGGTAAACCCGTCACAAAGACTTTCGACATCCCTTCAAACTTTTTTCCAGGTACCCTAATAAAGAGAAGGAAAACCCCATGAAACTAATTCAAACAAGAGTTAATCTTTTTATCTCAATGGATAATCCCATATACAAATTCTTCTGTCATCCCCAGTGTCCGCCTTGACACCCACATGCATACCCTAATGCATCTCTCCACATTAGGCATCCACTGATAAAACTGCACATCCTCTAAAACTAATAACATTCTCCCAACCTTTCAAATTTCCATCAGGGGTATTCCCTATAGGAAACTGAGAATATAAAGAATTATAGTTGGTTTCAATAAGTTATTCCTCCCAATCTCATTTAAGAGTGGACGAGTAACAACAAACGACATGAGATAAGCTGCTCCATCCATATCCATGAAGGATAACCACAACGAGGCCAACCAATCTAATGCCATGCTTAGTATCTACTAACTAGATTCCTATTGGGAGAATATACTTCTATGATCCTCATCACTTAGTTCACTATAACCCTAACCTCTGAGATTCTGTATCCCAAAAAAGGGACCTTCCGAATCCAGGACAAACACTTCAAGAGATTTCAATGTAGCTGGTGCACCCGAAGTGGGCCCAATACCATCCTTAAGTGTCTCGTGTGCTCCCCATCAAATGAAAAGTAAACTAATATGTCATCATAAAAGATCACCTGGGGCTTCCCATGGTTAAACATTGAGTATTACTATTCCCTTCCTCTGCAAGTCCCCCATATGCACCCCTAGCTCGAGTCACTCTTTGGGATCCATCTAATATTCTGGCGTAAATATCGGTGCTTCCCCAGGGTGTAAACCAATGCATAAGACTAACTCTCTATAGATAAGTAAAACAATTACATCTTAAATGAATATGCCCTTATACTATATCTCCACTAAGAATCTTGAGGACTCATAACATCCAATAAACTTAGGGTCGGGCTAGAAAACTGAATAAAATTCAGTTGCACCCTCCTCTACCTGAGTCTATCAAGAGAAATAAGGATTTCTCATTTGCCAATAAAGGGAAATCTAGTTCCATCCCTATGGATGAACCAGATCTTCTTCATAAAAAATCAATATGATTATGAACTGTGGATTTATACCATACGAAGAATGATATCGTAAGGCCTCAACCCCACTACCAAGATATCCCAATAAAAACTCTCACCTCCAAGACTCAGGTCACACTATCAACACCAATGTGTGGTAATTGGGTCTCCTCCAATAGGAGTGTATAAATGTGAGGGTCAATTCAATGGTTTAACTGAAACCTCTAGGTATCAACCAAGAAAATTGTTAGTAAAGGAAATCACTAGTAAAAGTTTCTATCAATACTACATCTCAAGTATAAACACACAGATCATACCTTGAATAATTCTTGGAGTCCTAGGTTCATAAGCCTTGATAGCTTGAAACTATATCCTCCCCTGTCCTCTACGTCCCAGAGTCTAGTATGGACAACCTGGAGCTAGTGGTGGTAATATGTAAAAATGTCGTCCACATCCTACCACTTCCCCAATTATCCTACCATAGCCACCACCCGATAGATCTCTCTTCTCTCGCTACTACCTCTTCCTTGGCGGTTCATTAATTTCCTCTCTGAGTGCAGCTTGAATGGTGGCAAAATATCCCATGATATTCCCCCTTTTTATGACAAGTGTATCAAAGCCTTTTCTATTGGGAACTAGCGTGTCCCTAGAACTTCTGAATAAACATCTGGTTTTATGGCTTATGTTGTGAACCTACTATTGGTAGGTCCTTGTACCCCTGCTATCTAGTCAATCTATTCCTAATAAGCCTATGATACATGTTTAAACCTTTTGATTCATCATCTAGCCCCAAAATATCCATCCACGACTTAGTTTGAAAAGTTGTATCCATATAAACATCTGGAGGTGGGTATCTTAACTGATCATCAAGAGAAACTATCACCTGCTGACCATTCTAAAGAAAAAAATGTTTTGTGACTGGATCCAATTAGGGAGGCCTCATCAAGCATCAGTCCAAAATCCTAATCTTGTTGTAGAAACCTCACTGGCTGTCATCGTGAACACATCGTGGGGAAAACAAGGTGTATCATGGTTAAAAGAGTATACCTGGTGAGCTGAAACAAGAACTACATGAAAAAACACAACCAATTCCTATATGAATCATGTACCTTTATTTCCATGAAACCAGTGTTTTCATGTACCGAGATGAAAAATAGGTGCCCAGTGTCCTAGTGTTTGGATACATCAGCCACTACACCAACACTTGAGTCCTAGCCTAATATCCAAACTCGAAACACATAACATTGTTTTCCTAAACCAATCGTATAGAATCCCAGTCCTAATGTGGAATTGAACTGCTCTGATACCACTCTATCATGACCCATCCCTTGGGGCCCATGTCTTGAGAACCCCAATCCCACCTCTGATAGGCTTGGGGCTGGAAACAAGCACTGAGTTGGAATATCCCACAAATGGGAGGCATTTTCTTAAGATCCTGTACACATTCACCCAACTCTAAGCCACAAAGGCTAGAGGGTAGAAACACTGAGTAAAAAAATGCATGATTACCACTAAAAACAAGCACAAAGTATGGAAGAATGTAAGGAAGTAATGTACAAATGGTCCAAAAATACAATCCCTCTAAAAATAAAACTATAAAGTCTAACCTGAAAACAAGGGCACTAAAGCTGCTGTAGAAAGATACTGGAAATACCTTAGATCATCTGATCTCACATGGCACCATCCAATCCAAGTCTTGGTCCTGTTATGCCTAGGACTCCACCAAAGTTTTAGTCGTCTGTACAAGACACAACATCTATGGGAAAATCCCATGTAGGGGTGTGTAAAATAATACTTATTATGTGACCCTACAAAAAAATGTAAAATAACACAAAGAAAATATCTCTAAGAATGTATAGTTAGCTCAACACAGTTTTATTTCAATAATATATATAAAAAGAACATCCAAGTATACTTGTAACGGATTCCAAGATGTAATGTATCATCCATTTCTAGTCATATGGATTTTCTAATAGCATGCTCGACTCTGAGAGGTCCCACTCCTCAAGATATCTGATAGTAGGCTAGTAGAAAAAGTTTACCAAAAGTATAAGAGAGAACATATTGTCTCAATATTCCATGTAGTTTCCCTAAGATGTTTTGTCTCACTGAGATAAGGAGTCTCAATATCATAGCCAATCCATGGTCATAGGATTCTTCTCAAGGCGCGCTCATTACAGGAGAACTCCCTCCTTGACATATGAATTCATCAGAGACCCTCTCAAAGAGGTACCAATTTTTGGGCCCTTCCAATAGAATACACACTAATAACTACCTGAAGTAAAATGATCAAGTCAATTCATGAAGGATGGAAAGATCTCGATTCACAGATTGGGGGTCCTGCACCCAACTCTCACTAGGGGACATCGTGGGCCTATTGGAATTATCATTCTAGATAGGGGATGGGTGCCCATGTAAATGATGGTCACACTCATGCCAAAAAACCTATATATGGTACTGTGAATTGATTTCAGGATTGAATGGGCCTCTCGGTGTGGTATATGATCCACATAGACCCTCTAGGAAACTGAGACCCGCTGATTCATTTTGGAAAGCAGGGTCACCAATATTCAATCATCAATTAGGCATGCTGGGTCACCAAGATCCACTCTAAGACAACTCACTTCAGAACATGGTCCATTCTCTATGATAGTAACAGGATCCTATAACATACCTTCATAGACAAGCACAAGGGTATCGTTTCAATCTCTATTGTTTCCCTCTATGATGGGATTAAGATCCTCCATCGATCTCTCATAGGAATGACAAATAGAATGCCACCAAACCATTCTAGTATAACTAAAACCCCACTAAGAAATATGAAAATGACCTATTGGTCTTAAGGGTCCCAAGATCATAGTCAACTCATCAACCGGACTTTTGATTTGAAATATATGGGTGTTTTAGTGAAAAGTGGTATGGTTGGGTCTGAGTTCAGTACGACCTGACACGACCTAGCCCACTGGGCCCAAATATCCCCATCTAGGGTGACTCAGCAGATTCGGTTTGAAACAACACATGTGTGCCGGTTCAGCATCACAGATGCATCCAGGGCGGCGTGTCCTGGTCAGTCAGTGCAGGACCAGACCACGTCTATACAGTCGGCCCACCATCCTAATTTCCCTGCGGTCGAGAGTTGTGGGTCCAGTGAACCATGCTATGACATGAATTCATTTCCATTATTCACTTGGGTAGCTGAGTAGACACAACTTACACCACCATTGTGGTGCATCGTACCGTCACATGGTTACCGGTGCCCCGATAGGCCCTTCTGTGGGCTACTAGATGTGCTTTGATGGTCCGTTCTTCGATCTGAACGACATTCTGGAGTCCCCAGGATGCGTTCTTCATCCCCATGGGTTGAAAATCATTCCACGATCCCTTTTCGGTATGAATCCATTTTCAGGCAATATCTCCTACACTGCCTCGATCTGATCTCCACTTTCATCGTCGTACCTCCATTGTGTCGTGTCCATCCCAAACCCATGACATCGGATCATTGCGCCCAATATCGGTTGTGAAATGAATAATCGATGGGTGAAATTTGAGTCATGGTAAAAATGAATAATTCCCACGACAAATTAAGAACATAGGGAGGAAAGGCATGAATCAACAAAAAGGGATGGACGTCGATCGATTTTAGTTTCGATCAGGGTTCATCATCATCAGAACGTAAATTGAAATAAACTAAAAAACATCACATAGGTTTAATCAACATTTGATAACCAATATCAATCTTCTATTAAAACACCCAAAAAAAACTCCCATCACGCAATAATAATCGAAATGCAGGTCAACATATTGGTGGGTTGATCTGCGTTTATATTTTAAATATAATAATGTGGAAAGGCAAGATTCAAAAAAACAACCCCAACCTAGGTTTTGGATCATTATTCATTAAAGGATGGAGTTTCATGCCATCATTCTTCTTTCCTTGATCATTGATTCACAGACTCCGGTTATTATTAGCGACCCTTTGAAGAGGAAGGAAGGGAAGAAGTTTGTTCTTCATGGGCGATTCGTCATTCATAACTCACCAGTGCAAGCCCTCCATAGGTTGAGAGAAAATCTAGAATCACGTCAATGATACCACATATCTATTAAGACATTAATTGATGAAATAAAAATTAGCATTTTTTATGCTAAGTAGGTGCGTCATTACACTGTTTCATTTATGAAATGAAATAATTTCTCCATTGTTGCGTTGAAGTGAATAATTTTGAAAAAAAATAACCATTATTATGTTTATTTTATTTTTCTATAAAATTCTCAAAAAAATATTTTTCATAGATGACTTGTGCCGATTGAAGTTACGTCTTCCCTATCAATACCCACTCCTTTGAATAGAGTGGTGCCCTTGGATTTCAAAGCTATACACTCATTTAAAGGTTACCAAAACTGAGAAGAACATTATTTCAATTAACATAAAAAAAGTTATAACATTTTTTGGGCTCACTGGGACTCGGAATCACATGTCATCTCAGCGCTTGGTCTCAAAATAATCCTATATAATTTAAAAATAATTTCATGGAAATTCTGGGACATTACAGATGAAGATTAAGTCAAAATTACTAGGAAAAAGTCTTCAGCCTACATGAAAGGTATAGAAAATTTCTTTGAAAAGAAGAATATTCTTTAAAAAGAAGATGAAAGTTCAAAACAATATGAGGATAAAGAGTTGGAGGACTTCATGGATCATGAAGTATATGCTACTGTAGAATATTTCAGAAATTCCTAAAAAATGGAAAAACAATAATGACGAAGGAGAATTCGAAGTAAGAGTTGAACTTCGGGTTGAATTAGAAGTTTAACTTGAAGAGATAGAAATTTTTAGTGCCAAAATAAAGAAATCCAAAAGGGTGGATCATGATGCCAACCTCTTTATGTAGAAGCAGGATGTAGAGATGTCTGAGCTGACAGATTAAATTAAAATGATCAATCCTTTAAAGATAGAGAACTCAGATTTAATTAGTGAGTACAAGATCAAAGTAGGGGAATAGAAAAGGGTGATCCATGGTTTGAATAATATAGAAAAATATCAATACAAACTCATCAAAAATGATTTAGAAATTTTTTGTCAACCAATGAAAGAAAGTATAAGATATGGAGAAACTATTGACTCTAGAAAAAAAGGTCATAAAGTTAGTAGAAAATGGAAAATTACAGTTCAAAGACTAGTGAAACAAACAACGGAATGTTAGGAGAATAAAAAAAATATATCAGAATTTCACATCTGGTATAGTTCTTGATCAAAAATATAAGGAAGTAATGGTTGAAGTCATACCATAGGAACCCAATTCGAGATTGAAGATTGATTTTGGTATAAATTAGAACCTGAATATTTAAGGAGCCTAAGGGAAAACTAGTAGTGCAGTAGTGGAACAATGGAATTCACCCCACATTAGATGTTATTGTTGTGGAAACATAGAAAACTCCAAAAAAATTTGTTCCATTTACAAGAGGTATCAAAGGGAATGATACTAATAGAGACATCCATATATTGCTCAATATTCCAAGATATCAATTGATGTTCACTATTTCAGGTGTTGAGGATTCGAACACATTGAATGATATTTCTCATCAATAGTGAAACGGAATGTACCAAATTAGACTGAATAAGATCATAATCAGCAGCTAAATGTATCATCAAATGAGATTAAAATGAAAAATAAATTTGTATCTTTGCAAGAATATTTTTTTCCATCATACTCTAAGGAAAATCAATATTATCAATATGTACCAAGCACGAAGTCAAAATATGGATAAAAAAGAAGATATATGAACATGCAGTGGTTTCATAAATTACTTTTAAAGCATCCGATCGAACTAGAATATGAATCATTAATAGTTTATTCACCTCCCCTATGATAGGAAACAGATAACTAGTGACAGGAATCAGATATGATATGGAAGGTATTATGTGATTTTTTAATGATGATATCCTGAAAAGTATTGGATTGGTAAAATAAATATATGATAGAAAATACATGAGACATGCAGGTATCTTGGTTATTGAAGTTCCAATTCGTAAATTACTAAGTGTTAGGAAATTATTTGATTCCACACATTCCACAAGATTTTCCAAGAAATTATGTGTCATCATGGAAAAAGTTGATGCCGTTTTTTATAGAGAAAGAATACAAAAAAGAATCTCTACCACATAATTGGAGAAGAAGATATGTGATTTATGTATAAGGAAAAATAAAACAAGTTATGGAATAAACATATTGGTCACTTGAGCCAAAATTATGTGGAATATCTTTTGAAATGTGATGTTTCTCATGAAATTCCAAGGATATCATATGATCATACTCATATGTGTGATGCATGACAAAAAATAAATATAATTTGAAATACATATAAGGAAGAAGACAAAATTTCAACAAATTTTCTTGAGTTGGTGCATATTGAGGTGTTCGTACCTATTCCACCATGATCTATTTTTGGGAAGAGATATTATGTTCTATGAATTGATGATTTTAACATAATGGTATAGGTTTCAGTCATCACTTACAAGTCAGATGTGTTTAGTTGTATAACAACTTATTGGAAGGAAGTTGAAAAGATTCTTGGTTAAAAAAATCCAGAAGATCCGAACAAATAATGGGATGGTGTTCTCAAATAGTTTAGTGGAGTATTATCTCAAGATACATTGGATAACACACCATGTTTCTGTAGTAATAACTCTATAGAAGAATGGATTGGTTGATATAAGAAATAGAATTATCAAAAAAAGGAGATAGAACAAATCTTATTTTGAAATATATTCCAAAGCAATTTTGGAAATAAGAAGTGATGACATAATTATACACATCAAATTGATCATTATTATGTACAAAATAATAGAGTAATCTATATCTGATTTGGTACAGAAATAATTCAATGTTGAAGTACTTTTGAGACTTCAATAGTAAGTGTTTCATTCTTAATAAGGATAAACGCAAGAAGTTTGAATCCCCTGGAGGTGAAGGGATGTTTATTGGATACTCAAAAAATTCAAAGAATATAATTTATTTAATAAGAAGCTAGGAATGGTAGTTGAAAGATGTAATGTAACTATAGTAGGGAATAAGTAGAATATTCAGCAAATACATGATCAGTCTTAGAAGGATAGTACTGAATAGATAAGAAGATAAGGGGATGTTACAATTCTAGAGTATGATTTAGAATAAGTTTTAGATAATGAAAATGATGAATATATACCAGTATCTGCACAAAAATTGATGAGAAGATCCAAAATTGATAGACATAACATAATCGGTGATCAGACAGTGCCATTATAGAAAAGAAGGATAAAGACTCTACAAAAATCATCGTTCTTATCATAGGTATAGCCTATATGTTTTGAGGAAGCATTTAGAGATTAAAACTACGTTCAAGATATGAATGATGAGCTTGAAAAAATTGAGAATAATCAGAAATGGGATATTTTTTTGAGACAAACAAAAATGAATGTTATTGGGACCAAATGATTCTTTTACAACATGATGAATGGAGACGATGTAGTAATTCAAAACAAAGTGCAACTAGTGTGCAAATGGTACTCCTAGAGAGAGGGTATTAATGTTGATGAAAAAATTTAACTTGTTATAAGTCTAGAGAAATTCACATTATTCTTGGTTATAGTAGTGTAAGGAAGGTTCAAAGTTTTCCCGATGGTTGTCAAATTAGAATTTCTGAATGGGGTTCTAGAAGAAGAAATTTATATTGAGAAGCCATATGGTTTTATCATTCATAAATATGATAACATAGTTTTTCAACTGAATAATTTGTTATATGGTTTAATGAAATCACTAAGAGAATGGTATTTAGGACTACATCAGTTTTTGAAGAATCTCAGTTTTCATCCTGGTGGAGTTAATTATAATCTATATTTCAAAAATTATTGTAATAAAAGGATTATGGTGATGGTATATGTTTATGAAATAATATTTGGTGGATCAAATAAATATTAATGTAATTAGTTGGCATAATTCATGAAAAGTGAGTTTGAAATGTCAATGATTAGCAAACTGATGTTTTTCCTTGGTTTACATGGGACACAAGGAAAGAATGACACGTTCACTTTTTAATATAAAAATTTCAAGGATGTTTTGAGAAGATTTGGAATGGATAATTCCATACAGAAAACGAATTTGATGGCTACCCAGATAAAACTATCATGAGATGATGAAGGTCGTGCATTTAATGTCATATAATACAGGAAAATCATTAGCACTCTATTATAATTGATAGCAAAAAGTCCTACTGTTGTTTTTTACACATTCCAAGTATCAAGATGTCAAAGAAATACCAAATAAATCCACATACTTTCAGTAAGAAGAATACTTAGTTATATCAAGGGGATAGTGGTTTTCAGTTTTCTGTATAATTAAAAATGTCAACAAGAGCTATTAGGCTATATAGATCTAGATTGGGATGGTTCAACTAATGATATAAATATACATCGGTTGGTGCATTCTATATCGGTGGTTTGTGTATTTCATGGATAAAAAAGAAACAAGATTTCATTTCACTGAGCACTGTAGAAGATGAATATAAAGAGGCCACTCAGGATTATACACAGTTATTATGGATGAAGTAGAAACTTCATGATATGATAGTTTTATAGAATTCTATGAGTGGAATCCATTGTGATAATTCAAATTCTATAAATCTAATAAAACATCCATCCCATCCATCGAGGAAATGGTACATTGAAATTAAGTATCATTTTATCAATGAAAAGGTGGATCAAGTGGTGTAAAGTTGGAGTATGTGCCTACAGAACTACATGTTGTAGAAATTTTGGAAAAGTCCATACCAAAAAAATAATTTTAACAACATTGATTGACTCTTGGAGTTTAGTTGATTCCACACACATGAAAACGCATGGATGTGGGATCCTCTCTTCCCGAGGTATGATGTGTTTTTCCCTAATATGTTGATATGTGTTTTTACCCAATTGAAAACCACCAAAAACTAACATTTGGGTTCATTGAAAAAGGGGGGAATTATGTCTATAAAAGGGTATAAAATGTCTTAATAATGGTAGGGGAGAAGATGATAGGGGGTAGTGAAGTAAGAAAAATTGGGGGAGATTTAAACCTGATGATGCTGAAGATGATCGATCAAATGATATATATAATGATAGATGAGGTTATTGATGAACACAGTTGAGTGGTTTTGGAATAAAGCATTTCATTGATGAAAATTTCATAATCCTCTTACTTCTCACACTGATTATGGTTCATGTGGGATTATAGTGTGTGTTGAGTAAATCTATGACAATTATTTGAATTGTAGGAAACAAATTTTGGAAGAAGATGGAAGAAGCATTCATGTGGTATCAAAATGTGAAGATTTTTCAACAAACCCATAGGGGGAGATTTTTAGGAAACAAATACCACATGATGGTGATTTTGGGTTTATTGTGTTTTTTTACAAGGTTTAAGGTTGTTGAAGAAGGCTGGTTATCAAAGAAGGCGTGAAGATTTAGCATAAATTTTTGATCTCACAGAAAGAACAAATGTCTGATCTTGAAAAAATTATAAATGTATGATCTCATGGAAAGATTGAATGTATGATCTCATATAAATCTATAATGACTGACCTCATAGAATGTGTGAATTTTTTATCTCACGAAAAGCATGAAGTCTGATCTCATAGAGTGAGAATGCTGAAATGATCTTCCAGAGTGAGAATGATGTACTGATCTCACATTTAGATATCATGAAGCATATGATTGTCTATGGATCTCATGATGGGATCTTTTAAATCCCACATGATTGTATTTGGATCTCATGAAGGGGTCTCTCCTAGTACTCATAATTATCATCAGAGCTTGTCCTCAGATCTTGTGCAAATCACAAATAGGACTCGTGCATGGTTCTCATGAAAGTACATGAAGAAAAAGAAAAATATGGAAATGGAGGAGGTATCTCAAGGTCATTTGAGATATTGTGAAGAACATGTGGACAATGTATGGTAGTTAAAGGATCTCGTGATGGGATCTCGCACAACACTCTTGATTGTATTTAGATCTCATGATGAGATATTTCACAACACTCATAGTTGTCTTTGGAACTTTCGATGGGTCATGTAAAGAACTGGAAGACAAAATCCATAACCATCACAGGACCAACTTTTGATCTTTTGATGAGGAATCATAGATAGAGAGTGAAATGGTGGTGGAATGTATGGTTATCCATGATTTTTGGAGTTAAGGTGGTGATTTATGCTTACAAACACCCCATCAATGTGGAAAAAATCACATATAGACACAGTTTGGAACCGTGGGTATGTCCCCTAAACCCATGAGTATAGGTTATACCCATAGTTCCATAAACGGTGGGCTACTAAGGTGTCGGTATTGTGTTATACCCACGGTTATATAGAAATAGTTGGATTATCCCTAGAGATTTCTATAATACCCACAATTTCATTTAAACTGTGGGAATACATCTTTACCCACGGTTTATGAAATAGTGGGTATACAATATCACACTAGACATAATATACCCACATTTCAACAACCGTGGGTATAGATCCTTGACTTGTAAAAACAAATACAACCTTCATGCCAACCTTTTGGTCTGGTGTGAAGTATGGGCCACAATCTTTCATCCCAAATATCATCTAAATCAGATCGGGATACACCAATCCAAAAAATTTAGAAAAACATAGTTCACAAAAAATGATAAGATAGATTCAGTTCACAATAATTTATTCAGTATAGATCTGGTGCATTATCATGGAGGATCATTCTTATATGAGACATTTTATAATGATACCACATGCAATGTTTGGGTGAAATTATTTCCGAAATAATTTGATATTAGTGAAATCATCATATATTAAAGGGACATAATAGGAAAAGAGGTCAAATGAAATAGAAAATGTTTATAGTTAGTAAATTCTTGGGAGTGTCAAGAAAATGATAATAGAGGCCATGATGAAGAAAGTGGATTAGCTTTGAAATGGTCATTCCACAGACACTAGAACAAGATAGAATTGTAGAAATGGTGAACTAGATATTAAAATAGAAGGAAAGAACAATTAGGATTCAAGAGGGGGTATACAAGTTGTTTTGGGTTGAAGTAGAGAACATTGGGACTTATATAATCTATGAGAGTCTCTCATCACAAAATGGCTGGTGACATTATCTGAACTATTTCACTAGAAAGAATATTTACTTCATCCACATAAATATTTTTAGTGCATTTACCTATGTATATAATGAGACTAAACAGTGAGACATGATGGATTATATTTTTTGAGAATGTTACATTTCTAAATATAGTGACAAATAATTTTTATTTTGACTCTAGGAAAAAAACTCTCATAAGGTAATCTGAATTCAGAATTCAAAATTTAATATTTAATAAGGAGATCCTATGAATGGAATAGATCCTAGAGGAAAATTTGGTTAAAAGGAAAGTTTCATCAAAAGATATGATTTAACTAGATATGCATCTTGATATTATTGATGTTCCAGAAGATCAAGATACCACATTATACTTAAAGTATCAATATATCTGGAGTAATTTATAGAAGGTGAAAAAAATAATAGAGTTTTGTTTCCTAAAGTATAATAATTATCAAGTAATATGGAATCATGATAGAAATATTTTGTGGATAAGACCTGAAAATTTTACTATCAGAAAGTTAACAACCATAGAAGAAATTATTGAGAACTACAAGGTAGTGGAAATGAGTGTAGTGGTGTGAAATTGATTTTCACTATTTCATTATAATATTTTATGGAAGGCCCAAAAAATTCACAATGTTAAAAAGACTCAAATTAGTTGGATGAAAAGTGATAAAATGAACTTTCCATTGAATCTAAATGTCAAAAATGATGCTACAAAGATGGATTACATTACTAATATTTAAAAATAACATGAGAAAAAATGAATTCTTGATTATATGTCATAACTACTTGGAAGAATCTAAATAGAAAGAACAAGTATAAAGGAACTAAATTTACTTGATTATTAAAGACAATGACCAACTATATCTAAAAAAAGAAGATAAAAATAAGAAAAAATCCATACTAACAAAAACCTGAATAGATATATAGAATCCATAAGGAAGAAAGAATGAATAAGACCATTCACTTAAAAGTTACAAATAAAATAATTCTTAAGAATATAAAAAAGTATCATACCTACTAATACAACTAAAAAGATGATGAAAGATCCACCTTATTCTTGTATTTTATTAGTTTTACGTCTAGAAAAAGGGTATTGAAGGTTAATAAAGAAATGGAGAAGTTATATAAGGACTTTATGTCTATACAGATAAAGAAAAAAATAAGTATGAAGATAATTTCTATTGGTATATTGATTTCTTCTTATATCACATCAATTGATATATTTCAACTGTTATTGAGAAACTACTGGAACAAAAAAATTAGATTTTTTTTTGAATGAAACCTTCAATGGTGAAGCGGTGTGGAGAGAATTTCTTGGGGGGGGAAGATACCAAAATAGTGTTAGATACTGTAGGTTATCCATTTTAGTTAAATTTAGAATCTGAACAACCTCTATAATATTATAATATGAGGTATGATTTCACTCTCTAAATCACTATTTTTATTATTCTTAATTAGTTCATCATGGGGGAGTAATTTTCTATTTTATTTGTAAAAATTTAGTTCCACCTAAAAAATTTTGATGTCTTTTTTGATGTTGAGTGAGAATTTTTAAAACATTTTGATAATATTTCTCTACAACCCAATAAACTGAATTCAGAGTTGGTATTACATTGAGTGATATACATGAAAAAAAATTATGATTTGGTAAATTTACTCATATTTTCTATATGGGGTTAACCTATATGGACATAGAGTTGACATGATTAGGGATTATTGCTATAAATATTGTGGTTCCATATTTCTCTCTTGAAAAGAAGTGCACAATAAGGGGATAATATGTTATTTTGCTTACGAAATTTGAATGGAGGATATATTTGTCCCTAGTGATGATTGGATCAATACTGAGAATAAAAAAACATTCCACTCTACAATTATTTTCAATTAGAAATAGAAGAGCTACATTGAACATGGAATCATGTTAGATATTGATAGCAAATCCAAAGGGGGATTTTGAAGTACCCAAATGGATTTAGAAGATGATGGTTGTAGTTTTTGGCAATAAATTCTTTGAAATTGTGAAAGTAAATGTGTATAGAGTAATGCGTTTTGAAGTGGGAATCCACCCTTAGAAGAAGTTTGAGGTCATGCACATGCATTATGGGTAAATGAGAATATGTTAATTCTATTTTGAAAAGCACATCTAACTTTAGATGAATAAAGATATAGTCCTCATTTCAAATTAAAGTGTTGATTATTATGATAAAACTATCTACAAAATGTTAATAAAGGATGAGTAAATCTGGATAAGATGGATATTAGAGGATTTTATTGAAACTGACTAATGAAAAACACATAATTTGTTTCATTAAGAAGTTAAAATATAGCTCAAATGAGGATATTGAGGTGATGAGATGTGAAGTAACCCATCCTAGTGCTACTAGGCATGATAGATATAGTATTTAGTTGTAAATAGAATTTGGATGTAGGATGGAGATACCTAAGTTAATGTTGTAAATGAAGTGTAGTTAGGATATCTTGGATATTTAATATACTACAAGACCTCAGAAACTATAATGAGAATGTTTGTGATTTTTTGACATATTACTAAATTTTTAAAGTTTATTTAAATTGTAGAAGAGGTTCTAAGATAGTTTGAGGACGTATGGAAGTTATTCTATGCTAATTGAAAAATATTTCTAAGTTTAGAACTCATAAGTATGATAAAACCATTATCATAAGGTTGAGAAATATTGGTCATAAGGTTGGGGAAAACAACACGTAAGGTTCAGAAAATCCACTGTAATGTTGTGACAACCATCAATGTAAGGTTGATAAATAGTTCTAAGGTACAATGAACCTTATGATGGTACCTCATAAGGTTGGGGAAAATATATTGCAAGGTTGAAACATGCACTAATAAGGTTCAAACATGTACTTATAAGGTTGGTTCTAGTTTCTATTAAGGTTCCAACACCTCATATGGTTCCATCCATGTGAAAAAATTGTGTGAATTTCATGAATTTATATTCCACGGAGAAATCAATTGGGATAATGCTTGTACTAATTTTAATGGATCAAAACATCATATATTAAATCAAATAAATTAATTTAATATTGAGAATATAGTCTTTAAATTGAGAAAAGATAATATAAAAGAAAGATATGTTTGAGATAATTTTCATGACAAAAAATTGAGTTTCCAGATTTATTTTATTATACTAAAAATTAAATATTATGATGAAAGTGTTGAATATTATTGAAAAATAAATCAAAAAATAAAGTGTGAACTATGATGGTTTGAGATAGAATAATATATCTGAGTTTATTAGAAAATAGATCATGTTTAGGATGAATTTATAAGATATTATTTATTATGATGTTGAAATTAAAGATTAATTAAATTTAGAAGTTCAAATGAGATAGGTTCATTCTAGTCTGAAATTGATCATGATATCACAAATGATATGTTATTCAATATGAATGGAGATAACGAAGAGTAAGATGAGATGTTATATCCTATTTACATATTCAAGATAAATTTATTTGGGTTTGATGAGAATATAAGTTGGATGTATGAAATAATGTTATTTTCATATAGTTTTAGAAGAATGATTTTTTCATATTTTGGTGGAAATGTTTTTAGAATTAATACGATATTATTGAGGAATGATGGAAGAATCTTGATGATTTTTTAAAAATGAAACATGATAGATAAAATGATTTGGGAACTCCTTTCATTTCACAAGAGGCAATTGTTTAGCTTAAAAAATAATGAGATTTTGGGTGACACCCACATAAAAAAAATAGTTTAGAAAAAGTAAATGAGTTCATAAAACCAAAAAACTGATGGTATTTTATATATTATAAGTATAAAATTTTTTTAAGGATCATTATAACTAGTATGTTGTGTGTAAGATCAACTAGAGCCATTATGGTTTAATGAATGTTCTAAGAGAGTGGAATAAAACTTTCAATGATTTAATCAAGGAGACAAAGTTTTTCCCTAGAAATTATTTACATTTATTCCACCAAAATGTATTTTTTTAGGGGTGTTTCATTATACTTATATTAGACATTTATGACATACAAATTACTAGTTTGATAATTAAAATAATTAGTGAGTCGAAGCCTAATATTTTTGGAACATTTAATGGGAATTATATCAACCAGATGAAGTTGATATTAGGGATGTCGATAGTTAGTGACTTGTGTTTTGGTAATTTTGACTTGATCTAGTGAGATTAAATATAGATGGTAGACAATTACATAGCCATGGGAGAGGATACATTGGTGAATTTATCAGTCTAAAGATCGAAATTCTTAGAATTCATGTTTGGTATCCTCTTTTTTAATCCTATGAATATGAAGAAATTCATTTCTCAAATATGTATCCAAATTATATGACTGCGTTAATTCTTTAGGAATCCCAAAATATTGTGGAAAATTACCTTAGCTGTTAAGGGGGTAGATTTTTTCTCTGTGCTTGATTATCCTAGTGTCACTGAAAAAAATGTGGCAAATGTAACGCATGAGTCTACTTATGATCACATTGTAGAGAAGAAATTTTATGAGGGGAATCAAACAACATGGGGGACTATATGGTCATCTATTCCCTTAATATAGTTTGATCATTCAAGTAAAAGGTATCAAAAGGTTTTTGTGTGTGGTGGTTTAGACCCATGAGTTTGGTTGATGGTTTGATCATTTAGGGTCAGTTTTCTGTTGGAATCTCTCATGAGGTACAATTTGGGAATCACCGCTTAAGAAAGATTTATCCCACAAAAAAATAATTAAAACTTTGGAAAATAAATAAATAAATTTTATAAACCATCTGTATTTTGGATGTCCATACCAAATGAAAATAAAATAAAAAGAAGTGACATAGAAAAATCAATCAAAAATGAAACACACTATTAATCCCTCGACTACCCCGATCTCCCTCCCCTACAAGGAAAGTTGTGTAGCAACCTCCATTACCCTTCTATCTCCCTTTATAGAATATAAGTACCCTACATACATAGAAAGTGATAAAAGGACTAAGTAGATGATGTGATAAAGAAAATAAAAGGAAAACTAAACTTCAACATACATGTCTCCTATGATTAAACAAGTCACCGCCCAATATATAAGAACCACAATGACCCATGGGTTAAATAATGTTCCTACATGAAATGGGGAAATATATCCATGTTTCAAAATTATATTTTCAAATTCTATATTCCTATTAATTAAAAATTAATCTTCCTATTAATGGTATATAATCAGTATGGCTCAAGTTTTAGGTTTGTTCGATTTTGTTCAATACAAGTTTGTTTTGGAAATTTTTATTAGATTAATTTTATCTTGTTTTTATTTATTTTAGCTTATAAAATTTCATTTATTTTGTTTCTAATCAAATCAATTTGATTACATTTGTTTCATATCAATTTGGTTTAGTTTAGTTTATTTCAGGTTAGTTGCAGACATATTTGTTTGAATTCTTTATATTTTTTACAATTTCATTCAACATTTTTAATATCAAATTTCGTCAAGTTAGACAAGTTTGACTTGGTCCAATTTAGTTTCATTCTATTTTTTCTATTTCAATTACATTTTCATGATTTTTATCATTTAGGTCTATTTTGATTAATTTGATTTACATTATTCTAGTAAGGTTCGGTTAGTTTGTGAATGTTTTTTTAAAACATTTAATTCTATTTTTTATTTGGTTTTCTTATATATATTATGGATCAAGTTATGTTGATTAAAATTGATTCAATTCAATAAATTTTGGTTCTACTCGGTTCATGTTAGGTTATCATGGGTTTATGCATGTCATTTCTTTTTGGAGAGGTACAAGTTTGGTTGCATTTTGTTTCATTTTTACATTCTACATGGAACAATTTTCTTATAAATTCCAATAATACCCAAGAGACCTAAACATCATGAATCAACCTAAATAAAAACCCAAAAAATATTCTCTATATAAAACAATAAAAATTCCTCACATTATAACAATATACTTGTTCTATTTCAAAGCTGTAAACATATCCTACGGAAAAATAGTAGAATAGGTGAATGCTAAAGTAAATAATACGAATGCTTAGAAACTACACAAATTATCTTAAATGCCTTCAATATAGTCAACATATATCACATTTATGGACACAAATGATGTCCATCATGAAACAACCCAGGAAACCCTTCAAACTGCCTCCTAAGACTACCCGTGATATAATTTGAAGCATCTTCTCGATCACCCTAAGCCATAGAAAATCACTGAGGCATTAAATATAATACTGTAGGAATTGTTTCACCTAATTATCTTAATAAAATATAGAATATAAATATGATGATAATCTGGTAGAACCCTTCTGTAATTTGAACGTTCATTCAAAACAATTAAACAGTTTCGAAGTATGAAACCTAAGAAACAAATAACAACCATATATATAAACATTTATGAAATTTATAATTGAAAATAGATGAGACAAACAAGATGATTTTATTGAGATATAAGAAGGGAAAAGTTACTAATACATACACAATACATAATAAATAAAAAAGGGGATAATATTAAACTACTATTTTTCAAATAACCCATGGACCCCATCATACCTCCACACTGTACCCAAAATAGATGAATCTAGAAGAAATGTGTTAGAAAAGAAGAACATTTCTAGCATATGAGAAAGACCTTAAATTTATATAGGCATGAGAATACAAATTATCAAGAGGTATCATCCCTACACCCCATACATAGTCATTAATCATAAAACCCTTGTATACTAGTCTAAAATATAGTTTATGAAACTAGGTTTATTTATCATTTAAGAAAACCAAAACACGTAATTAAAATCTTGATATTTCATTCTATAATTAAACTACATTATTTATGAAACACCACTAATTTACTAGAGAAACTCAGGTAGGCCCATTTTTAAGGAAAACATTAGAATTCCATTAAAAACCAAATAATATCTGCAACATGATTTAAAAAACACTTTTTGACTAATTTACATTTAAAACATTCCATAACATGGTTATAAAACATTTAAAAAAAGTAGTGATACTAATGATATGAGATGTAAATAATCAATTATAACAACAATAAGTAGTAGAGAATAAAATATAGAATAAATATAGTGACATAATTCACTAAATAAAGGGAAGTAACTCAATGTAAATAAAGTATAATACATAAAATAAATAACTCAAATTAGATAACATTGTGTTAGTGGATATAGGATAACTAAGGATATGGTCATGTAGTCAAATGACATTACTAGATTGGGAGAAACCCTCAACTAATAATATTGAGATACAAATTCATCACTAGTCTAGTGGTGGTACTATTTATACTTTGTCACTTGTCAAAGAGATGCACATGATGAGTAGAAAGAACCTAGTTGGTTCTAGGTTTCATAATCCATGTTCCAAGGTTCCCCTAACCAACTATGTAGTGATAAGGAAAAAAATAATACAAATCACAAGAAGAATCTAGAACTTTTAATAACCCAACTCACCTTTTATATGAGTTATCCCTTACATGATAATCCATGTTTTATACAAACATCAAGAACAAAAAATAAATAATCAAAGTATGATCCAAAACACTTCTATGAAGTGCCAACAAGACCTTGTTAACTCTTTGAAAGTACCAAATCATGATATTAATTTTCTAAACCAACCCAGTTCAAAGCATTGACATAATAATTTGAAAATAAAATTAAACACAGTTTTCATATAAACACATTTTTAATATTTAATATGAAATACAAAAGGCATTTAAAACTCAAATTATAAAATATAATTTAAGAGAAAAATTGTATAAACATACAAGAATCAAAAAAGACAATATTTAATAATCATATACACCAACATGGTTATAATGATGTAAATTTACTATTTTTTTAGAAACCAAAACACCAATCATGGGTTAAGAAACCATTTTTAATGAGACAAAATAGAATTTCAAAAAATAGAACAATTGTATAATAAATTCAATACATATTTAAACATCAAATCACAAAATAAAACCACTTTCAATCCATGATATCCCATGTAAAATAGATTATTTTTTGAAAAAAAATATTTAAAAAACTTACTAAAGGTCATAATCCACTAAAATTTTATGTTTGAAATTCCAAGTAATCATGGTTTTAAATATAAATAATCATAAATGTAGAAAAAACACCTCAATATGGACATAGGTGATTCAAATACATTGGATATGATAAGAGGATGACCAAAAAACAATAAACACACCATAAAATCAATAACCGTGAAATATTTACAAAAAACAACCCTAGTTTTTTTCTAAAATTGAGATAATAATTGGTTGAAAAGGAATGAGAATAAGTAGAAGAGAATAGAGAATCTAACCTTGAAACACCATCCTAGAACCAAAGAACCCAAGAAATACATTGATAATATGGATGAATCTATACATAGGGATCCTTCATAACAAGATCTAATTAGGTGGAGGAGGATGCATCTATGGCTAGGAGGAGGTAGAGGTAGAGGTTGTCATGGAGGCGAGGGTGAGGTTCCAGAGCCGGAGGGGGAGGTGGACGTGGAGGCACGAAGGTGGAGGGAGGGAGGAGGGTGTCGGGTGGTAGAGGTGAGGGTGGCAGGTCAAGGTCAGGGAATGTAGGAGAGGGTAGAGAGGCTATGGATCAGTGGAGACATGGGGGAGGAAATGTAAAATTAGGAGGAGGAGCCTGATAAAAACTTCAAATCATTGTTAGTATAGCCATAATTTTAACAAAACTGTGGGTATAGGTAAAAACATACCATCCATACCCATGGTTTTTTTAAACCATGGGTATAGATGCATGTGTATAGACCCATTTTATAGTATTTCATAACCCATCCTTAAGCATTGATGAAACTTTTCTTATAAGATTATCCTGAAGCAATGTCTAAGAAGAAGGTTCATGGAGAGTTCTCATGAAAGAGTTTCAAGAAGAGATATCGTGAGGGAGTATACATGATTAAAATCATGTAATCCTTGTGTATGATCTGAATAGGATCTTTCACATAGCAAGAAATAGGACCCTTGAAACTAGACTTGCGAAAGAGGACTCACACTAGGATCTCATGCAAAGTGAAAAGGTGGTTTTTCCTTAGGGAATTGTGCAAAGTGTGAAAGTGGTCTCGCACTAAGGACTCATGTAAATGGAGAAACTGGTCTCTCACTGGGAACTCATACTCATAATTAAAGTTGAATAGTTGAAGGTACTCACACAAGGGTCTCATGCAAGGGTATCGCTCGAGATTCTCACTCTACGGTGTCACACCTGGGTCTCATGATAGGATCCCTCACAAGGGGTTATGCTCTAGGATCTAACACAAGGGGTTACACGCCAGGGTATCACATAGGGGTATCACACTAGAATCGTTCAAGTAAATAAATCCTACATTTCCATATGAATAGTATAATCTTCGTATCTGAATTCTGAAGGAGAAGAAGATTACATATGATCTACACCATTTGAAAATACTTGTAGAAGGAGTTTATTCACTACTACATTCATTTAAGTGAAAGGGAAGACTTATAATCTCTTGATTATCTTTCCAAATAAAAGGTAATTGTAGTTTCAATAGTAAAGATAATTCTATTCTAGTTTTATAGAAAGTGTAAGTGTTGCATCGAGGTGATTTCATAGATGTGAATTAGAATCCCATAATAAGATTCAATAGAGCATCTACTTAAAATTGTGGAATTATTCATTATTTATAATGAAGGGACCTAAATTCTCATAAACTATGTGTGGATACTTTATAGATAAGTGACCAAAGGAAGAGGAAGAATGTGATCCTTTCGACTGGTAGTGATCCATCGAAATAGATTTAGGGATTGACCCTTGAGAAATCAATGAGTTGACCCTAAACATTGTGAAGGTAGTGAGCCTTGTCATAGAAGTGATCTATCCCAAACATTGTATTTTTGTAGTGAGACTTAAGAGATTTGTTACATTATCACATTGTCATTGAATGTTCCTTGGACATAGTCCATTGAGGTTGAACCAATTAAAATTATTGTGTCTCGTTCTTTCTCTAATTTATTTTCATACATTTCTACGGAAAAGGGATAGAAGAGCATTTTTAATGATGAAACAAAATCTAAAGGGGGTTTTTTTAACCTATTGTACCCCGATTCAATCCCCCCTGTCAAGGTATTTAAATTAGTTAGGATTTACACATATTGATTGGATTTTACACCATAGTTCAGTTCAGTTCAGAATTTGTTTCATGTATCTCAGTTGAAAATGTATCATCCTGATCCTGACCATGAGATCTGTTTGGATAAAATTGACCTAGAGTTGGGTGCTTAATTGGTTCATGTGAAAGTGTGGATTATGATTAGAAATAGAAATTATTTCATGCTAAATTCATTGGTCTATTGTTTTTTTTGTGGCAATATGGGCAGATTTAGGAAGAATCCTAGGAACAGGGAATGGAAATTGTTGGGCAACGACCCAAACTCTTTTAGGGAAATTGTGATTTTATACTTTTTGATGACAGAAAGGAAAATTGTGTGTAGAATGTATCACCCCTTATTTCATGTAATTAACCCTTTATTTTTGTTTTTTATGTATGTAAAGTGTTTTTGTGATGATTGGGAAGGTTTGGAGGACATTTGGAATGTTTTTAGGGATTTTCTAGAAGTGCATGGTTTGAGATCAGTTAGTAGAAACCTAGAAAATCCTATAGAAAACTGTGAAAAGGAAGTGGGATCTAGGTAGGATCATGGTTAGGCACACGGTTTATGTGAACTATATGGAAACCTATGAGAAAACATGATTTTGGGATATACAGATTGTGAACGACTAAAATTTAGATCTGAAATTGTAGATCTAGCTCAGTTTTTTCCTTGATTGGTTCATTATTCTTATATTATGACCCTAACTAGATTTACTCTCTTTAAAAAGGTTGTGAATACCATTCCTATTGATCTAGGAGTGATTTGTTGGAAAATCTTGGTGTGTTAAATCCCAGATTGCCTGGTAAATTCATGTTCATAGTTGTTTTCATTAAAACTATTCTTCTTACCTACCTTATATTCAAATATCTGATCCACTAGGGATATATATATGATATTTTATTCTAATCAGGATGATATCTATCTATAAATATCTTAGGTAATAATATCTATGGTTGGTTTTTGGATTTTCAAACCATTTTTGTTGAATAATTTGTGTCGTTATTCATTTTTTCCATAGTTTCTGAGGTAGATGGATTCACTCTAGACTAAAATTATTAAAACATTAAGTCTTTATTTCAAATTTATTATTTTGAATGATATTTATTTTCATATTGTTGTGAAATTATTGATGGAAACCCTCTTTGGTGATAGTTTATGAAATTGTGAAAATTGGATGTTTTGGTGGAAATTGAAAGTGTTAACATGATTTTAAAATGAAAATTTTAACATATTTTTTTGATTATTAGGAATTTAAAATGGTTTAAAATAAATGAGTAGTTTTATTTAAATGGTTTGGAAAATATTATGTTGGTAAGGATGTTGGATTATATGGTTAAGCACTTGTTGAATGGCATGGATAATGGTCGGGAATTACCACCATCAAAGGGACGAATTATAGATGTGAAGTTCCGCCATAAATGGTAGAACCAATATTGAGTGGAAGAGGTTATGCCAAATTAATTTTGGAAATGGTTAAAATGAATTTTTTGGTTTCTTTCCTTGGAAATGGATTTGGTTTGGAAAACTGTTTTAGTTAGAAAATTTTGTTGGTTTTGAAGTTGGTTTGGCTTTGAGTTAAAAATTTCTAAATTATTTTATAAAAATTATTTTATATAAATGTGTTAACATGTTCTATCATAGTGGTGTGAGTAGGGACTCCATTTTTGGAAAACCTACTAAGTTTATTACTCACCCATACTTGGGTACTTTGGTGTGTTTATAGATATTTTTTATCAAGACATAGGTAATGGAAAGGTATCTTATTTATTTAGTGATTCATCATGATAAATTTGGCATGGATTGTGGAGTGGGATCTTGGATCATGTTGGGAGATGTCGACTTGGTGTCATTGGATTCTTTTTGATATGTTGGTTTTATATTTGGCTTTGTAGTCTGATGTGTTTCTAAATTTTTTTGTCAGTTTCGTATAACATTGAGTTGTATTATATTGTTATAATGCATAATATAGTGGTTTTATTATGGTATTATTGGTTTGGTTTTCTTATTTTTTAAAGTAAAAATTTCCCCCTAATTATTAATTAATCCATTGGAATTTAGTTCCCGACCTTGGCATCTTGGGGATGTCACCTAAGTCCAAGTAATATTCCACCACCTTTCCAAGCCAATAGTGAGGGGCATGACATTATAAAATAGGTATTATTTTTCATGGTGATCTAGATTAATTTATGAGAAGAATCAAATTAATAGTTCAAGTAAATAAATTTAATGATATTATTTCAAATCCATTTTTATTGGAAATTGAAACTTCAATGGCAATGAAGAAAGGATATCCAACTCTGAAGTAGTTCATTACTCAAATTTATGAAATTTATTGTGGATTATTGGATGATATTTTAGGAATAAAATTCTCTAATTGTTATGAGTATTTAAATATGATTTTTAGAAGATATATCTATAAATTGATATTAATTAAAATGAGACATATATCACCATTTGTTTATCTCAATCATAATCGCAATTATCTTTCAGCTAAAATTATTGTGAAAAGAATCATCGTGATAATATTCATATCAACTGTGATCGAGCTACAATAATTTTTGAAACAACATTTTCTAGTTATATTATTTTGTATTTTATTATCTTTTATAATATGATTTTAGTGTAATTGTTTTATTATTTCCAAAAAAAATAAAGTTCTATTTTGGTTATACCTCTATAAATGGTAAGTATCAGAAATTGGTTGTGCCTCCAGGGTAAAAGATAGGTTGTTATGTGGTTATACCTATACTAGAAAAGGTTAGTTGTAATTGGGTTGTGATCCCCTTAAAAAATCTGGATGATTTGGTTTGTACCATACCTCTCAAGTAATAGAGGGATGTAATGATTACGCATCAGATCTTTGTGATACAAACTACTATAACAATAACATCTGTTTTTATTTACTATATATATATATATGTATATATTTTTACTTTTAAGTTTTAATTTCATTCAATCCATCCCCCTATTGAATCTAATCCATATTAAAATCTCAGAAAATAATTTATATCAAAGGAAAACGTTGTAAGGATAATCTAAAATGATATTATTAATACGTTGGATCATTAGGATTGTATTTTATTGTTAACCTTATCCTAGACTTAATAGTCTAATGTAATGATCATTCTAGATGGAATTTTAAGTATCTAACGATGGTTGGATTCAATAGAGGCCATCCTTTTTTTTATTTAAATAACTAATATTATTTTAAATATATAATGGAAGCCTACCTCAAGTAATTAAGACATGAACATTGGAACTTAATGGTAAAACCATATATTCTTTTAGAAGCAGACCCTGATTCTCTCACGGGTAATGATGCAACTAAATATATTATTAATTATAAAATCATGAATATATTTTATTTTACTAATAGATAAAATTTATTTAGTCATGTTTCTGATTGTATGACTACTCATGATATTTGAATAAATTTTCATGTTACACAGTATGTACAGATAAGTTAAAAAGAACTCATCATAGAATGCTTTGAGTAGAGTACCAAAAATTCAAATGGGTGAAAACAAGATTTTCAATTAAATGTTCCATAGGTTCAAACAAATTTTGAATAGAATGAGAACACTTAGAGAAACTTTGGATAATATTTATATGGTTGAAAGTGTTATCATATCACTACCAAAGATGTTATATTCTAATAATGTATCCCTTGATGAAAGAAAAAAATTCAAGGAGTACACACTTGATGAACTGATCAATTCACTTATGTAGTATGAATTATAGTTAATAACATTGTTAAAGAAGATACAATTAAACAGAAAGGTTAGAAATTAAAAATATTATATGTCTGATCTTAATCATCTGATTCAGATATATAGGGAAGTGAAAAAGATAAAGTATCTTAACTTGTTAATGGATTTTAGAAACATATGAAAAGAAATAATGATTTCAAAAGATTATTTAGAAGAGACTGTCAAAGAGATTATTAAAATGGAAATAATAAGTGTTGATATAATTCTAATTTAAATACTTCAGATATCAAATATTTAAGAGTGTAAAAAAGGAACATCAAAACAAATTGTACAAGATTAAAAAATGGAAGGAAGGATAAAAGTATAAGAAAAATAGAGAAAATATAATTGAACACAATATAGAGTTTCAATAAATAATTGGATTCAAGTGAAAAATAAAGACCCAATAAGGAATCTATAGTCTTTTTCATTATGTAAAATATGAATGTGGTTTGGTATTTTGGCTTCAATTATGAATTTGAGTTTAATATTAAATATGATTATGATAAAACAAGTATTTTTTAGTTGAATGAAATGATTGAAAATTTTCAATGAGATTTTATTTGAATTATAGATCTATATAAGGAACATGAAGGAATTAATAAGAATATTTTTGTGGAAATCAATGTTATTTATCAAGTGAATGTGAAGCTGAAGAACACTGCTTTGGATATAAATGGAAAAAGTTTGCGATAATTTTGATGTTTTAGAAAAGGATATTAAAAATCATAAGAAAGATATTTAATGTGTTATGAAAATAATAGAAACTATTTTTTCAAGAATATAATGTTATAAAAATATTATTTCAATGAACAAGATGGGAAAAAATGGTTTTAGTTATGATAGGAAACTACCTTTTATGTACATGAACTTCTTTTCAAAAATCATGAAATGTAGTATCTTTACAGTTATTTATTTTAGATGTAGGATGCATAGATACTATACTAGTGAATGCTCTCTTAGATTTTCACAATATTTGGGACACACTAGAGAATGTATTTATAAATATTTATCTTGTATAATTACTATTAATGCATTATTGAAATTTGTATAGGTGTTGAAGAATATATCAACTAATCCCATAAAATCCATAGTCTCATGGTTACCAAAACTGTATACTATTATATTTTTCAGGAAACATTATTTGAAAGTATCATAGGAGATGTATGGTATATGAATAGTGGATGCTCTAGGTATATGAATAGAGACCAATAAATCTCAATTTCTTATAATAGATGTGATGGAGGTACTCACTACTACAAAAACTGGAATGGGAAGCACCACCTTTTATCAATGCAAAGAAAAAATCACTAATAAAGGTAAAGCTTTATCACTACTAATTAAAAGCGCTGATAAATGATCCCTTTATCAGCTATTTTTTAGCACTGAAAAAGAATCCATTTATCAGTGCTAAAAAACCCCTGATAAAGGAACCCTTTATAAGTGCTGAAATTTTAACGCTGATAAAGTGCTTCTTTATTAGTGCTAGAAAAGCACTAATAAAACCATAGTCTATTTTTATTAAATCAGGTGCACAATATCCTCTGTTTATCACTCCCTCAAGCCCTCGCGCTACTGTACCCATGAGAAAACTCCCCCCCCCCCCATATTCTCTTTTTCAGACCTGAATTTCTAGCCCTACTCCACCGCTATTCCTACTCCTTATCCTCCCCCTCGATCCCCTTTCGCGAATCCTCCTCCCCACGAACCCTACTTATCCTCCTCACCACTATACCCTACTCTCTACGAACCCTAATCCCCCATTTCTCAACGGTTGGAATCTCCTCTCATGCACCTCCCCCTCTGGTAGTCGCTCCTTTCCCTCCCGACGTAGTGCAGAAGGCTCCTTGACCGCTCGATGCCTCTTATCTCCCTCCATCGCAGGTGATATCTACACTACGTAAGTCTCCCACTTCTCCTTTTAGGTTTATTTTTTCTAATTTCTCTCCCTGATCTACATGTTGTCATCATTTTAATTCTAATTTTTCCAATGATTCAATGAATAATTGGTGAATGGTCACTGCACATTCCATAGTTGGAATCACGGATCACTCCCTGTGAAAATGAGACACGAGCATTTCTAGTCTTTTTTAGACACACTATATACCTCTATGGACATATCATGTCCTCCTTTGAGGATAGTTTTGAGCTCTATTTTTCTATTATTTCAATTTTTGTGAGATTTTTGAGCTTCCATGGACTAGTATTGGTGGATTGTGTTCCCTTGGTCCATTCCTATGAGGGCTTAATGCAGCTTCATGACCTCATCCAAGGATGTTGTCCCCTCTATATCTTCGTAATGATCAGGGCAGTGTTGGTGAGTTCCATTATTCTTGATTGACTTGTCTTAGTCCACCTATATGAGGGTTATTATGGAATTAGGTTCTGTTCATTGGAACTCATACCCCTCAGGTACTTGGAACATGTATCAATTCAAGGAACCTAGAGTGATCCTCATTTCATTCATTTTATCCATATATTCGGTTTTTAGAATTTGAATCCCCAACACTTACATGGGAATTTATCCTCTATATTGGAGGATGTTTCAAGTGGGGTCTATTATCCCCCAGTAAGCCTTAGGAATTAACCCCCTCTATTTGTAAAGAGATCTGATCGTTCATAAGGTTTATTAGTCTGATGGAGTGTATATCTCATATGAACCCTCTCAGTTTTTAATATACTTATTCTATAGTGAGTGGTCTCAGTTCACTTTTATGGGGGTTATTATGGAATATGATCCTGATCAATTGAACACAGTTCACTTAGTGACCTGGAGCTTGTATCCCTCTAAGAGGCCTAAAGAAAACCTTATTTCAAATGTGCATTCCCTATGTTGGGTTTGTTGAATTGGCATGACCAACACTTACACAAGTTTTTATCCCCTATCTTGGAGGATTATTGTACTAGATTCTAGTATCCCCCCCTATCAAGCCCTAGTCGTTGACCCGTATATTTATATCATGAGCTGATATTTCGGAGGGGGTATTAGTCTGAAGGATTGTATATCTCAAGTGAACACTCTCAGTTTTTTATGTGATTATTATTGGCTAGATCGGATAAGTGTGACCTCTAGGATGAGTTCCTTCATTGTAATTACATCTTGGATAGCATTTCCTCTTGGAAGAGTGTTACCTTGAAACCCTGAGTGGATCTACAACTAGAAGTGGTTGAGACATTTTTTGACTCAGAGCCTTTTATGTGTATATTTGGGATATCCTTGGTTATCACTATGTCTCCTATATTGTTTGGAATGCCTGTGTTTAGTGAAATGAATACTGCTGATTCTTTATGTATGGTGGTTTGGGGTGTCCTATTGGGTATTGTAATACTCATCCCTACAAGGGATCTTCCCATACATTTCATGTCTTATACAGACGATGGAAAATTTCACAGAGTCTTTGGTGGACTAGGATAAGGTAGAGATTAGTTTGGGATACACAGAGTGAGGTATATACCAATGGTGAATTAACATATGTCCCCTCCTTCTATGTAGGTCATACATTATTTTCCATTTTTGGTTGGATTGTATTTGAGCTCTTTTTATTAAATCCATTAATTTATGTTGTTCACTTCATATACCACCCTCTAGTGGTTTGGGGGAATTCAACATGTAATACTATGCTTTGGATGGCTATATTAGTGTTCTATGATTATGCCTATGGTTTGAGTTCATATCATAATCTTTTAAGGTAGTGATATTCTGGGATGTAGGGTTAGCAGCACCCACCCACAGTAGGTGTGTGATGCAATTCTCATCAGAAGAGGGACTTTCATTCATAGGTACCTCAAGGATATTCAATTACTCTAAGTAATTTAATATGATTGTGATGGTTATAAACATATCACAATGCATTTTCTTATCAGTCATGCTACAGTCAGAGAGGCAGTCGACAAATACCCTAGGCAGAGGAAGGAACTGGAGAAAGGAGGTCTATACAAAACTAAAGTGATGGAGGAGATCGGTGAGTAGCATGAGGTTGATGGAACATTGGTTTGATTCTACTAATACTACCCCTGATTAGACCACTTATATATTGGGAAGTTAGTGTTTATAATCATGGATAGTTGTAGTCACTAGATTCTTTTATCAGGAGGCTCCAGGAGTGTTTGGAGGTACAATCTATGTTCGTTATACTTTTTTGTAGTACTATTAGAAATAGGTACAAGAAACTATTTTTCCAAATTTTTTCAATTATATTCTAGGTATATGGTAGGCATTGGTAGAGCCCCATGTTAGTGATGATTGGTATGAATTTGGACTTGAAAGGGAGATGAACAATTCCACCACTGAGATGTGTTCGTGAGAGGCGATCCAAAAACATGTGGGCAAGTTAGTGACCCCTAAAGTGGTTAATATATATGTGTTGCATATGGGGTCCTTTTAATTGTGTGTTTGCGGTCCTTTTTATGTGATAAGGTGTCATAGAAATCCCTGTTTTTAGTTAACTAGTGTGAAATTAAAATGGTGTGTTCCAAAAAATAGGATCCAACCAAAAATATAAAATAATGTATGACCTACATAGAAGGAGGGGATAGATGTTAATTCACCATTGGTATACACCTCAGTCTGTGTATCCCAAACTAATCTCTACCTTATCCTAGTCCACCAAGGACTCTGTGGAATTTTCCATGGTAGAATTTATGTTCACAAAACTTAATTTTCTATTTCTTATGTTAATTTGGTTAACAAGACCTATGATATTCCATAGAAATTTTGGATAACCCTAGGTTATTTTTCTCTCCCATGAACCCCTTTGTGTTTTTAAATGTATCAACTATATTAGTCTTCTCATCAAAATTGTATCTTTGTTTTCATTTTATTTGAGTTTGGTCACTTGTTTTGGGCTATTTAATGTGATTATTTTATTATGAATGAGGTGGATGGTATGGGTGGTTAAAAGGATGTTTAATGTTTTGTTGCAAGGGTGGTGGGTTCTAAAACTATTGGAAAGGGGGCTGGAAAGTGTGTTGATTTTGATGGGGGTCTATCCTAGTTCTATTGATTTCAAAATCATTATTGGAAATGTTTAGGCTCTATTAATCTCTATTTTTATAAGGAAGTGGTTTTCTTCTACTATATTTGGAAATTTTGTTTTTTGTATTTGAATCATAAATACTAATATTTGAGATTCAAATAGGATGGAGATGAATAATGATTGGATGCATGCTAATCGTTTGACAATAGAGAATGTGAATGGAGTGAAAGAGTTCATGAAGTTTGCAAAGGATCACGCAAAGGGTCCTTCTCAAATCCTTTGTCTGTGTTTACGTTGTTGTTATTCTAGACTAATTACTCCAGAGGAGTTGGAAGAACATTTGATATGTCACGGAATAGATCAGAGTTATAAATGTTGGAATAAACACATATGAAAAGCGAATGTACCTACTGGCTGGGATAAAACAACATTTTATAGATCATTAATGATTATAAATATAGATAATAAAGAAGACTACATGGAGGATGTGATTACAGATGTCAATGATGATGAAGATCATATTGAGGAAATTACAAGGACAGTTGAAGATAGACTCCATGATTTCCCAAAATTGTATGATAAGTTAAATATTGTGAAAAGATTCCATTGTATGCCGGTTACACTAAATATACATCACTGTCAGTTGTACTGAAATTGTATAAATTGAAATCAGGAAATGGATGGTGTGATGTCAGTTTTACGGAACTACTTGCTATCTTGAATGACATGCTCCCAGAAGATAATGAGCTTCCAAGCTGTACATATGAAGCTAAACGAATGTTATGCTCAATAGGTATGATTTTTGAAAGAATACATGCCTGCCGGAAAGACTGTATATTGTTTCCCAAGGAGAAAAAATCACTTACAAAATTCCCAAAGTGTGGTGCTTCCTAATACAAAAAATATGAATCCATTCCTATGAAAGTTTTATGGTACATTCCAATCATTCCAAGGTTTAGGCATCTATATGGAAGTGAAGAAACTAAAAGAAAATTGTCGTGGAATGTAGATAAAGGAAATTAAGATGGGAAATTACATCACACGACCGACTCTCCTCAATGGAAGAGAATTGATAATGAGTATCCTGTATTTGGAAATGAGCCAAGAAACCTTCATCTTGAGTTATCTACAGATGGAGTGAATCCTTTTGGTTTTCAAAACAACACTCATAGTACATGGTATGTTATGTTGGTAAGTTATAAATTTCCACCCTGGATATACATGAAACGTAAATTCATCATGTTATCTATGATTATATCAGGACCAAAACAACCAGGTAATGATATTTATGTTTATTTGGATCCTTTGATCAAGGATTTGAAGTTATTTTGAGATTCGGGTGTTATATTGTATGATGATTAAAAAGTGAATACTTCATGTTGAGAGCGATGTTGTATGGGATGATAAATGATTTCCCTGCTTATAGAAAATTTTCAGGGTATAGCTTTAAAGTAACGTAAAGGTTTCCCATGTGTGAAGAAGATACAGAATCAATTAGGTTGAAACATTCATCAAAATCTATGTTTCTAGGACATCGTATATTTCTACCTCGTTGGCATAAGTACCAATCTTGGACAACATCATTCAATGGAAGTTCAGAAAAATGCACAACACTGCCTCCACTAACAGGTGATCAGCTATTTAAGAATTTAAAAGATATGAACACTATTTTTGGTAAACTATTTTTGAAAAACCTTACAAAAATCAGTTGGAAAAATAGATTATTATGTTTTGAATTACCATACTGTAATATTCTGTATGTAAAAAAATTTCTTGATGTGATGCATGTGGAAAAAAATGTAAGTGACAGTGTTATCGAAACGTTTATAAATTCCCATAGAAAAACAATGGATGAAATTAAGGAAAGGTTGGACATGGTTGACATGGGAATACGAGAAGAGTTGGCTCTCGTGAAGGGTGAAAATAGAATGTTTATTCCTCCAGCTACATACACTTTTTCGAGGGAGGAGAGATATCAGTTTTGCAACTTCTTCAATGATGTAAAGGTTTCAGATGGGTATTAAAAACAAGTTACTTATTCTCCCATTGATCAATTCTTTTGAAGTGTCCAAAAAAAAACTAATGAAAATGATTACTGTTATTATGTTTGTACATTTATGATATAGATCATTTTCCATCAACAAACTAGAATCCCTAAAGAGGTATTTTCAAAAACAACTACTATTTTATTTAAATTTATTATTAATTATTTATTTATATATTTTTCAGTACTACTAAGACTATCAAAAATTCTCATATTCACTAGATGATATATATTTGTTCAGAAACGAGTGGGTCACATACCTGATGGAAGATTGTACACAAATATCATGAAGATCTGACTTGGGGATGTGTATAATTGGCGGACATTTTTTGAGAGGGGTTAAAGAGATCAAAAGATGAAGAATTTATTTCTGTAAATGTTCTTAGGAAAATTGTAATTTTTATTAAATAAAACATCCTTTCTCTAATGAGTTTTTTGTCCATTTTAACAGATGAAATGCACCAGCAACATGCAAAAATGATGAACCAATTTTCTTTGGGCTTTGGATTAGAAAAACCAGTAAAATCTCCAAAATACCTTTATATCTGACCAAACACATTAGTATTGTGTTGATACATTAGAATAATGATACATGGGCTATTTGTTACATGTATGAGTCATCCATGACTCAATCCGAGGAATGGTGTTGCCGGTATCGCTCAAAGTGTCTTTCTTTTGTTTAAAATAGAAATAATTTTAAGTGTAAACAACAAGTGACATACGAAAAGCCAACCAAATGCATTCAGATTGTGTTGATACTTTAGGACAATGATCCATGGGTAATTTTTGACATGTAAGAGTCAACCCTGCCTCAATATGAGGAACGGTGTGGCTGGTATCACTTAAAGGGTCTCTCTTTTGTTTAAAATGGATAGAATTTTAAGTGAAAACAACAATTGAGATACAGAAAACAGAACAAACACATTCGTATTATGTTGACACATTAGGTGAAATATCCATGGGTCCTTTTTTATGTGTATGAGTTAACCCCGCCTCAATCTGAGTCATGGTGTTGCCGGTATCACTCAAAGTGTCTCTCTTTTGTTTAAAATGGACAGAATTTGAAGTGAAAACAACAACTGACGTATAGAAAACTAACCAAATGCATTATGATTGTGTTGATACTTTAGAAGAACGGTCTAAGGGTCATTTATGAAGTTTATGAGTCAACACTGCCTCAATCTGAGGCCCGGTGTGGCCAGTATCACTCAAAGTGTCTCTCTTTTATTTAAAATGGAATGAATTTTAAGTGAAAACAACAACTGACGTACGGAAAACTGACCAAACGCATTGGGATTGTGTTGATAATTTAGGAGAATGGTCCATGGGTCGTTTATGATGTGTAAAAGTCAAACCCGCCTTAATCTGAGGCACAGTGTGGCCGGTATCGCTCAAAGTGTCTCTCTTTTGTTTAAAATGGACAGATTTTTAAGTGAAAACATCAACTGACGTACGAAAAACTGACTAAACAGATTGAGATGGTGTTGATAATTTAGAAGAATGGTCCATGGGTCATTTTTTATGTGTAAGAGTCAACCCCACCTCAATCTGAGGCACGGTGTGGCCTGTATCACTCAAAGTGTCTATCTTTTGTTTAAAATGGACAGAATTTTAAGTGAAAACAACAACTGACGTACGGAAAACTGACTAAACGCGTTCTTATTATGTTGATACTTTAATTGAATGTTCCATGGGTCATTTGTGACGTGTATGAGCCAACTCATCCTCAATATGAGGCACAGTGTGGCCAGTATCACTCAAAGTGTCTCTATTTTTTTTAAATGGACAAAATTTTAAGTGAAAACAACAATTGACGTACGGAAATCCACCTTCCTACCATACACACCAAAATCATTCATTTTTTACTAAAGAAACACATACTATTGAAATAAAAACTATTCCAATATCATTTTCAAAATATCAATGATCTTAAAATCCATGAAATTCATTCCATTAAAACCATTACACACCCCCACCCACTAGACACCACCCCATCCCCCTGGACACCCCCCCTGGACAGCCCCCCCTGGACACCCACAACCCCCTGGATGCCCCCCAGCCCCTGGATGCCCCACCCCCTAGATGGACCCCCACCACCTTCCCCCCTAGACACCCCCACCCCCATGGACAACCACCCCCACCACCCTGGACACCCCCCCTGGATAGCCCCGCTCAACCGCCTGGACCGCCCCCACCCCCCGGACACCCCCATCCCCTGGAAATCCCCCCACCCCCTGGACACCCCCATGGTCAGCCCGCCCTCCCACCGCCCTTGGATACCCCCACTCCCATGTACAGCCACCCCCACCCCCTGGACACCACACCACCCCCCTTGGACACCCCCCCCCCAACCCCCTAGACCCCCCACCCCACTTGGACACCACCGCACCCCCTAGACACCCCCACCCCCACCCCTGGAAAGCCACCCCCAACCCCTGCACACCACCCCACACCCTGAACACCACCCCACCCCCTGGGCACCCCCATGGACAGCCCCCCCCCCCCCCCCACCACCACCACCCTGGACAGCCCCTCCCACCCCCTAGACACCCCACAACCCCCTGGACGACCCCCACCCCCTGAACGCCCCCCCCCCCCTCCTAGACACCACCCCACCACCTGGACACCCCCACCCCCATGGAAAGCCACCCCCACCCCCTGGACACCACCCCACCCCCATAGATAGCCCCCCAACCTCCTAGACCACCCCCTCTGGACACCACCCCACCCCTGGACACCCCCACCCCACCTGGACACCACCCCACCCCTTGGACACCACCCCACCCCCTGGAAATACCCCCAACCCCCTGGACACCCACCCCCCCCCCCCCCCACCCTAGACACCCCCAACCCCCTAGATGGCCCCTACCCCCTGGAAGGCCCCCCACCCCTCCTAGACACCACCCCACCACCTGGACACCCCCACCCCCACCCCCACTAGACAGCCCCACCCCCAACCTCCTCGACCCCCACCCCCTAGACACCACCCCACCCCCTGGACACCACCATGGACAGCCGCCCCACTCCCACCACCACCCTGGATAGCCACCCCCACCCCCTGGACACCCCCATCCCCCCCGGACACCCCCACCCCCTGGACACCCCCTACCCCCCTTGGACTGCCACCGCAAACCCCTGAACAGCCCCCCCGACCCACATAATTCTGAATTGAATTCCTTATGTATTTGATGAACTTATGAATTATGTGTTAATGGTGTATGGGTATACTTGTTGTATGTGTATTCTTTTTGTGATTACTTTATGAATTATTTGTTAATTTTGTATGGTTATACTTGTTGATATGTTGATTTTTTGCAGGTCTTGTTTGGTTATGCTGCTGCAGAATTTTATGTTACAGTAGGAAGGACATTTATCATCACTTTTTTTGCACCGATAAATGATCCCTTTATTAGCGCTTTTTATCACTAATAAGAATCCATTTATCAGTGCATTTTTAGTGCTGATAAAGCCCCCCCCCCCCATCAGCGTTGAGCTTTACAGCGCTTTTGTAGCGCTGATCTTTACAGTGCTTTTGTAGCATTGTTGAAGCCCATTTTGAGTGCTGATAAAGCCCATTTTTCGTATTAGTGATTGCCACTTTTAGAAAAAAATCCTGAAGGAACAGAAAAGGTTTTGATGTGGTTGGTATATCGAATTCTACTAGTATTCATAATGTTCTATATATTTATGTTTTAAAACATAACCTAATTGGTATATCTCAATTATGTGATGATGGAATGAATATTAAATTTCATAATTATAAATGGATTATTTGAAAAAAGTATTTTTTTAATTATTTTATGCTAACCAAAAAGTGGATATTAAAACTATTGACCTTGATAAGATAACAATAAAACATGTAGCATGTTTAAATATTGTACAAATAGATAGTTTCTTATGGGATATGAGCCTCATGCATATAAACTTATGGATGATTCACATGATTTCAAAAAATCAATGAGTAATACAATTTTAAGAATATAAGGTGCATAAGTATTGTGTTTGTGATCTGAGCATGAAAAGAAAACAACACAACGAGTTGTTTAGGCTGATTAAACACATGAACACCATCATACTACTATATTTAGTTTATATTGGTTTGTTTGGACTTATTCATACTATTATCCTTGGTGTAAAGAAGTATGCACTTTTTTTATGGATGACTACAACAGGTTTACTTGGGTTTATTTTTTGGCACACAAGAGAAAACCATTATCAAAGTTTTCAACTCATTACAATTTTTTCATAAAGATAAAGTTTATATTAATATCTCTATTATAAGTTATTGAGGAGGATAATTTCAAAACATATAGTTTGAGAAACATTCATAAAATAATGGTAATTTTCATAACTTTTCAGATCCTTTGACTCCAGAGAAAAATGTGTTGGGGAGTTTGTTTCTATGATACTTTTCATATCCTATGTTTTTGTGAATCAAAAAGCAATCCATTGATTACCTATGATCACTTTGGGAAGATTAATGTTTGGGTTTGTTATAGACTTTATTTTCATTTTTCAATGTTTCTGTGATTTGGAGTAAACTATATAACTATTAGGTCTTGAGGATCATTATGGTATCACTAAATTTCTCCATCAAAAGTTAGAAAGTTTCTTCTAATGTTATTGCAATCGAACTTGGAGATATCAGATTATGATCGTTGATGTTTGGTTTGATGTCACTTATAAATTGGATAATGTAACAGATAAATTGGACCAAGGCATTGAAGAATGGAATATATATATAACTGGGATATGGAATATTATGCAGTCCTTTTGAATATTGTATCATCACGATTCCCAGAGTGCTTTTGATTGTAGTTTATTTCAATGTGTTTTCACTAAGATCTACCAATTACATGAGGAAAATTGTAAAAGCTCTTAGTTTTCCACACCGCAATCACTGTACTTATGATCCCTCAAAATCAACAAGTCTTTTACGCTAAGAGACTATTTTTTCCAATCTCTAGTGATCAATGAGAATCCTGGTTTCAAATCTACTACATCAAAAAAAGCATATAAATGGAGTCCAAGATACATGGACTTACTACCAATCTATGTGATCAAAGACGTGCTCAGGGATAGATGCACCTAATGCTGACAGTTCTGTCAAAGAAGTTCTTATGTTTGGAACTTGTTGATACCTTGGATCTGGTATAAAGATCCACCTTCAACTTTTTTTAAGTAAAGACCTACTATGAATGGGAAGTGTTGGGTAATAATAGCCTTTTAGGGGTATTTAGATTATTATCTAATACTTAGTACATTATTTACATTTCATAGGTTTTATCTACAAATTAATTGATATATTTCATTTATGTTTTTAAATTCTAAATATTTTATTTTACACTATTCTTCTAATGCTTATGCACATGTTTACTATGTTTACTTTGATCTTAACGAAACAAATATCTTCTTATCAACTAAATACTTGAGTTTGTAAGAAAAATTTTTCGTTTCTTTTCAACTAAAATTCACCCCCTTTTGTAGTGCTTCTTCATCCTACCTATACTAGGAAAACACTTGGTATTAGATCTTACACTTCATTTCATTGAAAATTGTTATAGTTTCATTACACTAACATGTAGAAGAGGGTTGGTCTTTTTGTTTTAACTATGTTAGGTGTTGTACCAGTAAAAATTTTGGAGAACTTAAATACAAACTAACCATCAATATTCGATAAAGTTGATTAGGAATATTAGAGAAACCATATGTGAACTTATGTTATTAATCCAGGTGTGAAGAAATACCTAATGCTGATAAAAAATTATAGGATCCCACTAAAAGTTGTTTTTGTTTTTACTTAAGATGAAAGGAATGGATTTCAACTTAACTTCTGAGAAAGGAATACTTTATGATGTGCTATTCAATGAAAAATTTATATCCATGCTTCATATTATAGAACGATTAATGGTATCTTGAAGAAGCTTGAAGTAACACACATTTTAACTTTTAAGTTGTTGGAAACTAAAAGACCTATGTTAAAAGCAGATTATCACTACAAAAACACATAATTAGTAGATTTTTCAGATGTGTTTTCCGAAAACAAGGCTAATTTTTTTTGTTGCATTTTCTTAAAACATCAAGAAATTTTATTTTATGCATGGTTTAAAACATCTCTATTTTTTAATTTAATCACATTTTTAAATGTGGCTAATTTTATTGGGTTTTAAGATGTCACTAATTTTGGTGTATTTTAAAACGTCGTTCATTTAGTTATGTTTTAAAAAAATTATAATTTTTAATTAGCCATGTTTTTTCACGCACTTCTAATTTTTATTTTAACTTTGTTTTAAATGTGAAAAGATAAAATAAGAGACAGTAACGATGTGGGTTTGAGGTCCCGGTGGAGGAGATGAAGAAGGCCCTAGGGTAGGTGGATGGCTTCAGCGATCTGGTAGAGGCAGCTGGTGACAATGCCTTGATGTTGGTGGATGGCGGGCTACAAGACATTCGGCGAACACAGACGGATGGCAGGCGAGAATCACAGATAATGCATGGAACGTAGAATTGATTTCTGGAGAAGATGCAATGTCCTTGGGAAAACGGTGAGGATGGAGCGGGTGCAGCCAGTGACGGCGCAAGTAATCGACGATATTGGACTTGGAATGTGGATCGGGGATGACCTCAGGAAGTGAACAAGGGCGACCATGGGACATGGCGCTGGCCACTAGCTGGGACAGGCAGGCTCGCTCAGCAAGAAATTTTTTCATGAAATAGTGGATTAGGACTTCCACGAGCTTATTGACTTTGGGATATTTTCTTCAATAATTTTTAGGATCAACCATGATCATATCATATACTCTCGTGATATATATATATACACACACACACATATATATTAATCAATAATAGCTAAATAAATGATTTTTAATATATAAATAAACACATATATATATATGTATAAAATAATATATACATATATATAAGTTTATAAGTATATTTATATTAATTTGTAAATACATACATACATAAATATAATAACATTATATTATATTGTATACACGCACACATATTCATACATACATATATTGAGACATGTAGATGGAACACATATAATAGTATTACAAAACATTAATAATAATATATGTATATTTATAAATATAATTAAATTAACTTTGATTTAAAACATTATTATAATAAATTTGATAACAACTAATAACAAAATGATCGTTTATAATAAATATTTAATAATATGCATACAAATCAATATATTACTAATTATTTCATTAATGATAAAATATTAATACTATTTTATGTGTATTAGATTATATATTAATATAGATGTCTCTGTGTGTGTTTATACATTAATATATTATATTTACATCTAAATTTATAAATTTATGTTTTTTAATATGTGAATATATATAGAGTAATATGATATCTTGACAAATTGCAATTTACTGTAGTGGTACGGTGTCGGGTCCGTAGCATATGACACACTTGATCAATATGGGGATTAGTGTGATGGTGTGGCCATTAGGCCATCATTAGCTGACAGTGAAGTGGTAGGCGTTTGTGATGTGGCATGATCTCAAATACAAAACAAAACATTTGAGGGTGATTAAAATAGGGGCATGTAGGGAGAAATATGAAAAAAACACATGAAGGTGAAATACGAATAAAGTGATTCTGTTAAAAAAAAGTTACCCATGTTTATCTAAAATGTGGCAAATCATTTACCAATTTACCTACATTTTAAAAAACACAAGTGAACCATTTGAGAGTGAATTAAATGTGTTGTTAAACACGTCTAATTTAGTAACACGTCATTTCCTAATGATTTTAAAAAAAATTGGAAACATATTAGTCATGCTTATAAATGTGGTTAATGTAAAAAAATGTGGCTAATTTATGTTTATTGGTGGTACATCAGACATTGTATTTCTTACCTTGAAAAACAGTAACACAAATGCATCACTGATTCATGACAATCATTCATAGTCTTTAGTCACTTCAATAATGAGAATTATCATATGATCAAATAATTGAGAACATGATTGAATGATTGGGAATCCAAAAAATTAAATATTGATGACACAAAGCATATTGATAAATTGAGTTTAGATGCTCTCATTGAAACTATAATGCTGTATAAAACCTATTTGTATAGAGGCACTGAAAAAGAAAGAAAAATAGAATGGATTTTCTTTCACATCAAATTCACGAAATTTAACTTCCTGAGCTTTTACATCAAAGGTTAGTATATCTACATGATCTTCAAAGAAATTTTCAGATGATATTTTTCTATACATTATAGTAGAATAATTTTCATAATTGTATAGAAGGATTTTTGGAAGTTATAACTTCCTAAGATATTACTGGAAATAAATGAAGGATGCAAATGGAAATTGGAGTAGAATGGAATATTCTTTAGTAACCATTTGTTATGAATACAATAATACAAGTAACATTAGACCTGGCTATTCAAATTTTAAAATGTATGACAGAAACTAAGAGTATGTTTTCAAATAATAAGGCCAATAATGATTTTTGATCTACTAATGACACATAGAGTTTTAGTGAGTATCCATCTTCTGATATTTCATTAGAGATAGTGATGATAGTTGAAAAATCACTAGATTATATACTAAGGTTCCTCAGAATAATTTGTGTTTTATAGAGAATGAAACAACTGGATCCATTAGAAATAAGTCATTAGATCTTAATTATTCTTTTTCATCATAAAATGAAGATGATGTTGATGAATATATATAACCCTTGTATGATGAGTTAACAACCTATATTATGGATGTTGAAGGAACTTAATTTAGACTGTTCAATAGTTACACGCTATATAACATCCTATAATTTCAAGGTATGATTTACTCTAGTTTTGGCATAGATTTGATTTTATTTATCTTACTCTAGAGACATACTAGAGGTTTTGGGGACTAAGAATCAGGATTCTTGGAAGGTGGTTGGGCCAGAAATATAGAAGTTGTTAGAGTGCTACCGGTTATCCTAACTTGCACCACCGACCTACTAATGGAATTTCTAGAAGATTTGAAATTCTGTAGAGCCTAGCAGCCAGTTAGTAGAAGAGTGAGTAGCTCTAGATTTTTCTTGAAGTTATCAGTCAGCCAGCTAGACTCCATCGGCCAACAGGTGAGGCCCAATATCTCACTTTTGGTCTCTAGATCTATTTTTAATTAGGGGAAACCCAATATTTTCCCTTGAAACTCCTAATTATGACTCCCCTCACCTCTCATACACCTCATTTGACTTGAATGAAAAAAGTTGTTCTCTCTTGGATAATTTTACTACCTTATCCACATCTCTTCACCATTTTATTATCTGATATATTTGGTGGTCTTGTATGGAACATCTAAGAATATCTGGTAAAAATCATCTTTCTCTTCTGATGAATTATAAATCTAGGTTTTTAGGTCCAAATAATAGATTTCTATGTGATCTTATGGGTAATTTATGGATCTTGGATGGACTAGATACCAGATCATTTGAGGACCACCCCCTCTCTTGATTGGATCTATATCCATTATTGATGGTGAGTCTCATTGGGTATGTCTAATTAGCTTCTCACCCTTATGGTGATCTTCTTCTGGGTTTCTTGTACTATAATATCTTATGTGATAAATTGGGTCCAATTCCCGGGAATTCTTGGTGTGATCTTGATTCAAGTGTCAGGAATTGATGATAGTCATTGATACAACTATTGTAGTAATTCCATACCATTTTTATGGCCTTTATATATTAATTTTATTCTATAATGTGCTTGTGTATGTTTGTATAGCTATGAGACCCTTTCTTGATGTGTTTAAAATGTTAGTGTGTATGTGGCCCGCGAGACCCTTGCCTGTTGCAATATGCATGCGGGTGTGTGCGTATCATGTGATACCATACTTTTATGACATTCACATGCTTATTATTTTATATATTATGTCTTTCATATGGATGCATGTTTAGTTCCTCTATGAATTTTTTCAAGGTACCAAGTTGGTCTAACTCAACTAGTTAACCCCTTAGAGGGGGATTGTCATCGTTGTGGTTGGAAGGTTATGACTTCACCTTTAGATATGTCATGTTGAATGTGTATTTCCCTAAATATGGATATTGTATCAACATATATTAAATATGGCATACTGTTGAGTCGAATATTGGATCAACCTAAAGTAGTGTGGATTTCCCTAGAGACGTGAATTAGTTTTTCATGTATATATTATAAATTTCTCTTAAAGGAAGACATGTAGTTATTCATTAAAAGTGATACATGAATATTGGATAGCTAGATATATTTTTTGAGGTGACGTGTGATCAAGTGGCATTATCTAATTCATGAGATAATTACTTCTGACCATTTTTTTGGCATGGGGACAAATCAGGTAGATCTGATGCTCATGGAGGCTTGGTTAGTGCACAACAACTTAAGAATTGATTGTTTATTTACCCCTTTACATTACAATCACTAAATAAATAAATAAATATATATATATATACTATAAAAATATGTAAAGGGAATATTGGTGGTGACCCACTGGGTTTATACTCACACTCGACATTGGCATAACGCCATGGTCTGTCTCACTCTGAACAGTGGCTGGACTGCACCACCATGTGACCTTAGGTGTGCCTCCCAATATGCCAAAGGCTTCTGACTAGTAGCAGGTGTCTCAAACCGAATCTGGTATCCCTCATTACCAGCACCAAACCTGGCCCATGGAAAGACCCTAAGGGTGTTCCCTATCCCCACAGGCTGGAACAAGTTCCTGGTTATCATAAATAATGGTTTGGAAACAATTTACCCAAATTAGGATACATAAGACAACAAAAACAATCAATAAAACGAATCTGAAAATTCAAGCCAAACAAGCCTTAATTAAAAATTCAGAACTGCATACAAGGTTTTTAACATGACACAAGGGGTAACAAACTAAAAAAGTAGCATCAAATACAACCAAAATACCACCACATGACAAGGGGTCATCACCCACAAGTTGTCTCCACAACACCGCACAACGGAAGCAACTAGCAACCCGAACCTCCGTCTCCAAAAGCCTTGCCCTTACCTGTGTCAAACATAACCAAGTCTACTTACACCCATAGTTTTAATTAGGTTTTGATACTAATCCCAATAGGACCCAACCCAAATATTCCATGTGAGAAGCATTATAAGATAAAAAACTTTGAAGTGTTATAATCAATGAATGGTAGCAATAATTTCTAAAGGTGAATCTTTTAAATGAAAAGAGTTTTCAAAGACGGGTAACTTTAAAGAATAGTTACATTTAAATAAAACATGTAAGATAATTTATTTTCCATCCAAACACACCATAATTCAATGATAAATTCCAAATAGTCAATGAGCACTCAATACAGGAACACCCCAAGGCACTAGTTAGTTGTGAGCCCCAGGTACCTCACATCTCGGTGTGAAAGTAACCATAACAATATCTGTTCTTGTGCACAATCCACTAGTAGGGGAATCAACCATAACCTAGTGGTCCCCAACATCATCATATCTAGGGTTTATTTATTTTTTTAAATGTCAAACATGTTAATTGAAATATGGACAAAACCACTCCAGATCACTAGAATGCTAATACATGTCCGCCCACCTAGATACCCGGGTTTCCCTCTTTGTGATCGAACAAGTTCCACATGCTACCAAATTCCATTTACACATAAAAATACCAGTTATGGTCATAATAACTCAAAACAGTAGCTAAACATTCTTTTCACCATTTTTATAACTCAAACAAACGCTTAGAATTCCCTAAAATAATTATACAAGTTATAACAGAACTTTGCAAATAAAATCCATTTAAAATACCTCTTTTAACACATAATGAATAAAAATATTACACCAAAAAATAATTTTAAGAACTAAAACATTTCTATAAATCCATTCCATGAATTATAAAACAACACCAATTGGTACAATAAGGAATGCACAAGTAAAAACACCCATTTTCACACAAAATTAGTACTTAAAAATCAACCGCTTAACAAATTCTACCAAAAACAGTCTTCAAACTAAAAATAATGATAGAGGAACATAAAATAAATATAAATCCATCAAGATAAATCATTATAAAATTATTACACATGGAATCACCTACCATATATTTCAAAACACTCAAATCCTCGTGTGGAACTTCAACTACACCACTGTCACACCACAATTGAGTGAAAATGAACCTAAAACCACATGATTGGACCAAAAAAACTCAAAAGAAAACCCTAGGTTCGAATACCTACATTATGGAAATTAGGAAATTTAATCATAATAGAATAAACCCTAAGAAAATGGATGAAACCCTATGAAAATGGGAGGAGGAAGGAAGGAAATCCACTTACTTGAGAGATGTTGAAGAAATTTCCCCAAATCCTCTAATGGTTGAATCCACAAGCAACATAAACTGATAGGTAGCCCCGAATGAGGATGAGGAGGCCATGTGGGGACTAAAATGGTGTAAAAATAGTGAAAATTTAATGATTTATGGATGAAACAAATTACCTTCTCAAATCTAGATGATTTGAGAAACCCTGAGAAATTTCGCCCTAATCCGTGATGCAAATGAGCTACAAAGAGGGAGAAATGAACATGGGTTCATGCGTAGATATGTTTTCTTCAAGTGGGATTTTGAATCACCAAAAAACATTAAAAAATTAATGATATATTAAAGAATTAATTTCTTTTAAGTAGGAAATGGGCTCACAGATTGGCCAAATGACAAACTCAATCACCCGAATACAAAATGATAATGAGTTCGTAAGAGGGTTCAAATGGATATGGTGGTTTTAATAGGATAGGGGAGGCCATGTAAGAATTGGAATGAATGAAAAAAGTTGAATATTAAATGAGTTATAAACGAAACAATTTTTTTTTAAATCTTGAAATGGGCTCACGATTGGGCCCAAATCATGAAAACCCACCATTTCCTCCAAAAATGCACAAGAAACCCCCTCAACAAAGAAAGAATATAAATTACATGAAAAATTAATTTAAAATAAGTCATTAATGTGACAATGGGGGTCAATAGAGGTACCTTGGGATGACTATAACCCCTATATCAGAGTGTCCAATCATAAATAAATTGATAAAAAATAGAGTACTTATGAAATAAAATTTAATAAGAGTATGCTATAACAAAAGGAAATCCAACACAAAAACTCAAATGGTAATGCTCACATAAAATTAAATACATTAAAGATCTATAAATACCTAATCCAAGTCTCATGCCCTTCTGAGTTATCCTGTTTGATTGATCCATACTACGTGTCTTCCCAACCTGCACCTACAACTAAGAGAGAGAGATTTTTCTCGGGTACCCAAGTGCAATCGAAACCCGATTAGGATTTCAGTACACAACATAGTAGGAAACACCAATTAAATCACATACTATACCATAAATTCATTTCCATAAGTATGTGACATGATCAGAATAAATGATTACACTACTTAACCAAGTAACTAAACAAACCACAATACATGCTTCAGCTTGATGATGAAATATATCTAAAGACATCATGAAGGTCATGCTAACTAATATGTAAACTTCCCAAAGGGAATATATATAGAAACTAAACCAAGAATAAAACCATCATTAATTCTAAAGTATATGATCTGGATCGACCATACCTACTTCGACCAGTTCTGGAGTGTCTCAGAGCATGAGCATCGCCTTAGGGGAACCTCTATCACCTCACTAGAGATATCATGCTCACACCTCTATCACGATGTGTATCAGACCCTAGGGAATCACCAGACATCCCTCACCCTCAATACCTCGGGCTGAAACCCTGTGAGTGCCAATGCATTCTTAGTTTTAAGATGACATCTTATTTCTACGAGAGAGAAGTTCTAAGAAATCATATATGTTCAAGCATGAATCATTATTGGGGGACCTAAGCAGTCAAAGAGAATAACCCCATGGATCACATGGTTGATCTCCGATATAGTGACCCTATTTTTTCATTGTAAGACTTTAGAATATATAAAGGAATATTTTCATATCTTGGCACTGAGATTATGTGAGATTCTGAGGCCCTATGAGCTCGGAATTGATATATTAAAAATATTAAAAATATTTATATCACACATGTGTTGTTTTCTTAAAAAAGTAGAATAACTCAAAAATATAGTCACAGATCAGAAATATGAGACCACTATTGAGTCTAAAAAGTGTGGTTTATCCTATTAACGAACTAAAGTTAGTCAATGTCATACGTTCGGTTAAGGTGATCATTGGTTGTTCATTTAAATGAAATAAATAAAATAAATAAATCATTTTACCATTAAATTCCCAACATACCAAATTTTCTCAATTAAAACACTATTATTGTGCTTTAATAGGGTTATTAACATATCCCCTGGAGGCCTCAGAGGAATAGACGCATAATTATTCATTGGTGGATCACATCAGAGGATGGATAGAGATTAGATAGAGATGGATTGATAGGAAACGAGCTCAATATGATCCCAGCATCGCTGACCAATGCATTATTCACCAAATATTGATCCATAATTGAGGTAAGGATAATTAATTTTGGTTTATTTTCATTATTAAAAGTTTGAGCATGGATTTTATCTTTAAATATTTGAATTTTTTTCTTCTGATCTTTTCATTAGCTTATTCCATGAAATTAAATTATTAAAATAAATTTATATTTGGTATTTCATTCTATCTTCCCTCGACATCTTCATTATATAATCATTGTCCATGAATTCTTGGCCAGTGAAGGACTACTTTGTTCTTATGCATTTCCCCCCTACTTTCTTCAAGTTCTTTGTCGTTGGCCTACAGGGTAAGAGTTTGACATTGCCAGAGAGGGTACAAGCATGATTAAACCCCAAAATTCGTGATGGATTATAGAACGATGATTGAGATGATTATTTTTGGATGGAACAAGATATTTTACGAGATGAGGGTGATACCTCTATGAACACGGGATCCAGATCAGTGATGGTTGTTGACAGAATATGCATGGGTGATGCTATGGGCATCGTGTGGGTGACTAAATTCTGATTTTTGGCCACTAGAGGCTAGGAAATCGACAAATGACATTATTTCCTTCAAATACGGTGAATTTTGATTGGTCATTGGCTGAAAATCATGATGGAAGCTGTGGATCTGGGATCTTCATGAAAACCTAGAATTTCAATGAAAAACCTAATTAAACAGTGTATAATGTGAAGAACACATGATTTATAGTATGCCCTAGCTATGAAACTATAGTTTCGGGTAGATTTAAGTATCACATGCCATGTGGATGGGCATACACATCATGTGATACTCCCCATGTGGCCAAGTAGTGTTCCATCTACCATATACCCAAGAATCCATACGGGGGGAAACTTCATGTACTCATAGGGTACATGAGCATGGGTTGGAACCCATGCACAACCATGTACACGACCATGACCTGGCCAACACGAGCATAGCCTAGCACACCTAGGCAGGCCCCAAGTGGCTGAGACCCACAATGTGTACACCCTTAGACAACATGTATGGTGACATGACCTTAGATCCATGTACGTAGGAGAACACATTTAGGAATAAGAGTGGGACCACATGCCATTTGGGACCCATACACATCTTATACCTTCTTTTTGAGAAACTTTTACTATTCATATCTCCTTTGTCCAGACTCAGATTTTTGATGGTAAGTATCATATCTTGAACAGTTTCCATGTAGATAGTGATGGAATAATTTATAGTAGAACCTGAGATACAGTTTATAATGTTTTAATCATTATTATTATTCAAGTGATGCTTTATGATTGTGATGGTCAGGTAGGATCATCAGAAAGAGCCCAGGTTTGGAAGCTGTCTCCCATAAAGGGTGAGGGTCCCCCATACATCTTTTAGTGCTTTGAGTGGAACCCCCTATGGAAATAAAGAGTGTGTCCTCTATGTATAGTGTGTAATATTCACACTATATTAGGGAGTGGGTCCTCTTTATACATAACGAGTGGAATCCCCATATCATGCTAAGGTGTGGGTCATCTGTACTTTGAGTGGAACCCACTAACACACATGGGAGCGGGTCCTCTACCAGTACCTATTGAGTGGAACCCCCTATAATGATAGGCAGTGGATCCTCTATTCTTTGAGTATCACCCCTAGACTCATTATGTCATGGTTCCTCTACTAGTATCTATCAAGTGGAACCCCACTATCATGCTAGGGAATGGGTCTCCCATAATTTGAGTGGAATTATCCTATCGTACTAGGGAGCGAGTCATATTTAATTTTAATATTCTACCCCCTTAGGATATGGAGCGATGGAAAGGTGTGGGTAATCATCATGACTTATTCAGACATACACACTAGATGTTGTAAATCAATAATGGTCCTTTGGAGCTATAGGAAGACTCATCATCATGAGTTGGGCTATGGTATGGAGATCCCTTTTCTATGTTGTTTTAGTTTCTTTAATTAATAAATATATACATATACACACACACACACACACATATATATATATATATATGTATATTGGTTTTGGTTCCCTCTTACTTTGGGTTGATCTGACTACTTCTATTGTTTATCTCTCTATCTCCCCCTTTCAGATTTAGGATGCCCTACGGGGTATGTATATAAACATCTCTATATGGGATTTTCCCACACATGTCATCTCTTAGGAATATGAAAAAATGATTAGCAGTAATTATGGTGGAGAATAGTGATATATGGGTGTATTGACCAAGTACAATGATCAGGCTTGGATATCATGATCTAGACTCGACCAGCTTCACTTAATTCCAATTATTTTTAGTTTGGGACTTATTTTCTAGTTGGTTATGTATTTTTCCCTTAATTTTGGATTACTCAGTCATACTATTTTTAATTCCCTAGAGGTTATCATATGTATTGTTTTTTACTCTAGATGTTACTATCTTTTAATATTATTCCCCTACACTTCTTCATGAAGATGGTTGGATGTGTTAAGACAATTACATTAGGAAAAGGCCTCCCATTTTAGTGATGTCTTCTTAGTTCCTGTCAGAAGCCCTTAAACTATAGAGATGGAACTGTGGTTTTGGCACCTCAACCTTACACTGGGTAGGTGGGGCCCGATGGGTCGGGTTATTACATAGTGGAATTAGAGAATTTTATTATTTAGGATGGTGTTTGGAGTTTTCCCTTATGAGGATTGGTTCAGAACTTAGGTTAACCTTTTTTGTGTGTCTCAAGCATGGATCTCAGGTTAGGGAACCTAGTTTTTGTGTGGTAACTGACATGTCCATACCCCAAGACCCTTACTACCATCTTATCAACTCAGTATAATGAGACATTGATTACATGGAATAATGGTACCTACATCATATATTGTTAATAAATTTTATTGTCCTTTTTGAATAATCACCCCATATATATATATATATATTATCATATGATTGTGGTATATCTTGATTACCTTCAAGATGCCTCTATGATGACAGCCCACCATATAACTGATTTAGGATCATAATGATAATATGATGAGTGATGAGGCCTCAGTTCAAGGGCCACTCCATGATGTGTTTCTTCTTGGTGGGTAGGTTTCAACTGTCCAACCTATTGATTAACAGTTAGTACTAGTAGGGAAGGATAAGGATGAACATAGGCTTAGCACACCCCATGAGTTTATGTCCCAGAGGACACTGAGGTTCCGAAATGATCCATACCCCCTAGGTAGAAAAGGATTGTATTGAGTTGGTGATCCAAGTATTTAGGATCATGGAAATCATGAACGATTAGATGGTTGTGTTGGAATCCAGTCTTTTCCATGGAGTAGCCTGGCACTAGTGAATTCTAGTCACACGAGTGCTTGATGAGTCGACACTCTCATAGTAAAAATTCTAGAAACAATTTCATGAGGATTAAATACCCTTATGCTTGACCTTAGTTCATATCTAGTGGATTATGGAGCTACAACAATGTAGTATTTCATTTTTTATTATAATATGAGGTTCAATGAGCTTATGTGGTACTAACTCAACTTGGTGCATGATATAAACTTCAAGGATAAAAAGTAAGAGCATGGTCTCCATAGATACATCTGTTCTAGTGTGGTTACAATGTGCATTCCCACCTATAATGGCGTGTTATAAAAAGAATAAGTGATATAAAGCTTCTTATATGAGGTATTCCATGTGGATGGGGTTGGTAGTGGGTGTCACAATGTTGAGTCGTCTGTAGTAGATATTAGGAACTAGTTGGCTAGATCTCAGTGTAGCAGACCTCTTCATGATCAGTCTCAATCATGTTGAGAAGTGGTACATGGTTTGTATAAAGGACTAGATCATCCTAGAGATGGGTGACACTTTGTATGTGATGGGTTTGGTTACATTAAATGTTATTTCTTGACCCTATGTGATGAGGAGGGTAGGTAGGAAGTGGATATACTGACATGGTAGAGGCATCACAGTGATCAGGGTTCTCCCATGCATGGTTAGGGTGGCCCCATGGAGGTAGAGTTGGCAGTGGATAAAGTGGGGATCCAAGAGGAGTAGTTTCTGGTGGATGGTGAAATTATGATCTATATCAACCACTACCACCAGGAAGCCCATGACAGGATTACGGAACTTGCAGTTGGGGCTACAAGTAGTTCTATACCCTTGAGGATTATTATAAGAGTTGGTGTCTGAGAACCAATTGGTTGGACTTTGATTACATGAATATATAATATTAAACATCTTATTACATATTTTTCATTGTTCTACATGAAAATAATTTAATAATATCATTGAGTATTTATTTCATTGATAAGGTCATGGATGTTCCCCACTATGATGAGAACCTTCAAATTCTATAACAATATTCTTAAATATAGTTTTTTAGTTTGATGGAATACTATGATGGGACACATAGTATATAGACCATCATGTGTGAGTACTCATAATCAGATGAGTCTTCCTCTCATGAATTTCATAATTTGTAATCTCCAAGATGATAGATTATGAGAACAAAACTACTAATAGGAATTTCGTATGTTTTGGTTTCATTAGGATACTTTTATCTGTGAGTGTGTGTAATGATCCTTATACTTTAAGATTATCAATAATATGTGTCACAACTCACGTACATTGATTTACTAATTAACACTACCATGCAGATAGTTGGCATGAAGTAGGGTACATTGGGTGCATCATAAGTGGCATGTTATTAATAGATAATTCAAGGAAGGATTTGTCCCTTCCATTTATGGAGGCTGATATCTCAGCCCTTTGATTGAAATAGAACTTCCCCGTGAAATTCCCTGGACATGGTGTAATGAAAAGTTTATTTCAGGTAGTCAAAGAATGATGTATCAAGTACAAAGTTTAATGGAACTATCATGAAACCTTCTCGATAAGATATTGAGATAAAGGGGTTATATTACACACTGAGCATTCATATGTGGATGTCGATGTTGCAACTTTATGTTCTTTCTCTTGGGTTCCTTGACCCGTTTCTAGATAGTACTCATGGACTTTAAGAAATCCCACCTAATTCCAACAATAAAAAATCCTAGAAGGTCACATTCAAAGTGTTTTTGGTGGTGTTGGTTAAATTCTATTTGAATTTAATTCATGAAATAAATGTTATTCTCAATAGAATGGAATAAATTTATTCAAGTTAAAATGATCACATAAATTAAATAAATATTTATTCACCATATTTTGAGTAAAATATATTTATGTGTTTTATTGAACATTTAATAAATATTTATTTACTATTTTTTAAATAAAATATTTATTTAAGAGAATAAATTATTTATTTATTTATTTGGGAGTTCAATAAATGGAATTATAGTTCGATCAGATCAAGGCTGGTTTGGTAGAAAATTAATTATTTGTAAGATGGAAAATAATTATTTATCTAGTTGGAAGAAGTTGAAATAATAATAATGCTACAATTATTTTGTGACGAGGAATTTTATTTATAATTTTATTTTGCGCAAGTTGGCACACCATAAATAATGACATGATATTATGATTAAAATCATGGGTTTTCTCTAAGTTTATTAATATATTTAATTGTTGTTATGCATTTACATATTGTAACTGAAGCCCCATGTCGATAAATAGACATGTACATCTACTGTGCCATGTACCGAACTGCACACCTGGTGAATTGAGAATTTTTGTGCTAAACAATTTCTCTCTCGAATCCTCTTCCCACCCCTCTTAATAATGAGAGACATTCTTTAAGGCTGAAGGAAAATAGATCAAGAACGGTTGACACAAGACACTCGCTTCTCCACGCTAGCACCCAGAGAATGAGTGGTTTTGATCTGAGGTCGTCGGAGCATGTGTGGATCACCACTATAGCGATTCTAGTTTGGATCCTCACAAGCACAATGAGATAATCTAGAATAGTCATTTTGTACAATAAAAATCATCAAAGAAGAAAATACCGAAGATCTAGGTATTCTTTTCTTTATAAAATTAATTAAATTGATAATAAACATGATGTGAAAGATCCACTTTAACGGTTTCAGGCCTCTTTCTTCTTTATCTAAATCATTGATTCTATCATGTGGGGACTGGAATTCATCATCATATTGATCCCGAAATAATCATTGATCATAGTAAAAATTAAATGTGGGAGTTGTCCCAACTGTTCTTTCACTACGCCCAGAACCAACATGTGGTATCAGATCGGTTACATCATAGTTTATAATTATTTAAATAATTTTTAATGATTTACAGTTTAATGATTTATTTTTTGAATTCAACTTAATCATTCTACAAATATGAATCTCGAGATCTGTTCCTCCACTTTCGTTTCTCGTTCACCTTACAGAAACAATCTTTTAATTTAATTTTGATTAAAATAAAATAGAGGATCTCATCTGGGGGTTCCAAAGGTTCCTGGTCATACAACACTAGAATACATGACATGTAGTTGGATTCACACACCATGTAACAAGGTTCAATGCATCAGGATTGGTCTGCCAAACCAAGTCATGTCATTGAAGTTTTATAAGTCTTAATGACTTTGTGTGTTGACCAAGAATAGGTGGAACATAGTTTCTAAATTACATGCCATGTGGCCCACTGAACATGCCGTGTAGCCCCTTCGGGTTAGGTTTGGATCGTTTACCCCATACAAAGCTTTCCCAGCTGGATACCATGTAACCCAAATACGACATGGTGTGAGGCCCACTGGAAAAGATGTGTACTCTGAGGATTTCTAATGTACATAAACACGCCGTATCCTCAGGCACATACTTCGGATGAACGATGAATGATAGTACACGCCATGTAGTAGGATCTACACGTTGTGTACTCATCCAAATTATGAATATTTATTTAAAAAAATTAATATATTATATAGACCCTTAGGACGTGTATCATGGTGCAGGCGTAAACCCAGGGAACAACATGTGATAGGTGTTTTATATATGTGTGTATTTAATTTAACATCTGCGTAATGTTTATTCCTACTCATTGGGTAGTTATGAACGGGAATTCACTAGGTTGCCTCCAAGGTACAAGTTATGTACATATATAATTTTAAATGAATTGTTCTGTTTAAAATTATGATGGGTGAGAATCTCAAGGAAATTCATAAAAAGGGTTTAATATAAAAGTATTGATTAATTAAAGATGGTAATTAATTGATTCAAGTGTGTTTTATCTTAAACAATAATGATTAAAGAATTGAATACTAGTTTTATTAAATATGTAACTCATTTCATGTATGTGGGTGATCATGAGTTTGACCAAGACCTTTTTATGTGGTTGGTTTCCTTTTAATTTATTTATTAAATTAATTGTTGTCCGGCAATCCATTTCTCCTCATTAATATGTAGGGTCTGCGTGCCCATTGTTCCTATTATGTAAACCCCTCTTTTTAACCCTTAACTACGTGTGAGTTTAAAAGAATATGTAATTGATGGTACTGTAAAGATAGTGTAGACGGTTGAAGCTAGAGGCGAGATGAAACCAATCCTAGGAGATATAGAGGTGGACAGGTGGAAAGTAGTAAACACAAACCCAAAAGTTTCAAGGTGTTTCTCCACTAGGTATTGGGTTAGTTTATCAAACTTCTAAATAAACTAACAAATAGAACAAGCTCAGGATCATTCCATTTATTTTATTTATGTCAGTTTCTTGGTTTACTTATTGTGGGTGTGTTGTCACGATCACACAATTAATGAATTATACAAGAATGCAAGATGGAACTAAAATAAGACTGACTTATACGTAAATATTTTCAATACATGGTTAATCACTTAAGTAAGTTCCACTTAATATTAATAGGCATGTGATAATGAAAATAATAAATTCACATATAAGAGATAATAATCCCTCAAATAAAATATTAATTCAGAACAAGCCTTCCATTACTTGATTTAGGGAAAAATCAATAAAACTATGTGTCTGACCAACCCTTATGGGGACAATTACTTTTACACATGAATCTCTTATGAAAGGTTTTGGGTTGACTTAACCATATTACATCAAGAAGAGTAGCCCTTTCTAGACTTGCTGTAATATTGGAGGCAATATTTGAGAAATCCAAAGTCAGGATTTCAAGATTGGGGAGTCTACTCAACCTATTAAGAAGCTGCAAGCCAGCAGTTGGCAAAGACCTGCCTACTTAAATACCTTCAAATAGCTTTACCAACCTTTTTAGGGGTTATGCGATGGGGAATATAGATCCTTTCAACTAGAATTTCATGGAAACTAGACATTTCATGTTCAATGGTTAGGGCCATTGGGACTTAAAAAAAGTAGGAGACTTAAGAAAATTAATTTAATATTTCTCATTAAATGTAATCAAGAAAGTACTAACGATCTTCTCTTTTAATTTTAGAATAAAAATAAAAATCTCATCAACCACACTATCCCTGCAATAAATTCTGGATAAAGACAACATTCTCACCAAAAGAAGCTTCCAGGAATGATTTAGATGCCTTCGGGTTATCCTACGCCATGAATGGAAGTCTTATGTATTGGAGTCATCATTACCTGGTCTACCTACCAAATAGACAATGCATATTTTATTATCTATGAGATACATATGAATGACACAGTCGATGTTCAATGTTTGATGTTATCATCAATGTCTAGTGAGATCATGAATTCTCATGAAAACATGGTTGCTTATAACATGCTCGATCACCTCTGTGGTCTTTACTAGGAGAGATAAAGATAAGAAAGGTTTGAGATCTCCAAGAAACTCTTTTAGATTAAGCTTTGAGAGGGTGCCCCAGCTAAGCCTCATGTAGTCAAGATCATTGGCTACATTGAGTGCCTGGAGGTTATTGGGTTTAAACCCACTAAAGAACCGGGAACTAATCCCATTCTCGCATCACTCCCTCATAGCGTTTCTAGCTTTTCTATTAATTTTAATATGAACAATATTGAGAGGTCTCTATCATATCTTCTTATCCTAATTCACCAAGTGGAAAAATATATGAAGTGTTACAAGCCTTCTTTCCTTATGGTGAATAAGAGGAAAGGGAAGGCAAAGAGCATTAAGCCCAAAGATTATTCACGCCCTTCTATGAAAAGGTTGATCAAAGGGGAGGTAAGAGAATAAGAAGCTGTTTGTTTCACATGGGGCAAGAAGGGCCACTAGAAGAAGAACAACACCTAGCCTAAGAAGCAAGGGTAAGATTCATGTGCATTTGTTATCGAATTTAATCTATTTATTTATAAAAATTAGGTATTAGATATATATTGTGGTGCTCACATATGTATTGAAATATAGGAACCGAGTAGATTCAGAAATATTATCTGAGGGGTGGTAAATATACGAGTAGCCAACAAAGCCAAGCTTTCTATTGTAGTTGTTGGGGACTACCACCTCACTTTTCAAACTGGGATGACCTTTGAGTTAACAGGTTATTATTATGTGCCATCTATTACTGAAAACATTATTTCTGTATCCATATTATATTCATATGGATTTATTGTCAAGATTGGAAATGAATGTTTCTTATTTTACAAATATAGCAATTTTTTTGGTAAGGAACATTTATACAACAGTCTTTACATGTTGGATTACACAAACCATGTAATGGAAATTAATAAAAAATATACTTCACATGACTCATACCACACCCAACTTTGGCATCAATGGCTAGGTAATGTAAATGATAAATACTTGACAAAGTTACATCAATACGGATATTTCAATTCTTTCGAACTAAAATAACCTGGCATATGTCATGCATGTTTACAATAAAAAATGACAGAATCCCCAATTATTAGAAAAGGTGAAAAGGCTAAAGAGATTCTTGAATTGGTTCATACCAATATGTGTGGGCCATTTCCAATTGAAGCAAGAAGAGGGTACTGATGCTTAATAACTTTTGTGGATGATTTTAGTAGATATGGATATATCTACTTAATAAGGTATAAGTCAGATTCTTTTGATAAGTTCAAAGAATAAAAGAATGAAGTTGAGAACTAGCTTGTTAAGAAGATTAAGAGACTCTGCTCAAACTTAGGAGGAGAATATCTTAATCAAGCCTTCATTGATTACTTACGCGAGTTTGAGATCCTATTCCAACTCACTCATCCTTACACGCCCTTATGGAATGGTGTGAGCGAAAGGAGGAACCGCACCTTGTTGGACATGGTGAGATCAATAATGAGTCATGCAAGTCTTCTATTTTCCTTTTGGGGATATGCGTTACAAACATTGGCACACATACTAAACCAAGTACCAACTAAATCAATAAATGGTATTCCATATGAATTGTGGAGTGGAAAGAAATCCATGTTATCGAATTTACACATGTAGAGAAGTGATGCATTTGTTAAGGACTCTTCAGGTAAAAAACTTTCACCCCAAGGCACAAATTGTACCTTTATAGGATAACCCAAGGAAACAAGGGGACATTACTTATACAACCCCTCAGACAAAAATGTTATGGTGGTAAGAAATGAAATATTACTTGATAGGGAGGACATATCCATAAAAGATAGTGGGAGAGAGATAGAATTTGATGAATTCAAGTCTCAAGGTACACATGAGTTGGTACAGGAATAGATTACACAAAGCCCCATGGATGAGAGAACTGTTCTAGAGACACAAGAACTATGTAGGAATACAAGAGAAGTTAGAGAACCCGAACGGTATGGTTTTCATGTTATTTATGATGATGAATCATTATTAGTTGATAATAATGTTCGCCTAATATAGAAGGAATTCTTATGTGGAACAAGTGTTGCCAAGTGGATGGAAGACATGGATTTTAAAATGGATTACATGTACCAAAACCAATTTTGGATTTTTGTAGATCCTACAATTGATGTAAATGATGTTGGTTTAAAATGGGAATTCAAGAAGAAACCAGAGATGGAAGGACAAGTCAGTACCTATAAGGCACAATTGGTTACAAAAGGGTTTAAGTAGCGACAAGGCATTAAATAGGAAGAATCCTTTTTACCAGTTGTAATGTTGAAATCCATCAGAATTATATTGGCCATTGCCGCTTACCATGACTATGAGATTTGGAAAATTGATGTCAAAATAGCCTTACTTAATGGGAACCTTTAGGAAGATGTATACATGAATCAACCTGAAGGGTTTATGACCCCAAAGGATTCCAATAAGATATGAAAGTTATAGAAATCCATTTATGGATTAAAGAAAGCATCCAGGTCATGGACCATTTATTTTTATGAAGCCATAACAAAATTTTGTTTTATCAAGAACAAATGCGATCCTTGTGTCTACAAATGGTTTTGTGGGAGTGAAATCGTTTTCATAATAGTATATGTTGATGAAATATTACTTATTGGAAATGATATACTAGTATTACAGTCTATTAAGGCATGGTTGAATCAGTTATTCTCCCTAAAAGAATTGGGTGAGGCAGCATATATTCTTGGGATCAATATTCATCGTGATATATCCAAGATAATGTTGGGCCTATGTCAAAGTACATACATAGATAAGATACCAAAGAGATTCATTATTGAATAATCTAAGAGGGGATTGTTGCTATCATCACATGGCATTCATAAATTTAAGAAAATATGTCCTCAGACACATGAGGAAAGAAAGATAATGGTAAGGACTCCATATGCATCATTTATTGGGTCAGTCATGTATTTCATGCTATATACTAGGCTGGATGTCACCTACGCATTGAGGGTTGTAGGAAGACATCAAGATGACCCAGGTGACTGCCATTGGATGGTAGTCAAGACTATCCTAAAGTATCTGAAGTGTACTAAGGATATGTTCCTGGTTTATGGGGGAGATAAAGAAATAGTCATTAGAGGATATGCAGATGCTAGTTTCCAGATTATTCAAGATGACATGAAGTCGAAAATGGGATACATTTTCATTTTGAATGGAGGTAAATTGAGCTGGAAGAGCACAAAGAAGAGTGTGATCGCATATTCTATAGCAGGGTCCAAGTATATTCCAACTTGTGAGGTAGCTAAAGAAGCAGTTTGGATGTGAAGCTTCGTCCATGAGCTGGATGTGATACCTAGCAGTAAAGATCTCATCACATTGTACTGCGAAAATACTACAGAGGCGGATCTCACAAAAGATTCAAGGTCGTGTTAGTGGACCAAGCACATACTTTAATAGTATCATCTCTTAAGGGTTTTTTCTCATAGAGGAAAAGTTGCAATGAGTAGTATTTCCACAGAAAACAATGTGGAAGACCCCTTGACTAAAGATTTAAATCAACATAAATACGATCATCATGTGAGGTTTAGCGGACTAAAAGTCGTAAGCAGTTGGATCTAGTCCAAGTGGGAGTTTGTAATAGTTGGTGTCCTAGTACCAACTAGTTGTACTTTTATTACTTGAATATTTAATATTAAACATCTTATTAGATATTTTTCATTGTTTTTCATGGCTATAATTTAATAATGTCCTAGAGTATTTGTTGCATTGATATGGTCATGGTGGTTCTCTACTATGATGAGAACCTTGAAATTCTATAATAATATTCTTATATATAGTTTTGTGGTTGGATAACATACTATGATGGGACACATAGTATATATATTGTTATGTGTGAGTAATCACAAGTAGATGAGACTTCCTCTTATGTAGTTCGTACTTGGTAATATCTAAGATGAGATATTATGAGAACAAAACGACCAGTAGTAATTCCACATGTTTTGGTGTCATCATGATATTCCTATCTACGAGCATGTGTAATGGTCCTTAGACTTTAATATTATCATTAATATGTGTCACAAATCACGCACTTTGATTTACTGACAAAAACTGCCACACAGACAGTTAGCGGAATGTGGGGTGCATTGGGTGCGTCACACGGGGTATGTTATTAATAGATAAGTCGAGGAATGATTTGTCCCATCCATTTATGGAAGTTGATATCTCATCCCTATGATTGAAATAGAACCATCGCATGAAATTCCATTATCATGGTGTAACGAATAGTTTATTTTAGGTAGTAAAAGAATGACGTATCAACCACAAATTTTGACGACACTATCATGAAACCTTATTCATTAGATATTGAGATAAAGGGATTATATTACATAGTGAGCATTTGTATATAGATATTGTTGTTGCGACTTTATGTTCTTTCTCATGGGTTCCTTGGCCCATTTCTAGAAAATACTATTAGACTTTAGGCAAGTCCTCCTAATTCCAACAAGAAATAATCCGAGAGGTTCACACACTAAGTGTTTTTGGTGGTCTCAGTTAAATTCTATTTTAATTTAATTGATTAAATAAATATTATTCTAAAGACTGTGGAATAATTTTATTCATGTTAAAATGATCACATAAAATAAATAAATATCTATTCACTGGATTGTGTGTAAAATATCATTATTTATTTTATTGAACATTTAATAAATATTTATGTACTAGTTTTTAAATAAAATATTTAATTAAGATAATAAATTATTTATTTATTTATTCAGGTGTTCAATAAATGGAAGTAGAGTTCGAGCAGACCAATTCCTGTCTAATAGTAAAATAATTATTTTCAAGAGGGTAAAAAATTATTTAACTAGTTTTCAAAAGTTGAAATAATAATAACACTGCTATTATTTTGTGATGTAGAATTTTATTTGTAATTCTGTTTTGCGCAAGATGGCGCACCATAAATAATGACATGGTATTATTATTAAAATAATGGGTTTTCTCTAAGGTTATGAATGTATTTAATGGTTGTTATGTAATTAAATATTTTAACTGAAGAACCATGATGATAAATAAACATGTACATCTATTATACCATGTACCGAACTACGCGATTGGTGAATTGATAATTGATGAGCTAAAAAATTTCTCTCTCGAATACTATTCCTGCTTCTATCAAGAATGAGAGATGTTCTTCATGGCTAAAGAACAAGTGATCCAGAACGACTCACACAAGAAACTCGCTTTGCTGCGCTAGCACCCGGAGAACGGGTGGTGTTGATTGGAGGCCAACGGAGCACGTGTTGATCACAACTAGAGGGATTCTAGTTTGGGTCATTGTAAGCATAATGAGATAATATGGAAGGGTTATTCCAGATTATCAACATCATCAATGATGAAAATATTTATGATCTTGGTATTCTGATCTTTGTGAAATTAATTAAATTAATTATAAACATGAAGTGCAAGATCCTCTCTAAAGGTGTTCAGCCTCTTCGTTGTTTATCTAAATCTTTGATTCTCATATGTGGAGACTGCCATTAGTCGTCGTATTGTTCCTTGAATAATCATTGATCATGGTAAAAATTAATGTTTGGTGTTGGTCCTACCGTGCTTCTGATGTGACCGAAACCTACAACTATGACCCAAAAAATCATGAGATAATCATGCCATAACACAACATTTTTTTATAAAGGTTCTAGACAAGTGTGATTCATAGATATCAATTACATTTTAGTAGTGAGAGATATTGTTTAGAGAAGAGAATTTCACATAGGTCTTCATGGTCATCACAATGAAACCATATTATTTCATCTTTGGTATGGACTGGTCTTCCATGGTTCGATCCCAGATCGACTATCATCGTAGATAGGTAGATGGATTAAGAATGATGGGATGAGATTATCCATTATGGGAAAGTGATATCTCATAGCCGAGTGATTGTGTCTTGAGAGCATGAGGATATATCAAATCATCCATCAGTTGTTGAGTTTATCCCCTAGAATAGAGGGATATTTGCGTATTTGAATTCCTTCCGTAGTGGAGGTGTGGTAATAGTAGGTTCCCTAGACCCAACTTTATTAGTACTTCTCTATTTCTATACCATGTATATAGTGATTTATACATGAATTTAGATTACTATTATAGTGTTGATATTTCTGAATCCACTATTTAAATTGTAATTTCTATAGATTATTTATTGTATCAAAATGTTATAGTAGTTACCATGCAATAATGAGAACCTTGTGATACTATGACATTAATCTGAACCAAATGTCCTATAGTCTAGATACATCATTCTAACATTAAACAAATGATTCTTGACTATCATTTTTTGGGAGCTCATAAGGATCGATAATTCTTCTCATTAAGTCCATACATGGTGATCTCGAGTAGATGAGATCATGAGGACTTACCCTTCAATAGGAACACCACATGTTTCAGGTGTCATTGGTTGTTCCTATCTATGAACATGTGTTATGGTCTCCAGACATGAGATTATTATTGATGTTTATCATTTGATCATGAACTTTTATTCAAGGAGAAAACCATAACATAGAATTCATGGAAAATTATATTGTGTTGGGTGTGTCATTGGTGATATGAAATGGATCTAATAAGAAAGATATAATTTGTCGCTTTTGATAGGTAGAGATATCTCGGGCCTAGTTGATCAGGATGGTAGTACCTTCAATAAATCCATGTCCATGGTAGAAGAAGTTAAGTACATGTATTAAGGTTAATGAATAATAAATAAAGAAAGGATGATGACATAAAGTTCACATCCTCCTTTTTGAGATATTGTAACAGAAAGATATTATATTACATACTGTGTGTTCGTAGGAAGATTTTCATTTCTATAATTACTCCTTATCTCTTTAGGGGTCATGAAGAGTTGATAGATTCCACTCTTGGTATGTGAATAATATTCACTACTATCAAGATAAGGGATTATAGGATCACACATAATAGCATATTCAATAGTCTACCATATTTTGATGAATATGGGTTTTAGGACATGGTGCACCCCACCATCGGGGTCCGAGAATTTTTCGAGGATGTACAATCCCCAATGAATAAAGAAATTCATATTATTTGAGTTTAGAATAATTAATAATTAATTAATTTATTAAATATATTTACAAGTATTAAAGTAAATACATGGAGCATATTTTATAAATGAATATTATTTTAATATTCAAGGTTCATTTAATATTTTCAAGAATGATGTGTGGAGTTAATGACTGGATTTTGTCACATAATATATTTATTATATTACAAGGTATAAATATATAAATGATATTTATGACTCAATAATTCAGTTATAATATATCATTTATAGTTTATATAATGAGTAATAGATATACAGTGGATGAGGAGACATTCCAAGGTAATTTAATAACTCAGTATATATATAAGGAGAGAGGCTCTTTCATGATGATTATTCACTGTGAGTTGTTGAGATATTTTCTTTCTTATCCTAATTTATAGAGAGAGAATCTCTCAATCCAAGTGATTAGATCTAGCTCTCCCTGACACATTGTAAGAATTTGAATATGGTAATTTTCAGGATGTTGAAGGGGTCATAAGATCTCTTTACTAACACCCATAATTTGACGATCGATTATCCCACATATTTTTGAAGGTCATGTGGATGATATAAAGGAATTAAACTTTGGATTCATTGGGAACTGATCACCAGTGATTAATGGATGATGAACACATGAAATTAGATCAAACAAGATATTTATGGTTTATTTTGTGCTTCAAATTCATTAAACATGATCCTCAGGTTTTAATTCGGACAGTACTTCACTAGAGATAGCGTAGTTACGTCAATCAAAAATGAAAAAATATTAAATCTCTAACCCACCGGTTTTCTATTTGCTCCCTAGTTACCTTAAATTGGTATTAGAGGAACACGTGAAAATTTTAATCCAAGGAAAAATTAAAATTGCATAAAATTTTAATGAGGGTGTCATTCTGGTCCCAACACTAGAGATGACATTTCAATCCGACCATGGATGACCAGTCTGTGGCCATCTGAAAATTTGAATATGGATTGAAATAACTAATATATGTATTAAATTGAAGATCATATATATTTATTTATATGTTGAAATACCCAAAGGAAGTCTTCACAGAGGTTTTTCAATGAACCTAATCACTGGATGGAATTCCGGTGTCCCGAATAGTAAAATTCGGCCGATGATGATTATTACTTATCTATTGATTTTTTTTAAAAAAATTATATATCATATAAAATAAGATTTTAATATTTTTATGTAAAAATGAAAAAAAATTAGATCAAAAAATGGGATTGGGTTTGGGAGGTCAACCATAGGAACAAAATACCTATTTGGCTTGCTTCCTTTGGAAGACAACACTTTTTTATAAAAAAGGGGTGAAAAGTCACGCCATAGGAAAAGGAAATATATTAACTTTTGGACAGGGTTTTTGTGAAACCTTCTGCGGCCACATGCCTCCAAACTCCTATTTATCTTCCTCGATCGACTGTCCCAGTTCCCCAAGCTAACCTCCTCTTCCTCGGCGAACCCCAAGAGCGTGACAGATTCGCCGCTTCCTGCAGCCTTTAGTTGTCCCACCCAGCACCATCCTTCTCCTCGTAGCCCATCCTATGCCGACCATTGTGCTCCACTGGAGTCACCTCTATGGATATATGTAGATCCCACATGCACGAGTCACCCTCTAGAGACGGCCACCACCACCCTTCTCCACTGACCACTAGACCACCTCTCATGCGATGCTTCTCCATGCGGCACTATCTTCCATGGCATCTGGTCATGCCAACAGGGGCTCCCACCAAGAACCACCCCTATGTACCAATCTGGTCAGCACCCATTGACACGTGACCTTCCATGTGGCTAGGCCACCTCCTTTTCACCATTATCAGGACCCATCATCATCGGTCCTCCCTAGATGGCAACCGCCACTCGCCCTCTGGCCTCTAGCTACCCGATGTAGGTAACACCTGTCCTAGAAGCTCATGGGGTGCCCCCCAGATTTGAGTGGACCAAACCAAAATTGGACGTGTGGGCCCTTCCAAACCTGTAATGGATTTGGGCGGTTTTGGTCTAACCCATGATTAACCTATACGGGTCCATCCCAACCCGATCATCGCCTTTTAGGCTGTGCAGGGGCCTGGGAAATAAATGATATATATATATATATATATACAGAAATATATAAATATATTTCAAAATAAGTTACAAATTTGAAATATATATATATATATAATTAAAAAAAATAATTAATTTAATAATTAATATTTCAAATAAGATAAATTTTGAAATATTATTAAATTAATTTATGGAATCGAATAATGTAATTTTTGAATTAAAAATAAGGATGAATTTCTAATTCATTAAAATCAACCTAAAAACTAATTTATTTAAAGTTTAATTTTTTTTGTATTTAATTTATATACATGATTTAAATATGTATCGATTATCATGAGTCATAGACCGGCCGATAAATGTCTGGTGTTTGTTCATTTATTTACTCAATTATTTCAATGCTTGTATGGAAGTACTATTTTAATAAATGTTTATCTGTGTTTCATCTTTGCATCATTATATGTATAAGGGTTTGTGTTCCCAGATAAAAGTTTTTCTTTGTATTATGAATTATAGAGACCTCCTTGACTTCATGTGAGTATTAATGTATAATGAAGAGGACAATAAGTGACGTACTTCTCATGGAGGTTTGGCAACGCACCAGATAAGAGTTAGATTCATTGAGGTGTGAAGCATCAGGTACAAAAAACCTAAACAAGGACTCTAAATGATAATCAAATGTATAAGATCAAAGGATGGATTCCAGGAAGCAGATCTGGGCATCACGAAATAATATGACTCAGAAGCTAGATCCCAATAAATACATCAGGAATTCCAAAAATGTAATAGTCAATTAGTAGGCGTCAAAGGCAGGATTTCAGGTTGCACCTCTGGGAATCCCCATTATAGCATCATATCACATCATTCCCTAGGGACCAAATTCTAGGTAACATGTCTGGAAAACATAGCTGTATCATGAGTAACCATGTGAATGCATAATTAAAGAGTGATGATGTCTAAATTCCTAAACCCATCACAACCACTACATAATCTACTACAAAGTAGACCTTTAACAGTGCTAGAATTGTCTTTTATCACTGCTAGAAAAACATCGACTACCAGAGCATGATTAAAATCCCTTGAATTTTATTATTTCTAATAAATGTTTCCTTTATCTGTGCTAAATAATGCACTGATAAATGAGTCTATTATTAGTGTTTTTTGGGTCAGATAAAGGATAATATTTATACACGATTTGATTTATCACTAATATAGGATGCCTTTATCAATGAATTTAGTAGAATTGATAAAGGGTAATAATTCAGTTTGATACAAAAACACACTATAGTAACAAAAATAGGGCATACTACAATGTGCTATAACAACACACTGTAGTACCAAAAACAAAATCTGAAATTAATAAAATCAGATAAAAATATATAATTTAAATGAAATAAAATTTACAACACAAATAAAAGAAAAACAATAGTATAGAGTAAAAGAACGCCCCTGAATTAAAGAACAAACCACCCCTGATCGAGAAAAATAACAGACCTATATAAGAAAACAATTCTTATGTTAGTAATAATATAAATAAATAATTTAAATAGAAATTATTAATTTTTAAAAAAAGCATTGAGTCATACTAGGAACACCATGTATCAGATTGATTTGCATTGATTTTTTAACATCACACCATTTTTTATTCATCTCCAAGAATTATATCTATCAAAATTAACTAAATAAGTATAAGATAAAAGTACAAGGAAATTAATTAAATAATATCTGATAGAATGATGAAAAAACAATCTCGGCTCATTTTCTCGTTTTAAACTAAAATGATAGTTATATATTGACAAGAATTATTTTGAGTCATACTGGTCTCACCATGAATCAGATTGAGGTGTGGATGATTCTTACACATCACAAATGGCATATATATTGTTTTATGAAAATATCAAAATAATTCAAATGAGTTTTCTCAGTTCTGAGTACGTCAATGGTATTTTTTAACTAAAATGTTATTTTAAAGTGGAAACACACACTTTGAGTCATACCATTCACATTTTCACGACCCGACCCTACCCGGGCTCGAGCTGCAACTACCCCAGGCTCGCCTCCATAGGCCAGGGGCTGGCGACCAGCGCCGATGGCACAATAACTTGGGGAGGCCTTTGCTTAAGCACCTGTACACACACGAAACACACTCAATGCAAAAGTGCAGAGTAGAGAAAGAACAAGCAGAGTAAAAAGAACAACTGCTATATATATAAACCATAGATGTGCATCAACCTCTAAATAGTACAAAGTAAAAGCTGAAAAGAAAAGGGGAAGAACACACGCCCAACCAAAAGTGCCAAAACTCGGCAATAGGTAAACAAAAGAAATAGCTGACGAGTCTCCCACCTGGAACCCGGCCACGACCACTGCACGCGGTCTATGCTCCCAAGCTCCTATGCTCCACTAAAGTCACGCTCCACCTGTCCGTCGTCTGCAAGGGCACACCAAGTGCGGGCAAAACGGAAGCAGGGGTGAGTATAAAAATACTCAGTAGGATACCCTGAAGGCTTGAGGGAGCAACAAAAAAAGGTACCGAAGGGTGAGCAGTAGAGATAACAGGGAGTAGAACAGAAGTACAACAGAGTGCAGTAAAGAGTCTAGCTCAACCCAACAAGAGAAAGGAAGTAGACTCGTCCAGGCACAAGGAGCTGGAAACGGTGAGAAGATGAACTTCCAGTCGAGTCTTCGCTACCTATAGCAGGAGAGTAGACTCATCCAACCACGAGAAGCTAGACACGGAAAGCACGTGGCATACCCCGTGCGTCTTCGCCTCTCCTGGAAGGAGAGTATCCAAAACCCAAGGACTGGGTACTCGTACGAGGTATACACATATATATGCTCTACCAAGAAGCCCGAACAAGCTTGTAAGGGGATCTCCGTCCCATAGCTCAGCCCAAGAAAGAGTCGCCAACAGTCCCAGAAGTAACCCCATCATTGATGCCTAGCACCCCGCACGTCTTCCCTGAATCCGCAAGTCAAGGGGCTCAGTCACCACACCTTGATACTATCCGCTTTGGGCGGCACTGACTCGCCCGCACGGTTTTAGATCGCGTCGCAAGAATGCGTCTCGGTGGGGAAAGTGCCCCTTGTACTTGAGAGTTCTAGGGAAAGTCCAACCACACCTCGTCACTACCCCGCAGTTGAGAGGTCTCCTCAAAGTCAATCTGCTACATCATCGACCCATACAACCAAGGGTACCGCTCCGATAATCACGGTGGAAAGCCACAGACTAGCCTAGTCGAGAGGACTGAGTCTAGAATACCAAAAGGTGTCCCACTGCCCTGACCTGCTAGAGGGTAATTCGTAATATGATATCGGGTGACCCACTGCCCACTCCCGCTGGAGGGTAGACCATAACCAAGTATCAGGTGACCCACTGCCCAGTCCCGCTGGAGGGTAGACCATAACCAAGTATCGGGTGACCCACTGCCCAGCCCTGCTGGAGGGTAGACCTTAACATATCATTAGGCGACCCACTGCCCAGCCCCGCTAGAGGGTAGACCTAGAATAAGTCTAGAGACGACCCACTGCCTAGCTGTGCTGAAGGGTAGACCTAGAACTAGATAACGGGCGACCCACTGCCCAGCCCTACTGGAGGGTAGACCTTAAGAGGTCGTCGGGTGACCCACTGCCTAGACCCTGCTGGAGGGTAGACCTTAATAGCGTTGGGTGACCCACTGCCCAGTCTCTGCTAGAGGGTAGACCCTAAGAGCATCGGGTGACCCACTGCCCAGTCTCTGCTGGAGGGTAAACCCTAGAAGTCAGTGAGCAACCCACTGCCCAGCCCTGCTAGAGGGTAAACTCGAAGAAGTCGATGAGTAACCCACTTCCCAGCCCCACTGGAGGGTAAAACTCAGAACTGTCCTGGCCATCCCCACTGGAGGGTACAACACTAGCCAACCGAACACGGAGTGGGTATCGCGTGACCACCCAAATCCAGCACCACTCACCCAAAGGGGTTTCAGTGCCCGTTTCATCACTGGGTGTCACCAGCACCGCTACCGGCCGATCCATCAAGAACGAAACTAGGGGGAGACCGCTCAACCCTACTGGTCAGACAAAAGAGCACCAGGCCAGGGGAAACTCCACCCTGGTGGTCAAACAAACAAGCACAAAGCCAGGGAAAAAATCCACCCTTCTGGTCAAAAAAATGAGCAGAGAGGGACCCTCTACGTCGCGAGAGGTCGAAGTACGCAAAGCAGATCACGTCATGCACGTGGGGCCCACACGACGTGTGGCCCCAAGTCAACCCCAACTGAGCGCACAAACATTCTTAGGTACGAACAACCACACGTACCTCCAAACTTTCTCGTATACTCCCGGACTATACCACGTCACCATCCCAAGGGCTATCGTGCAAATGACACCCAACGTCACTGCGAAGGCGCGACGTAACAACTCCACCTCAAAGGCCCAGGCACAGCCAGCCACATCTCGTGAACCATTTATATCACTCTCCCAAGAGTGTGCGATCACATGCCAAGGGTCCGCTGTAACCATGGTAGGACGAACCGCCACCGGAGCACCTTTCATGCTTCCACATTTAACAAAATTGCGCAAGAGGCTCCGCACAACCAAACGGTTCGCACCGTTGTAATCCTTGCGCAAAAACACCTGAGTTAGACTAATCACTCGCCTCCAACGGATACCCGACAGAAAAGTCACCAACACCGCCTCACGCCCGAACGGCGTCCCTTGATCCCGAGCCTCGGCCCCGAAAACAGTCGGGCGCCTCGCACCATTGCGATCCCCTCGGGAAAACACGTCAAAAGCACTACTCACTTGAGTGCAACAGATATCCTGAGAAAAAGATGCATCTTGACGTACCTCACACGAGTGGTGCCACATGGGACCCGCAACTCCGTCCTGAAACTCCACGAACGGATCGCACCGTTGCGATCCTCTCGAAAAATCACACAAGATGGACGACTCACTTGTCCAAAACGGTCGCCCGGTGATAAAGATGGAAAATCACCGTCGACACCCAAACAGCCCTCGTGGGCCCCGCACCATCATGCCGAATTTGAGCGGGCGGATTGAACCATTGCAATCCCCTCGGAAAAACACCCAACATCGACTGCTCGCACGCCCCGAACGGACGTCCGAGGAAAAAGTCGCTAAAAGCTGCACGCAGCTCAAAATACGGGCCGTGGGGCCCATGCCTCAACTCCGGCTTCAATGCTCGAAACCACCCTGGAAACCTCCGCCTCGATTCTAGGGTTCCAATGCCACTGACGATGCTTAAATCGGATGTCAGAAACGTCTGTGCCGTCCAATACAAGAATCTCGGGAAAAACGCCCGTCCACTTAATGACACGTCGCGCCTCCGCGACCCCTCGTTTTTGGAATTAAAAAAATTCCCGAAACCATCTCAAAAACTCCGCATTGACACAAGGTTCGCGCTGCCACAGACGGCGCACAAAACGGACGCCCGTAGCCCGAGATACGGGCGTCCGAAGACTGAGGGGCAAAGCCCCTTGGGCCGGACCGGCCCCGTCCGGCCGGTCTGCCCTGCTTGGGCCGGCCCGCGCCGGCCGGCCCGCTGGACCGTGGCCCAGCAGCTTGGCCCGGTCCAGCCGAGCTGTGGGCCGATGCTCCGTGGCCCGCTCCCCTTCACGCCCGCGCGCCCACCGCGCGGGATTCTCCACCGACCGACCACGAGGGTCCGTCGCATCTTCCACGCAACGACCCGCAAAGTGCGGGTCGTTGTTGCGCCGCACGGGGCCACCGCCTCGCAACCCCTCTCCCTCTCTCCGGTGCTCGGTCGGTGCCACCGGCCTGCCGCCGCCGCTCCCAGCGCCGCGCCGCCTTCCGAAGCCGCTGCCGCCGCGCTGCCTGCCCGGCTCGCCCGCCGAAGCCGTCCCATGCTCACCCAGCACCTCCGCGCTCGTCGTCGCCGACACCTACGACCACTCCGCCTCGGCCAGCCGCCTGCTCGCCGCGCCACCGCCGACCTCCGTTCGGCCTGGACCGCTGGACCGGCACGCGAAGCCGCCGGACCGCCGCTACCCTGGGCTGCCGCCGCCCGGAACAACCCGAAACTCCTCCACAAACCCGCAATCTTTGGCGAATGATTGCGGGTTCCTCAGAAATCCAAAACTGAATCCAAAAGATGTGTCAGATAGCTCATAAAAACTACTACGTGCTCAAGGGATTTTATTCGATAATCGAACAAAAATTGACGCATAAAATTGAGGTTGAAAGATGGTCCGGGAATTAAAATGCAAACAAAAACCTCCTACCTCATTGGGCTTCGCCCGAAGCATGGCCGCACGATCCGCCGCCTTGCCGGAGCTGCCTCGCCGGAACCGCCCTGCCAGAGGTGGAGGAGGAGAGGGAGAGGAGGGTATACCATGGGGTTCAAGGGAGAAGGGGGAGGGTTTAAATAAAATTAATTAACAATTTAATTAATTTAAAACCCCCGAAAAGACCCGCATCCGAAACTCCCGATGGGGTCGAGGTTAAGCCTCCCCTAGGGTAAACACCACCTCCTGAGCACAACGGCGGTCTCGGAATTTTAATTCGAGACCCCGTTCAAAAGTTACTGAACATAGCGTCCCAGGCCGCCAAATTATGAAAACGCCCCTGGGGCCATTTTTCACAGACGGGCCGCGCCCGTAAAACATACACCCCTCCTAGGGTAAACGGCACGCTCCGAACTCAACGGTGCCCTCAGTTATCCAATCCGATCCACCGTTTAAGAGATACTAGTGTTTCTCCATTAAACGAATAAATTAATTAATTTATTCATCCGTTTAACGTTTCGGGAGCGGGCGAAGGGTCCAAACGCCCCGCGCCAACAAGTTTTATGCCATTAGTAGTGTAAAGACCACATTCTGGACCCATCCGTACACTCGGATCTCTGATCTGGAACTCCGTTTAGGAGTTATCCCATTTATTTAGCATTTCCAGTGTGAACGCACTGAAAATTTAATTCCGGCCACTCCGGGGCTCGGAATCGCACGCCGTCTGAAGTTGCTGCTCTGGAATATCATCAAGAATATTCCAAAGTCTTTCGTAGAAAAAACCAGTTTCTTACATCATTCCCTCCTTCAAGCTTTTCATCCCCGAAAAGAAAAACTAGGAAGCAACAAAGGGTACTAATCCCACACCTGGCTTTCCCTGTCACGACCCGTCCTCGGGGCCCGTGCCGTGACTACCCCAAGCCCGCCTTCCATAGGCCAGGGGCTGGCGACTAGCACCAAGGCGTAAATCCCAACAAAAAGGGAAGGCATTGCCTTTGAAAAGTAAACAAGCACCATAGAGTCAGCAAGCGGAAAGTAACTACAGAGTGCAGAAAAGTAAAGGGGGCCGGAAATACAAGCCCAACTGTAAAGTACAACTGAAAAGTAAAGTACAGCAACTGAAGAAAAGACGGCGGCCTCGTGTCGTCCACTGGCAATCCCACCTGAAGGGTGGGTACAGATAGCCTCCAGGCTCCTCGGGTCCCACGTCCGCTCCAAGCACGTCCTGCCCAGTGGTCCACCTCCAGGTACCGTCCTGCTCCACGCCCCAACCGCGATCAGCGCTGTCCGTCGTCTGCAACCAACACCACGAAGTGCGGGCATAGCCCGTGCAGGGGTGAGTATAAGCTACTCAGTAAGGACCCCGAGACCCCCGAAGGTCTCCCGAAATCCACAAAGGATATAGCACAAAAGAAAGATGCAATCACGAAGTAACATCTGACTTGACTTAGGTATATGCCCATACATATACCTAAGTCCCCAATTCTAGCTCTGCTCACGAGCTCAAGAACAACTCAATCCACAAAGGAAAGAAAGACTCAAATCCACAAGGAGAGTAAACAGTAAATCCACAAAGGATAGTTCAACACAATCCACAAAGGAGAGTAACATAAGATTCAGCTCAACCAGGATTTTCATTATCGAAACCGTAAATGTTGAAGAGCCCCATCTCTGAAGTGTACAGTGGTCCTGTCACGACTCCGAGGTACTGCTCACTAACCTAAGACTGCTGAAGTACTCCTCCTGTCGAGTATCGCGGGTCTGCTGCCAACTACCGGGCGCTCCGTCCGCTGAGGGTCTGCTGCCAAATACCGGGCGCTCACCCAGATAGCCTACTGAGGTACTCCTCCTGTCGAGTACCGCGGGTTTGCCGCCAACTACCAGGCGCTCCGTCCGCCGTGGGTCTGCTGCCAACTACTGGGCGCTCCGTCCACTGGGCTAGTCGACTCACTCCAAGTCGAGTCGGTCAAGCAGTCGTCAGGTCTCAGTCATCTACACGGTCTCCGTACTCCGCACGCGCGTCTCCACCGTCGCGGGTCTGTCGCTACAACCAAGCGCACACACTCCGTAGAGTATCGCGGGTCCGCCGCTACAACCAAGCGCTCCACCGCCAAGGGTCTGCTGCTGCATCCAAGCGCACCACCACTGTCAAGAACCACGGGTCCGCCGCTACACCCAAGCGCTCCACCGCTCAAGGTGAAAAGAAGATTCAGCTCACACAGGTTCGGTAGCACTGTTCCACGTAGGATCGCTGAGTGCAGTAGTCGACGCAGTCCACTGAGGATCTCTGCACAGTCGTCGCTGCAGTCCACGAAGGATCTCTGCTCTGTCGTCGTCGCAGTCCACGGAGGATTCTCTGCTCTGTCGTCGTCGCAGTCCACGGAGGATCTCTGCTCTGTCGTCGAAGCCACAGTCAGCACTAGGGTTCCCGCACATAGCGAGCTCGTTAGGAGGGTCCGCTCCACGAGTCGAGAGGCTGATACATCAACTGACACGTAGTCCGAAGTTTATGTATCCAAAAGTTCCGTATCGACAACAGGATCTCAACGCAACAGACGGCGCGTCAATCGGACGCCCGGTCTGAGAGTTATTGGCATTTTCGTCCCAGGGGCCAGGTTGGTTTTTAGGGCAAAACCAACCCGACCGTACTCCGCCTGTGTCCGATCCCCGGGCGGAGTATGCCAAAAGTTCCGTCTCACTTAGAGGAAACTACCACAGCTGACGGTACGTCGATCGGACGTCCGTAGCTCAAGTTATGAGCGTTTCCGCTCCGAGGGCCCGGTTGGTTTCGTGTACGAACCAACCCGGCCGAACCCAAAGTCTTCCGAAACCTTGAGTATAATAAACCGAAACGACCGTCTCGATCCAAGGATCGTGTTGCCGCTGACGGCGGGTCGTTTGGAGGCCCGAAGCTCAAGATACGGCCATTTGAACGAAGTCCGTCCGAAGACGGGGGGTCCGGGCCCGGGCCGACCCGGCCCGACCCCCCCTGGTTGGCCCGAACCGGGTCGGGTCCGACTCGGTTGGCCCGGCCCGGCCCGGCCAGGGCCGGTCCGGCTCGGCTCGGCCGAGCGGCCGAGCGGCCGACGCGGGGGAAAGCCGCCGCCCCGCGTGACACCCCCGCGGCACCCGCGGGGTGTCGGCCAGACACCCGCGGGGTGCCGCGTGACAACCCCGCGGCACCCGCGGGGTGTCGCCCTGGACACCCGCGGGGTGCCGCGTGACCACCCCGCGGCACCCGCGGGGTGTCGCGCTGGACACCCGCGGGGTGCCGCGTGACAACCCCGCGGCACCCGCGGGGTGTCGCGCTGGACACCCGCGGGGTGCCGCTGGACACCCGCGGGGTGTCGCGCTGGACACCCGCGGGGTGCCGCTGGACACCCGCGGGGTGCCGCTGGACACCCGCGGGGTGTCGCGCTGGACACCCGCGGGGTGCCGCTGGACACCCGCGGGGTGTCGCGCTGGACACCCGCGGGGTGCCGCTGGACACCCGCGGGGTGTCGCGCTGGACACCCGCGGCACCCGCGGGGTGTCGCGCTGGACACCCGCGGGATGCCGCCGCCTCCGGCCGCCGGCGCCGCCGCGCCAGCGACCCGCGCCACCTCCGGCTTCCGCAGGCCGCCGGAGTCGCTCCGGTGACCCGTTTTCCTTCTCGTCTGCGCCGTTGTTCCTCCCGGGTTCCGTTCTTTACTGCGGGATCAACCAAAGGCCCTTGCGTCGTGCTTTTGCCGTCGCCCGCCAAATCCGCACAAAAAGGAAGATCGGCGGAGGGTTGCCGGGTCTTGTTTGTTAGACCCGCACCCTCCGCGTTAGTCATAAACCACGGGAGAAACAAGAAACGACCAAATCAACAATTTTAAATAAATTTAAAATTGTTCCGTGATCGGTTCCTCATTTTAAAAGAAATAAAATCACGGGAAAGGAAAATATTTCAAATCAACCCTTACCTTGTCGTCGTCGTTGCCGATCGAGGGATCGTCGCGGGATTGCTCGTCGCGGAAGAAGGGGGATCGTCGCGTCGTCGCGGTATCCGGCGTCGCGTCGCCAATCTCCGGATCAAGATCAAACGGTTTAATTAATTAAATCCGTTGTTATGAAATTTAAAAAGGGAGAATTAACGATCCGATTCTCACCTTAGTTGCCGAACGAGGATCGGCCGCGGAAGAAGAGGCGTCGCCGAAGAACGTCGCGGGTAAAGCTCGTCGACGTCGCAGATCTCGGTGTGCGTCGTCGAATTCCGGTCGCCAGCGTTCTTCGCGTTCTTCGCGTTCTTCGCGTTCTTCGCGTTCTTCGCGGGAAGCCAAAGAAACAAGATTCTCTCAAATCCTTTCAAAGGATTTTTAGGTTGGTCTTATTTTATAAACATGCCAACAAACGCAAAAGCGTAAGTAACGACCCATCAGTTCGTTGAATTAATTCAACGAGCGAAACAGCCCATTTAATTCACGAAATAAACCGCCCAATTAAATGGTCTGTTAAGAATTAAAGAAAACGCGTCGGTTGACTTTTCAGTTACTTTGACGGGTTTTCGCGGGTGCGTTACTTAGCGAAAGAAACGGCGGGGCTCGTGCGGGCCCTGCCTCACAAATATCCTACCAAGGGGGTAGGATATTTCTGGATAGCATCCTATCCAGTTCAACTCAGTTCAAGCCGCCTTTAAGTGGCTTCAAGTGGCTTCCAAGCAGCTTAAGTGAAATAAAATAAAGTTGTCGCACAAACTTTATTTTATTTCTGACTTAAAGCCGCAAAATTTAAAAACCACGTCTGAGCAAACGCAACTCCAGAAGAGGCGTTTCTAAGCAAATACCGGCGCTGCGATTTCATCGGTGCCCTCAGAATTCGATTCCGGGCACCGGTTCAAAAGTTAGAAAAACCCGCTCGTCCGTTCACTGAACGTACCCGAGCCAAACTTCAGAAAATGATTCCGGGCACACCCGGCCTCGGAATCAGGCACCGTCAGAAACTGCATTCTTGTAAAATTCCAAAGAAAATTAAGAAAAAAAAATTCCTTGAAATTTACGGGTCTTTACATTACTCCCACCACAGGGCTTTACGTCCTCGTAAAGCTTCAACACAAACTAGGGATACAAAAGGCGGTACTGAGCATGCATCTGAGCCTTCCGCTCCATGTGCTCATCTGGACCTTCTCTATCGTGGCCCGGACCACCTCTGGTCCCACTAGAGCTGCTAGATTTCTTCTTTGCCGATAAGAGAAACCTGGTCTCATCCCCTAGATGAACCACATTCTTCGCCTAATACGGTCAATCCCGAGATGGATGATACTAATCCATACCAAGGATGACGTCGTAAGGCCTCGACGCTACTACCAAGAGATCCGACCGTTACTCTCGCCTCCAAGGGTTGATTCACACTGTCGGCATCAGTGTGTGGTAACTGGGTCTCCTCCAGTAGATGTCTCACAAGTGAGGGTCAAGTCAACAGTCAAAACTGGAACCTCTTAGTAACAACACAAGAGAGGACAGGGAAGTAAATGCCACAAGAAAGGGTGTCTTTTATTACTGCAGCTCAAGTACAAAGACACAAAGCATCTACAAACATACATCAACAAAACTAGAAGCAACATGAACAAAAGTCTCCAGGTCTGGAGCTAGTTCCTCTCCTGTCCATCTGCTCCCAGAGCTCCATTATCGAAGGCCTCGGCTGCCTGAAGCTGAGCTCTCGCATGTTCACCTACTCCCTGTGGTCGGGGCGGACCTCCTGGTGGTGGTGGTGGCAGAGCCTCAAAGCGTCTCCCACCTCCTGCTGCGCGGCCAGCTCCTCTGCCTCGTCCGCCTCCTCCCTGCGAACCGCCACGGTCGAACCTCTGCCTCTGCCTGGGAGGTTCTTCACTTAACTGCTGATCATCAGCATGGCGGGTCGGACAATCACGAGCCATGTGACCAATCCCGCCACAGGAGTAACACTGCCCACTCTCGGCACGCCTGGCTCTGACTCCACCCCGGTTCCCTCGCACAACTGAGCCTGAGTCGTGCAGTCGTCCACCGGTAGGTCTGGTCTGCCTGGAACCCTGAGTCATCTGTCGGCTACCTGCTACCGAAGACTCCGCTACGTGCCGCCCTGCGGTGGGTCTCTGTGCTGGTGTAGACTCAGCAAGGAAGCTCTCGATCAGAAGGGCCCGCTCTAGTACTCCTGTCCGAGTCGGTATGTTAAGAGAGATCAGCGATGCCCTGATCTCATGTCTCAATCCCTGCTCGAAGGTCCGGGCCCGAAAGAAGGGGTCCCGTACCATGTCTGTCGAGTACCGAGAAAGGTCGGTGAACCTCGCCGCGTACTGAGCGACCGTCAGGCTGCCCTGCCGCAGCTGAAGAAGCTCCTGGATGCGCACCGCACGGAGGGTGGCCGGGACGAACTCTGAGCGGAAGAGGCTCTCGAAGTCCGTCCAGATGAGGGTGGCCTCATCGTGTACCTGGAGCATCAGGCTCCACCAGCGTCCGGCTGCTGCGTGCAGTAGGCTCGCCGCGAGGATCACCATGAGGTCTGCTGGTGTCCTCACTAGCCTGAAAACTCGGACGACCGCCTCCAGCCAGTCCTCGGCTGCCTGGGGGTCCGACTCCCCACGGAACCTGGGTGGTCGCTGGCTCTGAAACTCATGCAGAGCTCCGAGGCGTCGTGCGTCGTCAGCTGCCAGTGCTGGAAGCATCGGGGGCTCGGCGGGTAAAGGTATCGCCGGTGCCTCTGCTGTCAACGGGCCCTGTACCGAGGCCTCGTCGCTCGGCGGGCTGTCGTCGCGCCCTGCTCTAGGAACCCTAGCTGGCTGCTGTCGTCGTGCCATCCTTGAAAAAAAACAAGTATGCCACGGTCAGAACAGTATACCTGGTGAGCTGACACAAGTAATCACAAGGAAAACTTGAAACACACATGCAATCAATGTTTTCGGGCATTAAGTCGGAAATCAGAAGTCAGGGTCCTGGTGTATGGATACGTCGGCCGCCGCACCAACACTGGACTCCCTGGACTTATAACCACACTCAATACGCTAAACACTATTGCTTCACATAGAAGGAAGATCAGAGTCTGCGGTAGAACCGACCACCTCTGATACCAATTTGTCACGACCCGTCCTCGGGGCCCGTGCCGTGACTACCCCAAGCCCGCCTTCCATAGGCCAGGGGCTGGCGACTAGCACCAAGGCGTAAATCCCAACAAAAGGGGAAGGCATTGCCTTTGAAAAGTAAACAAGCACCACAGAGTCAGCAAGCGGAAAGTAACTACAGAGTGCAGAAAAGTAAAGGGGGCCGGAAATACAAGCCCAACTGTAAAGTACAACTGAAAAGTAAAGTACAGCAACTGAAGAAAAGACGGCGGCCTCGTGTCGTCCACTGGCAATCCCACCTGAAGGGTGGGTACAGATAGCCTCCAGGCTCCTCGGGTCCCACGTCCGCTCCGAGCACGTCCTGCCCAGTGGTCCACCTCCAGGTACCGTCCTGCTCCACGCCCCAACCGCGATCAGCACTGTCCGTCGTCTGCAACCAACACCACGAAGTGCGGGCATAGCCCGTGGAGGGGTGAGTATAAGCTACTCAGTAAGGACCCCGAGACCCCCGAAGGTCTCCCGAAATCCACAAAGGATATAGCACAAAAGAAAGATGCAATCACGAAGTAACATCTGACTTGACTTAGGTATATGCCCATACATATACCTAAGTCCCCAATTCTAGCTCTGCTCACGAGCTCAAGAACAACTCAATCCACAAAGGAAAGCAAGACTCAAATCCACAAGGAGAGTAAACAGTAAATCCACAAAGGATAGTTCAACACAATCCACAAAGGAGAGTAACATAAGATTCAGCTCAACCAGGATTTTCATTATCGAAACCGTAAATGTTGAAGAGCCCCATCTCTGAAGTGTACAGTGGTCCTGTCACGACTCCGAGGTACTGCTCACTAACCTAAGACTGCTGAAGTACTCCTCCTGTCGAGTACCGCGGGTCTGCTGCCAACTACCGGGCGCTCCGTCCGCTGAGGGTCTGCTGCCAAATACCGGGCGCTCACCCAGATAGCCTACTGAGGTACTCCTCCTGTCGAGTACCGCGGGTTTGCCGCCAACTACCAGGCGCTCCGTCCGCCGTGGGTCTGCTGCCAACTACTGGGCGCTCCGTCCACTGGGCTAGTCGACTCACTCCAAGTCGAGTCGGTCAAGCAGTCGTCAGGTCTCAGTCATCTACACGGTCTCCGTACTCCGCACGCGCGTCTCCACCGTCGCGGGTCTGTCGCTACAACCAAGCGCACACACTCCGTAGAGTATCGCGGGTCCGCCGCTACAACCAAGCGCTCCACCGCCAAGGGTCTGCTGCTGCATCCAAGCGCACCACCACTGTCAAGAACCACGGGTCCGCCGCTACACCCAAGCGCTCCACCGCTCAAGGTGAAAAGAAGATTCAGCTCACACAGGTTCGGTAGCACTGTTCCACGTAGGATCGCTGAGTGCAGTAGTCGACGCAGTCCACTGAGGATCTCTGCACAGTCGTCGCCGCAGTCCACGAAGGATCTCTGCTCTGCCGTCGTCGCAGTCCACGGAGGATTCTCTGCTATGTCGTCGTCGCAGTCCACGGAGGATCTCTGCTCTGTCGTCGAAGCCACAGCCAGCACTAGGGTTCCCGCACATAGCGAGCTCGTTAGGAGGGTCCGCTCCACGAGTCGAGAGGCTGATACATCAACTGACACGTAGTCCGAAGTTGATGTATCCAAAAGTTCCGTATCGACAACAGGATCTCAACGCAACAGACGGCGCGTCAATCGGACGCCCGGTCTGAGAGTTATTGGCATTTTCGTCCTAGGGGCCCGGTTGGTTTTTAGGGCAAAACCAACCCGACCGTACTCCGCCTGTGTCCGATCCCCGGGCGGAGTATGCCAAAAGTTCCGTCTCACTTAGAGGAAACTACCACAGCTGACGGTACGTCGATCGGACGTCCGTAGCTCAAGTTATGAGCGTTTCCGCTCCGAGGGCCCGGTTGGTTTCGTGTACGAACCAACCCGGCCGAACCCAAAGTCTTCCGAAACCTTGAGTATAATAAACCGAAACGACCGTCTCGATCCAAGGATCGTGTTGCCGCTGACGGCGGGTCGTTTGGAGGCCCGAAGCTCAAGATACGGCCATTTGAACGAAGTCCGTCCGAAGACGGGGGGTCCGGGCCCGGGCCGACCCGGCCCGACCCCCCCTGGTTGGCCCGAACCGGGTCGGGTCCGACTCGGTTGGCCCGGCCCGGCCCGGCCAGGGCCGGTCCGGCTCGGCTCGGCCGAGCGGCCGAGCGGCCGACGCGGGGGAAAGCCGCCGCCCCGCGTGACACCCCCGCGGCACCCGCGGGGTGTCGGCCAGACACCCGCGGGGTGCCGCGTGACAACCCCGCGGCACCCGCGGGGTGTCGCCCTGGACACCCGCGGGGTGCCGCGTGACCACCCCGCGGCACCCGCGGGGTGTCGCGCTGGACACCCGCGGGGTGCCGCTGGACACCCGCGGGGTGTCGCGCTGGACACCCGCGGGGTGCCGCTGGACACCCGCGGGGTGTCGCGCTGGACACCCGCGGGGTGCCGCTGGACACCCGCGGGGTGTCGCGCTGGACACCCGCGGGGTGCCGCTGGACACCCGCGGGGTGCCGCTGGACACCCGCGGGGTGTCGCGCTGGACACCCGCGGGGTGTCGCGCTGGACACCCGCGGCACCCGCGGGGTGTCGCGCTGGACACCCGCGGGGTGCCGCCGCCTCCGGCCGCCGGCGCCGCCGCGCCAGCGACCCGCGCCACCTCCGGCTTCCGCAGGCCGCCGGAGTCGCTCCGGTGACCCGTTTTCCTTCTCGTCTGCGCCGTTGTTCCTCCCGGGTTCCGTTCTTTACTGCGGGATCAACCAAAGGCCCTTGCGTCGTGCTTTTGCCGTCGCCCGCCAAATCCGCACAAAAAGGAAGATCGGCGGAGGGTTGCCGGGTCTTGTTTGTTAGACCCGCACCCTCCGCGTTAGTCATAAACCACGGGAGAAACAAGAAACGACCAAATCAACAATTTTAAATAAATTTAAAATTGTTCCGTGATCGGTTCCTCATTTTAAAAGAAATAAAATCACGGGAAAGGAAAATATTTCAAATCAACCCTTACCTTGTCGTCGTCGTTGCCGATCGAGGGATCGTCGCGGGATTGCTCGTCGCGGAAGAAGGGGGATCGTCGCGTCGTCGCGGTATCCGGCGTCGCGTCGCCAATCTCCGGATCAAGATCAAACGGTTTAATTAATTAAATCCGTTGTTATGAAATTTAAAAAGGGAGAATTAACGATCCGATTCTCACCTTAGTTGCCGAACGAGGATCGGCCGCGGAAGAAGAGGCGTCGCCGAAGAACGTCGCGGGTAAAGCTCGTCGACGTCGCAGATCTCGGTGTGCGTCGTCGAATTCCGGTCGCCAGCGTTCTTCGCGTTCTTCGCGTTCTTCGCGTTCTTCGCGTTCTTCGCGGGAAGCCAAAGAAACAAGATTCTCTCAAATCCTTTCAAAGGATTTTTAGGTTGGTCTTATTTTATAAACATGCCAACAAACGCAAAAGCGTAAGTAACGACCCATCAGTTCGTTGAATTAATTCAATGAGCGAAACAGCCCATTTAATTCACGAAATAAACCGCCCAATTAAATGGTCTGTTAAGAATTAAAGAAAACGCGTCGGTTGACTTTTCAGTTACTTTGACGGGTTTTCGCGGGTGCGTTACTTAGCGAAAGAAACGGCGGAGCTCGTGCGGGCCCTGCCTCACAAATATCCTACCAAGGGGGTAGGATATTTCTGGATAGCATCCTATCCAGTTCAACTCAGTTCAAGCCGCCTTTAAGTGGCTTCAAGTGGCTTCCAAGCAGCTTAAGTGAAATAAAATAAAGTTGTCGCACAAACTTTATTTTATTTCTGACTTAAAGCCGCAAAATTTAAAAACCACGTCTGAGCAAACGCAACTCCGGAAGAGGCGTTTCTAAGCAAATACCGGCGCTGCGATTTCATCGGTGCCCTCAGAATTCGATTCCGGGCACCGGTTCAAAAGTTAGAAAAACCCGCTCGTCCGTTCACTGAACGTACCCGAGCCAAACTTCAGAAAATGATTCCGGGCACACCCGGCCTCAGAATCAGGCACCGTCAGAAACTGCGTTCTTGTAAAATTCCAAAGAAAATTAAGAAAAAAAAATTCCTTGAAATTTACGGGTCTTTACATTCCCATACCCAGAAGAACCCACACACAGCTCTGCGTCCCCGCACACAGACCAAAGGATTGATCTGTTCATGCTAGGTCGGCCCTTGCCGACGTCGTGCACCCATTCCAGACTTTGGGGTTAGGGCAAGGCGGTAGGGAACCTCGCCATCCCTTTGCACTGGCTCAAACGGCCCGAAGGCCCTCAGGGGTAGCTCACCTCCCCGGTCAAACCTCTACGTCAGACGGCGCGACTGGAATCATCGCCCGCACCTGGAACAAGGCCCGGTGATTCCCTCCTTCAGAATATCCATATGGTGAAACACCCAAGGATATCTGGTCACGCTAGGTTCCACAGTCGATGTCTCTCAACCAAGACTCTCTTACACGCTCGGTAGCGAAGAAGTAAACATCGTCGACTAAAGGAAAAAGGTCTTACGCCTTTTTCCTTACAAACACAGGGTTACACCCGACGCCCTGCGTCACCCTGGTAACACCACAAACAAGGAGTAGGGATAAAAAAATTTCACACGCAGAGTCTAACAATTCTACTGCAAAAAGTAGAAGAGTCGCAAGGGGTACCTCTCATCATCCCATGCTCTGTAGGATCGTAGACATCCAAAGCTCGCAGCTGTCCGTGGTCCCAACCGTCAGCTCCCGAAGCCTGACGTGGACCACCTAGTAGTGATGGGGAGATCTCGTAAAGTCGTCCCCCACTACTAGCTCCTCCCGCTCCTCTGCCAGCACCACCTCCCTAGGTAATACTCCGATCACGGTGCTGCCTCTGCCATGGTGGTGCGCCTACTGCCTGCCCGAAGCTCTCAGTAACTCGGGTCGGGCAGTCTCATGCCAAGTGACCTCACCCGTCACAAGCATAGCAATGGCGCTCTCTGGGCTGCCATGTTGCCCTCCGGCGCCACTGTGGTGTACGACCACGGCCCGGGATCCACTCACGGAAGGGCATCCTCGGCTAAGGCCTTGCGTCTTTTCGCCACAGTGGTATACGACCACGTCTCCGAAACCGGCAGAGGGAAGTCCACCTGCATCTAGGCTCTTTCCTCCGGTGCCTGCTAGCTACGGCAGACGTCTCGGCTCCAACGTGTCTGCTGCCACCACCAACTCCAGAACGTGACAGGAAGCCCTCTGTCACCAGCGCCCGCTCTAGCACTCCGGCATATGTGGAAATGCCCAAGGGTACTCTGACAGCACAAATCTCTCGGCGGAGACCCTACTCAAACTTCCGCGCTCGGAAGTTGTCGTCATGGACCAAGTCCGGGTAAAAACGTGCACGGTCTGCAAAACTAGCCACGTACTCGGCTGCCGTCATCCCTCCCTGCTGAAACTGCAGGAGCTCTTGAATCCGAACAGAGCGCAAGCAGGAGGGGAAAAACTCCTCACGGAGCAACAACTGAAAGTCATCCAACAGAAGCGACGACTCCTCAAGAAACTGACTCACCAGACTCCACCAACGCGAAGCTACTCCACGAAAAAAGGCTGGCTGCCAAAGCCACTCTCTAATCTGTCGGCGTCTGCAGAAGCCTGAAAAGGCGAACCACTGCCTCGAGCCAAACCTCTGCTGCCTGAGGGTCTGGCTCACCACTGAACCTCAGCGGTCCCTGCCGCTGGAACTCACGGATTGAGCTCAACCTGCGCTCAAGCCCCGTATGCTCTACTGAAGCTGTCTGCTTCTCAACAGGTGGGGGTGCTACTACCGGCCCACCCGGAGAAAGGGGCTCGCACGATGGGTACTGGACTATGGCCTCATAGCACACAGGGTCGTCGTCACGCACCCAAAGCTGGTATCCTGGCTGGATGTCTTCGCAGAGACATCCTGAATATTATCAAGAAGTGTCGCGGTCAGATGAGCATATATGTATATACCACAACAACAATGATGGGGAGCTGACTCAAGAAGGACAGTCAAAGACTCGGTCCTATGTGATGCACAAACCAATTTCCCTGCAACAAGTGTCTTAGCATGCCGAGTCGACAAGAGGGTTATCAAGGTCCTGGTGAATGGATACGTCGGCCACCGCACCATCATTGGACTCCCTGGCCTAAGAGCCGCTCTCGAGACACGTTAACACTGTTGCCCTATATCCCAACCAATTCCTATTTTAGGGACGTCCGCACAACACCCCAAGGAATGAACCACCTTTGATACCACTTTGTCACGACCCGACCCTACCCAGCCTCGAGCCGCAACTAACCCAGGCCCGCCTCCATAGGCCAGGGGCTGGCGACCAGCGCCGAAGGCACAATAACTCGGGGAGGCCTTTGCCTAAGCACCTGTACACACACACGCAGCACACTCAATGCAAAAGTGCAGAGTAAAGAAAGAACAAAAAGAGTAAAAAGTACAACTGTTATATATATAAACCACAGATGTGCATCGACCTCTAAACAGTGCAAAGTACAAGTTGAAAAGAAAAGGGAAAAAACACGTGCCCAACCAAAAGTGCCACAACCCGGCAACAGGTAAACAAAAGAAACAGCTGACGGGTCTCCCACCTGGAACCCGGCCATGACCACCGCACGCGGTCCAAGCTCCCAAGATCCTATGCTCCCCTGAAGTCACGCTCCACCTGTCCGTCATCTGCAAGGTCACACCAAGTGCGGGCAAAGCCCAAGCAGGGGTGAGTATAAAAATACTCAGTAGGATACCCCGAAGGCTTGAGGGAGCAACAAAAGGAGGTACCGAAGGGTGAGCAGTAGAGAAAACAGGGAGTAGAACAGAAGTAAAACAGAGTGCAGTAAAGATTCCAGCTCAACCCAACAAGAGAAAGGATGTAGACTCGTCCAGGCACAAGGAGCTGGAAACGGTGAGAAGATAAACTTCCCGTCGAGTCTTCGATACCTATATCAGGAGAGTAGACTCATCCAACCACGAGAAGCTAGACACGGGAAGCACGTGGCATACCCCACGCGTCTTCGCCTCTCCTGGAAGGAGAGTAGCCAAAAACCAAGGAGTGGGTACTCGTATGGGGTATACACATATATATGCTCTGCCAAGAAGCCCGAACAAACTCGTAAGGGGATCTCTGTCCCGTAGCTCAGCCCAAGAAAGAGTCCCCAATAGTCCCAGAAGTAACCCCATCATTGATTCCCAGCACCCCACACGTCTTCCCTGAATCCGCAAGTCAAGGGGCTCAGTCACCGCACCTTGATACTATCCGCTTTGGGCGGCACTGACTCACCCGCATAGTTTTAGATCACGTCGCAAGAACGCGTCTCGGTGGGGAAAGTGCCCCTCGTACTTGAGAGTTCTAGGGAAAGTCCAACCACACATCGTCACTGCCCCACAGTCGAGAGGTCTCCTCAAAGTCAAGATGCTACATCACCGACCCATACAACCAAGGGTCCCGCTCCGGTAATCACGGAGGAAAGCCACAGACTAGCCTAGTCGAGAGGACTGAGTCTGGAATGCCAACAGGTGTCCCACTACCCAGCCCTATTGGAGGGTAATTCGTAATATGATATCGGGTGACCCACTGCCCAGTCCCGTTGGAGGGTAGACCATAACCATGTATCGGGTGACCCACTGCCCAGTCCCTCTGGAGGGTAGACCATAACCAAGTATCGGGTGAACCACTGCCCAGCCCTGCTGGAGGGTAGACCCTAATACATCATCGGGCGACCCACTACCCAGCCCTGATAGAGGGTAGACCTTAACATATCATCAGGCGACCCACTGCCCAGCCCCGCTGGAGGGTAGACCTGGAATAATTCGACAGGTGACCCACTGCCCAGCCGTGCTGGAGGGTAGACCTGGAACTAGACGACGAGTGACCCACTGCTCAACCCTACTGGAGGGTAGACCTTAAGAGGTCGTCGGGTGACCCACTACCCAGACCCTGCTAGAGGGTAGACCCTAATAGCATCGGGTGACCCACTGCCCAGTCTCTGCAGGAGGGTAGACCCTAAGAGCATCGGGTGACCCACTGCCCAGTCTCTGCTGGAGGGTAAACCCTAGAAGTTAGTGAGCAACCCACTGCCCAGCCCTGCTGGAGGGTAAAATCGAAGAAGTCGATGAGTAACTCACTGCCCAGCCCCACTAGAGGGTAATACTCAGAACTGTCCTGGCCATCCCCACTGGAGGGTACAACACTGGCCAACCGAACACGGAGTGGGTATTGCGCGACCACCCAACTCCAGCACCACTCACTCAAAGGGGTTTCAGTGCCTGTTCCATCACTGGGTGTCACCATCACCGCTACCGGCCGATCCATCGAGAACGAAACCAGGGGGAGACCGCTCAACCCTACTGGTCAGACAAAAGAGCACCAGGCCAGGGGAAACTCCACTCTGCTGGTCAAACAAACAAGCACAAAGCCAGGGGAAAACTCCACCTTGCTGGTCAAAAAAACGAGCACAGAGGACCCTCTACGTCGCGAGAGGTTGAAGTATGCAAAGAAGATCACGACACGCACGTGGGACCCACATGACGTCTGGCCCCAAGTCAACCCCAACTGAGCGCACAAACATTCTTAGGTACGAACAACCACAGGTACCTCCAAGCATTCTCGTATACTCCCAGAGTATACCCTGTCTCCAGCCCAAGGGCTATCGTGCACACGACACCCAACGTCAATGCGAAGGTGTGACGTAACAACTCCACCTCAAAGGCCCAGGCACAGCCAGCCACATCTCATGAACCATTTATATCACTCTCCCAAGAGTGCGCGATCACACGCCAAGGGTCCGCTGCAACCATGGTAGGACGAACCGCCACCGGAGCACCATTAATGCTTCCACATTTAACAAGATCGTGCAAGAGGCTCCGCACAGCCAAACAGTTCACACTGTTGTAATCCTTGTGCAAAAACACGCGAGTTAGACTACTCACTCGCCTCCAACGGATACCTGACGGAAAAGTCACCAACACCGCCTCACGCCCGAACGACGTCCCGTGATCCCGAGCGTCAGCCCCAAAAACAGTCGGGTGCCTCACACCATTGCGATCCCCTCAGGAAAACACGTCAAAAGAACTACTCACTTGAGTGCAACGGATATCCGGAGAAAAAGATCAATCCCGGCGTACCTCACACGAGCGGTGCCACATGGGACCCGCAACCCAGTACCGAAACTCCACGAAAGGATTGCACCGTTGTGATCCTCTCGAAAAAACACACAAGATGGACTACTCACTTGTCCAAAACTGTCGCCCAGTGATAAAGATGGAAAATCACCATCGACGCCCAAAAAACCTTCATGGGCCCCGCACCATCGTGCTAAATTTGAGCGGGCGGATTGCACCATTGCAATCCCCTCGGAAAAAAACCCAACATCGACTGCTTGCACGCCCCGAACGGACGTCCGAGGAAAAAGTCTCTAAAAGCTGCACACAGCTCAAAAGATTGGCCGTGGGGCCCATGCCTCCACTCCGGCTTCAACGCCCGGAACCACCATGGAAACTTCCGCCTCGACGCCAGGGTTCCAACGCCACTGACGGCGCTTAAATCGGACGTCAGACGCGTCCGCGCCGTCCAATACAAGAATCTCGGGAAAAACGCCCGTCCACTTAAAGACATGTCGCGCCTCCGCGACCCCTCGTTTTGGGAATTAAAAAAATTCCCGAAACCATCTCAAAAACTCCACCTTGACGTAATCTTCGCGCTGCCGCAGACAGCTGCAAAATGGACGCTCGTAGCCCGAGATACGGGCGTCCGAAGACTGAGGGGCAAAGCCCCTTGGGCCGGACCGGCCCGGTCCGGCCGGTCTGCCCTGCTTGGGCCGGCCCGCGCCGGCCGACCCGCTGGACCGCGGCCCAGCAGCTTGGCCCGGTCCAGCCAAGCCACGGGCCACCGCTCTACGGCCCGATCCCCTTCACACCCGCGCACCCGCCGTGCGGGATTCTCCACCGACCGGCCACGAGGGCCGGTCGCATCTTCCACGCAACGACCCGCAAAGTGCGGGTCCTTGTTGTGCCGCACGAGGCCGCCGCCTCACGACCCATCTCCCTCTCACCGGCGCCCTGTCGGCGCCACCTGCCTGCCACTGCCGCTCCCAGTGCCGCACCGCCTTCTGAAGCCGCGGCCGCCTGCCCGGCTCGCCCGCCGAAGCCGTCCCCTGCTCACCCAGCGCCTCCGCGCTCGCCGTCGCCGACACCTACAGCCGCTCTGCCTCGGCCAGAAGCCTGCTCACCACGCCGCCGCCAACCTCCGTTCGGCCTGGACCGCCGGACCGGTGCGCGAAGCCGTCGGACCGCCGCTACCCTATGCTGCCGCCACCCGGAACAACCCGAAACTCCTCCACAAACCCGCAATCTTCGGCGAATGATTGCGGGTTCCTCGGAAATCCAAAACCGAATCCAAAAGATGTGTCAGATAGCTCATAAAAACTACTACGTGCTCAAGGGATTTGATTCAAAAATCGAACCAAAATCGATGCATAAAATTGAGGTTGAAAGATGGTTCGGGAATTAAAATGCAAACAAAGACCTCCTACCTCATTGGGCTTCGCCCGAAGCTTCGTCGCATGATCCGCCGCCTTGCCGGAAGTGCCTCGCTAGAAACGACCTATTGGAGGTGGAGGAGGAGAGGGAGAGGAGGGGCTGCCAGGGGGTTCAAGGGAGAAGGGGGAGGGTTTAAATAAAATTAATTAACAATTTAATTAATTTAAAACCCCTGAAAAGACCCGCATCCGAAACTCCCGACGAGGTCGAGGTTAAGCCTCCCCTAAGATAAACACCACCTCCCGAGCACAACTGCGGTCTCATAATTTTAATCCGAGACCCCGTTCAAAAGTTACTGAATTTAGCGCCCGAGGACGCCAAATTACAAAAACGCCCCCGGGGCCATTTTTCACAGACGGGCCGCGCCCGAAAAACTTACACCCCTCCTAGGGTAAACGGCACACTCCGAACTCAACGGTGCCCTCGGTTTTCCAATCCGATCCACCGTTTAAGAGATACTAGCGTTTCACCATTAAACGAATAAATTAATTAATTTATTCATCCGTTTAACGTTCCGGGAGCGGGCGAGGGGTCCAAACGCCCCGCACCGACAAGTTTTATGACGTTCCTAGGGTAAACACCCCATTCCAGACCCATCCGTACACTTGGATCTATGATCCGGAACTCCGTTTAGGAGTTATCCCATTTATTTTGCATTTCCAGTGTGAACGCACTGAAAATTTAATTCCGGACACTTCGTGGCTCGGAATCGCACGCCGTCTGAAGGCGCTGCTCTGGAATATCATCAAGAATATTCCAAAGTCTTTCGTAGAAAAAACCGGGTTCTTACACACATAGTGTTTATGTTTTATATAAGACTAATTCCTACACCTCACACATGAATAATGAGTCATTTTCATAAATTATATAGACAATTTGAGTGTGTTTTCTCAGTTTTTAGTGAGTGAAACTTTTTGAAATCAAATGATAATTTGAAATTCATAATGGAAACATTGAGTCATGTCACACACATAATGTATAGGACTAAGGTGTGACTGATTCCTACAAGTCATAAATGACTTATGGATCATTTTCATAAAGTATCAAAACAATACGAATGTGTTTTCTCATTTTGGAGTATTTTCGATGTCTTTTTTACTAAAATTAATGTTAATTTTAAATAAAAAGATACACTTGGAGTCACAATAGTCATACAATGCGGTGTATTTAGGTGTAGCTGATTCCCACAAGTTCCAAATGACTTATGGATCATTTTATGAAAGTATAAAAACAATCCAAATTTTTTTTCTTGATTTTGAGTACATCACTTTTGTTTTTTTACTAATATGTCATTTTGAAATCGAAACACACACATTGATTCACACCGGTCACATCGTGTGTTGGTTTGATGTGATATTGGTTCCTAAACATAAAAATGACTAATAAATTATTTTACTAAATTATTTATACAATATGAGTGTGTTTTCTTAGTTTTCAGTGAGTGAAAACTTTTGAATTTAAATATCAATTTTAAACTAATAACATAAACTTTGAGTCATGTCAAGCACAATGTGTATCAGATTGAGGATCATATAATTCCTACATGTCAGAAATGACATATTGATCATTTTTATAAAGTATTAAATCAATCTAAATGCGTTTTCTCAGGTTTGAGTATGTTTGTTGTCTTTTTTACTTGTGTCAATTTTAATTAAAAAGACACACTTGGAGTCATATTGGTCACCATGAATTGTATTGAGGTGAGGCTAATTCCCAAACATCCCAAATGACATATGGATAATTTTATTAAAGAATCAAAATAATCTGAATTATTTTTCTTGAATTTGAGTGCGTCACTTGTGTTTTTTTTACTAAAATTTCATTTTAAAATAGAAATAGGTACTTTGATTAATACCTGTCACATCATGTTTCAATTTGATGTTATAATTATTTATACACATCAAAAATGAATTATGAATCATTTCCCTAAATTATAACGATATTTTGATCACATTTTCTTGGTTTTTAGTAAGTGACACTTTTTGAAATAAAATGTCTATTTTAAATTGATAATGGACACTTTGAGTCATGTTGGGAACATAATGTATTGGATTGAGGTGAATATGATTCTTATATATAAAAAACGACTTATATATCATTGTACTAAAGCATCAAAATAATATGAATGTGTTTTCTCAGTTTTGAGTATGTCACCTGTCCTTTTTACTATAATTAATTTAAATTTTAAATAAAAATATGCAGTTGGAGTCATACTGGTAACACCATGTGTCATATTGAGGTGAGGATGATTACTAAATGTCAAAAATGACTTATGAATAATTTTACTAATCTATCAAAACAATACGAATGTGTTTTATCAGTTTGTAGTACATCGTTGTTTTTACTAAAATGTCATTTTAAACTGGAAACACACATTTTGAGTCATACTAGTCACATCATGTGTTGGATTTATGTGATATTTAGTCCTACAAATCAAAAATGAAATATTAATCATTGTAAAAAATTATTAAGTCAATCCGAGTGCATTTTATTGTTTATCAGTGAGTGATACTTTTTGAACATAAATGTCAATTTTAAACTGATAAGGGACAATTTGAGTCATTCTGAGCACATTGTATATCAAATTGAGGTGCGCTTGATTAATACATGTCACAAATGACTTATGATTTTTTGTCCTAAATTTTCAAAACAATATTAATGTGTTTTCCTAGTTTGGAGTATGTGATGTTTGTTTTGAATTTAAATATAAATTATAAACTAAAAACATAGAGTTTGAGTCATACCGGTGACACCGTGCGTCAGATTGTGGTGTATATAATTGAGTGTGTGATGTGTGTTTTTATTTCACCCTATGACAAATAGCCAGAAAATAATTAATTGTTCCATTTGCATGGAAGAAGAAACCCAATGTTTCCTGAAACGTATCATCTAAAAGCACCATGTTGTCTTTTTTTTGGCTTGTTACAGACGATTAAAAGAAAAATATGACTTCCCAAAAGATCTGTGAAAAAAATTATTAGATAAAAATGATAATTAAATTAACTTAAAAATAATAGATAAAATGGTGAAACAATTTACTAAATAAGTAGTAGAAATTCACCTTTTCATGATGTTTGTATACATTGTTGACCCATTTTTGTGTTGTTGTTATCTTAGTTGTGGCCTTAAAGTCCAATCTCTTACGAGCATGTGTAGCTTCGAAAAAAACACCAAAACTTGATCAAAAGAATCCACCTGTATAATAAAAAAATTCTTATGTTAGTGACACTATAAATAAATAAATAAAACATAAATATGAAACAATACCCTAATAAAATTTCAATTTTAAATTGAAACCACACAATTTGAGTCATACCCGTTAAACCTTAAATTGCTTTAAGGTATGGTTGATTCCACTATGTTTTTTATCCTATAGTTCATTGAACACTCTAGGTCATCTTACAATATTATATATTGATAACCCAGAATGTTGAATTCATTGGATAATAAAAACTAAATTTCATCACCATGAGTGAATCGTCCTTGTTGAGTGCATGATCATAGTAAAAGAGTGAATCATTCTTGTTGATGAAGTAATTTATTCCTATAAATCTTTAAAAATTAGTGTAAAACTATTATAATTAATTTATTAAAGTAAAATAAATATTTACATATGATTTTTTATGGATCATGATAAAATCTATCTTTCCCTTTCACCATTAGAGAGTGTAAAAAATCCATGATAAACCATTTATATTCTTTAATGGGAAAAACTTAAGTTTTAACCATTATGTATATTTAGAATACACTAAAATCAATTATAAATTGTTTTACCCTTTTGAAACTAGTAAAAATTATTATATTCCTTCATAGCATGAAGATGACACTAAAATCTAGTACATTCATTAAGTATTCCTATATTGTGATATCAATTAGTATATCATTTTCAATATTCTAGCTGACGGTAAACTCTAACATAACATCATAATGATTTTCTAATAAAATTGGGAATACTACTATTCTCATGTATTTTTATTGAGAATGATGGTGAGTTTTTATTAATGAGATTATGAACATGAATCATTTTACTTAATGAATGCGTACATGTATAACGAATGTTACTTTTATAGATTTCAAAATCATTTGTGATATTATATCATTTATCTAACTGATGATCTAATATCACAAAAAATTTCACCACCCAAAAAATTGAAATCAATGTATTATTCTCTTTTAAAAATTAAGGATTTAATCAATAAATTTTTTTATTTCATTATTTTTTCGAGGTTTTGGATCAAACTGCTGACTTCTTTTTCAAAGTTCTATTCATTTTTATTTTTAGTGCTTTGCGATTTTATTTGAAGTAGGTTTTTAATTTTTAGGGACTTATTCATAAATCAATTTATTTTCATTTGATGTCATATTTCCTATGAAACCATCCCTCCTTGATGACCACAATATCCCAATAATGGTTGTCCTCCAATAGTACTCTCATACACCTGCTAGCTTCTATGGATGATTGTAACGCCCCGACCCTAGTTACCCAAAGTCAGTGCGTTATTATATAACATTGGCATGACCACAAGAGATCATGTCTTGAAAGAATGATTAGTTTAGTAGACTTGGATGCACTAGATACATAAATAAGTTTTACATTACATTATGAAATGAAAAAACAACAACATTATCTCCCTTTTGAACACACTCATATCCCATAGCCTATTCCTGCAGGTCAATCATAATAAAATTGTTCACATCCTGGGAAAAATAAATCATAAGAAAGGGGTGAGCTCAGATGCTTAGTAAGGATAATAATACATCAGAAACTATCATAAATAAGTATCACAGACATAGTATAAGACTAAAACACAAGCCTTTTAAACATAAACTTCTTCATAATATGACAAAGATAAATCAAATAATTCCATTTACTTATTTACATCGATATTTAACTAGTTTAATAGTCACATATAATATCAATAGTTAATTTTATAATGATGGAATGCATAATACCGAACATCATAACCACATATTCAGGGCCTCGTGCGAAGACTAAAACTAATATTTTTTCAAGGACTTGTGCCAAGACACTAGTTTGTCTCTAGAGACCTACCGATGTATCGAGGAGCTATAGTGGGCTCCAACCATCACTTATTAAGTCCAATGTATTCCACATATGAAAAGGTCGAAACATAACATAATAATTAATATTAAAACTAGCATATGAAATGTAAATACTCTAACCATAAACCATGAATGGTATAAAAATAATACATCCACAGTCAAACATATCACAAAACCATCAATACAATATGGAAGATTATATCATAATAAATCAACTTCAAAAAAGTGTAAAATCCATCAAAAGATGCTGACATTGATGAAATCAAAACATTTTGAGAGAAATATCTCTTTATATTTTAAAATCATTTAAAATTCACATAATTATAAAAAAAATTTATTTTAAAAATATTATTATAAGCTTATAAGGTAAGTTTTGAAGGTGTTATGATGGCAGAAAATAGCCTCACCCTCCGTATAAGTTAAAAAAACATTCTTACCATAATTTGTCGAAATGGTCATAAATTACCTTGTTTGGAAAGCGACAAAAAGATTCCTTTCAAACCATTTTATAAAAAGTCAAAGAAGAGTATAAATGACTTTAACCCATAGTCTAGTAAATTTTAAAAATGTTTTGAAATACATTTGTAAGAAACATGGATGTGGATGAAAAAGAAGTCACAATAGACACTTACGTATAAATAACCTAGGATAAATAAATAGATTGTAAAATTAACCCTTACCTTGTACTTTTAATTAGTCAAGGGTATGTTAACCTCCTATATAATGGTGAAATAATTTTTATTAAATTGTACAAGAACCACATACATAAATATGATATCATATATGATCTTCAAATATTGCTTTGTTAATAATTTTTCAGTAGTATCATTGTTTCAGGTGTCAACTGATTCATTTTCCTTAAAATGTTTTGTTACATAAGTCATGTTTGTTATGTATAGGATATATTTGATTCATATAGATAATGATATTATGTTCTTAAACATTATTTTTAATCATCAATTGAAAATTATTTTTTAATGGTTATGATGAGGAATGAATGTCTTCGTGTTCGTGGAGACGATAATCCGTACGTACACATGAGCGAAAATATCATTCTATTGATGGTGAAATCATATGTAATTAGAAGTTATATCATACATAAATAATCGTTAAAATTTTATATTTATTATTTAAATAAATTTTAAATCATTATTATACCCATCCAAATAATGAACTGTTGAATAACAGACTACACCATGACGTGGAGACGGTAAGCCGTACATACGCACGTATGGTGACTTTGTCATTAATAAGATGGATAGAATAATGAATATAGTTATACCATATTTATAATAACATCACAATATGTATAAGGTAATGGAGTTATTATTTTTGTATGGAAAAAATAAAGAAATAGGAAGTGGAATAAGAAACGAACTTTGAAAGAGGTGATGAAATTATTACCTCTTCTTTGGGTACTTCCTTTTGATTTGATCAAAAGGTATCCTTAAGTTGTTGTTTTGATCAAATTAATGCCTCTAGGTTGAAGTTAGGTTATTTGGGAGGATATTTGAGTAGGGGTTGGGCAATACAAATGGATTTGGAGATGTGATTTTGAGAGAAGGGAAAGTTCCCTTTTATAAGAGAGGTGAGGGGAACCTTAGGAAAAGATTGAAATATTATTTTATTATAAAACCATTTTCTGTTTATAATGGCTTCAAATGGATTTATTTCTAGGGTAAGGTGGGTTTGGGTAAAAAGACTCTCAACCAATAGGTTTTAGTGAAGTTTAGTTCACCATATTAACCTTCTATTTTAGATTTAACTCTTAGTTAAATAGTTTAACTTTACCATGTCTTCTTGTATTATTATACTAAATAATTAATAAACTTACTATAATAATCCAAGAGAACCCCAAGTGTTTAATTAGGGATATATATAACCTTATCTATGTCTTTTTTCTGAACCTTAGAATTTTGGGAATATTATATCATTTAATAAAATAATATTTGTTTTAAAAACACATTTATGTCAATTTTGACACTATTTAGTATTTGATTTTTGTGAAAGTCATAACAACTCTATAACTTAAAAAAATTTATTTAATCAACCCTATCATGTCATATTAAGCTATAAAATTAGTGGAATTCATCAAAAGTCTGAATTTACTTTTATTTTAATATTTATAATATAAATTATTTTAATCTTTCATTAATAATGAAAATTATACATCATCATTTTATCATAAATAAATTTAATTATTTAATGTATAAAAATTATAATTAAAATAGCATGATGTAGGAAATTTTTTATATTTAAAATTAATATTTATAGTCAAATTTATCTTATGTATAACCCTATATTAAAAATGTTTTAGTTATTAAACATTGAATTTTACACTTTTAACTCTTCTTTAAATAAAATAATAATAAATGTCCTAATCTAATACAAGTGGATAATGAGGATCATATTTTATTCCTATGGTTTATTTTGGTAAAAATACACTTATCCAATATAATTAGGACATGTGTTAGAGTAATTATAATATCATTTTTACCATTAAAGGCCCTATTTGCTTTTAACCGTGGTAAGTAAAATTCAAAAGTTACTATTCACTAAAAATTATTTTCATTTTATTGAACCACATTTTACTTAATGATGTCAACTATGTCTCTTTGATTTTTGAAATTCAATTCACAGAAGTGGTAAAATTATGTTTTATGAAAATTTGAAAATGTGCCTAGAAGGTGGGTAAAAGATGGTAAAAAGTTCAATAATATTTTATACATTTAATATTAATATAATATGACTCTAATGAATTACACTGAACTAATATAGGAACGATGTATCTATTTTTACTTTAAAATAAATTTAAATAGAAATAATAATTATTTAAATAAATGACAATTTTAAAAAAGAATGCATTGTTTTTCACTATTCAACAAAAAGTGAATGTTTTCAGAAAAATACCAAAACTCACCCTAAGCTAATTTTGATATTCTGTATCCAAAAATGAAGTCTATTTTGAAAATAAATATTACAAAATTTAAAAAATTTGGTATTACTATTCATAACGACTAGTTTGATGGGTCGTGGTGTGCTAGAATTCAAATTAGCGTAGAACAAAAGCTATTGTATTATTCAAAAAGAAGAATACCATGGAAGCATGGAGTGTTAAATTATCCCCTATTTCAAATAATTTTACCCTATAAATTTCCTGAATATTAATACATAAAAATATTCGAGTGGTTCTTCATCATAATTTCCTTGGGTTTCTACGTTGCCTCTTCCATTTTATGGTTTCTCCAATGAACTTTTACCAGATGAGTCGTCTGGTTTCTTAACACTTATTTTATGGTATCAAGAATCTTGAAAGACTCTTCACAATATGACAGATCGTGTTCCAGTTCTATTTCTTCATAGGTGATTACATGAATTTGGTCATGCATGTATTTTCTTAACAGTGATATGTGAAACACATCATGAACATTGGAGAAACATGGTAGTATCGCCAAATGGTAAGCTACAACTCCAATTCATTCTATAATTTTGAAACGTCCGATGTACCTAGGACTTAATGTTCCCTTATTACTGAATTTTATAACACCTTTATATGGATATACCTTCAAGAAAACACGATCACCAACTTGAAATTCCAAATCCTTCCTTCGGTTATCTGCATAGATCTTTTGACTACTTTGAGATGCTTTGATGTGGGTTTAGATAATCTTCACCTTCTCCATTGTTTCCTTAACAAGTACTCGGCCTATTTTTTTTCTTTAAACTACATCCTCCCAACAAGTTGGTGTGCGTCATCTCATTCCATATAATACTTCATATGGTGTCATCTGAATACTTGAATAGAAGCAATTGTTATAGAAAAATTCTACCAGATGTAAATACTGATCCCACATACCTTTAAAGTCAAGTGATAAAGATCTAAAAATGTATTCTATGGTTTTAATAGTCCATTCTTATTTTCCATCAGTTTGAGGGTGGTAGGCAGTGCTCAAACGAAGTTCATTATCCAAAGCTTTCTGAAGACTTTTCCAAAATCATGATGTAAAATGAGATTCTTGATCAGAAACAATTGATAGGGGTACACCATGAAGCTTTAAAACTTCATTTATATATAGTATTTCTAAACCTTCAAGTGGTAAATCTTCTCTTATAACAAAAAAATGCGCTGACTTTGTAAGACGATCAACAATGACCCATATTACATCATTCCTTCTAGGAGTATTTGGTAGCCCCATGAAAAATTCCATCATAATATCATCCCATTTCCACTTTGGTATGGGAAGAGGTTGCATGACTCCTCTAAGATATTGCCTTCTAGCCTTCACCTATTGAAAAACCATACATCTTGACACATAATCAGCAATCTCCCTCTTCATGATGTCCCAAAAAAAATGTTCCTTCAAATCTTTATACATCATAGTGATACCAGGGTGTATAGAAAAATTTGAGCTATGAGAATCATCCAAAAATTATATTTTTATATCAGGTATGTTAGGAAGACAAATCCTCCTTCCAAATTTCAAAATTCCATCTTCATATATGAAGTCAATCAATCTCCCATTGTTCACAGAATTAATTTTCTTTTGAAACTCCTTATCATCAGTTTGAGAACTTTATATCCTATCTAATAAAGATGGTTTGGAAACCATTTGAAAAAGTATTGATGTTTCTTCTTCCATGGTTATTCCCCTGTCTATATTTACTAGATATATGTATATAAGATCCTTTTCAACTCTCATTTTGTTCAAAACTCCATCATCCTTTCTGTTCAAAGCATTTCTCACCTTATTTTCCTTCCCCGGGTGGTAGTGTATTGTGAAATGTTAATCTTTTAGTAGTTCAAGCCAATGACTTTGCCTCATGTTGAGTTTTTTGTTAGAAAATATACTTCAAACTCTTGTGATCAATATAAATCTCACATTTTCACCATAGAGATAGTGTGTCCATATATTTAGAGATAATATTACTACTGCTAACTCAAGATCATGAGTGGGATAGTTTTGTTCACGAATTTTTAGCTGTCATGATGCAGAGACAATAACCCTATCATTATGCATAAGGACACAACCTAGTCCTTTCTTTGATGCTTCACTATAAATAACAAACTCATAATTCCTCAAAGGTAGAGTCAATATAGGAGCATTGATTAATCTTCTCGTCAATTCCTCAAAACAATATTCAGACTCTTTTTTCCAAACAAATTTAACCCCTTTGCATGTGATCTTGGTTGATGGGTTAGACAATCATAAAAAATTCTGGATGAAATACCGATAACAACCTGTTAAACCAATAAAACTATGTACCTCCGTTATACTCGTTGGTGCTAGACATTAATGGATTGCCTTTTTCTTTTAAGGATCAATAGAGATTCCATCCTTAGAGACAATATGTCCAAAAAAGAAATCTCTTGAAGCCAAAATTCAAACATTCTAAACTTTCCATATAATTCATTTCTTCTAAGAGTATTTAGAATAGTGTGCAAGTGATTTTCATGATCTTCATATATTTTTGAGTATACTAAGTTATAATCAATAAATACCACTACAAATTCATCAAGATATTACATGAGAACTCTATTAATTAGATCCATTAAAACAGAGGGTGCATTAGTCAGTCCAAAAGGAATTACTTTAAACTCGTAATGCCTATACCTGGTATGAAATGCTTTCTTCAGAATGTCTTTCTTCTTCACGCACAACTGATGATATCCAGATCAAAGGTCAATCTTTGAAAAATATTGAGCTCCATGGATTTGATTGAATAAAACATCAATGAGAGGTAGACGATACTTGTTCTTTATATTTATAGCATTTATCTCCTTATAATCAATGCATAACCTCATGGATACATCTTTCTTCTTAACAAAAAGAACATGGGCTCCCTATGAAGAAACACTAGGGAGAATAAATCCTTTATTACTCAATTCCTATAGTTTTTTCTTTAGTTCCACTAATTCCACATTGTTCATTCTATTAGGGGACTTTGATATGGACCTTGAACCATGAATTACGTTAATGGCATACTCAATTTCCCATTCTGGAGAATATCCAGGTAAATCTTCTGGAAACACATCAACATATTGTTGAACAATAGGTACATACACTATTTGAACATTCCTTTCCTCACCCATAGTTCTTTCCCTACCTTAACCCCCAATAATTGAATTTAGTAGAGCTATTGGGGGTCGATCTAGATAAGAATTAGATGGTTATGTTTCTTCTCTAATGATAATGTATTTTTTATCATCATAAAAAATTATAACCTCCTTCTTCTTACAGTTACGAGCTTGATGGCCTTTTTCTCCACACTTGTAAAAACTCCCATACCCTTTACCCAAGTACCAGGGTGTTTCTTCCCACATTTACTACAAGGTGGATATTCAACATTTCTATTCTTCCCCTTATTTTCATTTCCAGAGTGTTCAACAGATCTCTTCTTCTCTTGATTTTCTTTGAAGGCATAAAACATAGATAATTCCTTTTATCTCTTGATAGCACATGAATCTATATCTTCGTATGATGAGAAGGATTGTGAGACTAATTCTCGTTAGAGAAATGTTTTTAACCCATCAAAGAATCAATCAATCTTACTTTTTGGGTTATGTATATAATCTACATCATGCCTTGCTAACCTAGTAAAGTTAGCCTCGTACTTTGTGACATTATCATCCTCATTTTGTCTCAAACTAATAAATTTCATTTCCATATATGCTCGATGGTCATGAAGAAAGTATTTTTCTATGAAAAACTCTTTAAACTCCCTCCATTCCATCTTTGATACTTATTCATCCTCCTTTGTGTTTTGAATTAATGACCATCATTGATCTGCATCTCCTATGAGGTGATAAACTGCCATGAAAACTTTTTCCATTTCACTACCCCCCAAAGCATGAAAAGTTTCTCTAAGGAACTTATCCATTTTTTATATACAAAGGAATATTTAGTCCCATTGAATGTTGGTGGTTATTTCCTCATGAATCAGTCTAACATTGATCCGCTGCGATGTGGACCAGGGTTCTCTATACGGGTAAGGTTATTATTCATAACCTAAGTTATTTGTCCCTGTATTGTTATAAGCAATTCAGCACCAGTTGCATCATAAAATCCAATATAATTATCTTGAGTTGTAGGGAAATATCTACCTATATTACAAGCGTTGATACGATTTCTGTTCCTTGCACTATGCGTCATTTCTAAACAATGGCATACACTAGATTAGTTTATGAATCACAATACATAATTCCAAACTATTAAAATACCTAACATAAATTGAACAATTTATGAATATAATCCATAATGATAAAAAAAAATGTTTTCTTTGAGGAATTATTTAATCATAAATACTTCATAATGGTTTTTAAAGAAAATGTGAATTATCCTAAGCATATCCCCTGGCAGTGTCGTAACTAAGAGTGTAGTAAGGCCCATTGTCGTGTACTAGTTTATCACGGGTCAAGCCCAAAACTCCTTGTCAGAGTTTTCACTCTAAGGTACATTTGTGCCAGAGCCTCCTTTACCTGTTCGTATCCAAACAGGGATGTATTTCTTGGAAAATTCAAAAAATCTCTACATTATCAAAATTCTAGGATGTTATTCTATTCTAATCCTCAAAGTTTATTTTAGGGTAATGTTCTCTAATAAGAGTTTATCTAAATCTAGTTTCAAAGGTTTGTACTAAGCTTCCTCTAATACCAACTATTATTCCCCAACCCTAGTTACCAAGAGTCAGTGTATTATTAGATAACATTATAATGATTACAAGAGATCAAGTCTCAAATGAATGATCTGTTTAGTATCCTTGGAAGTACTAGATACATACCTATTTACATTATATCATGAAATGAAAGAAACCACAACCTTGAGTCCCTTTTGAACACACTCATATCCCATAGCCTATTCTTGTAGGTTAATCATAATATACTTCTTTGCATCCTGGGAAAAATAAAACATAAGAAAGGGGTGAAATCAGATACCCAGTAAGGATAACAACATAGTATAAACTATCATAAATAAGCATAAATGACATAGTATAAGACTAAAGCACAAGACTTTTAAACATAAACCTCTACATAATATGGGGAAGATAAATTAAATAATTTCATTTACCTATTCACATGGATATAATACTAGCCTAATAGTCACATGTAATATCAATAGATAATTTCATAATGATGGAATGAATAATGCAAGACATCATAACCACATAGTCAAGGAGTCGTTCTAAGACTACAAATAAGATTTTGTCAAGGCCTTGTTCCAAGAAACTAGTTTGTCTCATGTGACCTACCGATACATCAAGGAGCTATAGCGGGCTCCACCCTTCCTTTACTAAGTCCAATGCATTCCTTGTATGAAAATGTTGAAACATAACATAATCATTCTTATTAAACCTAGCATAAAAAGTTTAATAATTTAACCATAAACCATGAATGGTATAAAAATAATACATCCATAGTCAAAAATATCATAAAACCTTCAATACAATATTAAAGATTGTATCATAATAAATCAACTTCAAATAAGTGTAAAATCCATCAAAGGATGTTAACATAGATGAAATCAAAACTATTTGAGAGAAATATCTCTTCATATATTGAAATCTTTTAAAAGTCATATAATTATAAAAGAAAAAATTTATATTGAAAATATTCTTATAATATTGTAAGGGAAGCTTTGAAGGAGTTATAACGTCAGAAAATAGCTACATCCACCGTATAAGTTAAAAGAAACATTCTTACCTTAATTTGTCGAAAAGGTCATAAAGTACATTGTTTGGAAAGAGATACAAAGATTCCTTTCAAACCATTTTATAAAAAGTCAATAAAAAACTGTATAAATGAATTTAACCCATAGTTTAGTAAATAGTAAAAATGTTTTGAAGTACATTTTTAAGAAATATATATGTGGATGATAAAGAAGTCACAGTAGATACTTATGTACTAAAAACCGTAGATAAATAAAGAGATTGTAAAATTAACCCTTACCTTGTACTTTTCCTTAGTTGAGGGTACGTTAACCTCCTATATAATGGTGAAATAATTTTTATTAAATTATAAAAGAACCACATATATAAATATGATATCATATATGATCTTATTATATTACTTTGTTAATAATATTTCAGTAGTATCATTGTTTTGGGTGTTAACTGTTCATTTTCCTTTATATGTTTTTTATGTAAGTCATGTGTGTTATGGATAGTATGTATTTGATTCATATCCAAAATGATATTAAGTTATTAAAAATTATTTTTAATCTTCAAATTAAAATTATTCTTGAATAGTTACAATGGGGAATGAATATCATCGCGTTCGTGGAGACGGTAATCCATACGTATGCACAAGTGACAATATCATTCTATTGATGGTGAAATTGTATTTAATTGCTTGTTATATAATATATACATAATCATTGACTTGTCATATTGATTATTTACATAAATTATACATCATTATTATACCCATCCAAATAATGAACTGTGGAATAACAGACTTCACCACGACGTGGAGATGGTAAGCCATACGTACACACGTATGGTGACTTTTTCATTCATAGGATGGATTGAATAATGAATATGGTTGTGCCATATTTATAAAAACATAAAATTATATATAAGGTACTGGATTTATTATTTTGTTATGGAAAAAACAAAGAAATCCGAAGTGGAAGAGGAAAAGAACTTTGAAAGAGGTGATGAAATTATTACCTTTTCTTCAGGTGATTCCCTTTGATTGGATCAAAAGAGATCCTTATGTTGGATTTATGACCAAATTAAGGACAATAGGTCGAAGTGAGGGTAGTTGGGAGGATATTTGAGTAGGGTTTGGATGAGTCAAATGGCTTTTGATATGTGATTTTGAGATAAGGGGAAGTTCCCTTTTATAAGATAGGGGAGGGGAACATTAGGAAAAGATTGAAATATTATTTTATTATAAAAATATTTTCATTTTCTAGTGGATAGAAATGGATTTATTTTGAGGATAAGGTGGGCATTTTTCGAAAACATATCAAAAAATTGGTTTTAGATAAGTTTAGGTCACCATATTAACTTTACCTTTTAGATTAAACTCTTAGTTAAATAGTTTAACTTTTACTATGTCTTCTTGTATTATTATAATAAATGGTTAATAAACATACTATAAAAATCCAAGAGAATCCCAAGTGGTTAATTATTGACATATCTTACCTTATCTAAGTCCTTTGGCCGAACCTTATATTTTTAGTAATATTATATCATTTAATAAAATATTATTTGTTTTAAGAACTCATTTATGTCAATTTTGACAGTATTTAGTATTTGGTTTTTGTGAACATCATAAAAAATTTATAAATTCAAATAAAAATTATTTAATCAACCTTAAAATGTAATTTTAACCTATAAAATTAGTGGAATGCATCAAAAGTCTCAATTTACTTTTATTTTAATATTTATAATATCAATTCTTTTAATCTTTCATTAATAAGGTAATTACTGCATCATCATTGTATCATAAATAAATTAAACTACTTAATGTCTAAAAATTATATATAAAATACCAAAATGTAAGAAATATTTTTAGATTTCTAATAAATATTTATAGTCAAATTTATCTTATGTATACACCTATATTAAAAATGGTTTAGTTATTAAAATTTTAATTATACACATTTAACTCTTCTTTAAATAAAATAATAATAAATATCCTAATCTAATCCATGTGAATGAAAAAGAACATATTTTATTACTGAGGTTGATTTTGGTCGAAATATACTTATCTAATAGAATTAGTACATGTTTTAGGGTAATTATAATATCATTTTTACCATTAATTACCCTTTTTACTTTTAACCATGGTAAATAAAAATCAACAGTTACTATTCACCAAAAATTATTTTCATCATATTGAACCAAATTTTAATTACTGATTTCAACCTTGTCTCTTAGATTTTTGAAATTCAATTCACAGAAGTGGTAAAATTATGTTTTATGCAAATTTGTAAATGTGCCTAGAAGGTGGGTAAAAGATGGTAAAAAGTTCAATAAAATTTTATACATATAATCTTATTATAAAATGTCTCCAATGAATTAGATTGAACTAATATAGAAACTGTGTATCTGTTTTGAATTTAAAATAAAATTAAATAAAAATAATAATTATTTAAATATAAATTAGTTTTAAATAATAATGCAGTGTTTTTCACTATTAATCAAAAATTGAAATTTTTCAGAAAAATACAAAAAATTTACCCTAAGCTAATTTTGATATTCAAAATCCTAAAATGAAGTCCATTTTGAAAAAAAAATTAAAAAATTTCAATGAGTGGGTATTACTATTCATAATGTCTAGTTTGATTGGCAGTGGTGTGCTAGAATTCTAAGTTGCATACAACACAAGCTATTGTATTATTCAAAGAGAAGCATACCATTGAAGCTTAGGTTGTTACATTGATTAAATTTTTTTTATTAAAACATTTGATCTAGATTATATAACACTTTTACAATTGGATTGGTAATGTGTAACTCACAAGTGACTATTGACTCCACCACTAAGACCCTTTATTTGTAGTGTAGAGAATCCATGGGCAAGAAACTATATATGTTTTTTTCTCATATTTTACTTAGTGAGGTGTTTATTTCACACATCACTAATATTTGATAGTACTGGGAATGTGATAATATAAATTTTATCCAATGATAACCAGTTTAAATAAATAAGTAGTGTTAGTTTTGCTTCTGAAAAAATCATCCAATAAAATTCTTGTATAAAATTCTTAAAAAAGTGGTGTTTTTTCAATAAGCAACCTAAAACACTTGAACAATGGCTCTTATCATAAGTGAAAAGTGTTAAGATCATTTTTCCACAATTTTTATAAAACAAAACCTCAATATGATCCCCATTCTACTTCATTTCCCAATAATTTTTTTATTTGCAAGCTAGTGCTTCATATTCTCCTTAGCCTTAGTCTCTAACATTGAATCCACCTTTTCCTACACCTTCACCTTTGCCTATGCCTCCGCCTCCACCATTTCCCAACAATTCTATTGTATGACCAGTGATTCTAAAAAAATTGATTTCCTCTATTATATTTATCCTTGAGAAAATGATGGAAACCAATATATAAGTATTATGACACTAATGTTTCAATTCAAAAATATATTTCTATGGTCATAGAGAATACTCATAATAGGTAATCACCAGAATTTGTTTTCAACAAAAATTATGAAAACATGTATATTTCCCACTCATATCTAAAGAAATCTACTTCTTATTTTTAGTATGATGGTTATTGTAAATATTAGTAGTACTGGGAAAATAAAGACAAATACTAAGAAATATTTTCAATGAAATTTTAATTAACTTAGAAATTACATGTCCTAGGATGCTATACTTTTCATAGTTTATACCCTCTCTCATAAATTTGAAAACATAATATCCAAAATTTGTTCCATTATCTTATTTCAGACACTACAGAAACATGGACCAAAATAAATATTTTTTTTGAAATATGTTTTGATTGTTAAATATTTCTATATATACCACAATCTGTTTCTATTTGTAGTAATCCATAGCCTTTTTGTGTTTAGAAACAGACTTCATTCAATGATTTAGCCTATATTTAGAGACATCCTTATCTTAAAAAAATTCTTGTTATTTAATAGATTAAAAAATATAACCCTATGTTTATCTATTCAATTTTGATTTTCGTGTATTAAATATTCATAATACACATCATGTGTGGTGGATTTTTTGGATATCCCTGTATTGGATCCAAACAAACAATATTTTTTGTATCTATATTGACTACGATCAACATCCAGTGTAACCTAAATAAACAAAAAAAAATATGTAATACAAAAATTAAAATATATTTTATGTGATTAGATTGTAGAGTTTTAGTTCTGCATTGTAGGCATAAAAAAGAGTATGTTGTCTAGTATTTTTTTCTCAAATGCATTGAGTATATCATCTCTTTTATTCTTAATTTCTTTCTTATCTAAAGTAAGTTTTTTCATATAAATGATATAGGGATTTATTAATCCAAATCATGCTTTTCATGTTTTCGCTTTATATAGTAGTAATATAAATTCATGTATAAAATATTAATAATTATTAACTTTAATAAGTATATTAGCTCACTATTTGGACTGATGTATTATAAAAATGTACCTTATACATGTATTCACAACATAGGATCTGAACCATTCATGCTTGAGAATATTGTTAATACTGTTGAGACCAATTACATCTGTCATGAAAGTTCCATATATTTATCTTTCATACAAAATATAAGACATATTATCACCTTTAAATGTGGCCTCTTCATGAAGTTATAATGATAATATATATTTTTATGGAAATGGTGGGGAGAATATATTCCGGGATGATTGTTTTCATTTCTTGGTCAATTCACTAGATTATCTTCATCCGAACTTCATTTCGACATCGATTTATCCATCTGTAATATCATACATCACATCAGACCTTTTTTATCAAATCTTATAGGTTTTTCATATGAAATAATTTTTTAAAGTCATACAACTTGTATATTTATAATATTAAATTACCATTATATGAATGTTTCAATAACATCCTTGACTGTTGTAATATCTGGATCATCATGTGGAACATGAAACGCAACAGTCATCTCATGATTTACCTCAATCCCTACTCTCATGTGATCTTTTGGGATGTATTCATGGTGTATCTTTTCTTCTATGATATTATACACCATAACCCTTGAAACAATTCAGTGCATGGGTATTGACATATACAAATCACATAAAATTATACCCTACATAATTTTAGTAATATAATGTTATCCTATGTTTTTTAATACACATTTAGGATAACGGGAATGAAAAAATTTATTACCTCAGGTAATGTATGTGGTTGAGGGGAATGACTAGCATGAAATCTAGTGAGGGTAATTTGGTTCATGTTAGGATCATTGTTCCACCTTCTGTTCACATTGATCTTTTCTTATACATTGGTCTACCAAACCAGAACAAAAATAATATCCTATAGTGAGTCTGTTTGTGTCTGCGATCATTTTAGCATATTATATTTTTCTGATAGCATTAAATCCACTGAAATTAGTTTTTTTGTATGGTATGGTTGCTGCAAAATATTATATCTAAACCATATAAAAAGTTTTAACATAAATATATATATTTTTGTAATAATGTTATAAATCATAATGAATTACTATTATGTCATACTTACATATGTTTCCTATACTGGTTTTGTGTTTTTATCAACTAGGTTACCCTTCTTATTTACGTGAGCCTCCTTTAATAGCATATGGCATGGGATGGAAGTGGATTTAGATTTGGATTCATTAATATAAATATAAACAAAGGAACATATGTTGTTTCATATTACATAAAACTTTTATTATTGTTTTAAATACATACCAATTTCTTCTCTAGTGAATCATACTCCATCCTTGCTTTGCAATAGGGGTACATTGGTTCTGATGCACATTCTTTACTTTCATCACACTTTTTTTTGTTTCATAAATTATCAATTTTGAATCAAATTGGATAAAATAAATAATTGTAATTATTATATTATCGACTTTAATGCACTTAAAATGAATTCTCACCGCGAGGACTGATGAAAGCAGTCCATCTCTCACTACAAAAAAACTAAATATTAACGATAGTTTTTTAGAGTGGGTTATGTACAAAACCATATAAAGTCTCTTTACAGGGGTTTATGCACAACCCAATATAAAGATTTTATAAATTTTTGGTTAAATTTGGTTGGATATTAGAGGCAATTGTTTCAAAATTATCGCTAATGTAATAATTAGAAACCATATATGCTCATTTGGATTTTAGTGTCTATATATTTATATAATATTCATTCTGATATTAGAGTATATATATATATATATATATATATAATGGAAATTATTTTTTTAAAGGAAATAGTCGGGCTTCACAACCCCCATTAACCACTTAAATTACAGGGTGTTTATGAACTGTTGTTAATCCCTCAGATTAGAGGGGGTTTTGAACCCCTCGTAATTTAATACATTTGAGGGGGTTTAAAACCCCCTATAATGTCTTAAATTAGAATGGGTTCAAAGAACCCTCTAATATATGACATTAGAGGGGGTTCATGAATAGTTGCTAATCCCTTCGATTAGAGAGTTTTTTTAACCCCCACTAAATTTTTATTTATTTTTGTAAAATAAATCACATATAAATTCAAATTTTATAATATATATGTGTGGGTGCACATGTGTGTGTATGTGTGTGTGTATATATATTACATAAAAATTATATAAATGTACTTAAATTCATTATATATATATAAAGAAATTATATAAATACTTCTAATAAATACTTATACATATAAACAAAAATATATAGATATATAAATATTGGTATACATAATATAAATGTAATTATAAATATATTTATACAAATATATGAAATATATATACAGATTTATAAATAATATACATTTATATTATGATTTATATTATACATATATTATATTAAATAAAATTTTATTGTATATTTATGTATAAATACATTTATATTATATTATGTATCAAAGTAAATGTAATATCAAAAAAAATAAAAATAGAAATACAAATAAATATTATATTATAAATATATTATTATATATAAATTTATATATATTATATAATTATTTTATATATATTTCAATATGCCATATTAATTATAAATTAATCTAGTAAATAAAAATATATCATTTAATTATAATATATACTTCCAATTATATGATTTTATTTAATTTTATTTATATGTATATATAAATATAATTGTATAATTGTACGTACATTTCTAAATATTTAGTTATATAAATTGTATTTCATATAATATTAATTATATGTACCATAAATTAATAAACATATTATATAAATATATACATTGATATAATTTTTTTAAAAAATATATCATATAAAAACCCAAGCTTTTATTTTTTATAATTGATATTATGATAATAATAAATATATTTTTAAATAATATGTTTATCCTTTTATATTATATATAATTATTATTATATGATATACAATTTATACAAATAAATATATATTAATATACATAATAGTATACAATTATATTTATTGAAATACATATATATTAATGTCCATAATAATAAATATATGCATTGAATACATTATATAAATATTTCTATAATTTTTTTTTTCATATATCATTATTAAAATTTTTGAATATGTTTTATTTCATATATAATATTTGTATAAATTTCATTTCATATAATATCAATTATATACAATATAAATATTTTTATAAATTTTATTTCACATATATGTGTTTCATATAATATTAATTATATTTAATATTATACAATTTATGCAAATAAATTTTTATAAATGTTCATAATAATAAATATTTGTATTGAAATACATTGTATGAATATATTTTTAAAAAAATTATAAAAAAATATAAAATTAATACTTATATATATATTATATAAATAAACATGTACATAATATGTATTTTTTCAAATGTATGTAAATACACATACAAAACATATAGTTTATATAAATGTATAAATTGAATATAATATAAATTTATTATATTATAAATGCATAAACACATAATATAAATAAATAAATATATATATATATATAATTAATATAAATATATATGTAGGTTATTTATATGTATTTAAATATTTACTCAAATATTATTTAATTGAATTATCATATAAATAAATATATTGTAATTCTTGTGTATATAAAACATAAAAAATGATAACCTTAGTGGTAGAGGTGCTCAGATATGTGGTGTAGGTGAGGGGCTCGAATCTCGTGGGTAACATTTTATGGGGAGAGAGCCTTTAAAGTGGAGTGTTGTGCCATGAGTGACACACGCTGCACATATAGGGGATGGTGGCTGGATTGCAAGGAACATGGGAAAGGAACCAAAGGTTGGGTGGGGCACAGGGGAACATAGGGTAATTGGATGGGGGCATAGGGGAAGGGAACCAAATGAGAGTGCTAGCCGTGGGGAACTAGATTAATAGGGTATTGGGACACGGGGAACTAGACGACGAGATGGTGGGGTGTCACAAGGGAATAACTGGAGGGGGTGGGTGGTAACTAAAAAATTATTTAGAGGTATTTTATTACAACCACCTCTAAATATTGCTCAGATCCTCTCAATTAGAGGTGGTTAACTGCCTCTAATTGAGCCTTAAATAGAGGTTATTCCAAGAATCTCCCATAATATAAGATATATCACTCACTTAGTGGTTGTTCGAAACAACCACTAAGTCAAATTATACATTAGAAGGGGTTAAAACCCCTTCTAAACTAAGATTCTTGGGTAACATCATAGGGGGTAACCGCCTCTAATGCAACCAATGCTAAATTTTTCATTAGTTCAGTAGTGGTTCCTAAAAAAAAACCTCTAACAACAGTAGGTGGGCACATTAGTGGTGGTTCCTCATAACCATTTCTAATGTGTGTAGAAGGGGTTATAACCCTTTCTAAACTAAAAAATAACCCCCTCTAATCGAGTCATTTTATTCTTAGTGTCAAATGCTTTATAATTTGTTTATAACTAACTAGTGGATGGGGATTTACTTTCTCCTAAGCATCTTTTAGATGTCGCTTGGTAAGAAGAATTTAGAAGCCTATATGGGATTTTCTAGCGGCCATTAAGAAAAATTTATTATGGAAATATTCTAAAGTGAAATAATATGTAAGGTATAATGAATATTAAATCAACATTTCATTGTAGAAAGTTTTGGTAAAATAGAGAAAGTATATTGTAACATCACTACTATATATTTACAAAGGGTTTCTTTCATTATATGTTGGATGTGGTTCCATGAATCAATATCAATAGACACATTCATCCTTCTTGTGACCCCAACATAACTAATTAATTTTAAATTGTTGGGATAAATAGGTTGGCCACATTGATTCCAAACAACATTAAATTTTATACCCTTACTTCTAACCATGAAAATTCTATTCAAAACCATGATTTTGTGTTGTTTTTGTTTTTTTCATCAACATGCTATTGATCCCCTAATAATTAGAGAATTTCAGAGTCAATAGTATTTTCTTCCTCAGGATTGGTAACATCATCATGTGTAGAATATTTTTTCTGTATAACTAGTCAAACATTTAATTTATCTTGAATAAAAACAACAAAAACACAAAAAAAAAAGGATTTGAGAAGGGTTATATGCATTATCTGTTGTAAAAATGATTAATTCCTTAACTACATCTCCATACTCCTTTGTCAAATGACTATCATTCATACATTTTGAAGAAAATGGGTAATTATATTTATAAAAATAATTAATCCACTATAAAATTGTTACCTTTTGAATTCAACCAAAGTTGAATGTTATGGAAAACTATCATACTCATCAACTTCATCTCCAGAACAATTATTATTTCAGTTTTTTTCATGAGACTCATCCTCCATCACTTCTAGACATGTCGTATGTTTCTTAAACTACTATGAGAAGTAGTTAACCCATACCAGGTACCAGTAATCATTTTGGAGGAGTAATTCTCAATGTTTTTCAAGAAACATAGAACATATGGTGTATGAGTCTCAAGAAACAAAATGAAATAATAATGGTTCATGAGATGAAGTTTTTACGGATGAAAATTAACTATTTAAAACATTTTAAATTACCACATATTAATTTAAAATTTCAAATCTCATCTCAAAATGATAAAGGGCCCTTGACAGTACCATGATAACATCAACTCATCCCCAATGAAATTAACCAAATCTAATATATGTTACTAGTCCATTTAACTCACCTATATCTCAAATATAAAAGCTCTATAACCACATCACATGTACCATAAGATTCGACATCAGGCCCTAGCATCCTAGACAATCCCTCAAGGATAACCATTACTTGCAATTATTGCATCCAAATCAGGAAATGGGTATTACATAGCCATTTTTCTTAGTAAGTGAATTTGAAATATAGGGAAGTTTAACATAATTTTTTTCCTTCGGAAGGAACCACATAATGGGTGAAAAAATACATTAGTTAAACCTAACTTTTGATAATCCTTAAAGAAAAACAAAAAAAACACAAATGTCACATCACCCACACCCTATCCCTCGATGGATCACTAACATGTCTATAGTAACTCACATTCTAACGTACAATTCCTAGCCCTCACATAATACCAATAATATTCTAATAAATGATAAAAACTATTTTTATCACATCCACAAATGAATTTCTTATAGAAAAATATTGTAATCCTAAATTGATAGTTATATTAAAAATTATTTCAAATAATATCAAGTGATTACTCAAAGAAAATATTTTATGGAAATATTTATCAAAATTTAACGAAACAATTTGTTACATATTACATTTAATACAATTTTTTTTTTAAAAATTACATTCGAGAACAAATTATTAGACAAGTAAAAAATCATTAGTTAAGAAATAAGTGAAAGATTTTAACAAAGATAAAAATAAAGACTTAATAAATAAAAGTCATGAAATTGTTCCATTTCCAAAAAATTTAATGTATTGAAAAATATCATGTTACATTGTATAATAATTAATATATTTATCTAAGTTAAAAATTTATTTATAAACGTGTATGGTTCATTTTACAATATACATATTATTAAAACCATATTTGTGTATGATTAAAATAAAATAATTTGAATAAAATATTGATCCTATCAACACACACACACACACATATATTTTGAAACCTTTCATATGAAAAATAAAATATTAAATATATATATATATAAACTATAACTAATCTACAATCGTAAACATAAAATTATTTAATCAAATAATAAAACATGACAATAACTTAAATATTTCTACTATAGAATGTTTAATATATAATAATTAATCAAGATTCTGTATAACCCTTGTTTTTTCAAAATCTAACATAATTAAAACCAATCACTGTCATTTTTTATGTTCAAAACTAATCTAAAACAATTATCAATGGAGTTATTTGATTTTAATTGAATTATTTAAATCATGTATAAGATATTTTAATGGTTAATAAACAAAACATTCTCTATTTTCAAAAAATACTCTAAAATACATAGATTATAAACTCTTATATATCCTACACGATCTAAATATTATGAAATTTATATAGATAATCCTATCCATAAATGAAATCATGATGTAATTTATATATTTATTGACAAACTATTTGTTACTTCTAATTAGAACATAAAACTAGAGACAAATTTGTTTGAGAAACAAAATAAAACGTAGATCTTATTATTTTTAAAAAATATTTTTATCCCATGTGTACTATAATCCCACTTATATTAAAAAATAACCTAAATGAAATTTTAATTATTGATTATAACATATTAAATTTCAAAAATAAAATTCTATAAACATGAGTGTTCATTTTTTTATCACATTAATAAAAATAAAAACAATATTTTAGAAGATATCCTAAAATCAAATAATAGAAGGTGAGAATCAATATAATTTGAACCACATTTTCATTAAAAACGTGACATTTAATTTAAATGAATATAATATTAACATATGTATATAAATAAATATACCTATTAATGTAGAATTATTTTGAAAAAAATTAAGGAACATGTGAAATACATAGTTTCCTATAGTAGTGTAAATTGAGGGAATTGGGACTCTTGTATCACTAGTAGACATCACAGAGAGACGTAAATCTATGGAAAATATACATGTAGAACTTGGACATTGCAACTAAAGATTACATGTATGAATCCATATTTTTTCCATAATATTTATGGGGAAACTAAAATGATGATAATAAATACCATTGAACTAAATATTATGTAGGTAATTGGTCAATTGGTTGTAGTTTTCGATAGGAACATGTTTGAAAAAATGAAGAGTAAATTACAACAATTGATAGGATGACAACATAATTGATTCACAATAATATTCTAAACCAAACATAGTTTCTTACTATATAACATAAGATATTACTCCATGGGAAGCTACAAAGACTATAATGAGGGAAATAATGAGTCCAAATAACTATATGTGAAGCACAAAACCGATTTTTATTTTCCATCACTAAAAGATCCATTATTGTCCAATATGATATCAATGATATACACTAACTATGTAGCATAAAGGGAATGATTGGGGGGAATGTTTGTTGGACCAATGTCGATAGTGGTCATGGTGACAGTGATAATGTTAACAATGGAAAGATCCATGAGTGATGGTGGTGATAAAAATAAAAACAATGAAGAAGAATGAGAGAGACCAATCATGACTACAGTTATGGGAGAAGGGATGTAGGGTTCGTTACGGTTTAGACCACTGTAATAACACAAACTGCGTAACCTAAACAAAAAATAAAAAATAGAGGAGGGGGAGAATATAACATACTTTGGATTCTAGCCTTGAGTTTTCTGAGAGAACGTAGAGGAGGAGCGCTGAAAATAGTGGAGTACCGTGAGAGCTTGAGAATCGTGATTGAATTAGTCATGGTTAGGGTTCTTTTAAATATATTAGGGACACTTTTATCAGTGCTTCCTATATTTTTTTAATAGAAGGCACACATATATATAATAAGTATATATAAATATAAATATAAATATAGTAAAAATATTAACTATTTAAATGTAATTATTATAATTTTAATTTTTTTTAAATATATAAATACCTTTTTCAAAAATAATAATACATATATAAGTATATATATTTATATAATTATATATGTAATAAATAAATAAAAATAAAAATATAGTAATTATATTGATTATTTAAATAAATTTATTATAATTTTAAAACAATTAAAATATATATAATTTTTTATTTATAATTATATAAAATTTTTTTAAAAAATAATATTTATTTATTTATAATTATAAATATATAAATGTTAAAATATAGTAAAGTTACATTTTTAAATATATTTATTTATAAATATATTTTTACAAATATATTTTTAGCATTATTAATTAATATATAATTTTAAATAAATGCATTTAAAAAATGAGTACACTTTAAAAATATTGAAAAAATGGATAAGTTTAATTAATTAAATATAAATTATTAAAAAATATGGATATATATTACAGTAAATATGAATAAATATTAGAAATACTAAAACATAGTAAAAAAATAAATATAAATAAATAATAGAAAATGATTAAAATAAGAAAAAAAAAATCAAGAATATTTAAAATGAATATTCAATACTTCACTGTAACAGTATTTAAAATAAATAATTAAAATTTAACTATTAAAAACATATTATATTAAATGTATCATGTTAAATAAATTCAAAAATTAATACTCAAATTTGAATAAATTACCTAAATATTTGGTGTATGTATTTATCTATAAGATTTCAGTAATTCCATAAATATTTGTGTGTGTGTATTGTATATATAAATATATTAATTAAGCATATGTATGTGAAATAAATTTAACACACATTTGATATATGTTAAATTGAAAAATCAAACAACATTCAATTATTTCCATTACTTGATGCAATTAGTCGGTATTTTTAATTAATATTAATTTTTAATTATAAACCATTTTTCAATAAATATATGTATTATTTAATATAATAATAAATATTTTGTATTTTATATATCTTACTTTAGGAAATATTATATACATTGATATATATATATATATATATGAATATATATATTAAATGTATTAATGAATAACTTTGTATAAAAAGCACTAAATATGAATAAGACATTAATATGTTTTTAATTATTATATTTTCTATATATATATATTTAATATATTATATTTTTTACTATTTATAATTAATATACATATATTTATATTAATCTTATTCATTTTTATTAATAATTGCTTCATTAATGTTTTTTTAATAATTTTGTTATTTATTCATTTTTATTTTCTTTTGTTTAATTATTACAATTTATTCAGTTTAATTTTTTAATTATTAAAATTCATTCATTATATATATATATATTTAATATATACTATTTATTATTATTTATAATATATATATATATTTTAAATTTATTTATTTTATCAATAATTATTTAATTAATAAAATGTTTAATATTTTTCTTAATTTTCTCATTTTTATTTTTTAATTATTTCATTTTATTCATTTTACATATATATAAATTTAATATACAATATTTATTAATATTTATAATATATATATATACATATGAACTGTATTCATTTTATCAATCATTATTTAATTAATAAAATTGTCAATATTTCTTTAATGTACTAATTTTTATTTTTTATTTGTATAATTATTTAATTTAATTCATGAACATTATCAGTGCAAAAAAATTGTTGATAAAGTACACTCTTTATCAGCACTAAAAGTAGAACACTAAGAAATTGTACCCTTTCTCAACACTAAAAAATAAAGCGCGGATAAAGGGTATCATTCTTCAGCACCATAGAAAAGAGCTTATAAAGGTTACCCTTTATCACTGCTAAAAAATCACTGATAAAGGGTACATTTGATCAGTGATTTTTTAGCACTGATAAAATATACCCTTTATCAGCACTTATAAAATTTCCCTTTATCAATGCTTTTTTCTAGCACTGATAATGGCCAGTGCTGTTAAAGGTAGGTTTTGTAATAGTGATACCCTCGGGCACACATGTTCAATATGGTTTCTAAGTTGACACCCTCTACTCTATCTACCTAAAACCTCAATATAGTAGCTCATGGTTGGTAAAAAATCAAGGCACCCCTTAGGTCCCTAGGGTATTATCATTGGAGAGGCATCCTACTCATGATCCTTTAAGTTAGCATGTAAGGAAAGGCGTTCTTATTAGGATCCTCAAAAGTAGTAAGTGAGTGCAGGTATCCTACATGCGATCCTCATGAAGATTAAAAGTACGTAGAGACATACTACATAGAACTAAAAAAAATTAGGTAAACTGAGGAATTGAACATGGGATTATCTAGTTTCAATTATACGAAGAGGTATCCTATAGGGGATCCCTGATTACACACTAATTTCTAACAACCCATGGATTCATAGGCCTAAAAAGGCACTCCACTCAAGCGATATGTTAAAGAGGGATAAGATACAAAACATTGGTCTAGGGAGATGGCTCATGGACCATCTAAGATCATGGTCTCTCTATAGGTTGGTTTGAACACCAAACCATTCTATCTCGACCAGTTTTATTATAGTCCCAGTAACAAAGGAATGTATCTAGAATGTCACTAAACTGACACCTTGGAAATATTGTGCCCAATATAGTAATCATTATCACAACCCTCAGGTGGAGCTCATCCTATTCCTCACTCTCAGGAGATAACATAATTGGAATACTGGAGGATACACCTCCCAATTATAGCTTATTCACCCCAAAAAACGTTTTAGGTGTATTCTAAACACCCAAAGGGTTCCACCATCACGATCTTCATGGAAAATAATTAAAATTTGTAACGACCCAAGCATTTATTAATGAAAATTTCTCTTGATCTAATTAAATGTTTATATAAATTTTTAACTTCTTTGGTTTTATGTTATTGGATTTTAAAATACTTTTATGAATTGTGATCGTTGCTAATATAGCCTTTGAACAGTGATCACATGATTAGTATAAATATAGGTCTTTAAAAAATCCAATTTACATCAACAAAGGAAGCAATGGTCTCATCCAGTAGACTTGCCCCATTTGAAGCCCATTTTTCAGAACTCAGAAAGGAGGTGGCACCATTGGTCTTCTCTCTTGACCAATCCCAAGCCAAGATTCAACATGTTAAGCTCGAACGGAACCTCCTATGAGAGAAGTGGAAGTTGATAGATATTACCACATTAGAAATATTATATGAGCCACACCAAGAGTTGGTCACCATCACACACCTTACCCTTCGATCTTATGCGGGTTATATAATGGGTTATGTAAAAAGACCTAATAACTATGAATATGTGAATTATTTTGGTATATAATAATTAATATACATTCATTTTATTATTGTTACTTTGTAATTAGTTTTTAGAGTGAAAATAGTTTTTTTAGTTAATATTCAACTAAGAAATTTATTTTTATGAATTAATGGATTTTTGAATTAAATAACATTTTAATTAAATATTATTATTATTAAATAAATTTTTATTAAATATAAATTATTTTATAATTTTATGAATGCAATTGTAATTTTTATTAAGGTTTAAAAGTCATTTTTTTCAAAACCCATGAATTTTCAATAAATGTCGGTTTTTATTATAAATGTAAAAAATCACATATTTAGAAAATTATTTATATAAAATGAATAATATTTTTTGAATCAGGACGTCAAAATTATCCAATGGTTAATTTTTTATAATTTTTGAGACAGTCGAATTTGGGAAAAAATTTAATACCATTTAAATATATAATGTGTTTTATGACATCATAATTCCCAATATTAAGGTAATAAAATACTATAAATGATATTTTCGGAAAATATATGTTTTACAATTAAAATAATGTGATTTTGGTTTTTTTTGATTTATTTTACCAAACATTAGTGGACCCCCCAAGAGTTATAAAACATTTTCACTTTTTAAATGAATTTCCTTGAGAGTGTGACTCACTTCCACATAAGGACCCTCAAAATTTTAAGAAGTTCGGCCATTGTAGACCTTAAAATATATTGTTTTCCACACCCCTTTGGAAAAAACCATTTTCTAGTTTGTGGTATTTATTAGTTTAATATGTGGTGACCCAAACCTAAATATTAAAGAATTGCATCTCCTTTCCTATATAAACCCACCCACGCTCCCACTTACTCTTCACTAAAATCCTTTTTATTTCAACAAAACTCTTCCCTTCTATCTCTATAATCCTCCCAAGGCTCCCCAAGCTCCCATGAATCCTCTCTCAAGCCTCTCCCAAGCCATTGGGATCAAACTTCCAAGTAAGGGATCTCCTCTTTTCTCATTTTTGTCCATGTTTCTTAATATTGTTATGCCCTTTTGTTTTCAATTATAAATTTTGTGGTATGATTTATCACCTCCCCCATAATTCCCTCTCTATTTTTTAATGATGATAGACCATTTTCTGTCTCATTAAATTCCCCTCATGTATACCTATTACCATGCCAAAATTTCCTGAGGAATCTCTCTCTCTTCATTTACATTCCTGAAATTCTTTAGTATTGTGAATATAAATATCATTACATATGTTGGGACATGTATCTATATGACCCCCTTACTTTAAATTTCTTGTACATATGACGAGACACAAATTTCTCTCTCATCAACCATTTTTATGAATTCCTATGTCACGCTGTTACGCTGCTGAAATTGAACCGCGATTTTCCAAGCCAATGTCATTGTGTAGTGAATACCATGCCCATTTATATATCAAGGGTATTAAACATTATGCAAATTTACGTATTTATTATAGTGTTTCATGTATGAATTCTACATTTCCTTTATCGTGGAATAAATGATGAGTTTTAATGAATCCATGTTATATGATCCACGTGACACATTTATGCATGAAATGAAATGTTTAAGAGGGTGGACCCTGATAGCGCTCCAATGAATTGGCTAGATATTAGTATCATGATACTTCAAGTGCAAGGAGGGTTTAATCATGCTAAATCAAGTTAAATGAGGGTTTACTCATGATCCATGTGCAATGATCCTTGGATCATGCTAAAATCATATTAAATGTTGTTTCCACATTTCCATGTTATGTTAATCATGTTATATCATGCCTTCATTTTCATGTTTCTCTTACGATCCATTGATAACCCTATTGCCTAACATTTATTATATCTTTCATTTTATGCCCTATTCACCCCCTTACTGGGCTTTACAGCTCACCCTTTTCTTATGCATATACTGAGGTTATCCCATGTAATGCTAAGTATGAGGGAATTTAGTGGTCTTGTAAAGGAAATATTTAATAAGATGTTGCGTTCTATGTTTTAAGTTGTTATGTAATATTCCTAATCACCAAAGACAATAGACCTCTCAATATTATATGTTTTATCAAGTGAAATTTTATATGTAATAAATCATGTTTACGTGTGTAATAAAGAGAATGGTTGTCATAAAATTGACCCCATTAATGTCCAATTCTGAATCTGGGGTGTAAAACACTAAAAAACCCTACAAGGGAAACACTGGGGAAGCACACAATGTGTACCCAAATTATATAGAATGTAATCTAAAACCTCCTTCCTGAACATGTACATCTACATGGTCTATCTCACATGGAGTCTAGCTGTGTACTACTATATGACTAGGGAATCCGTAGGGTCTGGCCATGTATTACTACATAGCCTGAACACACCTAGGGTCTGTCCATTTTCTAACTAAAGGACCATGTCCTCCTTACATGGGGTGTCATCCTAGGCACTCTAGATACATGGCCATGTAATATTAAAAAATGGGTACTCAGAGTACACAATGTGTACATTCCAAAACTAATATTCCCATGTATTCGACTAAACAACCATGTACAAGGAAATGTACCACTATAGATGTGTACAATAAGTACATGATGTGTACTTACAAAAATATATCTTACAAAAATAGTAAGAAGACATGGAATGTGTTCATGGAACCACATGCCATGTGATTGGTATTTCTCAAACGGAAACCCTTGCAGTCAGCCTGGAACATTTGTTTCCACCCATTTAAGCATAGATCAACCCACCCAGGTGCTATGTAATTATAATAGGGAATTATAAATATAAATTAGTATATATATAAGAATTTATTGAATAAAATTAAAAACATCATACCTATTGGGTGAAATACCTTGAATCTTTTCTCGTATCTGCATTATACCACTTCCACGTGATGTTTCAACTCTAAATAAGCTTCATGAAAACACCTCTCTTCCTATCACTCTCTTTGGACATCCTTATATCCCACTCTTCTTTTGGTCATGAAGAATGAATACCATAAGAGTAATGCACAAGAATCTAGTCTTGGAAAAGGAGAAAAGAAAAAGGAAAAAAGAAAAGGAAGAAAAAGTAAATAATAAGAAAGAAGGAAAAGGGGGCTCAGACTGAACCTTAGTGTCTGACATGAGTTTATAACTAGACTTGGTATAACCCCCCATTCCAAAATCAACCCCTAGTATTTAATTTCAATACAATTATCCATTCAAAATACATGGATGAATGAACACGTGTGAATAAATTAATAATTAATTAATTTAATATTAAATATTTATTATTCAAAGAATATTTGAATAACTCAGAATTATACCAAACACCTATCAAATGGTAAAAACCCTATTCCCAGAAAAATATAGTGATTAGAAAGATTACCCATGTTTATCTGCAAGGGAGAAATACCATTTTACCTATCACGATCATTTTAAAGTAAAAATTCAAATTTCATCTCAATTTTAAAGTCCAAAAAACATGGGTATTTATATTAAACTACTAAAACTTCACTAAAATATTTTGAGACTCACATGATCACCTTAGTAACCTTACAAGACACAAATCATGCTTAAAAACACCACATTAAGATATTTCAATTCTCAAAATTATAGTTTTAAAGCTCAGTTCAAAATTTGGCCCATCCACCAATTCAACATTCAAATTACCTTTGGAATTCATACTGTTTGTACACAAGGGATATTAAAAACTCCCAACTATAACAATTTTCAATATTGATAAGTCGTAGTGGTTATCTAAACACATCTCCTGACCTATTTTGATTGCTAAAACCTATTCAAATGGTTGTATTCTATCATCAATCTCCAAAACACACTTCTAAAGTGATACTCAAAAACCCTGGTGCTAAAATAACTAAAACTTATCCAACACATGTTTCCACTACTAAAACTCCCATACAACACATAACCAATTATCAAAGATCCCATGATACCCATGTTTCATCATCCAATTGATTATCCGGTCTATGTTGGTCCCCACTATAAGCTATACCTTATCAAGGCCAATTCTAATACCTCAACTCTCCCTACCACTAGAATTTATTATCAAAACATTCTCTTAGTGGTCCACTAACCCACATGGAATGGTTCGTAAATTTTTTCACTAAAACAAACATGAGAACATGGTTCAAACATAGGTTCCCATTATCATTTCAACATTCCAATTCAGAGTGGATATGCATCCACTATCCATTTATAACATGATAACACAGACTTTTCCTTGAAACCCCCCAATTGCAACTCAAAAGACACACATATTTTATTAAAAATGGTTAATCCAATGAAATTTCCTACTGAAAGAATCCAATTTCACACGAAACACATGTTTTTAACCTTATGGATGACCCTTTTGAAAATTATTGGTTTCAACTACCGATTCACTTTCCATTTATCTGATCATAGTTCCTTTACTATTAGAGTTAACCTAAAATCATTATGAAACACCAGAAAAAGTCTTAAAAATAACTTCTAATTTGATTCTATGACCGAATCATTAATTGAAAAACTCCACCATCATGCACTATATGAGAGGAATGATGTGTTCCTGATCTGACCACATTCAGACCACCTCAATTCATTGTGATACCAATTCCAATTCTGAAACTACATCTAACACCACACACAAGTCTAGACTTGGACTTCATGGGGAATCCATTCATATTCAGAATTATTTTTTCACCAAAATCAAAAAGACATAACGATCATACAACAATTTATTCACACACAAAAAACACATCCAACATTAGGATTATACTACCAACTAGCGATATCAAACTCCCCACTATAGGAGAATCATTTTCATCACTTCCAAAAACTGAATTCTCAATTATCACAACTAAAACATCATTAAACACTACCTATTTATAGATCATAGAAACTTATCCACAATATTCTCCTAAAACTCATTAGTTTCCAACATTAAACTATTCATGTTGATTATCCCAAGCCATGTTCATCTAGTTCATGGGCTATAAGGCCCACAATTGATCCACTAAACAACATCAACCTTTAGTTTTCTCATCATGATTATTGATTTAAAACTCAACAGTGTTGTGCGTATCCAATACACATTACCATGATCTCATCAAAACCTAGTGGTTATGTGATCTCTCTATGACTGATCATAAAACTCAACCCAAAAGTCTTTGTGTCCAACATAATTAAATATAGGATTCGATCCTAATAAAGAAACATAATCTAGGGAATGTAAATATTATCCACACACTTAGAATCCATTTAGTTCCATTAAAACCCACAATAATTTACTCATTATCTCACTACATACGACAAAAACCCATAATATCATGGTTAATAACCAAAATAATCCTTCCCTTTGAAGCCAGTCATGATATCGTGAAACTCCAAGTGCTTATCATCACAAGGTACTAACAAACAAGGTTTTATTATTATAACCTTAAGAAATCATCATGACAATAACATAGCCCTAATAGTTCCACCTATTCACAGGTCTGAACTCATGGAAACTACTAAATCCTTTTCATTTCTAGATAAATCACAAGCATAAGAAAACACCTCTCTTTTGTTTTCCTTGACTATACAAGTCATATAATCCCCAAGGTAAGAGTCAAAACTAAGGTTATCTAGTTCACTCACCTTGTCTAAAATTAAATTATCATACATAGGTCACAACCCATGATAAACCACATCCAACAGAACCAACATTCCAAAACAATCATCTCATGGGCCCCATTTTTATAGAATATGCCTTATATGAAAAAATCACCAGTCCACTAGGCATAGATTCCCACAAAGAATCCATATATAGGATTTCTCCCTTGAGAATTTAGATATCATTAGTCATCACTGACACAACGAATTATGCCATCCTAGATGATCTATACCGAGGGAAAAAACCCTAAGTTCCATTCAGATATAATATCATTCCGAGATATAAGAGAAAACACCATATAGGCTGTTATTAGAAATTTAAATAACTAAACCTAGAGAACTCACTCATCTATGAGTATAAAAACATAAAACTACTCTCTTTAGGATCTGGTCACAACACATAGATACTTTTATTTATCCAACATCTCCCTATGATGATCCGTGTCTAGAGAACCTTAATCACATAGTTTGGTTTTAGTAGATATTACAAGCTACATGAGAAAACTCCATATAGGTTGTTTCTAAAAATTTAAGTAACCAAAACTAAGAAAAAACATCCCACTAGGGGTTTACCACTATTGAATCATGTACCTCATAGAACTACTAGTGTAACATCATGTCTTATACACTGAGGGACTATTTCATCGTCATCGATAAGAATCTCACTATATATACACATGCACTTCAATCAAGGAAAAGTACATATTCACATCAGTAAAACTATGTATAATTCCAAAAAGTACTTATTTGGGAAAACACCATATGAGAAGATGTTGACACTCTAAACAACTGAACCTATCATCAATAAAAAAATCACACTAGCAGGTCCCTATATGTCATGTGAATCCTACATGATAACTCATGATGCATGAGATTCATTTTTCCTCTATGTACCAAGATCCAAATACCAGTAAGTTAATTGTTTCCAATGGGAAAATTTCTAGGAGTCAATATAAAATCATAAATCTCAAATCTCTATTGTGTAAAATGAGGTAAAAATCATATCAACTGAACAAAAAAAATCCAGAACATCAATTCCATCACCGATAACCCAAACTTCCAATAGGAAGAGGTATTCATGAAACACAAACCTAGTATATGTCATAGGTTTTGACACATTCCTATCTCTCCTAGAAACCAAATTCCAAATATTAATAGAAAAAAATCCCTTTGATACCACTTTGTAATTCCCTAACCCAGATCACTCTTAACAGTAGCTATACCAACTAGCACATGATCTCATTCATGCATCCCCATATGCTAGAAGATCCTAAATAGCATTGGTGTTAAATATATGTACCATGGTTAGAGACATTACAGGTACCCCTGTGAAATGGAGGCCCAAGTAGGGAGTGAGTACACAACCTAGTAGGGAACCACCAATGTGAAACCATACTATATCGATAATGAAGAAATATATACATGTGGAATGATCTGAATAAATGAATAAACCACTAAATACAATAATTAAACCAACCACAATACATACTTCTTCATGATGCCGGAATATCTCTAATCATATCACGATGATTATTCTAATATGTATATAAAATTCCCCAAGGGAGTGTACATACAATCTAGGTCAATCCCAAAACCATTTTTGAACCCCAGGTCCATGAACCTAATCAACCATACCTTTTTTTCTAGTGATGGAGTGTCATATGACATGAACATTGGCTTAGAGGAACCTCTGTCCACTCATTGGGGATACCAAATTCACACCTCCATCATGACGAGAAACAACCCCTAGGGTGTTACTATGCATCCCACACCCTAATCCCTCAGGTTTAACCCCATGTAAGTACATGGAAATTATTACTGTCAGTACTATGTTTGATTCCTAGGAGGGTGATTCCCTATGAAATCCTATACATCCATGTATGAATGATATATGGGATACCTAGACAATCAAAGGTAATGCCCTCCCAGGATTCCATGTTCAATCTCTTAGGCATCCAATATCTCAAGGGTCCTCATCCAAACCATCTCTGGTGTTTCCAATAAAACCTAGGGGGTATCTTAGGCATCAATCAAGGGGATCCAATAATCACCCTCACAATTTACAACACCCATTCTCATGGATATATTCTCACCCAACACCTCATACTACCATTTGAATCTTAGGAGCACATGGCATTCAAAATGGTCTAATGGTATCACTATTCAATTGTCGAGAACCTTGGGAATTGAAAATGGAATAATTATATTGAAGGAAATCATAGTCATTCCAATACACACACAATCTCATAGCTCTGATTCCGAATCATTCGCACCAACACCATGCATCCACTCTTGTATCGACAATATCTCTGGATTCAAGCCATGATTTTCATCCTCATACTACCATTTGAATCTTAGGAGTACATGGCATTCAAAATGATCTAATGGTATTACTATTCAATTGTTGAGAACCTTGGGAATTGAAAATGGAATTATTATATTGAATGAAATCATAGTCATTCAAATACACACAAAATCTCATAGCTCTGATTCCAAATCATTGGCACCAACACCATGCATCAACTCTTGTATCAACAATATCTCTGGATTTAAGTCTTGATTTTCATCCTCACACAAAATACTTTGAGACTATATCATATACATCTCAAGAATACCATGGTCTAATCCGACTAATCAGGTGACTCTCATGCATCCTCTAGAGTCATAGTAGTGATAGGTCCGATGATTGATATCAATATAAAAATAAAAAAAAATAATACATAAGAAGAGACGTTTGAACACCCATTCCCAACTTATCATCATATCCCCATAGGTATTAACCCTTAATTTGGGTTATAATGTGACACAAGCAACTATCCATAACCATATCGATACACTTTTCTTAGGGTTGATCAATCAATGGGACACCAACTCAGGTTCTCTGGGTCAATATGTAAGCAGATGCATCCGTCCTAAGATCCTCATTTCCTTTATAGTCTCATGGTAAATGCTCTATAATTGGAGGACATAAAATCTCATAGTATTTTTGACATTATCAAACAACCTCACATATATATAGGGTGACTCTCTTAGGAATGAATTTAGAGATATGGGCCATGGACCATCTCAATATCCAAGGTAATATTTGGGAAATTATGTCACAAACCCAAGTTCAATTTTCCTATGGTCTATACACCTAGGTTAATAATATTTCAAGGATCATCACTCGACCTACCATATCCATCCAACTCAAGTCACATCATACCCCCTCTTGGAGGTTTCCATATTCCCAGGTATCCTTTTAGTTCTGACCTCATCTATTAGCAGATGAGGCATCAAGCTAGTGCCCAATGTCCAAAGTAGCCCATGAAACCTATATATCTATCCTTAAGTGATCACATGAGTTTTAAATTTTAATTTAAATTATCCTATTTAAATTAAATTAAAAATATTAATAATAATAGTTACACCACCTTACGGGTGATTTCGCAACCACATCCATGAATAAATATTCCATGTACAATCTATAGGGATAATACCATGACCACCTACCTTTTAAAATCTTATTCCATTTAATCTTCCCTATCTCGATAACTCTAGATAAGCCCATACAATGTCAAACCATGATCATTCAATCATGAACTACATTATAAGACCCTAACTTATGTTAATAAACCTCAAAAAGTAATTATAAAAATTATATTTAATTCACAAAATTACTTCAAAAAAATTCATAATGCCTAATTTCTCACTAGAAGTACCCTTCACATTGGAACCAAGACTAAAAAATATCTTGAGGTCTTAAATGAACCCCCAATAAAATACAAGAAAAATTCCTATTATTCACCATGGAATCCATCATTAAACTAATCAAATTTAAATGAAAAAAATTGGAAATTCACCATGATGACATACCTCACCAAAACAGAAAATAGATTCATGTGGATGACATCCTGATATGTCTTTTTTCTAGGTAGAAGGAAATCTGTATCATGCTTGGCCCATTGAACCAAGCTACAAGGAAATCAAAATGAAAACCCTAGTGAGAGATAATAAAAAATTACAGAAAAGGAAGGAGAGGAAGAATAAGATTCATTGTAGGGAGTGACATACCATTAATCTCCATTAAATACTGTAGAAACACCCAAAATACAAAGAGGGAAAAATAAGAGGGAAAGAGAGAATGTGGATGGGTCATGCATGACGAGGAGGAAAAGAGGAAAATGGGATTACACCTTAAAAATTCATAGGGGAAATGGTAAAAAGAGAACTTTAATGAGCTACATGGTTGGCCATATAGTCTTGTAAACTATACAGCAACAATGTTCTAGGAACTAACCAAGAGAGACCCACTCATATAGGTCAGCCACATGCTTTTCCAAACCATTTAGAAACTGTGAGATTTGGAATATCCTTGGTCTACAAATTTCTCATGTTTTATCTACAACCATGTGACAATACCTTGGTCAAAGCCACCCCAAATAGTTTCCTTTTAATTATGAAAAGTTTTCCATAAACCATTTTCTAACCATTCTAGGAAACCACACAATATAGAAATTGATCTAGAAACCTCATCACACATAGGGTCCCACATAGTTTCCTCTAAACAGTGTACACCAAATCATGAACCCTATCTAGAAACTTCCAAAACTACTGAAACATAACTCAATGATTCTGAGCCACTCCGCAGCACCCAAGGAATCTCCAAGGACTTAGAAAATGTCTAGATACATCACATTTATATACTAAAACTAACAAAATTACATTCTAAATCTCTGTTAAAATCCTGAATCATCCACCAACCTTAAGTCCAATCCCCTATGGCATTCAAATAGTCCATACATGTAGGATTTTACAATGTGAATCTCAATGAGTATATAGATTTCTGGTTTATATATCCAACTAAGGGAAAATTTCCAACATCATGGAGCTAAACAGGTTGAGATCAGAGGATTGAGGAAAACCTAGGATGAGATACATATTATTTCTAATACATTTTTGTTCATTTCCTTTGATTATTATACATTTGTTGACATACTATATTGGGAGTTAGTTTATTTTCATTTTATAACTAGTATTCCATTTATAATTCCATGGTTCTACTACTACAATATTCTTGGTTTATTATTATTATTTTTTTGTGATAACGGTGAAAGAATATTATTATAGAAGGTATAGTATTCCCATAGAACTATTTAAACCCTCACCACTAGTCAGAAGCCTCTTCTATATGGGGAGACACACATGAGGTCATGTGACACACATGCTAGACTCGTTGATTTGAACATGTAATTACACAAGAATTTGAGATAATGCCTCAGAGAAGAAGAATGATCTAATAAAGTATAATAAATAGATTTTAGAATTAAATTTTGAGTTAACTAGTAAGGATGATAAAATATCAAAGGTGAATAATGTGATTTCTAAACTTACTTCAGAGTTGGTTGAGTCAAGAGAGAATATATTGAAGATAACATCTAATAAGAGAAATATAATTCTATATTATATTTTTAAGATAAATGTTAAGGTGTTAATATGGTGTTATAAGTGGAGTTTTTAATTAAATTACTATCAAACATTACTATTGGTGGGAAAAGTTTTGATAAAATTTATATACAATTGTTTTCTAAAAGGAAAATATGTATTAACTTATAACTATAACAGAAGGATTCATTAGTAGTAAAATTAATTCTTCTAAGTAGTGAACTTGTTTTCAAAAAGTTTCAATGAGGTAGATTACTATAAAATAAATGATTTCTAAATAGATTTTAGTCTTTTGGAACTCAAAATAAATTTATTTTTTAGATGTTTGCAGCTATATAACATAGATAATATATCCAAATATGGGTGGATAAGGTTATTTTACAAAATAATTTCAAACCAAAGTTGGTTTTGATACTATATACTTGAATTCTGATCATTAAAATCCGTCAGTGTATTGGAAGCTAAATAAAAAAATCTGGTAATTGGTAAATTTTATTTAAATTTTAATTCATGACTCTTACTTTTTTTAAAATGTATCTTATTTTTTACAACCATTTCACATTTTTAAATGGATCTTATGTTATTTTTAATCTTATGAATTTTCAATGAAATTAATGGTTTTTAAGACTCTTAATCATTTTTTAAAGGCACTTATATTTTTATGAAACAAACACATTTTTCAAAGACAAATTTTTTTTATGAATTTTATGCAATTTTCAGTGGCTGTTATGTTTTTATTATATTTAATATGAAGATTACTACACATTAAAGTTTTTTAAATTTTTTTATTTACTTCTATATGACTTTAAATTTTCTATAAAAGTTTGTATTTAGATTTTTTGTTTTTAAAAAATTAACTCCTTAGTCAGGGGAGTTTTATTTTGTTGACTAACTTTCATGTGGATAAGAGTTTTACCTACCGATAGTTTTAATGGATGATAGGAACATTTGTATACAATCACTCCCAAAACTACCTTCTATAAAAATAACATTGGCAACATATATCAAAAGGTAAATTATAGTAGGATCAATTTTCTTTATTATTATCTTTCAAAATTATTCATAAACTGGTTGAATACATTAATTTTAATTTTGTGGAATTTTTTAATAGATTAATAATCCTTATTTACTCCATAAAAAGGTAATCAATTTTTCTTTTAAGAAATTTTAAATTCATTTTATTAAGATATTTTCCATCATCATTTTACTATGAAGTTTCAATAATCATAATATCAGAATCAGATTAATGGTTTCATGTATAAAATGTATATAAGGATGTGGAACTAGATTTGGTTATCAGTTTTCAAAGTGAAAATATAATATTTTTAAATATCATCTTATTATTTCCTATTTAGTATTTTCTAAAAGTTCTATGGATTTTTTATAGAGGGTTTAGATTGGGTTAATATTCAATAGAGATCGATATATCAGGCTTTGTTAAATAATTATGATTTTATATTTAATGATTTTATCACATTTCATGGGTTATTGTTTATTAATATTTTAATTGAATTTCCTCTATTGTTTTATCATTTAATCATCCAAAAATTAATGAAACTAAAAGATTTTATGATTTAAATAGACAAAATAAAGATAATTTTATGATATGTGAACATAGATTTGTTTTTTCTATGAATTATTTTATAGAATTTATGGGACTTCCATTTGAATATGGGTCACTTTTAACTACACATAAACTACTGAAGGTATGAGGATCATTCAACTGATTTAATGTTTTTCATATCCTATTTATTATGAATGAAAAATTTCACAAAATAATTCCTCTATATCATAAATCAAGAATTGTTTTTCAGTGGGTTTTATATTTTGTTGTAGTTAATGAATAGTGGAAAAGACACAATTAATGTTCAAGATGTTTATGTGCTATGATTACTCTATGTTATGAGAAATTTTAATCTTGTAATGTAGTTTTAGGAATACACTAAGGTAGTATGTTTGGGAATGGAGAAATTAAAAATTCTATCATTCTTCAATATGTTAAATAAGATATTTTTGTAAGTTCTTAATAAATAAAAAATTATTAATTTTGGTACTCCAAAGTGGGTTAAAGAAAACCCATCGAATAGTAAAAATACTAATTGAATAAATATAGTGTATCATTTGGTAGGAAATAATTTTGTTAAGAAATAATCAAAGGTAAATATTCTAATAGATGTTGAAAATGGGAGTAAAACCACTAAGAAGAAGTATAAGGTAACTAATGATTCTCTTAGTTTTGTTGTATTACCCATGAATATGAATAAGTCTGAAGAGAAGAGTAAGTATCCAAAATGAGAACCAATAGTGACATCCTCTACATAGAAGAAGAATAAGGAGATGGAAACATCTAGAGAGAAAAGTAAAATAATTGTTGAAAAGTATAGTGATTTGTGGTATCAGAAAGATGATGAAATCACAAGGAAAAAGTAATAAAGAGAGTCAAAAAAACATTATTTTGGATTGAATAAGGTAAAGTTGAAATCATTAAATTAATATGTTTATAATAAGATGATGTAATATTCTAAAAACAAAATATATTCTTGGAAAATTAAGATGTCTTAGGTAGAACAAGATGTATTACCTCCCTGAGACCTTTTCAGAACTGACAGTCGAGGATTCACTTACATAGAAGAATTTAAACTTCTCATAAGTTACATCTCAAAAAATAAAGTGAAAAGTAATGATAAATATGAAAAAAAATATCATCATTGTTCACTTCTCCCCATCTATTAGAGAAAATATAAGAAGATACATCCATAAAATCTAACAAAACATCAGTAGATGTTGAAAAGAATACATCATAGGCAATAAATGACTATGTAAAATGAATTGGGAGTTTACTCCAAATGAGTCTTCAATACATACATTTACCATGACATCATATATGTAAAATTCATCTAATTTATAATGTTCATATAACTCATCAGATAATGAGACTAAAACGTCTCCACCTACTTTTAAAGGCCCAATAAATGTGGAGTTTTTTGTAGATAAAGCACCTGAAGTTGAAAATAGAAAACTCTAGTAGTTGAAAAAGAGAATTCACCAATAGTAAATACTAAAACACTAAAAATATAAAAAGAAAAAACACTAGATGTTCTAAAGGAAAAACATTAGATGTTAATATATAAAATGAAATTAATATTAAAATATACCATTCAGTTTTGTGTGTAGATATTTTAGAAATATCGACCAAGAAGGATATAATTATAGAAGGTAAACAAGAAGATATATTATAAGGGACTGAATGAAATAATTCATCACTAAAATAGAGCACAATATCTGAAAGAAATCAAAATTAAATGAACGTTATGGATAAAAAACCAAATTATTAACTTATCTACATTATTATCAATTGTTGAAGATAGATTAAGACAAATGATGGATCAGAAATTGAATCAATAGTTTAATCAATATTAACATCAAATGAAAGATGATAAATTTTAATTTATGAATGATTTGTAAGATTTTAAAGAAGTATACACCATACACTTCCATAGTTTAAAAATCATCACTATACTGGACACGTATTAGGTAAAGAGAATCAAATTTATTAATGAGTGGAATATAGCCTTGAGAGTAAAGATTTAGATAAAATAAATGATCATTTATTTAGATAAAATTGGACTTTTAAATTTTACGATCAAGATATAGATGAATTTAATGAGAATATGAGATAATATAAAAAATAATTTGATGACTTGAAGATGGAGTTGATAAAATTTCAAAATATGCTCACCAAAACGCTTAAGAAAAGATTAATTTCCATTTTTTATTCTATGATAATTTAAAATGTAACCTTTAAATGTTCTATTTGTTTAAATCTTGACCATGATAAATTTTATCATTGATGGTTCTCCCCATTTTTTATCTACTCATGATTGAAATTAAATCGATATTTAGTCATTTTTTTAAATACGTAATTTCAGTTTCACAAAAGTTAAACTCCTTGGATGTTTTTTCTAGGAAATTATCTTTATTTATATTTTTTTCTATATCAATGGCAATACCTAGTTGATTTTATAGAATATTAATGTTTTAGAAATAAATTAATGACCATTCATTTATGATTTTTTCCCAAAAACTATCATTAATAAATGAGAGAGAAAGGTTGTGTGTTTTTATTTTTTTAGTAAGGGAGATATATTTTGGAAATTTCAAATCAATATTATATTGGATTAAAACTAAAAATAACATACATTATAGAATGTTTTCTTGATAAGTAATGATATCTAATGGGAAGTTTATTTTCCATTACTCATTATGTTCTTTTTTATTTTATTTTTTTATAATTGAAAAGGGGAAGAAGTTATTTTTCTGTTGTTGTTTCTGATAAAATAAAGAACAAGAGGATAATTAAAATCACAAAGATAAAACACTAAAAACTGGGGATAAATAGATAGAGGGATATGGAGTATGGTTTTCAAAAGTAACATAGAGGTTTTATACTTTTCTCTTTTTTTAAGTATACTTGTTTATTTTTTATTTTCATTTCATGTTTTGTGATTTTCAAAAAGGAGGATATTGTTAGGGAGTTTTTTGTTATGAAAATTTCTTGATCCTTAATTGTGTTGAATAAAAAGAATCCTTTAATTAATTTTTGTAAATTTAGTAAGATGTATGTTCTATTTGGTTACAACCTTAATTTTGATTTTACATGTCTTGAAAAGTTCGAGTAAACTGTATATCTACCAGAACTGATAGCCTTGTGATAAAATTGAATTACTAAATTAGAAGCCAAGATCTACCTCATAAGAAGATTAAAATATGTTCCTAATGATGTTAAAATATAACCCTAATATTTTGAAATATCACTATTGATTTTTTTATGAGGATGATTATAAATTAGACCAAGGCTTTGAATAAAATAAGATAAATATAATTGGGACACTCAAAATTATAAATTCATTTTTAATCTTACATCGTACTATTTCCCAGAGCACATATAATTATATTTTATTTTTGCGTGAATTCTCTATGAAATTTCAATTGTGTGAGGAACATTGTAAAATATTTTATTATTCACTATTATAATTACTTTAATTATGATCCATCATGATTAATGAGACTTTTATCCCATGAGTTTACTTTTTATGGCCCCTCATGATTGATGTGATTCCAAGTTTAGAATATGTCACTTTAAAAAAATCTTGTCAATTAAGTCCCTGTCACATAGACTTTCATCCAATCATTGATATTGAAGAGGTGCTTAGGGATAGAGTTAACTATTTTCAGCAGTTGTATCGAAGAAATTCTTGGTGTGGAGCATACTTCCACTGACTAACATAGTCAAAGAAGTTCTAATGTTCAGAAACTGTTAATAAATTTGATCAAGTATAGGGACCCACCTTCCATTATATATTTAAAATGAATAATTTATATTAATGAGATGTTTTTGGTAATAATACCCTTTTATGGGTATTCATATTTATATCTAATACATAGAGATTTTTTTTATTTCATAGGGTTTATCTACCAATTAGTTTATATATTTTAATTATGTTTTTAACTTTCATTCTTTTTTGCAGTTATTATACTTATTATGTATATTTTTACTTTTTGTACTCTGATATGATAAGAACATATATATTAAAATCAACTAAATAATTAATTGTAATAGAAAAATTGTCAGTTTCTATTCCCTTAAAATTCACTACCCATATATTAATGAAACATTATTTCACCTATAACAGGATATAAAAATGCAGTAGTAGAAGGAAGAACATGACACCTCAAGGAATAGAAAGGAACATGCTATGTGAGTGTGAGTTACCTGGATATTTTTGGTTAAATTCTATTAATAAAATATTCTTTATTTCAAATTGAATTCTTATCAAACCTATTCTTAGGAGGACTCCCTATGAATTATGAAAAGGTAATAAATAGAAGGTTGGTTATTTTAGAGTATTTATATGTGAATTTTTTACTCTTAACACTAAATATATATTGGATAAATTTTATTCCAAATCTAATGAAGGTATTTTTAAGTATATTCAAGTATAAGTAAACCTTACAAAGTTTATGATAAAAGTGATGTGATTGTTGATGAATATGTCCATGTTAAATTAAAAAAAAACGCTTCAAAAGTAATATTTATTGAAAATTAAAATATTAAATAATACTTTATAAAATTAAATTTTAGAGATCCTATATCTATAGAAGATCTGACACATAGAGTAAATGCACATATTGAGGGGGAGAATCAGCCAGGCCAATAGAGGATTTAAGAGACTCCCTGAGGCCACCTTATTAAAATATTGATTAGTGATGTTGATTCAATATTTCATACAAAAATTTCTGAAATGAATTTTTATACACACTCAACTTCCATTTCATTATTTCATCTAAATTATATCATAAAAGCATTGAAATACCAAAATTTCATTATGGAAATAAAAGGTGATATTAACCTATTTTTGACGAAATAGAGTTTGAGAATTTTTTAATCCACAAAAAGGTCACTAAGTGATTGGATGTAAATATATTTTCAATAATAAAGATGTATAATATGGATAAATTTAAAGGAATAGGGCCAAACTAATAACTCAAGGTAATTGTATAGAGAAATGAATTCATTATGGTGATACTTTCTCACTTGATGGAAGATTAAAAGAAATTTTTATTTTTTTAGGTTATGCTACAAATCAAGATTTTAATGTATGAAAAATTAATGTGAAAACATAATTTCATAATGAAATCACCATAGTTGATTCCTATTTATTTTAACCACTTGGTTTAGAGCATAAAAAGAATCCAGATCAAATATTTAATTTTTCTAAATTTCATTATGTGTTAAAATAGTAACCTCAGGCTTGGGGTGAACATTTTTCATAGTTTCTTTTGATTAATTATTTTTTAAAGTTTAATTTGATACTAATTTACTTTTTAAAATGTATTTCATGCATATTATGATTATTATGATTTATATAGATGATATTATATTTGTTTCATCTATTGAATTTCTTTATTAGTAATTTTTAAATTTAATGACTAATGAATTTGATTTGATTCTTATGAAAGAACTCAGGTTCTATTTATGATTTCATATTTTTCAATGAGATAATGAAATATTTCTTAATCAAGGGGATTTATGAAGTGGTTTAGACTTGGTTCTTGTAGAGGAATGAATATACCTATGAGTACTTCATGTATAATGGATGAATATTCTTCTAGTAAAATAGTTTATTATGAAACTTTTAGATGGATTATAAGAAATATATAATATTTAATAGCTAGTAGACATGATTTTATGTAGAGTGTGTGAATGTGTGAAATATTTTAGGATGTCTAGAAAGAAATCTGCTTAACATGAGTAATATAATTTATAAATTGTGAGAAAGGTAAAGTTAAAATTGGTATATTATTTATAGGGAATACATCCTTTGAGTATGCGAGTAATTCAGATTTAAACTTTAGAGGATGTAAGATAGATTGGTAAAAAACCATTAGAATATCTCATTTTTTTAGTAAATTTTCAATTTCCTGAATTTCAAAAAAAAATTGTAACAACCCACCTTTTTATAACATAACTTTTCATTACATTTTACAAAACTGGGGATCTTTAAGGTTTAGTGTCTTGGAAACCAGGAACTTAATACATGAGAAAAAAATATTCTTCTTAAACAATTGAAAGGCTTCTTCATTTGTTCATCCTAAGTTCACTACAACATCTCATAACCTGGGAGCATAAATCAAAGGAAAGGGTTAGTAGAAGGCCAAGTAAGGGAAACAAGAGAAACATTTTACATGTGAACTTGATATACATCAATAAAGTCATGATAAATAGATTTAAGGCATGAGAAAGAGATAATGAGGCATATCTTAATGAAAAAAGATATAATTCATAAATTTAAGAGGTGTCTACAACATTTAACATAAACAATAATTTCTGTTTCACCCAGGTCCATCCCCAAGGTGTCATTAAAAAATTACCAAGGTTATTCACCAAGGTATCGTTAAAATGGGAATCTCTAGAGATTAAGTCTTTACCCAATGCATTAGAGTGCTATCAGGGCACACCATTAATTTGAATTTATTATAATATGATCCAAATATATCATCATCAATAATTTCATAAATAACCCATATATCATAAAAGAAATGGGTTTCATTTCATAATCATAACGTTTTAAAAACTGCTTCGAAGACATGATCTTGATGTCACTTTAAACCCACAGAAAAGGAAAGCGGGTTTCATGTATGCAAATTCAAGAATTAAAATAGAAAATTTTGATATATATATGTGAATACCCCTTTAGAAGAATGATATTTGTGTATTCACTTAATATAATAAAATAATTTTGGAAAAAGTGAAAGACATTATGAGATGAAAATTCTGCAGCATAACGGCTATGTTACAGGGTTTTAGAAAACATTGAAAAGAGAGGGTGCATGGGTCACCCACTCATAAATGATAAATAAAATAGTAGGGGAATAGAATATAAAGGATTTAAGAACATGTTAATGAAATTTGAAAGATATACCATAAGAAATGAAGAACTTGAAAGGAAGACAATAATAAGATTTCTCTTATGAAAATTTGGCAGCCTAACGACATAACTTAAAACATCAAAAATGAATTGACAAGATCAAATAGGGTCTCTCATCATATGAACATAAAATATCAGTATGAAAGATATATAGATCATACCCCAACATAATAAAAAGGAACTTTAATGACTTGACATGAAAATAGAACTTGAAAATGAGAAGGGTGAAATATTTCTCTTATGAAAATTTGGCAGCCTAACAGCATCACTCAAAAATTCAAAAATGAATTCACGAGATCAAATAGGGTATCTTATCATATGAACATAAATGATAAGTATGATATATATAGATATCATACCCCAACCTAATAAAAAGGAACTTGAAATACTTGACATGAAAATAGAATTTTAAAATGAGGAGGGTGAAAGAATCCCTTATAAAAATTCGACAGCCTAACGATGCTACATAAAAATTCTTAAAATGAATTGACTAGAGTAAGAGGGGATCTATCATCATATGATAATTAAAAGGGAAGTATTATGAATATAAAAGAACATCCCCAACATAATAACATGTAGCATAAAAGAAATGACATAAAAGAGAGTATTTGGAAAGGAGAGAGGTAGAATCCCTTACCTTGACGAGTAACTTTGAAATCTTCAAGTTTGGGAACTTGGAGGGCGTGAGGGAACCTTTGGAGGACTCTTTGGGAGGTAAGGAGACCATAAATTCGTTGGGAAGGATTTTTTAATGAAATGGATGAGGGGATGGGTTGGTATTTATAGGGGAAGTGAGGGGACAAAGCATTAATTGCCAAGGGACACCTCATCGGTGGTATTGGAAAAACCAGGGGCTTTCCCTTGGTATTTGCCCATGGTATTGGCCACTTGGGACACCTAATACCTTATCTTACTATTCATAAGTCGATCATATTGATTACATACTTAATAAATCATTAATGATGTCATTAATCATCGAAAACTTTAAACTGAAAATTCACTATTCACCGAAAATTCAACTTTCTCAGAAAAATCCCAAAATTTCACCTTAAAAAAACATCGATGGTATGATTTCAAAAATAAACTCCATTTTATAAAAATAATTTTCTAAATATTTTTAATTTAATTTTTAAATAAAAACACTATTCCCTGAAAATTCATTTTTTTCAGAAAAATCCCCAAAAGTTACCTTAACATAATATCAATTATCTGAGTTCAAAAATAATGTCCATTTTATAAAAATAATTTTCTAAATATTTTTAATTTACTGTTTTAATTAAAAAACACTATTCTCCCGAAAAAACTAAGACTTGACTTATAATTTATGAAACCGTTATTTACCCATTTTATTGAATCACATTACTTCATCAAGGTGCCTAGAATATATTAATACATTCTTTTAATGATACTACTAATCCATTTGGTCACATTAATAATCCTAAGCGTAAAATCACTATTCATAAATTACTATTCATCAAAAATTAAGTTGATCTTATTAGACTCTAAATTTCTTACTGAACACATTTGTAGAAGACCATTTTTTGAAAATCATTACAAATCATGAATTATTTAATGTTTACATAATTATTTTAAAATATCCCTTTTTCCAAAATTCAACAATAATATACATCCTACATTTATTCGAACATTTTGAAAATTCACAAACTTCACCATAAAAAGAAATCACAATTTTTATTTATCAAAGGATTACACAAAGTAGTTACGGTCTTCTTACAAAGCCCCTTATAACCCCCACATAGGACCTAAGTGTAAGGTGTGATAAGGTGAGAGAATCTGAGGGCGTCTTGGCCAACATTGCACGAGTAGTAATTTCTATCAGCTTGAACTTCCCGCAAAGGAGATTCTGTTCTAGCTTCAGACGATGAAGTTCGGCTTGGGTTTGGTCCAGAGCAAATCCCAAAGGTGATACCTCCTTTCCAAGTTCTTTTAGTTGGGCTTCGATCGGCCTGAGACTACTGGATGAGGCCATCAAATATTCTTTCTATATTAATTAACCAGGATCACTTGTACTCATAGACAATAATCACAACATTTAGTTTCCAACTTGTCATATTGACCAATGGTCATATAACAATTGAAACCCAACGGTCTCATTTTAATTATACTCATTTCATTAAATGAAATAGCTTTTTTGAGTAAAAAATAAAATAAAACACAAAATTAGGAAAGAAAATTTATTCAAAATTTCGTGTCGTTACATTCTTCCCCACTTAAGAAATTATGACCTCAAAATTTTTAAAATTGGTCATGGGAATTTCATTGAATCTCCCACATTAGAAAAAGAGTCAGTAAAACTATTACTTTAAAAGAAATAATGGGAAGCACAAAGGTCACCCGAGTTGACCCATACTAGGACTCCATGTAGGGAAAACATGGATATGGAAGAAAAAAACAAACCATCAAGTTCTGATGGAGAGTGATAGAAAAAACATTTAGGAGAAAGTTAACCACCAGAAAATCACAAACTTGTGATGGGTTAAACGGTATTTGATTCCCCAGTAGGAAAAGTTAACAGAAAACGTTTTTTTTAAGTTACTTTTCATTGAGGAATTTATTTATGGGCTTAAATAAAACATAATGAAACATACATACCTTCAATAATAGTTTCATCCCTTAATTTGTTTCCACCAAGACTAATCTTTTCTGCAAACATTGAGAATTCAAAAAAACTTGGTCTCATCAAAATCACAAGATTCATCTTCTAGAGAGTCACATAATCCAAAAAAGATTAACCATCTATTTCTTCTATCATTAAAAATTACCCCAAAAAAAGAAAGGGAAATATAAAACAACTCTTCAAAAAGAAATAACCCCATAGGAAGGGAAAATACTTTAAATCTTCAAAATTCCACGGTACTACCCAAAGTTCATCACAGACCATTCCAAAAATAACTGCCCTTAAAATTCCTCAAAATAAACCAAACTAAGATTGAAACCCAAATATAAGAATCATCTCATAACATAGTCTTCCAAGATAAACTTTATCGTTTATCTCCAAACAACATCAACCACTCTTATCATCTTATAAAAAAACTAACTAACCTAATCACATTTTCCCCAAGATAGGTTAATCATTTACATAAGTAACCTAAATTCCAATAAGTTCTCCTTAAATTCATCGATTATTCAAAATATAAGTAAACCATTAATCCTCAAAGAAAATACTGTAGTAATCTATTTACCTTGATCGTATAGGGTTCCCAAAACAGTGAATGTCTTCTGAAATAATATTCATCTTTTAATCCCCTAATCATCTCATTTCCAAGAAGAACAACTTCATAACATCAACACGTGATACATAACAATAGATTTTTTCCTTAATGATATAAAATCATCTTAGGTAGTGACTCGATGTTCTTCGAAAACATTAAAGATATGCTCATAGAGCACGAACTAAAATACAACATGACATAGAAAATTATTGCAAAGAAGTTACATGTACTTTAGTCATTATGATCCATCTCAGCATAGGATTTGCATTGTTCCCTTGTCCTTGAAGATTGTTGATTCTCATCATGCTTCTCATCCCTTCTAAGAGATAATTACCTTGGATAATGTCCAACTTCTCCAAATTTACGACATTGAAAAGTATAAGGTACATTAGATCGAACCTTATCTCTATTAATCACATTATACAATTTTTAAAGCAATAGGCTACTTTATGCCCTATCACCGCACACTTAAAACATCTCCCAGTTCCTTTGTGACATTCTACTTGGTGCCTCTTTCCACACTTTTTGTACAAAGAAAATTGGGTCTTCTTTGTCACAACCCGACCCTACCCCGACTCGAGCCGCAACTTCCCCAAGCCCGCCTCCATATGCCAGGGGCTGGCGACCAGCGCCAAAGGCACAATAACTCAGGGAGGCCTTTTCCTAAGAACCTGTACACACACACACGCAGAAAACTCAATGCAAAAGTGCAGAGTAAAAGAAAAGAAAAGCAGAGTAAAAAGAACAACTGCTATACATATAAACCACAGATGTGCATCGACCTTTAAACAGTACAAAGTACAAGCTGAAAAGAAAGGGGCAAAACACGCGCCCAACCAAAAGTGCCACAACCCGGCAACAGGTAAACAAAAGAAACAGCTGACGAGTCTCCCACCTGTATCCCGGCCACGACCACCGCACGCGGTCTAAGCTCCCAAGCAGCTACGCTCCACTGAGGTCACGACCAACCTGTCCGTCGTCTGCAAGGTCACACCAAGTGCGGGCAAAGCCCAAGTAGGGGTGAGTATAACAATACTCAGTAGGATACCCCGAAGGCTCGAGGGAGCAACAAAGGAGGTACCGATGGGTGACCAGTAGAGAAAACAAGGAATAGAAAGGAGTACAACCAAGGGTGTAATAAAGAGTCCATCTCAACCCAACAAGAGGAAATAAGGTAGACTCGTCCAGACACAAGGAGATGGAAACAATGGGAAGATAAACTTCCCGTCGAGTCTTCGCCACCTATACCAGGAGAGTAGACTCGTCCAACCACGAGAAGCTAGCCACGGAAAGCACGTGGCATACACCGCACGTCTTCGCCTCCCCTGGAAGGAGAGTAACCAAACCCAAGAAGTGGGTACTAGAACAAGGTATATACGAATCTATATGTTATGTCGAGAAGCCCGAACAACATCGTAAGGGGATCTCCGTCCCGTAGCTCAGCCCAAGAAAAGAGTAGCCAACAGTCCCAGAAGTAAACTCCATCGATGCCCAGCATCTCGCACGTCTGCCCTGAACCGCAAGCCAAGGGGCTCAATCACCACACCTCGACACTATCCGCTTTGGGCGGCACTGACTAGACCGCACGGTTTTAGGTCGCGTCAGAAGGACGCGTCTCGGTGGGGGAAAGCGCCCCTCGTACTTGAAAGTTCTATGAAAGTCACCCACACCTCGTCACTGCCCTGCAGTCGAGAGGTCTCCTCAAAGTCAAACTGTTCCATCACCGACCCGTACAACCAAGGGTCCCGCTCCAGTAATCATGGAGGAAAGCCACACACTAGCCTTGTCGGAAGGACTGAGTCGGGAATGCTAACCGGTGTCCCACTGCCAAGCCCTGCTGGAGGGGAATTCATAACCCGATATCGGGTGACCCACTGCCCAGCCCTGCTGGAGGGTAAACCCTAATACATCAACCGGTGACCCACTGCCCAGCCCCGCTGGAGGGTAAACCATAATAAGATACTGGGTGACCCACTGCCCAGCCCTGCTGGAGGGTAAACCATAACACATCATCCGGCGACCCACTGCCCAACCCCGCTAGAGGGTAAACCTGAAATAAGTCGACAGGCGACCCACTGACCAGCCTTGCTAGAGGGTAGACCTGGAACTAGACGACGGGTGACCCACTGCCCAACCCTGCTAGAGGGTAGACCCTAAGAGGTCGTCGGGCGACCCACTGCCCAGTCTCTGCTGGAGGGTAGACCCTAATAGCGTCGGGTGACCCACTCCCTTGTCTCTGCTAGAGGGTAGACCCTAATAACGTCGGGTGACCCACTACCCAGTCTCTGCTGGAGGGTAAACCCTAGAAGTCAGTGAGCAACCCACTGCCCAGCCCTGCTGGACGGTAAGCCCGAGGAAGTCGATGAGTAACCCACTGCCCAGCCCCGCTGGAGGTTAAAACTCAAATCCGCTCTTCCATCTCTACAGGAGGGTACATCACTGGACGACCGAACACGGAGTGGGAGTCGTGCAACCACCCAACTCCAGAACAGCTCTCCCAAAAGAGGTGCAGCGTTTGCTCCAGCATTGGGTGACACTAGCACCGCTACCGGCCAATCCATCGAGAACAAAACCAGGGGGAGACCACTCAACCCTGCTGGTCAACAAACGAGCATAGAGCCAGGGGAAGAGCTCCACCCTACTGGTCAAACAAACACACAGAGGGACCCTCTACGCCGCGAGAGGTCAAAGTACGCAAAGTAGAACACGACACGCATATGGGGCCCACACGACGTGTGGCCCCAAGTCAACCCCAACCAAGTGCACGAACGTCTCAGGTACAAACCACACGTACCTCCAAGCACTCTCGTATACTCCAAGAGTATACCATGTCTTCCGCCCAAGGGCTATCGTGCACACGGCACCCAACGTCAACGCGAAGGCATGACGTAACAACTCAAAGGCCCCGGCACGACCAACCACATCTCGTGAACCATTTACATCACTCTCCCAAGAGTGCGCGATCACACGTCAAAGGTCCGCTACAAACAAGGTAGGGCAAACCACCACTAGAGCACCTTCCATTCTTCCACATTTAACAAGATCGCGCAAGAGGCTCCGCACAACCAAACGGACTGCACCGTTGTAATCCTCGCGGAAAAACATGCGAGATCGACTACTCACTCCCTCGAAACGGTCAACAGGTGAAAAAGGTACTATTCACCATGACCAAACCCATGTAGTGCACACCCCAAGATCCCGAAACTGAACCAACAGATCACGCCACTGCGATCCCCTCGGAAAAACACACGGGATTGAGTAATCAATCGCCCAAAATGAACACCCGATGAAAAAGGTACTATTCACCGTAGCCAGGTCGGGTGGGTCCCACACCACGTCCCCGAAAAAGGTCGGGCGGATTGCGCCATCGCAAAGCTCTCGGAAAAGCACGTCAAATTGACTGCTTACTTGCGTGGAACGGGTACCCGGAGAAAAGATACGTTCCAGCACACCGCACACAAGCGACACCACGTGGGACCCGCATCCCGGTCCCGAAACTCAACGAACGGATCACACTGTTGCGATCCTCTCGAAAAAGCACACAAGTTGGACTATTCACTTGTCCAAAACGGTCGCCCGGTGATAAAGCTGGAAATCACCGTCAACTCCCGAAACGGCCCTCGCGGGGCCCGCACCATCATGCGGAATTACAATGGGCAGACTGCTCCAACGTGATGCCCTCAGAAAAACACCCAACATCGACTGCTCGCACGCCCCGAACAGACGTCCGAGGAAAACGTCGCTAAAAGCTGCACGCAGCTCAAAAGACGGGCCATGGGGCCTGCACCTCAACTTCAGCTTCAACGCCCGGAACCGCCCTGGAAACCTCCGCCTCAGTGCCCGAGCCCCAACGCCACTGACGGCGCTCAAAACGGACGTCGGACGCGTCCGCGCCGTCCAAAACAAAAATCTCGGGAAAAACGCTCGTCCACATAAAGACACGTTGCGCCTCCGCGGCCCCTCATTTCGGGAATTAAAAATTCCCAAAACCATCTCAAAAAGACCGCCTCTGCATCAGGTCCGCGCTGCCGCAGACGACACGCAAAACGGACATCCGTGGCGAAAATGACGGGTGTCCGAAGTCGGAGGGGCGAACTCCCCCCCTGGACAGGACCGGCTGGGTCCGACCGGTCTGGACCGGTCCGCGCTGGCCGGCCCGCGGCTCACGCGTGTGGCCTGGCCGTGGAATCTGATTCCACGCCGCGCCGACCGGCCATGAGGCCGGTCGCGATCCACCACGCAGACCCGCCGGCCGCGGGTCTCTGTCGCCGCACAGGGTCGCGCGGTGCGACCCCGCCTCGCCGTCGCGCCGGCCTGCGCCGACGGCGCCGCGCCTTGCTGCGCCCGGCCGAGGCACCCGGCTGCCTCCTCCGCTGAACACCAGCTGTCCGCCGCTGCCGAAGCCACCACCTCCGCCAGGGCCGCCTGCCGCTCGCCGGACCGCCACCCTGGCTCGCCGGAACACCCCAAAACCGGCCGGAACAAAATCAAAAACCCGCAAACTTCGACGAGGCGCTGCGGGTTCCTCCGAACTCCGATTTCAATTCCGAAAGAAGCGATGGAAAGAGTAAAATTCGTAGTACAAGTACATGGGATTTTTCGATGATTAAGAAAAAAATAAATGCTAAAATTGGGGTTCAAAGGGAGGTCTAAGAATTAAAACGCAAAAACATAACCCTACCTCTTGGGCTTCGCCCGAAGCTTCGCCGCACGATCCGCTGCCTTGCCGGAGCTGCCTCACCGGATCCGCCTTGCCAGAGGTGGAGGAGGAGAGGGAGAGGAGGGGCTTCCACACTAGGGAGAACAACCAAGAGGGGGGGGGGGAGACGTGTTTAAAACCAAAACACTTAAACCCCCGCCCGACAGCCCCGAACCCGAACTCCCGACGGGGTCGGGATTTAGCCTCCCCTAGGCTAAGAACCACGATCTGAGCGCAACGGAGGTCTCGGAATTTTATTCCAAGACCCCGTTCAAAAGTTATTAAACTTAGCGCTCGCGGCCGCTAAATTACGAAAATGCCCATGGGGCCATTTTTCACAGACGGCCCGCGCCCGCAAAACTTATACCCCTCCTAGGGTAAATAGAACGCTCCGAACTCAACGGTGCCCTCATTTTTCCATTCCGAACCACCGTTTAAAAGATACTAGCATTTCTCCATTAAACGAATTAATTAATTTATTTAATCCGTTTAACGTTCCAGAAGCGGGCGAGGGGTCCAAACATCCCGCGCCGACAAGTTTCATGTTGTTCCTAGGGTAAACACCCCATTCCGAACCCATCCATACACTCTGATCCGTGATCCGGAACTCCGTTTAGGAGTTATCTCATTTATTTAGCATTTACAGTGTGAACGCACTGAAAATTTAATTCCGGCCACTCCGGGGCTCAGAATCGCACGCCGTCTGAAGGCGCTGCCCTGGAATATCATCAAAAATATTCCAAAGTCTTTCATAGAAAAAACCAGGTTCTTATATCATTACCTCCTTCAAGATTTTCATCCCCGAAAAGCAAAGCTAGGGAGCAACATAGGGTTCTAAGCCCACACCTGGCTTCCTCATACCCAAAAGAACCCACTCACAGCTCTGTGCCTCCACACACAGACCAAAGGATTGATATGTTCATGTGTGGTCGGCCCTTGCTGATGTCGTGCACCCACTACAGACTTTGGGGTTAGGGAAAGACGGTAGACAACCTCACCATCCCTTTGCACGGTCTCAAATGGCCCGAAGGCTCTCGGGGGTAGCTTACCTCCCCGTACGAACCTCTACGTCGCACGCCGCGACTGGAATCACCTCCCGCACCTAGAAAAAGGCCCGGTGATTCCCTCCTTCATAATATCCATATAGTGAAACACCCAAGGATATCTGGTCATGCAAGGTTCCACAACCGATGTCTCATAACCAAAACTCTCTTACATGCTCGGAAGTGAAGGAGCCAACACCATCGACAAAAGGAAAAGGTCTCACGCCTTTTTCCTTACCAACACAGGGTTACACCCGACGCCCTGCGTCACCCTAGTAACAACTCAAACAAGGAGTAGGGATAAAAGCCTTTCACACGCAGAGCCTAACAATTCTACTACAAGAAGTAGAAGAGTCGCAAGGGGTACCTCTCACCATCCCATGCTCTGTAGGGTCGTAGACATCCACAGCTCGCGGCTACCCGCGGTCCCAACCGTCAGCTCCCGGAGCCTGACGTGGACCGCCTAGTGGTGATGGGGAGATCTCGTAATGTCGTCCCCACCCCCAGCTCCTCCTGATCCTCTGCTAGCACCACCTCTCTGGCTATAACTCTGATCACGGCACTGCCTCTGCCGTGGTGGTGCACCTGCTGCCTACCCGAAGCTCTCAGCAACTCGGGTCAGGCAGTCTCGTGCCAAGTGACCTCGCCCGTCACAGGCATAGCACCGACACTCTCTAGGCTGCCCCGTTGCCCTACGGCGCCACTGTGGTGTACGACCACGACCCATGAGTCCGGTTTTTAGTAAGCCACCTGTGTCGAGGTTCTGCTTTCCGATGCCCACTAGCTGTGGCAGACGTCTCGGCTCCAACGTGCCTGCTGCCACCACCAACACTAGAACGTGACAGGAAGCCCTCTGTCACCAGCGCCTGCTCTAGCACACCGGCATATGTGGAAATTCCCAAGGGTACTCTGACAGCACAAATCTCTCGGTGGAGACCCTGCTCAAACTTCCGCGCTCGGAGGTTGTCGTCATAGACTATGTCCGGGTAAAAGCATGCACGATCTGCAAAACTAGCCGCATACTCAGCCACCATCATCCATCCCTGCGGAAACTGCAGGAGCTCCTGAATCTGAAAGGAGCGCAAGAAGAAGGGAAAAAACTCCTCACGAAACAACAACTGAAAGTCGTCCCACGAAATTGATGAATCGTCAAGAAACTGAGTCACCAGACTCCACCAACGCCGAGCTGCTCCATGAAAAAGGGTGGCTGCCAAAGCCACTCTCTGATCTGTCGGCGTCTGCACAAGCCTGAAAAGGCAAACCACTGCCTCGAGCCAAACCTCTACTTTCTGAGGGTATGGCTCACCACTGAACCTCAGCGGTCTCTACCGCTAGAACTCACAGAGCGCGCTCAACCTGCGCTCAAGCTCAGCCTGCTTTGCTGAAACTGTCTGCTACACAACAGGTGGGGGTGCTGCTACCAACCCACCCGGAGAAAAGCGCTCGCACGATGGGTCATGGACTGTGGCCTCATAGCTCACAGGGTCATCGTCACACACCCAAAGCTAGTATCTAGGCTGGCTGTCTTCGCGGAGACATCCTGAACATTATCAAGGAGTGCCGCAGTCAGATGAGAATATATGTATATACTACAACAACAACGATGGGGAGATGACTCAAGAAAGATAGTCAAAGACTCAATCCTATGTGACGCACAATCAAATTTTCCCTGCAACAAGTGTCTCAGCTTGCCGAGTCGACAAGTGGGTTATCAAGGTCCTGGTGAATGGATACGTTGGCCGCCACACCATCACTGGACTCCCTGGCCTGAGTGCCGCTCTCGAGACACGTTAACACTGTTGCCCTAAATCCCAACCAATTCCTTTTTAGGGACGTCCGCACAACGTTCCAAGGAACACACCACCTCTGATACCAATTTTTCACGACCCGACCCTACCCGGGCTCGAGCCGCAACTACCCCGAGCCCGCTTCCATAGGCCAGGGGCTGGCGACCAGCGCCGAAGGCACAATAACTCGGGGAGGCCTTTGCCTAAGCACCTGTACACACGCACATGCAGAAAACTCAATGCAAAAGTGTAGAGTAAAAGAAAAGAAAAGCAGAGTGAAAAGAACAACTTCTATACATATAAACCACAGATGTGCATCGACCTCTAAACAGTACAAAGTACAAGATGAAAAGAAAGGGGAAAAACACACACCCAACCAAAAGTGACACAACCCGACAACAGGTAAACAAAAGAAATAGCTGACGAGTCTCCCACCTAGATCCCGGCCACGACCACTGCACACGGTCCAAGATCCCAAGCTCCTACGCTCAACTGAGGTCACGACCAACCTGTCCATCGTCTGCAAGGGCACACCAAGTGCGGGAAAAGCCCAAGCAGGGGTGAGTATAAAAATACTCAGTAGGATACCCCGAAGGCTCGAGGGAGAAACAAAGGAGGTACCGAAGGGTGAGCAGTAGAGCGAACAAGGAATAGAAAGGAGTACAACCAAGGGTCCATTAAAGAGTCCAGCTCAACCCAACAAGAGGAAAGAAGGTAGACTCGTCCAGACACAAGGAGCTGGAAATGGTGGGAAGATGAACTTCCTGTCGAGTCTTCGCTACCTATAGCAGGAGAGTAGACTCGTCCAACCATGAGAAGCTAGACACGGAAAGCACGTGGCATACCCCGCGCGTCTTCGCCTCCCCTGGAAGGAGAGTATCCAAACCCAAGAAGTGGGTACTAGAACAAGGTATATACGAATCTATATGATCTATCGAGAAGCCCGAACAACGTCGTAAGGGGATCTCTGTCCCGTAGCTCAGCCCAAGAAAAGAGTAGCCAACAGTCCCAGAAGTAAACTCCATCGATGCCCAGCATCCCGCACGTCTGCCCTGAACTGCAAGCCAAGGGGCTCAATCACCACACCTCGACACTATCCGCTTTGTGCGGAACTGACTCGCTCGTATGGTTTTAGGTCGCGTCACAAGTATGCGTCTCGATGGGGGAAAGTTCCCCTCGTACTTGAATGTTCTAGGAAAGTCAACCCACACCTCGTCACTGCCCTGCAGTCGAGAGGTCTCCTCAAAGTCAAACTGTTCCATCACCGACCCGTACAACCAAGGGTCCCACTCCGGTAATCATGGAAGAAAGCCACAGACTAGCCTAGTCGGAAGGATTGAGTCTGGAATGCTAACCGGTGTCCCACTGCCCATCCCTGCTGGAAGGTAATTCATAACCAGATATTGGGTGACCCACTACCCAGCCCTGCTGGAGGGTAAACCCTAATACATCAACCAGCGACCCACTGCCCAGCCCCACTGGAGGGTAAACCATAATAAGATACTGGGTGACCCACTGCCCAGCCCATGCTGGAGGGTAAACCATAACACATCATCCGGCGACCCACTGCCCAGCCCCGCTGGAGGGTAAACCTGGAATAAGTCGACAAACGACCCACTGCCCAGCCTTGCTGGAGGGTAGACATGGAACTAGACGACGAGTGACCCACTGCCCAACCCTGCTGAAGGGTAGACCCTAAGAGGTCATCGGGTGACCCACTGCCCAGTCTCTGCTGGAGGGTAGACCCTAATAGCGTCGGGTGACCCACTACCCAGTCTCTGCTGGAGGGTAGACCTTAATAGCCTCGAGTGACCCACTTCCCAGTCTCTGCTGGAGGGTAAACCCTAGAAGTCGGTGAGAAACCCACTGCCCATCCCTACTGGAGGGTAAAACTCAGATCCGCTCTGCCATATCTACAGGAAGGTACATCACTGGCCGACTGAACACGGAGTGGGTGTCGCGCAACCACCCTACTCTAGAACAGCTCTCCCAAAATAGGTGCAACGTCTGCTCCAGCACTGGGTGACACTAGCACCGCTACCGGCCAATCCATCGAGAACGAAACCAGGGGGAGACCACTCAACCCTGCTGGTCAACAAATGAGCACAGAGCTAGGGGAAGAGCTCCACCATGCTGGTCAAACAAACACACAGAGGGACCCTCTACGTCGTGAGAGGTCAAAGTACGCAAAGCAAAACATGACACGCATATGGGGCCCACACGACGTGTGGCCCCAAGTCATCCCCAACCAAGCACACGAACGTCTCAGGTACAAACCATACTTACCTCCAAGTGCTATCGTATACTCCTAGAGTATACCACGTCTCCAGCCCAAGGGCTATAGTGCACACGGCACCCAACGTCAACGTGAAGGCGTGACGTAACAACTCAATGGCCCAGGCACGACCAACCACATCTCGTGAACCATTTACATCACTCTCCCAAGAGTGCGCGATCACACGCCAAAGGTCCGCTACAAACAAGGTAGGGCGAACCACCACTGGAGCACCTTCCATGCTTCCACATTTAACAAGATCATGAAAGAGGCTCCGCACAACCAAACAGACCACACCGTTGTAATCCTTGTGGAAAAACACGCGAGATCGACTACTCACTCGCCCGAAACGGTCAACAGGTGAAAAAGGTACTATTCACCGTGACCAAACCCGTGTAGGGACCACCCCAAGATCCCGAAACTGAAGCAACAGATCACGCCACTGCGATCCCCTCGAAAAAACACACGGGATTGAGTAATCAATCGCCCAAAATGAACACCCGGTGAAAAATGTACTATTCATCGTAGCCAGGTCGGGTGGGTCCCACACCACATCCCCGAAAAAGGTCGGGCGGACTGCGCCATCGCAAAGCTCTCGGAAAAGCACGTCAAATTGACTGCTTACTTGCGTGGAACAGGTACCCGGAGAAAAGATGCGTTCCGACACACCACAAATGAGCGGCGCCACGTGGGACCCGCATCCCGATCCCGAAACTCAACGAACGGATCGCACTGTTGCGATCCTCTCGAAAAAGCACACAAGATGGACTATTCACTTTTCCAAAACGGTCGCCCGATGATAAAGCTGGAAATCACCGTCAACTCCCGAAACGGTCCTCGCGGGGTCCATACCATCGTGCAGAATTACAGCGGGCAGACTGCGCCAACGCGATGCCCTCAGAAAAACACCCAACATCGACTGCTCGCACGCCCCGAACGAACGTCCGAGGAAAACGTCGCTAAAAGATGCACGCAGCTCAAAAGACGGGCCGTGGGGCCCGTGCCTGAACTTCGGATTCAATGCCCGGAACCGCCCTGGAAACCTCCGCCTCAGTGCCAGGGCCCCAACGCCGCTGACGGCGCTCAAAACGGACGTCGGACGCGTCCGCGCCGTCCAAAACAAGAATCTTGGGAAAAACCCTCGTCCACTTAAAGATACATCGCACCTCCGCAGCCCCTCGTTTCGGGAATTAAAAATTCCCAAAACCATCTAAAACAGACCGCCTCTGCATCAGGTCTGCGCCGCCGCATACGGCACGCAAAACGGACACCCGTGGCGAAAATGACGGGTGTCAGAAGTCCGAGGGGCGAACCCCCCCTGGACAGGACCGGCTGGGTCCGGCCGGTCCGACCGGTCTGGACCGGTCCGCGCTGGTCGGCCAGCGGCTCACACGCGTCGCCCGGCCGTGGACTCCGAGTCCACGCCGTGCCGACTGGCCATGAGGCCGGTCGCGATCCACCGCGGAGACCCGCCGACCGCGGGTCTATGTCGCCGCGCGGGGTCACGCGGTATGACCCTGCTTCGCCGTCGCGCCGGCCTGCGCCGACAGCGCCGCGCCTTGCTGCGCCCGGCCGAGGCACCCGGCTGCCTCCTCCACTGAAAACCCGACGTCTGCCGCTGCCGAAGCCACCGCCTCCTCCAGGGCCGCCTGCCGCTCGCCGGACCGCCACCCTGGCTCGCCGGAACAGCCCAAAACCGGCCGGAACAAAATCAAAAACCCACAAATTTCGACGAGGCGCTGCGGGTTCCTCCGAACTCCGATTTCAATTCCGAAAGAAGCGATGGAAAGAGTAAAATGCGTACAACATGGACATGAAATTTTTTTGAAGATTAAAGAATAAATCAATGCTAAAATTGGGGTTCAAAGGGAGGTCCAGGAATTAAAACGTAAAAACATAACCCTACCTCTTGGGCTTCGCCCAAAGCTTCGCCACACGATCCGCCGCCTTGCCGGAGCTGCCTCGCCGGAGCCGTCTTGCCGGAGGTGGAGGAGGAGATGGAGAGGAGGGGCTGCCACGCTAGGGAGAACAACCAAGAGGGGGGGGGGGAGAAGTGTTTAAAAATAAAAGACTTAAACCCCCGCCCGACAGCCCCAAACCTGAACTCCCGACAGGGTCGGGAATTAGCCTCCCCTAGGCTAAGAACCACACTCTGAGCGCAAAGGAGGTCTCGGAATTTTATTCCAAGACCCCGTTCAAATGTTATTAAACTTAGCGCCCGAGGCCTCCAAATTACAAAAACACCCCTGGGGCCATTTTTCACAGACGGCCCGCGCCCGCAAAACTTATACCCCTCCAAGGGTAAACGACACGCTCCGAACTCAACAGTGCCCTCGGTTTTCCAATCCGATCCACCGTTTAAATGATACTAGCGTTTCACCATTAAACGAATTAATTAATTTATTTAATCCTTTTAACGTTCCAGAAGCGGGCGAGGGGTCCAAACATCCCACGCCGACAAGTTTCATCTCGTTCCTAGGGTAAACACCCCATTCCGGACCCATCTGTACACTCGGATCCCTGATCCGGAACTCCTTTTAGGAGTTATCTCATTTATTTATCATTTACAGTGTGAACGCACTGAAAATTTAATTCCGGCCACTCCGGGGCTCGGAATCGCACGCCGTCTGAAGGCGCTGCCCTGGAATATCATCAAGAATATTCCAAAGTCTTTCATAGCAAAAACCGGGTTCTTACATTTTTTCCCATATCAACTTTATCAGATGAACCTCCTTGAGACTTCATCTTCTTCTTCCTTGATGAATTTGGGCATTCAACTAGGTACCAATTATTAATTGTGATTTTTGATAGATGGTTTGGCATAATCACAATATGTTCAACTTGATCTCTCATCATCTCCGTCACATTAATAGGTCAATCATCACATTTCCTATAACATTTGTTGTTTGGAACATGTTCTTATATTTCCCTCCATTAACTAAGAAAAGAAAGTATAATTAGGGGGCTTAAATACTTATCCAAAAATCATGACAAGCAAACTTTAAGCATAGAAGGATAAAATTGTAGAAGAAAAGTATATCCTAAATTCAGATCCCTTTGATTCCAATCTAGGTTATCCATGATCATATATTCTTATGTGAATTTTTATTTTATTTTATCTTTGTCCGTTTAATAATGGTTCATACAAAGCTTATGAATTTACCAAAGCATATCCCCTGGGAGTGTCGTAACCAAGAGTACAGCAAGGCCCATTATCGTGTACCAATTCCCATTCGAGTTTAGCTCAAAGTGGTGTTTTCGGGTTTTACTCGTATGTACATCTGTGCTAGAGACACCTCTACCTGCTCGTATCTAGACAAGGATTCATTTTCTTGATAAACCACTTACTCAATACTCACCAAAATACAAGGAAGATTTCCTAAATTTAAACTTTTCTATATGGTTCTTCCTAAAGTTTTCATATCCTAATTTCCACAAATAACTAAACCATCCTTTGATACCAACTATAACAACCCACCTTTTTATAACATAACTTTTCATTACAATTTACAAAACTGAGGATCTTTAAGGTTTAGTGTCTTGGAAACCAGGAACATAATACATGACAAAAAAACATTCTTCTTAAACACTTTAAAGGATTATTCATTTTTTCATCCTATTTTCACTACAACATCTCATAACCTGGGAGCATACATCAAAGTAAAGGGTGAGAAGAATGCCCAGTAAGAGAAACAAGAGAAAAATGTTACATGTGAACTTGATATACATCAATAAAGTAATGATAAATAGCTTTAAGGCATGAGAAAGAGATCATGAGGCATATATTAATGAAAAAAACATAATTCATAAATTGAATATGTGGATAAAACATTTAACATATACAATCATTTCTGTTTCACCATGGTCCATCCCCAAGGTGTCATTAAAAAATTACCAAGGTTATTCACCAAGGTATCGTTAAAATGGTCATCTATAGAGATTAAGTCTTTACCCAATGCGTTGAAGCGCTATCAGGGCGCACCCTTAATTTGTCTTTATTAACATGTGATCCAAATATATCATCATCAAAAATTTCATAAATAACCCATATAGCATAAAATAAATGGGTTTCATTTCATAATCATAACGTTTTAAAAACTGCTTCAAAGACATGATCTTTATGTCACTTTAAACCCACGGAAAAGGAAAACGGGTTTCATGTATGTAAATCCCAGAATTAAAATAGAACTTATATATATATATATGTGTGAATAACCCTTTAGAAGAATTATCTTTGAGTATTCACTTAATATAATAAAATAATTTGAGAAAAAGAGAAATACATTTTGAGATTAAAATTCTGCAGCATAACGGCTATGTTACAAGGTTTTAGAAAACATTTAAAAGAGAGGGGACATGAGTTACCCACTCATAAATGATCCATAAAATAGTAGGGGAACAGAATATAAAGTATTTAAGATCATGTTAATGAAATTTGAAAGATATACCATATGAAATGAATAACTTGAAAGGAAGACAATAATAAGATTTCTCTTATGAAAATTCGGCAGCCTAACGGCGTCACTTAAAACATCAAAAATGAATTGAAGAGATCAAATAGGGTATCTCGTCATATTAAAATAAAAGATCAGTATGATAGATATAGATATCATACCCCAACATAATAAAAAAGAACTTGAAATAGTTGACCTGAAAATAGAACTTGAAAATGAGAAGGGTGAAAGATTTCTCTTATGAAAATTCGGCAGCCTAACGACGTCACTTAAAACATCAAAAATGAATTGAAAAGATCAAATAGGGTCTCTAATCATATGAACATAAACAATAATTATGATATATATAGATATCATACCACAAAATAATAAAAAGGAACATTAAAGACTTGACATGAAAATAGTATTTGAAAATTAAGCAGCCTAACGACGCCACATAAAAATTCTTAAAATAAATTGATGAGAGTAAGAGGGGATCTCTCATAATATGATCATGAAAAGGGAAGTAGGATTAATATAATGTACCATCCCCAACATAAGAACATGGAGAATAAAATAAATGACATAAAAGAGAGTACTTGGAAAGAAAGAGAGAGGTAGGATCACTTACCTTGAAGAGTAACTTCGAAATCTTGAAGTTTGGGACCTTGGGGGGCTTTAGGGAACCTTGGGAGGACTCTTTGGGAGGTAAGAAGACCATAAATTAGTTGAGGAGGATTTTGGAATGAAACAGATGAGGGGATGGCTTGGTATTTATAGGGGAAGTGAGGGGAGAAAGCATAAATTTCCAAGCGACACCTCATTGGTGGTATTGGAAAAACCGTGGGCTTGCCCATGGTATTTGCACATGGTATTGGCCACTTGAGACACCTCATACCTTATCTTACTATTCAAAAGTCGACAATATTGATTACATACTTAATACATCATTAATGACATCATTAAACACCCGAAACTCTAAACTGAAAATTCAATATTCACCGAAAATTCAACTTTCTCAGAAAAATCCCGACATTTCACCTTAACCAAATATCGGTGCTATGATTTTAAAAATGAACTCCATTTTATAAAAATAATTTTCTAAATATTTTTAATTTTATTTTTAAATAAAAACACTATTCACTGAATATTCATTTTTTCAGAAAAATACCAAAAAATTACCTTAACATAATATCAATGCTCTGAGTTCTAAAATAAAGTCCATTTTATAAAAATAATTTTCTAAATATTTTTAATTTAATTTTTTAATTAAAAAACAATATTCACCCAAAAAAAACTAATACTTGACTAATAATTTATGAATCCGTTATTTACCCATTTTATTGAATCACATTACTTAATCAAGGTGCCTAGATTATATTAATACATTCTTATAGTGAGATTACTAATCCATTTGGTCGCATTACTATTCCTAAGCATAAAATCACTATTCATAATTTACTATTCACCAAAAATTATGTTGATCTTATTAGACTCTAAATATTTTACTGAACACATTTGTAGAAGAAATTTTTTGGAAAATCATTACACATCATGAATTATTTAAGGTTTACATAAGTATTTTAAAATATCCCTTTTTCTAAAATTCAAAAATAATATACATCCTACATTTATTCGGACAATTTGAAAATTCACAAACATCACCATAAAAAAGAAATCACAATTTTTATTTATCAAAGGATTACACAAAGTAGTTACGGTCTCCTTACATAGACCCTTATAACCCCAACATTGGACCTACATGTAAGGTGTGCTAATGTGAGAGAATCCGAGGGCGGCTCGACTAACATTGCACGAGTAGTAATTTCTATCATCTTGAACTTCTCGCGAAGGCGATTCTGTTCTAGCTTCACACGATGAAGTTCGGCTTGGGTTTGGTCCAAAGCAAATCCCAAAGGTGCTACATCCTTCCCATGTTCTGTTAGATGGGATTTGATCAGCCCGAGACTACTGGATGAGGTCATCGAATCTTCTTTCTATATTAATTAACTAAGATCACTTGTACTTATAGAAAATAATCGCAACATTTAGTTTACAACTTGTCATATTGTCCAATGGTCATATAACAGTTGAAACCCAACGATCTCATTTAAATTATACTCATTTCATTAAATGAAATAGCTTTGTTGAGTAAAAAAAATAACACCACATTAGGAAACAAAATTTATTCAAAATTTTAGGTCTTTACAAAAAATCAGTATCCTTATTAATGGATTAAGATGAGTATGTCACAACAATAAGTTATTGTGAAAAAAATATTTGGATTTGGAATACATTTTTAGATTTTGGTATTCTTTTTGAGAGGATTCTAATTATGTTTGATAATTATTCAACTATATAAATTTTGATGATCCCTATTTAATATTCTCAAATGAAGAATTTTGAAGATAGCTATCATCATATCTAAGATAATGTGATGAAATGAGACATCAATTTATAGTTTTTTCCTTATGAATAACATTTAAACAATATATCGACAAATCTATTTGATGCTATAAAGATTGAAATGATTAAATTTGAGACCTGAATAAGGGAATCATGAAGAAATTTATCAACTAAAAAGGAAGAAAGATATTTATATTTAAAGATTAAATATTAGCAAGGGGATAATATTCATAAATAGTTAGTTATTATTATTTTAATATCTTTTATTCAATACCAATATTTTATAAATCATTGAATACTATTGACTAGTTTAATGGCTCCTCTTAACATTTGATGTTTTATAGGAGGATATTATATGACGTATTTTCACTAACATATCTTTTTAAAGGGACTTATAATGTTCTATTATAATATTTATTTATATTTTATCAATTTGTATTCTTCATTATTATGCAGGAAATGTTATTTTTTTAATTCCTCTAATGATTAATGTCTAAGAATGTTAGTGCCAGTTAATGTTTATTGTGTTCTAATGTTTTTATTATAGGGTTATATATTTATTTTTATATTTCACACCACTATTGTTTTTATGTTGATATTTATTTTTATTATGAATTATTACATGAGATTCTTGAAATTTTCCTATCTTATTTATCTTAATAAAATTTGAGAGATATGTATGGGTTTTTTAATTATTAAAATAGGGATAATGATGAGTGGTTCCTTATCACTTTTATTAATATGTTTTATAAATTTCATATTCCCTATCCCTTGGTTGTATTTTTATTATTACTATTCCACTAAATTCATTATTAAATTTTCAATGATTTATTATTATTATTTTTGATTCTCTACTATTGGTAATGGGGTGGTTTGTGTTTGTGAGGGGGGATTTGAAGGGTAGGTCACGAGGTTTAGTCTTAGGGCCAAAATGTTTACTATATTTTTCTTTCCTTGAATTTTGTTACACGGTGTAGAAGAAATGGTCCTTATATTATGATTATTTTCCCCATTTTTTATTATTCATCTACTGTTTTTTATTTTTTATTTTCTTGGAATTATTATTTTTATTTTATCATATTTCTCTCTAGAGAAATATTCATATATTATGTACCTTTACATACTAATTAGAGACCTTAAATATTTAGTGGATTTTTAAAAGGACCCTTATATATTGGACATTGAGCTAAAGATATGACCCTTATGTTTTATAGTGGAAGTTGGAAGACTCTTATGTGTAAATATTTTATTAAAGGGGATTCCCTTTCTCATTAAGGGATTATCTTTACTTATTGATTCTAAATATAATATATTATATTTATATTTTTGAGATTAATCATATTTACAATAGTAACCTTAAATAAGTTGATAGAAGTTGTAAAATTTTCATAGTTAAGGATTCATATTAATGACTCTTACATATTGGATTTTGAAAATGTATTAAACCTTTAAATTTAAATTATTACATATTACATATAAAATTATTTAATTTTTCATATGAATGAATGTTTTATTTTATGTTTATGTATTTTTTTAATGTTAATGAAACTAATCGTTCACAATTCAAGGGATGTGTTTCAGAAATTATGATTCAAAGTGTTTTAAAAATTATTAATTGGAGGTTAAGGGGTTGTCTATTATGTATGAATAATCTACACATTTTTAGTTATTCCATGGAGAATTATATATCAATTTTTATGATTAATAATTAGTCATTTTATATGATAGATTATTTAAATGATTTTAATTGAAAAATATTTTACTCAGAATATGTATTTTTTTCACAACGACCTGGATCAATTTCCAAGAAGATTTAAACTATGATTTCATGTACATAAAATTAAGGATATTTTTTATAGTCATTTTCTGGGAAATCAAAACTCCAAAGGCCATGATGGAAGGATTATCTAACTCTAAAGTAGTTTATTATTCACAGGAATGAAATTGATTGCCAATTAATAACTAATATTTCAGTAACAAAAGTATCCAAGAATTAGAAGGATTTAAATATGATTATAAATATATATATCAATAAACATGGATTGATAAAAATACATAATTCACTATTCATTCTTAGTAATCATGGTCACAAAAATCTCTCTCATACACTTCTTGTGAAAAAATTCAACATGATATAATTCATTTTCAAGTGTGACTGAGCTGCCATAACTGTTCATAATTTTTATATCAAAATCGGGTTTTGTGGTTTTTTATTTTTTATCTTTTCCCCGATTACTTTAGTTTAATTGGTTTATTATTTTCCAAAAAATTCACTATTTATTTTAGTTATACATCCGTAAAAGGTATGTGTCTATAATTGGTTGTGCTTATATGGTAAATGGAATGTTATGTTACCTCCACTAGAGAAGGTAGGTTTTAATTTTTTTTTATTCCACATGAAAAAATTTGTTGATTTAGTGCGAACCATAACTCTATAGGTGTATAAGAGTGTGAAGAGAAGAAAAAAGATATTTTTGATCTAAACTAATATAAAAATAAATTATGTTCTTATTTAATTTTTTAAATTACCTTTATGTTTAATTTTTTGTCAACTTATCCCATTTTTACTCTTTTCCATCTTGAAAACTAAAAAAATAATTGGTATTAGAGCCATCCATTATAATGATAGTTTTTCTCTAATAATATTAATGAATTGGATCTTTCTGATTATATTATATTTATAACATTATTCCTAACTTAAAAGTCCAAGTGAATGATCAATCTAGATAGAAGGACAATGATCTAATGATGGGTATATTCCATATAGTCCACACTTCATTGTTATGAATTACCAAAATTATTGAAAAAATTATATGTAATCTTACCTTAAGCAATTTAGCATTGAACATTGGACCTTAATAGAAAAATCAACTCTTAGTCTAGTGGAATATCTTGATTCTTTCACTGGTAATGATGTGGATAAGTGAATTTAAAATTATAAGATCTTGAATATTATATTTTTTTTATTTTCCACAATGTATTTAGTCATATTTCTATATGAAATATTTTTCATGGTATTTATTGAATTTTTTAAGTTACACACCATGGTAAAAATAAGTTGAAAATAAAAATTCTTTTTAGGTTGTGATTTGAGTAACAAGACTTTAAATTGGAGAAAATGAGACTATCAATAAAATGATCCATTGGTATAGAATAATTTTTAATGGAATGAGTATACATGGAGAAGATTTTGATAATACTACTATAGTTGAAATTATTCTCATATCACTACGAAATAAGTGGCTATTAAAAGGGAACTCATTTATGAACGAAAGAACTTAATGGATTATACACTTGATAAACATATTGATTCACTTATACAATTTAAAATTTTGTTGAAGAACACAGATAATGAAGAGAAAACTAACCAGAAAGGTATAAGATAAAAATATGCAAATCTTTCATCTTAATATTTTTGATTTTTAGATATAGCGAAGAGAAAAATATGAAGAAGATAAATTTTTTAAAGGAGTATACAAATACATGAAATGAAAAAATATTTCAAAATTTTATTTAGAAGAGAATATTGGAGAGATGTTCAAGAAAAAAATAATAAATTTATTTATAATTCTAATTTTAATACATAATAACTCAACTATTATGAGTTTAGAAAGAAATGGCACCTCAAAAATTAGTATCCAATAAAAAATAATGAAATGAAGGATAAAATGTACAAGAGGAAAGACCAAATTTCATTAGTTTCAAGATGAATCTACATTAAATATTCAAATTCAAGTGACTAATAATTAACTGTGAAAGAATATACTAACGTGTGCTTAATGGAAACTATGAATGAGGTTTGTGATTATGGTTTCAATTTTTATTTTGATTATAATATTGAATATGATTATGATAAACTGAGTATTGGAAAGTTTATTGAAAATATTGAAAAGTTGAAAATTTATTTTATTATAATTTTTTAGTTTTATAAGGAACATAAATGAATTAATAAGTTTCTTTTTGGGAAAAAAGGTTCTTTCTCAAGAGAATGAGAATTTGAAGAACAATTCTTCTAGTATAAATGATTTTTTTGTAATGATTTGGAGGTTGTAAGAAAGTATAATAAAAATATTAAACAATACATTGAATGTACGAAAAAAGGCCTAGAAACGTTTAGTCATAGAAGAAAAATTTATGAAAATATATTTTCAATGAATAATATGACCAGAAAAAATGGTACTAGTTACAATATACAACTACCAAAAATGTGAAAATACTTTATTAAAAAATGCTCTAATTGTAGTATATCTACTCCTAATTATTTTAGATGTAGGAATTAAGGTCAGTATTCCAGTGAATGATCACTTATATCTCCATAATATTTGGGATATATAAGAGAATATATTTCTTAATATTTATGTTGTAGAATACATTTTAATAATTTTTTTGAAAAATATATCAAATTTAAATAATAGATCAACTAAACCTGTTGGTCTCAATATTTCATGGCTACCAAAACTATATAATATTTTTTTAGAAAATATTATTTGGAAGTATCAATAAATATGTATGGTATATGGATAGTGGATTCTATAGAAATATGACTAGAGACTCATAAAACATACATTCATTTAATATATGTGATGGAGGTACTATCACTTTTAAAGACAATTTTAAAGTCAATGTAAAATGTTTTGGTGAGTTTAATATTTCAATTTTTCTTAATTTTAGTAAAGTTATATATGTTGATGGTTTATAATATAACATGATTATGATGTCTCAATTATGTGATGAAAATATCGTTGTTAATTTTTTTAATGATAAATGCCTTGTTTTAAATATTATTCTGTATTGTTTTGTGATAACTATAAGGGGAATATTTATTCAATTGACCATGATGAGGTAACAGTACAACATTTAAAGAATTTAAATGTTTTAATAAAATATAGTATCATTTAGAATAGAATGACTAGGCATGTAAACTCTTGGATGTATCTTAAGCTTTAAAAACATCAATAAGTTTAGAAATTTCTTGAACATAAGGTGGATAAGTATCACATTTGTTATCCATTTATGAATGTAAAGTAGAAAAAGGATTATTTTAGGATAATTAATCATGTGAACACCATCATACAACTCTAGTTGGTTAATTTGGGTTATCTTGGACTTATTCAAACTGATATACTTGGTGGAAAGAAGTATCCATTTTTAATTTTGGATGAATACAATTGGTTTACTTAGGTATAGTTTATTAACAACAAGAGTGAATCTTTATCCACGTTTTTATATTATTTAAATTTATTTTAGAATGATAATGGTTATATGGTTTTCTCTCTTATATGTGATTAATGAGGTGAATTTAAAAACCTTATGTTTTATAAATTATTTGAAAATTATTATTATTCTCATAAATTTTAATCTCCTGGAATTGCCCAAAAAATAGAGTAATAGAGAGGAAGAACACGAAACTTAAATTAATAAAAAGGACCATGCTATGTGTATATAGTTTACCAAGATATTTTTAGAAAAAACTAATAAATACAACTTGTTATGTTTAAAATTAAATTATCATCAAACCTATTCTCATAAAGTATCTCTTTGCATTGTGTAAAGGTAAGAATTCAAAAGATTTTTTTTATAGTTTTTAGTTTTACTATTTTTATTCTCAATAATAAAGATATTTCGGATACATTCTATGAAAAAACTAATGAAGGTATTTTTTTGAATATTCTAGTATAATTAAAGATTAAAAAGTTTATAATTAAAGGAAAATGATTGTTAAATAATACACTAATGAGAAATTTGATGAAAACTATTCAAAGGAAAAGTTTGTTGAAGAAGATCATAGTGGAGAATAATTTAGAGAATTCAACTTTATAGATCCTACATCTAAATAAGACCAGACACATGGAGTATATTTATATGTTTATGGTAATAATTGACTATATCATGAATGGATATATAGGTCACAATGAGATCACCATATTTAATTAGTGTTTGCTGATGTTGATTCATGTGTTCAAACAAGAAGTTCCATAAGGATTTTTTTTCACACTATGCTTTCATTTCAAGTCTATTTCTTTTGATATAAAATAATAATTTAAAGGCATGATTTGGGTAATGGAAATGCAAGAATATATTGACCAATTTTCTAGTAATGAGGTTTGGGAATTAGTTAATCCACCTGAAAATCATCAAGTTATTCGATCTATTTTTTTTTGAAAATAAACATGATTAGTATGGAAAAATTACAAGGAACAAGGATATAATAATTTCTCAAGATTATAGTCATGAGAAAGGAATTATCTATGGGAAGGTTTTTACATAATTTTAAATATTATAATTCATTCAAATTTTATTATCTTATATATACCATTTTTTTAATTTACATCAAATATATGTGAAAATTTTAATTATTAATGGATTTATAATTGATGATATTTGTGTAATACATCCACTAGGTTTTGATAAAAAAACACATTTTTAGTATTTTTAAAGATCTTTATTGACTGATATGGGCTCCTTGAGATTACTATAAAAGGCTGTCATATTTTTTTGAAAGAACTATTTTTCTAAAGCTAAATTTGATATTACATTTTAAATTAAAGGTATTCCATCATCTTCTGATTATTTTGAATCATAAATATGATATTATATTTTTTTTCATCTAGTGAATTTATTTTCATTTAATTTTCAAAATTTATGACCAATAATTTTGGTAAGAGTTTTATTGGAGAACTAAATTTCATTACAGGATTTCAAATTTATCAATGAGATGATGAAAATTTTATAAATAAGTGTATGTGTTCCAAGGAATTAGTGAAGAGGTTCAATATTTATTATTGTAAATGTATACATAATTTTTTGAGTAATTCAGGTATAATGAATAAATATTTTACTAGTAAAATAGTTAATCATAAAAATGTTAACGAGATGATTAGTTTTTTTATATTTAATAGATAATAAAACTTAATCGATGTACAACATGTGCATGTGTGAAATATTGTAGACTAAATAAAAGGAAATTTTCGTAAATAAATTAAATATAATTATATATTACGTGTTAATTACTATTAATATTGGATTATTTTTTATAGGTATGGAATATTTTGAATCATTAATTTAACCAGATATATTACTCAAAAATCATCAGTTTATAAGATTACATACCAAATCTATTTCTTCAGGAATGTTTCATGAAACATAAAAAATAAAGAGTACCTATCACCTAGAGCCAAATTAAACAATATTTTACTTGAGATTAAACAGTTCAAAATATTACATCTAATGTTCTCTTCCTAAATAAAATTGCCTGACACTTTTAAATTGAAGAGTAACCTTCACCTGAAGTCAAATTACTCAATGTAATTAAGTATTTATTCTTCCTGTCATTATCCCCCTTCTTTATATATAAAAAACATTTTCCTCGCCTCTTTGACCTTAAACTTCTAGATTTTTTATATTATTCTTTGATGGTGTGAATCTCATGGGAGTTTATGAATTGGTAAGGTGTATACCAATCAATAATTTCATGACCATTGATATTCCTATAGAGGATCGTAATTCTATATCAATGTTGAGGCTAGGGACACCCATGGAAAAATAGTTGTTCCCTCACTTCATCAATGACTTTAAGGGATTATTGAAATAATGTATTCTTTAGGTTTCCTAGAATCTTCTCCTCTCTTACACTCATATAGTTCAACATGGAGAAACCCATCTATTGAAATCATTACTTTTATTTATCATCGAACTAGTGAAACAAATTCCAATGATCCAACTCATCGATGATATCAGTGACATAGATTTCAATGGTGCAAATAGGTGGTGAGAGGGTTATATGATATTGGGTATGACAACTAATTATTGAGTTATTCAGATTTAGACATTCGAGGATTTAAGAGAGATATAAAACCACCAGCATCATGTGTCATTTAAATTGAAAAATATTTGTTTCATGTAGTTCAAAGAAGAAACTTTTAGTAGCCTCATCAACATTTGAGGTTGGGTGTATCATAGAAGCAAGTTTCTATAATAAAACTCTCTAGTTTATGGGGAATTTATTATAGTTTAATATTCATTTTGAAAGGATTTTGATTATGTGAAAAAATTAGTCATCCATATCCATTTCATATAACCCTCTTTAACATTCTTGAATGAAGTATATTTAAGTAAGGTATCATTTTGTCAAATTTCATGTGTTTTAAGAAGATATAATTTTGTACTTTGTTACCACTAAATAATAACTCACATATTTATTTAAAAATCCATTTGATACCATTATGTTGAAAATATTAATCATGATCTATAAGTGATGAAAGCATGAAGAAATTTATCAACTAAAAATTGGGAATGATATTGGTGTTTAGAGATGGAATATTCACATGAGAGTATATTAATAAATTATTAATTATTATTCTTTAAATATATTTAATTTTGTGTAAATATTTTATAATTAATTGAATATCATTTACTAGTATTGTTTTTCTTTTTCATCTAGTGGTCTAAACCCACCGTAATTTTAAATAATTAATTTATTTTTATGATCCCATATATACTAGGTCTTAAACATAAGTATTTATAATATGAAGTGGGAAAGTATAGACAATCATGATCTCATTATTACTTCATATTGGCGAGTGATAGTGATTACATACTGACCCATCCATACCCAGATAAGGATCAAAAGGCTCATTAACTCAATAATAGACAATATGATATTTTATTGGGGAGGGTATTTTTTTAGGACAACATGAGTAATTTAGTCCTGAGTATTTAAAATTCATTCATGGATAAATAAGTTGGGTAGTGTATTATCCAATTGACTACATCAACTACAAAATAATATATGGTTTCTATCATTGATCATGAAATATGTTAAGGGAATAATACTTAACTTAATGTATAGAACATCTTTCTAATAGAGATGTTTATTCAATAGAGGTGTGTTCTTAAATTTTTTAGCTATCATTTTTTCCACGATATAAAAAATTGAATCATTTTCAATGATTCATTTTGTTATCTATGTTTCATTTTATATAGAATCTCACCCTTATATATCAATATCTATACTAGTGTAATGATACCCCTATGAGTTTCAAGTCATGTATTAAATGAGGAATATAATCCTCATTAATTTCTTGAGTAATCATTTCAATAGAGACTTTATAGGATTAATAATTGATATGGTTTTTATAATTTTGGCAATTTTTTCCATTATGGAATTTTTCATTTATTTATTTGGGAATGTGTTTTGAAGCTTGGGTAAAATAAATTATGTTTTTGAGGGGTTTTATAGCATTTATATGTAGGGTAAATGACCAAGAATAAGACCATGGAAAATAATATTAAAAAGTGGTTATCGTTTTTTTGGAGGTAGAGAGTTTCATGGGTATGGTGCATGACCCAACTAAAAGTGTATAAGCCCCATGAAACTATTTAAAATTCATTTTTTTTTCAGATTTTTGGAATAATGGTTGTAGTTTAAGGGCCCCTATTGTCTTCAATAATTCATAAAGAACCTTATAGGTGATATACATAGGTGAATACCATTTTATCCACCATTTATCTAAGGATAAACACCATAAAAATTTATGATTTATTTATGAATGTCCATAAAAAATTTATCATCTTCTATTCTTTTATTTTATTTCTCTTTCCGTCTTTTTGTTCTTTCTTCTCCATTCCCATGGTGGATATGGTTTCTTACCGATTTACTTTTTTTGAGGGTTTTCTATTATTAGGTTTTTTAGTCAGCACAAAAGGGTTATTTTTATTTATTTTGTGGGGGTTGAGTCTTACACAATCCAAATCCATCCATTTAGGTAGCTTGTTCCTTGTATTTTTTCATTATTTATTGATCTATGTGTGATTGATTTTTTAATAATTTTTTTAATTAAAAAAAAATTATAATATATATATTTGATAATTTTATTGATTTATTTTGTTTATATAATGTTTATTTTAATTTAAAAGTTCATTTTCCTATGATTAAATACTTAAAACCAATTTCCATGTAATTAATGATCGGCAGGTGTTTGATTAAATGAATACATAAATTTTTCATAAATTACAAGAAATAATTATTATGATATTATTATTTATAGGGAATAAACACAATATTATTATTAATGTTCTTTAAAAATTATTCAATTCTTGGTTATTTTAATGTGGTTTCCGTTAGTAATAACTATTGTAATTTTCTTTTATTTCCCCTTGTTTAAAATTCTTTATGTAGTTTTTATATGGGAATATTGAATTTTCTACTCATTATTTCCAAGAAATACATCTTATTGGGTAATATTTATCAATTTTTTGATATTTATTTTTTCAACACCCTTGAATATAAGCTCTTTGTTGATGCTTAAGTGAAAAGATAACATTACTGTGTTATAGATTGATAATGAATTATGGATATCTTTAAATTATTTATGTGATTATGTATAAAGATGCATATATTAAGGGTGTTCAGAGGTGAGTGTGAATTTTATCTATTATTTATTATATATATATGTTTTATCATAATGCATAAGAATATGGATAAATTAAAGAGGGGGTGAATTGTATGTTTAAAAAATTTTGTTTTTAATATTAAAAAGAAAACTATTTAAAAAGTTTAAACAAATTATATTAAAAAAATCTATTAAGTATTTAAATTATAATTGAACATGTCCATTTGGTTTAACAAATAAATTATCATAATCAAGTAGAAATTTGACGCAAATTACCCATTTTACAAAACAAGATCGTCACCTGCCTAATCAAGTAGAATCCGATATGTATTCAACATGTCATAATGATAAAATTGATTATATATAAAAAATGTATAGAATTATATTCAGTAAGAAGTTGTAACATATGTAGGGTTTAATCGTATTCAAAAAATAAAATTATTTAATCATAGTAAACACAAAAGGAATCATAATCACAATGATTACGATAAATCAATGCATTACAAAAATATTGATTCTATCTTAAAGTGTATATAACCATAATGAAAGAAAATCGTATTTAAAAAGAAATAAAAATAAAAATAATCATATGGTAATCAAAAATATTATGATAAACAAGAATAAAATAGAAAGGTGAAAATAAAAAATATTTACTTTCTATGACATGTAGCGGAAATAAAATAGTTTTAATAAAACAAGCAATTCAAATTAATAAAATTATTTTAACCAGAAGAGTAGGATATATAATATACTAGAATAAATTTCCATTTTTTATATTTATAAGAAATTCTATCTTTCCCTTAACTAAAATATCCCTTGATATGATGATCGGTCTATCTCACTATCCTCGTGAAACCTCAATACAATGATCAGTTTCTCTATCCTGTTATCTCTACAGAACCTTGATACGATGATTGACTTCTCTATCTCACTGTCCCCATAATCCCTCAGTCAATATGATGGCTAAAATATCTTTCTTCCTAGCATCGTAATCCCTCTATCATATTCACACAATCAAACACACAATGTAGGTACAAAAACAAACTCAAATATTACAAGTTAAAGGAATAATAAGTTCACTTGAGTATGTTTCAAAACATTATCACATAAAGGATTTGTTTCAAATGAAATGATCAGAACATCACTTCTTGTCATTTTAAACTCTTCAAATGATCAGGTATTTATATAAAGGTCTCTAATGGTTATCTTGATCCTCCAAAAATCATATTTTCTATGATATTTTCACAATAACTTGGACACATAACACTCCAACAATCATATTATAATAGAATTTATGACATTGTCTTGGTATACACCATTTTTAGAGTAAAATTTATTCCATTATGAAAAAATATGTTTTTCAATATTCATAATTTAAACATAGTTAAATTTTATGGAGTTACCAATAGAATGTCACGATTATTTTCTTTACATGTATGATTCCAATTCTATCAGTTTTGATGTGAAGTCTAATTGTAAAAAAAATTCATTAAGAAGAAAAGATAGAAAGTATTCAAATCCGATTTGATAAAGGTGAATGTGATCATTATCAGATCCATCCTCATTATGATATTTGTAATGAATAATTTAGGTTTATATTTATGAATACATTAAAACTAATTCCATGTATGGTAAAATAAAATGTTTTCAACAAAAAAATCTAAAAATACTTTGGATATAAAAGAGTTATTAATTAAGTATTTAAGAAAGAGTATGATTTTAAAAATAAAAGGAATGGAAATGTCTAAAGATAATTTTGACTCAATAATATCCCCTATTTTTGAAGGTAAAAACCATAAGACTTAAATAAATAAAAATAACTTTTGAAAACATAGCTCCATTATCTTCTAGGTACATCATATTTTGGATTTAGAGAGTAATAAATATCTCCCCATGATTTTATAACTCAGCTGAATAAAATTATGAATACAAATAACTCTTCCTTAGGATAATAAATTGTATAAGGATTGTATTCTGTTATTTATAAGTATTTATACATATTTCTTAATACATCTACCCCTTTCTATAATATCCCCCCATCGAATAAATTTACCCCCCTTAGTTATTTTAAAAAAGGAATGGGTAAGAGTCTTGTAATACCGGAAATGGGTTAGAGAAATAACTATACAAAACTAAAAAATAAAGTACTTGATCATCTAAAATATCATTCAACCATATAAAACTGGAAGTGATTCAAACAAATTTTATGTAGATGAATACTATTTTTAGGGAAGTTCAGTTCACAAAATTATAATAATAGATTATGAAATTAATATTTCCCTAGCATCATGAATCTAACTATTATTTTCAACTTCTAGAATTATTATCAATATTATTCAATATTGGAAATAAACTCTTATTAAGAATTTTTTTCTTTTCCAGCTCTTGTATCCTTTCCTCTTGAATTTTAATCTTTTCAACTTGATCCTTGATTTTTTATTCTAGAATATTATTTTTATCTTTTTGAGCTTTAATTATTTCATAGAAGATTCCATTTTAATTATTTGAATCAACAATATTATATTTATAGTACATGAACCTAAAAATACCATGAGGAAGAAATTTTAAGCTACCTTGTAAATATATGATATCTTGAGTTTTTGTTTCAGTTAAAATTTTAAATTTATTAAGTTATTTTACACTAGAGGCTATATATTTATAAAGAGTACTGAAATCACCATCTGTTTCATTTAAAGAATTCTTAAACATTTCAAAATTATCATCATAGAGTTTGATATCATCTTCAATACCGTGAGACCATTTCACCATCTTATTACAACTCTTCACGTGATACTCAAAAATTTCATCAAATATCTTGAAATCTACTTACAAACGTATCAACCTACCTCTTAAATATTTCACTAAATTCCAATATTTATATTGATTTTAAAAAACCAAATCATCCTTAGTCTTTATCCTGGGAAATTAACGAATTTTTTCAAAAAACTATTTAATGTATGAAAACTGTAATCAAGACCCTGAGTTGTGATCATATTTAGAGAATATAAATATGACTGATTGTCTCTTTGACTGGTTCAAATCTCCTCTTAAGTTGATTTTCTTTTTTATTTCATTGAGACGAATTTTTTCTTACCATCAGTAATTTCAATTAGATAAACAAAAAATATTTTTCTTCCTTCAACCTTTTGATTTTGATCTTATTCATCCCTCTTGGATAAAGATACATCATCTTGAAATGATGGGGAATTTTTTTTCTATACAAATAGACTTTTCCTTATGATTCAACAAAGATGATAATTCTTTTAAGGAATCTTGGGAAGTCCTAAAAGAAATATTATCATAATAGATATCATCCTCATTTTCTAATGAATATTATTTCCCTTCACTTTATTCTTCTTCTTAAATTATTTATTATTATTGAACATGTTTACCTTCATTCAATTCTATATTTCAGAAGACACTTTATTATTGAATACATTCACTAGGTTATTCAATAATATCTAATTTCACAAAACCTTCTTTCATTTCATTTTGAAAATTTTCATGAAGATGTGAATCTGATCTAGAGTGCCCATTACTAGTAAGGATTAATTATTTCTCTACTATAACAACATTTCCTTTATCTCCAACAGTGATAAAATTGGCATAAAAAACTTCCAATTATTTAAAAGAAAATCTGGAATACGGATTTTTTAAAACAACCTTTTCATAAGAATAATCTACCCCTTTCATAAAAGTATCAAAAAACTGTTCTTTTAATGAATTTTCATTTTATTTATTTTCCATTTCTTGTTTCTGTAACACTTATTCACCATGAAACCTTATACCAAGGGATTTAGCTAGATCGAGTCCGATATGATAATATTCTTCTTTTATTTCAACCTTTCTTCTTCTCAATTAATTAACAAATTATTTTGATTATTTCTTTTATTTCTTTTATTTTGTAGGAAGAGATTCAACCACTCCATTTTTCACAACCTTCTATACTTTATTTGTCTTTGAAGAGGTTTCTACATCTATATAAGAAACCTGAGTATTATTGATAAACATTTATTATGATCCATGACTTGATTGACATGGATTTGATATTCCGGATAGCTAAAATAATAAAACCATTAAAAATATTATGATCCATGACTTGATTGGCATGGATTTGATATTCTTGATAGCTAAAATAATAAATCCATTCAAAATAATTTTCCTCATATTGAAAAGTTAACCATAAATGAATATATTTGATACATTCAGAGTATCTAGATCACCCATTCATGGAATAAGAAAACCTTTCATCCAAATATCTAAGACACTATGATCAAAAATTAGATGAGTGAATTTTCCCGGTTCATTATCTTACAAATTATTAAACATATACTTTTATTCTTCTTATATGATAAACTTACCCATTTAACTTGGTAGTTTATGAGAGTGAAAAAATACATCAACTTCATATGAAATATCTAGGAAAACTACTATTTCCCTAGGTTTAATCTTATAAGAATTATTATAAATTTCGAAATAAAACAACACTTTTACATCTTCTTCAAAAAAACATTATCGAATCATAAAATCCGTTAAACAAATATAGATAAGAAAAATCATTGTCTGGATTTGTTTGTTTCACACATAAGAATTTTTAACCGTAGAAATATATAACCCTTATCAAATAGGAATGATAATTATTATAAACATATTTTGAAACTAACCTTTCATGAAAAATAATCCAACTATTGTAATCCTTCACAGGATCCATTGTATTTAGAGAAGAAATTTAGGATTCAGACATGAAGAGAGAATCAAACTTGGATCCATAAATGAGGTAGTTCTCAGAGGAGAAATTCTAAAATATCTAGTGTGGGACACCCAAGAGGTCCCCTCTATATAGGTGATCAAAGTAACGGTTGGTATATCAAAACACATCCGACGGTTGACAATTGATCTGACTAATCTGATGGTTGAAAAAATATCTGAAGAATTTTTAAAAAAAAAAACATAATCTCTTGAGTTTTATGAAAAACTCTTATCATATTGGGTGAATACAAAAAAAATGAATAAAAAATATACAAATAAAAATAACAAAAAATGAAGACAAAACTAATCATAATGGAATAATAGTAAAATATATAATGAAATAATAATAATTTTTTTAGTGGAATCATCAATATTATTGTTTTTTCTTCTTAATTTTATAAAATAATAAAGTATGATAGTTGAAAAAAAATATGATTATGAAGAATTGAAATTAAAAACATGAATATGATAAATTTTTATGAAAAAACGACTACGATAAATTTATAGGAAAACATTGAATACATATATATGAAAACATGAATACGATAAATTTATATTAAAACTAAAATATGATAAATTTATATAAAAACATGAATACAATAAATTTATATGAAAACAAGAATAAGATAGACTAAAATATTTGTAAAAAAATCATATATACACCCCATTTGAAAATGAGTCACTTAATGTAATGATATGGGTAAACAAGAAGAAGGCATGGATGAATAATTTACATTAAACATTCATATATTCTGTTTAATATATTCAAATCTATTGAATGATAATGGTTTTGTAAAAATATCATCAAGTTGTTATTGCATTCTACTGAATTGTAAAATGATATATCCTTTAAGTGTGTGATCCTTAAGAATGTGATTCCTAATTTATATGTGTTTTTCATGAGAGTGATGTGCAAGGTTTTTTTTAAGGTAATGGTACTAGTCTTATCACATAGTATATGATTTTTATTAAAACTCATACCATAATTAGTAACTGTGTATTGCATCCATAATACATGAGTACAACAACTTCCAACTGCCAAATATTCAGCTTCAGTAGTGGAAAGTGATACTGAGTGTTGTTTCTTACAAGACCAAAAAACAAATGAATCTACTAAGAAATAAAATGTTCTGGAATTAGTTCTTCTATCCACACTACAACCACCGAAGTCAGCATCCAGATTTTTTTAAATTCAAAATCATTTCCATAAGAATAAAAAATTCATAAATACATAGTTCCCTTTAGATAAATAAAAATTATTTTAATTTCTTTTTAATTTGATTCCTTTGGATTAAATTGATAACTTTAACATAAGAATATAGAAAACATTAATATGGAAAAATAGCTATTAGGTATATAGTAGGATTCCTATCATACACCTAAATTTTATTTAATGAACTGGTTGGCTAGCTTCCTCAAGATCAAATGTATTTGAGGTACTGATTAGAGTACTAATAATTTTAGTATTTTCATATCCAATATTTTTAATATGATCTTTTAAATACTTATGTATATATATATAATTACCTTTGGTTTTTGAGAAAATTTGAAAACCAAGAAAAATGTCAACTCACCCATCATACTCATTTCAAACTCAGATTTCATAAAATTAAAAAAAATATTTTAGTTATTATTGATTTTATCCGAATATAATGTCAAAAACATATATTTAAACAATAATAATATATTTTTTACTTTCTCTATAAAAATATTTGGATCTGCGGTTCCCTTATCATAATTTTTTTATATCTAAAATCTTGTTAATTTATCATACCAAGCTCTAGGGGGTTGTTTAAGGCTATATAATGATTTTGAAACTTCATATGTGTATTAAAGATGTTTTTTATCTCCAAAAAATATGGATTTTTTCAACAAAAAATTCTTCCTTTACGTATCCATTAAGGAAATCACACCTAACAATCCAATTGAAAAAGATTAAAATTGATGAATCCTGCAAAGGCTAATAGAATACTAATAGATTCATGTCTAGCTACCTATGTATATGTTTCATCATATCCAATGCCATCTTGTTAATTATAACCTTTAACAAAAATTATTACTTTATTTCTAATGATTACTCCATTTTCATCACAATTGTTTTAAAAATCCCATTTTGCACCAATTACTAAATTTTCATTAGATCTTTCTACCAAAGGTCCATACTTTGTTCCTTTAAAATTCATTTAGCTCATGATTCAATTATTTTATCCAATCCTCATCACCTAAAGACTTATTAGGCTATTTAGGTTCAAATTGGTAAATAAAACAAAGATGTTCTACCCTATTTCTTATTAATCTTTTAGTCCTTACTAGTTGATTAACATCACCAATGATACTATCACTAAGATGATTACTATGAAACAACTAACTTAGAGTTTGTAAAACACGTTCATCAACATAAAGTAGAGAATATTCCGAAGTAAATAGTTTAGAAACAATTTCTTTAGTATTTTCCCTATTATAACAATATTACATCAAATATTGAAAATCTGTTTTGGAAAACACATATGAGGATGTTGGTTGGGTTCATTAAAAAAATGATCAGTTTTCTCAAATTTAACATGTATTTTTCCTCAATAGTACATGAATTTTTATCAAAAAACAAATATGAATTTGCAGTAGTGGAATAACCTAATAATATTCCTTCATTTTATTTGGGTGTGAATTTATGAGAATTATCTTTCATATTAAATATGACTATTTTTCATCCGAATACATTGAAGTAAGAAATTTTTTTTCTAGTATTCCAACAATTCATGAGGGTTTTTATTAATAAAAGGTCAAATTAAAACACAATTTATAGTATAACAAGCTATACTAACTGCTTGTGTCTAAAAATGTTTAGCAATTCATTATTCACTCAACATGGTTTATGTCATTTCATGAAGAATGAAATTTATCCTTTCTACAACACCATTTTTCTGAGAAGTTCTTTGAGGTGAAAAGTTATGTGTAATTCCTTTCTCACTAAAAAAGTTTCAAAATCGAATTTAAAAATTCTCCACCATGATCAGTATGAATAGTTATCAAGGGAAGGTTTTTTTTATTTTTAACTTTATCCAAAAAAGTTTTAATATAATAAAAGGCCTTAGATTTATTTGATAGAAAATAGAACCATGTGTATCTAGTGTAATCATCAACCAAAAAAATACATAGTACATTCCAGCAATACTTTTAGTTTGTGTAGGAATAAAAATATCCATGTACACTAACTATAAAGCAGTAGAACTTGATACTTCAATAATAGATTTAAAAATAGACTTGTGTTGCTTACCGTATTGACAAGGGTCACAGACATTTCAAGAATTAAATCTAAGATCTGGTACATCCTTCACAAGTCTTTTCCTAAATAACTTACATAAGTTTATAAAGTTACAATGTTCTAACCTTCTATTACATAACCAAGATTGAACTTCCATTTCACTAAGGAAAGGTATGTCTTAGATCCTAAGGACTTCTAAGTTTAGTGTGTATACATTATCATGCCAATGGGAAGAAAGAATGAATTCATCCTTGAAATTAAGTACTCTAAATTTATCATTCATAAAATTCACAAGGTATCCTTTAGCACTTAATATACCTATTCTTATAAGGTTTTTATTAATACCTTTAAAAAATAAAACATTTGAAATTAATGATTTACCACGAAAAATAATATTACATATAATAATAATCTTTCCCTGAGTATTATATCTGAAGGTAACCTTTTAACCTTTCCTCATGATAATATTTTCAAAGAATTATTTGGGTCCAGTCATATGTCTCGAACACCCACTATCCATGTTACATGTATTCTTGATGTTGGAACTGTCTTTATTTTTTTGAAAAAAAACTATTAGATTTTTTGAACCCAAACATTCTTATGTCAAGAAATGTTAGAATTTTTTTTATAAATCCATATTTGTTTTGAAAAAATGGGATTTGTGGATCCCTAAGGATTTAATTTTATTTAAAGAAATGTTCTTTTCCAAATAATCTCCACTATTACATTTAGTATAAAAGGGGGCCATTTTGGGAACGAATAAGTTATTACGAAAACATATTTTCTATGATTATTTACCATTCCTGAACTAGTACTATGGGGAAGTATTTGTTTATAAATTTTATCAAAACCTTCCTTACCAGTAGTTATGTTTTAAAAAATTTTCTTTAGTGAAAATATTTCAGAATTTAGTTTTATAACTAAATTATTATCCACATCTATATTAGTTTTGGAATTGAGTTTCTCAAAACTAGTTTATAAACTATTATTTTTGGAAATTAATTGGTCTAAATATTTATAAATATTATCTTTTACCCAATTGTATTGATCAATATCTTTTGGTAAATTCATCATTCATTTGTTAAAATTTTTATTCTTGAATATGATTTTGCATGTTTTTCATTAGCATTATCATGTTTTTTATTACATACTTTACAATTTTCATTTTATAAAAGTTATTAAATATGAGAAACTTGTTCATAAGAAGGTAAAGTATTACCCTCACTAGATGAGGTGGATTAGTCACTTAATGATATAGAATTATTTTCATCAGGATAAGTTTCATTTAAATAAATATTAGTTAAAGAATCTACTATGTGTACCTTGAACTTAAAATATTTATTTGTAATCGGTACTTTATAAAGAATAAAAATATTCCTATGATAAATACTATCATTATATAAGGAATTATCTGAATAATGCCCTCCAATTTCACTCCATGTTTCATCAGATTTATGAACTTTCGTACATTTAAATTTATAATAGTTCTTCTGATTCATATCAGAATGTAAATCCTTTATGTCTTTTCTTTTTAACTTGTGGTAGTCAGGTCGAATATGTCTAGGTATTTTGAATTCATATAAACTAACTTTAGAATTTACTTTTCATTCTTGTATCTATTAAATTTCTTATTATGATACTAAAAATCCATTTTACTAAGAATCTTGTTCATTATTTGAGAAAAATTAGCTAATTCATTCTCAAAGTGTTCAGAATCACTTGAATTGGATTAAATAATGGATTTATTTTTCTTTTTGGACTTAACAACTTTATCAAGAGTATGGTATTTTATCCAATTTTACGTATAAGAAAAATAAACTCACAATTATTTTTCGTTTCTTTCTCTGCTTCTATTTTCAACATACCCTTATATTTTAAAAGGGTTCAAAATAAATCATCATGACTGAAATTTTTTATCTTCCATGATTAATCAATTATTGTTCTCTTAGATTACTATTCATTGGGCATGATATCAATTATCTTTTCTACAAGGATTTAATCTTCTAATTCATTCTCTCCCATAGATTCCAGACAATTTCCTATTTGCATAAACCATTTTTGTAAATTTACAAAAGGTTCCCCAAAAGTAAATTAAAATGCTTGATAATCATCTCTAAGAATTTCTATTATAGTTTCAACAAACATTGAAGTTACAAAATGAGTAATACATATATTTTTATAGATACTTTTTGTATATTTTAAAGAATAGATATGATTTTGAATGCTTCTAATCATGAAAAATAATAAAGTGTTTCTAACTCTACAATTCAATTGATACTCTTGTTTTTCATGATTCGTAAAAGCAATCACTTCCCTGTCAAGGATATTATAATCTCTAGTAAACATGAAAAAATTATCAACTCTAGTATTTATAAATAATGTCTTTATTCTATCTCTCTAGTACTCATAATCAAATCCATCAAAATTAGGGGGTCTATTTGGATTGAGGTTAACTATTATACTGATAATCATTCCTTACATCTTTAAAATAGAAACAAAAACTATATTCCACAAGAAAATTTAGTGTAGTAGGTATATATAAATAAATATTTTATAAAAAAATTAAACCAAACATGGAAAAGAAAAGAAGAAAAAAGTAAAAAACGTTTTTAGTGGAAAACCTCATCTGATACCAAATGTAAGTATCAATATAACGAAGACTTTGATCTGATACCAATTTTTGGATCGTAATGTATATGCAGATTTCTAAATACAAGAGATAGGGTCAGTTATAAGTTAAAAAAAATTAATCATAAAAGGAAATTCGTTTAACATGGTTAAACAAACCATATTCAAAAAACCTCTTAAGTATTTAAATGATAATCAAAATGTTTCCTTGGGTTCGATGAAAAAAGTATCATAATCGAGTAGATTCTGATACGTATTCCACATGTCGTAATGATAAAATTGATTCTATATAAATAGTTTATTGAATTGTATTCAATAAATAGTGGTAATATATTTTGGGTATAATCGTATTCATAAAAGAAAATTATTTAATCAGAGTAAACACAAAATCAATCATAATCACAACGGTTATGATAATCCGAGAATTAAAAAAATAGTGATTCTATCTTAAAGAGTATATATGAGTAATTATATTAAATAATATTCACAAAGAAATATATATTAAAATAATCATATCATAATAAAATAAATTACGATTAACAAGATACAAATTTAAATATGAAAATCAAAAGATTTAATTTCTATTATATACAGTGGAAATAAAATTCTTATAATAAGACATGTAATTCAGATGAATGCAATTATTTTAACCCAATGATTTGGGTATCCAATAAACAAGGATAAGGGTCCCTAGTTTTATATTTACAATAAATTATATCTCTAACTCACCTAAGAAATCCCTCAATACAAAGATCGGTCTGTCTCACTATCTCTATGAGCCCTCAATACAATGATCAGTTTCTTTATCTCTCCATCCCTACAAGACATCGACACGATGATCAAATTCCTTATCTCAATATCCCCCAAATCCATCGATCAATATGATGATCAGTATCTTTATCTTCCTAGCCTCATAATACCTCAATCATATTCACACAATTGATCACACAAATATGTTAAAAAAACTAAAAATGATTACAGGTATAAGGAAGGCATGCCCTTCAGCTTTGAAACTCACCGTAGGAAGCTACCTAACTATATAGAGTAGAGTACCTGTAAACTGGATAGCTCAATCTCTTGATACAATACTATAGTGAATGATTCGATACTCAAGGATGGATTGTCAATTCTCAGTAAAAGGATCACTACAACATCTACTACATATATTATACTGACTATGATGATACGACCTATACTACTTTTATTATATCGATCAAAGAATAGTTCAAGGTTTCTACTTGGGGTTGCTCAGTACTCTACTCTAATAGTACCACCAACTCTCATCAATTTCCACTATCTATATTATACCATCTTGATGACATAATGAATTCAAGGGAAAGTGAAACGATTGAAAAAGTACAGTATGTGTTCTGAACATTCTCTGAAATACCATGCTCTATTTGGAGGGAATACAATGGTGGTGCTTCAACACCCTACTCTAATAGTTTGGAGGTACGATGTCAAAAATCTAGGATGTGATGAATGTGATTTATGGTGATAGGTGCGGAACACTTGAGGGTGACTGGACCTAAAAATTACCACAAAATGAGTCAATAGAGATACAGACCATGGGGCTTTCAAGGATGATTAGTTGTACAAAATGTAGCATGGAAGGTATGGAGTCAGATACAGCTAGGGGGCTCATGGGATCACTGGGAATGTCCAGTTCCTCCTTGAAATAATATAGGTAGTAGCTCCTACCCTATGTATAATTATAGTAGACTAGAGAACCTAGTACTTTATTGGGATTATTGATTCAAGTATCCTAGGTCTGGTAATACAAGGTATGTAATCCCATTACCAACTATAGTGGCACCTATAGTGGTATGACTATATTATACCAAGATGTAACGACCAGGTCCTCAAATAGGCAGCCCACTATATGTGGTTCTTTAACTATAGTGGTCAAACTATATTATACCAAGATGCAATGACCAGGGTCTACTACCTATACTATACTAAGTTCTTAACCCTCCCCTTTTATCCTAGCAGTTTAGGTGCCAGGTTGGACATACTAGGGGAATGGTGTTGGAGATCTCGTTTAATAGACAATACATTCGAGACCATCCATGAAACCATTTTTTGTCGTATGGATTTTGAAAACCCCTAGAGTCATGAAATTGAACATCATTGAATGGAAAACCCTTTGGGACTATCATTCTAGTGGAGATGAAGGGTGAGCGAGTTCATGTTCTGAAAGTCCAATGGTAACATCGCTATCACTTTTCCCATCCCTTGTTTTTAAATCTCTCTTCTAAATTCTCTACTTCAGTTCCACCATACTAATCAGACCACTATAGGTGGTTCTTCACCTATAGTGGTTCATATAGACTATATAGAAGAGTACATATCCTGAATGCCTCTCATGAACCCTCAATAAAATAAAAAACTATGAACAATTGAAAGAATGCTAGAGTGAATTGATAAAGAACAAGAGAGAAAGAACACCCATTTCCATAAGCTGAGTAGCAAAGAACACCAAGCAAGAAAGGGACAATTATCTACATGAAGGGAAGAGGTAGAAATAATCTGACAATAGGAGGGTTCATTTTTTACAGGATCCTGAAACCACCAGCTACCCCAACCTAATTATTGATGAGCCCATGAACATCATGGCATGATTCTCAAAGTGTGAAGCGACTGACATGTCGAAATAGCCAATTCCAACATCAAATGGTCTGAAACCACTTCCGAGTACTTCACCCATTCCCTTATATCTACAACATGCATTCTATTTCCATTGAGTTGGTATCTTTGATTTTAGGTCTCTCGGAACAGAGTTAGTGTTTTGATGATGATGATATGAGATCTGGGCCTAGGTTTTCCCTAGCCAGATTTTAGGGTCTGATTACACTTTAATAGGGTATCTTCCCAGATGTCATGACTAGGTTTTCCTAGGAACTCACTGTGATACTTAACATATCCCATGTAGTAACTAAGATAATTAATGTATCCTAGTTATTTACTTGGATACTTCACATAACCTTGATAATCAATAAGATACTTCACATATCCCAAGTGCTCACTGGGATACTTCACATATCACATGCACTGAATGGGATACTTCATGTATCCTAGGTCAGACCTGGTGAGTCTTCTGGAAAGGGATGTCCTGGTCTTTGGGGGTCCTGGTTAGTGAAAACATGGATCCTCCATTGAATTCAAGATAGAAGTGAACACCAACAAATCCATTCCCTGACTGAACATTCGATACACATGTAGAGTAAGACAATAGTACCAAATGACCAAGAACTGAGTCAGAATATCCAATTGTAGAACCCCAAACTATGAAAAACAAAGAACAAAAAGAATTCCTTTTCCCATCCTCTATAATACCATATTTCCATTTAAAAAATAATTCCATAAATCACTTTCGTATACCCAAAGGATAACAAATTCTAATGTAATGAACAAAATCTACTATAACACTACTACTCAGTCCAATGGTTGGTCCAATTCAGCCACCTATTTACCCATGTTGAATGATAGATATTGGAGTTTTGACATTCATGAAGATATTTAAAAAATAAGAAAGTAATCCAATTGACCGTAAGAGAATAAACCTATATATAATACTTCCATTGAGAGTCACCCATGTTCCTAAGAGATGAAAGAGCATCAGTGCATTATCAGATAAGTGGAATTGACTTTTCAAGTGATTCAGTTACTGACGGAACAAATAACCCAAATAGTTAAGAAAAAAGATCCCAAAAGCATAGGTTTTTCCAAATGCATCACTTTAAGTAGTTAGGAATGAAACTGGAAAAAATGAATAATGAAATCATTCCATAATTGAAGAACCATCAATGCATATATGATTGTTCACCGAAGGAAAGATGAATGGAACTGTCCAACCCTCATCCTCAAAACATCCAAAATTTCTCCTTGGTACTCTACTCTAATAGTCTCAACCGGTTCTCCCATGATAGTCGTATAGTCTGTTGAACATGATCAATCTCACTATTTTTGAACCACTCACATCAATTCCCCCATTTTTCTACCCCTTCCATTACCATGCCTAGCTCCGGTTCAAGGATGATGCTAGTGGATATGGTCTTCATCTATTTTCCACAACCATAAAATAGGTGTTTACTTGAGTATTGGTAGGGGATGATACTTATGTATATTTACAAATGGCCAACTCAGTCGAGTCATATGAATGAGAAGTGAACCCCCTTCCAATTACAAAAGGGCACTGGTGGAACATGTATTGTACCCTCAAGTACGCTTCTACTAGTGTACGTACTTTACTCCAATAGTTGTGTTGGGCCATGAACTACCAAATTAGAGAGATCCCACAAACAAATTGTCTACTCAATTGATTATTTCATCCAAGGAAAACCTTTTTTGAGTCATTCCACCATCAATGACATTAAACTGGAATTCCCCCATGCTCAAACTCGTATTCCAATGCAATGATTCCTAGATGATCTCCAACCATTAATACTCTTCTAATAGTGTGATTCTCAATTGATTCAATCTAACCTCACTGTAATTCCATTCCAACACCTGTAATATTCTTATTTTATTGATTTCTAGTAGGTGCCCATGTGAATCGTACTCCAATCATATAATTGGAGAGTCATTTCCACCTGAGGACTAGTCCATCGAAGGTGGGTTCCATGCAGTAGAATGGCGTACCTAATGGGGATTCTCTCAACTACGGAGTTATTCTATAAAAAATTACTCAAAAGAGTGAGTGACCCCTACATCTCAAGTGAAGAGGCAGGGATAAGATTCATACCTCAATCTCCCATATAATGATTTGGGCTAGATGTCATGCCTTATAATCATCAGATACAATAAATGACTTGAATAATGTAGAGAAAGTAGTAGAGTTAGGGACCCTTACAATATAGGTTGAGGGATAATCATATGTAATGGTGGATTGGTAAGCATGAAACCACTTTTTTAGTCACCAAATCCCTGTTATTTCTCTTTATTCTTTTTTAATGTTGCAATCAGAATTAAAGGTTGTTCACTGGATATTTATTTTGATCACAGCATACCGCCTTAGAGATAGTTGGAATATCAATCCATACCGGCTCACTACGTTCATAGATGAGGAAAATAAATAAAACCAATCACTTATTATATTAAACCAAATCATTGTTTGACTAGCTAGATATAATATAGTAGGCAAGGTTTTGTTCATTTAGGACATTTTGAAGGCATTCTCTTTAGATTTGAAACCAACTAGAAGAAGCTACCTAAATATATAGAGTAGAGTACCTATCATCTGGATAAATTGATCTCTAGGTGCAGTTCTATATTGAATGATCTGATACTCAAATTTGGACTATTCATTCTTAGTAAAAGGATAACTACAACATGTACTACCAATATTATACCGACTATGATGATACTAATTCTACTAACTATATTATACGGATCAAGGAATAGTTCAAGGTTTCTTCTTAGGGAAGCTCAGTACTCTATTACAATAGTAGTACCAACTCCCATCGATTTCCACTATCTATATTATACATAATTGATAACATAGTGACTCCAAGGGTGAGTGAAATTATTGAAAAATAATGAGATGGGTTTTGAAATTCTCTAAAACACCATGATAAACAGGAAGAGAATACGAAGGTAGTGCTTCAGTACTCTACTCTAATAGTTTGGAGGTATGATGTCTCAGATCTAGAGGTAATCTGGTTCCTTCAATAGTCATATTTTCTCTTAAATTTTTGCAAGGAATTGAACAACATGCACTGTAACAGTAATATTATAACATAATGCATCACATCATTTTGGTATACGCCATTTTTAGTGTAAAATGTATTCCATTATGCTATAATATGTTTTTCCATATTCATAATTCAAACTTAGTTAAAATTTATATATTTATTAATATAAATCCATTATGATTTTCTTTATGAGTGTCACTCTGATGCTATCAGTTTTTATATGAAGTTTGATTGTAAAAATTTTTTCAGTAGAAAGACAAGACAAAAAGTCTTCAAATATAATTTGATAAAGGTGAGTATGATCATTATTAGATCCATACCCATTATAATAATTTTAATTAATAATTTAGATTTTTATTTATGAATACTTTAAAACTAAATCCATGTATTGTAAAAGAAATTTTTTTCTACAAACCTATCTAAAAATACTTTGGACTTAAAGGAGTTAGTAATTAAGTATTTAAGAAAGAGTTTGATATTTAAAAAACAAATGTAATTGAAAAGTAAAAAGATAATTTTGACTCAATAATTTATTGATATGTGTTGTATTGTATTATTCACCACATTTTATAGGTTATTGGAATCCATGGGTAGGTGTGGGAAATATAGTGATGAGTACTCCACTAGTGTTTGATTTTTCTCTAGTTTTTGGCCCTTAGTTATGAATATTAACTACATGGGGGGGGGGGGGGTTCTACTAAATCACTATAGAAATTGTAAAAAAGAGTATTTATGTAATTAGATTGCATTAATCATGAAATTTAAATGGATTTTGATATTGTCTTGTTCTAGATTATCTATAGGGATCCTAGGTGTTCCTATAATGGTTGTTATGATTCTCATTTAAGCTTATCTCATTCCTGTTCCTTATTTTTCATACTTCACTTACATTTTCAATAAATTATGGTTTATATAAATATTTTAAAAGGTAATTTTATTCCATGGAGAGAAGTAGTTATTATAAAAGTTACGATAACTACTTTTAAAAGAAAAATCAAAATTTTATTATTAAATTTGAATTTATGAATAATGGTATCTCTAAAGGAAAAATAATTTACCATTTATTATTTGATTAAATAAATTTTATCAATTCATAATATTTGTGAAAATCATGGTTACATTCAAGTGGAGTTCAAATTGGTTTTCTTTACACCCATTATATTATTTCCATTATTGATCACAAAGTGTGTTTTATTTTAAGGTAATATATAATATATTTTTAAAATACATGATATCTTATGAACATATAATGTTATTTTTTTTAAATTAAAAGGTATTATTTTATTTTTTCATTTAAAACTAGAATTTAGTTAATTAGTTTTTAATGGTTTTCCATGAGTCATTTGGTGGAATCATACTAAGAATTATCACTGAAATCCTATATACACACTCTCTGTGTTTATAGATGTTAATGGTTTGCGATTCTAGTTCAAGAAATTTATGGTTAGATATATAAGGTTGTATTTATATAGGTTTGGGTTTTGGAGGCTTTAGGTAATGTGTCTATTCTTGTGAAATGGAGATAGTAATTTGGGGTTTGTTTGAGTCTCACTCTTTAATCAAGTATTTTGGGTTCATCTTGTGTATCATTCCATCTTGAACTTTGGAATAATTTCAATAATTTTATATTTATTTTTATAATCATGTTAATATGTATTTTATGTGATCTTTTATTGGGTCTGTTCATGTTATTTGTATTTTATAAGGATGATTTTTATGTTTCGATGTTGTTTATGACTTATTTGGTATGTACATAATTTTAAAACTACTTCATATACCAGACCATATGACATATAAAAAGGCCATGAAAAAAATTCCATTTTGATATTCCCAATTTTTATTTATTTATCATAAAAACAAGTCCAAATTGAGTATGGATTGATTCCCCAACCTTAGTTTTCTAAGCATGGTAATAGAGAATGCATCTCGAACCTTATAGTAGAACGATATGGGTGTTTGGTTAGGATATCCCAAGTTGTCTTTTCACACAATGGTATAAAAGGAAAATTTTGTTTATGATATGTGGAAAAGTAATTTAAGTTAGAGATTGAACCATTAGAACTAATGAATATGGAATGAAATAGTTTATTCCCAATATATTTTATATTTTACTTTTAGTTTACATGGTTATTTGGGGGTTTTAATTGAATTTGTGTCTTGTTTTTTTTGAGAAATATAGTCTTATTTAACAATAATTTTGGATTAAATAAATATTCAATGAGTTAATTTTAAGAATTGAGAATTTTGGAGTGGGAGTGAGAGGAATTATTGGGGTGTGTAGGTACTACTCATGGCCTGATAAACCCCAACAAAAACTATGAAATTAGTCCTAGATAACTCCCAATAGACTTAACACAATTTTTGTAATTTTTACTAGGCCATGTAGTGAATCCATGCATAGTTTTAAATCTCTTAAATTTTTTATTTTTGGATACATTATGGTCTCAAATTTCATTAAACGTTAATTATTAGTAATTTGAGATTAATTGAGATGATTTACATTCAATATTACTATTATTTAATTAGGTTGGGTATAATCTCTTATGGTATAGGGTTTACAGATTTCTTTTAAAAATTAGAACTCATCGACACATTGGAATTAAAAAAATAGAATTTGAAATTTACATTTTTATGTTTGGATGTTTCCAGAAGTTCATTTTCATTTCTTAAAACCATTAGAAACAATTTTCAAGGTATTTGTTGTAATTTTAAAAAGTATATTTATCAATATATTAGTTTAATGTGTTGATTATAATAAGGATTTTTATTTATTAGTAAAAATTATATCCCAAGATTATTTAGAATAGTTTATGGTAAAGGATTTCATGGTTTCCTCATTAAATAAACCTGATAAGAAAGAGGGATTTCGCATATTATGTATGAGATTTGAATCTGTAGATTCCTTGAGTTCTAATTTTTAATAACAAGATGGTGGAAATTTTTATTCGTTAAATTATATATTCACAGTATTTTTGTATTACATTACATATTTATATTTATATATTTATATTTTTAATGATTTATATATATTTCGATCATGTTTATATTTCATATTATTTTGGAATTTTCCCTTTTAGATAAGTATTGATGAGATCTCATAATGAAAATAAAAATTATTTATCACAAGTTAACCAACTAGTTAATCAAAATCTTTTCATGCAATCCCTTTCCCTTATTCAAGTCACAGAATTTAGTGCTAATCATGGATTAACTCAATATATAAACTTTTTTAAGGAGTTTAAAAGATTAAATCCTCATCTACTCCAAGGAGAATAAGGTTCCCATGAAGTAGTAGAGTGGATAAAAATTATTTAGAGTATTTTCAACCTCCTCAAAATCCTTGAATACCTTTGGCTCAAGTTTTCCAAATTTATGGTAGAGGGTTATAATTAGATATGGTGGAGGTTTATTATTTATAATATGATATAATATGACAATTCATGGGAAGGTTTCATAGAATTTTCCATTCAATAATTTTGTACTGAAACAAAAAAAGTGGAATAGGTGATGGAATTTTATATCCTCAAGAAAACATTACTAGTATATATTGGATTATTCTCATTGATTTAATGCTATAGCATTGTATATAACTAAGTTAGTCTATAATGATGATATATAATATCAATGTTTCAAAATACACATCCATTATATTCCTCAGTCTAAAGTTCATATGTTTGGATTAAACTCTTATGTGGATGCGGTGAAGTAGGCTATGACAGTTGAAGAAGTTATGTCTAGAGTGTTTGAGGTGATTAATATTTACTTTATATATAAAAGGGTTAAATAGAATTTAATTATTAAATAGTGTAAGTAGGTTGAGTCTAGTTGGACGAGTAGTGGTGTTAATATAACATCCAATTTAATCACTTACAATTCCCCTAAGAGTATGTTTTCTGTATTCGATCGATGTAGTAAGAAAAATTACCAAAATATTTTATTTCAAAATCTCATAAGACTTTCTATAGTTTTGTATTATTGGGATCATCATGTAAGATGTAATATCTAGTTCTATACTCTCTAAAAATCCTCATATTCACCGTACTGTTATTTAAGTGTTCATGAGAGATAATAAGCTCCCTGAACCTAAAGTAATTATATCAGTATCTCAAGGTATTACAATAATATTAGAAGGTTATTATCTTAATATATTTTTATTCTCTTATGGTATAATTTTATTTTATATATTTTATACTTATTTTAATGTATTATATTTATAATATAATTAATTAGTATATATATTTGGGGAGATTTATGAATCATATTATTGTTTAATATTTCATCATAATATTATTGAAATACAGATGAATGTAATTAAAGACGATTCCTTGACAATGTAGTGTTATTGACAACTTATGTGAGTGGTTTCTTATTCAGATACTGAAAAAAATCTAAGTGATTGTTGAAAATGGTGATAATTATTTCCAAAAGTTGGTTTATTGGGGGATGTGGTAACCATTCGACCCAAAGTTTTAATATATTATATAAATTTGAAAGTGTGGGGTAACCACCCTTAAATGATCTTGTTATCTTTATGGTATTAGTTGTTTTGAGTATCCTTTTATGTATCTTTTATTTGCAGGGGTAGTGGTGTAAAACCATTATTTTTTATAAAATTAATCCATTTCTATAATCCCACATGTACTATGTTATAAATTAAAGTATCGATGATTTGGAGTGATAGTTAATAACTAAAATTCTTATCACTTTTCATTTATGTCAACAAATGATAATGAATATATCTTGAACTATCCATATCTAGGGAAGGATCAAATGGTATTTTAATTTCAATGATATACTATTTATGACTTCATAGGGAAGGTTATATTTCTCGGTGATCATGATGGGGTTGGGGATCATATTTTACACTTTACATCTTCAACTAAGAAGAACATTTGGTTACATCATTGATTATGAACTCTATTTTGAGAGTCTTGTAGATAAAATCATTTCCCATATTTCATGTGAAGGTAATTATATTTGAGGGGTGTATTCTTATTTTTCTTAGTGGGTTTTTTTCAAAGTGACACCAAATTGGATCATTTTAAATGATCCTTTTATTTTTTAAGGATCCCTATTCATATAATTTTATACTTATTTAATTAGTTCCAATTATTTTTTAATGAGATCCATATAAGTTTAGAGTCATGTATTAAATAAGTAAGAAAATCCACATCCATTATTTGATTACTTATATCTATAGAGTCTTTATACATGAATAAATTGATATTATTGGGATAATTGTCATGCCCATGATTTCATTTTCAAGTATTTAATTTATTTTTATTGGTTATGGAATTTATTGAGGTTCAAGTTAAAAATTTATGTTTTGAGAAATGTTTTCCATAATTCATCTATAATATATATTTCTATTTCTGATCCCATATCAAAAATAGTGAAAGCGGTTATATTTTTATTAGAGCAATGATGTTTCATGAGTAGGATTCATAGTATCCATACCTGTGAAAGTTTTTAAACAATGTTTTTCTAAGATTATAAGAAATTAAATTTATGTTTAAGGGATCCCATTCTATTTATTATTTGTGGAGGATCCTTTTATGTGACCTCCACCAATGAAACCCCTCATATACTACCTTTATGCATGATAAAAATACAACAAAAAAGATGATTTATTCAATTAAGTCCATAAAAATATCATCCCATCTTTTTTTATTCATCCACTTTATATCTTCATGTTTATTATTCACTATGGAAATCGTGGATAGGGATTATTATACAATGAATTTATATTAAGGGTTTTCTATTATTAGTGTATTTAATAAATATCTAAGTATTATTATTGTTTAATCTTGGTGGAAAGGGTCTTTTAGACACCGATTTCAACCATTGTAGTATTTGATTTCGTGTATTTCCAATTACTGATTGAAACATGAGTGATTAATGCTTTTAATATTAGTTTTAATTTGAAATAAATATTATAATATAGATATTCAATGACCTGATGTATTTTTTTTGTTTCAATAAAATTTATTTTGATTTCTAGATGAATTTTATTATACTTAAATACTGGAAACCTCTTTCCATAGAACTAATTCATATAAGGTGTTTGAATAAATAAAGAAATATTTTTCCCATGAATTAATTAAAATAATATATACTAAATGACCTATTATGACTTATAAATAATTAAATATAGGTTTTAATCAAAATTCCTCAAAAGATAATGCCATTTTTGGATATTTTAATATCATTTTTGTTATTAATGGCTTTTAAAATTGCCTTTTTTCCCACGATTAAAATAATTTAGATGGTTTTTAAATATTATGAATAATGTTTAAATTATTTATTTCAAAGAAATATATCTGATTTGGAATGATTTAATGAACATTCAGATCTTGATTATTGCCTCACCCTTAAGGATAAGCCCTTTGTCGATACATAAGTGATATGATGACTATATTATTTTATGGATTGATCATTGAATATTGATATCATTTTATTTTTTATGTGACCAGATAAAGAGATGATTCTATGACTGATATTCATAGATAAAGGTGAATTTTGACTATTATTGATTATATATATAAATTAATATGTGTTGTATTATATTTCTCATATCAATTAATAGGTCTTGGGAAACCTTGGGAAGGTAGGTAGGATATATGGGGTTGTTTACTCTATTGGTGTATGATTACACTCTAGATAATGGACCCCAATTATAAATTTTCTACTTGTAGTGGGTATTTCCTCCCAGTCAGGCTAGGAAGGGTAACAAAAGTGTTTAGGTAATTAGATTTAATTAGTAATGCATATAAGAAAGATCCTGTTATTGTGTTATCCTAAATTGTATTCTGTGTTCTTAGGTGTTCCCATGATGATTATTGTACAATTATCTCTATGATATTACATATTATTGTTTTTCTTTCAGTTACATTTTTATTAATGTATGTTTTGAATAAATATTTATAAAGGGTACTTTTATTCATTTGATCGAAGTAGTTATTCAAAAATTCACGATATTTTTTCAAGTGAACTTTAAATTTTCATTATTCAACTTATGTATATAAGTTTTGGTTTCTATAAAAGATAAATCATTTAATATTAATTATTTACTTAAATAAATTAAAAATATTATTAAAACAATTGAAAATCATGTTATATTTCATGTATAGTTCAAACTGGTTTTCATCATACCCATTTTCTTCTTTCCTTATTAGATTGAAAAGTGTGTTTTATTTAATTTCAATAACTAATTTATTTTTGAAATACTTGATCACATGTAAATATCATATTATAATTTTTTATAAATTTAAATAGATACTTTAATAATTATATTTCAAATAATAATTTGATTGATTAGTTTTTGAAGGTTATATATGGATAATTTGTTAGAAATTTACTAACAATTATGATTCACACCGTATATACACACACTATGTGTATATATACCTTGATGGGTTTTTATAAGAGTTTCGGAAAAGCACCACTAGGATATATAATGTGATGATTGGTTGGGTTTGAGTTATAGAGGTGACAGGTGAAACTTATTCACTCATCGCATGGATATAGTCTTTGGGGGTTTATTTTTGTCTATCACATTTATTAATTATTTTGGTTTAATCTCTTGTATCAGGAAATATAAACCTTATAAATCATTTTTTATCAATATAGTTACACTTTTTTATTGTTTTAAGGGGTTATTTATGTGATTTATTTGGGTTTTTTCATCTCTTTTAACACTAGTAATGATGTTGTAGAAGTTTTGTTATATTTTTATGCATTATTTGATATGATTATAATTTTAAAACTACTTATTTCATATTTTTGACCCACCAATATATGAAAATGTCATTCTGAAATTTCATGTGGATATTCTCTCTGTTTATTTACTCATTTGGTGAAACCATTCCTAGTCAAGTATGGTTTAATTCCACAATAATACATTCTCTATTATATTTGTTAGGAATACACATCAGGCCTCATTGTAGGATAACATAAGTATTGGGTTATGATAACCTAGATTGGTTCATTACATGATCCTTGTGGAGGACCCACACCTCAATGAGGGAAATTTATATTGATAAAGGGAGTATTAAATACATGGGTGGAGGACCAATGCCTTTACACATAGGGGGTGAGGTACCCGAACTCTATATAATATATGGGGGACCTTATCCCTATCAAGAGTATGTCTCTAGGGGAGTAAATAACACCATATATAAAATATAGGAATTGTATCCTAACACATGAGGGAGTATCAAATCCATAATGAATATCAGGTACTCTCACCCTAATATAACCACGCCTTTAAGAGAGTACAAACTTCATGATAACTTTGAACACCTCACCTGAACCCTATTGTCAACTCTATGGAGCTATGACATCTAAAATACCAAAAATATTTGTAAACATTCTTATGATAATTATAAGTGAACCATATTATATTATATTTAAAAACACATAGAAAGGACTACTCATTAGTCAAAATACCCAGGAATGAATATATGAAAAAACTACATGACATATACTTAGGATAACATGTAATATGCACCTCAGGTGATAGTTCAGTGTATACTACCATATTATATTGATTTCCCTTAAACCAACAAAACATGATCTTAGAGAGACATTACATGTGGAGTACTGGGGCTGACTACATGTATACTATAGAAACCCAAGTCGTGACATTCTATATACATGGTGTATTCCCTGGATCACTCAATGTGTATAGTTATGAGAATTTCTAGACATGAACTTACATATAATATGTGTTATGTATTTTAGGACACACGGTATGTTATCAATAGATACACATAATGTGATATTATTCTTATACTTTGAAACCATAGCCACTAGATACATGATATACAACATGTGATCAATAGTAAAACAACATGTGTTTTTGTTATCCTTATAGTGAAACCCCACCCACCATCCACATAGTTTAACACCACAGATTCCACCACTATTCTTGTTGACACCATTATTCACCTTCATCATTCATCCCACAATAGATCCACCTTCTGTTGTGTTCCACCTATGCCTTATTTTGCTAATATATCTCCTTGAAGCCACCCTTCACAAGGCTACCATCCCCATGCCCCATTAACCTCCCCACATTACCCTTAGCTTGACCTATCCATGACAACACTTCCACCTTATTGATTTCATGTGTGTTTTCCATTAAACCACTAGTCGCTGAGTTGGATGATGGTTGTCCCAATAATTTTTATGAAGGGAGATAGGGGAATAGGGGAATTATTGTCCCTAGAGTCTAGGTTGATTCTCATATTGCACCACTAGCTCCTACCAACCACTGGTGGAGGTTCTACATTGAATGTGTTCACCATAAAAATGAAACAATGGTCAATTGCTAATCTTTCCACCGAAATCCTCAAATGAAAAATCATTTCTCAAAGAATGCACAAAAAAAAAAGAAATTTAATAATGATAATGTTTGGAAAATTACTCATAATGATTAAGGATGGAAAGAAAATTTAAAAAAAAGGTAAAACTGAAACATTAATAATAAGGAAAAATAAAAAAATCCTTACCTTAATAGTGTTTTTCTAAAGCTTCAATGTATATCCTTGATTCATGAATTCATTCGAGTATCAAATAATGAGATCTAAAAATCCAATCTCCTGTGGTTTTTAGCCTAAATGGATAATACCTCAGTTAGAAATATTAATAGTATATTTATAATTATAGGGTTTTTATGTTTGGTATTTTTAATTAAAATCTCAAAATAGGATAGGTTTGAGCCTTGAAAATGAAATGATACATTACATATCTTCATGGTAAAATACCTTATCCTAAGTTGAACAATGGTTATAGATTTTTCATTAAAGGATCCATTTATATAATATATACGATTCAACATAATTCATATGCATAGGTTATAAAATATATATTTTTAATATTAAATATTTTTTAACGGTTCGTGACACTATAAAATCAATTTGAACATGAAAACACTTAATAAAATATCAATAAAAACATTTTAATGGATTTGAAAAAAATATGGCGTGCTACATTCTCTTTATTGTAGAAAAATCATGGATTCCCATACTTCTTATTATTAATTTTCCATCTATTAGGGATATCATATATGTAGTTTCGACTCATCACGTAACCCTAAACATAGGAACTCAAATTTAAAGACCTAAATTAGAGTTCCACATGGCCTCATATGTGTTAACTGATCTCTATAGGTGAGAAAAAAAGTAAAAAATGTAAAAAAATCATTCAGTTAAATTTTTTAACTCAAAGTCATAAAACCCCCACATAAGTAAAAGGTGTTTGTGGATGTTAATCTCATTTATCAAAAATTGAAAATTTCTCATTAGGAAAAATTAGTTTTATAAAAAAAACAAGATAAATAAATAGAGACTATATAATGACATTGATAAATAAAAATATCAAGGTCATGATACAAAATACATTCACCATATCTTTACCATTAATCTAAAACCCTCCAATAAAGAGTAAAAGACCTTCCAATCCCCCACCTCTCAAAAAATCATTTATATATATCAAATGAATTGTATATATAGGGTAAGAGTATTAACTCATAAGTATTTACACAAATACTCTGATAAATGTTCATGAATGTGAAATAAAATAAAATTATACAACAAACACTAATGATGAATTAAAATAGTTTAATAAAAAACATTTATTTAAATAAAACTTCTAATGAAAATAAATCAAATAAAATTATATATATTAATTTCAATAACCACATTTTATAGAAACCATTTTAATCAATTCTTGTTTTTAATTAAATTTTAAAAGAAAATTCTCCCCTTGAAAATATACTGTTAAAACTTTTAATTTTCCCCAAATCCAATAGAAACTCTATATTTACTCAAAATTAAATGGAAACTCCTCATATCCTCCAAATCACTATAAAATATATGTCTCCTAAAATCTTAATAATGATTTCTTAGCTTTTGAAAATCTACTCATGATAAGGGAATTTAGGTTAGAGTCCTATTATGTGAATCAAATGATATTTAGATGAATAAAATGATCCTTCAATCATCCATTTAGAATAAAATAATTTTTCCAAAAACTAATATGTAATCAAAGTAACCAAACATTCTCAAAAACCTAAAAAATTCAATTTTTGAATGATAATGAAAATGGTTTTACTTTTTAGTCCTGATCATTTAAATCATTCATCACATTAAGAAACACACTCTAGGTCTTTGCATTACCATAAAATAAGCTTAATGGTTTTAAAAAAAGATTTTACAACAAATTCATTTTCACAAAAACTTTCACACATTTCATGAATGAATTTATAAATAATAAAATTTTTATATTTTAAAAAATATTTATTTTTAATTGTGTTGAAATAATATAGTTTCTTGATTTTTTTTTATATTTTAAATAAAATCGTGGTTTCTATAAAAACACAAATTATAATATTATTTTTAGATTATAATTTATCAAAAAAGAAAACATAGATTAAGATATTTTATAGAAAATATCAAGTCCTCCAACCAGGACAATATTTCCCAAAGTATTAAAAATTTCCAAAATTGATGACCCATTAATGAAAATCCATAAAGATTGATAATTAAAATATTCTATAAAAAATTCACATACCAAATAATATAACCCTCTATTAAAGAATATTTGGAATAACTGATATTAATTTGTTAAAATCTATGTTCTTATCTGGAGTGACCCATGCTAAGACTCCATGACTCTATATAACTTATTGTATAGGTAAAACCACCTAGTGAGTGAAAAAACCCTAAAAAAACTTTTCGTGAACCCTATTATACACTCTATTTTTGATGGTAGAATAAAAATATTTATAGAAAAAAATTAAGAAGTAGAACAACCCCCCATGTCATTTGGAAATACCATGTTCTTGAAGAACCCATGATTTTGAATTATTAAATATGTTTTTTTCAAACATCTTCTTAATAATAGTTATCAGTTGAAGGTAAATATGGATTTATGAGTACTAGAGGTTTGTATCTAGAGGATATAAACTGAGGATCTCTGATAATGTTATTATAAGTAATCTTATTCTACTTGAATGAAGAATACATTCATGAAGAATTATAAAGATCTAATTATTTTAATTTATAATAACTACTCGATGAGCTTTGGAAATTGAAAATCCACCCGCATTATTTGTAATATTAATTAGAGGGTGGGGAAGAATTAGAGATCTATAATTCTTTATATGTTTTTATTTTAAAAACCTTCATCTATGATTAAATATAAATTAATTTTATATTCCTATAAACACAAGAACACAGAAAATAACACAACATATTTATAATGTTTTTTAATCAACAATATTACCTAATATGTAACACTCAAGCTTTGAATATAGTAATATTTTATTTTTATAGAAACAATAACACAAAGCACATATCATTTTTAAAAAAGGTGATCAAAAGATAAATTACCAATTTTATAAATTTATTTATATGAAATAAATTTAAATTTTGAATTCATAATGTAATAATAATATTAGAGTTAATGTTTTAGATTTTTCAAAAATCATTGATTTGTATGTGTATAGTGAAAATCATTATTTTACAAAAACCGTCACATTTATGACATTATAATGATATAAGACTAACATTAAATATTTAAAAACATTATTTATATAGTAAATATATATTAAATAATTTATGTAATGTATATAAAAATATAATTTTTATCATAAAAAATATATGCTTATCTTTTTGGAAACCATAGTAATGTTTTTGTTCAAATAAAACATGTTTTTGGTTATTATATTTAAATCAAGTATTACAAGGTTTAATTAAATTTTATTTTTTCTGAAATACGTATATGCATCCTATGATTTAACATAGTAAAATTAATTCCATTGTAATCAACTTTAAACATTCTTTTTCTATAAAATCATCTTTATATATAAAATAATTAAAAAAACTATTTTCGTTGTGTTTTACACACTTATATTATAATATATTTATAAAAATTTTCTAAATTGAATATTTTAAAATAGATTAATTAGTTTTAAGAATAATAATTAAAAATATCTAATATTTTCGACTTTATTTTTAGTTATAAATCATATTACAAATAGTAATAATATGTCATCACAGTTAGTATTAAAATGGGTTTATTGGGGGGGGGGGGTGGTTAAACTAAGAAATAATGGTAAAAAATAGCATAAACTTGTATAAATATTATTATTTTATATAATTTGAGCATATATTTTCTTACAATAAAATAACTGTCAATTTTGTTTCACTTTCACAATAAAATTACTTTATATTATTTAATTCTTTTAAGTAATTATATGTGTTCTCCACCCCTCTCTTATAGAAGGTAACCTCTTCTACTAACTTATTCAAAAACATTGAGCACTCTAGGTAAAAAAAATACCTACCCATAAACCTTTATAAATTCCTCCCCCTTTTTATCCTTAGTTTATCTCATAAGACTATCCTAATACGGATTAAGGTGTAAGCCAAAGGAGGTCTCTTAATGAAGAGGTAATTGTCTTTACCAACTATTTCAAAATTTATTTCTTTCTATACATATTATAAATCTGATGGAACCCTCCTAAAATAAAGAATAATGTATCATAAATATAAATATATGTTATTATGATTATGGGATAACCATTTCCCAACTTCTTTCTCTCCAATGGAAAATGAAAACATTGATTGTGTGTACGTATGACCTACCATCACCACGTAGCGATGTAATTATTATTTCATCACCAATTTTATTTTATGGATATAATTATGTAAAAAAGGAATATATATTATATTTATAAAATAATTATTATTCTATAAATATTGGATATATTTTATCTTCTTACCCTTCAACTAGTTAAAAAATGATAACATAACTCATTTGTATGTTGGACTACCACCACTATGAAGCGATGTGATTAATTTTTCATGTCCTACCTTAATATATGATTGTAAATATATATATATATAATTAATATTTATCATATTAATTTTAATATTTAAATTATTTTTATTATGTAACAATGATTAAAATGCAAGGACCATAACTATTTATCCGAAATATACATGAAAAATGAAGTAGTTAACACCCAAAATGATGATGATAATGAAATATTATTAATGAAAGAATTTTTTAAATTTATAATTTAATAATAAATAATATTATAATTATTTATACTGTTATTTTATAGAATAATAATAAATCTAAATTTGTTATGCAGGAGGTTAAAATCACTTATGAAGCAAGTTGAACTTGAGGTAAGGGTTTATTTCAAAACCTTATCCTTATTCGGGATTTTCTCTATTTAAGTTTCAATTGAAATAATTATATAATAATTTAATTTGAAACCTAATATAATTTTTTATTCCATGGTTATTTATAAGGTTATTAAATATTAGTCTTATTTTTACCGTGTTTGGCACTCGAAAATACCGAAAGAATGTTTTTGGGGAAAACCAAATTTGTTTTTCAATTTGGTGAGGAATATTTTTCTTAAATATATATATAATTTATTTAAAATGATTTCAAGAAATTTTTAAATCTTTATAATTTCTTATTAATGTAATATTTACCCCTGTTTTACATTCTATTAAATAGTTTCATAGTAATCGCTTTGTCATTTTCTAAATGAGATAAGTTTTAGCAATAGCGTGAATTGAATATTGGTTTTAACATAAATTAAGTTTATGAATATTCCCACCACAATTAATATTAAATTAATTGAACAGTAATTTATAATGATATATGGTTATATTAATGGAAATTGTTTCCCTAATATTATGTAAATATACATTGATGAATTTTATGATTTATTAATGGAAATTTATAATGATATTATCCAATATATTACTATGTATTTCATATAATAATGTTTTTATATTTATCATCTGAGGAAAATAAAAACATTTCGAATGCCATTTTTTCAATACAAAAGATTATGTTGATTATGTACTTTTTTAATTAATTTCATTCTAATAATGAATGAATTGGAATTATTATATGATGGGAGAGGACTTTTATAGCTCCAACATTCACAAATAGGTTTCATGAGTCAAAATATTTTGGGTATTTGGCATACACATTACCTATTTTTATATGATGTCTTGGAAGGATCCCTTGATAGCGAGACTCGGATGTCTAACATTATGAATTCTATCATCACAAAACATATTATTTTTATACATGTTATTGTTTATGTTTTCATTTTGTCCATGGATTTAGTCCCCTTTTATGATATTATTTATATGTAATATTTGATTATTATTTATCTCTACCATATTATAAATGCTTAATTTATCTTATGATTGCTTCTGTTGTACACTTTCCCTTACTGACCATCTAAGATCACCCTTTATTATGTTTTACTTCTCCTAGGATACCAATAAGGGATCTATGTATGAATTCATATATATAATATAAAAATAAAAAATTTATTATAAGAATATTAATTTATGTTTCACAATTTTATGTGTAATTTAGGAATTATATATGTATCTAGTCTCTAAATATGAATAAATTATTCAATCTATTGGGACATAATCCCATAGATACCATACCAATGTTGTAAAAAAACCACTGGATCTAGGTTACTAGATTCAATGTATCATAGATAGTATCAATGGAAATTTAGTCTAGACCTTGTGAACTAGATTTAGGAAATCATAAATTATATAACATAACCTTATGAATGACTCAGAGGGTAAGTCTATGTATAGGATAATATCCTAGTGTTTTGTAAAAAATAACAATTTTGTTGTTTTACTTGGAAATAAATCCCTCCCTAGGAAATGTAAAGTGGATGTGTCTATGTATGAAATTTAAATATGGGTGACAACTCTGGAAGTGTTGGATTGGGTATTAACTTGATCATCACCAGTGAATGATGAGTGGCCTTAGTACTACACACTATAATAGACACTCATAGAGGTTATTATTTAGTTTATTTAAACACTCTTTAAAAACAATTATGAAAGAATTAAAAATATTTTTATGATATAAAGATATTTCCAAAGAAAATAAGCTTATGATTTTGAGATTAACTATTCATAAATATTCAATTTATGTTAATTGTTACACCAGATTAAGAATTATAATATATAATTTCAGGAGCATATTCAATAAATGATATTTTTTAGCAATGGATACTATTATAATGAATGGATACCATATCATTGAATAAAATATATGTAGGGATTTCTATCCTCATTAATATAATGAATTTGGAGAAAATGATGGATCTGAATAGATTATAACTATATTGCAGTAGTTGACTCTGGTTAAGACCAATAACCTTTCCTATATTGAGAATCATATTGATCCCCAACATGGTGAAATAATGTTGGACTTCTTCTTGTGGTACTAACCTCTATAATTCATCATGAATAGTAATCCATAACTAGCTGAGAAATATATGAAGTCCCTAGAGATGATATTTCTTTCTTTGGGAAATAGTGGAAGAGAGAAAGTTATCATGCTATTTTATCATCTTAAAGTAAACACTGATTAATGGTTATCATTGATAGATAATAATAAGGAGTCATATAAAATAAATTGTTTTATGTGGAATATTATAACTAATATATTCTATAAAAAATACATTCCTCATGAGGAATGAATGAACATAGAGGAAATTAATTAATCTAAGTCAAAAAGAAGGAGAATTTCTTTTTGAATATTAATCTAACACCATACTCTCCTAAATTAATTCATTAAATTATTTACATAATCCAAGGAATAACATTGATCATTTATTTAATGGGATAAATCATATCCTTCGATGGGAGTTAGTCTCTCATAAATTGTTAGTCTATGATGATATAATATAAAACGACTTCATAAATGAGAAATAATTCTCCATGGATAATTCTTTATAGGTAAACAAATAAAATAAGTCGGTGATTTGACACTCTATAAAATTAAATAATATAAAAGGGAATAAGGAATGGTTTTAATTTCTTACTTGTCATTGTTTTGGAAAGAAACACCATGGAACACAATTGATGGGAATGTGATTTTTCTTCTAGTATAGAGATAAAGGCTACAAGGACCATGATTCCATGTAAAATAAAGAAGTATCAAAAACCCAATTCTTACCCTTTAAGGAGATATGAAACTATTTTAATTAATTAACCATAAATCTAGAAAACTTATCTTCAAAAAGTGTAAAGGAACATAACAAATATTATTCAATCACTATAGTTGATGTTGAAGTATACAAAGATGTAGTGGCAGGTACGGTGATCATAAACACAAAATTACCTATAAATTATTTGATTTAGGAACATTTCAATCTTTTATATATTCCATGTTTTCAATGAAACTTTTATATTTACCTAGATTATTAAGAAGAGAGTTATCAATAAATAATCATAGTGGAAATATTATTATAATAAGGATATTTCAATCAATTACCATTATGAAACATATACACATCCTATTTGAAAACTTTTTTATTATAATTTTGGTTGACTTTGATATAATCCTTGTCATAGATTTTATTTCAAATTATCGTGTGAAAATTTATTTTTAAGGGAACGATATTATGATTTTTGGTTCTGTTATATAATACCTTACCTTCAAAGGGGAGACTAAATTATTTGAATCATGTTTGAATCCACCTCTAGTATAAATCCTTCATGAAATTATTATATAATAAGAACATAGAAAAACTATAAATGGAAAAAACGTACTTATAATAGATGATGTACAAATTTCATATGAATACATTGATGTGTTTCTTGAAGAACTACCAAGAAAACCACCGAAGTGTAAAGTTGTGTTTTACATTGATCTCATCCTTGTGAAAAAAACCTATATATAAGACACACTATTGGATTACCAAAGTGGATTTAGTGTAAATAAAGAAAAAAATATAGTAGTTGTGTGATAAAAGATTTGTATGTCTTAGTGTTTCATCATGTGGAGCCCCGGTTGATTTTGTTAAATTAAAAGATGGGTTTAGGAGGTTGTTAATAAATAATAGGAAAACAATTACATTACTATATAGAACCAATATCCTCTACCACTCATTGATGAACTATTTTTTCAACATCAAAGAACTCAATATTTTTCAAATATTGATCACCATTCTAGATATCATCATCTACAAGTAAAGAACAAATATATTCCAAAGATGAAATTTTTTATGAGGTATATACATTAAAAATTTACACTAATGCCATTTGTATTGACTACTAAACCCTATATTTTTATGGATATGATGAACATATTATTCAAGTATCATCTCAATAATTTCATTATGGTATTTATTGATGATATATTTATATAAAATAAAATATATTATTGGAATAATGGTTATTTTAGAATCATTAGTAAGACTCTTAAAAAAGGTGTTACATAGAAAAATTTATCAAATGTGAATTTCAGTTTTAGGATGTTTATTTTCTTGGTCATATCATCTCTAAATATGGAATATTATTTGATCCATCCAATAAACAGGTTTTAATTGAATGACCAATGTCAATAGATATAAATACGACACAAAGTTTCCTTGTATTATAAGGATACTATTGAGGATTTGTTCAAAAATTTATCAATTAAATAAAACAGTAAACAATTTGACACATAATGTTTTTATGTTAAGATTTTTTGAAAAATCTAAGGATTGTTTTTAACAATTTAAATAAAATATTTGTTAATTAAATGATATGAACTTTACCATCGAGAATAGAGGGATTAGTGATATATAATGACGCATTAAAGAAACGAATTGGATGTTTCCTTATACAAAATGATAAATTTATATCCAATACATAAATTTAGTTAAATATTCATGCAAAAAATTATCCAACCCATTATCTTGAATTAGAAAATATGGTATTTTCATTTAAGATATGGGGGAATTACCTTTATGGTAAAAGATAATACATATATATGGATATTTTATTTTGAAATAACACTTTCATTGAAATATCTCCTCATGAGGAAAACACACTGTTTATAAATACTCATATATTATGATTTATTTATAAAATACCATATTGGGAAGAAAAATAAGGCAGATGATTCATTGGGAAGGAAAGGTCATGGTCTTTTGGCTAAAATTATTATTTTTAAGAGTCATATATTCAATGATTTATTAATGAAGGACATGGGAATCATTAATGACGGGGAAACATCACATCTATTCCTAATTATTTAAAAACCATACTTATTTGAGAAATTAAAATGTTTATATACTGATAATAATAATATTCAAAATAAAATTTAAGTCGTGAATGATGGGGTGTTGGTATACTTCATATATAAATATGATATTTTGAAATTTTGAAATTCGCTATGTGATCCATCCATGCCTGTTCTTAAAAGAGAATTATAAAATCAAGATCAGAGATTGAATTTATCTATACACCCTAGTATCACCAGAATGTATAGGTATTTGAAGGAACAATTCTAGTGGGATAATTTGAAACAAGAAATTGTAGACTATGTATCAATATTTGTGGGTTGTCAATTGGTAATGTATAAAATATTACATCATGAAGGATTCATGCATCATATACCTATTCATGTATGGAAATGATATGATATTACTATGTACTTTATCACCTAATTTCAAAATGCTCCTATAACAAATGATACCAAATGAGTTATTATTTATTGCTTTACCAAGTCCCTACATTTCCTCTCTATAAGTTAAGATGTACCTCTTGAGTGCCTTATGATTTTATATATTAATGAAGTTATGTGAATTTATGGTGAACCTATTGTGATCATATCTGATAACGATTTTCAATTTATATTGAAATTATTTATGATTATTTATAATGTTCTTAACACTGGGTTATATCTGAGCACTTTTTTTATAATCAAACTAATTGGAATCCTTTAATACTATTCAAAAATTATAATACAAGTCGAGGTCATGATCAATTAACTTTCAAGGTATATGGGATTAATATTTTCCTTTGGTGGAATTTTCATATAATAATATATTTCATTTAAGAATCAATATTGAACCATGTGTTGAATTATGTAGGAATAGGGGCCATACTTTTTATAGATGAAGTTGGAGAAAAGAAGATTTTAGGTTCATATCATGTTTAGGAGACAAAATTGAATCGTCATACTTTTTAGAATCATAATAAGGTTGGTAAAAGTAATAAAAAAATTAATGATAATAACATAAGGATATATTTAGAATCTAATTGTGATATTTTTTATCTTTAATTTATGTCCCTAGAAAGGTGTTTTAATGTTTGAAAAGAAAGGGTAACTAAGTCCTAGGTACATTGGGCCTTTTGAAATTATGGAAAGAATAAAATCCATGGATTATCATTTTAAAATTACACTTAGCCACTATAATGTTACTGATGTGTTAATTATCTCTTTATTGAGAATGTACATTCTAGAACCAATGCTTATGGTCACTTAGGAGGAAATATAATTGGAACCTGATTTATCTTTTTGGGAATATACAATCATGTTTATTGACACTAGAGAACACATTTTGAGGAATAGAAGTTTGAAATGGTAACAATACTCTAGAGAAATCATAATATAGAAGATGCATCATTATATAAATTCTAAGGATGATTTTTATGAAGTAGTAATGTAACACCAAAAATTTAGTTATATTAAGCTTTTCTTTCTAGAGAAACAACATCATAATGTACAAAAATTTAATAAGGAACGTGAGTAAAACTAAAATTACTAATTTTTAAATATTTAATTTTATTAAAATAATTTATTTTTTAATCAATCATGTCAAAATTATCTTAGGGTGAATTTTTTATATTTTTATAAAATATTTTATTCTTGTTTCAATAGTTAAAAATAAAAATTTTATAAAAACTATTAATTTTATGACATTACAATGATATAATAATATCATTTAATATAATGAAAAAACTTTATAGAACAAATATGAAATCATGAAGTAAAATAATTTATATAAAAAAATATTTTTAACATGGAATATATTCTTAACGTTTTGGAAATCAGAGGAATGTTTTTGTTCAAATAAAAACAGTGTTTAGTCCTTTTGTTAAATAAAGTATTTATAAAATTAAATTAAGTATTGGTTTGGTTTTAAATAGGAACAATAATACTTTTATTTAAAATAATCTAATTAATACCATTGTAATCTAAATTATACTTCATTTTTCTATAAAATCATTTTTATACATAAAACAAATTTTTATTCTATAAAAAATTTAGTTATGTTTTGTGCACTTATATTAAAATAAATTTCTTTTAATTATATAGATTGAATCATATAAAATGGATTAAATATTTGAAATCATCATAATTAACACAAGTTAATAAGGTCCATATAATGTTTATTCATAATGAATAACAAATGCATTAAAAAATTGTTAACATGGTTTAGGTTAAAATAGGTTTTCGTGTTGGGGGGTTAAACTAAGAGATAAAGGTAACAATTATACATAAACATGTATAAATATTATTTTTTAAATTATATAAACCTTATATTATCTTAACCTCAATTTCCTATCCTTTTGGTTCCACTTTTTCAAGGAAATGACTTTATATTATTTAAATATTTTACATAATTCTATGTGTGCTCCTCTTCTCACTTATAAAAGGAAACCTTTTATCCTCCTTGATTCGCAAATATTGGGCACTCTAGATCGGTCAAGACCAATCCAAAATGATTTGTATCTTACTTAACTTCATTATTTATCTTTTTATATTCTCTTAATATCATTCTAATATGTGTTAAGGTGTAATTCAAAGGAGTTCAAATATGCAATCATCTTTATCGAATCTTTCAAAGATTATTTCTTCTTCCATTTTCTATAAAAATATTTTACCCATACTAAAATAATTAATAAAATATTATAAATATATTTAGATGTTATTATGAATACGGGACAACCAATTTTGACCCTTTTTCTATCCTATGTAAAATGGAAACAATGATCATTTGTACATATCCCCAACCATCTCCATATAGCGGAATAATTCATTTACCATCACCGTTTTACTTGAATGATTATAAATAAAGAACTAATGAATATATATGACATTTACAAAATAATTTTCACTCTAGAAATATTATATATCATTTATCATCTTAAACATTTGAGAGGAAAACTATTGGATATACTCAATACTGAGAGGAGGTTGAATTATTATTGGGGCATCTTTCTCTATTTAGTACTTTTATTCCTTTTACCTACCAGACCTATTAGGATCTTGATTATCTTATTAAATTTTCCAAATAGTATGAAAGTATATGAAAGTAGATAAATATAGAACACAATATTTTTATAAGGTTTGCTACTCAATAAAAGTATCTAGTCCTTGACATGATTTGGTAATAATCCAACACCACAATACACTAGAAAATAATCCTTTAAATGTGGTTAAAAAATTGAGAGAAACCATTAACTTTTATCAAACAATATTTAAATGATAATTCATGTTTTATAAATCCTGGATGGTACTTTATAATGCCGTTGAAGATATTATGTGTCTTATTTTTAAGGTAATTTTTAACAATAATAATGTATTCCACTAGATGACACATCTATTGGATGTAAAAGTGATATTTTTTATTCCACTAACTTCTTCACTTGTTACATTCAAAAAAATAGGCAAGAAACTTTTCTTATTCACAATAAAAACTAAAATATGATATATCTTCTTCTTCTTCCTATGAAAAAATATATGCACAATACTCTCTTCTTCTCTTCTTATTCAGTGATAAACAAATTTTACTATATATAATTATTCTTCTTTCTATAATCAAAAACTTCCTTTGTGATTTTTAAAAAAAATGAATGTTTAGCTTAGTAACATCACATTTACTTCTCTTTCAAAAAAAATTATATGAATGTATAGGTTAATGAATATCTCAGAATTATTATTGGAAAAAATGATATTCAATTGAATATATATTAGACACTCTATTTTTATTATGATCTTCCACACTCAATAATATGAAATAGTGTTGTAGTGTTGTATTATCTTTATTTGATACAAGATATCATCAATTATTTTTTTATTAGTTCTTCTCTATTCTTCTTTTACCCAAATGATAACTACCTGATATCAACTTTGTCTACAATATGATATATAAAATTGTATTTCCAAATTCTCAATCTGGTAAAAATTATTCTTTATACAAGTGAAAACTTAATTTTAATGAATGTTTTATTTTCTTATAAATTTATCTGTGTGAATTTGAATACAACTTGTGGATGGAATATTAAATCTCAAAGATTATGCATACATGATATTTATTCATGAATGTTCATGTAATGGGTTATACATAACATAGAATTTCTAATTGTTCTGTAAACCACTTCACATAAGTATGATGCAAGTGAATTCTTATTCATGTAGGATTTATATGTGGGTTCAACATATTCTTTGTTCATATAACACAGTGAGAGTTTTTAACATTAAAACTTGATCACATAATCAATTATTCATGAAAATGATGAGTATATTATAAACTCAAGTGCATGGTATATTAATCACTTCATGTTTCACATGAGTGAGAGTAATAAAAAATAAATAATCCATCGAACTTATTAATGAAATAATGTTTCCTTGAAAAACTCCTTCACACAAACAGACATGCTTGAAACTCCCCTTCTTCGAATAACCAAGAGTCTCATGGATATTCCTACTTCATGTAAATAGAATCTCAAATAATGCCCTATTGTTTTAAAAATAATATCTAATAAGGATAATGAGAGAAAAAACTTCATAACTCATCCTCTAGGCTTTGATATTTATAGGCATGGTTCTCCTCCTCTACGTATTCACCGACACATGTTCCTGAGTTTTAGGTTGCATCAAGGTTCTGAGAATTAATCCATGTAAATATTATTTTAATCCACTAAATATTTCAGTGTTCCTCAAATAACCTATGATGAAAAACATAACATATTTATAATAATAAATTTTTCCTCAAATTCATGTGATGATGATCACATGGTCTATCATTATTAGATACTCAAACTCATGCTTGTGTGAATGGAACATAGTAACTCCTTTGGATTCTTAGAAGAACATGTCGATCAAAAAATTATCATTCATGAAAGATGAAGATTTCATGTATAGTTTTAGAATGACAAAGCATTTTTCAATTCATTTATTTGATCATAAGAGATGATCAGAACATCAATCGTCGAAAATTGATATCCCGTCATTGAATGATGAATGTGAATAGTTCAAAAACCCTTTATTGGGAGGTAAGAGGTGACACACTGGGCTGATCAGATGGTTTATATCCACATAATCAAATGACACTCACTCTATCCATATACTTTTAAACATATTAATAGTACATTCTTAAATCCCATCCCACATTAGAGTGAAACATGGTTGATACATGATTAATAACCTAATTTTTTCCAGCTACCACTTTGAGATGACATTAGTGTCAGCACTCGAAACACATCACAAACCACAAAGGGTAGGACGACCTGCTCTCCCCCCATCTTCACCATATTACACTCCTTACAAGTGATATGGGCCCACCATTTACCATATGCACACTGTATTAGTGATATAAAATCACACTATCATATACCTCTAGGTGGGATGGCATGGATGTCTCATATGTGTGGTTTAGCCTTGCTCCCACATGTTCTTGGTTGAGTTGGATTAGATTTTTATTAATGGTTGTACAATTTTTCACCTAAAATATTGTAATAAATATATGTGAAATATTCCATAAATGACACACCAAGATATTATAAGAACATCATGAAACATATGACATATCATGAATATACAATGAATGGTATCCTCTTGAAAATATTGTCATGGACAATATCTTATTTCCTCAAGAAGAATAAAAACTTTTATGATCTTATTCACTTCCTTATATTATTATATCTTCATAATTATTATAGACAATGTAACATCCATATTGACACATGTCTTTAGACATATTTCTAGTTCAAGAATAATCATATTTATAAACAAAACATCTTTAAAATAACTTCATTAAGATTATAAGACTTGAGTGTTGTCTTCTCTGTCTATTTTTCCAAGCTATATTATCATTGGATATCTTGGATAATTCACTTCAAAAAGCATATTTTTTGATAACTTCTTCAACGTATTGACATCAATGAAATCATACTATTTTATTGAACATTATTGATAACCAATAACAATAATTGAAAATAAATAAATCTCATCCAAAAAGTGGGATCTTTAATATCCCCCTTGGCATTTTTCAACATTATCTTCAATGTTATTTCCAAATGAATATATCAATATCTATATATCTACCCTTTACTTTTCCAAAACATTAATTTAATATTTTCTCCCCATTATTGAAAATAAATAAAAAATCTCATGGTAAATGTTATCAGTTTATACATAAGAAATGTGACATCCATTATATCACTCTAAGTCTATGTGAGTCATCCTTAGTGTAAAAAATAAGAGGATTTTATTTTGGGAACAAACCTATCCTTTACCAACTGATCCTCATACCTCGTGAAATGAGAACTCATATACTTGTTTTAAAGGTTTATCCAATTTTATTCTAGTATAAATATACTTATATGAAATAATTATTTTTTTAAGAAAGATCAACATGAATATGTTTCACTCACCTTAAAAAATAAATCAAAACATTCATGTGAAATATGCTGGATAATCACCATAAGAGAAATTCCATACATCCAATTTTATTATGTAATTAATTAATTAAATTACCACCCTTTGTATTAATTTTATTATTATTAATAACTAATGATAAAATATTAATAAAAACATACATTTTCTAATGAAATGATCTCTAAGTAATTCCTAGGTAATAATTTTTGATACCTATTGAAAAAATAATTATTGAAAAAACTTTATCTATATTTATTTTTCATAACATTAATGGAAAAAATACATAAAATATTCATAATGGTGAATTTATTATAATGAGGCTTTCAAGATTATCTAATATAGATAATACACAAAAATTGGTCTTAAAATTATCACTATACAGATTTGATAACTTACGCAACATCTGTAAGGATGATATTCTTAAATACTTATTATTCATAATACTAAATATTTGATCAAACAAAGAAGTTATTTACTTTATCTTTTTTGTATAGTATATTCCAAAAAATTCATAAATTTAATTAAATATGGGCCTCTATCATATTTTTTAATTTTATACTAATCAAGGAATCATTCAGGATGGTTAGTTCTTTAACATTGTTATCAAAAATTAAAAGTGAAAACTACTTATCAGGTTCACTCCTTGAGAACTTAATTCACCTTCAATTATATGTATTATAATAAAAAATCAAATTTAAAAATATTAAGTTAATATGGTGGATCTTACTTGCTTCATTATTTTGAACAGAAAGGGTGAAATGGTTTCCTCCACCAAGTTGCTTCATTTCCTTCACTCTTCACACATGCACATATGATATTCAATTATGATTCAGGATGTCTCAATCTTATTAATTATTCAAATCATTTGTGTTTTAACCAGTTTTTCATTATATTTTAAGGAACTTATATCACCTATTGAAACTTTCATATTCTTAAAGAATTCTTCATGTACTAGAATTATTGCAGAATAATTTCTCACAGAATGACCAACCATGTTGCACCTCAAAAAGATAGATTCTTCATCATCTTTAAAAATATTTTATTTTATTTTTTAAAAATACATGGATTATGATTCATCAATTTTCCTCATTATTTCCAAATCTTCTAGCCATATAACTATTATATCATTAAAAACATTGGAAACATGTTTTTATCTTCCACATGGATTCTTATGAGTGAAATGTATCTTAGTAGTTATTTTGGAGGAGATTCCTTATTACTTTTAAATTTAAAGGATTATTGTACTCACCAATTTTGATAATCCCAAATCATGATTCATTTATGTTATAATAAAATTTTAATTATTATGATAATCTCGTTTCATTAATATTCATAGTTTCTATCAAGTGAAAACCATATACCTTTAATCTTAAAGATTTCTTTCTTAAGCTAACAATGCAAAATTTATCTATGTAGGAAAGGTTACCGATGAAATGGTTACTGATGAAAAGGTTTCTGATGTAAAGGTTACTGATGCAAAGGTCACCGATTCAAAGGTCACTGATGCAAAGATCACCGACGCAAAGTTCACCGAATCAAAGGTCACCGATGCAAAGGTCACCGATGAAAAGGTCACCGATGAAAAGGTCACCGATAAAAAGGTGACCGATGAAAAGGATACTGATGCAAAGGACACTGATGTAAAGGTTACTGATGAAAAGGTCACTGATTCAAAGGTCACCGATGAAATTTCACCGATCAAAGGTTACTGATGAAGGCCACCGCTGAATGATACCGCTGAAGGTTACTATTGAGAAGGTCATCGATGAAGGGAACCGATGCACACCTACTGTTGAAGCCAACCATTGTGGAAGCTACTTTTACCATTCTATCGATGCCTACCCTTACAAACATTGTCAAATTCTTAAGCTTATTCTAATGGTCATATATGGTAACATTAATGCTTCTGACATTAATTAATGCCGATTGTAGACATATCAGGAGATCGTATCCGGGGACAATACGTGGTATGAGGAGGACCACATGTGATTTACTTATTCCAATTTTCTGACCTCAAATATAAAAGAGAAGAATGAGAAAGGTAATAAAAAGGGGGTGTTCAGAAGAAAAGAAAAAGATATACATGAGAAAGATCTTATCAAAGAGAACACAGAAGAACCATTAGATACTTACGCTGTGAACCCAAGACCTTTAAGAAGATCATTTGGAGAGAGAAATTTCAAGGCTGACTTCTTTGCTTCATCACCTCTCTAACAACAGAAGAAGAAGAACAATCAGTTCCTAAAAGATTGAACCTAGAGTTTTGAAACTCTGTTTCTGAGGACAAATTCCATAGAAAGACTCGAACTGCAATTTCTTCACTCTAAGGAGTCATGAAATGAACTGAAAACTCATAGATCCTTCTAATATCTATCTTATAATATTTTCTCTACTATTTTATTTGGTTTTAAATTTATGAGAAGTGTGTGTTTGTGTCACACAAACTATCTCCTGTGCTTGAACAAGAGGATACTAAAATCCTTACATAAAACATCACTTACACCTTGATTTCCCACATATAACCATGGAAGAGACTGTGTGTGGTCTGTGTTGTTTATTATTACCATAAATAACTATAGTAGATGGTGTGAACCCTGGAAAGTTTGTGAAAACTATTGTAAAGCCTGATGTAGGCTGTGTATCATGTTTATTATTAATATAAAGTACTCTATGGTAGGTGATCACCAAGTGGAGATGATTAAGTCTCGTCTTGAGACAAAACCTCTTGCTTAACTTTTTTATGTACTATATTTATATACTCTGTTTTTCTATTTTCAACTACTCATTATTTCAAAAATAAAAAACCATTTTTATACGTACTTTGATTGTTTGTTCTGGTTAGTGTGTGTAGGTGTTTAATTCAATAAACTTGTTTCAAAAGTTGAAGAATTGTTTTACAATTATTCAATTGAGGATTAATCACCCATTGAGAAACTTTTTGACCAACTAAAAATTTATATATCTTCTTCCATAATTAACTGGGCAATTTAAAAATTGGGGGATCTTTATAAAAAGTATTTAAAATAAATTTTATGTAGGAACTCAATTCACCCCATCTTGGGATTCCACTCTGACTTACATTTTTTATTAGATAACTCTTTTTATTGCTACTATCTTAATAGTTGTGAAAGTTGTCAAATTATTTTTAACTGTGATTTTAGTTGTATCTTAAAGATCTCAAGATTTCTGTCATATCAAAATTTTCAGTTCTTTAAATTTTAATTAACAATGGGCAACAGAGTTGAGGGTGATTCTACTAACATGCCACCTTTATTTAATGGAAATAACTATGCTCAATGGAAAATGAAAATGAAAATGTATCTAGAGATTGTGGGTCCTAAAATCTGGGACACAATTGAAGAACAACACATGTTACCTATTACTGCTAGGGACACAGGGTCTCAATTGAAGAAAGATACATATAACAACAACTTTAATGAAATGAATGCTCTGTACTATTCTCTAGGTGATGAATAATTCAATATAATATCTACATGTAAAACTTCTTATGAAATTTGGGATATTCTGGATATTTCCCATAAGAGAACAATCAATGTTAAAGAAATGAGATAAAACACTTATACTATTAAATATGATAATTTTAAAATGAATCATGAGGAACTTATATCTGAAATGTATCTCAGGTTCAATGAAATAGTGAATACCATGAGTCTGCTTTGGATGCCAGTGGACAACATGGATTGGATAATGAGGTTGCCTCGATGCCTACCCGATAGATAGAGAGAAACTTCTATTTCCATTAGAGTATCATGTGACATAGGAAAGTTGCTAGTGAAAGAACTAATTGGAAAACTTATGATGCACGAAGAATAGATTAAGGTAAATCAAGAAGTAGATAAAGAACCAAGAATCAAATCTGTAGCATTCAAGACTGCTAACTCAAAGAATAAGGACAAAGAAAAGGTTCAAGATCCCGTTGACACTTCCACCAATGAAGACTCGGACTGTGAAAGTGATGATGAAATGGAACATCTTGCTAAGAGATTCAAGAAGTTCTACAGTAACAATAAGTTATTTAGAAATTCAAACTATAAATGAAGGTACGATAATAAAGGAAAGTGTAAAAAGAACATAAAATGGAATGACAATCAAATGAGATAGTCTGCTATCAGTGTAAATGAAAAGGTCATGTGAAAACTGATTGCCCGAAGATGAAGCTTGAGAAAAAATATGAGGAAAAGGGGAAGGGATATAAAAATTCCAAGAAAGCTACATGGAGTGATTTATAATATAACTCTAGTGGATCCGACTATTATTATATTGAGAAGAACAAACATAAAAATATGTGTTTCATGACAGAAACATTTGAGGTAACACTAAATTCTCCTATACCTAATAATTATTATTCTGGGAATAAAAGTGAATTAAATAATGATGAGAATATGAATGAGGATGAACTATTTGAATATTGTGTAATGCTTGGGGATACCTTTAATGAACTCATGGATAAATATAAATTATTAAAAAGACAACATGCTTTTAATGCTATTATAAGTCTGATATGGATATTTAGAAAGAAACATTTTATCAACTGTTAAAAGAAAATACTGAACATAAATTAACAAATAAAAAAGTAAAAAGGGATCTTGAGAAGTTTACTACAAGTAGAGACACCATGAATCAGTTTCTAGGAAAATATATTTCTTTGAAATACACAACTGGTCTTGGATATCAACCAATATAGACAAGTATTATTAAAAATAAATTTATTCCAAAATCTGGACAATTCACTGGTATCTTTAGTTTTGGAAAATATTTTGAATTTTCTAAAAACCTAACAATGTATTCATGTTATAAAACATATTTTTTTATTATAGGAAACCTGTGATATAATTATGGATTCACAAGTCTTTACTTGAAAACCTCTCTAGACTGGTGATAATCTGGGTACCAAAGTTACCCTACACTTAATCTATTTTACAGGAAAATTTTCTAAAGAGTTCCTATTGAACTCTATGGTACATGGACAGTAGATGTACAAGACATATGACATGATACTATTAATGTTTCAAGAGCCAAATTAAATTTGATAGTGGACATGTCACATTCTGTGATAATACTAAAGGGAGGATCGTCGGCTTAGGCCAGATTTGTAACCCTAATACTGTATTAATTTCAAAAGATCCTTTTTTGATGGGTTAAAATAAAATTTACTAAGAACATATCAGTTGTGTGATGATGGCTTTAATGTTAAATTTAAAACTAATGCATGAAATGTTTTTAATTCTAAAAATGTTTTAATATTTACTACTCCTAGAAATAAATATGTATATGCTATTGATTTAAACTCTTTATCCAAGAAACATGTTTCTTGTTTGAATGCATTTCATAAGGAATCCTTGTTATGGCACAAAATATTAGGACACTGCAATTTGCACTCACTTAGGAAACTAACAAGGAAAGTTTTAGTTAGAGCCTTACCTAAATTGGAATTCGCACATAAAAAATTTTGTAGTCCTTATTAAAAAGGAAATCAACACAATGATTCTTCAAACTAAAGAAAGAATTTTCTACTTCTCATCCACTTGAGTTGGTTCAAATAGATTTTTTTACACCATCTTGAGTTTCAAGTTTAAATGGGATGAAATATCTTTATGTTCTTTTAGATGATTTTTCTAGATATACTTGGGTATACTTTCTATCTCACAAAAGTGAAGCATGTTCTTACTTCATTAAATATTCCAAGTCTATAAAAAATCATAGTGGACTTAGAATTAAGACCTTGAGAAGTTATCATGGTTGTGAGTCTAATAATCATGAATTTGAATCTTTCTGCTCACATAATGGATATAATCATAATTTCAATGCTCTTAGAACACCTCAAAAAAAAAATGGAGTTGTTAAAAGAATAAATAGGAAACTTAAAGATATTACCCAAACTATGCTAAATGAGTACAATCTACCTATCTATTTTTGGGATGAAGTTGTTAATACAGCTTATTACATTATCAATAGAGTTTTAATTATACCTATACTTAAGAAAACCCCTGTTCGGTTGTGGAATTATAGGAAGCCTAAAGTTAATTACTTTAGAGTATTTGGTTATAGAGTCTTTATCCTTAACACTAAGGATAATCTTGACACGTTTTCTTCTATGAGTGATGAATGAATTTTCCTAGGTTACTCAATATCTAGTAAAGCATATAGAGTATTTAATAGGATAACCATAGGTGTGGAAGAATCAGTTCTTGTCAAATTTGATGAGACTTATCCACATGAACATAAAACCTCCATTGAAAATATTGAATAAGATATGTAAATTCTGGATCTTAATAATAAAGACAGTGGACCCTTAGTAAAAACAACCAGTTCTGGGAATTTTCTAGAATCTGAGAATGGTGAATCTGAAACTATAGAAAACCATGAGGAGTCTAGTTCAACTCTTTTTAAATGTGTCAGAACTCCCAAGAATCACCCTTTAGATTTTGTAGAAGGTGATCTAAATGTAGGGACACAAACGAGATCTTCTCTAACAAATCAGGTTGAACATCAAGAATTTATTTCACAGCTGGAACTTGAAGATATTGATGATGCCATAAATGATAAATTTTGGGTGATAGCTATGTAAGAAGACTTAAATCAGTTTGAAATAAATAAGGTGTGGGAATTAGTAGAAATACCTAAAGACACTTTGACCATAGGCACTAAATGGGTGTTTATAAATAATGTTGATGAATCTGGAAACATAGTTAGAACTAAGGATAGACTACTTGCACAAGGATATAGTCAAGAAGAAGGAATATACGACGAGGAAGCCTTTTCACCTGTAGCTAGACTAGAAGCCATCAAGATACTACATGCTTATGAATCTTATCTGAATTTCAAAATTTATCAAATGGATGTCAAAATTGCATTTCTAAGTGGGTACATAGTTGATGATGTATTTGTTGAACAACCCCAAGTTTTACAAATCCCCATTTTTCAAATCATGTATCTAAAATTTCTAATGATTTATATGGTATAAAACAAGCTCCAAGATCTTGGTATGATAAACATATTTCTTTTCTTATTTCAAAAGGTTTTACTAATGGAATATCAGATCCAACTCTTTTTATTAAATGAATTTACAAAGATGTTTTAAAACTATAAATTTATGTATATGTCATTATTTGTGGATCCTCTAAAAATTATTTATGTACTATTTTTTTAGATGATTCAAGATGAATTTGAAATGAGTTTAAAGGGGGAACTTAAAATTTTCCTTGGATTTCAAATTTTTCAAAATAAAAATGGTATTTTTTTAAATCAGGGTAAATATACTATGTATCTTTTCAATCGTTTTGGTTTGGACACCAATAAAGGTAGTGATACGCATATGAGTATGACTTGTAAGTTGGATGCTGATGAAACTGGTAAACTAGTGGATCAAACCAATTACATAGGTAAGATTGGGAGTCTACTCTATCTTACTAAAAGCAGACTTGATATTATGTCAAGTGTATGTATGTGTGCTCATTTTCAATCCAATCCCAAGGAGTCTCATTTAACTACTATTAAAAGGCTTTTTAAATATCTCAAATATACTATGAACTTAGGACTATTTTAACAAAAAGGACAATATTTTGATTTAGTAAGTTATTCGAATGTTGACATTATTGGTTTTAATTTAGATAGAAATAGTGCCTTTAGAACATGTCACATCTTTGGGAAGTCACTAGTATCATGGTGTAGTATGAAACAAAATTATGTTGCATTATCTACTGCCAAAGCTGAATATATAGCTGTTGGTAGTTGTTGTTCTCAAATTCTGTGGATGAAACACACTTTAATTGATTATGGATATTAATTCAAACATGTCTCTATAAATTGTGAAAATATAAGTGCTATTAACATAACTAAAAATCCTATATCCCATGCCAGGACACAACAAATTGATGTGAGACATCACTTCTTGAGAGATCATTATCAAAGAGGTGATAACACTCTTGAATTCATTGGCACTGAACACCAATTGGCTGATATATTCACAAAGCCTTTGAATTATGAGAGGTTAAATTATATCAAACACGAGTTAGGTATGATAGAACTCACTGTTAGGAACCTCACCGATAGACCTCACTGTTAGGAACCTCACTGATAGACCTCACTGTTTGGAATATCACCGATAGGGCTCACTGTTAGAAACCTCACCGATAGACATCACCGTTAGGAACCTCACCGATAGACCTCACTATTAGGAAACTCACCTATAGACCTCACAATTAAGAATCACACAGATAGACCTCAGTGTTAGGAACCTCACCAATAAACCTCACCATTAGGAACCTCATCAATAGACCTCACCATTATGAACCTCACCGATAAACCTCACCATTATAAACCTCACCGATAGACCTCACAATTAGGAACCTCATCGATATACCACATCTTTAAGAACCTCACTCATAAACCTCACTGTTAGGAAAGTCACCGATAAACCTCACCGTTATGAACCTCACTGATAAACCTCACCATTATGAACCTCACTGATAGACCTCATGGTTATGAACCTCACCGATAGACCTCACAGTTAGGAACCTCACCGATAGTTGGACTTTTCCAAGACTTCACATTTTCTTTCTTCTAGAATCTAAAACGTCTTTAGTATTACTCATTTTGTTTTTTGATCCCTAAATGATAAAATTAAAAGTACATAACACATTTTGATCCACATCTACTCTCTATCTCTCGAACCTCTTGCTCTCTAACCTAAGAACCTCACCTTTTGCTGAAACCCTCAAACTACTCTAGATTGAAATGTGAAGATTGAAGAGACCATTGGTCAGTGATGAAGGAGATGCACCGAATCCTAAGATACCTCGAGCTGGGTCGAGTAGTGGATTCTAGGTAGTATCAAAGCTAATAAACACTCATCTGTCGAAGATGGAAATCATGGTTGAGAAGGAACTGAGCTTGGAATGGATAATGTCGAGTATGTCTTTAGTGCTAAAGGAACTTGAAGCTCAAGGTTGGGCCGAATGCTTTGCAAATAATAATGGATCCTATTACCCAAATCTAGTGAAATGGGTCTATGAGTCCATAAAGTTTGAGTAGTCTGAGGATGAAAATAAAATGTCTTAAAAGATAAATGGGGTAGGTGTGAGCTTTTCCACTATTGAATGGGATGACTATTTAAGAGTTCCACATAAAGAGATTTATGATTACTAATCAAGAGTAGTTCCTCCCACTAGTATGTTCTTCTGTTATGAAGAAGTATTAATTGAACTGATAGGGAATGAGATCCCTAAGAAAGTGATAGCTGCTGAAATGGACGGAGAAGATAGGTTTCTATTTATGTTTATTCAGCATGTCTTGAGTCCCAGGAGAGGGGAATTTGCTAACTTTAAATATCAAGATGTATTTCTATTGTATTTGTTGAAGAATGGAGAGAAGATAAATTTTTCTAGGTTGATCATGTTCAATTAGAGGATATGACAAAGCCCAGTTCCAAATCCAATGCTTTTATTCATGCAAGATTGATATCCTTAATGTTGAATGTGAATGGAGTTGCTGGATGTAAGGAGGAAACAGTTGTTGTAAGAGATAATTTCTGAATCACCAAAATGATTTGCAAGTTTATGAAAATCAGCTAGAACCCTTGGCAGGGAAGATAAATAAATGATGAGGCTATGATGTATGAGTAATTCAACCCAGTTACTCATCCTACTAGGCCTAAGGATATAAGAAACCCTAGCTTGAAGCCTAATGGAGTGGAGCCTGTATACTCAGATGAAGAAGAAGAGGATATTGTTATGCAAGTCATAGAGGACACTCCTATAGATAATAGAAGTGATACTGACCTTCCTCATTCTAATATTGTATCTTTTTGCGAGACTAGCCCACCAAATAGATTTCCTAGAATGGATAATATCCTAAGGGACAGTGATGAGGAGACTAGTGAAGAAGAAGTGGTGGATACTATCTTAAGAGACACTAAAGAGGCCTGGTATGAGGATGAGGACACTAAATATAGTCATGATGACTTTGAGACAGCTGCTGATGAGAGTTAAGTGAAATGTATAAGTCTCATTCCTCTTATAGGTAATACAAAAATGGTAGAACATTTAGATGAAGAGGTTTCTGATTTGGTTGAAGCTGGAATTGCTTTGGAAGTTGATGACAATTCTGTAGAGGAAGAGGTAGTGGACCCTCAAATTTATGTAGTTTCTCAAGGAGATATAGCAGAGATTAATGTGGTTGATCAGGAGAATTCTCCATGTGAGAGGGAGGAACCTGTTGCCACAGGTTTAGTTGTTGTTTCTCATGGAATAAGAGGTTGGTGAGAAGACCCTAGATTTGTGCTTTTGGGCTTAGACTATGGAGATTCTGATTTTGAACAACCTATCAAAAGTCCTCTAATCCCTTCAGTTAAAGAGACTACTATTGTGTATCCAGTAGTAATTTTGACTCAAGATTATGTAAAGAAGGATTATTTGGAATCATTGAAGTCATATATGAAGATATGATTTGATGAGAAAACTAATGAGATAGTGAGAACAATAGTTCACAATGAAGGACTCATGACATCTATAGTGGAAATGATAGTTTCTACCACTCAATAAAAAATGCTACATGAAGTCAAGGAATGTGAGAATCAGGTCAGAGCATTGGAATAGTCTATGGAATCTGTGAAGCAGTCTATTTCCAGCTTATAATCCTATATGTCTCCAAGGGGCCATGTGGAAAAAGATATTAGATATGTTAAAAGTGTGGTTCAATAAATGGTCACGGTGTTTGAGGACTTCAAGAAGTATATGGAGACACATGTTAGTGGCCATGAAAATGATGTGAAGAGGCTAATCAGTGGGCTGACCAAATCCTTCAAGGAGACAATGCCTTTCAGAATGGCACCTCTGTGTGCATCTGCTCCCTCTTCAGCTGATCTTCCCATTGATCTAGAAGCTTTTAGACCAGTTGTCAGAAAAGAAGTGGAGAAGTTATCTGGTTCTTGTACCTCAAACCCATAGTCTATGACTAAGTTCATTTCCAGTACCATGGAAATTCATAATCTTGTGGGATATTATATAAGGGAAGCTTCTTAAGACCATAAGGCCATCAAGGAGAAAGTTTATTTATTCTACAAAAGGGTGTACAAGAAGCATCATATGGATGTTCACTTTAAGCTCCTATTGGAGAACTTGAGGATCCCACCTGTCACTCAGGTATTTAAGGATCATGTTAGTAGGCTTAGAGAGTTGAATTTTTTCCTTAGAGAGATTTATGGAGAATAATGATGATTTTATTTTAGCTATGGAAAGAGGAGGAAGCATTATTATGGATTTTAGAAATCTTCTTTTACCCTTCCTCCATGTGGACTACACTCCCATCATTGTTCCTCCAGCCTTGCCTTCTACCTCAGCTGCCTCTGAATATACCAGTGCTACATCAATGATGACTCTTGCATAGGGCATCAGAAGGGTGAACCCCACAATTCCTTAGAGATATACTCACTATAGGTCTACTAATGCTCTGTAGAATCTCCTCCAACCTTACTAACTTCCATCCATCAGCCTATCACTACATCTTCTGGACCTAACTCATCCTATTCCAAAGAGAAATATCCCTTGGACATATTTGATGTGGACTGAATGTGGAATTTATTAGCTGATAGGGATATTTTGTACACTTTTTGACTACTGTACTCTTGCTTCCTGGTTAATAAAATCCTCTTTTGTAATCTCTTTTGTCTCTCTGTCATTTTGTTGATCACAAAGAGGGAGAAGTTTTAAGTTTCTTGAAGGGGGGAGATGTTTTTAAGTTACCTAATTTCATTGAATATATATAATATCTATAATAAACATGGTTAAATTTTACTTATTCACACACATGGTTCAATTTTACATATACACACCTTAGAAGATATTTAGATAATGTACTTATACCTGATTGAAAAATATTGACATAATTTGTGATTATCAAAAATGGGGAGATTGTTGGAATCATCTGTTTTGATAATCCCAAATCATATTTCATTTATGAGATAATCATGTTCTAAATATTAGTATAATCATGTGTCATTAATATTCATAGTTTCTATACAGTGATAACTATATACTGTTAATCATAATTCATTCTTGTTTAAGCTAATAGTGAAAAATTTATCTATGTAGAAAAAGTCACCGATGCAATGTTTACCGATGAAAAGGTTACCGATAAGAAGGTTACTGATGAAAAGGCCACTGATGAAAAGGTCACCGATGAAAAGGTCACTGATGCAAAGGTCACTGATGAAAAGGTCACAGATGCAAAGGTCACAGATGCAAAGGTCACCAATGAAAAGTTCATCGATGAAAAGGTCACCGATGCAATGGTCACCGATTCAATGATCCCCGATGAAAAGGTCACTGATGCAAACTTCACCGATGAAAAGGTCATTGATGAAAAGGACAACGATGAAAAGGTTACCGATGCAGAGGTTACCGATGAAAAGGTTACTAATTCAAACGTCACCGATGACAGTTGCCGATGAAAGGTTACCGCTGAAGGCCACCACTGATGTCTACCACTGAAGGTTACCTTTGAGAAGGTTACTGATGAAGGCTACCGACGAACACCTACTGTTGAAGCCTACCATTATGAAAGCTACTGTTACCATTCTACCAATGCCTACCCTTCCATACTTTCTCAAATTCTTAGGATTGTTATAACTGTAATATTTGATAACTTTAATGCTTGTCAAATTAATTAATGCTGATTATAGACATATCAGGAGACCATATCTGGGGATAGTAAGAGGTACGAGGAGGACCACATGTGATTTACTTATTCCTATTGTCCGACCTCAAATATAAAAGAGAAGATAGAGAAAGGGAATTTAAAGGAGGTGTTCAGAAGAAAAGAAAAAGTTATATTTGAGAAAGAGCTAATCAAAGAGAACACAGAAGAACCATTTGACGCTTATGCTATGAACCCAAGACCTTCAAGAAGATCATTTTGGGAGAACAATTTCAAGGCTGCCTTATTTGATTCATCAACTCTCACACAAACCAAGAAGCATAACACTCAGTTCCTAAAAGCTTGAACCTGGAGTTCCGACACTATTTCGGAGGACAACTTCCAGAGAAAGACTCGAACTACAATTTCTTCACTCTAACGAGTCAAGAGCTAAACTGAAATCACATATATCCTTTTAAAATCAATATTATAATATTTTCTCTACTATGTTATTTTATTTTACTTTTATAAGAAGTGTGTGTTTGTGTTACACACATGGTCTCCTATGCTTGAACAGGAGGATACTAAAATACTCACATCAAACTTCACTTACACCATGTTTTCCCATGAATAACTGTTGAAGAGACCATGTGTGGTCTATGTTGTTTTTTATTCCCATGAAGAACTATGGTAGAGGGTGTGAACCTTGGACTATTTGTAAATACTTTTTTAATCCTTGATAAAGGTTTTGTGTTAATTTTATTGTTAATATAAACTACTTGGTGGGAGGAGATCACAAAGTGGAGAGGATTAAGTCTTAGATTGAGAATAAACATATTTCTTAACATTTCTACGTACTATATTTTGTTATACTCTATTTTTCTACTTTCCAATGCTCATTATTTCAAATACAGAAAACTGTTTGTATACTTACTTTGATAGTTAGTTTTGGTTAGTGTCTGTAGGTGTTTAATTTAGTAAACTTGTTTCAAAAGTTGAAGAAGTGTTTTACACTGATTCAACTGAGGACAAATCACCCTTTGAGAAACTTGTTGACCAACTAAAAATTTATATCTCTACTGCCTTAATTAACTGGTCTGTTTCAAAATTGGGGGATCATTAAAAATATTTTTTAACATTAATTTTCTGTAAGAACTCAATTCACCCCCTCTTGAGATTGCACTCCGACCAACAAGGATTATACCAATAATGTAATACATAAGGCTTGAAACTATTATAAAACCAAAATTGAACCACAAACCCTGATCTTATTACTTCTTTTGTAGTATTTGTTTGGGTCTTATTCATAAATTCTTTGGACATTCTTGTGGAAAGAGCTTCCAAACACTTTTTCTTTTCTTCCCCATTCATAACAGTGAAATTATTCTCTTATTTTGTCATCAATACTTATTTTTTTTAACCTACACTATTTTCGGAAATAGATTTAGAATCACTATTAAAAGATTGTATGGATGGTAAATTTATCATCATAGCTTCTTAAGATAGATCATGGAATGAATTCATGATATTTTTATCATATGGTGGAGGTCTTTTACCATTAGAACCATGTAGTGAACATTGAGTAGTAATATAAACGGTATCCTTATTTTGAGAAGACTCAATATGTTTCTTCTCAATATTGGAAAAACTATCTTCCATTTCTCTACATCTCATACTGGGTATTTTCTTTGTGATATTCAATCATAATCACTTATCTTCACAAACCTTCTTCAAACATTAAACTTCTTCTTAATGCGACTTAACTTTGTTTTATATGAAAGAGTCAAATTATTTGACTTGATTTGATTTTATTTCAATTTTAAAAACATCAATTAAATGCTATTTTTCTTTTTTTATTCAAGATTATGTATATTTTATTCTAAATATTGTGTGGATACATCCTTCTCTTGGACAATGTTAACCAACTCTTCCTTAAAAATAGATAAGTTTTCATTAAGGATGATATTAATGGAATCATTGGATCCATATTTCTTAGAGAGATTTATACATTCTAAAATGGTTTCATTTAAATCCATCACCTCTAATTTTATCTTATCCACAAATTGAGTGATCTATTCCTTCATAAATTCAAATATCTTATAGATAATATAGGCCAATTTCTTGGGATAACCATGTATCATATACTTTAATTCACCAATTGAAATATTAATTGATATGTAATCACTCCCAATAATACAAGGATATTTTTCAATGTATATTTTATAATAATTGAAAAATACTACCTGATCTCTTGAATGTATTTATCCCATTGAGGTAAAAAGATTGTCTAACTCTTCGGTGGAAAGTTGAACCACCTTCTATTTTATTTTCAAACATTATTTGTCTTCTTTAACATGGCATAGAGAAATAGATACTCATTTTTATTTAGATAAGAGGGACCTATTCTTTGGATCCCTTATCCATTTATTTCTATTATTCATCATGATCTTGGTAGAAATAGAATTCTTCTCACGGATAACTAAATATTTAGAAAAAAATACAATTCGTTGTTAATATAAGAAATAAACAAAATTATTCATAGTAGAATAACCACAAAGTAGAGGATCTAATAGAGGTGTAATTATTCTCTGATAAAAATTTAGAGGAACACTTGAGTATATACTCAATAATGGGGGGTGAATAGGAGTTTATATTTTTTTTTCAGCAATTATTACTTTTATCCCTTTTACCACTTAGACCAATTAGGATATTGATTCTCTTATTCTTTTTTACTTATAATATTTAAATATATGAAAGCATATAAATATGTCACATGATATATTTAAAAGTTTTACTAATAAATAAGAGTATATAGTCATTAGAATGGTTTGGAAATAATCCAATACCATACAGTAACAATAAAATAACCAGTTAAACATGGTATAAGAAAGAAGGGAATAACCATTCACTTGAATCTCACTATAGTCAATTGACAATGATTGTTTTATAAATACTAGATGATTATTTATACTACCTTTGAATTCATTCTTCACCTTCCTTGTAAGGTACTTTGTAGTATCAATAATTTCTTCCACCAAATGAGACTTATGTTAGATATCATAACTCTTCTTTGTTATTCCACTAACTTCTTCACTTGTTACATTCACAACAAATGGAAATAAATTTTTTTCTTCACAATATAAAATTGAAATATTATCTATCTTATTTTTATTCTTCATTATGTTAAAATAGACATGAAATTTATTCTATTCTTATTTTATTCTTTGTTCTAAATAGACAGCACTAAATCCCCTCCCCCTTATTGCTAGAATCAAAAAATTGCTTTCTATTTATTCAAATAATGAATGTTTAGATAAAAATTGAACATTTACTTATTTTTTAGTTAGAATGATATGAATGTGTAATGAACTGGATATTTTTTAATTATTTTTTTCCCAAAATGATAATCAACTGAATATATATTGTCCTTTATCTTTTTATTATGATATTTGACACACAAAGATATGCACTTGTGTAGTAGTTTCTTATTCTATTTCTTTGATGCACATTATAAAAAATTGTTATTGTATCAATTATCCTATGTTCTTATTCATCCCAAATATTAACCAGAAGATATCAAATCCATCAATAATATGATATATTAAATTGTAGTGTCAAATTATCAATCTTGTGTAACTTATTCTTTGTGAAACTGAAAGCTTAATTTGAATGACCATTTTCTTCTAATATCAGTTTATCTATACACATTTTATGACACATTATGAATAAAATATTAAATGTTAATGCTTATTAATTTATTTTATTTAGGAATTCATTCACATGTAATGGGTTCTCCTTAATGTAAAAATTATTTTATTTTCAAAAACTCTTCTCATAAGCGTGAGACCACTGCCTTCTTCTTCGCATAGGATTTATACACTTGTTCAATTTATTCTAAATTTGAATAACACAGTAAGAGTAATTAAATCAAAAACTATATAACATAATTAATTTTTCAAGAAAATGTTAATTTATGATAAACATAAGTTCATGAAATATTAATTTATGTATGAATATCTTGAGTGAAATCATCATAAATCAAGAGGCTATGTAACTTCTTTAAATAATTTGGGTGATTTTGGAAACTCCATTCCTCAAACAGACATGTGAAACACTCATCCTATTTTCATTGATGGGAGCCTCAAATATCTTCCACTAATCCTGAAGGCCACTATTTTTTTTGATTTTCCCCCTTTTTAAACTTGGATGTGGGGTAACCTTACATGACTCATAAGCCCAGAGAAACTTAGGCCTAATGAAAGACCTATAGGCCCAGAGGACTGTAGCCTAAAACATGGACCGTAATGTCTAAAAAACATGAACCACTAGAATAGGATCTCACATCATATATTTGGATAAAATACAATAAGTACCCGACCATATAGGACTATAGAACTAGCATATCCCCTTGTAGAAATGAACGGTGCTAGGTACTGATGGCAGAAGCCATGCCCTCTCATTTTTTCAATCTTCTAGCCTTGGAAAGCTGGGTGATAATACATTGAAGTACCACATGTATATGCATAGTATATTGAGGTCCAAAAAACTATTCTCCTTTCGAAGACCATCGCACCTTCCGCAACCGACCGGTCACTAAGGCCGTAGAGACAACACCATCACCAAGGGACCTCCCTCACATCATTGACCATTTCTATTGAGGAAGTCTAACCTCTAATACCCGATTCACCATCGAGGGATTACATAGGCTGACTTCCATCACCACTAGAGAAATATCCCAATACACACTGAAGAAGAACATGGGATTCCAAACTGAAAATATATGTACGCTCTAATCCACAGCTGAACATGTCACCCGAAGTGAAGAATGTTTCACATCACCAGAGAAACCTATAAGATAAAAAATGGATGTTTATAAAGGGAAAAACCACATAAGAACCTGAATAATCCAAATAGATATAGGTCGAAACCCTAAGAGACACAGAGTTCTCTCTGCCGAAGTTGAGATCCACCCTTCCTCAGAGATCTTCGTGCCTTTATTAAATGAAAGCTTAGAGAATGTTTTTTAATAAAAAGAGATCCCTCATGGAGAAAATTATTGAAAAAAACATAGCTCAGCCTCATGGATTTGATATTTATAGTAAAGGGGAACCCTCCTTACCTCATGTATTCATCAACTTCAGATCTCAAGTTTTATCTCGTTTCATGGTTCTAAAAATTAAGCTGTGTGGATATTATTCTAATTAACTTAATCTTTCATAGGTACTCAATTAACTTATGCTAAAAAAAATTAGGAATTCATGATACTCTATTATTCCTCATTTTCATGCAATAATTATCAGAAGATCTATAATTTTTATATTCTAGGACTCACACCTGTATGAAGGGCACAATATAACTCTCTCAGATTCATAGAAGAACATGGTGATCAATATATTATCATGCATAAAACATGAAGATTTAATGTATGGTTTTTGATTTATCATGAGTTTTTTACTAAATTAGTTATATCATAGGATAGAGTTGAAAAATTTATCATCGATCATTGATATTTCATCGTCAAACGTTGAATGTGAATGGTAGAGAAACCCATCATCAGGAGGTAAGAGACAACACGATTGGTTGATCAGATGGCCAAGATCCATGTTATCAGACTATTATTTTTCTATTCGTATATTTTTAAATAGATAAAAAAATAAATAAGAGAACCTATACCACATCAAAGTGTAAATTTATCCTACAAGTGCATGGTTGAGCTGGCCTATCTGGTTGGAAATGGATAGCCAATTTGTTTCTCAACACTTAGAATACATCTTAGTGAAATATTCCATAAATACCACAAATAAATATCAAAATAACATCATGAAACATATTAAATCACATGAATATAAAATTCATGGCCCCCATTAAAATTAATGAATTGATACGTTATTCTATCCTCATGAAATTTAAAATTTGCATGAACTTTTTCATCGTCCTCTTCTCAATTATTCATCATTATTATAATCAATATGTCATACTTATTAAAACATGTATTTTAACTTAATACCAATTAGAAAATAGTTAGTGTTATAATCTCAAAGTATTTAAAAGAACTTCTTATATATAACAAGTCTTGAGTATTATCTTCTTTATCCATTTATCCAAGCTGTATTCACTTTAAATAACTTGGATATCTCACTTCCATAAACTTATTTCTTTCAATCTATTTTAACATATTGAAAAAAATAAAATAAAACTATTTCACTAAAAAATATTTAAAATTAAAAATAGTAGTTTTCAATAAATAAAAGTCATAAAGAAAGTGTTTTTTTACCTTTCACCAAATAAAAAAATGACAACGTCGCTCGGGAGAGGTGTGAACTACCTCCTCCATGAAGTGATTTGAATCATTTTTCATGTATGATTTTCAAGGATGACTATAAATACATATGTGATGATATTGTATGATATTTATATCATGATTAAAATTAAATAAATTTTGTAACCTTGATAAATATTGATGTACAATAACCATTCAATGAAAATATACATGAAAAACAAAGAAGTTAACGCCTGAAATGATGATGAAAATGAAATATTGTTAATGACCGAGTGTTGAAATTTTATATTAAGATCATATATAATATTATAAGTATGTATAAAGTTCTATTATAAAGTTATAATAAATCTAAATTTATTATATATGAAGTTAAGATCACTAATGGGGAAAGTCAAACTTGAGGTAAGAGTTTATTTTACAATCTCATCCTTATTCGAGATTATTTATGTTCAAGTTTCTATTGGGGGAATTATAGGATATTTATATCTTCTACAGAATATATTTTATTTACCCTATAGTTTCTATGGGTATTTTTTAGTATTAGTTCCATTTTTACCTTCTTTGGTACTCAAAGGGACAAAAATAATGTTTTTAAGGAAAATTGACTGTGTTTTTCAATTAGTATAAGATTTTTTTCTTCCATGTCAATATTTTCTATTAAATTTTTTCATTAATGTTTTTAATATTATTTAATTTTTTATTAAATTCAATTTTACCTTATTTTACTTTCTATGAAAAGGTCTTAAATGAATATTCGTATTGTTTTCCGAATAATTTAATTTATACTAAAGGTGTGAATGAAATATTTGTTTTAACATATACAACATGAAATAAATTTACAAACTTCATGATTATTTTTTCATTGAAACACACTCTTTAAGATTTCATAGTTCTTTTCAAAGAAAATAGTTATCCTAATATTATGGAAATTTTTAGATTTTAATATATGTGATTTCAAAATGAAAAGGGAATTTTCATAAAAAAATATTTCACCAATATTTTCAATGTATTTTAATTTATGTTTACATCCTTTGATGAATATTTTTATTTTCCATGGATATACTCCGATGATACCATATGAAATATAAATTTTTATGGATTATGATCATTTTAGTTTATTTATTAACTAAGGGAAATATTTAAATTTCATATTCTGATTTTTCAATATTACTTTTTATGTTGATTATGCATTGAGTTGTTATTAATTTATTTTTTATGATAAATGTATTGGACTTTGTATATGATTTGAGGGGCTCGTTATGGCCCCTAAATGCATAAGTGGCTCTCAGAAGACATAATTTTTTGGATATTCTCCATACACCTTACTTATTTATATATGATTTTATGGAAGAAGGACTTGATGATGAAATTATGATGTCTAACATTATATATTTTATCATCATGAAACCAGTTATTGTTATCCATGAAATTATTTATATTTGTATATCATCCATGGAATTAGTACCCTTATAATGATATTATTTATATGGAATAACCTATTATTAACAACCCTTCCATTTTATCCATGTTATTTATCCAATGATATCTTCTTTTTTAATGTTTCCCATATTAATCATGGGGTCTCACCCTTTATTATGTTTTCAAGTGTATTTTGAGAATCAAGTTTGTATCTATTCTCCTAAGAATACTAAAATATTAAATCCATCAGGATTTTCTCCCATATATCTTTTTCCAATGTTTTAAAAGAACCACCGAATACAGGCTAGAGTTAGGGTGTTACATAATCAATTTAATGATTAAGAAAAACCCAAGATCAAATAGTCTAATAGTAAAAAAGATATTTATTATAATAAGGTGGAAATATAAATGATATTTTGTTGAAATATTGTCACAAAAAATGAATTTGATTCACATATAGTTATAAATATAATTAATTTTTTAAAAATAATAAGAGAGTATTTCATCAATAGGATTCAACTAGTTTTCAATGTCCTACTTAGTTTCTTCCCACTTGCACTCTTATAAGTATGCACTTCTTGTAACATCCGGAGATTTTGTGAAATATTTAATTTTTTAAAAAATAAATTTTTTTTATATTTTTTATTACACACAATTTCAATTTTATCTTATTTTATATTAATTACATTCAACAATGGTTTTCTCTTACGTTATATAAAACATCGAGTATAAATGAAATGTGACATACTCTTAAGATTTTATAATTTATATCAAAGGTGTCACCAAGCTTTTGGAATATAGGGTTTGAATATGATTATGTAAATTAAGAAAATATATGATATACACATGTATAAAAAATGAATCATTTGGTGACCAATTAATTATAAATGAAAATAAAATCTATAGGAAAATAAAGGAAATCTACAACTGGAAAATAATATTTTTTCTCACTAACATGTTTTATATTAATAAATTCAAAAAATAACTTTTACTGAATAATTTAAATTAAATTTATATATAATATATTCACTCAAATGTTTAAAATTCATCTTATGTGTTTTCTAGATAGAAATATAATAATAAATCAAATTATACTCTTAAAATGAATATTTTTTCTAAAAAATTGTTTTGTCTCCATTTTAAAATCTACTTAGAATTATTTTTTCTTAATTTATAAATTTTACATAAATAATAAACTTCATTGTTTAATGTTCATATTAAAATTATCCAAGTGTTAATTATTGGGATTCTTCTAAAAAGGTTAATTTTTCGATTAATAGCTAAAAATGCTGATTTAAAAAAACATTTTCCTTTAAAGAATTTATATTGTTACTTTTATTAAGATGTATTTTAAAGTAATATTACATCAATTATATATCAATTAATACAATTTAGATTATTTTAATCATTTTAATATTTAATTTTTATATAAAATATTTTTTAAATTCTGAACATTTCTCTCTTTGAAACACCCCTTTATCGTTACATATACTTGGTTAATTTTTAATTAAATTAGATAATTATGTGAATTAAATTCTGAAAAATGGATTTATTATTTTTAATAATAATATTTTATATTTTTTAATATGTAGAAATTATTTTTTGACCATAATAACTTGTAAAAACAGAAAAAATTATTTTACATGGTTAAGGTAAAAATTAGTTTATCGCCTAGTTAAACTGAAAATATATGGGTTAAAAATGTCCAAACAATTGTAAAATACCCATATTATATAAAAAATTCAAAATTATATCTTATTTTTTTGATAATGAAACGTTTTTTAGCATTATTTAATGTGAAAAATAATGGTGCATAATTGTTTTTAAAACAATACAAGTGTTCCACTCACCTCACTTATAAAAGGCCTCCCATTATCCTCTATAATTATCAAATAAAAATCCATTTGTTTCATCAAATACCTACCCAAATAGTTTCTTTAATTCCCTAATCCAATCCTAGAAGCCTTATTTTTTTCATAAATACTACATAATAATTCTTTTGGTGCAAACTGAAAGAAGTTGTCTGAAGAAGAGGTAACACCCATAACCAAGCATTTTATTTTATTTCTTACTCCACCACCATAAATTATTATCTAAATTGGATAATATAATAAAAAATGTATATTAAATATAGTTATATGTTTTTATATAATGTTCATGAACTAAAACTATCTCATATTACAAAAATGGTATATAAAATCATATTTTGTGTGTATGGTGGACAACCTCATCGCGAACTAATGTTATTCATTTTCCATAGAAACGTCTTATGGATGGATATAATAATTGATTATATGTTTTTATATTATATTTATGATATTATGATACTTATATAATTAGTATATCACATATACATTCATAAGTTTAATTATATGGGAATACGATAATGTCACTCGTGTGTACGACAGACTATCGCCTTGCGAATCGATATGATTTTTCACAGTGTACATAGAAGGTAATAATAATGGGTTTAATGATTATGTTTGATATATATAAAATAAAAATGATTATTCACTGATAATATATATTTTACCTTTCTTTATTTTAACTGTCCGAGAGAATGGAAACAATGTTCATGTGTATGTACAACCTACCGTCTCTATGAATGATATATTCATTTTCTATATCTAAATCTTATGGATTAATATAAAATAACGTATTCTGAATATATATTATATATATATGATGGATTAAATTATGTGTATTATGGAGCAATTATCAATGTAATCGGACCCAAAAAATAAAAACTCAAGACATAAACGAAAAACAAAGCAGTTATTGTCTGAAACATGACTTTAAAAAAGAATTATCAATAAAAAGGTAATATAGGGTCATAAAATAATAATATGTGGTATGATATATATAGGTATTATTTTTGAAAATATGTATAATAAATTTATATATATTATATAGGATTTTTTAACATTTATGAAAGGAGTTGAGACTTAATGTAAGGGATTCCTGCCTCACTTTTTACTTATGTGAGAAACATGGCATATTCACTACCTATTTAATTTATGTTGCTTATATACTAAAACAGAATATATTTTATGATGATTCACCTTAAAATTATTTGTATTTACATATCCATTTTAGGATATCTTTTTCATGGGGTTTATAGTTCAAAAGTTACCAAAGCAGTAAGAGATTTTTGCCTCAATTTTCCTTCCCTGAGACATATATTATTTTATGAACCTATCTTATTTTATGAGTTATATATACAACATATTTGACATGTAATATTTTTAATTTATTTATACTCATAATATTTAATGTTTAATTTAATGTTATTATTTTATAGCGATTACAATTCAATGTTATTAATGTGGTGAAGATTTTATGTTACAATCTCATCATTTATCAGGATTGGTTATGATTACGATTATGATGATAAAATTTTATTATAAAAATCTCAGTAAACTTATTAATTTTATTTAGATTTTTTTAATACATAAGAATACATGTTTTTCATTCATTTTCCTCTCTTTATTTTCTCAATAGTTCAAAGTAATCTTATTAAGAAAAAATTTCCTTTATTTCCCTCTTCAATAGAAAAACTATTTTTCATCAAAAACCATGTTTTCTAAAAGTTTTTCAAAAATGTTTTAAACATTTTAAAATTATTTATTATATAAATTTTAACCAATTTATAATTTTTTTAAAAAAAATTGAAAGAAATATTCACGTCGTTTCCCAAACAATTCCCATTTTGATTTTATAAAAAATGTGAAATGAATAATAATTTTAATGTCTATAACATGAATAGAAATTTATATTGTCATAAACAAGGATTTATTTGAAGATTCACTTATAATATTTCATGTCTATTTTCAAATAGAATTGTTTATGAATATTTTCTATGTTTTAAGTTTGTAAAATTTATTTTCAAATAAATTTCATTTTCTTCAAGAAATGTTCAAAGGGTTATTTAAATAAATTTTCTGTATTAGGTGACATACTTTGATGCTACTTATTCTTATATGAGGATATGATCCAAGGATCCCATTATTATTTTTTATTTTGATGGTTTAATTTTTTGATGAAAATATTATTATAAAACCTATTTAACTTCCATGGGTTATACCATGATAAAATTATTAGGAAACATGATTATTTTCATAGGTTATATTATGGTTAAATGTTGAAATGATTATGAGACCTATAGGTTTTCCATATATTATGATATGATGACATGTTTAAGAAACCCATTTTTTCATGTGTTATAATATGATGAATGTTTTACATTCTTGTAGAAAACATATATATGATTTTCATTATGTGATGGGCATAACCTATATCTCCATCCAATTCATTGGGTAAAGATTTATATCTCATGAGGTAGATAGTATTTGAATGGGGAGTGAACCTAGTTCAGTGTGAGACTTTGTCTGCAATGATGGTATTGTGAGTGAACCATGACTACTATGATGGGTTGGGGAGTGAGACCATTCTACTATTATATCCTTGGAAGTGATCCTTGACTATTATGGAAATTATTTTCTATACATATGTGTATTCCAAAATTCAATATCTTATGAAAACATTATATTCCCAGGGATTATTTTCATTGTTTTCTTTATGATTAATGTCTTATGAACTACCAATATTTATTCCCTGACTCAGTATTTTGATCTATGATATATAGGTTATAGTTTTAAAATATTAAAATATTGTTGTTATAACTTTATGTTCATGTCATGATTATATGATCATTTATATCTCACTCAATTACCCTTAATGTGCATTTGATCTAACATTTATTATGTTTCGTTTCCATGTGTTATGATTTTTTCTAATTAGTGTATTTTTATTAAGAGTACTAAAGGGGGGATCTTAATGGGATATGTTGAATATATTTAACCAAATTATAATATTGTTTATATAGTCTATAAAGACACTAAACTATTATGGTATGTAGAAATGTGTTTGTGTAATGTAATAATTATTTATATAAGAAGATTTAATATCTATGTATGAAAATAATGATTCTTTATAGTTGGTATCAGAGGTGAGGTTTAGTTAATATTTTGGAAACTAGAATGAGAAAACTTTAGTGAGATCTCTAAGGACATGTCCAAGGATAAGTCTAAGGATGAGTCAAAGTATATGAAAATGTTTTGGAATTTTGGTAAAGGATAAAGAATGTTTTTTTAAGAAATTACATCCTGATCTAGATACTACAAGTGGATTTGGATCTAGAAAAAAGGTACCCAGGGGTAATAACTATGAAAATGGTTTGTTGAGATGAACTTGATCATAACCTAGTATATGACAATGAGCCTTTCTATGAACCATATTTAATACTATCAGGGGATATTCTTTGGAAAATTCACAAGATTTTTGTGACCATCATGATGTATTTAAATAACGACCATTATTGAAGTTGGATAAACCTATGATTTAATAGATTTAAAAGAAGGTTTTATGATTTATAGATCATATAAGTGATATTTTATGATTATTTAATTTAATAATAAGAATATTTTTACTGAAACCATGCTTTTTGGTTTTAGTCAATGGTGAGAACCAATCAAAAATTGATTAACGTTGATTATGGTATAATTTTTTTGATAAGGAACCAAATGGGATGATGACTGGAGTGAGAGATATTGTGATTTTATTTAACCAGTAATCATGATATGTTATTAATAAATTTCACCTTAACCATCTCTTGGACTCATCAAAGAAGAGAAGGGTAGAGTTTGTTGGGAGTTTGGGTGGTCGATACCATAAAGGAAAGAAGATACAATATCTTATATGTTGAGAATGTGGGAAGAAACACCCAAGTGGATGTATTAGTGGAATGTGAAGATCTTTTGAGTGTATAAAATAAATATATAGGGAAAATAATTGTATAGGAAAAATTAAATTCTAGTTAATAAAAGGAATGAGAACAATGGTCTCTGTAAGTTATCATCAATGATTCAATGTTTTAAATGTTTAATGTATCTTCATTATGAAAATAATTCTCCTAATGTGAAATATCATGAAGAGAATCAATAATTTCTATGAGTAATGGTTATTCTATAGATGAAGAGGAGACTATAAATGAAATATGAAAATTATGGTTTGTTCTAACAATATTGTTTATATAAAATGTGAGAATCATGATTAAATTGAGGCAGATGAATGTTAAGAAATGATTCATATTCATATTATAAGAAATAGGCACTATGAAATAAGATGATGAAGCCTAGTTAATGGTGTTAATAGGAAGTCAGGTGATTGAAGTTATTATTTATTAATATTTAAGAAATATGTTATATAAATCATGAAATATATAAGGATTGTTCGATAAAAATTTTTCATTAAGTATATGTAAGAATATGTTGAATGGTACTGATGAAATATAATATTGATTTAATAGTAAGGTAATATTATGATTAAGGGGTGATATCCCTTAATTTGATCCAATTATTAATAAAACGATGTTTAGTTTGGATAAAGAGATGATTTATTTGAATAATTAAATTGTATAGTATTTATGACTTTGGAACTAATTAATGAATTTTGGATAGAGTGGTTTATATTATCATTTATGGAGTTTATACCATTATTGGATTTATGGAATATATTCAATAATATGTGGTTTTATTCAAGTAATTATTAAGTATGTATTGTTTTATTAAGGTTTTATGTTAATTCTGGTTGTTACCGTGATTTAATAAAATATATGACCAAGGTATTCACATATTTAGTATGTGATAGTCAAGAGTTACATTATGATATTTGGGGGATTAATGTTAAGTTGATTTTGAGAAATTTAGTCACATTATTTTTAAATTTTTAATTTTAGAAGGGTTATAAGGTTAACAATTTATTTAATTTTTTTAGTTCAAATTTGAATTATTTTTATAGATTAATGTATTATTTCACCTTTTTAATATTTATACATAACTTGTGATAACAATTTTGTTTTTTATTATAACTATAGATAGAAATAATGAATTATTATTCTCTTATAGATATTATTTTGATATTAAGACAAGATAAATTCATCTCTTAGAGTAATATTCAAAGTGTAAATTTATAAAAGAACAATAAAAGGATGATATTGTTCTTATGAAATGGATTGAACTCAAGTAATTATGTCTTTTCATGAAAATTCACAAATATTAGGAAAATGATCTTGAAATAAAATATTTTCCTATTATCATTGTTATAAATGATATTAATGAAAATTTTGATAACTATTTTTTTTGTATTTTGGTAATTAACATTCTCCTGACCATGTTCTCTATCACTATCCATCAATACTTTGGTGTTAGATTTCTCTTCTGTGTCAATTTTTTCACTTCCCACATATGTACTCATATTTGGAAAAGTAGTATATATTATTCTAGATGAACACTGTAGATCCATTTATCTATTTTCAATAGGATTATTTATTAAACATTTTTAATATGTGGGTTTCCCAAAGATTTATTTTAAAATTTTAAACCCTTATTTACCGAGAACAAGTTCAAATTGAAAAAATTTAATTTATTTAAGGGGTAGAATGTAAATCAAAATATTTTTTGAAATTTATTTTCTTAAAATAAATTTAATTTTTTCAATATTTATCATTATACATAATTCCATTTTGATCTTGAATTATACCCAACATTGAGTTTAGCTTGAGTTACACACAACATGGGTGGTAGCTTGCATTACATTCAACAGAGAGTTTAAAGAAACATGACATACTATAAAAATATTATTATTTAATACAAAAATTATCACCTAGCCATTGGAATTTAGGGTATAAATAAGATTAACTAAATTATTAAAATATATGGTCTAAACATGCATATAAAGTTAATTCTTGGGTTACCAATTAATTATGAATGAAAATATTTTTTTAGATAATAAAATAAATCTGAGTTTGAAAAACTAATTTTATGCACACAAACACATTCTATCTCAATAAATTAAAAAAATAACTATTTGAATGATTTTAATTATATTTATATATTATATATTCAATAAAACTTTTAAAATTCATCTTATATGTTTTCTAGACAATATATAAGAATAAATCTAATTTTATGCTTAAAACCGTATTTTTTCTAAAAAATAGTTTTTGTGCCTTTTTCACACCTATTTTAAAACTAGTTTTTCTCAAATATTATAAAAATTATTTAAAAAAATAAAATAAATTTTTTAATTCATAATTTAAAAATTATCCTATGGGGAATACATTGGATTTTCTAAAAAGATTAATTTTCAATGAATAGTGAAAATAATGGTTTTTTGGAAACCTACCTTTTTCGTTAAAATATTTATAAGGTTTTTTTAAAATGGATTTAAAAGTATAAATAATTAATTTATATATAAATTAATACAATTCAGTTAATTTTAGTCATTATAATATTGATATTTTATTTAAAAAAGTTTCAAACTTATGAACATTTTCCCTTGGAAATCGCGCTTTCTCATTACGTCTTCAGGATTAATTGTATATTAAGCTTTTCCACATTTGTGAATGGAATTAAAAAAATGGATTATATATTTATAAAAATAATAATTTATATTATATATTAATTAGAACTTAATTTTTGACCATAATGTATAATAAAAACCCTAATAATTATTTATTGCAGTTATTGAAAAAATGGGTTTATTGGGGAGTTAACTTAATCATATAATGGTTAAAACAAAAAATTTTTTTACAAAAAACTTTTTATGTATATTTATATGCCTGATATCTTCTAGGTTCTATAATTTCACATTTTGGGGCCATTTTCATGTGAAATAATGGTAAAACCTTTTTTTTCAAAAAATTACAGTAGTGCTAGTCATCTCACTTATAAAAAAGCCCCCCTTCTCCTCTATTCTTAACATTTAAAAAACCATTTATTTCATTCAATAACTAACCAAACATTATTCCTTAATAACTTATAACATAACATAATCCTTATTTTGGTCATAAATCCATCTTAATAAGCTCTTTGTGGCAATCCAGAAGAAGTTGTCTGAAGAAAAGGTGATACCATCAACAAGCGTTTTATTTTATTTCTTGCTCTACCTGCTTAAGTTATTATAAAACCATGATGATATAAAAACATAAGTATATTATATATATTAATATTTTTTATTTTAAATTAATTAACTAAAACCATCTCCTCTTTCATCAAATGAGATATAAAATCATCATTAGTGTGTACAGAGAACTATCGCATCACAAACTAATGTTATTCGTTTTCCACCACAACCTATGGCGACTAGATATAATGATGGATTGAATTTTAATATTTTAAAATTAATATATTATTTAAATTTTTGAATTATTATTTTATATATACCTTCATAATTTCTATTTTGTGGGAATATGATAATGTCCCTTATGTGTACGGTGGACTACCACCTCGCGAAGTGATGTGATTTGTTCACGCTTTATATGGAAGGTAATAAGGATGAATTTAAATAATTTATGAGATATTTATGCTATAATTTTTTTAATGTTAATATATTATTTACATTTATTTCTTTCAATCTATTGAGAAAATGCAAACAACGTTCATGCATAAATATGACCTACCATTTCCATGAACGCTGTATTTTATTTTCTTTCCATAATTATTATTTATTACTGTAAAAACATATATGATGAATATATATGATATATATACCATGTTAAAAAATATTTACATTTTATAAACATGATAAAATTTATAGGGCAAAACAAATTATAAATCAAAACATACATAGAAACCAAATAGTCATTACCCGAAACGTGACGTTAAAATGGAATTGTTAATAAATGGATAATAAAATATCATATAAAATAATATATAGAATGATATATATAATTATTGATATTTAATAGATTTATAATAAACTTATATTAATTTTATAGGAGTTTTTAACTTGTAAAAAGGAAGTCGATACTTAAGGAAAGAGATTCCCTTCTCACTTTTTATTTCTGTGAGACACATGCCATATTTACCATATATTTTTTATGTGGTGTATTACTACCCATGAATGTATTTTATAATTGTTTACCTTAAAATTATGTGTATTTTTATATTCATTTATGGATATCTCTTTCATTTGGTTTCCAGTTAACATGTTACCAAAGCGGTAAGGTATTTTTATCTGAATTTCCTTTCCATGAGACATATGTTAAGTTATGCATTTGTCTTCTTTTATGAGGTGTATAGAAATCCTATTTGACATGTAAATTATTAAATTAATTTTTAATGATATTTTATGTTTCATTAAATATTATTCATTCATGGGTACAATAATTCAATATTACCAAAGTAGAAAATATTTTATATCACAATCGCATCATTTATCAAGATTGTCTATGATTATGTTTATTGATGATAAAATATTATGATAAATATCTCAATAAACTCATGGATTTTATTATTCTCTAGTTTTTTCCTGATAATAAATTTTTTCCTTCATCTTAATCTCTTTATTTACTCAATGTTTCAAAATATTGTTTTTATGAAAAATCATCTTTATCTATCTCTTTGGTTGAAAATAAATTTTTATTCCAAAATCATGTTTTATAAGTGTTTTAATTAATGTTTTAAATTTCAACATATTATTTATTTAATAAATTTTTACCAATATTTGAGTTTCTTAAAAAAATTTTGAAAAAAAACGTTTTCAAATAATAGTATTTTTAAAATATTTTATAAATTTTTAAATTAAAAAAGTTATTCAAAAAAATGTTATTTTCCTTATGAAATATTCAATGTGATATTTCAAAATAATTTTCCATATATGAAGAAATAATTTAATTCTAATTATTACTTAATGGGAATATTATCCAAGGAAACCATTATTATTCTTTTTCTGGATGGTTTATGTTTATAATGAAAAGATGTTTATGAAACTTATTTCTCTTCCATGGGTTATATGATGATAAATTTATTGTGAAACCTAATTCTTTTAACAGGTTATTCTATAATAAAATGATCAAATTATTATGAAACATGTATCTTGTACACAATTTATGATATGATTAAAATTTTCTGAAACACATTTTATTTCATTTTTTCTAATATGATGAATTTTTTATGATCCTATGGAACAATTAAATATAATTTTCATTATGTGAAGGGTGGGACCTATATTTACCCCCAATGAATCATGTAATGATTTATATATCATCATATCAATTGAACTGGGACAGGGAGTGAACCAATTTCAGTAAGGTAATTTATCACTATGATGGTCTTGGGAGTGATCCTTGACTACTATAATGGTTTGGGGAGTGAACCCATTCAACTATATTAGCCTTGGAAGTGATCCTTGATTACTATGGAAATTATTTTCAAGGCTTATATTTTTGAAAAATTATATGACTTATGCCAATTTTATTCTATCATGGCTCATGTTATTTTATTTCCTTATGATTCATGTCATATGAACTGGCAATCATTATGTCGTGACTCAATATTTTTATCTCTAATATGAAGGGTATGGATTTTCAATTTTAAGCTCCTATTATCATAACCCTATACTCATTTCATGATTATGTGATTGTTGATATCTCACATTATTACCCTTACTGAGCATATGAGATCACCATTTCACATGTTTCCTTTCCAAAGTTTATATAAAATGTTAAGTAGGGTGTGTTTTCAAAGAGTAATAAAGGAGAATATGTTTATAGGATATGTTGAATATCTTTCACCAAATTATAATATTATGTACATATCCACTAAATACACTAAACTATTACAAACCTTAGGTGCCTTTTTGTGTAATATAATGAATACTAATCTAAAAAAATGTAATATCTATGTATGAAAATCCTGGATCTTTACAGTTGGTTTCAGAGGATAGGTTTAGTTAACCATTGAAAAAATATGGTGATAAAGAATTAGTTATATCCCTAAGGACATGTCTATGGACAATCTTAAATATGAGCCGAAGTATAAGAAAATATCCTGGAATTTTGGTAAAGGATAGAAAAAGTTGTTGCTAAGAAATTATATCTATTTTTGGATACTACAAGTTGATGTGGCTCTAACATAGTGGTACCTGGGGGTAATAACTCTAAAAAGGACACATTGAGCTGGACTTGATCATCACCTGATGCATAATGACATCCCTTACTATACACCTAGTTTGACTCTCATAGAAGATATGATTTGTAAATTTAAAAACACTTTTCAAACCATAATGAAGGTTTTAAATAATGTCCATGAATGGCATATTATAAACCTAAGGTGAAATATATTAAAAAGATAGAATCAATATTTAAACATTATATGAGTGATTTTTATTAATTCTGTGGTTTCCCACAATGAATATTGCTACTAACACTATGTGTTTTTTTGTTTTATTCAATGGAGGGAACTGGATGGAACTAGATTAATATTTATTGTGTTAGAAAATTTGCTGATGAGAAACTAAATTGGATGATGACTGGAGTGAAGGATATTTTTATTATTTCTAATAAGTTATCATGATATATTATTAACAACTTGCAGCTTGACCAACTCTCAGACTCAAAAAATAAGATAAGGATAATGTTCATTAAGAGTTCATATGGTGGAGACCTTAGATAGAGGATGATTCAGTTTCATATATGTATATAATATGGGAATTAACACCCAAATTGAGGTATTAAAGGAACATAAAGAATCATTGAGTGTGTAAAAAAGACACAATTTATGTAATTGGGGTGAAAAATGGAATGTTTAATTAACACAATGGATAAAAATAATGGCCTCCCTAATATATCATTAATGATTTAATGTTTCAAAAATGGATAACATAAGAATTATTTAAATAGGTTTTATAATGGGATATATCATGAAGAGAATCGGCAAGGTGGTACAAGTAAGGTTTATTCTACTGATAATGATGAGACTACAAATGACATATAAAATGTATCTGCTATTTTAATAATATTTTTTAAGTTAAAATGTGAAAAACATGATTAAATTGAGGTTGATTAATATTAAGACATGATTCATATATAATATTTTTGGAAGGAGTTATTAAGAAATAAGAAAATGAATACTAGTTGATGGTTTGAGATGAAATTGGGATGTTTGATGTTTTTATGTATTGGAATTCAGAAATTTGTTATATGAATCATGAAATATATAAGTATTTGTCCAATATAATTCATTAATTAAGGATTTAATTAAATAATTTGTATGGTGTTTTAATTACCTAGAAAATTTATTTAATAGAAATGTGATATTTTGATTATGTTTAGATAACCCTTAATATGTTCTTGATGTTGAGAAAATAGTGTGTTAGTTTGGATAAAGAGATGATTGATATGAATAAATTAAATTGGTGTAATAGCCAAATATTTTTATAAGATATAATTTTTTAAGGTCATTTGTTGTACACTACACCAATTTATGTTTGTGATACATGAGACACTATCTTATATTGTTGTATATGCAACACTATTCTTGACTGGTGTTACACACAATTTCAAGTCCTTTTGATAATATTCATTTAACACAAAACCAAGTTTAAGTGAACAAATAAATATTATTATATTACCTTATATCCTAGGAATTATAATTTCATGTATAAAAAATATTAAAATAATTATTAAAATATGATTTACACATGTATGTATAATTAATTCTTTTTTGAGAAAATAATTTTAAATTAATTTAAAAAACTTTTTAAAGAAAATAGAATTTTTTTCTAAAAAATATTTAAATGTATATAAGTGAGTTTATAAAATAATAAAATCACTATGTATGTATTTTATTAATAAATTATTTGTTTCATATATTAAATTTAATGTTAATAATTCATATTATATGTTTTTTAGACATTATTTGAGAACAAATTCAATTTTTTAGATAAAAGAAATATTTTTCAAAAAAATAAAGTTTTACCGCCTTTTGAGGGCGCACCGATTTTAAATCAAATTTTGACACTTTTATATATTATATGATACAAAATAACCTTACTATTTGGAATGTAGACATAAAAATTTATTTTTGATGAATTTTTGGAAATTTTTCTGATAAGTTTCATTTTTTGATGAATAGTAAAATATAGATTTTTTATTAAAAACTGTATTTTCTTTTAAAGTATTTACATGGTCAAATTATGTTATGGATTAGTTTTAAATTTTAAATAGTTTATATTAATCTCTAATATTACAATTATGGTTTTTAAAATGGATTTTATAAATAAATTTATTATAAAAACATTTTCCTTTTTAAAAGTACATTTTTTTGAAAAACTGTTTTCATGACATTTTAACAATTTTATTTAAAATTTAATTATTAAAGTTACATGTTTTTAAATGTGAAAAATGGATTTAAAATTTTTATTCAGGTGTTACAAATATTTTAAGTAGGACCCTTTTGTTTTTTAATGATATAAATAGTAACAATGGTAAATGTTGTTACCACGATTAAGGGTAAATTTGGTGATATAGGTTACAAATAAAGTTATCAAGTCAATGAAATGACCCAAACATATGAAAAAATTATATTTGATGAATTAAATTATACCCTTAACACTAAAGTACCGAAATAATGTCATTTAACGGACACTTGTCTATAAAAACTACTTAAATAATATTTATATCAATGAAGACACAAAGTGTCATTTTCGTTTTCTGTAATATCTATTATGTGTCCATATAGAAACAAATGGGCGGTATCCACAAATATAAATGTCTATTTTTAACTTAGTGAACATATATCGTAATATAAATTCAATTTTTAGGTCATGGTCCCATTTGAGAGATATTCGGTTATTTATAATATTTTATTTATTGAATATTTAAAGATGTCACATTCATGTTATAAATAATATATCAATTTAAAAAAAAGGATATAACAAAGATAAATTCAACTATAAATACTAATTTTAAATCTAAAATATTTTTATTTATCATGATAATTTATTTTTAATTTTTTTTGGAAATAAATAATAACCTTAAAATCTTATGCATTCAAGATGTACAAATTATTTAATTGATTGAAAATCAATGAAATAATTTTTATAAAAATGATAATATCCATTAAAAGTCCAAAAACATGAAAAAAATATTATTTTTTGAGTATATATGTACCACTATAATCCAAGGGTTTATTTATTGACGATTTTTATATGTATTGAAATGATTATAACACTAAAAATATGTTATTTAAAGTGATGTTAAATTTGTCAGAATCATGATTTAATAAATAAAACATTTTTAATATAGTATTTCCTAGAAGATATATTTGACTAAAATTATTCAGCATAAATATATAAGAAATATATTAATTATCATATTTTATTTTCAATTTTTATTCAACAAATAAGTATACAAAATAATTATACAATACAAATGTAGTAATTATTTTATTAATGGACATACCAAATTAATGTTACTAAAAATATTAAAATAAATATAATTTTGGATTATTAATATATCCAAGGAATTTTTTAGATCACCTTGACCTGTTAAGAATATTATAAAATATTTATTTTGAGGATAACATCTTAACATGATATTTTTAAAAATCAATAAATTGAATAGTGTCAAAAATTGACATTATTGATTGTTTATTAAAATTATGAATTATTAAATTATTTAAAAATAATTAAACATTTTGAAAACATAGAATAATTATCATATGGTCTGAAATTTTCTAAATTATTAATTTATGGTGTATTTTATATCAAATAACTAAAAATTACACTACTATAATTTTGAAATATTTGTTACCATATTTAAAATAAAATATAATAACTAAGTGTTAAATTAAAATTATAATGTTTAAATGGACACAAAAACATATATAAAAATTATTAATTGATTATTTTGCAACCTTATATCATATCATATTTGAATTTAATACATTTTGGATGTTTTTATATGTGTTTTTAATTTATTATAAATTAATACTTTTGGAAATTCCAAGGTACCCCCAACCTCAATTATAAAAGGGAACATCCTCCCTCACAACTTCACTTCACATTGAGCCTTCAATACCCACTTTATCCTACCCATTTACCTTTTAAACTTCCTTAGTCACATTTTGTAGGTTTTTTTCTTCTCAAAATACCTACTCTAGTACCTTTAATAGGATATCTAGAAGGAGCTCATCGAAGAAGAGGTAATCTTATCTACCAATTATTTCAAACTTATTTCTTCTTATACTTCCTATAAATGAGTTTTTTACATCCTAAAGTAAACAAATATAGTGTCAATTATATTCTGATGTTATTATGGTTATAGAACAACCATATTATACCTCTTATCATTCTGATGAAAAAACATAATCACCCTGCGTGTGTACGTACAACTTACCGTCTCAACATCGTGGTGTAATCTATTATCCATCACCACTTTACTTGGATGGGTGTAATTATAGAAATAAAAGACATATATGGTTATTATAACATGATATTTATTCTGAAATATTATATACACCATCCAATTCCATACCATTTCATAATTGAAGGAATGATATCTTCACTTGTGCGTGTGTACGACCTACCCTCTCCACAACGCGATGCGATTCATTCTACATGATCTTCAATAACGAATGATTATATAAATTTATATAATGAAAAAATATTATATATATTATATTAATATCATTATGGAAATTATATTACTATATCTTGAGAATATGAACAAGAATTTATTCATCGAAACATGCGTAAGAAAAGAATGCAATTAATACATGAAAGATGAGTAATAAAAATATTAAAAGACATGTAATAATATGATAACTTATGATATCATAAAAATCAATTTTATTCTATAATAAGTTAATGAAAATATTTAAACCCTTATATAGGAGTTTCTATCATGTAAGGAATCTTTCCTTCATTTTCTATACAAGGTACTTTTTGACTTTCCAACAAAAGTATGAGAATAATGTTTTATTTTAACATATATTGGATGAAAGGATTTTTTACACTTTAATAACCCCATATTAACATGAATATTACTTTAAAATATTTAATGTTTATTTTCAAATAAATTATTTTCTTTTAAAATTTTGTGGCATTTTGAGAAAATAAAATGTCTTTGATGAAGAAATGATATTTTCCTCAATAATTAATATCAATTGTTTTATCAAAATTATTTTCTATCTAAGATTAAAGTATTTAATAAAGATATGTTTTGTGTATACTATCTCTAATAATCCTATGGTTTATTATGTTTATACAATATATTAAATCTATTTATTTTTCCTGCATTATGTTATAATGGAATGCTGTTTAAGAATTCCATTTTATTCCAAGAGTTATGCTATGTTGAATGATTTATGCTCTTATGGAACACATATGTATGGTTTTTATTATGAGATGGGTGGTACCTATATATCCATCCAATGCATTAGGTACATATTTATATATCATAAGATAAATATGACTAGAATGAAAAGTATATTTTGGTTAGTAATAAATGAATAGAACGGAAAGTAAACCTGGATTAGTAATATAGAGCTAGAACGACAAGTAAAGCCAGTTCAATAATACATTGCTGGAATGTTAAGAAAACATAGTTCAATAATAAAGGGTTGGAATGAGGAGTGAACTCAGTTCAGTAATGGATTTCTTTACAAACTGATGGTCTTGGAAATGAGCCTTGACTAATATGGGAATGAGTTTTTAAGCTTATGTGTTTTCCACAAATCCATGTTTTAAGCCAATGGTATTTTCTCATGGATCATGTTAATTTATGATTTATGCCTTATGATCTTACATGATTTATTTCATGTCTCAATATTTTGATATATTTTATACATGGTATGATTTTCAAACATTATGTTTATGTTATTACATTCTTACATTCATGTTGTGTTTGATATTTTCTTTATTTACCCTTACTAAGCATCTAAGCTCACCCTTTTCATATGATCTCTTTTACCTAATATATAAAGAAAGGTTTTAGGTAGAAAAACTAATGGGTAAGATCTCTATGGGATATTTTTCATATATTTCACCCAATTAGAATAATGTGTTCTATGTTTCGGAAGGCACTAAACTAATACTATCTTTAGGCATATTTTTGTTTAATTTATTAAGTATTACACGAAAGTAATGTAATGTACATGTTTGTAAAGCTCAGGTATTTTCAGTTGGTATCAGATAAAAGGTTTAGTTATCCTTTTAAAACTAGGATGCAAAAAATTTAGTGATATCTGTAGAGATATTTCTAAGGATATTTCTAGGTACGTCCCTAAGGAAAAGTCTAACTATGTGTTAAAATAATATAATTTTCATAACAATCATGAATATTTATATATAACTTGTGCTAACCAGTTTTTTTGATAATAAATAGAGAGAAAAGGAATGAATTATCATTAATTTATATATTTTATTAAGTGATTTTAACATGTAAATTCATTTCTTATTCTAATCAATTAAGTAGAAATTGATTAAGGCACAACCAAATGATGATATTGTGCTTCTGAAAGGAAATTAAATAAAGTATATATTCCTTCTCATGAAAATTCATTAACATTAAGAAAAGGATATTAAAAAAATATTGTCTTATTATCATCATCTTTGATGATATAAATGAAATTTTCACACCTCACTAATTTGTGGAATTGTGGTCATTAAGTTTCTCTTGACCATGTTTTCTATCGCTCCTCATCAATATTTGTGTGTTGGTTTTCATTTTTTCCATGCTTTTACTTACAACATGTTTTCTCATATTTGGAATCTTAGTATGTGTTATTATATATGACATTCATAAAAACCTTTTTCTCTTTTCATGATGAAGTTTTATTAACCCATTTTATAATTTGAATTTTCTAATAGGGGATTTTCTAATGTTAAACCGTTATTTACCGAGCACATGTTTAAATTATCGGGATGCAATTTATTTAAGGGGGTAGAATGTAACACCCTGATATTTTTTGAAATATTTTTCCAAAAAATAAATTTAATATTTTAAATATTTTTCATTACATGAAATAACAATTTTATCTTTCATTACATGAAACACTGAGTTTATCTTGTATTAAATGCAACACTTGGTGTAGCTTGTGTTACACATAACACCGAGTTTATAAGAAACAAAACATGATATTAAAATATTATTACTTAATATAATATTTATCACCTAGACATTGGAATGGAGGGTATGAATAGAATTAGATAAATCATGAAACAATATAATCTATACATGTATATAAAATAAATTCTTTAGTGACAAGTAGTTAAAAATGAAAATAAAACATATTTTAAAATAAAATAAATCATTTTCTAAATAATTATTTTTATGCACAAAAAGACATTTTATCTCAGTAAATAAAAAAAATCAAATTTGTTGAATGATTTTCAATCAATTTATATGTTATATATTTAATAAAACATTTAATTTTATTTTGTGTTTTCTAGACAATTTATGATAATAAATCTATTTTTTGTTTAAAAACTGTAGTTTTTCTAAAAAAAGCAGTTCTGTCACCTTTTGAGCACAAATTTTAAAATAAAAATTTTCCAATAATAAACTTCGTTTTTTAATTCATCATAATAAAATTAGACTAGGTTGTATTTTTGGTATCTTTCTGTGAAGATAAACTTTTCAATGAATAGTGAACACTATAGGATTTTATTGAAACCTTCCATTTATTTTATAGAATTTATAAGGTTTAATCTATATTAAATGGTTTAAAAGTAAAATAACATAAGTTATCTAAAATTAATCTATTTTAGTTAATTTTATTCATTTAAATATATAATTTTTATATAAAAACATTGTAAACTCATGAGTACTTTCACTTTGAAAACATACTTTCATATCACGTCTAAAGGATTATGTTTCAATTAAAGTTTTCCAGTTCTGTGAATGGAATTAAAGAAAATATTCCATATTTGGAATCATGTTAATTTATATTATATTATTAGTTTAATATAACGTTTTACCATAATCAATAGTAAAAATAGTAAAAGTTATTTATCGATGTTAAGGTAAATATGGTTTTACATAGGGGTTAAACTAAATAGATAAGGGTTAAAAATGACACAAAACATCTCAAAAACCTATTATATGTCCATATTTGGACCTTATATATATTCTATTTTTTATAATGAACCATATTTTAGCCTTTTGTAATGTGAAAAATGTGGGTACACCTTTTTCATTTCAAAAAATTACAATTGTGCCACTCACCTCACTTTTTAAAGGCAACCCTTATCCTATCCTATTCAAAATTCTAAAATCATTAGGTTCAAAAAATACTAGAAAAAATCACATAATTAATTCCATCCTCCCTTCATATAAGGCTTATTTTAGTAAAAAATAAAACCGATGAATCCTTTTGGTGCAAACCAAAAGAAGTTTTCCGAAGAAGATGTGACACCCTAACCAAGCATTTTATTTTTTTCTTACAAATCCACCTTCAATTCTTATTAAAACATTATGATATGATTAAATTAGTATAATGAATATACCAATATGTTTATATGTTATGGTCATGAACAAAAACCATATCCTCTTCCATCAAATGGGATAAAAAATCGTCATTCATGTGTACGAAAGAAAATCACCTTGTAAAATGATGTTATTAATTCTCCATAAACACCTCTCAAAGATAGATAAAATGATGTATTAAATTTTTATATAATATATTTATGATATTATCATAATTTTATAGTTATTATGTCAGATATAACTTCTTACTTTCAATTCTATGAGAAAATGATAATATCGTTCATGTATATTATGGACTACTTCCTCTTGAAATGATGTGATTCATTCATGATTTACATGGAAGGTAATAAACATGTATTTAATGAATATATGTGATATATATGAAATAAAAATTATTTTTTAATATTAATATTCTATTTACCTATATTTCTTTTAATCCATCAAGGAAATTGAAACAACGTTCATGTGCACGTATGACCTACCATTTCCATAAATGATGTATTTCATTATATATATATAAATAATATATATTACTCTAAATATATTCAAAATATATATGATAATTATATCATTTTTAAAATTATGTATATTACGGGACCACGATCCAATTAATTGGAAAAAAGAAACAAGTCAAAATATATAGAATATAAAAGCACTTATTGCCCAAAGAATATAAGATGGAATTGTAAATAAATGGTTAATAAAATGTTATAAGAAAATAATATATGTTATGATATATATAATTTTTTTATTTAATATATGTATAATAAACTTATACTTATAATACTCATGGTTCATATGTTTATAAATTATGTTGAGACTTAAGGTAAAGGACCCTCATCTCACTTTTTACTTCTCTGAGACACATGCCATATCCAACACCTATTTAATTTATGATGTTTATATAATAACAAAGAATGTATTTTATGATTATTAACTAGAAATTATAGATATTTTCATATCCATTTCATGATATATCTTTCATTGGATTTACATTTCAAAATTTTACAATACTGTAAGGGATTTTTGTCTCAATTTACCTTCCTTGAGACACATGTTATGATATAAAACAATCATCTTTTATGAGGTGTATATATATCCTCATTGAAATTTAATATAATTTATTTATTTATTCTCATAATATTTTATGTTTCATCTAATTTTATTTCTTTAAGGGGCTTACAATTAACCCATGTGGTAAATATTTTATGTTACCATCTCATTATTTATAAGCATTGTTTATGATTATGTTCCTAATGATAAAATCAAAAGATCCATATCTCATGAAACTCATGAATTTTATTATTCTATGGTTATATTCTAATATTACTTGTTTTCTCTTCGTTTTCATCTATTTATATACTAAATATTTCAAAAGAACATTTTTTTAATAAAAATTGACGTAATTTCTCTCTTTAGTCAAAAACATATTATTTTCCTAAAACATGATTTCTAAAAGTGTTTTAAATTTTTTTTCCAACATTATCTAAATTATTTTTTGATAACATTCTTACCCATGTTTTATTTTTTTAAATTGTTTTTTAAAATATTCTTCATGTCATTTTGAAAATAATGTCATTTTTTCTTTTACTAAAAATTTGACAGGAATATTCATCTTAACATGTATGGCATGAATGAAATTCAATGATATAATGACCAATCATTTATATAAATATTTATTTCTAATTATTCAATTTTATTTTAAAATAAAATGATTTCCAAAATAGTTTAATAATTTTTAATTTTAAAATTTTACTTTCAAATATGTTTTATATTCATCAAATATTATTCTAAATAATTTTCATCTAAGATGACATAATTTGATGCTACTTAATCTTTACTGGGGATATTATTCAAATATAACATTCTTATTATTTCTCTAGATGGTTTATGTTTATAATTAAAATACGTTTTTGAATCTAGTTTCTATTCCTTTGGTTATACCGTGATAAAATTATTATGAAATACGATTCTTTTAATGGGTTATGGTATGATAAAATGATGAAATGATTATGAAACTTGTATATTTTCTATAGGTTATAACATGATGAAATGTTTATAAACCCCATTTTCATTCATTGGTTATGATATGATGAATGTTTTACAATTTTTTGGCACAAATAAATATGATTTTCAATATGTGATGGGTGTGAATTATATCTTCTTCTAATGAATTTGGTAAATATTTTTATCACATGGGATATATAGGAATAGAAGAGGGATTGAACATGGTTTATTAAGGGGATTTTTTTGCTATGATAGTCTAGGGAGTGAAACATGACCACTATGACAGTTTGGGGAGTGAACCCATTCCACTATAATAGCTTTGGGAGAAAACCATAACTACTATGGAAGTAATTTTTTATGATTATGTATAGTAAAAATGTCAATGTATTATGTCAATATTATGATATTATGGATCATGTTATTTTATTTCCTTATAATTTAGGCCTTATGAACTATCAATATTTATTCTACGGCTCAATATTTTGATCTTTGATATGCAGGGTATGGTTTTAAAATGTTAGTCTCATCTTCTCATACTCTTATGATCATTCATATCTAACATTCATACCCTTATTGAGAATCTGAGATCACCCATGCTTATGTTTTCTTTCCCCAAGTTATGGAGAAAAGTTAAAAGTAGGGTATGTTTGTAAATATTACTAAAGGGAAATATCTTAATGGTATATGTTTAAGATCCTTCACCCAATTAGATGATTGTTCACCTAGTATCCAAAGTCACTAAACTATTATAATCCTAAATAGTGTGTTTGTGTAATGTAATGAATATTCATATAACAATATAAAATATCTATGTATTAAAATCATGGATATTTACACTTATTCCTCTTCAATATATTTCACACCAGTGAGAAAGAACCATTTATTATCCTTTATTATTTCTTTTCCTTCTCTCTTCAATACTGCATATATTTCTCACTATAAAGGATAATGAATGTATTGTCTTAGTAAATAATTTCTCAAAAAACCCTTATTATATATTTTAACCATTTAATATTCACCAAAATTAGTCAATGATATTTCAATAAGTTAATTATATGAATTCCATGAACTTCTACATTCAAAATTTCTGGAGTTAATATTTCATATTTTTTCTCTAGATTTCTCATATCATTTAACATAAAATATTATAATTTTAAACTCCCTTTATTATTTCACATGATCTTCTCTACTTAAAACTTCTAAAAATATTATCAGTAACCTTCTATAAAGTCCACTTCCATAAAAAACTTTTAAATATAGTCTCTCTATGTGAATGGATATATATAAAACATGAAAAAACTCAAACCTTCATATAATGGACCCATAAAACACAATCATTAGTTGGAAAATGTTTTTGTGATGTTTATTACAACAAAGATATACTCACAAAGCATTACCTGATTTGATTTTAATTGAAAATAAACATGTTATAGATTTTAATTTTAATTCTATATAATTATTTAAATTTTTACAAGTTTTTTACCTTATAATGTAAAATAACCAATGTTATTATGTAACATTAAAATATTAACTAAAACCTTATAAGGAAAATGTTTTAACTGTACATAGTGCCATGGATTAGTTTACGATGATATTTCTCAACCTTACAGGTCCTTGTATTATCCTTATGTTTGATTGTTTTAGATAATCCCAACCATACATGAGCTTTTCTACACTATATAATAGTCTGTTATAACCTTACAAATTGTTTTTATGAACCTTAAAACCATTAATTTTCCTAACCATATGAGGTGTTTTTCTGAAAATTATAGCCTATAATACCAACATTAAAAATATTAACAAACTGAGAAATATTTACTGATAAAAATTAATAAATCCTTATTTGTTTCCAATGAACTCATAATATCTCTAAGAAATTACACTAAGTCTTCACCTCACATATCATACTTTAAATAATGGTATCATGAACATGATTTATTAATTGACACAAAAATACAACATAACCTTCTTATACAATTCAAAATTATTTATAACCTTCATCTCTAGATATATCGCAAATTATATAGGTAACTTATTATCAGTAAAACTCTTCTAAAAAACTCATCATCTTCCAAATAAATCTTGGGCTCAACAATATTACACTTTGAATTTTGTTGGTAATCAAGGAACATAAGTTAATTTAAAACTCAAAACATATACATGAATCATAATTTAATAATTTTAATTCTAATTGAGAGAACTAAATTTACGAAATAATAATATTGAATATTAATATCATTCTATTTACAAAAACTGTTATTTAAAATCAACTTATTTAAACAAATTCTTCTTGATTAAAATTTAAGAAATTAAAATACTTGAACATTAATAAGATAATGGATCACTTATTATTAAATCCATATTTTATCAATACATCAGATCCCTAATAAACATGATGAATTTTTCAATGGAATATCTAATAGATAAATTCATGTAGGAACATAAAAAAATTGTTAGAATAGTATAAACATGTACAAAACACATAACAATCACACAACACATGATGATTTCATAGCTTACCAATTTTTAAATATCTCCTGAAATACATTATCCCCTAATATAAGATAAACACATACCTCTGAATTCACCTCATATAGTTGTTATCTCCATTTCTAAATTCATTAAAATATTTACCCTAAAGTTATTTATATTTTATTTTAACCCCACATTGAAATTAATATTTAAATAATATGATTAAATAGGGTATAGATAACACTATATCTTATCCTTGTTATTAATAAGGTAGAACTCCCATTTAAAATCTCATCCATTGAAAAGAATCCTTTATAAATGGCTTAGTAAACACATCATTTATTTCTCAAAAGTAGTAATAACTTACAACATCAATTCATTTCTCTCTATAATCTCTTTAATAAGGATATATTTGATATCTATGTGCTTTGATCTAGAATTTTTAGTAAAATTATTTAGAAATTAATTTCCCTATGATTATCACAACCCAAGAGAAGTGGTTGCTTCACTTACACCTTAAGATCATCCAAACGATTCCTCCTCCATAAAATATTTGTAGGGTCTTGAGTTTTAGTCACATAATCCACCTCATTATTTCTCAAATTAGTAAAACACTGCTTATTTATTTTCCAACACACACACACACACCTCTTACAAATATAAAATATTCCACTATACGTGGAGCATTTATCATCGATATAGCCTTCCCAATTTGTACCTGTATAACCCAAAGAATTTATCAATCCATTACTATCATAATTAAACATATATGTTATAGTTCCTCTGATGTATACAAGAACACTTTTCCAATCCCTAAAATATGAAATATTTAGAGAACTTTGAATTATGGAACAAATTTAAACATCATATACTAAATTTGGATTGAAAGATATTAATTAAAAAAATTATAATTATCTTTCTAAATTATTTTCAATAAACTTATTTTCCTTACAAATACGTTGAAAACTTGATTCCCACCATGATGGGTATGGAACATAGAGTTTAGTCTCCCATTCTAATATTATTTAGCTATTTTTGAATATAATTATCTTGAGATTGAAAAATTTTGTCTCATTGTTATGAAATTTATAATCCCACGAAATATATTAACACATTAATATTGTACATTTCAAATATATTATTTATCTCCTTATAAAAGTATTCACAATTACAGTTTTTTCTAGTAAATATGATTTCATATATATAAACAATGACAATTATATATACATATTTTTTATGTTTGACATATTGGATACTATTAATACTTCCTTTTATGAATTTCAATTTCTTATACTAGTTATGCATCTTAGAATGAAAAAATATGTTATATTATTTAAACCCATATAGATAACTATTTAAATTAAAAACATAACTATCCTATTTAATAAGAAATGGCACTAATGGTTATTCAATATAAACCTTATCTTCCAAATAACCATTATGGAAGGAAGACTTAACATCCATTTAGAATATCTTATATTGATTCATTTTTTCAATAGTAATAAAAATTATAATGGTTTCTATCCTTAATATTGTTGAAAATGTCTCACAAGAATCAATCCCTTCTACTTGATGATACCCGTTAGACAGAAGAGTTCCATTATTCCTCACAATTTATCCCTTTTCATTCAACATGTTTTTAAATTCCTATATTTTTATAATTATGTTCTCTCATTAAGATTTGGGCACCAAATAACAAGTTCCATTATTCTCCACCGGGTATAATTCTTTATTCATGGCCTTCATCCATGCCTGATTATTCAAAGATTTATCAATATTTATGGGTTAAACTTGAGAAAACAGTGAGGTATGAAATTTTTTCATTAAAGTTATGTTGGATTAATTTTTTTTCTTTAAAATTATTTTTAAACATCTAATTTTCATCTTAGACATAGATGAGTGATAAAGGTTACTACTCATAACTATATTTAGTTGAATCATCATCTTCAACCTATTCTTATTCATACTATTCACTAGTTTTAGAACATCATACTATTGTTTGACCAAGATAAATTAACCCTCATCACTTTGGGAACATTTAACTTCATGTGTATATTATTTAGTTAAATGTTTTATCACATTAACATCCGTAGTTTCAATTGTCATCCTTATCTACTTTTTTAGAATCTATATCTCATTCTATTTACAGGATAGCCTAGAATGATACCATAAATTCATATTTTTATCAAACTCTAAAATATTTTCACATTTAAATTTGATAATATAGTGGATTCCAATTACCATTAATTATTATAAAAATGGGGTCTTCTTATAATACATCTCATACAATGAAATTTTAGAATTTGTTCTAAATATGATTTGATTTTTAAAATGATCTACTACTCAAATGTACTATCTCCAAAAATACTGAGAAGTATCAATGTCTATCAACATGTTTCAAGCCATATCAACTATGATTCTATAATTCTTTTCATTAAATTTTTTTCTTAGGGTGTGTATGGTGTACTAAGTGTATAATGAATAACATGACTTGTAAGGTAAGCTATAAAATATTCCATTAGTGTACATACTACAAATACCTATTTGGATCTTCTTTAGAGAGTAACCACACTCCTTTTTAAAATTCCTGAAAATATACAACATCCCATATGCCTATAATTTATGTTTCATAAATATAATGTTAATAATGTTACTGATGTCCTTAATAAATTAAATGAAGAACTTATCTTAATTTTATGATTTATTTCTCATTGGACAACTAATGTCTATAATCAATAATCTCTAATAGATGAGATGTAAAAATATCGACTTTATTGTTTAAATAGTTTTTAATCTTACCCTTATTACATGTAGAGAAAATCCAATCCCTTTATCTCCTTATCTTAGGAACATATCGCACATTTTCTTTTTGAGAATGCTTACTCATATTCCTTTAAAAAATATTACCAATCCTTTTGTTCCATAAATTTTTTTGTTTTCCTATACCCATATAATATGATTTTTGAGAATGTATTACTTGAAAAAAAATCCCCCTTGGATTGTAGTGTTGGTATTAGGTTCCACTACAGAACAAAATGGGTTGGTGATTCAATACTTTTATAATTATATCAATATAAAAACATTTTCTTCGGTGATGTGCTCATCAATAAGGAAGCCATAGATCTCTCATGAGGCTATTAAGTAAAAAAATCAAATTTAAAAATTAACTCATTTGATTTGATGGTGTACTCGACAACCGCTCATCACTGATGAAAATTAATCAAGGGATCCAAAAATGGATCCATCTAAATTAATGAAAAATTCATTGAATTTTTGTGTAAATTCAAATCATCATGATCTGAGTTCTAGAATAGAGATTTGATGATGCCTTCAACATCTTGATGATCACTGTAATGATGATCCTACAAGTTGTGAAAGAGAACATGGATTGATATCTTAAATCAATTTTATATCTCTCTAGGATGTCTAAATGTTGAGTGAGATGATCTCAATTTCATATATTGAATAGTACACCAAATGAGAGCCTCCAATTACTTATATAGTGAGCTAAAAAATATTGATAAATGGTTCCCCATCCCCATGAATATGTATTACCCACTAAACCAACTATAAACAACCAATTATGACAAACTAACTATGTCATAAATGTAATTTATATTTTAATCACTTACTTGTGATATAATAAATATATTACATGAAATATTTTATTCATTAACATATTATTCCCATAAATATTACATGAAAATTGAATATTAAAATAATATCCATTCACAAAATATTTTTCCAAATATTCACATAAATACTAGTAAATAGATAAAATAAATAAATTAAAACCAAATTATTATACACTTTTATAATAACGACATTATTTATTTCTTAGCAATCATTTGTACTTAGACATCTCTGAGACCCCATGGAAGGTCTCACCCTATCCTATACTATTATTCATTAGAATAAGACTATAATTTTGAAAACACAAAGTTTGCGACCCTCTAGGACCTTATCTCAATAGCAATGAATACGATTGACAGAACCATAGTAGATTCTAGAAAACCATCAAGGACCCTAAGGAGATAGGGTGTAGCCATAACAATGACAACCCCCTACAAACACATGCAATGTAATATAATATTTTTATAATATATTATCAAATAATGTAGGGTTTACACTTTGTATCATCATCGATTCTTGATTTATTATTCATTCAACTCACTAGATTGACTTACCATCTTCTACCATGGTTATGGATTTAGTGAAGGAACTACCATAAAGATCAATTAGTATTTAGATATCACTTAATTTATGAAGTGAATAATTCTATCTTTAATATTTATTCAATGCCATACCACCATCGGTGCACCCCATGTAAGTAACCCCACCACAACATAAATTTAATGGGTTTTATCTTTAATTAAAGTACATAATCAAATAGTATTAACTAATAATATTATTATGTCAGGAGAAAATTACACATGTTCATAAATAATAATTACCAATGACCCCAAGAATTTGTGGTGTTCATATTAGTGTTCCAGTTATCATGATCTCACCTACTCTAGATCACCAAGTGAGAAATTAATGAGGAGTCTCAATGATTATGATCCCCCTACACCTGATGGTTATAAAAAATATGTGTCCTATCATATTTATGTGTCTAGACCATATGAAATATATTTAGTATTACTATCATGGTATATCTAGGTTTTCATTATAGCCTGAGAACTACTATATCCTTTTGGAAGGACATGTAATCTAAGAAAATTACCATAGATATTTTATACTTAAATGTATAAAAAGTATTAATGTAAGAAAAAATCACATATATATCAAAATATATACATGTAATGGTAATAAAAATACAAAAATAACTAGGTTACAAGGAAATAACTCACAACACTCCCACTTGTACTAGATCTAACTACAAACAACCCTTAACCCACTAGTTCTCACCTGAGAATCATGTTTCTACTTTGATATATCTTTAGTTAAGGGGTTTGCTATGGTATAATCTTCATCAACTTTGATACCTATATATTAACATTTATTATTATAATCCTTCAAGACATGAATACATAAAAGTATAAGAGTTGTCCTATAGTGTGAACTAGGATCATTAGAAAGAACCACTATTTTAGTATTATTATAATTAATTTATAAAAGGTCTACAATTATAGGTAAAAAACCCATATTTTATATAAATATTTGTATCCATAATTCCTCCTTAGTTGAATAAGAAGATTTTTTATACATGGATTCAGATATAGAATTGGTTACCACAATTTTCTTCGAGTCACTCCAGCTCACTGCGCCACTATTCAGGATAATGACATTGCTTGACTATGATTTTATATCATCATTGTTTGTATAGAATCTTGAATTAGTGTATTAAATCTACATAGACTCTAATATTTGTTGTTTGATACTTTAAATATTTATATATAGGTCTCTAGATTTTTCCTCAGAGTCAGAACAGTATTTGGGTGTTGTAGGATCCAAGAATAAATACATAACAAATATTAATACATATCAAAGCACACACATGCATATATATTTTTTGGAATAAATGGTTTTCTAATGGACCAATACTTCTTATGAATAATATGATACTATGCATATTTATGGAATATGAGGTTTACCATAGCGGCAATATAATGTTGGTTTAAATTAGGTATTCGATTGAAGGTGACTGTTGGAAGGTTCATTAAGTAAGTAATTAATTAATTAATTTAATGGATAATCCTAATTCCCTACCTCTATTCAAATTAAGTAATAGAATATCCCCAGGTATAGCCACATAACTCTATGATATTAGATAAGAGGAGGATATCATTGACATTTTTGACTTGGTAACATGCATCCATGACCATCGAATGGGAGAATTCATGAGAAAGATGATGAACATAGATGAATCATCATCTTCATTTCTTTGGGATTCATTCTTCACTAATGATCGATTTGTTCTTCTAGTAAGGCATTCTAATTAATGGATTTATGCTCTTAGAATAATTTTAATGCATAGATTTTATATCTACTTATTTTTTGAATTCATCGTTCTTCACATGATCCCAGATTTGATTAATAGTATTTATTCTGTATATTTATTTATTATGATCCAAATTTAACCCTACACTTCTACATTTATGTAATTGTTGGATGAGATCACACTATCCAATGATGGTATCAACTTATTCTTATGATTTCACCCTAATATTACATACATTATTCATAGTTGAACCATGGGGTAACGATTCTACATTTCTAGGCCATATTTGAGCATAGTCGAACCATAAGAATCATAAAGGATGCATTAATGTGGTGGAGATAGATTAATTATGGATAGATCGGGGTGTATTGTGGATTTTGTATGATTGATTCATAGATCATAATGACTAAAAACAATGGGAGGCATAACAGTTACAACATAAGTACCTAAAATTATAATTTTCTACCACCAAAAGCTATGAAATAGTTATTAATGAAAAATTTAATTAGTTTCTGGTGGATTAATCAGTAGTGGAAGTAGTATAATAGGTAGATATGTTATCCACATGAAGATAATATGATTTATAGAAATTTACAAAGCATACAGTGGTAGTTTGGAGGAACACATGGTGTGTTGTCTCATTGCTACAAAGGCTAGGGTTTTTAGTATAAATAAATATCACACACCATGTGGTCTAACAACACATCATTTGACTCAATAATGGTGACCTGACATATTCCTCTGGGAAGATAGGCATGAGCATGAATAGATATACGAACATTAATAGAGTACACAATAACATACAAAACCAGTGTACCCATGCAGAACCAGAGAACATAGGCATGATCAGTGTACATAGATACAACGAATGTACATGAATATAGTCCAGAGTACATGAGTACAAGATGGAGGACACAAGAATACGCCAGGCTGACAAGATATGATGTTTACTCTATATATACCCCAAGTAGAGCCACACAGATAACCAAGTCATGTACAAGGGGAGAAAACTCATGTTTCTAGGGTAGGTCACATTCTATGTAACCCAATGTTTACACAATATAATTCCCTCAAAATATTTTACCTTTCATATCTATTTCATCAGGACTCGAATTTGGGCTCATAAGTAACCTATATTTTATAGTATTCTATATAGGATATGATGGGGTCACTGGTTTCAGAATTTTAGATATGATGTGTGGTTATGTCTGTGTGATTATTATTTTAGCAATGTTTATTTGTTAGTAGAGTTAGGGTGTGATCATGAGAGTGTTACCTGGGTCGATACTCCCCTATCTGTCTTCTACTGGTGGACCCCCCATATCATTTATACACAAAGAGAAGAAACTCCCCACATTAAGAAATATAAAAGAACTCTATATATAGTGTCTAATAGCTATCATTGAGATATGTCAGTGTGTGATTCATCTACTAGAGTAATGTTCCCATAACTATGTTACACAATGGCGAGGTGAGAGACCTCCATATTATTGAGCGGTTATGTGAGATTCATGGGTAGAAGATAGTGCTCCCTCGGCTTTGAAACATAGTAGTGAGGAGTATTACATAAAAATAATATCTTATGTAGTTACATGGGTTTTTCTATCAATTATAAAAAACAAATACATTAAAATATACTCTATTTAGAGTAAATTTAATGTTTTTGATATCTTTTAATGCACGTAACATCAGGTTTAAACAAAAAATTTGTTAGTCATGTTTTACACACTTGATTTAAAATAATTTGTTAAAACTTTCATAAAATTTATTTGAAAAAATTATCCTAATTTTTTTAATGATAATATAAATATTAATTTAGGGTTATTTTTTAGGATTTTTCTATGATGTTTCATATTTGATAAGTAGTGAAAAATACTGAATTTTAATTTGAAAACTATCATTTCATTTAAAAAATTTATAATATTAAATTATATTTGTAATTGGTTTTAATGTAAAAAAAGTTAGAAATATAAATATGTTAATACAATGTAGGTCATTAAAATCATTTTAAAATTTAATTTATATATAAAAACTTTTAATCTTTCGATCATTTCCTCATTAAAAACCCGCTCTCTCATCACATCTGCGAGATTTATTTTAAATTAAAAATTTCCTATTATGTGAATTGAATTTTAAAAAATGGATTAATTATTTTTAATAATTATAAATTATAGATTCTTATAAGTTCAACATAATTTTTCAAAAATGTTATTAGTGAAATAAATTAAATTTAGTTACGTCGATTAAGGAGAAAATGAGTTTACTTAGTGGTTAAAAATTGAATAAAATGTGTATAAATGACACAAAACTTGTCCAAAACAATTATCTATACATATTGAGTTCTTATATATATTATATTATAGATAATGGGTAATTATTAGGTATAGTTTAGATGAAAAAAAGGGTATAATTCAATCTTTCAAAAACATAAAAGTGTGCCACTCACCGCACTTATAAAAGGACACCCCGTCTCCCCACTTCTTCAAACATTAAAAACACTTTGGATCCACAAATCACATCCCAAATTAATATATAACTAATATATAATCACACTATAGTTATCATATTCTTTATAAATCCATCCTAGGAAGGGTTTAGTGAAAACCAAAGGAGGATACCTAAAGAAGAGGTAATGTTCTTCAACATGCGTCTTTATTTTATTTTCTTCTCCACCTCCTTCAATTTTTTATTAATACATTATTGTATAATAATATCAGTATAATACATAAAATTATAATTTTTTATGTTATGGGTTTGGACTAAAACATCACACACATTAACCAAATGGATTACGGAATCATCGTTCGTGTGTATGACGAGATACCACCTCATGAACTGATGTCATTCACGTTTTCATTAGCACCTTTCATGTTTGAGAATAATGATGGATTTATAGTTTATATATAATATATATGATATTTATAACATATTAATTCCTCTATAATAATTATATAATATATATATCTTGTTTCCTTCTATTCCACAGGAGATATGATAACGTCGCTTGTGCATACAATGAACTACCACCTCCCAAATCAATGTGATTCATCATTCGATAAATCTTTACATAGAAGGTGATAATGAATAATGATAATGATTTTATGTGATATAAATGAAATAGTTATTATATCCATGAAATATTTATCACTCTTAAAATATAATATATCCTTTTATTTTCTTACTTTTTCACTCAATGAATGATGAAAATTTCATTCGTGTATATGTGGACTACCAGCTTCACAAAGAAATGTGGTTCTCTTTTCATCACCATTCCACATGGATGAAAAATATAAGTATATAATATGGTATAAATTATATTATGAGAAAAAATTAATGGTTAAATATTACTTACATCCATTCCATAATGATCACTGAAATATGGAAAATGGCACTAAAGTGTACGTACATCGTACCTTCTCCATTATCGTAACATACTTCATTTTTCATAAACATCATTCATTATTGGTTTTAAAAGTATAATTTATGAATAAATATGATAATTAATTCATTTTTATTATTTTGGATATGATTAAATTCGTTAATATGCGCAATAAATAGATCTTTAATGAAAAAACACACATAAGAAAACAAGGCAACTAAAACCCAAAAAGATGAAAATAATGAAATATTATTAACAAATGGGGGATGAGATGTTATAAAAGGATCATAAATGATATTATAAATATTAATATGGTTCTTTAATAATTTAATAACATGGTTAAAAACATAATATATGATTTTAAATTGTGTTTTACTAAGGTAATGTGTGAGGTAATGAATTTAATCTCAATTTATATTCCATTGAGACTTATGTTTTATTATGAATATTTTCACTTTTATGTGTTGCGTATAATTACCAATTGAAATGAAATACCATAATTTATAACTCATGTAATTTTATGTTCTGATTTTAATTATTTAATCCATGTGATTTTTTTTTTAAAACTACCATGTGGTGGAAGTTGTTTTCCGATCTCACTTTCTTTTGTGATTGTTAACATTATCTTAATACAACCTATTTATTGTAAATTTTTTCATTGGAAATTACATTTCTATTGAATATATAAATATTTTTTCAATTTATATTAATATTTTAGAAATTGTATACCATTTTTATATACAATGTTTACTTTGAAATATACTAATTTATTTAATAAATATTGATAAATAAATATAATTTACTCAATACAGATATTTGATTAATAACATTATTTATGAAATAAATTGATTTTTAGATATATGAGGAATGATTTAGAGTCATATGAAATTGATTAGGGACCATTTAATGTAATCCCCGTGATGCATCAATAGTATCATAAGAAAAATAAGTTGGCCAAATTAGATGGGTCTCTACCCATTATGTTTTAAACGGTCTTGTGAAGGGCCTTAATGGTAAAGGTTCCATGTACCTAGGAATCATTGTGTATAATATTTAATAATTCAGTTCATTTTGAATTAAGTTAATATTATTATCCATGTTATTTTTCTATGACATTATCTATGTATGCATTTCATTATCAATTTATTGATTAAATGAATTGTGTTTCTGTTATTTAGAATTCCATATTGATTATTCCTTATTCAGATATTTATGTGGAATGCATTTTATGTAATATAACATTACCTATTGATTATGATTATTAATTCATGATACATTACACTATACATAAACATTACTGATCATTTGAGCTTATACTTATTTGTTTTCCTTTCCCTGTGATATGAAGATGAATTCATGGAAGTATTTTCAAGGATGTTGAGATTTTACTTTTTTATGATTTATTTTCTTTTCACAATGTAATATGGGTACCATGTATATAATCTAGTTTTCAAAAACTTCTAAGCATTTTTGTCTTTTGGGATTTGAATCAAGTATCTATGCCAATGTAATACTGTAACACACCAAATCTTGGCTACTATGGCCAGGGTTGTTACAGTTGGTATTAGAGATAGTTTAATAAAAACCATGGGAACAAGATTTAGGAAAATATAATTATGGAACATAACCCTATGATATAATTTGAAGATAATTATAGAAGTACATCCTAATGTTTTGGTAAGGTAGAGATTATGTGGGTTTTCTTATAAATAAATCCCTGTATGGATACTACAAGTGGATGCGGTTTTGAAAGAGATATACCTATGGGTAATAACTATGTAAAGGGAATGTCTCCCTTGTCATGAAAATAACTTGGTACAAAATAATCATACATACTCTACACTTATTTTTTTACTCTTGAGGGATATGTATATGATAATTCTCATTTTCTTTAAAAACCATTATGATGAATTTGAAAGTAATAAATATCCCCAATAAAACAAAATATTATGATTATAAGATTAACGATTCATAAATTTTTAATTTATTTTAAGCATTCACCATATTTGGAATTATAAATATTGATTTAAAAGTCATTATTTTATGATATAATCTAATATATACCATTTTTTAGAAATGATTCGTGGAAGTAATAATGGAATCAGTAATCATGGACAATGTAGTGATTTCCATAATGAGGAATCCAATACCACTAGTATCATAATTGACCAAAATATGGATATATTTGGGTATCTTAGTGAGGTTATGAATAATAACCTTTCCCGTATGGTGAAAAGTGTTCCATAGAGAGACTATCCTATGCTAGATCTCTTTATGCAATAGAATCCCCACTCATTCAGTGGGGATATTAATCCAATTATAGCTGAAAAAAAGATTATGTCTCTGGAGAATATATTTATGTAATTTGGATGTTATGAAAAAGAAAAGTATACAATTGTGGTTTATTGATCAATGATGGACTTTGATCCAGAATACTAGGTATGAAGATTAAATAGAACTCATGGAATGGAAAACATTTATGGAAAAATTATTCAATAAATATTTTCCTCATGAGAAAAAAATTGAGATGAAGATAAATTTAATTAGAATAAAAAAAACGAGGAATAATGTTCTATGTATTATAAATCTACAATTAAAAGGTTTACTATGTATTCTATGGATTACATATGCAACACATAGAGAAAGTTTGACCATTTATTTTAAGGGATTAATCTAAGACTCCGAAGGGCCCTAATCTCAAAAATTTTATTCATAGGATGAAATTATTTTATATTTTAGCAAAAATGAGAAGGAAATATCTAGATCCTATATATTCATGGGAAACCAATAAAATTAATGGTCATCCGAACACCATGAGAAAAGAAATTCCTTAAATAATAAGAATACGATGATGACATTCCCATTGGGTGAGAATGTGGAAGGAATGGCCCTGTGAAATTCCTGAAGGTCATAGGAGTTTCTTATAAGTGTGGGTAAAAGGGTCATCCTATTAAATAATGCAAGGGTAAGAAGGAAAACACTGCTATTCAATATTAAATTTAAAAAGATATGGGACACTATACAAATTAATTCTCCAAGAATGATGTAAATCTAACACAAAAAAGTTAAGTGGAGATGATGAGGCTTATACGATCAATACATATGAGGTAGAATTACCCAATTTTGTGGTGTACGGTACATCAATCCTATATTAAAATTTATCCAATAAATTATTTTATTAGATATCATTACACTCTTTAATATCTACCCAGTTTTATATAAAAACAGGTAGTTCCATTTTTATTTAATAAGGGAGTAGTAAGACAAAATTCCCAAGAGATGTTACAATGCAAAAACATTGTGTCAACTGGTCCCCATTATGAAACATAAATGTGCTCTATTTGATAACCTTATTATCATACCTGTGGTTGACTTTGATATAATCCTTGGTTTCGATTTTCATTCCAAATATTAGTAAAAAAATTATTACGAGAAGAAGAAAATTATGATTTGTGAGGAAGAAGCATAATTTTTTATCTTTAGAGAAGAAACTTCATCATTTTATTCTTATCTAGACCCACCCCCAGTATCTCTACTGAATGAAATTATTTGGGAAGAATAATAAAAAACATATAGGTATGTATAAGGTAATCGTGAAATTAGGGATTTACATATTATACATGAATACATAGATGTATTTTCTAAGGAATTTCCTAGACATCCCCCAGATCATGAAGTTGAATTTTCCATTTATTTAGTCCCTATTTCCAGATCAATATCAATGAATCCCTATAGAATGGCCACTGTGGAATTAGTAGAGATAAAAAAACAACTAGAGGATTTTGGTAATAAGGGATTTATTTTCCCAAGTGTTTCTCCACGGAGAGCCCTTATTCTCATGATTAATAAGAAATATGGATCCATGACTATGAGTGTTGATTATAGGGAAATAAATTCTATTATGAAAAAGTAGAAGTTTCCTCTTACTTTATTTCGTGACCTATTTGATCAAAAATATGGGGCCCAATATTTTTCAATGATCAATATTTATTCTAGGTATCATCAGTTGTGAATAAAGAAAGAATACATTCTGAAGAAAAATATTCGAATGAGGAATTAACATTTTGTGTTTATAGTAATTATATTTGGATTATTTAATTCACTATATTTTTTATTGATTTAATAAATAAATTATTCTAGGAATATATTGATGGGTTTTTGTGGTATAAATTGATGATATTTTATTATATTCTAAAATCGACGAGGACCAAGATAATAACTTGTGGATAATTCTTAAGACTAATATATGTAAAGAGTTACATGGTATATTTAGTTAAAGTAATTTATATATTAAGGAAACTTACTTTATTGTCCATATTGTCACAAAAAATTGAATCTCAGTTGATTCTAAAATAAAATGGTAGTCATAGAACAGAATATACCAACAAACATAACTATTTTACATAGTTTCATTAGTTTGGTAGGTTACTATCAATGATTCATTGATAATTTTTCATGATTCGGTAACCCATTAACCAAGTTTACATGAAAATGGGTTATGTTTTTTTGGAAAAAGGAATGTGAGGAATGTTTTTATGAACTGTTGACAAGATCAGTAAATTCTCCAATTTTGACTCTACCATCTGGAAGTGATGGGTTTTTGATACATAGTGGTGCATCATGGAAGGGAATTTATTGTTTTCTAATGAAAAATAACAAATTTATTAAATACAAATCAATGAAATTGGAGATTCACAAACAAAACTACCCATCCCATGATATTGAGTTGGAATCTGTGATATTTTCTTTAAATATATGGATACATTATCTTGATAGTGAAATATGTGAGATATACATGGATCATAAAATACTGAAACAACTCATTTCAAAAAAATATATCTATAGGATAAAAAGGAATTGGCTCAAGATAATCAAGGATTATGATTTATCAATACACTACCACCCATGAAAAGAAAATAATGTATATAATTCATTGAGTAGGAAATATCATGGAATTTTAACCAAATCTAGATTGATAAGGATCATATGTTCATGGATTTAATTAATATGGATATGAGATTTAATAATGAAGGGGATATATCAATTATTTTTAAAATGATTGGAATACCATCATTATTAGTTAAGATTAATAATTATCAATATGATGATAATAAACTTAAAAAGAAGATTAAATCTGCGAATGTTGGGAAATTAGAAAACTTCCTTTGTGAAGGTGGTGTTTTGTAATTTATAAATAGGCTACGCATTCCATCTATAACTTAACTAAAAAGGTAATTATTGGATGATTATCATAGCTCAATTTTCTCCATACACCCTAGTAGCACAAAGTTTTATAGGGATTTGAAGGAACATTTTTATTGGGATAACATAAAAATGGAAATTGCTAATTGTGTATTTAAATGTTTGGTTTGAAACAAGTTAAATTTGTGAGGCAGTATCCTATATGTGTTATGAAACTTATTCTTATTATTGTGTGGAAATTGTATGACATTACTATGTATTTTTTCATGGTGCTACCAAAGACTCCTAGAAAGAATGATAGAATATGAGTTATCATTGATCACATAGAAAAATATTCACATTTCCTCACTATAATTGGATATTTAACTCTTGAGAAACTTGAAGGGATCTATATTAATGATGTTTTGATACTTCATAGAAGTAATATATCAATTGTTTCAAATTGATATCCCCATTTTGAACCAATATTATGGAATAAACTTATGAAGGTTATTTGTACTGAACTTCATTTGATCACTACGTATCATTGTCAAACTGATGGAATGTCTAAAAGGATTATGAAAACAATGTAATACATGTTGAGTTCATGCTCACTTGACTTCCAAGGTATGTGGGACGAGTATTTACCTATGGTAGAGTTTCCAATAATAGTATATTCCATTAAAGTTTTCAAATAATATCATATAAATCATTATATTACAAGAGATGTCATAGTCCAAATTGTTGGGATGAAGTTGGTGAAAGGAAACTCATAGGCCCAAACTTTTTTAATGAGACAACAATAAAGTAAAAGTCTATTCAAACTCGCATTAAATAAAATCAAATTAATAAAAATAGTGATATTGATAACCGAGGGAGATATTTGGAATTCCAAGTGGGAGATATTGTTTTCTTGAATGTACTACATGGATGGATATTATATGTGTTGGTAATAAATGAAAATGATACCTAGGTATATCAAGAGCATTTAAATTCTTAAAAGAGTTGGATTTGTTTCTTATCATTCAGAAATGCTTCCTGTTTCTGACGCTTTCCGCCGGGGTGCACCCGCGCATCCGTCACGTAGAAGAGGAAGCACGGCTTGTTTCCCCACATTCCCGCTTTCCAAAGGCGTGTGACATCCGTTCCTTGTTCAAGGTCGTCTGCTCCTTGATCAAAACCGGGATGATGGGATGTCAGTTCTTCCTTCCGTGGATTCCTCCTCAAATCTCGTCACCTAGTCTAGGTCTCCCTCATAGATTTAAGATGTATTCGTGAACCTCGTTCCCAGCGCCATATCTTCATGGACACCAGTTAATTACACTGCTTCCGTCAAGATGCTCTAAGGGGTCTTGTTGAGGAAGCAATCTTCGGTGAGGAGAATGGTCACGTTGGGGTGTCATCAGCGTGTCTTGACGCTGGGGGATTGGAATGTCAGTCTTCTTTCACTTATTATAGGGATTCTCGAGGGCGCGGAAGCCCAATGCATCCCACATCGAACACGGGGAACTTGCATGCCATAGGCATTTATCTGAGGTTTTCCTCGGCTTCCCATGTTTGAAAAAGGGTATGCCGTGAGTTTAACATCTGGTAGAGATGGATCGGACTAATCGGAACACTGAGAGTGGATCAGATTGAAGGACCCCTAGGGGTAACACTGATATTGGGGTCAACACGTGGGTGGCATCCTGGATACTATGGAGTGGAATGAGGTAGCATGATCCCACCGGGATGTGGAAGCCCGAGTAGGGATCAGGATTGGTGATGGAGTGAAGAGGGGCTTGAACCTCATGGAGGCTTCCTACATGTCCTCGTGGAATGGAATCAAAGTCTGTGTAGTTCGGTGATACGGTGGGACACCTGAAGAGGCGACCCATGAGAATGAACACATGTATTGGAGCCTGGAGGAAGTAAGACCTCCGGGCTGGGGCATGAGCTTCCCGAGGCACCTAGGCCCTAGGGAGAGGTCAGGAAGAGACGTGGGTGTTGGATATGGGGCTTATGCTCTGAGGCGGCCCACAATGGTGCGGGTGAACCGATGTGGAGGGGTCGGAACAACTGAGTGATGGGATTGAACCTCGTGGAGGCTACCTACGTACCATGCGTTAGCACGGATCAAAGTCCATGTAGTTCGGGGCATACAGTTTAACGTCATGCGGGATGAGGGCATACAGTTTAACGTCATGCGGGAGGAGGGTATACAGTTTAACGTCATGCGGGACGAGGGCATACAGTTTAACGTCATGCGCGAAGATGGCATATAGTTTAACATCATGCGGGATGAGGTAATAGAGTTTAACGTCATGCGGGGTGAGGGAATATAGTTTAACGTCATGCGGGACGAGGGCATACATTTTAACGTCATGCGGGACGAGGGAATACAGTTCCTACGTACCATGCTTTATCACAGATCAAAGTCCCTATAGTTCGTTGGGATGGGGCTTTTGCTCTGAGGTGCCCCACAAGAGGATGTCATGGTCAATGATCGCTCTAAGACCATGTGAGTCATGCTCGGTGTGGGAAACAAGAGGTAGCAGGGACCAGACGATCATGTCGCGAAGGGTGTGTCCGTGAGAAGCAGAGAGGGGCTTACGCGTTGAGCGGCCCAAAGAGGAAACAGGGTCTTACACATGGTTAGCAGCCCTTAGTTCCGGGGCTTACTCCAGGAGGGAGGCCCGGGGTGCGACAAGGCACAATGGGGAAGTACGGAGGTGCATGGGTGAATCCTTCCTCAAGGGAAGCTAGGGGATTATGCTCTGAGGCAGCCCTTCCCCCATGGACAAATACCACTCCAAAAGGAGTATATCATTCCATGTGAGGAAGATTCCATTCCCGTGGAGACGAGCAGCGTAAAGAATGTCCGAGCCGGGGGGTTCCTGTGTGCGAGGCACGGGGTCAGGTCATAGTTTAACATCATGTGTTGGGGACGAAGTGCTTGGCAGTTTAACGTCCTACAGCTCGGATGAGGTGGGTTTGCTCCACACCCCTAGGGATTACATGCCCAACGCCTTCTACCCCTTGTGGGAGGGAAGGCAACAGCAAGGTCGTAGTGAAGGGGGACTGCAGGGAGAACCATCGAGGGGTCCACGTTAGCGTGGCTATGCGAAGAATCAATAGCCATTAGCGTGCCTATGCGAAGAAGCATAAGGCAAAGCAACGCAATAGGAAACACTACCCAAGGGACCTTGAGGTTACTTCGTATGAGCCTAGAAGGTCGTACGGGAAAACAACGCATGGCGTGCATGCCCGGTATGGAAGACATCAGGTGCCGACGTAGAGAGGCACCCCGGGGGGGCATCAAGGTGAGGAGTCCTGGATGTGCGTGCAAAGAGGAGGTTTGCGCGCAAAACATCGGGATGGCGCGCAAGGAGGGCAGAGGGATTGTGCGCGACTAGGGGGATTGCATGCAAAGGGATTGGATTGCGCACGGGGGAAATGGCCGATCCCTAAAGCATGGAAAAACCTAACAAAAGGATTGCAAGCAATTTCGGAAGGGATTGCGTGCAATTGGAGGGGATTGCGTGCAAAGGGAAGAGATTACTCTCAAAGGAGGAACCTTGGGGAGTCAGAAAATCTACTTAAGCCGGTGGGATTGCACTCAAAGGCGAACCCCGGGGAAAGGTTGTGCGAAGTGGGTGATTACTTGGAAGTCATATTGCACGTGCGGGAGTCCGAATTGCGCGCACAAGAGCTGGTTCGAATTCCTCAACCCCAAAACAGTTGGGGTCGCCTTCTATTTATAGGCACCCGCCGTCGCAGAATCTGGGCAACATGCAAAATCTTCCGCGCCAGGACATGTTGGTGCGAAAGGCCTCCCTGTGAGGAATCGGGTGCGCAAAATTGTGCGCCGCATCGGTTCTTTTTCGCGAATTCCGGGAGTCCTTCGCACGACCAATAGTTTTTCGCGCAAGGCCTCCTTAATTTCACGCACCACTTCCGGGCCCTCCGGACCGGGCCTCCATGTCCGAATATGACTTCGGTTCATCAGTTCAAAACTTCCTCTAGGAGTTACGGACTTTTTTGGCAGCTAAACCCCCCCCCCTCAGAATGGGATTGGTGAGATGTCGCAACGATCGGATTCTAAGGGAAACACTGAAACGCCGAAGTGGTGGATCTCCTGAGCACTTTGCGTGCAAAAATCCAATGGGGTGCGCAAACATGCATATCGGCACAGAATTCTCTTTCCGCGTGGAGCGGAAGACTGGCCTCGACTATAAAAGGTGGCGCTAGGTCCCAAGTTCTGTACTCAATGTTTTCCACGTGAAAGGCACAACGCTCTCATGCACGAAATTGCTTCCACGACTGTGAATAAAAACTCTTTGGCAGCGCGCAATTCCGTCCGAATTTCGGCCGTATTTACGTGACAACTCAGGATATTCCGCGCCAATGGCTCTGATTGTGCGCCAAACTCCTTAATTGCACGCCACAAGTCCAGTTTGCATACAACCCTTTTCGATTCTGTGAACCTCTTCCTGATTTCGTGCAACTCCCATGAAAATTCGGAATGGATGCAAACCAAGTGGATGTGGGGGAATCCACAGCTTGTAGGGCTGAAATGGCGGCGAATGAGGAGGTTTATGGTGCCAAGGTTGTTGTTTCCAACAACCTGACCTTATTCCACCTGCTGACCCCCACCTAGAAGGAGTATCCCCTATCTGACAACCTCCCACTCTCAAACTTCGGCATCCTGGAGGAGGTTCGCCTGCCGGGCTTCGAGGTGGAAACACCGTAGTCATGGGTGACCCGGGAGGACGAGCTTCCCCTCTACAACATCACCAACAACGACCATCCTTCTTGGGAAACAAGGCACATGGACGTGTATGTCCTAAACCTGAGGACCAAGACCATTACCGGGAATGAGCCTACCGCGGATAATTCTCCATCCCTCTACACAAGCACATTCCGTCAGAGCATCACAAATGACACTAAGGGTTGGCTGCAAGATTGGGACATGCGCTCCGGGGGCAACTTTACCAGTGAGTGGGCCTGGGAGTTCTAGGTTCGCCATACTTGCGACCAGTTTGGGGCCGAGCTGTGGCATATTGGCCTGTTTGAGGCGGTAAGGACGTCACAGTTCCACTTCCACCATCAACCTGAGCTCGGGCCGGAGCTATTCAACCAGTGGTCCCCTGATACCAACACATTTCACCTTCACCATGGGGAAGTTGGCATCAGCCTTTGGGACGTTCACTGCATCAGGGGTATCCCACTGGAGGGCTACCAATACGAAGATTTAGTTCCTCCAATGAACACCTGGGAAGACAGTTCACGGACCCCCATGCTGATGTGGCACCTGCTGGACCTAGCCAAAGAGAGTCTGAGGGTCACAAACTTCCAGAAGGAAATCACCTATAAGGACTGGTTCAGCCAATTCCTGGAGAAGGACCCGGTGATCAAGATGTCGGTACAGGGGAAACAGTTCCCAACCGCGGCTCAGAGGAGCAGGAATGGGTCATACTGGAGGACCCTGGAGACGGGGCACTACCAATCATAGGGATACCGCGTCATCGAGGCCTAGGACCCGAACTTCTGGTATGCCGGGTTGCTTCCCGCCTTCCTGAGCGGGTGGTTCCTGCCGGTGCGGGACGCGAGGATGGGTGTTCATCCAGCAACACTGGTGATGGCGAGCACCCTGGCCAGCAAAAAAAGGTTCAATTTAGGGGTCCCCGTACTAGCTAGGCTGTATGCCATTCTGGGATGCATCTCACGAGGGGGTCACCTCGGAGGGTATGTGGTCCCTTCCAGATCTTTCAGGGCTGGGTGGATTCTCGTCTCAGCGGGTATACTTTCCCGAACGCCATCCGTCCTCCGAGAAATGGCCTGTGACCATCTCTGCTGAACATCACTGGGGTGGCACCGATGATGCTCAATGAGGAGGGCGTAAGGATCCGAAATGGTAACCACACCAATTTCAACTTGAGCCCGTTCCTCACCCCGGTCGGTGAGATGGTAGACAATGGGAAAGGCTCACTGGAGTAGCTAGAGTACTTCCAGAGCATCCGGGGAGAGGTGATCGTGGATCATATAGATGGGAAGATCACCTGCAAGCCTTACGTGATGTCCCGATTCTCCAGGAAATTCAGGTGCCTCCAATGAATGCCGAAGAACGTATTTACAGATGTCTGGGAGGAGAATAATCCATGCGTCCTACGACAGATGTGGTTGATTGTCACCACTTTTGGTTCCGGCAACGTCATCACCCTTCCTCCCACCGGGTTCGACGTCGGCTTATCAACCGAGTATGCTGAACACTGGACTATTGCGTACCCTGATAGGATTTTGTGCAAGCGAGTCCGGAAACTTGAGACTAAAGGTGTGTAAACCAGGCGACGGGGGATGCAAGGTGCTGTTAGAAGGGGAGAACGAGGGGCGCGTCAGGAAGTGAGGCCTGTGCAGGCCGGGACCTCAGCAGCGGGGACATCGTACGGTGCTGCTGCAACCTCATTGCCCGGAGGGGGGTCACACAAGGCGGCCAGGGAACATCTCGGGAAGCAGATAAGATACCTGCTCGAACCTTCCAAAGATGCAATTTTCCTGGAACTATGGCCAGTCTGGATGACCATGTGGAAATCATTGAGCGTCGAATCCATCTGGCAGAAGAGAATACAGGATGGGATCCATCTGCCAGAGGTCGGACTCATTCGAGTTACCGAACCGGTAAGGTTCCATCGGCGGCATGCATATCTAACGGCTATGGAAACATACGCACACCAAAGGGGTCGGCGTGCAGAGCCACCTTTCCTAGTGAAAGTGATGCTCTACCAAGAGCATGATCCGGAAGTGATGCCGCCGGGAGAAAGTGACAGTGATGATGAGTCAGAGGGAGAGGAGGAAACATGAGAAGATGAAGGCGAAGGAGAAGATGAAGGAGTAGGTGAAGGAGAAGTGGAACCCGAAGGTGAGGGGTCACAGGGGGCGGCCTACCAAGGGAGTCTCCGGGAGAGCGGTGAGATTTTCGGTTCTGATCTCAACATAACCGAGATACTCGATGTTTGTCTCCACCCTTATTCATCTTCTTTCTTCGTCCTTCTCTTCTGAAATTTCTAATTCATCTCTCTATCTCACTCAGGGGCACCTAGGTGATGATCAGGTGTCCCCAACAGAGGAGGGAGGAGAGGAACCGGTGGGACAAGATGGGGCTCCGACGCCCATCATTGAACTTACAAGCGCTGAGGGGTATCCTATTATGACAGCCCCTGTAGCAGCCAGAACACTAGAGGTCGACGCTCTGGGTTCCAGTAAGTCCCAGGCTTCACTACTGGAGCTTGCTATCAAAGATCCCAACTAATCAGGATTCCCCTTGCGAAGTGATCTCGACATTGGAGGCTCGTCGGGCTGCCGAGCCCGGGCCGTCCGTAAGCAAACCAGCGGCGGGCATACCACCTCATCCGGAACATACTTCCCACACCGAGTCGGCCCTAGAAATTGGTGAGCAGGGGGTGGCGGACATCAGCGGAGCTGTCACTGGGGTGAGGCCAGATGTTGACGGAGGCACCGTCGCTATCGGGGTGAGAGAGGAAGGTCGCCTGGATGCCAAGGGTCCTATTCATATTGAAGACATCCCTGATGTAGATCCTAATGCCGACCTTATGGCTGCCTTTCCTGTGTACTGGCCCGCTGATCCTGAAGAGATAGACAACTCAGACTCAGAAGCGGCCGAGGAGAGTCGGATAACATGACACAAAGGGTGGAAGTGTATCCAACGCTTTCTTAGGCAGCCCCAGTCAGATTGGCTGAGGTGGATGGGATCACTCCAGACCTTTCTACGCTTCCTATGCGCCGGAGGGGCTGATGCTCAATGCCTTCATCTGACAGTCCGTGACTAGATGGACGAGAAGATACGCGAAAGAAGCTGGCGCACCGACGTTGCCCAGTGTCGGGAAAGATCAGTGAGCACCCGAGCGTTCCTGAGGGAGGAGCAGGAAGTCCGGCGCCTCGAAGTGCAGGCGGCAGAGAAGGAGGTCTTCATTGCAACATGCTTTGAGCTCGTGGAGCAACTGACGGCCCAACTGGCTGAAACGCAAGAACAATTGGTGGAGGCTAGTCACCAGATGTCCGTACATCAAACCGATCAAGTGCATGCACAAGCTAGGGTTGGCGAGCTGCACTCTGCGGCTGCTGATGAAGAGAGAGTCTTCAAGGAGCGATAAGCAGTCCTGGAGGCTACCAGCCAAAGGGTAGCAATGTTGGAAAGATCAATCCAACACGCTGATCCTTAAGGGATTTCTTTTGGCCATCTCATGAACTTTTTTTCTTTCACTGCTCAAAACGTTGACCCAATGTATGGACCAATCTATTTATCTAGACCATTGGATTAAGATGCTCAACCATGATCTATCAATTTCTGGGAGCGTCAAACAAGCTTCAGGAATCCGAAATCGGGCCTGGATTTCTGAGGAGAGGACCTCAGACTGATTGATATATCACCTTCTCAATGTGTTCTAACACATGAGCAGGGAAATGTCGGGGGCATTGAAATCCATATGAACATAGGGAGATGAAAAAGGTGAATCACGTTACCTGAATTCGAAACATTATAGGGGCACAACGATGGAGGATAACTATTGACCGTGGCGGAAATGCAGCATCCATATCGCATTGGCCTGAAATGGGGACAACAAATGAGGGCTGACCACTGACCATGTTCGCAACACGGGGCATAACTCAAATATCGTCGATCAGTCTTCTGGAATGTTAGCCCAGGAAAGCAGGCGGACCAAGGTCTATCATCCATACTTTTTCAATAGGCAGACCAAAGGACTATCATCCATATTGTTACAGCAGGCGGACCAAGGCCTATCATCCATACTATTAGGGGGTCCCATCAAACATGACCATTCTTCTGGAACGTTGGCCCAGGACAGCAGGCAGACCGTAGGTCAATTATCCATATTGCTACAATAGGCGGACCAAAGGTCTATCATCCATATCATTGCAGTAGGCGGACCAAAGTTCTATCATCCATACTGTTAGGGGGTCCCATTAAACATTAAAGAGGATGATGATCCGAATAAAGTGACACTCAAAGCGTGGAAAGTGGAGTGGCGGTTTGTTCGAACAGAGTCCAACACTCTCAAAATTGTGCCACCGTGCTGGAGGCGCATTAGGCGGACACATTAATCTGGTCTCGGATCGTCCCAATTCTCAGATAGGACTTCTCTGGCGAGAAAACTATCGCTTCCCACCATCACAATGGGGCATCCCGAAATTATTCAGGGTAGATGTCGCGATTACACCACTCCCCAAGAAGTCAGGCCGAGGGGCTGACAGTAAGGAGGGACGAGATTTGCTAATCCCTGAGGCTAGACCTAAGAAGAATCGTCTAGGTGTTCCTATATATGTCATAAGGATGAGAATCAAGCCACACGTAGTTCTTATGAGATCTTAGTTTATGGTCTTAGAGCTCAGACCAAAGAGTAAGGGGTGTGGGAGACACACGGTAAAGCGGTTGCAAAACCTGACGTTAATGAGGACAAGGTCCTAACTGCCATGTGCTCCTTGGAGACGTTTTTAGGCCGAGGGACCGAACACAAAAGTTAGGCTGGGCCTACAGGGAAGTACCCATGCACTTTTACGTATCTCATAAGGATGAGAATCAAGCCATATGTAGTTCCTGATGGTTCCTTTTAATGTCATGGGGGACATGACATAGGAGGGATAATCCTTATAACGGGGTGCGCGTGGTGCATCTATTGCAAACCCGACGTGAATGAGGACATAATCTCACACTATGCCATGCAGTCCTGTGGTTGGGGTCCCAAAGGTGGGATAGAAGAGGAGAACTAGCTGAACTCGATCTGGACCCAAAGACTGGAGGTCTGGGTGTTCCTACGTATCCCATTGGGATGGGAATCAATCAAGATGTAGTTCTTGGGATATCTTAGTTTATGGTATTAGAGCTCAGACCAAAGAGTATGCAAGAACGGTAGGAGACGAATAGTAAAGTGGCTGAAGAAACCCATCGTGAATGAGGATGGGGTCCTGCTTAACATGCCTCCCTTGGAAAAGTGTTTAGGTAGAGGGACCGAACAAGAAAGTTAGGCTGGGCCTGCAAGGAAGTACCTAGGTGCTCCTACGTATCTCATAAGGATGAGAATCAAGCCATACTTAGTTCTTGATGGTGCGACACGACACGACACCTATGCAAAGGATGAGAGAGGCATGTGGGTCTAGCCCGCATACCAAAAGAAGCGACATTTGATATATCTTGTTTTTTACTTCAAGGTGAATGGTTTTTCTTTTGTGGAGCGACCAGCCTAGGATAAAAATTCCTGGCGTCGCCACAATAATCAAGCCGTAATAGGCATTGAAAAACGGTATGACAGTTGACCGATACATGACGTGTTATCCCCTATGGGGAGGTCACCACAATGCAGTGCCATTTTTCGTCGTGCGGCCAGGACGATATCATCACAGTTTACGGTCATGTGGTGGGACCAAACAGAACAGTTTAAGGTCGTATGGCTTGGACCTGGGGGAAAACGCATGATGCGACAAGGCGCACCAGGGGTGGATGCAGACATATCCCCATAGCATCACCACGGGCGGTTCCAGGAGAGGGGCCTTAGGCCAAAGGGCCTACGAGGGTCCAACAATCAGGGGGGAAAGAGACACTAGCTTCCAGCTGGGCTAGGCCTGAAACGTAATGTTTGGGCGACTCCTCATTTCCCATAGGGATGAGGGTCAAGTTGTGCATGGTCCTTAGAGAAAACCCAAGCACATACTCTTTAGCGCTTAGATCGCGGGAGCCCTGAGAGACACCATTACACAGCTTTGTCCGTCAGACGTGTGGAGGTTCACTGAAGGTTAGTGCAAGGAGTGTCAAGAATCCACCTTGAAACGATGGGGTGGAACACAATGTGAATCATGAAACCAACATTCAGGGACTAAAGGGGCCGGTGTGGCGACCTAGGATTACTGCTGACCATGTTCACAACACAGCATCCGGTCACGTTAGCCTAAAATGGGGACAGAAAAATGAGCATCAACAGCTGAACATGTTCGCTACGTGGGATTTGTATCAATATTTTGTCTGAAACCCTCATGGGCATTGGCCCTGTCATGGTAGGAGAGCCCTTAGGCGTTGTATCCAAGCCGTTCTTGGGGGTCCCTCCGGGTGTGAAAGATAACGGGGGCCTGAATGAAAGGGAGCACGAAGCTTGACATGTGGATGAAAAAAACTTTCCTAAGTCGAATATGACACTCTAGTTCCTAGACCAAAGTACTCTGCGCACATTAGCGGACCACTGGAAAGGGTCGAAGGGCTCAGTTTGTGAGCGGCCAAAAGATGGTGGATTCTCGAGAGACGGGGGGAATGGAGCCAAAAACCCTGTACCACACCTATATATCCCCCCAGAGGGAGGGATAGGCCAAGAGGCCGAGGTGACCGAGAGATCGTGGGATCTACTAAGAGATGGGGTTGGACCTGAAATTTAGGTGTTCAGGCGATCCTACGTATCCCATAAGGATGGGAATCAAGCCACACATAGTTCTATAAGAATAGTTTAACATCATGTAGGACTATAAGGGGCATTTCTTCTAGGGGTGTACATGGTGCGACGGATAATCCATTGTTAATGAGGACATAATTCTACACCACACCGCACGCTCTAGGTGGAGGCATGGGATAAGGGGCCAGAGATGTCCAAGGGGCTTGAGGCTAGGCCTCGGTCAGGGATTCCTAACTGGATTGCAGTTTAATGTCTTGCAGTGAGGAAGAACATGCAGTTTAAGGTCATGATAGACCATAAGGGTCTTAGTTTAAGGCCTTATAACTTGGACCAATGGGGACCCAAATATACGACAAAATGCAGTTTAATGTCGTGGGGGATTGGGTGCAGTTTAAGGTTGTGGGGGACCAGGTGCAGGTGAAAGTTGTGCGGGACTGGGTGTAGTTTACGGTCGTGGGGGACCGGGTGCAGTTTAAGGTCATGGGGGACCGGGTGCAGTTTAAGGTCATGGGGGACCAGGTGGAGTTTATGGTCGTGGGGGACTGGGTGCAGTTTAAGGTCGTGGGGGACCGGGTTCAGTTTACGCTCGTGGGGGACTGGGTGCAGTTTAAGGTCGTGGGGGGCCTAGTGTAGTTTAAGGTCATGGGGGACCCGGTGCAGTTTAAGGTCGTGGGGGAACCCGAAAGGATCTTAGTTTATGGACTTAAAACTCAAACGCAAGGGTTCATGAAAAATATTGCTTGAGGAACCTTTCGTTGGTGGGAGTAGTGACACGCTCACCATCCATAGTCACTAGGGAATACACACCATTGGGATAGACCTTATGGACGTTGAAAGGCCCCTCCCATTTGGGCTCCAATTTGGGTGGTTTCCTTCCGGGAATCATTAGTTCTCTAAGAGCCAGTACTAGGTCACCTTGCAGAAAAGACCAGAGGTGAACCTTCTTGTTGAAAGCTCGATCCATCCTGCTCTGATGCCTTTCCAGGTTATGTAAAGCACGAAGCCTATTCTCGTCCAGTGCTTCCAATTCAGCTAGACGGATTTCAACAACACTATCTGGAGCTTGCTGGTCGTAGACCTCCGTACGAAATGAGGGAAACTAAATCTTGATGGGCAGGATGACCTCAGCTCCTTACACCAGGGAATACAGAGTCACCTGGATGCGAATAAGATTCGTCGTCCGATAATCCCAGATGGAGTTGGGGAGCTTGTTCGGCCAACTTTTCTTGTTCAGACCAACCATTTTTTGCTGATGTTTGAGAGGGTTTTGATAAATGCCTCGATATATCCATTATCCTGCGCCTGATATCAAGAGGTATGGTTAGAGAGAATGTTGTACTTGGCGTACAGTTTCTTCTGCTCGACTGCTTGGATGTTAGTTCTGTTATCCATGAGGATAGTGTGAGGTACACCAAATCGATAGATGATGTTGGAACTCACGAAGTCAGTGATAGAACGAGCTTTGACTTCCTTGAGTGGAATCGCCTCTACCCACTTGGAAAAGAAATCCATTGTGGTCAGAATGAACCATCATTGGTGAGCCGTCACCGGTGGTTAAGGTCCTATGACATCCAAACCTCAGACTGTAAAGGGCCAAGAATACATGGTCATGTGGAGAGTATCTGGTGGCCGATGCACAAAGTTATCATGAACGTAGCACGCATGACACCTCTTGGAAAACTCGATGTAGTCATGGACTATGGAGGGCCAGAAGTACCCCAGCCTCCGAATCTGGTGGGACAACTTCAACCTGGCCTGGTGGGCACCATAGGAACTAGCATGAACCTCTTGCATGACCTGTGCGATCTCGACTCCTTGAAGGAAGCGGAGGAGAACATCATCAAATTTGTGTCTGTAAAGGATCTGCTCAAGGCTGGGACCACTCTGAAGGGTAAACTATAGTGCGCGGCGTCGGATTCACTCACGATTGTCTTGGTCCGACAGAAGATTTCCGTGTTGGAGATATTCAACCATGTTTTTCCTCCAATCAGAAACTATTTCGATTAACGCATCTGATGTCCCTGGGGATCCTGACCTAGGGGCACCAGCGGTGAGATGGTTCACCCGTGGGCCACGATCATCCTCCGGGATAATGGGAGAAATGAATCTCTGGTGTGACATGTGGATAATCAGGTCGTCCTATTCGGGCTCTGCAAGTGACACGGACAGGATGGCAAAAGCATCTTCTCGACTGTTCTGTGACCGGGGGATATGGACGAACTCCGGCTGAGAAGGGAACTGAGCCATTAGACGGAGGGTGCACTCCAACAATGGCACGGGTTCTAGCTTTCTGAGAACATAGTCACCATTTTCCTGCTTGATGACCAGCTCAGAGTCCCCTTTCACATGAAGATGGGGTACATCGATATCGAGATCCAACTCGAGGCCAGTGATGAGGGCATGATATTTGGCCTCACTGTTGGTGCAGCCCTCAGACAACAGGAACGAATATGGAAGAACAAATTGCTCCAAGGTGATGAAGATGACACCCAGACCCACTCTGTTGAGCCTAGGATCGTTGAGCATTCTACCGGTGGGGCTCTGGGAGGCACCATCAAAGTGCATCTGCCAGCATGGGATGGCATGATCAACGGAGAGTATTTCCTGATCAAGAAAACATAGATCCAGTGGCTGGTCCGTAGAGGTTGGGTGAGCAGCTAAGAGGTCTGCCAACGCCTTTCCATTGATAGTCTTCTGAGGCATGAACCTGATGTCGAACTACTGTAGGATAAATGCCCACTGCGCTAGTCGACCAGTCAACATAGGTCGGTTCAGGATGTATTTCAACGGGTCTACCTGAGAGACCGGTTGTACCTCACGGTGCTGCAAGTAGTGCTGCAATTTCTTCATGGTGAATACATGTTCCAAGCAGCTCTTCTCGATGGGTGAATATATAGTTTCTGTATCAAGGAGCATGCAGATGAGGTAGTAGAGGATGTTCTCAATTCCCTCGTTGTTTATCTAGGTGAGAAGTGCGCCGAGTGACCATTCTATGGTGGTCACATAAAGGAACATCGGCTTTTCGGAAACGGGTGGCATCAAGACTCTAAGTTAGAGAAGATACTGCTTGATTTCATCAAAGGCGATCTAACACTCTTCGTCCCACACGTAGGTGGCGCCTTTCATCATGAGCCGGGAAAAGGGCTTAAACTTGTCGGCCAGATTCGCGATGAATCGGTGTATATAGGATAAGTGGCCTTGGACGCCTCTGAGCTCCCGAATATTACTCAAGGGAGGAATCTGGCTGATGGAATGGATCTTATCCGGGTCGGTCTTGATGCCTCTGTATCTGAAAACCAAGCCAAGAAACTTCTTGGAGGTGACCCTGAAGGCACACTTCAACGGGGTCATCTTCAGGTGGCGAGAATGGAGGAAACCAAACACTTTCTCAAGGTATTTGAGATGGTCCGGGCACTGGTGAGATTTAACCACCAGATCGTCCACATAGCATTCCACTAGCGTCCTAAGAATCGACTTGAATATGAAATGCATGGCCCACTGATTGATGGCGCCCGCATTCTTCAAGCCGAGGGGCATAACCTGGTAACAAAATGTACCTTGGGGATCCCTGAAGGTAGTGGACTCCTCATCCTCAAGGGCTATCTGGATCTGGTTTTACCTGGAATACCCATCCATGAAAGAGAGGGCTTGGATCCCACCTGTGACCTCAATCGGCAACTCTGTCACCGGAAGGGGAAAATCATCTTTCGGATAGTGGAGATTGAGATCATGGAAGTTGATACAGACCCTGATCTGTCCATTCTTCTTCCTGACTGGCATAATTTTGGCTAGCCACTGGGGATACTGAAATTCCTTGACAATGTTGGCTTTGATAGTCTTATCAACTTCGGACTCAACTAGGGCACCATGGGAGGGGTGCATCTTTCTGGGAGGCTTCTTGAACCTGTGATGGTTTTCCGGAAGGCCAAGGCGGTGAACGACTACCTGAGGATCTAGTCCTGGAATCTCATCATAACTCCAAGAAAAGAAATCACGGTTCTATCTATGAAAGTATATGTACTTTTTACACTCCTCGGGGGGCATAGCGGTTCTGACCAATGTGGGTCTCGGGTCCGCCTCACTACCGAGGTTCACCTGCACTAACTCTTAGACTCTAGGGGAGATTCCCTCCTAGATGGCAAGGGGTGCATCTTCCATGTCCTCCTCCCCACTTGTGGAGGGATCATCCACAGGGGGAGCTGCTTCGGGGATACAAGACCCTGATGGGAAGCCGGTGCTGGCTTGAGTGGTAGTGGTCATCATATTAGGAAACTCATGCACTACGAAAGCCATGGAGACAAAGGCGGTTGATCCAATCCCATATGGTCTTCAGCCTAAAGGGCCATGCTTTATGAAATCAAAGCAGTAGTAGCGCGTTGGCCTGAGCCAGTTAATTCCAGCCCGGAGAAATAGACATGTATGACGTACCGCCGTTGCTGTGATCTTGACATCCCGATACCGTACGGGGGTAGGCGGCTTGGGAATCACCTGATCCTGGTTGGTGTAGGAGTATGAGGTGATTTTCCACCGTCACTTGGATCTGGAAATATTCCTTCCTCTTATACCCGAAACCACAAAAAATTGCCCCATGTCGGGGGTTGTAGCCTCCAACCGATAGATTGGGAAGACATATGCGTCATCCAAACCTGCCCAGGGATCACTTGTGATAGTGGCGGGCTCAACCTCACCTGCAAAAACCTACTTATCCTTGCTCTTGTAATATTCGGCATCCAGATAATGGGCTTCGCAAGAAGAAAAAGGAGACGCATCTCCTTGGAGCACGCCTACTCGACCATTAAGGGAGTATTTGAGGCATGGGTGATATGATGTGGGGACCGCCGCGTGTAGGTGGAGCCATGACCTTCCCATCAATGCATTGTAGGCTGTGTCCTGAGAGACAACCATGAATTCGGTGCTGGCAATTAGGCCACCAAACTGGGTCTTCAAACGAATCTTGAAGAGTGGATTTTGCTCAGTTCTTTCGTATCCCTGAATCCTGAGGTCAGAGGGAGTTAAATCATCCTCATACAGACCCATCTTTCGTAGTGTCTGAGTTGGGGTTAGGTTAATCCCAGAACCTATGTCAACAAGACAGTGGTGGACATCCACGCCATTGAACCTGCAAGTGATGTACAATGGGAGAATGTTCCTCTATATGGGAGGGTCTTTGTCTTCACCGGAAAATGAGATAACCACCTAACATTCGGAATTCTCAATCGCTTCAGTGTGGAAGGCTTCTGCAGCCGCTACCTCCGTCTCAAACTGGAGGGGGCTTCTTAGGGCCTCAGCAAGCGCCTCATGCATTTCAGACGACAGGAAAAGAGCTACAAGGATAAAAAGCCTTGTTGTAATACCAGCCAAGTGCTTGAGGACGTCATACTTCCAGGCCAAACATGAGATTCTCCTTAAAAGAGGATGATCTACGATTGGAGGCATGACGGGACCCGTCGACTAAACCGGTGACTGACTGGTACTAGTTATGTCTCGCTGTTCACTAGTCGAAGCCTGAGGAGTAACCGCCGGATTAGGACAGGAAGGCTGGGGTCGTCTTGTAGTAGGGCAGAGCTGGTCGCGGCACGGCCGAGTTGGCTCGGCCTGATCCAGAAACACAAACAGTGGTAGAGGAAAACCTATCGACACCGGATGAAGGGGCCGCATGTGCTGAGCTGTGTATTGGGCATGCTTCCTGGCCTCAGTGGCGTGTACGGCCTGGCTGGAGGTTCCAATTGCCGTGCCCTGGCGATTCACGTAGTCGCGGATCCGCCGATGTTGGCGACAGCTGGGGACATTGGGAAGGTCCACATGGCGTTCCTCATCGTTGGGAGTCATAAAGGGATTTACCAACTCTACGGTGTTAATCGAAGCGTAACTCGGACTATCACTCGAGGAATCACCCATTACCAGGCGCAGTATCGGGGGGATCCCCATTTTCTGGGGCATGAAGTCGCCAAGATTGAGGGATGACGATGGCATTGGCAGGGCGCGTTCTTTATTCTTGCACCGCCACTTTCTCTTCTGGGAAGAGGTAGGCCGGGATGACGATGCTGAGGTAGCGCTCTCAGATTTTGAGGGCTCTGGCTGATTTAGGCAGGCACAAATGATTCCATGGGAGCGGGCCACCATCTTGTGGGACATCAAATCATTGTACTTCTGGGATCCACGGTCGGAAACCTGCTTCCACTCATCCTCGTTACCAATACTGCCATCCGGTGTCACAAATACACCTGCTACTTGTGCCGGGGCTGGGCCCAACCTGACTACATTTTTTTCAATCTGGTCTTGGAGCCAGTCCTTGAACACGTAGCATCGTCGGATGGTATGTCCCAGGGTCCAGTTATAAGGGAAGTAGTTAGGGTGATCAGTGAGGTGCGCCTCTTCTGGCTTCCGGCACCTGGTTAGTCTCACTATTCTCTACTCCAAGGCACTGCGGAAGTAACCAGGGACCTGGGCCTCATCAAATGAGTAGGTCTGATTCGTTCTGTCTGGAAAGGGGGCTCTTGGAGGATGGCCCTGACGAGGGGCTGGAGGAGCATGCCGAGGAGGCAGAACTTGGATATCTTGCCTAGGTGGTGGTGGTACGTTACGCGGAGGTGCTTGCAGATTTTGAGGTGGTCACTGCTGGGTCGGAGGCTATGCCCGTGGGGGCGGACCCCTATGGGGCTGCAGAACTGGCCTCACTGGTAGCAACTCTAGATGCATGGGGGCCTCTATCTAGGCCACAACAGCGGGCTTGGCTCTGGCAGTTCTCCTTGCAGGGGTTACAGGAGGCAGCGGGCGTGCCTGACTGGCCTGTTGCAGGGCTTCTTCGAGGCGCTGAGCCTTGTTTGAGAAGTCCCGGAACCCCCTGGTGTAATTACGAGTGATCAGAGAAACAACCAGCTCTACCTTGACGTTTCCTACGCACATTGTCAGTAATTTATCTTGAGTTACAGGAATGTCAAGGGAGTACATGAGCCACTTCCACCGGGCGACGAAGTCCGCGACTCCCTCGTTGGGCCTTTGTTTACACATGAAGAGGTCTCCGATGTTCATCTTCCGGGTTGTGGAACTGAACTGGTAGAGGAATTTCCTGCGAAGGTCCTCCCAGTTAGCCACATATCCGACAGTGATCTGGCTGTACTAGAAGAATGCTGGCCCTTCTAGTGTCTGAACAATGAAACAGAGCTTGGCGGCCTCTTATTGCACCAGAGTTCCTAACATAGGCCCACACCTCGAATTGAAGTGGGCCAAGTGCTGTGGACGGTCTCCAGTCTCGTTAAAGGGGGCGAAATTGGGGTTCCCAAATCCCGGCGCGGCCGAAATATCATCCACCCATACCGGGTACGACATGCCGTCTGGTTGGATTGCCACCTTACCAGTTTCCAAAGCCTCCAGGTGGGTGATGAGTGCCGCCATCGGATCGTCTATACACGGGTTCCTGTCCGGACAGGGATCCCTAACCACAAGTGCATTTCCTGGTTCTTCGATCTGGTAGTCATGCTCAGCAGCTCATGGGGCGGCTGGTGGAGTGACCCTCGGGGCAGCGGGAGGAACCCGAGCGGGGTCTATTGGGTGATCACAACGCTCAGGAGGGTTTGGAGAAACTTAGCGCGCTCTCTTGACATGAGACACGACCTCTCCTCTGTCAGCGAACACATCATGATCACGGTTTCCCAGGAGAATCTAGTCGAGGGGTAGTTGTTCCTGCCCCTGCTGCCCTGACCTAGGATTACTGTATTCGGGCTGCTGCTCTGCAATGCATTTGGCCAGAAGCTCATCTAGCAGACTCTTCTGCTTAGCAAGCTGTTGGCACAGTGTGGCCTTCTCAGGATCTTCCTCTGCCTTCTACACCAAGCCAGATGGGTCAACGAGCTTGAAAGACCCGATGATCTCTTTACCCTTGCCGATGTTTTGGCTCAGTGTCAGTGCTTCAGTGGGTGTGGGGAGACCCAGAAGGTTCCTCTATTGGTGATTAATCCTCCCAGAGGGGTACAGTGGCGGCTTTTCCTCATAGGGTGAGTCTCCGTTGAGGAGTTCCACAATGTTTCCCTCTCCCGAAGGGTCGGCCATGTTGACCGCCACTTTCCTTGGCGGCATTCCCTCAGAGCCGCCCAGTGAGTCGGGCTATCGGAAAATCGCACTGAAAAGAAGGGCAGTATACTGCCCCCATCCACAGACGTGCACGTGGGGGTGGGTTCTTCAATAACGTTGCGGAGTACCTGAAAACTCTGAATGAATTGTTGTTGGAGGGCCCTATGGTGGACAAATGACTCGGGGTGCCGGACCGCTGTGAGTGTTTCCAGGTCGACCTGATGACACTGCTCACTGATATCCTCGAGGTGTGATTGACTCCCAGGATAAGCTGCTCGATGATGGCGTATACGGGAGTGAGTCGCCCGGAGAGTCTGGCAGAAACATTCAAACTCCCCCGGGGTGAGCGATTCTGGTATATCAAAATCTAATCCTGCGACCAGCCAAAACTTTTCGGTGAAGTGGCCTGCTATGAGGACGGTCCAGAAGCTCCATGACTCAGGTTCGGGATCCGGACCTTGCTGCCCCCTCTCATCAGCCAAGAATGGCCAGGGAACTGGCAGCGGTTCCGAGGAGGGCTGCTGGGCCGATGGGCTGGCCGTCGAAGAATACGGTGAGTAGGTTGATTGGAAATCGAATCCTAAGTCGTCCTCCAAGGGTTGCAGTGTCCTAGCTGCCACATCACAATAGGATGGGCTAGTGAACATGCCTCCTATCATAATGTCGGTGCTTTCCAAAGGTGTGTCATGTCGCAACTCTTCCGTTGGTCCCCAGAAAAGTTCTCCACCCTCTCTGACCAAAGTGGAAGGTGCTTCTGGAGAGGCCAATGGTAACTGCAGGTTTGATCCCTCGGGGTACACCAAGTCCTCGTCCTCCTGGATATGCCTTCAAAGGGAGGTGGGGATCATATGGATCTCGCATTCAGGGAGTACGATTCTTCCAGACTTCTCTAACATTCCTCTTACGTCGATGACATCCCGCCTTCCTACCCCTGGGTGTCTCTTCGCGGCAAGGCTGATTTCCATCATAGAGTCCTCTGTCCACAATAGTGTTGGGGCCAAGAGGACCGAAAGTCGGGGTGCGAGGAGCACCGTGAAAGATGTAGAAAGGGACATGGGGAGGACCTCCATGTGGGTGAGTGACCAGATATGAAACGACTCCATACTTGCGTGCTACAGTATGTGAAGTGACCCCATACCCAGTGTAGTGGGCTTTGGAAAGAGCCATACCCGGAGCGTAGCTGTCACGGGGAAGCCTTCTACTTTTCAGATCGGTGGCACAGAGTAGGCCTTCATGGTGGATGGAACTACCGCGAATTGGTCCGCGATGACCATCTCCTGTGCCAGTGACCAGGAGAGTGAACGCAACCTGCTTGCAGGGCGGTTGGGGCCTCAATCCAGGTCGAGCTTGTAACTACCCCTGCTCAACGTGTGCGTGGGTCTGATAACCGGAGTCAACAGTGGCTCAGGCCACATTGGTTGATGACGTTGATGCCCTAGGGCGGGCATTCTCTTCCGATTGCACCAGACGCTAGCGTCGAGTTTGATGGGTTGGAGCCGGTGGTGCAGGCATATGGGTTGTCTTCTCCTTGGCTCAGGGAGTCGGGTGGTGGCGTCGACGCGGCCTGGCGGGGACCCTTGCCGTGAACCCCTAGAGTGGGACCCTGGTCAGGTGATCTCGTACATCCACCACCTCATCGGCATAGGGAAGGGAGGTGTCGAGGCATTTCGGGGATAGGCTCCCGATGCGATTGAACGTCGGTGTGGGGAGGAGTGGCTCCCGGCGCGACCCCTAGGGCCGACGATGGCAGTGAGGTGCAACTACCTCTAGATCCAAATGGGCCATGTACCTGGTGGGGATGACCCCTTCATGCTCGTACCTATGAACCAGATAGTTGATCACCCTTCTCTAGATGATCTCTGATAGGGAGAGGGTGCGTGAGTGCCCAACAGTCGCGACAGTTGGAGCTACTATGGAAAAGGCAGGACCACGCGGGGAGGCCACGTCGGTACTGCCCCTTCCCCTGCACTGGTGAGTAGGTGGCGATCGAGCTCCAGATGCAGCGATGTGATTTCTGGAAGTAGGGAGATGAACCCATCAGTGCTAATAGGAAATGAAATCAAAAACCAATAGCCCCGTGTCATTCCGTCTTCTATGGTCGGTAAAAGGGATCCACGCTGACGACGTCACAGAACGGAGTGCTCAACATCCTGACTGCCTCAACTCCTGGTGGGTTTCACGTCGCAGTGCTAGGTACCCGGACCTAGTGACATGCTAATCTTTCAACGCCCCGAACGCTACCAATCTCCGTAATGAAGAGAAGGGGTTTTACGCCGGGTTCACCATTTTTGTTTCCGACGCTTCTACCGGGGCGCGCATGTGCATCTGCCACATAGGGGAGGATGCGTGGCTTATTGCCCCACATTCCCACTTTCCAGAGACGGGCGACATCCGTTCCTTGTTCATGGACCTCTTCTCCTTGATCGAAACCGGGATGATGGGATGTCAGTTCTTCCTTCCATGGATTCCTCCTCAGAGCTTGTCACCTAGTCCTGGTCTCCCTCATAGATTTAAGATGTATTCATGAACCTCGTTCCCAGTGCCATATCTTCATGGACCCTAGTTAATTATGCTGCTTCCGTTGAGATGCTCCAAGGGGTCTTGTCGGGGCAGCAACCTTTGGTGTGGAGAATGGTCACGCTGGGGTGTTGTTGGTGTGTGGTTACGCTGGGGGATTGACATGTCAGTATTTTATCCCTTATTATAGGGCTTCTCGAGGGCGCGGAAGCCCGAGGCATCCCACATCGAACGCGGGGAACTTTAATGAAATATGTATTTATCTGAGGTTTTCCTTAGCTTCCCATGTTTGACACGGGGTATGCCACGAGTTTAACATCTGGAAGAGACGGATCAGACTGATCAAAACACTTAGATTGGATCAGATTGAAGGACCCCCTAGGGGGAACACCGATATTGGGGTCAGCACGTGGGCGGCTTCCCGAATACTATGGAGTGGAATGAGGTGGCATGATCCCACCAGGATGTGGCGGCCCGTGTAGGGATCAGGATAGTTGATGGAGTGAAGAGGGGATTGAACCTTATTGAGGCTTTCTACGTATCCCCATGGTAGGGAATCAAAGTCCGCGTAGTTCGGTGATATGGTGGGACAACTTAAGAGGAAACCCAAGAGAATGAACGCATGGATTGGAGCCTGGAGGAAGTAAAACCTCTAGGCTGAGGCATGAGCATCCCGAGGCACGTGTGCCTGAGGGGACATTAGGATGAGACATGGGTGTTGGAAATGGGGTTTACGCTCTGAGGCGGCCCACAATGGTGATGGTGAACTGACGCGGAGGGGTCGAAACAACTGAGTGATGGGCTTGAACCTTGTGGAGGCTACCTACGTACCATGCTTTAGCACAGATAAAAAGTCCACATAGTTCAGGGCATACAGTTTAACGTCATGCGGGACGAGGGAAAACAGTTTAATGTCATGCGGGATGAGGGCATACAGTTTAACGTCATGCGGGAGGAGGGCATACAGTTTAACATCATGCGGGACGAGGACATACATTTAAACGTCATGCGGGACGAGGGAATATAGTTTAATGCCTTTTGGGATGAGGGCATATAGTTTAAAGTCATGAAGGATCGTGGAATTTGTGGCTTACGCTCTGAGGTGGCCCACAATGTTGGCGAACCGATGTGAAGAGGTCAGGATGACTGGGTGGTGGGCTTGAACCTCATGGAGGCTTTCTACGTACAATGCTTTAGCACGAATCAATGTCCTCGTAGTTTGCTGGGATGGGGCTTATGATCTGAGGTGGCCCAAAAGAGGATGTCATGGTCGATGCTCGCTCTAATCCCATGTGAGTCAGGCTCGGTGTGAGAAACAAGAGGCAGTAGGGACCCGGCGATCACATCGCGAAGGGTGCGTCCATGAGAAGCCGAGAGGGGCTTACGCATTGAGTGGCCCAAAGAAGAAACAGGGGCTTATGCATGGTTAACAAAACTTTTTGTTGGGGCTTACTCCAGGAGGGAGGCCTGGGTTGCGACAAGGCGCAGTGGGAATGTACGGAGGTACATGGGTGAAACCTTCCGCAAGAGAGGCTAGGGGATTAAACTATGAGGCAGCCCTTCCCCCGTGGAAAAATGCCATTCCAAAAGGAGGATATCATTCCATGTGAGGAAGATTCCATTCCAATTGAGACGAGTGGCGTAAATAATGTCCGAGCCGGGGGGACCCTGCGTGCGAGGCACGAGGTCGGTCACAGTTTAACGTCATGTGTTGAGGACGAAGTGCTTGGCAGTTTAATGTCCTGAAACTCGGACAAGGTGGGTTCACTCCACACCCCTAGGGCTAATATGACCAACGCCTTCTAACCCTTGTGGGAGGGAAAGCATCGGCAAGGCCGTAGTGAAGGGGGGCCACAGGGAGATCCATCGAGGTGTCCACGTTAGCGTGGCTATGCGAAGAAGAAATAACTGTTAGCGTTCCTATGTGAAGAAGCATAAGGCAAAGCAATGCAATGGGAAACACTACCCAAGGGACCTTGAGGTTACTTCATACGATCCTGGAAGGCCATATGGGAATACAATGCATGGCGTGCATGCCTGGTATGGAAGACATCGGGTGCTGACGCATAGAGCCACACCGGGGGGGGGGGGGGGGTCAAGGTGAGGATTCCTTGATGTGCGGGCAAAGAGGAGGTTTGCACGCAAAACACCGGGATGGCGTGCAAGAATGGTAGAGGGATTGCGTGCGGCTAGGGGGATTGCGTGCAAAGGGATTGGATTGAGCACAGGGGAAATGGATGATCCCTAAGGCATGGTGAAACCTAACAAACAGATTGCACAAAATTTTGGAAGGGATTGAACGCAATTGGAGGGGATTGCGTGCAAAGGAGGAACCCTGGGGAGTTGGAAAATTAACTTATGTTGGTGGGATTATGCTCAAAGGCGAACCCCGAGGCATGGTTGCGCAAAGAGGATGATTACCTTGAAGTCATATTGCGCGCGTGGGAGTCCGAATTCTGCGCACAAGAGATGGTCTGAATTCCTCAACCCCGAAACGGTTGGGGTAGCCTTCTATTTATAGGCACCCACCATCGCGAAATTCGAGTAGCATGCGAAGTATTTTTCATTGGTACATGTCGGCGCGACAGTTCTCACCGCGTGGAACCGAGCGTGAAAAATTGCGCGCCACATCAGTTCATTATCGCGAATCCCGGGATTCCTTCGTGCGACCAACAGTTTTTCGCGCAAGGCCTCCTTAATTTCGCGAACCACTTCTCGTCCCTCTGGACTGGGCCTCCGAGTCCAAATAAGACTTCGCTTCGTCTGTTCAAAACATCATCTAGGAGTTACGGACTTTTTCGGCATCTACACTGCCAAAACTCTCAAAATTATATGATGTGTTCCATGTGTCATTACTAATGAAGTAAATGAGATATCCAATTCACGTGTTACCCTATGATGAAATAAAAATGGATCCTAATATATCTTACAATAACGAACCAATCCATACTATTGATACTGGAGGGAAATTATTGAGGAAACAGATGACTCATCTGGTTAAGGTACTCTAGAGTAGTCATAAAATAGTGGAAACAACACGGGAAAGAGGGAATATTATAAAAAATAACTACCCTGATATGTTTAGAATATAATAACCATGAATTTTATAGTATAGAATTTGTTTATTAGTGAAGAATTAAACACCCTAAGAGATTAAAATATATTCCTTTTAGAATAAATATAATTTTGTTGATATCTTGCAATGCACACAACACCGGGTTTAAAAAACAATGTTTACTCATTCTTTGAAATCATAATTTGAGATTAAATTTTAACACTATTAGAAAATTTATTTGACAATATAAACATCATTTTTGAAATAGTATCATCAAAATTAGCTTAGGGTTAATTTTATTATGTTTTTGGGGAGTTTCATTTTTGATGAATAGTAAAAAAATACTGAATTTTAATTGAAAATTTTCATTTTTTAATAATTTATAACAATAAATTATATTTTTAATTAGGTTTAAAGTAGAAATATGTCAATTACACTTGAATTAATAAAATTTAGGCTATTTTAATAATTTTCATGTTGAATTTAGATATAAAAACTTTGTATCATTTTTAAAAGTTCCACATTAGAAACCTGCTCTCTCGTCATGTCAATAGGATTAATTTTAAATTAATTTTATCCACACCTATGAATTGAATTTGAAAAAATGTATGAAATATTTTATTTAAAAAATTAATAATTTCTAATTGTTTAAAATAACTTTTTACCAATTTTATTTGTTAAAATAGTTAAAATTAATAATAATGATTAAGGAGAAAAAAAGTTTTATTAGTTGTTAAACATAGAAAATAAGGTAAAAAAATAACTTAAAACATGGTCAAAACCATTTTAATAACCATATATAGACCTTGTACCTTATTTTATCAATAATTTACCATTATGTAGTCGTGTTTAAATGATAAAATGATGGGTGGAGTTCATTCTTTCAAAAATTTCAAAGTTTACCACTCACCCCACTTATAAAAGGCCAACCCTATCCCCACTTATTCACACATTCAAACTAATTTGGTTTGGAAAATTACTACCCAAATTAATGTTTAAATTACCTATACCCATCCTATAATCCTTATATTTGTGATAAATCTATCCTAGGAATGGTTTAGTGAAAACCAAAGGAGGATACCTGAAGAAGAGGTAATGTTATTCAACAAACATCTTCATTTTATTACCTTCTTTTCCACATTGAATATTTATAAAACCATTATTATATACTAACCTCATTATATTAAATATACTAAGACATTTTTATGTTATTTTTATGACCAATAACATTAAAAAATTCCATCAAATGGGTTACAAAATCATTATTTGCGTGTACGGAAGACTACCGCCTTGCGAGCCGATGTCATCATTTTTCCATTACCACCTTTAAAGATTGTGAATAATGATGGATTTATTATTTATATATGACATATAAGGTATTTATAAATTATTAATACTTCTATAATACTTAAATAACATATATATATTGTTACCTTTCATTCTGTAGAAGATATAACAACATCACTCATGTGTACAACCGACTACTGTCTCACAAAGTGATGTGATTCATCTTTCACATACTCTTTACATGGAATGTGATAAAGAATAATGATAATGATTATATGTGATATAAATGACACATTAATGATATTTATGAAATATTTATCCTTTTATAAAGATTATATATCATTTTATTTTTTTTAATTTTTTGGTCAGTGAAAGACGATAACATCTTTCATTTATGTGTTGACTACCGCCTTCACGAAGCGATGCGACTCTCTTTTCATCACAAAACCACATTTATGAAATATATAAGTATATAATATGGTATTAAATATATTATGATCATTATTTTATGTTAAAATATTAATTACCTCTTCTCCATAATGATCATCAAAAAAGGAAAATGTTACTCATGTATACATAAGGCCCACTGTCTCCATGATAGTAACATACATCATATTTCATATCCATAAATCATGATTGGTATAAAAATTATAATATAAGTATAAATAATATAATTATATAATTATAATTATTCTTTATATTATTAATTTCGATACTATGTGCAATAAATTTATCATTATTGAAAAAAATGCATAAGAAAACGAGGCAATTAACACCCAAAAAGATGAAAATTATGAAATATTATTAAAAATGGGTGATGAGATGTTATAAAAGGATATAATATTAAATAATAAATATTAATATGGTAATTGAATAAATTTATAACATTATTAAAACCATTATACATGATTTTTAAGCATTTTGGACTAAGAGATGGCATAATGTAAGGGATTTTATCTCAGTTTTCACTCCATTGTGACTTATTTTGTTATTTGCACCAATTCATTTTTTATTTTGTGTATATACTTCCAATTTAAAATTTAATATCATTATTCATAATTCATGATATTTATTTTCCAATTTGAATTATTTCATCGAAGGGGATTTGAATCATAAATTACCAATTGGTAAAAGTTATAATGCAATCTCAATTTATTTTATGATTGTCAGTTTTCTCTTAAAACAATCAATTTATTGTAATAATATTTCATAGGAAATTAAATTTGTTTTTAACATCCACATTATTATGAAATTTATATGGTTATTTCCTAAACTGCATACCATTTTTATATATGGTGTTTACTTTTAAATATTCAGATTAAATGGGGTAAATATCGAAGATACCCTATCCTTTAATCAAGAAAAATATTCGATAAGGCACATTATCTATAAATCAAAATTATTATTTGATACATGAAGAATTATTTGGAATGGTATGAAATGGTTTGGGGACCATTTAAAGTAATCCATGCAATGCATCTGCAGTCTAATGAGATTAATCATTTGGAAAAATCAAATACATTTTTACCCAGTATGTTTTAAACCATATTGTGAAAGGTATTGACAGTAAAGGTTCCATGTTCCTGTGAAACATGGCATACAATATTTAGTCATTTACTTCATTGATAATTACATTATTATTGTTATCCATGATATTTTTTATATAAATGTATATATGGATACATGTAATTCTCAGTTGTTTGATTAAATGGAACGTGTTTCAGTTATTTACCTTTACATATTGATTATGAATTTTCAAGATATTTATGATGTATGAGTGATAATTTATCTACCTTCTATGTTGATTATGATTATTGATTCACGATAGAGTCTATTGTAACTAACCCTTACTAAGAATTTTAGCTCACCATTATTTTATTCATTTCCGTAGATATGAATATGTATTATTGGAATGTGATTTAAAGATGTAGATATTTTACTTTTTTATGATTTATTTTCTTTTCCCAATGTAATATGGGTACCAAGTTTGTAATCTGGTTTTCCCAAAATACTTAATTGTTCAATAATTTAGTATTTGAATCTTTTATCTATTCTAATTTAATAAAGTATGGAACCAACTCTATTCTACTTGGTTTTGGGTCCTTACATTAATTATTAGACTTTTGGAGCTATGAGAATGCCCTGTATTCTTAGATTGTTGTAGAGATTAAGATCACCTTTATACCTTCACTTAGTTTTCTTTAAGATATTATCTGATTATTTGTTTTTTTACAATCATGTTTATTGGTTTAGGAGACTATTTTTGTTTATAATACTTCATGTTTGTATTTTTTTTGGGACTTCAACTAGGTATGTATATTATCACTCTTTTATGGGATTTGACCACACATTTTTTGTCTTATGTAGTCAAATTGTAGCTTATAGGTATCTTTGATTGACCTGGTATTAAAGTAGCATAGAGGTTCATAGAGGTGTTTTCCATGTGTTTTGGTATCCTCGAAGATTATGACCTAGAACCTCTTCATTTTTCCTAATTTCCAGCTGTTTTTTACTTAGAACATCATTTCTAGATTGGTATGTATTTTTCCCATTGATAACTTTTACATTACGTTTTTGTCCTTTGATGTATTTCCTAGTGATTTTTTCTTACATAGTTTACAATCAAAAGGAATTAATTTATTATATCACATTATTATTTCATGGATATGGTTGTGTGTGTAAAGTTACTTAGGATAAGTCCTTATATTTAAATGATATACTTACTTGGTGCTAGTCGCAAGACCCTATCCTATTAGAGGTCGACTTATGGTGTCACCCTCAGCTTAAATCCAACCAAAAAGGGATACTGGTTGGTTGGGTCATGAAAAATTGGTATCAATGGAAGTATTTACCCTTGGTCAATGTTTGGAGTTTTAATTGTATTGGGATTGGTTTTCGAAATTATTGAAACTATGTTAGAGTGTCTCGAGTTTGGCTATCATGTCAGGGAACCTAGTAATGGTGCAACAACCAATGCATCAATAAAATAGGACTAAGAATACAAGTTTGGTGACTCAATATAAAAAAGAATTAGTTATAGGAAAACCAATGGTACATGTTTTATATTTGGAATGGATCTTTTTATTTTCATGTACTTTTAGAGCCTGCTCCCCAGATATGCTCATCAAACTATGGTTTGTCTTGTTAACTTTTAGCATCTCTCTATGATGATAGATACCTATGATACATATACTAGGTCATGATGAAGAATATTTGAGTGATATTACCCTAGTGTAATGTCACCAGGATATATAATATATTATTAGGGGTCCAGTTTAAGAGACAATTCATGATGATGTGACACTCTCTTGGGCAGAGTTTGAGTTCCTATTCTGTAGTGTGGTCTATCCCTCTACCATACCACCTATTCTTGTTTAGGATCATCTTGATTGGGCTTAGGCTATGGAGAGATTTATAGGAAGGAAACATATATAAGTTAGAGATAGAAGTATAAATAGTATTTCTGAGACATCTACATCAGCTAATAGGTATCAGTCATCAAAGTCTCAACATGGAAGGAATGCTCATGCATGAACTCAAATGAGGGGATATATAAAGCCACATAAATATGATTGAATCAATTAGTATGATGTTTATTCACCTTTATGTTATTTTATAAGACTCTAAAATTATTTATGGGTGACTATATGTCTGTTATGGATAGGGTAATTATACTTGGCACTGCTCGAATCATCACTCTAATGTATAAAAAGCAGAATCTTCAAATCCCAAGACTCTGGATTTACTATGAGGTATGGTATATGTCCCTTTTACATTTTCTATAGTTCTCTTTATCATGGCTTATTTATTCTATGTCTTATCCCCATATTAGCATGGTAGGTTGTGGCTTGGAGAATTAAATTAAGAGGGATGATTCCCCAATTAAGATACATTATCTTGATACATGATTTAAATCCATGTTTGAGACTTAGTTCAGCTAAAATTGAATAATGTAAAGGTGTGGTGGGTGAGATCCTTTGATTTTTATGTTTGAGGTATCCTTGAATGATCTAAAGTGTTAGTGAGAACAATGGTTGTGGGTAACTAGTGGGAACATTTAATTATAAATTCAAGAAGTGGAATATTACAAACCAGAGGCATTAGAGTGATATGTGGTATGACTTTTGACTTCTTTACTTAAGATATATGAAGGATATATTCAATATTATATTAAATCATCCATTTTTTATGACATTGAGATTTCATTAGATACTTTAGAATGACCTTCATTTCTACGGAATCCTAATAAGAGAATGTCAATGATCACACTTCTCTTCTAGTAGAATTCCTCAATTAATTGAGAAGAGAGATTCTCATGGGATATTTTTGTAGCTGCAATGAGATTTTACAAAATATTTACAATGTTTACAAGTCCGTGTGAGTTTTAATTATACAATGACTTACACCATGCGATTTCATGGATATTTATTGTGGCATATCATATAAACCCAAACGAGATCTGGTAGATGAGGGTGTAGTTGTAAGATGTTTCTTAGAAGGGTTATTTTAATCCTAATGCATCCGCAAATGAAGATCTGAATTTGTTTTTCATAAAGGGGGATCTGAGATTATGATTTGTATTGTTTAACATCAACTAAATTAGTTAATGATCACGATAAAGTAAAACATTATGGGGATTGATAACCCCTTCTACTGGTTGAAAGGTGAAATATGGGTTTCAAAGACTGATCTAAGGTCTGTGTACCATTATCTGAGTGGTCACGAGGATGATATTCTGAAGATCACATTATTCTATTTATACGAACACTTTGATTTCTTGTTGATTCCTTTTAGTGAAACTAATCCCCCCATTGTTTTCTTGTCTCTTATGAAGAAAATATTCCAGCGATACATTTAATTATTAGTTATCTTTACTGATGGCATACTCATATACTTATCACTAGAGGATGATAATGCAATGTATTCGATGATGGACCTATACATTCTTCGAGAGCCCCAACTTTATAATAAGATCTCAAATTTATAGTTTTGGATCAATGAGGTTCACTTCTTGGGTCATGTCATCTCTATGTATGGTGTTTCATTCAATCTAGTGTAGATTAATGTTGATTTTTCTTGGGAACCGCCCATGAACATGTCAAATGTGAATAGTTTTCTCTGTTTGGTGGGGTACTATCAGAGGTTTCTGTTAGATTCCTTTTTTAGGAAATATTACTCTCATTTATTGGAGGAGGCGTTAGAGTAGTTGTCCTCATTGTATCTTACCATGGTATAAGATAGGGGTGCATCCTATCTTCAGCCGATGGTGGTGACTCCACCACTTCTTCAACATATGAGAGACTCTCTATTGGGATACATCGACTATAAGGTTCTACGTGACTAAATATATTGAAGAGATACACCAGATGAATTTTATAAAGGTGTGGTAAATTTCATTAACTACTATTGAAGGATGGTTGTTTTGATAACATTACAAGAGGAGGTGTCACAAGAGTTTCATAATCCCCCTTGTTAATACATACAAGAGTGGTGAAAGTTTATAAGGACCTTCAATGATTATTTTAGTAGGATGGAATAAGGTGGAGTGTTGTTTACTTTCTCTATTGGTTCCTCATATATCATTAGTAAAAATATGAGAATTAGGTTTTTATAGTTTTGACTCAACCTCTCGAGATCCAAAAATGGATGTGATGTGAAATGTTTATGGATTTTGTGATAGGGAGTTTGCCGATAGTGAGAGGTCATAATGTTATATGGGTAAATTTTGACTGGATCACCACATCGACACACTTTATTTCCATTAGGAAGTAGATTTTAGTCTATATTTTGGGGTATTAACAAGTGAGTGAGATCATCCGACTTCATGGGGGTACCCATGAACATCATCTATAACTGTAATGATTAGTTCACATCATGGTGGGGTGGGTTTTAAATGAGGATTTCAGGTAAAAGTTATTTTTGTGTGCGATGATTCACCCACAGATGGATTGGTAGACTGAGAAGACATTCCATTTGTTTTAGGATATTCTAATATCTTGTGTGTTTGAATTTGAGTAGAGCTGGGATGACCACCTGTTATTGATGAATTTAATTTGTAATAACTACTACCACTCCACTATTATGATAACACCTTTTTTTCCCAATCTAGGAGACCCTATTGGTCACCCATGAGCTGGAATGAGATTTCTGAGACATAAATTTTTGAGATAGATCTAGTTCAGGAAGTGACATAGAATGTTCACGTGATCCATGAGCATATGGGGATATCCCAAAATTGAAGAAAATATTATATTTACTCACATTATAGGCCATTAAAGTTCAATTATGGGTACCATGTTTCCCTGAGTGTCTCCCCATATGAGTATTATAGACATTTGGATTGTGATGTAAGCTATCCCTGAGGTTTATCGGGCCATTAAATAACCTATGGAGGGTTCATGAGGTTTCTTATCACCTAAAATCTCCCATAACGTTAGAAAAAGTGCATGATATTTTTCTTGTTCCCTAGCTAAGGAGATACATGTATGACCCATCATAAATTACAAACTTGGGAAATATGGACTTCAGGAATGAATTCACCTTCTTAGAGTATCTAATGAAAATTGAAGGCCAATAAGAGAGGATACTTAATGGAAGGTCTATCCCTTTTGTTTGAGTGCTTTGGAAACATGGGATCAAGTAACAGATCTACCAGGAATATGAGGGACATATGTGGGCTTAGTACCCCACATTTTTGTGCAGAGTGTCATTTTTGGGTGAAAATACATGGAGGGGAGAATTTAATGACTCCAATTTTTGTATTCTAATCCTTTAAATATTTCTATAAATGTATTTGTATTTCTTATAGAGTTTCTTTTGTGTTTGGGTGTTGCAGGACACCAAAATTAATACATTAAAAATATTTATATATATTAAATGATGCACACATGCCATTTTAGAATAAATGGTTTTCCGATTTATTGGGACCTCTAATGGGAAATAAAAGATCACGGTTGTTTCTAGAATGTGGGTTTTACCTTAAGAACAACATAAAGTTGGTCGACATTAATGATTTGGTAGAAGGAGACCATTGGTGGGTGAATTAAGTAAGTAAGTAATTTAATTAATTTAGTTAACATCTAAAAAAAATTTCATCCCTATATTTATATACTTATGGAGAAAATACCCAAGGTCAGCTATATAACCCTATGATATTAGAGGGGATAAGGTGAGTGTTGGAATTGGTGACTCAGAAACATGGGTCAACAGCTAATAAACTGTGGAATTCATGAGATAGATGATGAAAATATTAAGATCATCACCTTATTTGTCAGTGGATGTGTTCTTAAATAGTAATCAATCAGTTCTTTAGGTAGGCAATGTTATTTTGTGGATTTTTAGCCTTTTAATAAATTTTTTTGAATGTATTTTATGTCTTCTTATTTTATGCTTCACCCATTATTCACATGAGCCCAAAATTTATTATTAATCTTGATCCAGTTTATATATTTTGTTCAACCTAGATTTATCCTCTAGATTTCACATTATGTAATAGTTTTATGGGATTACACCATCCAATGACGTTATCACCATTTTATTGTACAATTCTCCCCACCATTCTTCACCATTGGCCCAAGGGGCCATGGTTCAATATTATCAGGTCATATTCAAGCACAATAAAACCCCAAAATTCATGGTGGATGTGTGAATGAGTTGGATATCTGATCATTGTAGATGGATCAAGTTATTTTCTAGGTTTTAGGTGATATGTTCCTATATTAGTACCCTATATGGAAACGGGAGGCTTGAAAGTTATGACATGGGTTTCCAAAATTCCATTTTCCTACTATCAGAGGCTAGAAAATTTTGAACATGGACAACATTACATGGTTTTAGTAATTTTAAATGTGGAAATTAGTGATGAAAGGTATGAAATAGGTGAATCTAGAATCTACTTGAAAGGAATTCTACTTTTGGAAATATATGAAGTACACTCTGTGTAGTTTTTAGGAACACATGCCATGTTATCTTCTTTCTATAGAGGCTAGGGTTTATTGAAGAATAAAATATCACACAATGTGGTTTTTCCACATGTAGTGTAACATAAAGCTGGAAACTCAGTGTGTACCTATGTGTAAATGGGAATATAAATGACCAGGTACAAGAGAAAGGTTAAATTACATGATCATGGACATGGCCAGTGTACCCGTGCATGTCTAAGGAACCTGGGCATAACTAGTGTACACAGGCATGACCAGAGTACATAGGATAGGCTGGTGTACATGATCAGAAGCTGAATGACATGAGAATACCCATTTATAAAAATACAATTCGTGTACTCTATGTACACTATGTGTAGATCAAAATGACTGGAAAATATGAGTCTAGGGGAAGGCACACCCAGGTGTCTAGGTGAGGTGAGACACTGTGTGACCCTATATACACTTAGTCTACTTACCTCTAAATCTTCTACGTCATGAATATCTTTCTGTATAGATAAGATTTGGTCCCATGAATAACCTCTCTTGAGTATTTATCCATGTAGAATGTGATGGTGGCATTTTTTCAGAATCAGATATTTTATGAAAGGAGATTTTAGTAGGACACTTCCTTTAGTGATGCTTATCTGGTGGTATATTTCATGTTTGGACATAGAGTGTTAAAAGGGTAAATTATCTTTTTTATCTATACTATTGGATGGTCTTCATATCATTTATATAGGAAAATATGGAACTCTCACACATTATAAAGAGTTTGCGTACACTATTCGTAGAGTGGTCTCCCCATCATTAAGCTCTGGCGGTTTATAGGACCTTCATTAGAGTAGTGATCCCATGGCTGTGCTACATACCAGTGAGGTGAGGGACATCCATATTCTTGATGTTTTATATGGGATTCTTGGATAATAGATATTTCTCCCTTGGTTGTTAAATATATTAGCGAGGAGTGGTACCTCCACTGTGTGTCTTTTGTGGTTACATGGGTTGTTTGGTATCTATGAAGAGACCTTTAGAGATATGGGTAGACACTATGTTTTTAGTTGTATGTGCAAATGGAGATCCTCTATCTCTATTTTCCTATGTTTCTTTTCGAGCATATATAATTTTGTGTCTTATTTATTTTATTTATTATGGGTTGGGATGACTATTTTTATTCTTATTGATTAACCTTATTGGTTTCTTATGATTCATACTGGGTATGTATATAATTACACATTTATTGGATTTTCATGCAGGTGTTGTGTCTTATATATTTTATAAGAATATTAGAAGTGAATTTAGTGGATCTAATAATAGAGGAACATATTTTTATGTGTAGGTTCTGGCTTTGTTTGGTGGTTAGCCCTAGATATTGTGAGATGGGATGTCATTAGTTTTCCATTTTTCTAATTTTTACCATTTTTGGACCACATTTCTAGTTGTTCATGTATTATTACCCTTTATATATTTTACATTATGTCTATGTACTTTGATTTATTTCTTAGTGGTTTTTTCACACATGAATTCCAATTAGCATGTCTTAGACTTTCAGTATATCTATGCATGATTGCATGGATATGTTTGTGTGTGTGCATATAGGTATGTAGGAAAAGACATAACATTTCAGTTATATGTTTACTCAGTGATAGTATCTAGCCCTTATCCTATTTGAGGTTAGCTTAGGGTTCCACCCTCACCTTACTGCCATCCTAGGAGGTGTCCCGGTGGGTCAGGTCATGAAAACCTCCCTACTAGCTCCTCATCTCCTCTATATAGTAGGATCATATCATTTGTATATATCAAGTACATTAGGATAGTTGTTTCTACTTCTAAATTTATCTCACCTTGATTAGCTTAATATTCCCCCCCCATGGAAAATATAAAGGAAACATAAAACCTTCTACATAACATGGAATACATGATAGATCCCTCTACAGAAGCATTAAGGTTTAAACTCATTCTTCAAATATCCTCTTATGCTAATGGACACAATTTCATGGAGATATTTGTTGAGAAAGATGGAGGTTTATCCTCTTTTATTAAAAGTAAGAAAAATATAAGAGTTTGAGAGAGTATGGGAAACCATAGGGAAAAGAACCCCGAATAAAAAAAATCTATCTACCTATCATTTTATTCAATATTCCAGTATGATGTCCTTCTTCTTCACTGATTTCATGCCTATAAACTCTTCCATGATTGTGACCATGTCCCCAAACTCTCGATCTTCTCTACTTTGAGGATGTTATTTTATCCATTCATGTAATGTATCATCATCCGTGTTTTCATATTTAGAGTTATCCTCTTGTTACTCCTCACATGTTTCTTCAGAGGTATCTCTTGATAATGTTTTCTTCATTCCCTAGACCTCGAGTGCTTTATGTGAAGCAGGAACATGGTTCCTTTCCTCATCAGGAGACCCCAAAGCAGTATCAGACATCTCCATGGAAGCATCAATATTTTTTTAGAAGAGGATGTTTACCTACATTTTATTGCACTTAGGGCACAACCGAAGACTTCACATTATCGTATAAAATAAGATGAAACCCCTCATTATCCACATTGGGTTTTGAGAAGATTTTAGAGATGACTGGAGATTCAGATTCTAAAATTTGATTACCCTTTCGATTTCCTAAGACAGTAATGCTTTCTTGTGAATGCTGATGATCAACCTATTTTTATATTTCTTCTTCATTCTCTTGGTCAAACATTAAATCATCATCACCGCCTAGTAACCGAGTGGTTGAAAATAATTGAAATTGCTAAAAGTCGACACTTTTACCTTTTTAGAAAGAAAAATCATCAAATAAATTCACCTCATTAGAAAATATGGCTCCCTAAGAATTCATCATAAACTCAGGATTTGGTGAGTCATGTGACCATCCACCCTCAATCGTTGGCTTGACCATATCTTTAAGAGAAATTCCCTGCACATCTTTCTTTGACTCACCATTATTATCAGTAATGGAAGTTCCATATTAATTCATACAAGGGCCATTATTATCGTTAGTTTTCAACTAAGGAAGAGTATCAGCTTTCCGGGCAGGATTGCACTTCTTAAGATAGTTATAGAGTAGAAGCTGTATATAACAGAGCATCTATATGTAGAATATTTGGGACCTATGAAATTACAGATCTTGCAGATTTTTTTCATTTTTTTCATAAATTAACTTTAGCTCAATAATATCATCATTAATGGAAAGAATTACCTTCTAAACTAGAGTCAAGCCCAGTTAAACCTCTACTAAGAACCTGGTGAAGTGACCAAATTAAGCCACATCAGTTTCCTCAACCATTTTAATCGGGATTCCAATAGAAAAATCAATGTAATACAAGATTTTGGGATGCGAGATTATACAATTTAAACCATAAACCCTAACCCACATTTGTGTGGTGGTATTAACCACCAAAAATGATTTGAATTTATTATACCATCCATAACGGTGAATACTCCTAGGCTTGACCATAATGGAACAAAATCCCCAGGCTCGAACTATTAATTTTTATGTGGGGAATATTATATGGAAATATCCCCATCCTAAAAAGACACATTTCTGTAATGAAAATCCCCATTCGACAAAATACGCTCCGTGATTTCATCAATTTTCAAAGGTTCAAATACCTTGGGATGAAATAACTGAGCAATTATTTAGAAATTACCCATTTTGAGGCACTCTAAGATAGAATCTGGGTTATAATTTATGTGTACATTGATTTCATTCCTTTGAATGGAAGAATCAGTAATTCCTTTGAAGTTGAAAAAGAAACACTTCGTAAAGACTCCCACCTTTGGGACATAAAATCTCACTTGTGACAGTTGCTTCAACCCTATAGTAGGACCATGGCTCCCACTCACTGCTTCCCCCCAAAACTACTACAGTCGCACTACTCGACATAGGCACAGTTTTGTTCGAGTCAACCTCCATCTAGGGAGCCAGTGCCGGGAGAGTGTACATTTCACCTACCGAACTCTTCACATCTACCTTTTTCATCACATTTTTTAACACATCCACATATCTATTTGATCTAGTCACATCACTCAACACCCATGTTCTCACTCCAGCCTTAATTCTAGCCTTAGAGGATTTAGATTCTATAATTGGTCGCACCTCTGTGCCATAGTGATGGATATCAAAGCTATCACTGGTGAGATAATTTCTTTCCACCACAACAACTAAACCCTAGTTCATCATAATAGGTAGATAGGGAAGGTACCATCCCATCATCCTTCTTTCCATGATCTTTTCTTCATGGAGATATTGATACCATGCGACATTGGAAAAAATTCACTCTTATATTTTCCAACATTGTATCTTTTGAGAACCTTTTCAATATATGAAATTTGACTTAAGATAATTATCCTTTGAGATCTATCTCGATAGATGTTAATCTTTATAATGTAGTATAATTCACCCATGTATTCATGAATAATAATTCATTTAACCTAGTCCTAACTAATCGTAAAACTTTCAATTCGTTTATCATAATTAATATATCATTAATGTGTAATACGAGGATCATATTGGAATTTTTAATGAGATTATTACATACACATGGATAATATTCATTCTTTATGATACCAAATTTTCTTATGGACTCATAAAAATAAGCATTCCATGATCCTAATACTTTCTAAAACCCTTAAATGGATATCTACATCTTATATGCCTTATTATAACTCATTTAAATTATAAAACCTTTAGGATGAGTACTATTGATAAGGCTAGAGTTTGTCACGACCTTCAAAATGTCATTTATAACCTACAATATCATAATTGGAAAGGGTTGGACCTAAGGGAGGGAGGGTGAATATTCTAAGGCTTTAATTTTTATTTATACTAATGAAAATGACTAGAAAAATCATTAATTGAAGGTATAAGGAACATATTTATAAGAGAGTTTTTAATGTGTTAATGGATTTCAGAATCAAAAGCAAGGATAACTAGAAAATAGGAATAGGTAATGGGAAAATAAAATCAAATGAAGTTCTTCAAGGAAAAGAAATACTACTGGGTTGATATGATTTTTCTTTCACTTAAATGATACTAAAATTTATACCTTGGAAATGGGTTGTATCACTCTCACTATCCTTGAGAGTAATCATGCATAAAAATGAATTGTGGAGTTCTCCACTCCAAGAAGCATTAAAATGCAATTGAATTTTTTGAAAAAGTGATCGGAAAGAATATCTCCAATTATTTATAATGTGTTTGAAATTAAAATATATGTAAAATTGTTGAAATTGATATCACTGATCATTTACAAAGTTTTTTATTTTAAAAGAAAGGTGCTAAAATAGTTTTTGTGATTCCAGATTTTATTGATCTTGCCGATCATTTTTTAGATTTAAAAAAGAATAAAGTTAAAAAGTAAAATAAATATGCAGTAGAATAGAAATACCCCAAAAAGAAAATGATTAACCTAGGTTCATATTAAAAATAGATCTAAACAGTAAAAAATACATTATATAGAAAGGATGAATAATAGGGGAAATGAAATCTCTCAAAAAATGTGAATGTACTGTGCCACTAAAACTCAGCTTCAGATCTCAATTTTCTATCATCCTCCTCATCTTTGTTCTAGAATTACTATCTCTCCCCAGCTCCCAATTCCTAATCAAATTAATGTTGTATATTCAATGCATATCTCCTATTTTTTCCTGTGTAATTTAAATGCCCACCATTGTTTTCTATTTGTCACCACCATCTTTCACCGACATTAGTTAGTATACTCCCATATCAATGAACACATGTCTTTATCTACTTCAGTTCTAATGAAAATATCAAAACCCATCTAACTAACTACATCAGGTGGTATGTTGAATCTTGATATGATCATGGGTGAGGTGTGTATCTACACAGTTAAAAAAGAGTAAATAATTCGTTAACTATATTAAAGAATTTATTTTTTGTAAATAAAAAATGTAATTATTTAATTAATTAATAGTACAATTATAAAAAATATATTAAATTATTATGTCATATTAATTTATTAATTATTATTTTAATTGAGTATTTTAATTATTTTATTTAATTAAAAACATTTATAAATTATTATTAATTAAATTATTTAATTATTATTGTTGTTAATATTTTTATAACTTAATAAAATATAATAATTATTATTATTTTTAGATTATTAAATTTATATAATTCAATTAATTTATAGTTATTTTTAATATTATTATAGAGGATCAGTTTCGACTCTTCAGATGGTGATAGTGTTAGTGAGTGCCTCGTTCTGGTTCAATCGATCATCATCTTCCGGGTGGATATTAGATGTAATAGTGGTAGCTTCAGATCTATAAGGAGATTTCATCCGAAGGAGCAAAGTGGATCGAAATCGAGATCTACACAAGGGGGAGGTGAGTGAGGATTCAGATCTAGGTTCACATTTTGTTGAAGCTAGGTTCATCTTCTATATCATAGGGAGCGACAATGGTGTCTCATGGTTGATGGTGGTAATGAGTCAGGTTGAATTTCTGGTGGAAGGAGGAGTCGACGACATGTCACGAAGGATGGTGACTCGTGGATCTACAATGGTGATGGTGAGTGGGTTCAACATTGAGAAGGTAAGGAAGCAGTGGCCCATGTGGCGGTGTATCATGGTGGAACTGATGGTGGTGTATTGAAAGTGGAAGTTTTGCGATATGTCCTAAAAGGTAGGTGAAAGTGTCTCACAATTGTGAGTTAGGGGAAAGGATTGTTGGCAGTATCTCCAAATGGTGTGTCAAGACACCGTCGATCTGGTAGAAGTAGAGAATGGAATTCTCACACCCATAAGGCTGGAGATGTCTTATTTTTCATCCATTGGTTGTGTGTGAATTGTGGGTTATCTAGCGGCGAAACATTTTTACTGATGTTAGTATCTTAAAAGTAAACTATAAACTAAAAAAAATAATTAAAAATTAATAATAAAATTAAAATTGAGATTATTTTTCGTTACTAGAACTATGAAAATTTAAATTATAAAAATAATACAGATAAATTATTAAAGTCATTAATTAGATATTAATAAATATTAAATATATAAATTAATGACATAAATTCAAATAAAATAACAGATAATTAAAAGAATAAAAATTTGAATAATTGATTTAATTAATAAAAAAACAGTCCTAGAATTTTTATGATAGGATAAATACTTATAAAGATTAACTAAAAAAATAAAGACCCTAAAAACTAAGTAAGAAAAAATTAATTATTTTAAAGTCTATAAACAGAAAATTAATTATAAAGAATGACTAAATAATAAAATTTAATTATAAAATTCCAAAATTTAAATTATTTAACAAAAACACAAAAAATAATTATTTAAAAATTTAAAAATATTAATAAATTATGTTGCAAATCATGTGATTTTAAGGCCACAAAAAATCCCCCAAAATTAATCATTTATTTTCATCAATCAATTTCATGCTATATTGTATTTTGAAAAACATAATTATGTTTTGAAACATCTCAAAAAGAATCATAAAATTAGTTTAAGACTAGAGCAACATAAACTGGGTACCATACATTTAAATGATTTTTTTAAAAGAAATATTTCCTAAATAAAATACTAATAAGGTGATCAAGGAAGCAATGAATCATTTACTTTTGAGGATTTCATGCCTTATACATGAAGTTTCATAATGACTTACATCAATTGAAGCCCTAGTTCTAAATATAAGATTGATAAATAGTTTAATATTAGTGGAATTAAAAACTAATCAAAATGCACCTTATACATTAAAATTCTCCTGGGTTTCAAAAGGAAAAAATTAAATTAATTTTTTGAATCACATTATTGATACAAATAATGATTTTTATATAAATAAATATCATCTTATTCATATGGTGTCCAAATTTCCCCTCACCTTAATGAACTCATTTTTGAAAATAAGGATCTTTATTGCTTTTTTTTAACTCCTAGCCATGCAACACTTTCTTAGCATTGTGCATATGCCCCTATTAGAATTTTATAGAGGGATTTATCACCCACACAATTCCATGTGTCTCATAAATTCTTTATTGGGTTTTTAAATGCCCATTTTACTCTAGTTTCAAAATATTTATATGACTACCATTAAAATTAGATCACTAATGTGATTACTTTTTATTAATTAAAAAGTGAGTCCCCTAGGATGAAATTCAAAAGTCCAGTTTCCTATGGTTATCATTATAACTCCCAAAAAATTTATCATATATCACTCTCAAGATTAGTTGTTAAATATAACATTTATAAAATAAGTCATAAACTTTAACTTATAAATAATTCATCTTAAAAAATTTCAGATTCAAAACTAATCTCACACATCCAGTAAATAATTATATTTAGGCTAGAATAAGCTTAGATGTAGAACAAAGCCAAAATAAACTCAAATTGAAAAATAAACTTGAAAAATTTGACAATTTTTTTACAAAGAAAAATTTTAAAGGGTTGAGGAATCTGATGGGATTACTTTAAAGAACATATTAGCTCAATATAATTTTATTCTTTCCCCCACACATAAAACCCATCTTTATTTCCAAAGTTGAATTCTAAAGTGAAAAAAAAAACAATTTGACTCTTAAATTTCAAAATAGATTTTCAATTCAGTATATATATGACATGGTCAAGGGTTACAGTGAAGTTAAAAAACAATGTTTTACACAAAGTTTTAAAAAAAATCATATTAAAATTCATTAAATCTAGTGAAAAGGTATTTTCTAATTATGTTCAGACAATATCATAAAAAGTAATGAATTCACAATGAGTTGGGTGTAAGAATGTTATGAAATTTCATTCAACCAAATTTTAAATATATCATTTAAAGGTATGATAAAAACCGAAAAATTCAGGAAAATACATAAAAGGAAAGAAAACATGATGGGGTATTACTCCCCCACACTATTTTAAATAATGAGTGAATATAAAATAGTGAATAAAGTTATATAGAAAAAAGTTTAGTAGATAATCATGTGTAGAAAAACATTCCTATTGCAATATGAACATTAATGACTCACCACCAATACCACACCAGTGTGTCACCATTATGGTGACTCACTACTAGTAGTGGAATGATGATTCAATTGCAGCAGTGAGTAAAGTACTCACCAATATGTTTTGGAACAATGGATTAATGGTGACTTGTTTTTATCCTTCTAAAGTAATAGAGGAACAAGAAAAATAAATATATAAATTAAAATAATGAACTTCCCTAAAACAATTTATCTAGAGATGCTCAGAAAGCAACTCTGAGTGATTTGAAGAATAAAAGGGAAATCTACTTATCTATTGGCACTAACAGCACCGAACTTCTTACTTTAAAAACAAGAATCATCAAGACCAAGAAAAATTATCCAAAAGAAACAAATAATGTAAGTACATATCAAGCACCACTTTATTTAAAAAATTTAAAACAAAGAAAAAACATGGGTTGAATCTCATAAAGCACTGAATTTTAATTCTTAAGTTAGAATTTGTTGAAATTATAAAAATCAAAGAAAAGAAATTTTTTTAAAAAAAATATATAAAGTAATGGGTTGACTCCCATGAAGTGTTATTTTTAAAGTCGCTCTATGGACTCCCCTAGAAACTAAACGTATTTAATTGGCGGATGCAGTTTCCTTTGTAAGAACAACTACATGTGTTTTTCCAAAAAAATTAATATAAGAATGAATATTTTGGGCTCTTAGACCACCAAGGGAATAATTTAATCCTTTAATACATATAAAAATCCCTATAAAATAACCATTAAATTCAAGTTTCTTCTTAAATAAGTTTTCAACTTGAGCGGAATAAATTCACTTTGTTTTGTATTTTCATGGAAAATTATGTTCATTTGGAAAAGAATGAACTCCCTCATGATATGGTAAGAATATTTTAATCTCAAACATATCAAAGTATTTCTTAGAATTAGTGTTTTCCACTTTGAGAACAAACTTATATTTCAAATATGTAAAATTTTCTTGAAGGGACAAAAATTAATTAGGTTCTTATAAGGGTATGTCATTACCCTCATAGGTTTCTTTCTTAGGTTCATCTAAAAAAAACTAGGGATCTTGTGGTTGAATTCCTAATATCATATTCCAAAATGGGGGCTTTAGTACAATGAGTAGATTTAGAAATATTAAAAGTCAAGTGAAAATTACCTTCTAAACTACTCTAACTATCTAGATGGTATACTGCACTCAAATTAGTTGAGGAAGAGTAAAAAAAAACAAGGAAAACATTTATTTCATTATTCACATATTCAGGTTTTACAATATTCTAAATTTCTTCAAAAAGATCCTCATCAGTAAATACACAACCAAAATATACCACATCTGAAAAATTTACCCTCCCTACACCATCTAGTGTGTGTTAAACCTATAATTGGAGTTTAATATCAAAAAATTTATTTCCTCAAAAAATTTTTATTGATTGTTCCAAAAAGTTCAGTTCAGGGGTAAAAATGTTCAGATTATTTTTAAGAAATTCATATTAAAATTTTTAAAAATTCAAACAATTTTCCCCAACACTATTTTATCTCTTAGTAATAAATTTTTTAAAGAGAATATTATTTTTATAAGAAGTTAGTGAATGTTAATCAGTCAACCTTTCATCAAATAAAATTCCCTCATCTTTTTTATCATATAAATTATCCGTGATTGTTGGGTTTACAATTAAAAAAATCCAGGAGACCACAATTATTAATAGTTTCAAGAATATCCCAATCCTTGATTTCATGTATTTTTAATCTCCTATAGTATACAAAATTTTATGTTAGGTTTTATCATTCAAGATTTCAAAAATGTTAGGTGGAGAGTTTTTAATATTCAAATTATCATTTTCTATATTTTCCTCAACATGATAAATCAACTTTTCAAATCTCTTATAATAATAAACATTTTCATAGGTAGTAACCATGTAAATAATGAGGCATTAAAATTCAATTTTTTAGTTCCTTGTTAAATTTTTCTAACTCAGCTCCATTTATGTTCTTAAGAAACTATTCAGAACTATTTTCTTTATCTAGTGAGTTGGTTATTTCATCACATTATTCTACATCAGATTCAGATTTATCAAATTAGATTATTTTTTTCTTATTTTAATCCTCATTATTTTTTGAGAATTTCATTATGAATTTTTAAAAAATCATTCTCATCAGCACTATAATCAAATGGTTTTTTATATTTAATGATTTCCTGTGATTCCCATGATCTAGTTTGAAATGTTTTCATTATGTCATTACGTGCTTCATGAAATTTGTCAAATTTTGCAATGTTTTTGACATAAATTATTTAAATTTTGTAATAATAATTGGTTTCAGGTTCTTATTACTCAAATTTTTCTTCATATTGAAAAAGGATTTTGTGGCACATTATAGACACACTACCAAGCAGTGTGCACATAGTGTTCACAACAAACACAATGATATTCATTCTTATGACCCCAAGCCCCTTGATGTTTCATTTTTATATTATTCTAGAAAAAAAATGTAATTTTGATAAAAAGAACAAAACACAATGAAGTTAAAAACCACCAAAACAAAAAAAATAAGTGCATTAGTTCAACAGATATTCAATCAGGACTAGTAAATGTTAAAAATCAGCTCATGGAATAGGTTCAATTTTTTTAGATTTTATTATTTAATATTAATTTTTAATAATTTTATAACCCTAATAAACTTAGTGAATGATGTCCCCATAATAAATTCCAAATTTTTATAAGGTCAGAGGTTGTCATGACCTTCAAAATGTCAATTATAATGTACACTAGCATATCAATGAATAGTTGATCCCAATAGAAGGAGGGTGAGTGTTCTAAGGATTTAATTTTTCTATAAACTTATGTAAATTATAATAAAAATCATAAATTAAAGATGTGATGAACTTATTTATATGGGAGTTTGTAATGTGTTAATTGATTTAGGAAATAATAGCAAGGATAACCAAGACATAATAATAAACAATGAGGAAATACAGACAAAATAAGTGCTCATAGAAAAATTAACACTGCATGGTTGATACGATTCTTATTTAACAGAAATGTTATTGAATTCACACTCTTGGAAATAGTTTCGATCACTCTCCCTCACCAAAATCATCCATAGAATTTAGTCAGTATACTCCCATAAAAATGAACATGTGTCTTCATCTACTGCAATTCTTGTGAATATATCAAAACCCGTCTAACTAACTGCTTCAGGTGGTTGGTTTAATATGGAAATGATTATGGGTGGGGTGTGTATCTTCATAGTTTAAACAAAGTAAATAAATCGTTCTTTAACAATATTAAATGATTTATTTTTTATAAATAAAAGTTTACTTATTTAATTAATTAATAAAAAAATTATAAAAAAGTATTGAATTATTATTTTATATTAATTAATTAATTGTTATTCTAATTGATTATTTTAATGATTTTTTATTATAATTTTTTAGAAATGTTTAAATATAAATAATAATTAAAAAATTTTATAACTATTGTTGTTAATACTTTTATAACTTAATAAAAGATTATAATTATTATTTTTTAGATTATTAAATTTAGTTAAGTCAATTAATTTATTGTTATTTTTCTTTTAATAAAATTATTAAAGTTAATAATTTACTATTAAATTTATTATTATTATTAATTTTTTATAAATATATAATGTTTTTCATTAATATTTATTTATTTTGATGAATTATTTTATTATAATAATTAATTTAATTAATTATTTATTATTATATTTTAAATATTTTAAATATTATTTTAATTTTATTATTTATTTAGATATTTGGTTTTGATTTTTTTGTTTTAATTTTTTTGTTTTTTTATTTGTTTATTTTTTACTCCCTATGAACCACTGTCAGCCCATGGGGTGGGGGGAGGGGGTGTTCTTCATACCTTAAAAATATACCTCTGCCTCACACCCCACCTCATCCACGACAATTTATGATCCTCCTCTTCGAACGGTGGATTAACTTCTTCTCATGACTCAACAAAGATGCTCAGCTTTGACCAGTTATCTATTATTCTATAGTGGCTTATTTTCAACTCTTCAGATAGTGACAATGTTAGTGAGAGGATCCTTCTAGTTCATTCTATCTTTTGATTCCCGATGGATCTCAGATTCAGTGGTGGCGATTTCAGATATATGTGGTGGCTTCATCCGAGGTGCAGAGCAGTTCAAAATCCAGATGTACGTGGGGGGTGGGGGGTAGAGAGTGAGGATTAAGATCTTGGTTTTAGTTCAATTGATGACGGGTTCATCTTCTCCATATCAGGGAGTGGTAGTATTGTCTCATGGTTGATGGTGGTGGGGAGTCAGTTGAATCTTTGGCAGAAGGAGCAGTTGATTGTGTGTCGTGAGGATGGTGACTCATGTGTTTTCAATAGGGACAATGTGTGGGTTCAATGGTGAGATGTTTGGGGAGCGATGCCTCACACGATGGTGTCTCGTGGTGGAACCACTGGTTTTGTGTTAAAACTGAATCACTGGCAGTTTGTACAAAAAGGCAGGTGATGTTGTCTTGTAGATGTTATTCAAGGGAAAGGCTAGTTGGTGGTACCTTCCAATAGTGTGTTGAGACAACATTGATATGCCAGATGGACAGAATGGCAGTATGACACCCAAAATCCTAACAATGTCTTAATTTTCTATAGTTGACAATATATGAATTATGGATTTTCTAGCAGTGGTACATTTTTACTGATGTAGGTATCTTAAAAGTATACTATAAGGTAAAATAAAAATTAGTTAAAAATTATAATTAAATTAAAATTGAGATTATTTTTAATTACAAGAAATAATAAAATTAAAATTATAAAAATAATGAAAAGAAATTATTTAAGTTATTAATTAGAGATTCAAAAATTTAAATAATATAAATAAATTACTTAAAATTAAATAAAATAACAAATAATTAACAGATTAATAATTTGATTAATTGATTTAATTTATAAAAATAAATATACCTAAAATTATAATGACATGATAAAAACTTATAACGATTAATTAGAAAAATAAAGAACAAGAAAACTAAGTAAAAATTAATTATTTTGAATGATAAAAATCCAAAATTAATTATGATAAATGATTAAATGATAAAATTGATTATAAACTTAAAAAATTACAATTTTTTAACAAAAACATGAAAATTAATTAATTAAATTATTAAAAATGTTAATAAATTATATGTAAAATCTTATTATTTTAAGGCCACATCACCTATACACCTCTCAAAAAAATTTCCATTTATAAAAGTAGTTTTGACATCTGTTTTTCAAATATCATTATAATTCATGGATTCTTTGTTAATTAATATTCAGATGGATTTCAGATAATGTTTTTTCATAGTCTATTTCATGAAATTTCCTAAAACCTTTCATAACAAGTCAAGATTTATAGTTACTTACTATACCATCCATTTAGAGATTTTATTTAATTCCCATTTTTGACCAAGAGGATTTACATCAGCTGGATGTCCTACCAAAATCCAAACTTTTTTTGATATAGAATCTCTATCTCAAAATGCATCGATTATTTCCATTTTGTTTCATCCTTTCTAACAACTACTTCTTTTTAGGATAGAGCCATATTATTATGTAGCACTAATGTGTAATCTAACTCAATAATAAAGAAAACAAACCAATATAGTTCTCTAACCTCTCGAGTATACCTCTACGTTACTTGTGACTCATGAACATATTCATCTCCCACTACCTCATGTAAAGAATATTCCCGTATGAATTCATGTGAATCTGGGGCATTAAATGTTTCTATTTCAGTCTCTATCCCACTATTTACATTGTAAATGTGTTCCATTTCTATAAATATGTTATGCATTCCCATTATCAATTATCTATTAAAATGGTTATATAGGAAATATCATTTATATTTATTAAAAAAACCTATATAGTTTCCCTTTAAGCTTTTGGATGCTAATTTTTCCCTAGGTATTGTCTCAAAAAATAATCACATACCCACTCATGTATGTGTGATATATTTGGTTTCTTTTGATACCATAAATCATATGGAATTACATATGTACATTTATTTGGTACTCAGTTAACTATATATGCCAATGTCTACAATTCATATCCCCAAAAGAATAATGGAAGGGTTTCCTAACTCAATGATAAGACTATGTTAAGAAAATTATGAATCCCCCTTATACTAAAATTATTCTACTAAGTTATATTAAGACATATGAATTAGGATAGAATCCATCACTCGTTTAATTGATCAGTGAGATCTTGTTTGAGATACTCGTCACTATTTTTTGAGTGGATTTCCATAATTGTTTTTTACCAAGATGGTTTTTTTCTCCAAATTACAATTCTAAAAACATCTCAGAGGAATATTACTTGTACCTAATTTTATAGATATATCCATACATATTATAGTCATTAGTAAAAGTAATAATGTAAAAAAACCTCTTGAATCAACTGTAAATAGACCACATACATTAGTAAGAATCATTTCCAGTATTTCAATGGACCTTACTCCATTCCTAGTAAAAGGTGTTTTTTTTCATTTTCCCTTATAAATAGGAATGACATACATACTTGGATTTGAAATCAGTAGAGTCTAAATACTATTCATTGTGTAAATTTTATAAATGATTCTAATTTATATAAACAGAAATTAAGTGCCATAGGTGGGTATTATTTGATTCATTTTTAGAGGTTTTGTCCTTAATTCCCATTTTAGAGTTTTGGTGTTTTAGTATATACATTCCATTATTAATATACACAATACTATAACACATTTCATCCTTATAAAAGATAAAAAAAATATTTCTAAACATGAAATAAAATCCCAGAATTTCTAAACTCAACACTGAGATTATGTTTTTGGAAATTGAAGGAACAAAATAAAAATTATTTAATATAACAACTAAACCACTAGGAAAGGTCATTTGATAATATTTCACTGCCATTTATGCTAGTATTTACCCATATGGGGAATAAATATCAACCTTTAACTTTGAAATATTTCATAATATACATAGTTTATGTATGTTAACAATAATTTGTGAGCTACATGATGTTTCAAATAACAATCATGTAGATAATGATAGATTTCTACAATTAACAAAAGTACATGAGCCAAAATCATTTACCTTCTTCCTTTTTCCCAGCTATTTGATTCTTATTATAGTTTATTTTTTTAACATATTAAAATAATACATCCTAATATTCATTTCCTCTTATTTGTGTCTTTATATTCATTGAAGGATGGTGCATCATTGTCTTCAACTTTGGTTTAGCCATATACACCTTATACTTGCACTTCCTCCTCTTATTCACCATAAAGAATAAAGAGTTAGTATTCCTCATATCCTTATCAGATTTTTAAACTAAGGAAAATAGGTTTATGAGTGAAATTATAACATTATTCATGTTAAAATTAACAATAAAGGCCAATAATATTTATAATAATTAGGAAAGAATGATCTCAGTTGTTTTTCTTGGTTCAGTTTGAACCCAAGGAACTCTGGTCTCTCAATGTACCCCATCATCTTAAGTGTAAGATATCCTTCTTTATTCCATTATACTATCCTAAACCTATATAGTATACTTGATATCTCATATATTCCATTCCTTGATCATTACTGATATAACTCTTAGAGATGTGATAACATCATCTAGGAATACTTGTCCTCATATGTTTTTTGTAGTTGACTTTACATCAATGAAAACTTCATACATTGTACATCTAGTGAATTATCTATATACTTATTATATTTTTAATTATATTCACTCTTTATCCCTATGGAGTCTTAGTAGGAAATGGGAACTCTAGTACATAAAGCTTCCTCATGTGGTGTATCCCAATGCACAAGCACCTATGCCACTCTTATAAGTTATGGTCGATCAAGATATTCTCTTTATCCAGTATTAATCTTAGTGATATTGAAATAATGGTTGATTTTTTCATTTAATCTACAAACAATAAAATTATTATTTTGTACCTTATCTGGATTACCTATTATAAATTACTGGTTAATTAAATAATTAAATTTATTATACTAATTTATTGTACCCTAGTAGGCCTCACTATTAGAATAAGATTACCGAGTCACTTGAGTATTCTAGTGGAAATGATCTCTGAAACCTATCTATATAGTACAATATATCTATACATCACAAATCATAAATTTTTAAGGTAGAATTTATACTGGACAACCACATTTACTTGAATCCCCTAAACTATTGAGAAAATACCAATATTCTAGGAATTCTAACCTTGATTCACCCAACACATAAAATATAAAGTAGAAACAATCTAGCAATTATTACATCATTATTTATAACTTTAGTTAAGTCAACTCCTCAATATCATAATTAATCCCTATTAGTAGGTTTCAAACTCTACTAAGGTTGAAGAGCACCTCATACACCCAGTTGGATCAAATAAAAATTGTGGGATGTGTTATGACTTAATATTTCTTTGTGAGTTTTTTTTTATTTCAAGATGAATGGATTGATTTTATTTTTTAATTTCCCATGTTATGTGATCAAACTCACAACATGAAAATTAATTAAATAAATAAAATTCATAATGTCTTAATATATGCATTTTAGTCTATTATTTTATGTGATCATGTAAACTTGCATATACCTAAAACAATAAAAAATGATGAATAAATAATGAACATGAATGATCTTGATCATTTACCATCAGTTTACCATTGAGAATAAAATGATCACCTATGATCTAAGGGTTTGAATACTTGAGTCATGTGTTACTCATATACTAACCCACACCTCTATCCAATGTATCCACATCTCGTCTAGAATACCAAATCATACCGGTGTGGTCATCATCTTATAATGTCCCTAACATTATATATATACAGTTGAGAATGAAAAAAATACATACAGAATAATACAAATGGATTTGTATTCCCTTATACATATAAATAGGGGAACTATGATGTGTATATTATAAAAAATAAATTAATTATTACAATCAACACACATAATTTCTATAATAATTTAAATAAATAAAATTCCAGAAATAAATTTGTTGGTTAATTATCAAGATCATCCAGATCACAAAAATAAATATGTTAAATGTTAAATATGTAATAAATTTATCTTAAGGGAATTTTAAATGAATTAAAATAACTTCATTTAAATTTAATCCACTTAATATAAGTTGTTCGGACCCTACTTTAATTTAAAACTATTGTAAAAACTAATTTCATTTTTCATTTTAAATTTTTAATTTTTTAGGCTATTCGGTGTACCAAATGCCCCAAATAAGGTGTTTCAGGACATTTATGGGATATCTGGTCAGTCGATGATGCTGCCTCATGCAGTGCATGTGATGTTGTAGGGCAGAGTGGAGGAGTGAGGGGGGGGGGGGTGACAACATAAATTCCCCATGGTCTTTGAGAATATAATTTTTTATACCATTACCAGTGTATGGAGAGTGATTTTTTCAAGAAAATCCTCTATTTGGGGGGGGGGGGTGGGGGTAAATAAATTAATGGGTGATTATGTTTCCCATTTTAAATCCCCATTTTCCAATATGTCCAGTGCACCACCTCCTTTTATTTTTTTCCTCTTTATTCTTGTTGATCCACCCCCTCTATCTTCCATTTTATTTTTTTGGATTTGTTTTGGCTGAGCCGCATCCCCATTACTCTTCATTATTACTTTTTTTACTTTAATTTGATTTTATAAAAGTAAATTCCTAATCCAATATTAATATATATTATGAATTATTTTACAAATTTCAACAAATTTTTGGAATGATGACCTGGCTAAAAAAACTATTCTGGCCCCAAAAAACAAATCTAGAGTACCAATGACCTTCAAAATTAGCTTCTTCCTTTCATTCGGGTGAAAATTAACATATTTTAATATATGTTATTCAATTATCCATTACCAAAAAAGTGATTTTCTATTCGATTTAAAACATTAGATGACCACAACTTGGCCACCCAATATTGGATTGAAACCTAACTTGGTATAATGAGACTGTAATGATTCCCACTACTTGCATTTAATGTAAATTTAAATTTTCTTTCCTTAAACCATCACATGGTAAATATGATACCAATTACTAGTACTAGGGACCATAAAGAAAGAATATGGGATGGTGATTCCATGTTTTTTTCGCCAAATCAATGTATGAACATCATCTTCGGTTATTCCCTACCTTGTAAGAAATTAAAAGATACCATGGGATGGTATTAAATAGAAAAATAAAATAAAACAATGAACTCATTTGATTTGAAGGTGTGTTTGAAAACTATATATCATCAATGATTTTTCTTGAAGTAATTTATGTCTGATCTCTATAGATCATCCATACACACTTCTAATGTTTCTAGTATTTCTGATCATTATTTTTTAGGGGCTAACATGAATGTATTATGATTATTTCATTGTCCCAATGATCAGCACAACACCTATTCTTAATTCCATGAAAGATAACATGGATCAATAGTTTGGATTTAAAAATTGCATCTCTATGATATTAGATAGATATGAGATAGTATCTCTAAATTTAATAATTAATAATATTCCAAATGAGAGCCCCATCATACTTATATAGTGAGGTATAAAAAATCTTTAAATGACTCCACAACCCTCAAATATGTTTTCCCAACTAGAGAATCTATAAATGTCCTATCATAACTTTTTCTTCCACATAATTCATTTGAATTATGAATTTAATGCTTTGATACTTGATCCAAGAGCATATTCTATTCCACAAGATTCAATTTGACTGGTCATAGAGCCCAAAGATAGTTACATGTTAGAAGTTATGGTCTTTTGAAGTAAGTTTGGATAAATGGTTTGCAGATCTCCCTCTGAAGCTGCACCAACATCTTTAATGGATGGATATGTGAGTCTGATGGAGCCACAACCCTTCATGGAATCCTTTTTCCTTTATTGTGCACTTTAGATTATCATGGTTTTTAGATCTCCCTCCCCATCCACACAAATATATTTACTTCGCGGTACTCTTTTTTTCCTTGCTGTTCTCTTCTAAGAAACATGGTTCACATGACTCCCTAAGTAGGTGTGTGAATATATTTGGTTTGAATCTTATTTTCCTTCATGACATCCCACACGGGCATCACAAGCTGCTTTGCCTAAAAATATTCTACTCCCCCACCTCAAAGGAACAATCACTCCTCCCTTTCGGCTACAGATTTCCTATTTTACAGTTCTCCTGAGCACCACAATCCAGACATAAAATGGATTTCCCCTACATACAGTAGGGATACCCTTCACGAATTCATCTTCCATTCATGAAGTATATATCTCCTTCAAGTTTCTCAAGTCTCAACGAATCATTAAGATGTCATGGAGAACTCTTCTAATAAACTCCATGGTATGGAAAGGGTCCCATGTCCCACAGTCCCCTGAGCTTCATGAAGACTGATCCTCTGTGAGAACCTGATCTTTGCAAAGACTGAGCATTCGTGAGACCCTAGGCTCCGAAAACCACTTTTATTCAGGAATCCCTATCTTCTATGAAGCTCGTACCTTCACGCTCACCGGTCCATACCATAGGGGATGTGCCCCCACACCCCTACTCGGAATTACTGTTGGTCTATGGTCCCATGCCATTAGGTCGTTCCCTTCATTGCTATCATTGAACCCCATGAGAAAGAAAGAGTCACACTTTGAAATTTTGGGCTAGTTCCACCCCATTTTCTATTGCGCTGCTATGTAGTCTCGACTTCCATGCCAGGAAAACAATGATTCAAGATACTCCTCCACACTCCATTATACACATTGAGTTGAACAAATCCTCTTGGTCTGTTTCCCATGTTGTGTGATGAGATCCTTATCTTGGAATTCTTGATTACCTTGAGTCGAGAAATTCCTCAAGAAACTCCTCAAACCTCATGAACTAGTTCCTATTCTAGGTTGAACATGAAATGGATGCTAATGCGTAAGTCCCAACATTGTTCATTTCTTGGAATATTCTTCCTAATATTCCTCACTAAATGACATTAAACTTTAGTACACACTATATGAAAAACATAGGATGCCTCTTGTTTGGAACAAGATATTCTTTAGACATCAAGCATAAGATTCCAACAGTCCTCCGTACATGAATTTAAACTGTATCATACCCTGTCATTTCAAAATAGGATACCTTATAGATCAAGAATAATATGACTCATAATGAGATGGATATAAAACAACCCATATGGGCCTCACCATAAGTTATAATCCCCAATAATCTACCTCAATCCCCTATCGAGTTGTGATACCCTCATGGCCTAACATGAAGAAGATATAATGGGAAGCTTCCATGTGTAATCTCCATTCACAGTTCCCACTCCCTAGTGAATCCTGAGCATATTACATACATAAGCCCCATTACATATATCATTAATGCATATTTCATATTGTTATCTCCTAGCCTATTTATTTTTCTTGATTCTCACACTGAGCATGGATCACATGATCTTAGGGGTTAGTAGTGACCATGAAACCCTTCCATTGGGTTGCTTCCTTGTGTAATCCCTACACCATAATCTTCCAAAATATTTATAAATTGATCCCTATATTCTACACAGGGTATGTAGGAAGCCTCCATGAGGTTCAATACTGACCAATGGTAAATATTGGTTCCCCCTACAAGGGGTGAACCCTCCCTGATCAACCTCCATCGGTGTCTAGATCAGCCTTCATGGTGTGAAATCTTCACATTATGGGACATACCACCCTACGTCCACTCTCACAGGGAGTTCTGACCAAACCACTTGTAATTTGAGTTGCTCCCTCCAAAGGATGTACCCTCATGATGCGACTTCATCCCTTTATGGGACACATCCCCATTGTATCCACATCTACTGGTTGTTCTGATCCATCCATCTTCACTGATTTCATCCATCATCCACCATGATTTTACCCAGGGCCACGACGTCCCAGTAAGATCATTACATTCAACCACACCCCCATATTCCATCCAAGCTACCTCCCTATGTGAGAAAGGTCTCAGCATCACCTAAGCTGCTAACCATGTGTAAGCTCTAGCATGACAAATGGAATCTAGCCATGTGTAAGCCCTAATGTCTTCCAGAACTACATGAACATTGATCCCTATCATGTACAGATCGTAGGTAGGAAACCACCCTAAGGTTCAAGCTCGACACCATCTTATACACATCAGTTCACACTTGACCAAACTGTATGATGTTAAAATTCATGGGATTCCATAAATACATGGACTTTGATCCATGTGTTATACACAGGGTACATAGGAAACCTACCTAAGCATTAAGCCGAAAATTGTATTATTCACATTGGTTCACCCTTATACTCATTGTATGATGTAAAACTATATGGGATGCCAAAGCTTTGTGTACATTGATCCTTGTCTTCTACAAAAGGTACATACGAAACCTCCATAAGTTTTAATCCCAACACCATCTTATTCACATCAGTTCACACTCATCCTTACCAAATGATGTTAAACTTCATGGGTTACCAGAAATTTGTGGACATTTATTCCAAACAACTGCGGTACATAGGAAACCTACCCGAGGGTTAATCCTGATACCATCTTACTCAGGTCAGTTCACAATCATCCATACCAAAAGAATATAAATTGCATTGGATTCCAAAAATATGTAGAGTTTGATTCTTAGCCACTAGGGTATATAGGAATCCTCTAGCTGGTTCAAGACCACCGATTTCCACACTCCCACCATTCCACTTCAACACTTCCTCCATATCCATACTGATTTTACTCGGGCCACCATCCATTTGGTTCATCTTAGCGCGTAAGACCCATTTATCCCATTACTGCTCCTAGCAGCACCTGTGTAGCTTACTATACATAATCCCCACACAATCAATATCCATCCAACAGAGAGAGAACCTCTCACGAAGGGTAGCTAACCAAGTGTAATCCCCAAATCACCTTTCAAACTACATGGGTTATGATCCCTTTATCCTATACAGGGTATGTAGGAAGCCACCACAAAGTTCAATCCCAGCCAAGGGTAAAACTTGGTGTCCCGCTATCTGATCCACCCATAGTGGTGTCTAGATTATCCTTCATAGTGTGAAACCTTATCTTCACAGGACACCACACACTGGTTCCACTCCCATTGGGTGTTCTGATCCATCCATCTAGTGTACCCTCATTTGGGTCCACCTCCCTGATCCACCTTTAGTGGTTTCATATCAACCATCATAGTGTGAAACCATCTCTTCATGAGACACACCACCCTAGGCCCTCTATCATTGGTTGTTATTATCCATCCATCTGGTCCCCCCCTCATTGGGGTCTACCTCTGTAATCTGACCTCAATGGTGTCTAGATCAACTTTCATGGTGTGAAACCTTCACTTCCTAAGATGCACCATGCTTGGGGTACTCTCATTGGGTGTTCTGATCCACCCATTTAGTAAATCATCTAGGTGTTCCCCCACTACCACAAAACTAGGGTTCCACAACACCACCCTTTTACAACGCTAAAAAAAAGAACTCATAAAGGGGCTTCTTTTATCAGCGCTAAAAAAAGCATTGTTAAAATCGACCCTTTAGGAGAACTTTTTTTAGTGGTGATAAAGTCACCCCCTTTATCAGTGATTTTTTTAGCACTGTTAATGGGGAACCCTTTATCAACACTTTTTTTAGTAGTGTTGATAAAGGTGTGGAATTATAAATGTTTTTTTAGAACTGATAAAATGTATATTTCAATGAAAATAATTTTTTCATAGCAATAATATATTGATATATATGTATTTTTATATTGATATAAATAATATATATATATATATATTAGATATATTTTAGATAAGTATAAATAAAAACATTCCCTCAACATGTAAAATATGTAGTGAAAATGGCCTATAAAATATCTTAAAAAATTATTAATTAAAAATTTAATAATTACCATCTACTAATAATCATTTAATAACAATTTGAAGTCACAAAAAATAAAAAAAAAATTAATAAAAGATCCAAAATAAGTTGAAAACATAACTCAAACTTCAAACGGCTGTAACTTTTGATCCGGTTGTTTGTTTGGACTCTACAACATATCAAATTGAAGTCTGTGATGAGCTTTATGTGCAAGTTACCCAAGGGAACCTTTTGTCACATTTTTCGAGGCCAAAAGCCACAGAAGGCCTCCAAAACTGAGTTTTTAGTCTAGATACCCAAATTTTTAAAAATTCGATGGAATTTCCTTTTGGTTTAATGGGGTATTTTTCCCTTTTTCATAGAGGAATAAATCTATTTCAATGGATTACAATCATATTAATATTATGGATTTGAAATTTTTTCATTTTTCGAAATGTACTTTTATTTATAATCAAATATATAAAAATATATACATATTTTTTATATGTTCACACATAAAAATTTAATTTTATAAATAAATAATTAAACATATATACATATAACATATATTTCCCAATATAAAATCTATATGTAAATAAAAAACTAATATCCATTTTATTTAAAATACAAATATATGAATATTTATATACCTATATAATATGTACGTATATATATATGTGTGTGTGTGTGCGTTTGTATTGACAAACTGATATAAATTATCTATATACTCTAAACATATGTATATACATATTAATATATAATATCTGTAAATATATATAAATATGTATAATTATACATACAGATATACATTACATATATATATATCTGTGTGTGTGTACGCTGTATACATGTATTTATTTATTTCTAAACAGACATAAAAATAATATTTTATAAATGCATTCAAAAGTGATCTTATTAATATATATTAATATAAGAATAAATTTATTAATATATAAAAAAAACTTTATATATTTATATTAATATATGGATATATATATATTAATATATTAATATATATGTATTAATATAACTATATAACTATATATATATTAATATAACAATATATATATTCATATAAATATATATTTGTTAATATATATATATATACAAGAAAATATAAATAAATAAATATATAAATAAATAGATATATAAATAAATGAAGAGCAGAGTAAATTGGTGGACTGGTAAAGGATTGGACGTGCATGCAACAGGTCCTGAATTCAAATCCTGGGGAAGGCAGGTCGCGCACACGAGTGGGGAATAAGGCCTAATTCTATTAAAGGGGATGAGGGTGATTTTAATGGCTAGGGCTGGCTGGGGCATGCAGGTTGTGGTTGGGGGTGAGGCACAATTGAAGAGGGATTCAAGTGCTATTGAAGCCCCTCCCAGAATTGAAGATTTTCGTTAATTTTTTTTAACATTTATCAGCGCTAAATAAAGCTCTAATAAATGAGCCTTTTACGAGAGATTTTTTTAGCACTAATAAAAGGGGCCTTTATCATCTCTTTTTTGAGCACGGATAAAGGGTACCCTCCTTTATCTTCTCCTAGATTAACAACAATTTTCTAGCACTATTAATGCCCTTTTCTAGTGCTGATAAAGGCCATATTTGCAGTAGTGCCTCAAAGGAATACACTGCCTTGATCTGTCTCCATGGGACATTCTGATCTACTTCATACCGTCTCTTCAAGGCATTAAACACTTGACTATACATCCACACATGACATTAAACTCATAGAATACCCCATTTTAAACATTGGATGCTAAGAAAAAATTCGAAATACATGCCTCTGGCATAACATACTACATGATCGTTGTGGGATGCCTAAGGTTTTCATGCCCTTGAGAAGACCTCTTATGGGGAAGAATAAATGTCACCAATGATTAAGCATCCATAGATTCCATAACATTAAAGACGTTACCATCTACTCCAACTGAAGGGTGCTACCCTATCAAGACTCCTTGGAATGTTTAGACAAAAGTGGTATAATAAACTGACATCCACAAAGTTATGGAACTAGGAATGAGATTCACGAACATGACTCAAATCTACGAGGGAGATCCGGATCAGGTGCAAAATCCTGAGGAGGAATCCATAGAAGAAGGAATAGAAATCCCATCATCCTGTTTCGATAAAGGTGTTGACATCACTAAATAAGTGATGAATGACACCCAACATTGGAAAGAGGGAACATGGGGCCTCAATCTCATGTCTCCACGACGATGCACAAATCGGCCCCATAAAGCGTTAGAGGCAATAATTGTGAACCCAATCTGAATACGATCTCATTAAGTAGTGAGTAGAGAAAAAATGTTGAGAAAATGAAGGCACCACCCATGTGAATCACCTCCCATTGATATGTGAAAGGATGGGTAACATTGGGTGTATGAATACTACAGTCCATTGAATCCTCACTAGCATCGACGCCCTCATGGGCCGCATAGGGGGAGTCCACCCCCCGACTCCATCGGCTTCACATTGAGTCGGATTCCCCCATGGGTTGTGCATGGTCATACTCCCCTCGACTCCTTCAGTTCCTTGATGACTCATCTGCCCTCATGGGACACAAAGGGGGAATCCTCACCTAACTCCATTGAAGGGGGAATTGACCCATGAATACACCAACTCCCCACTGACTCTTCCACCCTCATGGGCTATGTAGAGGCATCCACCCCTGACTCCATCGGCTCATTTCTGAGTCAGCCACCCTCATGGACTGTGCTGGGGGCACTGACCCCCAACTCCATCGGCTCCTTGATGACTCCTCCACCCTCATGGGCCATATATGGTGAATCCTCCTCCAAAGCCATCGGCTTCTTACTGACGCTTCCACCTTCATGGTCCACACAGGGGGAATTCATACCCAACTCCATCGTCTTCTCATCGACTCTACCATCCTCATGGGGTGTGCAAGGGGAATCCTCCCCCCTGATTCAATCATCTCCTTATTGAAACCCCCATCTTCTTTGGATGTTTAGGGGGAACTCCACCACATAAAAATGGAAAACCACTTTTGGAGCCTCTTCATGGTTAACTCCAATAGTTCATCTGGAAGGAAGGTCCTCCCTATTTCAATCATCAGCCACTGTAAAAGTACTCCCCACACTACTATCATCCGACACAGAGGTCCTCCCCATAACCATCATTAGCCTCTATTGTGGTCCTCCCCACACCACCATCATCTTTCTTGTAGGTCCTCCCTATTTCCATAATCAGCTGCCATGGATCCCCTCCTAGCACTACCATCGTCTGACATGATGGTCCTCCATGTTTCCATTATCATCCACTGTGGAGGTCCTCCGCGCACATCTATCATCCATTTTGAAGGTCCTTCCTGTCACCACCATCATCCATGGTGGAGTTCCTCACACTACCAACACTATCATACACATATGTCCTCCCCATTACCATCTATAGCCTCTCTAGAGGTCCTTCCCGCATCGCCATCATCTCGCAAGGAGGTCCTCTCATCGGCATCATTAGCCTCTATAGAGGTCCTCCCTACACCACCATCCTCCGACATGGATAGCTGCCCTATTACCATCGTTAGCCACTATGGAGGTCTTCCCACCACTACTATCATTTGGAATGATTATCATCCATCATGAAGGTCCTCCCCCTGATACTACCATAAGTCACCACACAGGTCCTCCATGTGGAACTAAACAAATTCCTTACTCTGAAGGACCAACACTTGGGATAAGTTGTTTATATACCTTCTTCGGTTACACTAAATTGTGAGACATCATTCTAGGATTCCATGCCTATAGGACTCCATCACTCTATTGTACTGAATCTCTATGTTTCCACACCTTCTGGGCTCCATCACTCCTTTATAATGATGATCAAATATTCTAGGCCTTATAGACTATATGTCCCCATCATACTGATGATCTAGATTCCCCCCTCCTAATCATCATTTTATCACTTGAATGTGGGAATGTTATCATCCCTGTCATAGTATCCATCCAACTGATGACACAATTCTTATGGACCCAAATCCTAGTTTCATGACATTAAACTGCATAATAACCAATGTCCTAGTTGTATGGCATTAAACTACACAATAACCACCATCTTGGTTGCATGAAATTAAACTTTGGACCAACATCTTTATCACACGATGTTAAACACTAATAAATTTTGGTCAAAGTTATGAGACCTAAAACCATAGGAACCATGGTTAAAGATATGTGACCTTAAACAAAAGCCACTACTTGTCTTAATCACATGTCATTAAACTGTAAAATGAAACGTACATAGAGTATGATATTAAACCACATGTCTATCATCCTTAGAACATGATGTTATACTATATCCTTACCCGGTGTCGAGATCATAGGATGCCTTATACACTATGTATGAGATGAATCCATATCCCCATCGTAGGATGTAAAACTATATAATTACATGAGCTCTTATATGATAGCGAACTATCTATTGGGCATCAGTCCACTGCCACGCCACATTCAATAACTACCTTATGGCCCTTATCCTTAATAAGGGGTTCAACTCCCTCCTTCTGATATGCCCTTTTGACTTGATCAAATGAAGTGTGGAAAAAAACCTTGAGTGTTGGAATCCAAATGTTAATACATTAAATCCATTTGCATTCCTCACGAAGTTCCTTTATTTGGATCCACATCATCTTCTACATCTAAAGGGACCCTCTCAAGATTTGGTCTCATGCCATTATGGCTCACCTACTTTTCTTGGATGATGCCCTACAAGACATTGGATGAAATTTTGAGACTAGTCCCCTATTTAAAATATGGTAATCAGTCATCTCTCATTTGTATGTCCCCATCATGGTAACATGATATGTGTGATGTATTTCAAAAATGTTTCGTGGCTACCCTCTCTCATCATGAAACCCCAATTCTGATCCATATTTGGATGTTGTGATTCACATTTTCTAACTTTGTATGTTTTAGAAGAACTCCAACAACCTTGGTGTTAATATAATGTGCATCTATGTGCGTTGAGTAGGAAGTTCAATGCCATTGAGTTGTTATTCACCAAAAATTACCTTTCCCATTGATGTATTCTTCCATGTGTCTGAAAAATCCAATCACTACTCTTTTTTCCCCACACTGAGCTTCACCCACATGGGTTTACTAGTTTTTGGTATGATGTGTACTGATATGGTTTAGACACACATACAATACATTTCACATGATGTTAAACTGCTGCAATGTCCCACATAATGTTAAACTGATGTATTTTCCTTCATGATGGTAAACATCATAGATATCTCTATGGTTCGAGATCTATGAACTTAAAATAAGACCTCTTTTGTTCTCCCACTTGATGTTAAACTGAACATTATCTCATCCAACAAGACGTTAAACTATTTTGTCCCGGATAATGTTAATCTGCTTCATCCTACATGATGTTAAACTATTTCATCCTACACAACGTTAAACTATATCAAACCCAATACTATGTATGTCTTGATTTCCAACCTTATGGGATATGTAAGAGTGCCCATATAGTTTATATTTGGGCCCATACATAGATTCTTGTTTTTGTCCCCATGGCCTATGTTTTTGAGGGAATGTGTGGTGCAGCGTTTAGACCTCATTGGTCTTCATTCACAAAGGGTTTCTTCATGGAACCACACTAATCATATCCATGTTTGTAGCTTTATGCAATCTAATGAGTTCTATGATGTTAAACTAAGATATCCTTTTTCCAACATGATGATAAACTATGTTGATTCATCCCACGTGATTTTAAAATACTGGGCCCTATCTTCACGATGTTAAACTACATAGAATTTATGGTCCATTTTTTATGACTTTAAAATGACAATGCCCATTTTTCCTACATGATGTTAAGCTTCCATCTCCCATGTTTATCTTGGCTCCATGATAGTAAACTAAACAACACCCCAATGTCCTCATCAGAGAAGGAATAACCTTTGGAACTGGTCACTCATCATTCTATTTTAAGAAATATATATGTCTTTATTCCTATCCTCATGGGACACGTAGGGGTGCTTAGACATGTTGTATGTGGTCCAACCAAAATTTCATTCTTTTATCCTCTTGGCCTGAGATTCCTCTTGGGATAAAATGGTGTGGCCTGGATCTCCTTGTTCCTCATTCACCTCACATTTATTTTTCCTTGCCAAGTGAATTCCCTTTGGGATACTGTTTTCCCAAATGTCCTATCCTCATTCCAATAAACTGCATCATAACCCTTATCCTTACCACATGAAATTAAACTGAATGGATTTCAATAACTATGTATGTATTGATTTCTATCCTTATGGGGAACGTATGAATGAATGGAAATTGTGTCTTTGGGTATAAATATGGGTAAACAACCCATTTTCTGTTGGAATATATGGTATGGAAATGCCCTCCTTTGTCCTCATTCATGTCAGGTTCGTCACCTTTCCATGCCATGCATATCTGTTAAAAAAGCCTCATCCCAATGGTCAAATCCATAGGGCCATAAACTAATATCCCTAGTGTCCTAGTCAAACAATAATAAATTGCATGACACCTTATTCCTTACCTCATGCTGTTAAATTTCACAAAATTTCAATAAATAAATGTGTCTTGATTCTCATCCCTAGGGGATACATAGGAATTCCAAGATAGTTCATATTTGGGCCCAGCTGAAAATATAACTTCTTGTCACCATGGCCAATCTTCTGGGGGTATGTGTGGTGTGATTTTGATACCTCTCCTGTCCCCATTCACATTGGGTAGCTTCATGGAACCACGCTACACATCTCCACGTTTTGAAATTTATCCTATAGTCTGTGCTCAATGACAATAAACTAAGATATATTCTGTTTAATCAACATGACGTTCAACTATGATTACTCATCTTACGTGACATTAATCAATGCCACACCTTCATCCTTACCACATGATGTAATATTGGATGAGTTTCCAGAACAATGTACAACTTAATTACCATTATCATGGGATACGTAAGAATGCCTATACATTTTTTTCTATGGTCCATCCACAATATCCCCCAACTTCTCATCCTAGGTTCCTCCTGGGAGTATGTGGGGTGGTATGGACTTTCTTATTCCTCCATTAAATTGGGCTACAGTAGATGTACCATATACCCTCTTGGGAATATTATATCACACCATCATCCTTACTGTTTGATGTTAAACTAAACAAGATCCTAGAACTACATGTGGCTTTATTCCCATCCTTATGGGATAGGTAGGAACACCCCTACATTTTATCTATTGGTCAATAACCTAGTGTATTAACCATCTTTTATCTCATTTCCTCAACATTGTTCCATTACCATGCTTTGTCCAAGAGCTCTCTTGAGGATTCTTCCCTTAATAAGGCATATGGATCATACTGCCTGGTATGTCTCATTAACGTTCTTTGATGATATATGGTGTATGAAATAGAGTGTTGAATCTTTTATGGATATTCTCTCATCTCATCTCCATGCATCACGTATCCCTTTATTTTGATCCCCTTCAAATTTTACATCCAAAGGGATCCCCTAATGGCACAGTTCGTGGGTATATGGCTCACTTACCATCCCATTCAAGCACCCTAGAGGAATTTGGGTGATATTTTGAGATTAGTCCCATGTTTCAAATATGGTCAGTGGTCAACCCTCATTTTTATGTCTCCATTCCCGGTAACATGATGAAAATGCTATGTTTCAAATTTGTTCTGGATTTATCTACGATCATCACACCAACCTCATTGTGTCCCAAATATTAGATGCAGTGATTCACATCCCGTTCTACATCCTTATGTCCAAGAGGAACTCCTATACCCTCTTTATTACCCCTTCGTTCACCTTTTCACATTGAGCGGGATGATTAGTGTCATGGGGATGCCCTTGTCCTAGTTGCACTATTCCCCTATTGTTTTCTTCCATGTGTCAGAGGAATCCTCTCCACCCCTTATTTCCCACATCAACCATGGATCACATAGGCTTAGGGGTATTGGTAGAATTTTTACCACAAGGAAGAATCAGATGACCCACTATAGTCCAAACTCAATGACCCTGAACTAAGAGTAATTGGTAAAAACCATATGACCTTAAACTAGGATTTTACATCCTAGGATCATGATGTTAAAATTAGAATCCAAGTCTAAGCCTTTTGACTTCAAAATGTTCACAATGTTTCCTTTGGGAATGTGTGGTGTGGCATGGATAACCTTGGTCATCATTCATGTCGGGTTACATCATGGTGCCACACTAAACATTTCCTCTTTGGAATCCTCATCTTGTGGTCCAAAATACTATGATCCTAAACTAAGATTATTTGTTCCAAACTCTATGAACATAAACAAGGATTTTACATCCCAGGATCATGATGTCAAACTGAGCATCCATGTCCAAGACTTGTGACTTTAAACTTAATGTGGGTTTTCATCAAAATGTTATGGTGGAAGGCCTTTTTGGCCCTCACTCATTTCAGGGTTTTCAACTATTACACCCTGCTTACATTCCCTTGAAACAATTACATTCCCTATAGACTTATCTTTAAAAAACTATAATAATATCCCTAGTGTCCATGTTGCACAACAATAAACTTCATAATGGCCCCCTCACTTATCATATAACATTAAAATATGTATTCAGAATCCTGGATGTATGATGACAAACTACTAATAATTACAATTTCTTCAGAAATAATATGTTACCCCTTAGAGTTAGAAATTTTGTATGTCACCTATAAGAACTATTTGAGGCTTGATTCCCATAAATATGGGATATGTAGAGATGCCTAAACATATCATCCTAAAGCTTATTTGTATACTTACTAACTCACAACTTTGGAATTTTGGATTGGATGTAATATGGGAATGTGTAGGGTGGTGTGGGACTCTTTAGTCCTCATCAACACTGGGTTGCCTCATGGAACCACACCACACATGTCCCCTCTAATTGGTCCGAACTCTATGAACTTAAAATATCATTTTTATTGTCATATTCGCAAAATAATAAAATATTTAAACGATGTTCTCTTGTAAGAGAATATCACCCCTATTTTAATTTGGGAATATCCATCTTCATTTCCACCCATCATAACTCTTTTTTTCTTGATTCCCATCCTTATGGGATATATAGTGACTCTTGGATATCTTGTCATCAGGACCAGCAAAAAAATTGTAAATTCATCCTCTTTTCCCTTTGGTTTTGGTTTCCCCTTTGAGATCATGTGGTATGGTTCTATGTCTTTTTTGGCCCTCATTCATGTTGGGTTATTTTCCCTACCATCCACTTATATATTTATATTTAATATCCTAGTCACATAATGAAAAACTGTGTGATATTTTCAACCATACTGTATGATGTTAAACTGCATGTATATGACCATTAAGATGTTTTCAATACCTCACCTAGGGGATCAATCCTTGAAGGTAGGCCTGATCTTGCCTATAGATTTTTCTCACTGAAATTATTTAATGATCAGTGGTATGATAGATAGATAATTGGATTTTATAGGGACATTCCCCCATCATTTTCCATGCTTCACATGTCCCTTTATCTAGTTCCCTATCAACTTCCATGTCTGAAGGGGAACCCTAATGGAATGGTCTCATTCCTCTTTAGCTCACACACTTTTTTGGGATAACACCTAGAGGACAATGGACAACACCTTGATATTGGTCCCGTGTTTTGAATAGGGTTAGTGGTCTACCCCCATTTTCTATCCCCATTCCGAGTAACACAACATGGGTTTTGTGTTTCGAATAAGGTGACCATTTATACTCCATCATTACTCCACCCTCATTATGTTCTAGATATTATATGCAGTGATTTACATTTCAATATCCCTATGTTCTGGTGGATCCATAGTACCCCTGGCCGTGTTCCTCTGTGCATCCACACACATTGAGTGAGAATGTTAGTATGGTGGGGACTTTCCCTCATGAAATTTCATTCCATGATTGTTTTCTCCCATATTATGGGGAAATACTAACTTAACTCCTTATTTCCCACACCAAGCATGAATCATGTGATCTTAGGAGTCATGATAGGGGATTTTACCCGCATAGGGTGGCCCCACGATCCTTAGGTCCAAAATATATGAACATAGGATAAGATCCTCTTGATGGTTGTCCTAAAAATGTGTGATGTGGTATGGATATCATTTTTCTTCATTCACATCAAGTTGCCTCATGGTGTCGTACTACACGTCCTCTCTGAGACACCTATTTTCCAATAATTTCCTAGTCTCATTATGAAATACTATGTGACATCTTCATCCAAACTACTTGATGTTAAACTGAACAAGTCTTTCCGACAAAAATGACGTTAAACTAGGATTCTGTGGTACAAGATATATGACCTTAAACTATTTTCTATCCCAAGTTCAATTGGGTCTTGCCAATAACATGCCCTAATGCACTAGGATACAAGGGAGAAGGTGTTCAGTTCTTTGTGAATGTCATCCTGACTCGTCTCTGCACTTCGAGTCTTTTATGGATTTTCTTTCCAATATCTTTCACATCTATAAGTCTCCCCTAAAAGTGATCATCTCATGTTTTTTTTACTTACCTCCCATATTGGCCTAAATCCTTAATGTATTTTGAACCATGAATGTTAAATCATGTGTTTTGAATTTGGGAAAGAGTCGATTCTTCATTTATCCACCCCGTCCTTGATTGGTATAGTTGTGGATCCGGTGTTGAGAATGTGGGCAACAATGATCCAATATTTTAGACATCTGGTTCCTAGTTTAGACCTTAGAAGCTTATATTTACATTCTTTCAACATTCCCATGTTCTATTGGAACTCTAAAACCCTTGGTGTTTCTCCTCTATGCATATGTGCAATGTCAAGTGAGATGGTACCGTGTTATATACTTAAACATATAATGGCGAATTTCAAACATCACTCCTTGTTTCCCACACTGATCATGGATCACATGGGATAAGGAGTCTTGGTAGGGATTATCTATGTATGTAATAATGAAATGAACATCTATTGTCCAAACTATATGACCTTTTAAAATAAAAGCTTCTCCAAAATTCTTCTCAGGAGTGTGTGATGTGTGGTTTGGATCTTTTTTGGTCCCCGTTCATGTTAGGTTTTAGAAACCACGCCATGCACGTCCCTCTTGAAACACATTTTGAATCCTTACAACAGGACGTTAAAAGGAATGGGTCTATCTTTTCATACACCCTTAAACTGTGGAATCATCCTCCTGGCCACACAATAAAAAATGGCGCAACATTATAGTGTTATCTCTTGAGAGGGAATCACCGTTGGGACTGTTCATTCCCCATACCACCTATTAAGACATACCCATGGCTTGATTCCTGTATTTACACCTAAACACTCCATCCTGGTCCTGATTCTCAATAAAAGGGAACAAGAAAAGAACAAACATGAAATATCTAATTCCCATTTTCTCTATGTATGGGTCAGACCAGTATAAGGGAAAAAAATTTCTCTATATGAACTATGCGTTTCTTGATTCCCATCCTTATGCGATACGTATTAACACCAGAATCACCAATATTAGGTCCAACCACAATATTAGGTCCCCGTTTCACATTGATTCATCCTTATCCTTTTACATGAAATTAAACTACATTGGATCCTTGAACTACACATTGCTTGATTCCCATCCTCATGGGATACATAGTGACACCCAAACACCTTTTCTTTGGGAACAACCGCAAGATTTATGGTCCACGCTCTATGAACTTAAACAATAATAAGTACATCTTAATACATCCATGTTAAAAATGGGATTCCTGGCCCCCCATTCACATCACGTGTTATGTATTGTATGTCACTCGTGTACCCTTGGGATGAGAGTTCCTCTTTATAGTCTGTGCAACATGAATTTAAACTTTACGCATTCTTCATATGTGATCTGTAATATGGTGCTGGGCCTCCGTGGCCTCATTCACATTGGGTTTGTTATTATCCCATGTTAAACATCCACTTGAGATAACCTATATGGTCTGAACTATAAGACCTTAAACTAAGAACCCAGTTTCCTCAATGAACAATGGTAAAATACAACCATACCATGAACCTGTTTAGGATGCCTAATGATAATTTTTGGGATGTTTTTTCTTCCTTCCTATAGAAAATTCCCACCACTAGTGTCATTATCAAACATCATAGTTCTCAAAAATTATGTAAGGCTTGATTCCTATCTTTACGGGATATTTAGCGATGCCTAGACACTCTATCTCGTGCCTTTCCAAAGGTTCATTAATCCTTTTCGACCCTTTGGCCTACATTCCTCTTAATGTGTGTATGAAACATGTAAGCCTTTTTTTCCTCATTCACATTAGGTTTTCTATACACATGCTATATAAATACCCTAATACAGAGCATCTCCCAACGGTCTGAGCTGCATGACTTTAAACTATTCACCATGTTCCATGAAATATTACCATGAACTATTTTCACGCTTGAGACTGAATCTCACTATCTAATGTGATCATCCCACACTTAGAGTTTTTCTTGTTTTGGGTTCTCTATCATCCTTTAAATCAAGAGGGACCACTATAAAGGTGATGGTCTAATTCCACCATTGGATCACCTCCTTTCTAGGGCCAACACCCGAATGGATCTTTAACAGCAAGTAGTGAGTCCTATGTTTCGAACATGGTCAAAAGTTAATCCAAAATTTTCTTTCCCCATTCATTTATAGTGTGTTTATGGTCTATGGGTTTCAAACATATTAAATAGTTAGCCTTTAAAAACCATTCAACCTTTTATCTAGACCTTGAAAGTATTGACTTACCCTCCTTTTCAAATTTTTCAAATCATGGTGGGATTCCATCCTCAATGTCACCCTCAATATGTGCTCCTAAATGATAAGTAAACCCCATATACCATTTCTTTTTTCTTACACTGAACATAGATCATGTAGGATTAAAAGTTTTTATAGGGTGGATACATATGTGGTTGATTAACACATGGGTCTTTAGTCTAAACTATATGACATTAAATGAAGAGCCCAATAGAGAATGTGTGGTGTGACATCAAGCCTCTTAGGTCCTAATTTATGTAGGGTTTTTTCCTCACCACATCTCATATGCATCCTTACCATCCATTCCTTGATATTTATATGGTTCAAAAGCCTCCATTGGATCATTCATGCTGTTTTCATCTCCTACATGAAATGAAAAAATTCAATGAATAGACACCATTGTCCATATAACACGACTTTAAACTATTGGACAAGGTATAGGCAGTATGACCATAAACTATGAGAAATGTCCCAATCACATGATGTTAAACTGTGGGATGTATCCTGATCATATGAAGTTAAACTATACCATGGATCTTCCTTGTTGTATGATGTTAAACTATGTGTTCATCATCATCACAAGAATGATGTAAAACCAAAAACCATCCCAAGCACTCACTTAATAGGTCCTCTCCCATAGTGCTGGTCATCCACCGCATTGATCACATCATTAGCTGTCACACATAATTTGAGGTGATACTCCCCCTAAAATATAGGTTTGACCCTTTTACAGACCGATATGCCCACACCCAATGTGCTCCAAGCCATGGTGGCATAATTCCACGTGTCTTTAAATCTATTAGAACGTTCCATCACTCCATCCCATGCTTCACCTTCCCCTTATTCAGGTCCTCAACCTCTTTCATGTCTAATGGGATCCCCTAAAACCTATCCGGGGACAACGTTGTATAACCTACCGTACTAGTCCAACGGCCCGGAAGACTTTGGATGACAATTCAAGACAACTAACATGCTTAAAAAATGGTCAATAGTTGACCCTCATTTGTTTGTCCCCATTTCAAGTAAATAAATATGGATAATGAGTTGTGAACATGGAAATAAGTTATCCTATATCATGACTCCTCTCCCATTATGTACCGAATTTTGGGTATTGTGATTCCCACTTCCCACTTCCCTTTTTTTGGATAGATTTTATTGCCCATGGTGTTATCTCATTCATGAACTAGTGCACGTTCGAAGAAGTAAGTTGACTATACAAAGAGCTCTATTCTTCACCTATAACCACACTAATTTCAGACACTCCGAAATGTGATTGATGTCCCATTCTGATCCAAGAAAATCATTTTATATTTATAACTCTCATATAGGTTAATGATCTTATATTTTATCTTTTTTCTCACACTAAGAATTACTCATGTGGGCCTAGAGATTTAGTTGGTTGTTTCCTGAATGAAATTGAGATATAGTGGACCCCAAGGAAGATTATTTTCATAATATTTTCCTCAGAACGTGGTGCACCTTTTCCCCCTCATCCTCATTGGACCACATTTTGAAGGGGGGGGGATTTTTGAACCAAAAAAATGCATCCAAAAATGCATTTAATTCTTCTTTACTTGATCCAGGAGTGTATAACAATCTGAAAGATATGATTTTATTGGTCATAGATCCCAAACAGAGTTACAGATTAGAAGTTATGTTCATTATATGTAATACATGAAAAATGGTTCGTGGTGCTACCTTTGTGACCTCATGAATGACATTAATGGATGAATCTATGAGTTCGACGAAGCCGTGGACCTTCGAGACATCATTTTTTCTTCATGGAATGATTTGGAGTAGCGTAGTTCATGGATCTCCCTCTATGGTTAGGGGAACATATATTCTTCACAACACCATTTTTTCCTTCACATTGCGCTTCTGAGCATTGTGGTTCACATAGCTTCCTCCACGAAAGAGTGAATGTATTCTCTTTGTAGAATCTTTTCCAATAACGGATTCCCCTGAGAGCATCGTGAGCCATGTTTCCTATAAATATGTGCTTCCCCCACCTCAAAGGCATGGCCAAAATTCCATTTTACCTATCGATATCCCATTTCAAACTGGTGATAAAATGGATTACTTCTAACTATGGTAGGTATGCCCTTTGTATAGTCCTATACCCATCATAATGGAGAGATCCCCTTAGGGTTGATCTAGGATCCATGAAGCATTAAGACTTCGTGTAGAACTCTTATAACAAACTTTATTCTAAGGAAAGGGTCCCATGCTCTATGATCCCTTGAGATCCGCAAAGCCCAATCATCTGTGAGACCCTGAGGTCCTCAAAGGCCAATCCTTTGCGAGAACCTATGTTTCGTGAACACCTTTACTTCATGAAGCCCTATCTTTCACAAGGATCCTACCATCCCATCCACCAGTCTATAATATGGGTGCGATGCCCCTGCACCCCACTCGGGATCAGTGTCGGGCTATTGTCTCGACCCTTCAAGATGGTCCCTTCACAACTCTGACAAAACCCCAGGAAAAATATAGAGTTTCACCATGAACTTCTGGGCTAGGTCCACCCCATTTTCTGCTTCTCCCCTATACAGTCCAAACATCCATACGATGAAATCCATGATTAACGATACTCATCTTCACTTCATGAAACAAATTGAGTCAACCAACTCCTCTTGGTCCCTTTCCCATGTTGTGAGTTGAGATCATTATATTAGATTCCCTAAGCACATTGAGTTGAAAAATTCCTCAAGAAACTCTTCAAAACTCATAACCTAGCTCCTATGTTGGGTTGAACATGAAAGGGATTCCTCTTTCATAAGTCCAAAAAACATTCCATTTCTTGGCATCTTCTTATTAATAGTCATCACTACATGACATTAAACTTTTGTACACCCTATATGAAAAACATAAGATTCCTATTGTTCCGAACAAGATATGCCTTATGAGTTAATCATAATATTTCAATAGTCCTCACTACATGACTATAAACTATAACATACCCTAACATTCATGAATAGAATGCCTTATGCATTATGAATAGGATTTTTCATCATGAGGAGAATATTAAACAAACCCTATGGGACTCCTCCTATGGTGTAAGCCCCAATCATATTACTCAACCCACTAGTGAGTTGGGATTCCCTCATGGCCTAACATGAGGATGATATAATAGAAAACTTCCACTCCTATTCCTCATCCACCGTTTTCACTCCCTAGAGGCACCCAGTAAGATTCCACGAGTAATCCCCACTCCATCTCTCATTGATGCATCTTTCATATCATGATCGTCTGGTCTATTTATTCCACTTTTATCTAACACCGAGCATGGTTCAAATGGGTTTAGGGGTTATTAGTGAACATGAATCCCTTCCATTAGGTTGTTTTCATTCGTAATCCCCACACAATACTCTTCCAAATTACGTCGGATTTGATCACTGTCTTATACACAAGGTATATAGGAATCCTCCCTTAGGTTAAATCCTAAACAATGGTAAACATTGGTGCCCCATCATAGGGGTACACGCTCCCTCATACACCTCCACCAGTGTCCATATTAACCTTCATGTTGTGACATCTACCATTTATGGGACACACCACCTAGGGTCCACTCTTATAGGTAGTTCTGGCCAAACCAGTAGTAAACTCTTGAGCTCCCTCCAATGTATGCACCCTCATGATGTGACATCATCACTTTATGGGTAACATCTCCATTGGATATACTTATACAAGGAATTATAATCCATCTTCCATCACCCATTTCATCCATCATCCATCTAGATTTTACCATGGGCCACCAGGTCCCGGTAAGATCTTTAAATTCAACCACACCCCCATATTCTATTTGGGCCACCACCCTAGGTGACCTGGCTATTAGAAGCACTTTTCCCACTAACTAGGCATAAGCCCCAATATGAAAAGGGGTAGCTAGCCATGTGTCAGACCTGATTCTATACAGAGCTATGTGGAATTTTTTCCATGTCTTCTATACAGGGTACATAGGAAACCTCCCAGAGGTTCACGCCCGACACCATCTAATTCATGTTAGTTAACCATTTTCCTTACTATATGATGTTAAATTGCATGGGATTATAGAACAACATGTAATTTGATCCCTATATTATACATTAGGTACATAAGAAACCCACCTAAGGTTCAATCCCAACACCATCTTATTTATGTAGGTTCACCCTCATCATTTTCGTATAAAGTTAAACTACATGGGATGCTAGAACTATCTGCACATTGATCCTTGTCTTCTACACAAGGTACATAGGATTCCTCCATGAGTTTCATTCCCAAAAACATATTATTCATGTTAGTTCACCCTCTACTTACCTTATGATATTAAATATAATGGGATTTGAAAAGTACATGGAATTTGATTTCTTGTCATTAGGGTATAAAGGAATCCTCCCTAAGGTTCATGGCTGACACTGCCTTATTCACGTCAGTTCAACTTCATCCTTACCATATTGCATCAAACTAAATGGGATGAAAAAACTACATGCACTTTGATTCCTATCTATTTGTGTATACAGGAAGACTCCATGAGGTTCCATCCCAACACCTTCCACACTCCATCCATTCCACTTCAAAACATACTCTATATCCATCCCGATCTTACCTGGGCCACCACATCTCGGTCGGATCACGCCATCCATTTAGGATATATCAGTATGTAATACTCATTGATCCCATTTTTTCTCCTAGAGGTTCTCATTCATCTATCCATGCATAATCCATGTACAATACATATCCATCCAACCAAGAGTGCCCCTCTCGTGATGGGTAGTTATCCACATGTAAGACCCAAATCAACCTTCCAAACTATATGGGTTTTGATCTATGCCTCCTATATAGGATACGTAGGAAGCTTTCATGAGGTTAAATACCAACCAAGGGTAAACCTTGTTTCCCCCCTCTTTGGGTTCCACCTCCTTGATCCACCCTCAATGGTGTCCAAATCAGCCTTCACAATGTGAAACCTTGTCTTATTGAGACACACCACCCTAGGTCTGCTCTAATTGGGAATTTTGATCCAACCATCCAGTGCCACCCTCATTGTTGTCTACCTCTCTGATCTTACCTAAGTGGTTTTCAGATCATCCTTCACAATATGAAACCTTATCTCAATGAGAAACACCACCCCGAGTCCTCTCTTATTGGGTGTTCTGATCCATTAATCTAGTGCCCCCTCATTGGGATCCACCTCCCTAATCCATAGTCAATGGTTTCAAGATCAGCCTAAACAGTGTGAAACCATATCTTCCTGATACGACCACCCTAATGCTACTCACATTGGGAATTATGATCCACCCATTTAGTAAACCATCCAGGTGTTCCCCCTAGGAATGAACCTCATTGATACGTCTGCATGGGAAATTATGATCAAATTCATACCATCTCTGTAAGATGTTAATCTCGTGACCCTTCATCACCACTAGGCATTAAACTCGCCACATACTTCGTGCTGAAAAGGGATACTAAGGAAAATCAAATAAGACAAGACTATGGTATAAGATAACCCACGATCAACATGGGATGCCTTAGGTTTCAATGCCCTCTAGAAGGCCTCCTATGAGGAAGAATACATGTGACCAATGTTCATGAATCTAGAGATTACCCAACATGGCTGATGTTACCATCTAATCTAACTGATGTTTGAGGACCTATCCAGACACCATGGAATTTTTAGATAGAACCATCAAAATTAACATGCATACACAAATAGATGGAATCTGGAATGAGATTCAAGAACATGACTCAGATATATGACGGAGACCCGAACTAGTCGAAAATTTTTAAGGAGGAATACATAGAAGGAGGAACCTAGAACCCATCATCCAATTTCGATCAAAGAGTAGTCATCGCTGTATAAGTCATGAATGTTGCCCGCCTTTGAAAAGCGGGAACACGGGGCCACAAGCACGAATCAACACGACGATGCATGCGATGACCATGGAAAGCATTGGAAACAAAGACCAAATAACTATGTTAGAAATTTAATTTATATTTTTATCAGTTACTTGTAATATCATAAATATATTATGTGATAAAATTTAGTCATTAACTTGACTCGTTATTCTGAAAAATATTAATCAAAACCTGAATCTTAACATAATATTCATTCGTTAAATTTTTTCCAATGTATTTACTTAAATAATAATAAATAAATTTAATAAATAAATTGAAATGAATTATTCTATAATCCAATAATAATGAATTTTTTAGATGATCGATTATACCCAGACATATCATGAACCGCATGGTGGGGTCAACTATGTCCTATATTCATATTCATTATAGTATGAACAAAATTTTGAATATGCATATTGTGTGAACCTCTAGGACCATATCTCAATTATAGTTAATATTATTCACATACTAGGATAAGATTATATAAATGCATCAAGGCCCCTATGAAGATAATGAATAGTCATAGAAACACCATCCTTCTATGAACACACACTATGTAATATAATATCTTTGTTTCAAAATATATCATTAAGTAAGACACACACATTATATTGTCATCCATTATTTCATTATTATTAATTGATATATCAATATAGACTTACCTTATTCTTATATGGCCATCAATTTAATGAAGTATCTACCATCCCAATCAACTATGCCCAAGATCTCACTTCATTTCGAAAGAGACAAATTATGTATTGATTCTTCAATCAATGCTATACCAAAGATGGTGCACCCACTGCAGGCTATATCACTTGTTAATAAATGAAAATGTTTTAATCTGGCACTAAATTAAATATTGATATTTCATTCAATAATAATAATCTCAATTTGGGAGACCATTACACATGTTTATAGATAGGAACAACCAATGACACCAAAACAAGTGGTGTTCTTATTAGTATGTTAGTCATCATGATCTCATCTACTCAAGATAACAATGTGGGAACTTCATGAGAAGAAGTATCAATTATTAGGATCCCCTATAACCCAATAGTCATAAATAATATTTTTTCTGTCAATATTATGTGTCTAGACCATAAGACATATATTTAAGATAAATATCCTGGTATCTCTAGGTTCTCATTATAACCTAGGAACTATCATAAAATTTGGATATAACATGTAATCAAAGGGAATTTCCTCAAATATAGTGAATATAGAGGTATCAAAATTATTATTCAAAGTTAAATAGATGTATATATATACTATATAAACAATTTTAATCAACGTACCTAAAGAATTTGGATATAGGGAATCGACTCACAAAATATTGTTTTATTGTAAATTTTTTTCTATATTCATATGATTTTAGCATAAATCTATATTTTCTCAATATGAGATCATTCAATTCATTGATGAGATGATACACACATATCATGTTGTCTCTTGTCTGATCAACATATAAGGGGTTCTTGCATATCATCTTGTATATAACAATCATATCTACACCAACCCATTTTATATTGAGTGAATCAACTTTACCAAAGGCAAACAACCCTTATCTATATTATTTCACATTATTTAGTATCTTTCAGTCTCCAATAAAGGGTGATGAATATCAACTATAAAAAATAGATGAGAACTCTCCTTTTGAATCATTAATTGAAACCTCTACAACAAGATATTTTTCATTACATACCTCTTTATTTTCCAAAGGATTCTGAGTGTTGATGTTTTTACTCAGTTGGGATGGTACAATGGTTATTTAACCATTATCATGGTGATTTATATAATAAAATATTTTAAAAAATTCTTCCAATGGTTGAAATGAAATCTCAATATTTAGTCTGGTTTTATGTTGTTTCTCAAATTTTCTTCCATGAGTGCACTACCCCCTCACATTCTTCCTCGAAAAGATTCTAGATTCATAGGATTGTTTATAATTAAACCAACACATTCCCTCCATATTCTCAAAGAATCCATTGTTCCAAAAATATCCATAAAAATAAAATTCCCATTTATAAATTGTTTTTGTCTTGAATTTGGTTCTTATTTATCTTTCTTATTTTATCAAAAAACATTGGATTATTTTTTATAACCAAAATTATCATAAGCTCCTAAAATATTAATTTTAAACATATTATTCTTATCCACATTTTTTGGTCACCATTTTCAGTGGTTTTGAGTTAATATTTAGTTTCCTAGAATATTTATATTTTTTAGATATAACTATTTTATCTAGGAACACTATATTCTTTAATTTCTCAATTTTCTCATAATTTTTACAAATATTTACTATAATATTGATTTCCTTTGATAGTGGCTTTTTTAGATATTAATTTGATTATATGTCATTTGAACATTCCCCAACTTCTCAAATGGAGTTTTATAAGTTGGATTTAGATTTGTTTATTTATTTTTCATCTTTGAAAAACTTCTGTTGAACAAGGTAAAACTCATTCTTGTTATCATTTATTTTTTCCTTTATCATAATGTTAAAATTCATCTCATCACTACATACCTTATTTAGAATATAAATTTTTTTATCAGCTTGTATTTTTCTTCCACATGATCAATTCCATAATGACAAAATATTGACCATTTTTTTTCGATTTCATGTATTATTCTTCATGTATTACAATTTTTAAGAGTCTTTATTTCAATTATCTCTTCTATATAGACTCCATGTGTGTTTCTTTTTCTTCACTGGTGGAATCATTATATTAATTTCTAGTGAAATTTTTCTTATTTACTTTAGAAATGAGTAAATTCTCATCAAATTATTCCCTTGATGTCCCAACTTCTACTTTATTTATATTTTCATCACTTCCTTCTTAATAAAATATAATTTTATCAATTTATAGTTAGATAAATTCCTAACCTTCCTTTTATGAAATTACAGAGACTTATCATCCTTCATCTTAATAGATATTAATATTTTTTGAATGTCTTTCTACATGATTCTTCTTTATTAAATCATGGATAATTTTTTTCAAAGTTTTTAATATCTCAATAGTTGAATTATTTTATTTGAAGCTTCCATATTTTACTTCCTAGTGTCACTTATCAGAGAAAAGTAACATAAACTCATCAAAATTTCAACCCAGACCATATTTTATTACAAAATAATTACCTTCATTATATTAGACTTCATTATTGTATTTTTAAATTATAGGATTTACACGAAATTTCATTCTCATCCTTACCATTAATTTTGGTAGCATTTTCTCACCTCATCTCATATACAATGAGAAAATTATGTAATTTATCTAGTGGAATTTCTTTAGATTTCTACCTTCAAGACCTAATAATTTATCATCAAAACTATCAAGCATGATGTGTAGTATCTTTTTATACACAATTGAGTCCGTTAACATCTCACCAATGATCCTAATAACGTCATTAAACCTTGTGAAGAAACCATAAATAGACGCATCACCATTAATTTAACAATCATTATAATTCAATCCCTAAATTTATTACTTCTTCCTCTTTAAATTGGTGTTTCATTGAAAAATATTGTTTAGATTGTCTCTGATTCCTTTTTCCATATTGATTCCATTCCCTTTGATAAATATACTTTGTGAAAGAGAGGATAGTATAGAATTTCAATAAAATCCATTTTTCTCAAAATTATTTTTATCAACATATTTCATAACAATAAATTCAAAGGGTGGGATGAAACCATCAGTATCGACTTCATAGACATCCATACTGATATATAATAAATATGAAATTATTATTTCCGTCTAAATATGATAATTATTTAGACAAAAATGAGGATCCCCTCTCTATTCACTAAATTATGACTATCCATTATAGACAATGATAATATGTAACAAAACTGTTAATGTAGCATCCATGTTTAACCAACCACACCACCTAGGTTGGCCGACTACAAGGCTTGAGGCACATTCTCGATCACCCTAGGATTGTGACTAACACCATGGAATCAATGATAACTCCCTGGGAATTATTTATCCTAAAAAACCCAATATTACACAATAATAATTCCTAAAAAAATATGGTATGGCCCATCCTGATATTAGACATACGCACCATCAAATAAATGGATATATTATGATAAACCATAAAAAATAGAGTAAAATTAGAGATAAAACAACTATAAACTGTAAAAATATGACAAAGGAAACAAAATAAAGAGATCCTAATGTCACATAAATAAACATTAGAGTTCAAATATCGGTTTAATTGGGTGATAAAAAACTGAAATATAAAAATATAAAAATAAAAAGGATCCCAAAATTCCAGATAATCTATTTATATGTTGCCCTTGACCACCACCAACCCATACAATGGAAGATGACAAGAGCATTAAGAATACCTTCTTCGAAATGAATTTTAATTGACTTTCCCTATTTAAAACATAACCAATTCTAAAAATTTGCAATGACAGATGCACCGTGTGAGGAAAATAATATCAACAAACCACCATTAATCTACATATCATTTTTTATAGTAGCAACAAATGATTCTAGTTTGAGAACAATGTTTTGAACATCATTTCTTTGAGAATCATTTTATATATCCTGTTATTTTAATAGAACATTCCAAAACTATAAACGAAATTATAATTAAGATCACATGTAAAATTGAGGCTAGAAAGTGATTAATAAGTGATCAAAATAAAAGTCACATGGGAATAAAATAAATTCGTGACATAACAAGATAAAAAATGCGACAGATGGGGGAGCTATGAATTTTTAGCTCTAGGTATCTAGGAATCACTTATGAAAAACTTTCCTAAATATGTGAACCTAAAAACTAATCCTAATCAGGTCTCTCAAAGTGACTAGAAATGACCCCCATGTAGCTCATACCTGAGTCTAGGTTAACATATTTCTTATAACCCAAACACTGATGGAATCCCTTGTGCACTGATACCCACATCCATCATTTAAAAAAAATTCCATGTCCATATGAAATTTTTATGAACAAAATTATGTTTCAAAATATATTTAAATCTCATTAAAAAAAATATTCTTCATAAATCCATTTTATCAAATATTTTCTGAGGATAAAATTCATATTTAAAGGTAAATCCAAATGAAAACTATATTTTGTCAACAAAATCCAAATTCCATAATAAACCATGTATAACAACCCTAGAAAAGTCATTCCAAACATAATATAAAAATAAAAACAAAATAAAAACTCATTAACCAAGGTATTCCAAAGAAATATTTGGATATGTTGAGAATTCTACCTTAAATGTGATTAAATTCCTTCTCTTTCACAAAATATAATAATCAGTGGAGAAGTGGGATAATTACTGACCTCAACATCAAATAATTACATCAAACATGTACCCACAACTCTAGGTTTACCCAATTGGTATTCTAGGGAAAACCCCCTATATGAAAAAGGAATGACACAAGGATAGAGGTAGGGGAAGGAATAAATCCAAGAGAAACCACAATATTTCCTTATATTTTCACTTGAATCAAATAAAAACCATCAATAGAGAAAGTATGATGGATATATCCCTGATTGGATCTCATACAATACATTATTGAGGAGAAAAGTGGGATAAGAGGGGTAAAATCAAGATATAGGACATTATTATAAATTACCATTTTTTAATGGTAGGCACTAGATCATGATACAACCATTAGCTTCTAGTATTGAATAGTGTTTCTATCCCCCTAGATAGTGTTGTTAGGGTGATGTGTTGTAGAGAACATCTATGGGGAATAACCTAGGGTATTTGACCCCAAAATAATCCAATACATAACCTTGGTGCTGTGATGTGGGGTACCCCAAAATGCAGTGACAGGAGTCTTGACCCCCTGAGATCCTCTATATCATAGCACTGTAGTTTATGCCTAAAATATATCTCCTCTCCCCCTCACCATGAAGTATCTTATAGGGCAATAACTTAGTGACCAGAAAAACATGCTGATACCTATAATAAAATTACTAAAAACTCCAAATTTCTCCATACCCAAAAATTAATGGCCACAAGAAAAATAAAAAATTTAGAAACATACTAGTGACTGAATGGGTGTCATTATTATATCCCCCAAGAAACGTTCAACCCCTATAAAGTTATTAAGTCTTTAATTCAATAAAAAATGATGGTACTACTCATTCATAATTTTTTCCCTTTTGCATGTCTCATTTCTATCACATCCATGATGTAATGGCCCAAACCCTCTTGGTGTATTACTTTTCCAAATAGTGATGTTTGTGGTAACCTGGGGACCATCAGTGACTCATTGGGGTGTTTTTCAAATTTTTAGGTTGAATGAATAGTGGCACTGATCGACATCAATGGAATCAGGGTATCGATGGAACCAATGGGAAATGGTTCTAGGGCGATAGTTCTAGGGCGACGATGCTAGGGTGACAGTGACTCACCCATCAGCGAGTCATTTCCAGCTTCTCCCAAACATTTCTATTTCACTCCTGTAATGTGTCTTTTGACGTAAAAGTGTTTGAATACCCATTTCAAATCCATTTACGGCCTGTGAAAGTTTTTTTAAACCCCCAATAGTCTAGCGACCCTTGAATTACCAAAACATGTGTCCTGTCACACCCTTTACTGCGTTTTCCAACCTCCCATGTTTTTCCAATTTTCCCCTATTATGTGTTTTCTATATTTAAAGAAAATATATCAACTCACTATTGTATTCTGGTCTATCTCAACCATTTTCAAGTATAATTATTAAATATCAATTAATAAAAACACGTGAAACTGCCCAGCCATGTGGTCAGGCCATGATCTGACTTTTAAGTACTTTAAAATGGCCTCTATGATTTTAGGATATGGTCTCCTCTTAAGCCAAACTCCAATATTTCTTCTTCCTTTTTGTTTCTCTAGGTATGCCTCAATACTTCCTATAGAGATGAATCATGTGCCCGTGCTAGATCTATTTTTTTCTTGGCCTTATAGTTTTTCTTTTCTAAAAGATGCATCATGCCAATTCCATGGAGCACCGAATAAACATAGATCCTTGATCATCTAATTAGGGTTTCTTCCTTCATATATCTTTACTGTGCATCATGCGGGGTGGGTATGATGATGTTACCATGGGAAGTAGATGAAACCAAAATTGAGGATGATAATAAGCTGACTTTTATAGAATGATTGGATGGGAAATATGATGATGTTGTTGCATTTTTCCTTCATTTTTATGTTGTGAACTGTATGGGCTCATGTACACTGAAAATCGTGGCCATTGATGGTCCTTTCATGTGCACTAATGAAGCTATTGTTTCTAGATAATCTTGTGATTGAATGACTATAACATGGAAATTGATTATACACGGTTGATTAAATTAATTCCCGATGAATAAGAAACCCTTGTGTGATCACCCCAGTCCACAAAACGTTAAGAAGGAACATAATGAATGGTGTTGGGTAAATTTGAAAACTTCCTTGTTCTGTTCTAGTGATATGCATGGTTGTTCTGTTTGATTCCTTGTGAGGTGACATAGATGGGAATGGAATCTCTGGTTGAGAGGTTATTGGTTTGTGAATCTGAGGCCATGTGGATCCGGTGACAAATGTTCTAGACGCTGTATGTTGAGGACTTTTCTAGTTTTAGTACTTTTATGGATCTCACTAATCCCTTTTCATGTTGTTACTTATGAGAATACTAGGAGCAGATGCTTCAAACGATTTCTTGGCTGTTTTTATTCCAGTTGTTTTTCTGGCTTATGGTTATGCCTATTAGTTTCTCGGTAGTAAATAAATATTTTAACGGAATCACATAAACATGATAACGAGAATAGGTACAATGGGGGAAACTATTTTCATGAAATTGGTTATGCTCTGGTTGTAGTTATTGTATAATTTTCAATGTAAGGATAGCAGTAAGAGTTGTTGTGTATGGGATGGTTGTTGGTTTCAATACCCTTATGATGAGACGAGTGCTTGATTAACTATATGTAAAAAAATTAGTTATTGTGTTTCTTATATGCACCCACCCATGTTGATCACTTCATGACAAGAACCCTCATTACATGGGGGATGGTGTTTTCCCAAAATTTTTATGAGGGGTTGGTTATTAGCTCCTTTCTGCTCCCTCTCCCAGGTAGCCCAAAACTCTTCGGGTAAGCTGTGACAACCTAAGGTTTATTATAGCACAAGACAATTCAAAAAATGTGTGCTATGGTGAGTTGACCCATGTGTGTGCAGGTAGGGTTGTTTCCCAAGTATCTTCGGGATGAGGCCCAAGTGTCTTTGGGTGTGGCAGTGGTTGTTGTGGCCCAGGTGTCTGCGGGTGTGGTTATGTGTGGTTTTCATGGACCAGGTGACTGTGGGCATGGTTATGTGTGGTTGTGGTGTCCTAGGTTTTTATGGGCCGGATGTGTGGTTGTAATGGCCCATGGGGGTGTTTTTGGGGTGGTTTTGGGACTGCAATGGAACTTGTGGGGGAGGTATGATGCCTAGGATGACCTAAATAACCAGTGGGAAAGCGGTGAGGGGTACCCAAATATCGATGTTCTATTACTATTATTATTTTTATATGACTTTCATTATTTGAGGAGTGTTCCTTAGTGAGGTTGGGTGGATAGTTTCCTTTCTAGGTGTTTTGGGTACCTCTATTTTCACATAGGGCATTAAAATGCCTCCCCACTTGTTCACGAGAGTTTTTGGGTTCCCTACTAAGTATACCTGTATACTCACCCTACGTATATAAAAATGCTTCCAAGTTTCCAGGAAGACGTGAGGACCAAGCCAGACCTTACTATCTCAGATGTCAGGACAGTTGTTGTTGCACCTTTTATTTTCTTTTCGTGATTCCTTTAATTGTTTTTCTTGTACTCTATATCAGATTATTTTGAACATTCATATGGGAATGGATATTTTTTTCTTTAATTTTCATTTCAGTTTTTGGAGTTGTTTTTGGGATTTAGCATCTTATCTCCCGATATTGTTCTATAAAAAGGGAAATTCATTCCATATTACATGTGATTCTACACACTTGGTGCTAGTCGTCACTCTGGGGCCTATTGAAGGTGGGACTTAGGGGTCATTATCTCTCCATAAACTTGAAGAAGGAAGGGTGTGGCAGTTTGATATCCCTTTTCTCATCTTGGAGAAGGAGGTAATGATAGAATGGTATCAGAGGGGATGGTTGAGAAATAGTACAGATTTTAGGCTAGGAAAAATAAGGGTTGCATGGGGTGGTAGGGAAATAATGTTAGGAAATATTGGTTTGTGAAATTGGCCAGGTAAGATCGATTAGGACAAGAGATTTTAGGCCCCCCGTGATCCAATGCAAGGACTCTGAACTTATAGAATGACTGAGTGAGGCTACACTAATTGTATGGTAGATTACCTAGGAAAGGTACATGCATCATAATTACTAGTTTTCTTGTGTTTCTTGCGTGTTTTTGGATTTTAAAATAAATATACAGTTTAAAAAATGTTTAAGAGGAATTTTCTACACTACTCGGTCTTAGGAATTCCTTTTTTATTCTTTCATATATGGCACTCGGATGATGTCCACAAGTAGTACAGGTAGTCAAGGCCCAATAGGTTTATTTGGTTGATCAGTGGATGGAAGATCAAGAGGATGAGGATGACCAATGAAAGAGGATACTTCGTGCCTTCCAATGATAGACTCTGGGAAAATACAAGGGCATTTTATTTGACATGGAGATAGAGAGATGGCTCGAAGAGCTGGCGATCTCTTTTAGCTTGATTTGGGATCTAACAGGGTACTAGCTTCCTATGGATGTGAGCTATATGCGAGGGGTGGCATGTTAGTGGTGGATGCATTATCTCAAGGATATGAGGGAAGATAAGGTTTCATGGACTGACTTTGAGAAGCGGTTTTGTGTGGAATTAATTTCTTCCATGATGAATGTCGAGAAGAGGAAAGAGTTTCTCTCCCTCTATCAAGGGTGTATGATGGTGAGATAATTGCATATGAAGTTCAATAATCTCCTTCGTTAAACTCCAGAACACTTGTCGGATGATGTTTCATGGGAAAGATGCTTAGAGGAGGTGCTCTGACATTCCATTCAGTCTGTTGTTACTCTATTCACAGTACTAATACTCTTGGAGGTTCAGAAGAAGGATGAAGTTGTGGAGAGGATGAAAAAAGTAGGAGGTGTTCCATGAGAGGGGTTCCAGTTGGGATTTTCATAGGGGAAGTTCGTCAACAGTAGTCCTTCAGCATCAGAGACTTCTAGGTTTTAGCCAGTGGGGAGAATGCTTCAACAGTTCCGGTTTCGATCTCCTCGGTCCTCTCCACTTATATATGATCCTAGGAATGAGTTTATTTACTTGTGGAAGGAATGGTAACCTTTGTAATTAGTTCCAAGACTGATTGCAATACGATGGGGGTGGGCAGGTTTAGTGCCCACCTCAGTAGCACCAGTTTCCGGCATGACCTATTAAGCAGCTGTAGTAGGGATAGTGAGCCCCTGCTTCACTGAGGGCGGATAGTGCCAGATGAGGTAGACATTAGGGTGCTCTTTAGGTACCTCAACTAGGGCGTGGTTGGGGAGGCAACTAACAACTGGGGGGAAGAAGAGCTAGGCGTGGCCAGTTGCACGCCGCATGGGTAGCAGTTCTAGCAGGGCTAGAGGTTATTCGATGTACAATCAGTTTGTTTAGTACTATTGCATGTTCCTTGTTTAATTCCTGAGTTTTCACTCCTTCGTTTCACCAAATCCATCTTGTACCTTGGGTCTATACATAGAGAGAATTTACATGCCCATGGTACTGAGTATACTAGTTGGAGGTCAGACCATCCTATTTTATGTTTTCGGGGATGCAGACTGATGATGGGACTCTATCAGTGCAGTGGGGATCTCGTTCTGTTGCAGATGATTCCGTACGATGACATCCTGGGAAATGAATGGATGTTTTCCATACACACTGTTATTGAATAATTTCGGATAAGGGTCTTGTTCTCAGATATGGGGGTCCAACATGTAGCATTCGTTGGCGAGTGGGGCTACTAGGAGAAAAGCCGGTGTGTGGAACCACTTCTTTCCTTATTATCCATGCTGTTAATGTAATTGGGAGTTTTAGAGATGGTGTATGTTCTAGAGATTATCAGTGAGTTCCTAGTCATATTCCCGAAAGGGGATGTGACTCTACCCCCTCGACGTGATTATGAGTTCGGGATAGACTTACAATCAACTGTCTGTCTTATTTTGATGGCTCTCTATCGGATGGCACCTTCTGAATTGTGTGAGTTGTGGATTTTGGTTGATGACCTGATAAAGAAGTGATTTATCTAACCAAGCACATTTCCATGGGGTGCTCTAGTCTTGTTCGCAAAGAAAGTGTACGGTGGTCTTATGCTGTGTATAGACTACCAAAGACCGAATCAGGTGACAGGCAAGAACAGTTACCCCATCCCGAGGATTGATGACCTTTTTGACTAGTTGTTGGGAGAAAGTTAGTACCTTAAGATCATCATACAGTCTAGATATCAGTATTCTAGGGTGAGTGAGGGAGACATTCAAAATACTACTTTCAGACACAGGTATGGGAACATTGAGTTCATGGTCATGTCGTTTGGAATTACGAATACACTAGATGTGTTCATGGGGATCATGAAATCTGTTTTCCACGAGTATCTGGACTAGTTCGTGGCTGTGTTCGTCGATGACTTTCTGATCTACTCAAGATCAGAGGATGATCATGTTGAGTATCTAAGTATAGGTTTGGAGGTCCTCTAACACCAGCATCTCTACTGGATGTTTTCCAAGTGCAAGTAATGGAAACGATAGGTGCACATCCATGGACATGTGGTGTCCCAATAGGGAATAGCAATGGACCAGTTGATGTTTTGAGTAGTTGTTTCTTAGGAAGCACCCTAGAACATGGTAAAGGTTCATATTTTCCTCAGACTGGTAGGTTACTACTGACGGTTCCTGCCATAATTCTCTTGAGTTTCAGCACCATTGACGGCCTTGAATAAGAAAGACCAGACTTTTTCAGGGAGTGAGAAGTTCCAGGAGGCCTTTAGTTATCTAAAAGGGAAGCTGGTCCATGCCACAGTGATGTGGTTTCTAGAGGATCGGGTAATGTTCAAAGTGTTCTGTGATGATTCCAGTCTAGGATTGGGGTGTGTGATGATGCAATAGAGAGGATTAACAACTTATGGGTCTAGACAGTTATGTCCTCATGTACATAACTATTCCCTACACAACTTGGAGCATGTGGTGGTCATGTTCATGCTAAAGCTGTGGAAATAATACCTCATAGAGGAATGCGTCATGGTCTTCACAGATCACAAGATCTTGAGGTATGTCTTCTCCTAGTGGACCTAAACTTGCGATAGTGGAGGTGGATGGAGTTTATTCAGGATTATGACTTTAATATCTCCTGAACCTCATGAAAGGGTAATGTGGTGGCCTATGGCTTGAGAAGGAAGTCATATAAGGATGTGGTTTGGGAGTTAACAGATGATTGGAGGAAAATAGAGGATTTTTCAACATTATATATGGGCATGAGAGTGGATGATGGTAGAGGCTATCTGTTTCAGATGACAATACAATATTCATTGGTATGGTAGGTGGAGGAGTCTCAATGGGGGGTCTCAGAGACCGAAGTGATGCATGATGGTGTGATCCAGGGTGATGCTCTGGAGGGATGGTCAAAGGATAGTTAGAATTAGATACTATTCTCTGGGAAACTATTTGTCCCGGTGGCAATGCGCAAGGGTGTTCTTAGTGAGTTCCACAACCCACCCCTGGTGGTACATCTAGGAGTATCCAAGATACACAGGGATTGAGAGGTCATTTTTAGTGGCCCATAGTGAAGCGGGTAGTGGAAACGTTTGTGGAAAATATCCTCATGTGTCAATAGGTGATGGATAAATACCATGTTCTCAGTAGTCTTCTGCATCCCTTAGACGTCCCCAAGAGGATGTGGGAAGAAATATCAATATATTTAGTCCCAAGACAACCTAGGGCTAAGGGAGGATGTGATTACATATAGGTAGTGGTGGGTAGATTGATGAAATCATCTCACTTCTTATCAGTTAAGGAGTCGAGCACAATGGATGCCATATCACAGAAGTATGTGGGTGATGTTGTGCGGTTGCACAAAGTTCCCAGAACCATCATTTCAGACATGATACACGCTTTACTTCATGGTTCTATAATGTATTGCACTATGATTCTGGCACCCAGCTATGCATTAGAAATGCTTTCCACCCTCATATGGATGGGCATACATAGAAGACCATCCAGAAGTCGGAGGATATGCTGCGAGCATGTGTTCTAGACTTCGGAAGATCATGGGTATGACATTTTCCTTTAGTATAGTTTTCCTACAAGAATAGCTATAACTGTACCATTAACATGGATACTTTCAAAGACTTTTATCGGAGACCATGTCATTCACCCGTGTACTAGATAGTGGTTGGGGAGGCATGTATTCTTGGCCCAGAGGTGGTTCAATGCACAACGGAGAATGTTCAGCTTGTGAATGAAAGGATGAAGGCACCTCAGGATCAGCAGAATTTGTATACAGATCATGGGAGGAGACCCTTGGATTTCAAGGTTGGGTACCATGTGTTCTTAAAGGTCTCCCCTTGGTGTGTACAACAATGGTCTGGCAGAGGGAGTAAGCTTTCTCCCATGTTCATTTGACCCTTTGAGGTGTTGGGATGAGTCAGTGAGGTGGCATATCAGTTGGAATTACCACTGCTACTGGAGAGGAACCAAAATGTCTTCAATGTTTCTCTAATACATTGGTATCTACATGATTACTCCCATGTCCTCGACTGGGGATATTTGGATATTGATGACAATGCGATGTTCATGGAGCAGATGGTGACAATTGAGGATGCTAAGAATAAGGTGCTTGGTGGGTGGGTTATTCTCTTGGTTCGTGTTTTGTGGAGGCATGGTGGCCTCAAGGAGAGTACCTGGGAATGGGATGAATAGATGCATGCCCAGTACCCAGATCTGTTTTGAGATTTGACCTGATGTTTTTCTTTTGTTCTGTTCTTGAGGTATAATGTCAAACCTGGTTAATGTATCATAAGTTGTTTCCCATGTTCTCTATTTTGTGGGAAAATTCCTAATTGTGGGAAGGGGGACATAATCCCTAATCAAGATTCATTAATGCAGATGTGATTAAACTAGTGTGGGTGAGTCAGTGATGCCTAAAGTTGTTAGAATTTTGAAAAGGGGGGAAGGAGCTCCATAACTCATGTGTCTGGATGATGTGACCATTTTTGTTTGTGTGGTTACTTGAGGGAGAGTAGGAGTAGTGTTTCTATAGTTATTTAAGAGATAGATGTGAGAAGAATTTCCCTGGGTGTGATGGTTTTATTCAAGCTTTAGAATGAACTCTAGGGTGGTTTGTCCATGATAGGTATCTTATGAGGTGGTTGTTCGGCCCCATCTCTTTTCTTTGGGATTACTTTTAAATTATCAAGGGAGAGAATAGTTTGAGAGGTATATTATGAAATGGATCAAACCCTCTTGGTCCATTACATTCCCAAATCGTGATGTTTAAGGAATCTTTGGGAACATCAATGACTCATTGAGGAGTTTTCCAAATTTCAGGTTGAACGAACAGTGGCAGCAATCGACATCAGTGGCATCGATGGGAAAAAGTGCTACGACGATGATTATAGGTAGATATTTACTCAACCATTAGTGAGTCATTTCCAACTTCAACTAGAATTTTCAGTTTCACTCTAGTAAGGTGTCTTTTGATGTAAAATTATTTTAATACCCCTTTCAAAGGTATTTAAGGCCCGTAAAAGATGTTTTAAAACCCAAGATTCGGCCGACCCTTGAATTACCAAAATGTGTTGCCTGAAACACCCTTTTCCACGTTTTTCAGCCACACGTGTTATTTCCATTGTTTCCCCTATTACAATTTTCCTCCATTTAAAGGAAATCTATCAACTCATAACCATATACTAGTCTATCTCCACTGTTTCTGAGGGGAATTATTAAATATCATTTAATCCTAATGTGTGAAACCACTGATACCTATGGTCAATTCCTGATCAGAATTTTAATTACTTAAAAATATGCTCTCCCTGATTTTAGGATCTGGCCTCTTCTTAAGCCGAAATCCTCTATTCCTTATTCCTTTTCGTTTCTCTAGGTACTCCTTAATACTTCCTTCAGAGACAAATCGTGCGCCCAGGCTGGAGCCCTTTTCGCTCAACATTAGATTTTTCCTTTTCTCTATGTTGTGCCATCCCCAATCCTTGGAACAATGAGAAAACATTGATATGTGATCATCCAATTAGGGGTTCTTCCTTCGTGTCTCTTTACTGTGCATCATGCAGGGTGGGTATGATGATGTCCCCTCGAGAAGTAGAGGAAAATAACATTAAAAAAGATAATAAGTATTCTGTTAAATAATGAGGGGATGTGAATGATGATGATGTTATTTCATTTTAGATTCATTTTTATGTTTTGAACTGTATGGGTTAATGTCCACTAAAAATCGTGGTCGTTGGTGGTCCTTTATTGTGAACTAATAAAGCTATGTTTTCTGGATAATCTTGTGATTGAATGACTGTAACATGGAAACTGATTAATCACAATTGATTAAATGAATTATCGATGAATAAGAGACCCTTGTGTCATCACCCCCATCAACCAAATGGAGTGAAGGAACTTAATGAATGGTGTTGGATAAATTTGAAAACATCCTTGTTCAGTTCTGGTGATATTCATGGTTGTTATTTTTGATGCCATTTGAGGTGATGTAGATGAGAATTGAATATCTGGTTGAGATGTTGTTTGTTTTTCAATCTAAGACCATATGGAGCCACCAGTAAATGTTCTAGACCCTTTATGATGGGTATTGGTTTGGTTCCAATACATCGAGGGATCTCACATATCCCTTTTGATGTTGTTAGTTACGATCACACCGGGAGTGAATGATTTAAATGCTTACATGGATGTTTTTCATCAGGTAGTTGTTTTGGAATATGGTTATGCCTTTTAGTTTCCTGGTGGGGAAGGAATATATAAATGGAATCACATGACCATTATAACGAGAATGGGTAAAATGGGAGAAACTATTTTATCAAAATTGGTTGTGCCCTAGTTGTGGCTATTGTATATTTTTTCATATAGGGATAACAACAAGAGTGTTGGTGTAAGGGCTATTTGATGGTTTCAGGAACCCTAGTATGGAATGAGTTCTTTATTACCTATATGTATAAAATTTAGTTATTGTGTTTCTTATACAAACCCCACCCATGTTGAGCACTTCAGGACGAACACCCCCATTTAATGGGGGAGGGTGGTTTCCCCAACATTCCAATGAGTGGTTGGTTTTTAGCTCCTTCCTGCTCACTCTCCTAGGTATCCCAAGACTCTTTAAGAAGGATATGATGGCATAAAGTTTATTATGGCCCAAGAATCATCAGACAGGGTGTGTTGTGGTGAGTTGGCCGTGGTGTGTGTAGGTAGATTTGTTTCCCACACATATTTGGGATGAGGCCCAGGTGTCTTCTAGCGTGGTAGTAGTTGTTGTGGCCCAGATGTATGCGGGTGTGGTTTTGTATGGTTGACATGGATCAGGGGTGATCAGGAGTGGTTATGTGTGGTTTTGGTGGCCCAGGCGCCTATGGGCAGGATGCGTGCTTGTGATAGAATATGCGGTTGTTGTTGTGGTGGTAGTGGGACTGCAGTGGGACTTGTGGGGGAGGTCTAATGAGTAGTTTTTCCTAAATAACCAGTGGGAAATTGGTTCAGGATACCCACATATGTATGCTCTATTACTATTATTTTTTTACCTAACTTGAGTTATTTGGGGCGTGTGGCTTGGTGAGGTTGGGTGGATAGTTTCCTTGCTAGGTATTTTTTTTACCTCTATTTTTTTCATGGGGAATTAGAATTTCTCTCCACTTATGCACAAGATCATTTGGTTTACCAATTGATTATACATATATACTCACCATATGTATATAAAACTACTTTTAGGTTTCTAGGAGGTCTTGAGGACCGTGCCTGACCTTACTAGTTTGGACGTCATGGTAGTTTCTATTGATGATTTTCTTTTATTTTGGTGCTTCCTTTATGTGTTTTTCATTAAACATGTATCGTATTAATTTGAACATTCATATGGGAATGGATTTTTTATTGACTTACTTTTACTTTCAGTTTTTTGAGTTGTTTTGGGATTTACCATCTTATCTCCTCATCATGCTTTATAAAAAGGTTAATACCTTCCATATTACATATGACGCGATACCCTTGGTTCTAGTCACCACACTGAGGCATATTGAAGGAGGGATTCAGTGGTCATTATATATCCTTCAAATTGAAGGAAGGGTCTGAAATTTTTATATCACTTCTATCATCTTGGAGAAGGTGGGTCGTGACACATGATGTCGTACAACATAGAATTAATGATTTAATTTTCCTCAGAGCACTTTCACTCAATGATCCTAAATGTGAATAAGTTGCTACACAGATGAGGTGTTACATTCCATATTTTAAACATACCATTCCACTATGTGGGATGGGTTTCGATATTAACTATTAATTTAGTAAATGTGAAACATATCATGAATATATGCAACCTAGACTGGAAAGAAAACTAGTATTCTAGTCTCCCCAGACACTCTAATATCTCGAAAGGCACTACAAAACACTATGTCATCTTACCCCACTTCCTTAAATGGTAATTACCCAAACAAGGGAGACATTAAGAAATACCCAATAGATAATATCAAATTCCTGTTGATGATGATGATGGTTGATGTAGGATTTATGTTGACTTTTATCCATATCCAACATTTTATGAATTAGCTAAACCATAATCACCTTCTCTTGAATGATTCTCTATCCCAATAAGAAATTCTTACCCATATCAAACCAACATAGAGGTGGAATGACATGTATGTCCATATAAAATTTAAAAATATCCATATTTATTTATTCTTAATATCTATTATTATAGGAAAACTATGAAAATGAAAAATGATTCTCCCATAAGCCTATGAAGTCAAGGACATAAGCTTGGAGCATATTATCTAGAATTTTGATAGACCACTCCATCTTGGGATCATTTTGCAGATGGAAGGATACGATCAATTTCATCTAAGATTTCAAAGCCTCATAGAGTTTCTTCCAAAAATGATCCCTAGATGGAGTGGTCTATGAACATGTTCTCTAGTTTATCCCACAATTTCAAAGTTTTAATATTCTATGAATCTATAGAAATTCATTTCTTTGATTTAACGCGACCCAAAAATTTCAACTCATATATCCATAAGTAGAATTTTTAAATCTTTTCAAATATATGGGGGTCCCATATATTTCCAAACAAATATCCAAATTGACCTCATAATCCTCCTTCACTGTGGAGTAAATTGAGATATCACCCATGTGTAACACTAGAAGGTGTCAAGATAATGTTTAAAAATATATTTTATTGTGTATATTAAGAGATAAGTGTAATAAGTGAGACTAAAAAACATAACCAAGTACTCAAAAGTCCTATATCATCTTCGAAAGTCATAGTTGGGAATGGTCACCTCCCACACCCTTAATTGGTGGTACCCCGACTATAAAAAAACTCTTTGAAACCATCATGCAACCCTAAGCTAATCAAATAAATCATTAATCCAAGGTATAGTATACTTTTTATTGAATGTACCCATGTCAATATTGGTATAGACAATGAAAATATAAAGTCTTCCATCTACCATCACTATGAAAAGCTCTAGGGATTACCATGGAGACATTCTCAGGTGAATTAACACTTTACTCTCAAGCTCCTCTAGAATAGATTTCAAATCCTGTATGTCAATAGAGGATATATAGTATAATATAATGGAAATCGGGAAAATCATTTAGGTAGTTAGTTGGTGAAATTTTCATCCCCCATGAAAGAAAACACTATAAAATCAATATGAAAGACCTCAGGGTACCTATCCATGGAGAATGGAAGGTGGACATCTAAACCCCATTCAATGGAATCAATAAACATCTCAAAAAAATAAACTAAAATTGTCCCCACCACTAGGACAATCAGTCCTACCTTAGCTAACAAGAGTTACCACTCACCCTAAAACCCATACATGTACCCATGGAAGATAGAAACAACATAATCTAGTGGTAGAATTAAATTTCGGCATTAATGCTTACTATCAAATCCATGCCACAAATAAGGATGAAGATTAAAAGATATTTAACTAATGAATCGCAGAGAACCATACCATTGGTGATGATCACATGACACTCATAGAACATCAAAAAGTTATCCCTCTTCTTTCCCAATGTAGTGGAGAGATCTATAAAATTTATTATCAAATTAGATTATAGTCTCAAGTAATCAATAAAACTAGATGAGATAAATTAATGAGAATTAATTGTTCGGAATAAACCTAAAGTTAGGGATGTAGAAATAACCAACACACCTATAACGGTCATTGGCCCCGCCTATGAATATTCATGCTAATCTTCCATCCTATATAAGATAAAAAATAATTATGCCCACATTTAGGTTTATTAGTGGAATAATAATCCCATTTCACCTGGGAATGATATCTTGACCTCATTGATGCATCATGTTGCACCCGAGAACCCTTAGTATAAGTGGAATCCACATTACAGACCTAGGGATTGTACCTATATTATCAGTAAATTTGTCCTAGGTTTCAAAACTAGTGGAAGATACTTGTATCTTCCTATAAATACTTTTTTGGTGTTCCTGACCATTCCAAAATTGTAACGCCCTGACCCTAGTTACCCAGAGTCGGTGCATTATTACATAACATTGGCATTATCACAAGAAAGATCAAATCTCAAAAGAACTATTGGTTTAGTAGCCTTGGAAACACTAGATATATTCATAAAGTTTTACATTACATCACAAAGTGAAAAACAACAACAACAACATAGTCTCCATATTCCACACTCTTATCCCCACATACTATCCCTGCAGGTCATTCATAACTTACTTCTTCACATCCTGGGAAAAATAAAACATAGAAAAGGGGTGAGCTCAAATGCCCAGTAAGGGTAACAATATAGAGGAAACTTTCAAAAATAACCATAAACATTTAAGGCAATGTATATCTAAAACAAAAGCCTTTTAAAATTGAACTTAAACATAGTATGGTAAAAGAAAAATGAAATAATGCAATTTACTTATTCACATGGATATTCTACTAATCGAATAATCACATGCAATATCAATAACCAATTTCATAATGATGGAATGCATAATTCCAGACTATCATAACCACATAGCCAAGGCCTCGTGCCAAGACTACAAATAATATTTTGTCAAGGCCTTGTGACAATACACTAGTTTGTCTCATGAGACCTACCGATGCATCGATGAGCTATAGTGGGCTCCACCCGTCACTTACTAAGTCTAATGCATTCCCATATGAAAAGGTTTAAACATAACATAAACATTCGTATTAAAACTAGCATAAAAAATGTCAATACTTTCTCAATAAACCATGAATGGTATAAAAATAACACATCCACAGTAAAACATATCACAAAACCTTCAATACAATACAAAATTTTTATATCATAATAAATCAACTTCAAATAAGCTTAAAATCCATCAAAGGATATTGACATAGATGAAATCAAAACTCATTTTAGAGAAATATCTCTTTCTATTCTGAAATCATTTAAGAGTCATATATTTATAAAATAAAACATTTTATTTGAAAATATTCTTATAATCTTGTAAGGGAAGCTTCGACGATTTTATAACGGCGGAAAATAGCCGCACCCACCATATAAGTTAAAAAAACATTCTTACCTTAATATTGTGGAAAAGGTTAAAAAGCACCTTGTTTGGAAAACGACGGAAATATTCCTTTATAAACCTCTTATAAAAAGTCAAACAAGGGTATAAATGACTTTAAACCATATTCTGGTAAATATTAAAAATGTTTTGAAATACATTTTTAAGAAACATGGATGTGGATGATAAAGAGATTCTTGTAGATTATTACGTATAAACAACCTCAGATAATGAAGAGATTGTGAAATAACCCTTACCTTGTACTTTTCCTTGGTTGGGGTAGGTTAACCTCCTATATAATGGTGAAATAATTGTTATTAAATTATACATGAATCATATACATTAATATGATATCATATATGATATTTTAATATTGATTTGATAATAATATCTTAGTATTATCGTTGTTTCGGGTGTTAACTTACTTGTTTTCTTTTATATGTTTTGTTACGTAAGCCATGTTTGTAATGGATAGGTGGTATATTATTCATATCTAGAATTATATCAAGTCCTTAAACATAATTTTTAAATCATCAAATGATAATTATACTTGAATGGATACGATGGAGAATGAATCTCATCGCGTTCGTGGAGAAGGTATTCCGTACGTACGTACGAGCGACAATATCATTCTTTTGATATTAAAATAATATATAAATGGATGGTATATAATATATACAGAAAAATTAACATGTTATATTTATTATTTACATGAGTTACACATCATTATTATACCCATCCAAATAATAAGATATTGAATAACAATTACACCACGACGTGGAGACGGTAAGCCGTACGTACGCACGTATGGTGACATGTTATTCAAAAGGGTGGATAGAATACTGAATATGGTTGTACCATATTTATAATAACATCACAGTATATATATGATACTGGATTTATTATTTTATAATGGTAAAAACAATGGAAGAAGAAGTGGAAGAAGAATGGAACTTGGAAAAGGGTGGTGAAATCATTACCTCTTCTTCGGGTTCTTCCTTTTGATTTGATCAAAAGGTATCCTTAGGTTGGCTTTCTGATCAAACTAATGCCTCTAGGTTGTAGTGAGGGAAGTTGGGAGAGTATTTGGCCAGAGTTTGGCCGAACCAAAAGGTTTTTAAGGTGTGAAGAAATGAGAAGGAGGAGTTCACTTTTATAAGAGGGGTGAGGGGCACCTTTGGAAAAGCTAGAAATATTAATTTATAATAAATTTATATTCGGTGTCTAATGGCTCCAAAGTTGATTATTTAAATGTTAAGGTGGGGATGGGTCGAAAAAAACTCAACCAATAGAATGTAGACAGGTATGGGTACTTATATTAACCTTATCTTTAAGTATTAACTCTAAGTTAATTAGTTTCACTTTTAAAATGTATCTTTGTATTTTTATATAATATGGTTAATAAACTTACTATATACATCCAAGCGACCCCCCAAGTGGTCCATTAATGATGAAACTATCATGATATAAGTCTCTTGGCCGAACCTTAGATTTTTAGGAATTTAATATCAATTAATAATATAATATTTGTTTTAAAAACTCTTTTATGTCAATTTTGACACTATTCAATAGTTGATTTTTTTGATACTCATAACAGATTGATTACTTCGAAAAAATTAAATTAAATCTATAATAATATATAATATTATCCAAGAAAATTAGTTTAATTCATTAAAAGGTTCATATTATATTTATTTGGGTATTTATAATATCAATTATTTTGATTTTTCACTATTATAGTAATTACTGCATCATCATTGTGTCATAAATAAATTAAATTATTTAATGTCTAAAAATTATAAATAAAATATAATTATGTAGGAAATCGTTTTAACTTTCTAATGAATATTTATAATCTAAAATCCAACATATATAACTCTATGTAAAAATTGTTTTTCTAAAAGATATATGCTTGTGTCATTTTTGTATTCATTTTAACTTAATTAAAATAAAGTGTCGCTATCACCTACAAGTGGTACCATGGGGTCCCAAAATCGACACAAAAATGACTATCGTCGAACATGTATCAACCAATAAGTCTAGGACACGTTTTAGGGTAATTTAGTATTATTATAATATTATTTTTTAACCCTTATTTACCGGATTTACCCTTAACCATGGTAAATAAAATATTTACCGCAGTAATTATTCAAAATGTCTAAAAATAAAAGTTACCTATTTACAAAATTTGAACATCCTGATTCCAAATATGGAATCCATTTTTCTAAATTCAAAACATAGAAGTGGAAGAAATTAATTTAAAATTAATTCCCGCTATCAAAACAAAAAGCTTGTTTTTAAGAGATAATAACTATCAAAAGATTCACACTTGTTTATGTTCGGTTTAATTGTAAAATTATGTCCAATGACCAAAATTATATTAAATGTTAAAACTATATTATAAATATACTTTAAAACCACTCAAATTCTTAATTTATCACTATTAATTATTTTCATTAAAAAAGTTGTTTTTAATTAAAATTTAGTAATTTTCACTATTCATCAAAATATGAAAGTTATCCGAAAAGTACCAAAATTTCACCTTAGGCTAAATTCGATATTACGAATCCAAAAATGAAGTCCATTTTAAAAAATAAATTATATATAATTTCAAGAAGTAGGTATTACTATTCAAAACGGCTAGTTTGATTGGTTATGGTGTGTTAGAACTCAATGTTGCGTACAACACACGCTATCACACTATTCAAAGAGATGCGTACCGTAGAAGCTTGGGGTGTTACATTCTCCCTCCTTCAAATAATTTCGCCCTCGAAATTTCTAGAATACTTATCACATGAAAAGACTCGGGTGGTTCTTCATCATAAGTTCCTCGGGTTCCCACGTTGCCTCTTCCATCTTATGGTTTCTCCACAAAACTTTTACCAGACGCGTCGTCCGGTTTCTCAGTACTTGTTCTCTGGTATCAAGAATCCTGACGGGCTCTTCGCAATAAGACATATCGGGTTCCAGTTCTAATTCCTCGTAGGTGATTACATGCGTTGGGTCAGGCATGTATTTCCTCAACAGAGATACGTGGAACACATCGTGAACTTTAGAGAGACTTGGCGGCATTTCCAATCGGTAAGCTACAACCCCAATTCGTTCTAGAATTTTGAAGGGTCCGATGTACCTGGGACTCAATTTACCTTTCTTACCAAAATGTATGACTCCCTTCCATGGAGATAACTTCAGGAAAACATGATCACCGACTTGAAATTCCAAATCCTTCCTTCGATTATCGGCATAGCTCTTCTGCCTACTTTGAGCTGCTTTGATGTGATTTTGGATTACCTTCATCTTTTCCACCGTTTCCTCCACCAGTTCTGGGCCTAGAAGTTTTCTTTCACCAACGTCATCCCAACAGGTTGGTGTACGACATCTCTTTCAATATAACGCTTCATATGGTGCCATCTGAATACTCTAATGGAAGCTATTGTTATAGGAAAATTCTACGAGAGGTAAATATTGATCCCACATACCCTAAAAGTCAAGTGAGCAAGATCTCAACATGTCTTCTAAGGTTTGAATAGTCCGTTCTGATTTTCCATCTGTCTGAGGGTGGTAAGCAGTGCTCAAATGAAGTTCAGTATCCAGTGATTTCTGAAGACTTTTCCAAAATCTTGAAGTAAAATGGGGATCACGATCAGAAAAAATTGATAGGGGTACTCCATGAAGTCTCACAACTTCATTAATATATAGTCTTGCTAGATGTTCCAGGGGTAGATCATCTCATAGAGCAAGAAAATGTGCTGACTTGGTAAGATGATCAACAATAACCCATATTGCATCGTTCCTTCTAGGGGTCTTTGATAGCCCCATGACAAAGTCCATCGTAATATTGTCCCATTTCCACTCCGGTATGGGAAGAGGTTGCATGAATCCTCCAGGCTGTTGCCTTCCAGATTTCACTTGCTGTCAAACCATACATCTTGACACAAAATCAGAAATCTCCCTCTTCATGTTGTCCCACCAAAAATGTTCCTTCAAATCTCTATACATTTTGGTGCTCCCAGGGTGTATAGAGAAATTGGAACTATGAGCATCATCCAACAATTCCCTTTTTAGATCAGGTATATCGGTAACACAAAGTCTCTTCCCAAATTTCAAAATTCCATCTTCAAACACAAAGTCTCTCAATCTCCCATCATTCACAGCTTTAATCTTCTTTTGAAATTCTTCATCATCGGTCTGAGAACTCTTAATCCTTTCTAGTAAAGATGGTTTGGAAACCATTTGAAAAAGGATTGATGTTTCACCTTCCCTGGTTATTCCCATGTCCATCTTCACTAGATCCATGAAAATTGGATCCGTTTCAATTATCATATTGTTCAAAACACCATGGTATTTTCTACTCAAAGCATTTGCCACCTTGTTTGCTTTCCCCGGGTGGTAGTGTATCGTACACTCATAATCCTTGAGTAATTCAAGCCATCGCCTTTGCCTCATGTTGAGTTCTTTTTGTGAGAAAATATACTTCAAACTCTTGTGATCAGTATAAATCTCACATTTTTCACCATAGAGGTAGTGCCTCCATATCTTCAAAGCAAAGATCACAGCTGCTAACTCGAGATCATAAGTAGGATAGTTTTGTTCCTGAATTTTCAATTGTCGTGATGCATAGGCAATAACTCTATCATTATGCATAAGGACACAACCAAGTCCTTTCTTCGATGCATCACTATAAATAACGAACCCATCATTACCCGATGGTAGAGTCAATATAGTAGCATTGACTAATCTTTCTTCAGTTCTTCAAAACATTCTTCACACTCTTTTGTCCAAACAAATTTAACCCCTTTACGTGTGAGCCTCGTTAATGGGTTAGCCAATCGGGCAAAATTCTGGACGAAACGTCGATAATAACCTGGAAAACCAATAAAACTATGTACCTCAGTTATACTTGTAGGTGCTGGCCATTCTTGGATTGCCTTGGTCTTAGAAGGATCAACAGAGATTCCATCTTTTGAGACAATATGGCCAAGAAAAGAAATCTCATGAAGCCAGAATTCACACTTGCTAAACTTTCCATATAATTCATGTCTTCTCAGAGTCTTCAGGATAATGCGCAAGTGATTTTCATGATCTTCATAGCTTTTGGAGTATACCAAGATATCATCAATAAATACCACTACAAATTCATCGAGATACTCCTTGAATACTCTATTCATCAGATCCATGAATACAGAGGGTGCATTAGTCAATCCAAACGGAATTACAGTAAACTCGTAATGCCCGTACCTGGTTCGAAATGATGTCTTCAGAATGTCTTCCTTCATCACACACAACTGATGGTATCCAGATCGAAGGTCAATCTTTGAAAAGTATTGAGCTCCATGCAGTTGGTCAAATAAATCATCAATGCGAGGTAGGGGATACTTGTTCTTTATTGTTATAGCATTGATCTCCCTGTAGTCGATACATAACCTCATAGATCTGTCTTTCTTTTTAACAAAAAGAACAGGGGATCCCCATGGAGAAACACTAGGGTGAATAAATCCTTTATTACTCAATTCCTCTAGTTGTTTATTTAGTTCAACTAATTCTACAGTGGCCATTCTATAAGGGGTCTTTGATATAGGCCTTGATCCAGGAATTAAATCAATGGAAAACCCAACTTCTCATTCTGGAGGATGTCCAGGTAAATCATCCGGAAATACAACTGCAAATTCTTTCACAATAGGTACATCCTCTATTTGAACATTCTTTTCCTCACCGACAGTTATTTCATTCTCTTCCTCCCCAATAATTGAATTAAGTTGAGCTACTGGGGGTGGATCTAAATAAGAATTAGGTGGTGACGATTCTGCTCTAAAGATAAGGTGTTCCTTATCATTATCATCAAGAATCGTAACCTCTTTCTTCTTACAATAAATATTTGCATCATAGTCCGATAGCCAGTCCATACCGAGGATTATATCAAACTCAATCATAGGTATGACAATGAGATCAGCAGATAAAGAACATTTATGTTCTCTAATGGGGACTGATTCGCAAAACTTTGTTGCAATGATACTTCCCTTAGGAGTTTTAACTGACAACTCCCTTGTTAAATCAAATTGGAAATATCTAATTTTTTTGGAAAACTGGGAAGATATGAAACAATGTGATGATCCAGAATCAAATAATGCATTTTCTAAACTTGTGGAAACCATTAAATTACCTGCCACCACGTCTTTCGGAGCTTCTACCTCAGCAGTAGTGATAGCATAAGCTTGGCCTTGATCCCTTGGACTTTTCTGAGGTAAGTTCTCCTGGAGCTTAGGACATTCATTTCCATAATGCCCCATCTCCCTACAATTGTAGCACTAAACATTGGTAGCTTCCTTATTCCCTTTTCAATCACGAGCTTGGTGGCCTTTTTCACCACATTTGTAACAGACACCCATTCCATTCAATCAAGTACCAGGGTGTTTCTTCCCACACCACATGATGGATATTCAACCTTTCCCTTCTTCCCCTTATTTCCATTCCCAGATTGATCGGCAGGCCTCTTCTTCTCTTGCTTTGCTTTAAAGTCATAAGACTTAGAGAATTCCTTTTCGGTCTTGATAGCACATGAGACAATGTTTTCATACGACGAAAAGGATTGTGAGACTAATGCTCGATGAAGAAATGGTTTTAACCCATCAAAGAAACGATCAATCTTACTTCTTAGGTTACGTATATAATCTACAGCATACCTTGCTAACCTTGTAAAATTAACCTCATACTTTGGAACATTCTCATCCTCCTTCTGTCTTAGACTCAGAAATTGCCTTTCCATATCTGATCGATGGTCGCGAGGAAAGTATTTTTCTAAAACCGGATCTTTGAACTCCCTCCATTCCATATTTGATACTTCATCATCTTCCTTCATGTTTTGAATCAATGACCACCATTGATCAGCATCTCCCGTGAGGCGGTAAACTGCCATGATAACTTTTTCCCTTTCACTGCTCCCCAAAGCCTGAAATATTTTCTCTAAGGAATTAATCCATTTCTCAGCTACTAAGGGATTTGTACTCCCATTGAACGTTGGTGGTTGTTGCCTCATGAATCTATCTAACATTGATCCTCCATGATGTGGATTAGGGTGCTCCATACAGGTAAGGTTATTATTCATAACCTGAGTAAGTTGTCCCAGTATGGTGATTAGCTGATCGGCACCAGTTGCATCACCAGCTCCACTATAATTATCGTGAGAAGGAGGCCAATATCTACATGGAGTGCGTTCATTGATACAGTTTCCATTTCTTCCACTAGGCGCCATTTCTGAACAATGGCATAAACTATATCAATTTATGAATCAAAATACATAATCCCATACTTATAAAACACTTAACATAAATTGAACTATTTATGGATATAATCCATAATCATAAAATTGTTTTCTTTGAGGAAGTATATACTCATAAACCCTTCATAATGATTTGTAAAGAAAATGAGAGTTATCCTAAGCATATCCCCCGGGAGTGTCGTAACCAAGAGTGCAGCAAGGCCCATTGTCGTGCACCAGTTCCCGTTCGAGTCTAGCTCAAAGCGGTGTTTTCAGGTTTTACCCCTAGGTACATTTGTGCCAGAGCCGCCTCTACCTGCTCGTATCCAGACAGGGATGTATTTCTTGGAAAACTCACAAAATCTCTACAATACCAAAATTCTAGGAATTGATTCTATACTAATCCTCAAAGTTCATCATATGTCTACGTGATCTAATCAGAGTTTATCTAAATCTAGCTTCCAAGGTTTGTACTAAACTTCCTATGATACCAACTATAACGCCCCGACCCTAGTTACCCAGAGTCGATGCATTATTACATAACATTGGCATGATCACAAGAAAGATCAAATCTCTAAAGACCGATTGGTTTAGTAGCCTTGGAAACCTTAGATATATTCATAAAGTTTTACATTACATCACAAAGTGAAAATATACTACAACAACATAGTCTCCATATTCCACACTCATATCCCCACATACTATCCCTGCAGGTCATTCATAACTTACTTCTTCACATCCTGGGAAAAATAAAACATAGAAAAGGGGTGAGCTCAAATTCCCTGTAAGGGTAACAATATAGAGGAAACTTTCAAAAATAAACATAAACATTTAAGGCAATGTATAACTAAAACAAAAGCCTTTTAAACTTGAACTTAAACATAGTATGGTAAAAGAAAAATGAAATAATGCCATTTACTTATTCACATGGATATTCTACTAATCGAATAATCACATGCAATATCAATAACCACTTTCATAATGATGGAATGCATAATGCCAGACTATCATAACCACATAGCCAAGGCCTCGTGCCAAGACTACAAATAAGATTTTGTCAAGGCCTTGTGCCAAGACACCAGTTTGTCTCATGAGACCTACCGATGCATCGAGGAGTTATAGCGGGCTCCACCCATCACTTACTAAGTCCAATGCATTCCCATATGAAAAGGATTAAACATAACATAAACATTCGTATTAAAACTAGCATACAAAATGTCAATACTTTTTCAATAAACCATGAATGGTATAAAAATAACACATCCATAGTAAAACATATCACAAAACCTTCAATACAATACAAAAGTTTTATATCATAATAAATCAACTTCAAATAAGCTTAAAATCCATCAAAGGATGTTGACATAGATGAAATCAAAAATCTTTTTAGAGAAATATCTCTTTCTATTTTGAAATAATTTAAGAGTCATATATTTATAAAATAAAACATTTTCTTTGAAAATATTATTATAATATTTTAAGGGAAGCTTCGACGATTTTATAATGGCGAAAAATAGCCGCACCCGCCGTATATGTTAAAAAAACATTCTTAACTTAATTTTGTCGAAAAGGTTAAAAAGCACCTTGTTTGGAAAACGATGAAAAGATTCCTTTATAAACCTCTTATAAAAAGTAAAACAAGGGTATAAATGACTTTAACCCATATTCTTGTAAATAGTAAAAATGTTTTGAAATACATTTTTAAGAAACATGGATGTGGATGATAAAGAGATCCCAGTAGATTATTACGTATAAACAACCTCAGATAATGAAGAGATTGTGAAATAACCCTTACCTTGTACTTTTCCTTGGTTGGGGTAGGTTAACCTCCTGTATAATGGTGAAATAATTGTTATTAAATTATACAAGAATCATATACATTAATATTATATCATATATGATCTTTTAATATTGATTTGATAATAATATCTTAGTATTATCGTTGTTTCGGGTGTTAACTTACTTGTTTTCTTTTATATGTTTTGTTACATAAGACATGTTTGTAATGGATAGGTGGTATATTATTCATATCCAAAATGATATCAAGTACTTAAACATCATTTTAAATCATCAAATTATAATTATACTTGAATGGATACGATGGAGAATGAATCTCATCGCGTTCGTGGAGACGGTAGTCCGTACGTACGCACGAGCGACAATATCATTCATTTGATATTAAAATAATATATAAATGGATGGTATATAATATATACAGAATAATTAACATGTTATATTTATTATTTACATGAGTTACACATCATTATTAATCCCATCCAAATAATAATATATTGAATAGCAATTACACCACGACGTGGAGACGGTAAGCCGTACGTACGCACGTATGGTGACATGTTATTCAAAAGGGTGGATAGAATACTGAATATGGTTGTACCATATTTATAATAACATCATAGTATATATATGATACTGGAGTTATTATTTTAGAATGGTAAAAACAATGGAAGAAGAAGTGGAAGAAGAAAGGAACTTGGAAAAGGGTGGTGAAATCATTACCTCTTCTTCGGGTTCTTCCTTTTGATTTGATCAAAAGGGATCCTTAGGTTGTCTTTATGATCAAACTAAGGCCTATAGGTTGTAGTGAAGGAAGTTGGGAGAGTATTTGGGCAGAGTTTGGCCAAACCAAAAGGCTTTGAAGGTGTGAAGAAATGAGAAGGAGGAGTTCCCTTTTATAAGAGGGGTGAGGGGCACCTTTGGAAAAGTTAGAAATATTAATTTATAATAAATTCATATTCGGTTTCTAATGGGTCAAAAGTTGATTATTTAAATGATAAGGTGGGTATGGGTCGAAAAAAACTCAACCAATATAATTTAGACAGGTTTGGGTACTTATATTAACCTTATCTTTAAGTATTAACTCTAAGTTAATTAGTTTCACTTTTAAAATGTCTCTTTGTATTTTTATATAATATGGTTAATAAAATTACTATATACATCCAACAGACCCCCAAGTGGTCCATTAATGATGAAACTATCATGATATAAGTCTCTTGTCCAAACCTTATATTTTTAGGAATTTAATATCAATTAATAATATAATATTTGTTTTAAAAACTCTTTTATGTCAATTTGGACACTATTCAATAGTTGATTTTTGTGAAACTCATAACAGATTGATTACTTCAAAAAAGTCAATTAAATATATAATAATATATCATATAATCCTAGAAAATTATTTTAATTCATTAAAAGTTTCATATTATATTTATTTGGGTATTTATAATATCAATTAATTTGATTTTTCACTATTATAGTAATTACTGCATCATCATTGTGTCATAAATAAATTAAATTATTTAATGTGTAAAAATTATAAATAAAATATAATTATGTAGGAAATCATTTTAAATTTCTAATGAATATTTATAATCTAAAATCCAACATATATAACCCTATGTAAAAATCGTTTTCTAAATGATATATTCTTGTGTCATTTTTGTATTCATTTTAACTTAATTAAAATAAAGTGTCCCTATCACCTACAAGTGGTACCATGGGGTCCCAAAATCGACCCAAAGATGCCTATCGTAGAACATGTATCAACCAATAAGGCTAGGACACGTTTTAGGGTAATTTAGTATTATTATAATATTATTTTTTAACCCTTATTTACTGGATTTACCCTTAACCATGGTAAATAAAATATTTACCGCAGTAATTATTCAAAATGTCTAAAAATAAAAGTTACCTATTTACACAATTTGAACATCCTGATTCGAAATATGGAATCCAGTTTTCTAAATTCAAAACACTGAAGTGGCAGAAATTAATTTAAAATTAATTCCCGCTGTCAAAACAAAAAGCGTGTTTTTAAGAGATAATAACTATAAAAAGATTGACACTTGTTTATGTTAGGTTTAATTGTAAAATTATGTCCAATGACCAAAATTATATTAAATGGTAAATATTTATTCTAAATATACTTTAAAACCACTCATCTTCATAATTTATCACTATTAATTATTTTGATTAAAAAAGATGTTTTTAATTAAAATTTAGTAATTTTCACTATTCATCAAAATATGAAAGTTATCCGAAAAGTACCAAAATTTCACCTTAGGCTAAATTCGATATTACGAATCCAAAAATGAAGTCCATTTAAAAAAATAAAATATATATAATTTCAAAAAGTAGGTATTACTATTCAAAACAGCTAGTTTGATTGGTTATGGCGTGTTAGAACTCGGTGTTGCGTACAACACACAGTATCACATTATTCAAAGAGAATCGTACCGTAGAAGCTTGGGGTGTTACAACAATTGTAAAAAATAACTTTCTTTTGTCTAGAGGAGGCTTCCATTATAAAGTCTGAGGGGTACTACAATGTACTGCTAATACCCAATTTCCCTACCTCATTAATCCTTTTTTCTTTTAATAGGAACTATTTATTTCAATTTATATACTGGGGGAATGAAACATAAATTTCTACATAACTATATCTACCTTAACCAAATGTATCTTCCCCACCACTTCTGCATAAGTTAGCAAGCATAGAAAAATTATAATTGAATTGATATTTAACTTCAAACCCATATCAAAGTGATATGCATATATTTAGTCATTATCTTGGTGCTTGTGGAAAGGATATACTATATTTTCAAACTGAGTAGTGTACTCCACCATAGATCGGTCTCCCTACTCCATGGTCTTGAAATCCCTAACCTTCACCACTCATAAAGTCTCTTGGTAAAAGTTATGGTCAAATGTCTTCTAGAAACTAGTCCAATTATGATCTTCACAAACCTTATCCAATAAAATAGATCACCTTAATTGAACCTACCATCTCATAGGTTTCAAATACCAAATTTTATGTTATAGTTGTTTGGAGAACATAGAAGATAAGTTTAATCTTTTCCAAATAATCATCTAGTTCTTAAAGCACATGATCACCCTAAAATTTTGGTATATTCTGTTTCATAGACCCCTACAAATGATCAATCTACCCGAATTTCCTTGGCTAACCAACATTCAAAAGAGAGTGAATAATATTTATTATCAATTCAATGATTTGGGAGTCTATAAGAATATTTGATGCTATATTGTTCTCTGTGGATTCCTCCATCTAACTTCTAGTGATCCTTTTGAGGGGCCTGTTCTAAATACATAAAAATGAATCTAATAAATATATAATTCTTTTAAAAATAACATAAATAAAAAAATAACTAATATAATCATCCCAAAATAAACAATAGAAATAAACCATCCCAAAATCCATCAAATTACTCATAATAAAAATAAAATGGCTTAAAATCTTATCCACTCATGAAACTCAATGTTTTAAATGAAGAAGAAATGACCAATTACTCCCCATAAACATTACTTGATTACCAATTAACCCACTACATAATAACACACTACCCCAAATATAAAACGGATCTCTGATACCATTTTATAATGAACAATGTTGGGTAAATCAACCGAGACTCCCAGGCTGGCCTGCCATAAGGCCCCAAGCATGTTCCCAATCACACCAAGATGCTGAATAGTTCCATGGAATCAATGTTTACTCATTGAGAATTTTTTAACCCTCCAAAATATAATATTAAATAGACAAAAACATTTATAATAATATGAAATTACCCTTATAGTGACTGGACATCCACAAAATCTAATAAATAGTTATAATAAGATAAACCATGCTAAACATAGTTTAACTGGAAACATTATAACCCTAAAATATTAATAGAAGAAAAAATATTAAACAAATAAGAGATCCAAAAATCAAATACATAATAATGGAACTCAAAATATAATCTAGGATGAATTGGATGACACAAAACCAAAATCCAAAAATTCTAAATTATAGAGGATCCAAAAAATCTAGATAATATAACTTCATGTATCCCTTTGCCACCACTAACCCATATCATGGAAGATGAAAGGAGCATCAAGAATCCCTCAATAGTAGTACAAAAAAATTAATGTCAGTTTCTTCCTTTCAACAACACTTATGAAGTGGAATTAATATAAGATATATAGTAAGTATGAATTTCAATGTCATTTTATAAAAATAGATGTTTAAATCCCTTTTAAAATTATAGATACAGAAGGACTTCAACATTAGTTTTGTTGAAAAATAACATTACAATACTTCCAAAAAATGAGATATTGAATAATTTCCATGGTAGTTTTCATTAAAACCAATGTTTAAGGCCTTTATACTCAGATTTATATATTGGTTTTACAAAAAACTGATGTGGAATCCTTATAAGGAGGGATTCAAATATCGAATTTTTCTTAAACTAAAATTGAAAGATAAATGTATTATTAAAAAATATTGAAAAATAAGTAATTCTAGAATTGTAAATATAATGTGACACACCAAAAAAATATAAAAAATTGCACAATTAGAACAAAGAGTATAAAAAATCATTGAGAAATTGCAAAACATTTTTCCCAAATATACATTTATTGAAACTAAATCTACAAATTAGTCAAACATAGAAAGTAATATTCAAATAAATCATGGTGGATTTCCAAGTCATTTTATGTTTATAAAGAAACATCATCGAAACCTAAAACATAATGAGTTATGGATTTAAAAATAACATATTTCTTTAAATAATAACTTTTATAAGGAAACCAACCGAATCAAAATATTTAGTTGTTATGGTCCTGATTATGTCATAAATGAAAATTAAAACATAATAACCACATTTAATATTCAATAATTGAAAATGTTACTATGTTTATAAAACAATATTTTAAATATCAAAACTCCAGATATGTAATTAAAATTATTCATTCAATGATATAAAGGGAATCTACATGAACATTCACATATTAATTTTTTTCTTGTTCCACAGTTGAATTGTGATCACTTATTGAATCAATCCTTGATTTTTATAATTTCAAATATTTATTATCAAAACTTATATAAAATTAAAATATTAATATTAATGAAAAAAATAGAATAAAATAATACTGAATTCTTTAACAATTGGCTAAATCTTCTTTAAATACCACCTTATAAAGAGGATAACCAATATTCTTTTCATTATTTTGGAAAAAATATACATTACATCCAATTTCCACTGAAATATAAAAAATTACACATTAATAATAGTATAATGAATAGTTTTTTGTAATTATATATTTGTTCTTACTAGTAACAGAATGGAAAATATAGTATGTAATATGTGTGTGTGTTTTAATATTTCCGATATATATTCTATTCGGGATTCTTGGATTATATATTAAAAAACTATTGAAATGTATTATAGATCCACAAAACCACAAAAAAACTAAAATAATATTGGATAAAAATGTGTAGAGATACCTTATTAGAAAATTAATAAATTAAGTTAATATTATGTATTTTCTATTTAATGAAATTAATTTAATAACTGAATTTTTATTACATAAAAAACAATTATTGCATAGGTATTATGCGCTCGGCAACCCTTAAAATTCCATCAGATCATGTTTAAAAATATTTTATATATAATATATTCTACATATATCATAAATCATCATAAAATTACAATAATTATCTAATATAGAAAAATCATTGCGATCAATTTGTTACCCTTTCAACTTTTGAAGGTGTATCTGAATGTGTTGGAACCTGAAATTTTCTATTCCTTTATAGTGCTTCCTTCAACATCAGATAATCCTATATAATATAAGTGTAATAATATATAAGTAATTTTATTTTGAGGATAAATAAGAAATAATAAAAATTTATACCTCATATTTTATCTAATGATAAATTTTACCTAGACAAAGTAAAAAACCATGAATAATTTGTCCAATAATGACACCTCTTAGTAGACAGCAACACTGGATAATTTAGATAAATTATATCATGTTTCAATATTCTTACTTGACATGAATATATAATATGATGATATATATAGTCTCCAATATGTTGTACAATTCTTTATTCCAAAATACATACATGGGGATTCCTAGAATGAAACTCATGATACACAACTGGGTATGAATGGGGAGGTGGAAGATCCGAGTACATAGGATGTAAATATCATATCACTTCTAAAATCATAGATAATATAGATGATTTAATTCTAAACTATATAAACTCATTGATGTTCTGAATCTATGCCTTTAAATAATCTATTTTTCCTTAATATTCATCCCCCACTGATTCCACACTAGGGTGAGACCTAAAAAAATTTTAAAACTGATACCCAACTTGTACCCTTTAAAGTGGATTGGCTGTTATGGATTTAATAATGTAGTGGAAGTAATATCCATCCTAAACACTAGGATAAAGGTTTAATGTGTTATTTTTTCCTTAATATTGTCTAAAAATAATATTTTTAAATAATATATTAGTGAGGAAAATTTAATAAATAATAATAATGAATAAAATTTACAATTAATTACTCACAATTATGTCAAATACATTTTTGGGTTGTTAATATACCTCACATTGTTTTTTTCATTATCTCCCTTTTCTATTGTTTATAATGAGGGGGTGAATATGGATGGTTATGCCGAACCACTTCCGATCCACAAGTTGACTTCGATCTTAATTCAATAAAATTTTTACTGATAATTGGATAATCTAATAATGAATAACCTCTTTGAGATAATGTATGAGTGTAGAAATTATGAGGTTATATATCTTGGTGAGTGTTCCTATTAATATGTTACATGTGATAAATAATTATCAAGTAATTAAAAATAATTAAATAAATAAATTTTACAAACAATAAAAACTTACCATAATGGATTCCTCCCACCGACTAGGGACAAAATTCTTCCATGTATCTGTATCTATAAACCCATACTTAAGGAATGGATCTTGATTCTATTTACATTGAAAAATAAAAAATGAATCCAAATTTGACTTAAAATCCATTAATCTCATTACCAAAAATGATATTCACTTTTTCTTAATTTAGTCATTCTGTTGAAAGTTAAATGTCATATTCAGTTGAATAGGTAAAATATTATGAAATTTATATTATTAAAACCAATTAAAATATAAATAATTAAGTTCATAAATTTTAACATTATGGACTCCCATTATATATTTTTCAATGATCGTTCGACACTCCTTCAACTAGGGAATAACATTTTTATGATATAATGAGTCTGCATAGTCAATTGTTCCCTAAATTTTATGGCATGTGAGCCAATTAGGTATTCCTTCTCATCAAGGTCAAATATCAACCGCTTCTTTCCATGTGTGGGTGATGTTGTTGGTAAACATGTAATCCCACACCTTCCATCTTTAGGTACCATCCTCTCTGGAGAAGATGAGGTGATGCACATTATTTTAAAAATATAATTTTACTTCCATTCAAAATTTAACTATTATAGATATATATTTATATAAAAGAACATAAAAAATCGATTCCCAACCTCAGTGTATATAATTTAAAAATATATATTCTTGTTCAAAAAAAGAACATGTTACTATATTCTATTGAAATTAAATAATTTTAATAATTAATGAAATTATTGTTCATAATAAAAAAAACATTGAATTTAATATTTTTCAACCCAAAAAATTTATAACTAATAAAAGTGAATATCAATATTAACAACAAAATAAAGTTGTAAATTATTATCATCTGATTTTTTTTAATTATACGTCTTTGTATTTGTTTATAAAAAAAGTATTTATTTTATGTAAAAATGTAATTTTTTATAATATCAAGAAAATTATAAATATTATATTTAATAAAATAATATACCTAAAATTGATTAATATAAAAAAATAGTCAAAAAATTATGAATAATTGTTTTCTACCAAAAAATGATATCTTAATCTAATGAATATAAAAAATATTAAAAAATGTAAGGGATATTAAAAATATATATATTTAAATATCAAAGATAAAAAATAATGTTATTAATTATGTAAGGTAAAAAAACAAATCACTTGATTAATTAAGATAGTAACGGTGCATTTGATGATATATCTTCCACATGATCATTTTATGCTATGTGGATAATTTCTGCATTGAAATCATTTTTATCAATGCTTAATCGTGTAAGAAAAAAATAAATTTCAGATAAGACTTCAACATCAACAATATTCTCTTCACCCAAATGATTGTTCCCTAAACAAAATGGATCACTAATCATTTGAAGGGCCCAAAACATAAATTGTTATTTTTTTCATTCAATGCCGTGATAAATGATTCCACCTTGAGACTAAGCCTTTTGAAATCAAAAAGTGTAAATATATGAGAATCATGTTTCACACTTCTATTACTGTCAAACTATTTATACTTAAATACTAATATTATAAATTTCGTAAATCAAAACCCCATATATCTTCAAAAACTAAAAAATTTAATGTTGATATAGAAATTGGGTTTTATCTTTGGCACATGAAAAATGCAGTGCTTCAGTGACAACCATTACTAAAATAATTTGAATGGTACTATTATCATCCACATTTTTTGTGCAAAATGTGTAAACATTAATATCACAACCAGACCATGTGATCATATTAACAAATAGCCCCTTAAAACCATTTAATGTCTCTGATATGGATAATTTAGTATTGATTTTGTCTTTAAACCATTAACCAAATGTATTTTGATGTTCATTACTAAATAAATTTTCATTTCTTCTTGGATATCATAACTTAAATCTATAAATATTTTATGATATATAAGTTTTAACACCACCAATAAACTTTAAAATGTATAAATGTGCAAGAATCAATTCCTCTCTTGGACTTAACATTAATTTTAATCCATGAATCCATTTACCTTTCCTATCAACTGTCAAATGTCATTATATAGGGATACCAACATGGTCCACTTCAAACAAATAGTAATTACATATTCTAATATATATTTTTGAACAATATATTCCTTTTTTCTATGGAAATTATTACCTTATCCCTATGAATTTTTCATATATCGTTTAAAAAGATATATCCAACATAAATAAACAGGCCCACATATTCATATTTTTATAAAAAAATAAATGAATATATAAAAAAATAACGATGGTTAATATATATTTAGTAGAAAAAGTAAGAGGATAGATTAATTCTCTATCTCATATAAGAAATATGGTTATATATCTTTTTTTTCAAACTAAATTGAAAAAGTAACTCAACCTGATGATTAAATTTCTAACATGTATTGACAATATGCAACACAATAGAACATGTTGCGACTATTGCACCAATATATCAATGTCATGAGATTTCATACAATTTAAATTTAAATCATTTAATTACACCAAATTTGCTACATTTTAAGATAACTCAATAGGTACTTTAATACAACATAGGCATTGAAAAAAAAAAATTAACAACAAGTAAACCTTTTTATTTCCAAAACAATTTTGTTTAAAAATTTGGAAACCATGTTAGTCAAAATAGAGGTGCGTTACATATAGAAATCACTCACAAAATTGATAAATAATAGACTAATATTATTGGTATGAGACACCCTATATAACTACATATGGAGAGTGTTTTCCTATATATCCATATCATTGTTAATAAGGTCTTCTAATGACTAGCCATCTTATCCCATATCTGAATATATTCCTTGGAACAAATCTTATTTTTGTTAAAGAATTATGAAAAAATGTGGTCTTGATTATTAATCCACACCCATTTATACTCCATGGTAACATCTAGAAGACATATATCATAAATTATATTAACCCCCCCCCCCACCTTGTCACATTGATATGGAAAACTCCTTTGATAATTTATTCCTTTGAGTGTAGAGTAAGCTCCAAAAAATTTAATTTCTCTTTTATTTCCCATTTTATTCAATTATAATCTCCAGTAGACACTAATTTCTGGACCAGTCCAATAATTTCACAATTAGGCCCCTATTTAACTCACATTTATCATGATACCCCACCTTTACATGATCCTGATTATTTACTTCAACACATTTTATTTTTGTCATTTTAATTTTTCTCCCACCTTTCATTATTTTACTTGAGGACCTAATTACGATCGTCTTTGGTAAATTATTATTGTTTTTGAACGGTCTTAATTTTCCCCACCTTTTGAACTGAAACATTTCTAGATAACAGATTTAATATATTTCCCTTCCTTGATATATTTCTAACATTCATGTGGCCATGGGTTTTCTACTCATAATATTTAAATTATTGTGATTCAATATCTCTATAACTCAGCTCGACATCTTCATTTGATCTTGAACTAACATGTTTCTTCTTCCGTCATTGCATAACTTTCTACCACCTTTCAGAGTCCATGAATTTATTTTCATTTCCAATTAAGTATGAAAATTGATTTTTATTCTATATCAAAATTGGAACACCCTACTTTCCATATGATCCATGTTCTTGGAAAACTATTACATTCTATCCAGGAGACACCTTAAGTGTATAAGGTGGGATAGACACATAATACCTTTATCACCAACCAACATAAGGGATAATGTCTTTTCCATTGTGCATACCTATAAGCCTCATGGTATATTTAAAGGAACGAGAATCCATTGGATGGGTCAATCACTCCCATTCAAGAAACATCAATGACAACTTATTATCACCAACATTACACTTCAAATTTTTAAAAATCTCATCCTCCCTCATTTCATAATTCCCTGGTCATTTATCTTTCTGAAGAGGAAAATCTATACACACTTCCTCCACACCCAAATTACCAACAGAGGGTCCTATAGGTGATACATATTCACTCAGTGTAATATTAATGAGCTTCCCATGATGAGATAAGTAGATAAAAAAATACACGATAAATTCCCTAATAATTGGAAGGAATTAAATTAGTCAATCCATGCATCCAAGTTCATTGATTTCTTAGACTGAAAATACCCCCCACTGTGATCTAAATCCAATCAACATGAAACCTATATATATGAAATTACATGAATATACATGGGGATATGGAATGAAATAATGATTTGGTTCAGCTATCATAGAATAAGAAATTCCCAAACAAATTTCCAAGTATTCAGATAAAAGAGGGGGTTTGATAATAATTATTTTCTCCTTGTAATAATATTCTTGATGTAAAAATGGTTTTTGGGAAAAATCATATAATTTTTAAATATTAAATGCATTTTTAATAATTGATAACGATGATCCATTTTCAAAAATTTCTTATGTCCCATGTACACTATTTTTCTTACACTATAAAATAAATGATATGATGTATCCTGTTCATAAATTAGACAATATTTATGTACTTTAACACTATATTTAGATAAGTTTCCATATATAGAAAAGTAATTTATAGTGAAAATTATTATAACATGAAAAATAAAATACTCTTTATTTTATGAATCATATATTGAAACACCTATCTCCAATAAAAATTTAAAATAATAAATCAATGGTGATAAATAATCATCAATATCACTTCCATGCTGTTTTGGTCTAAAAATCATCATTATCATCATCACATAATTTATATTCACCAATATTTGTGGGGTAACATTATAGACATGAAATATAATAGTCCGTGAACTACTTTGGCTACTGAGACTCTGATTTGGATTGATTCCATCTATGTACAGACCGAATATAATATTTCTAACTCCAATTTCAAAATTAAGAAACATTTTCTCAATTATTTTCCATTATAGTGAATCTAAATTGTGACATAGGATTCCATTGACGATGTGCTCATCTATAGGTTATAATGACCTCTTTTAATCACTTGAATTTCAAAAGAGATTCTTCAAATGAGGAATTATAGGAAGATGCAATATTTTTTTAGAAGTAGATTTGGTACCTTTTCTTGAGAATGAATATCGATTATATTTTTTATCCATTTTATATCATCATGTACGACTTGTGTGATATTTTGATAAATATTAATATTTCATACTATACAAGAAATTTTTGTTAAGAAAATCATGCATCTTATTATACTTCAATCCTAATGGACATAATATTATTTAGCTTTATAATACGAATTTGGAAGCCTATTTCTATTTGAAATAATACATTTTAAAAGTTAAAGAAATTTAGTGAAACTTTTATCACTCTAAACATATATTTCTTCAAATTTAATTTATCTCATAACTACCGATAAAACTGTAAATTTTGTGAAACCTAAGAATATAACTTCCTCAACATACCTAAATAATTTTTAACCACTTATTAGTAATGGTTTCAACACCTATATCATGAGTTAATTCTGAATGTCGATCATTTTCTCATACTAAACATCTTTATTATCATTAGATCTTGACATTTTTTTATTTCACCCTGAAAATTTTGATATGTACAACTACAAATAAAACTATATTAAACTAGATTGTCTTTTATTTCTTCATACCCTAATTTACTCATATTTAAATACTAAATCAATTGAAAAAAATTACATCATTTTTTGTTCATGTTTTCCATTATAAAACACCATGAAATTGTTAAACCCTTTCTAATATTCATCACTAGTTCCTCATGCATTTATCCAATCATGATCCATTAATTACCTAAAAAGTCACAATATAATAGTTGAATTAATTAATACATATATTTATTTTATCATATATATATATATAATTAAAATATATAATAATATAAATGTATAAACATGTATACATTTATAAAAAAAATTTATATCAGAAAAATAGTTCAAATATGAAAATAATACAACTAAAAAACAATTTTTTTCCTATATCACTGTGGAATATCATAGGTTTCCATAGGTTCTATCCTTTCATTCATCACAATGTTTCACAAATAAAATGAGAATTAACTTATGATTATATATCGAGAGTTTCTTTCTAGGTGTACAATCATATGGCCACTCATCATTTATTGATGATGACCAAGTTAGTAATCAATTTTCCACAGTCAGATTTTTACCCCTATATATATTTGTAACACAACCGCATTCACTTTTTAGTACCCATACTTGGATTTTTCTAGGAAAACCACAAAATATCTAATTTATGACAATTGTTGGATTTTTATTATACCTAGGATTATCCACAAGGTTTTCACTAAATTTTTCTAACTATAATCTCAAAATAATATCTAAACCCTAACCTGATACCAACTATAGTTACCCAATCATTTCATATATAGATACTACATCTTATTAGATGAATATTAATTATATAACATTATGATCCATTCATGAACCATACTAATTTTTTTATTTAGAAACTTGTATACATAAAATACTAGTACCTAAAATATCTATTTCATCGCCCAGTTAGTACTTCACAGAAATATCCATTCTTAGAAATATCATACCTAAAATGCTTCTTTATATATTTTCAAAAAATAAAAATAATAAATAGAGAGAAAAGATGCCCACTAAAGGTAAACATATGAGATATCAATCAATGATCATATGTAAGTATAGTATAAGAATAAGGGTATGTGAACATGATTATAACTTACAACAATCACACCTAATCATTTAATGATATTTAATCATGATTTATGGAATATGGTTTTATCAATCAAAAGATATAACACCTATGAGTGTGGAATCATCAATAGTCAACAATGATTTATGAATATATATATATATAATTAGTATAATAAACAAGTTTATGGTGTACACATAAGCATATAAAATTATTTTCTTAGTAAAGGATCACTTCTAAGGTTATCAAAGTAGATTGGGTTTACTCTTAATTCCATCATTTCCTTAGTCACGTTTCACTCCCATGATTTTCATAGTGGATCGAGTGCCTTAATAAATTGGTGTCACTCATCATTATAGTCCTTGTTATCTAATGATATATCCATATTTACACAATGAATTTTAGGGATATATAGTTATGGTACCACCCATTACACAATAATAATAGAATAATCTAGGTTGCATACAATCTAAAATAGTTCATAATATCATCATATTATAATCTGTTGAAAGACAACGAGTTTCATAAAAATATAATCATTTAATTATTTTATAACCCATGGATAATTAATCACTTTCATAAACATCTAAACTTCATCTTCATAAAAACCTCATAGAAATGATATGGTTTGTGTCATTGGATCATATCCCTTATAAATTTTAATTAATATGAAAGGGTATTATCATATATGAAAAAATATTTAATATCACCAAAACATTTCTTGATGAAAATACCATTTTAATTTTGAAATCGCATATTTAAAATAATAATATTTCATAAATATTAAGGTATTGTTTTAAAATGATCCTAAATTTTTTTAATTTAAGCTTCAAATAATTGATTGGTAATGACGGTGGTAAATTTCGTTCATATTTTAATCATTGAATGAAATATTATTTCATATTTTTAGTAAAATGTAAAAGTGCTTTTTTTTCAGAAAATGAATAGAATATTCAGTTTATTTTTTTAAAGAAAATATAACATGGTTAATTTTTTTTAAAATAATCAAATGATAATCGTAAAACAAATTGGAAATGTTTTATAGAAAATGGGTCATGGATGAAAAATATTCCCAACCAAAGAAGAAATAAATAGTATTTTTCTTAAAAATAATTTCTTGAGTATTTAAAAAAAAAGATAAAAATGTTATTATTACTTTAAAAATAAATGAATAAATAGAGGAGAATAAAATTAAATGGGTTTAGATTATAACGATATTAAAATTTCCCCAGTTTAAATTCAAGTAGAAATAATCCTATTTAAAATGATATTAAAATATATATCCATTACTACTTTGGAAACTTTTGAATTGGAAGACCCATGAAAGAATAATTTCAAATGAAGCATTAAAAATCATGATAATAATAAAATTGTTGATATAAAATTTCAATGTTTCTATATATACTCCTCATAAATAAATATTGATTCATAACATAACATTTGAACCAAATAGGACAATTTGAGATTATAAACCCTTACCACTTTGGTAACATTTGAATAAAATCTACATGGGTGAAATAATTTGAATTATAATATTAAATACCATGAAATAAAAAGGTTAAATGGTATATAATTTCATATTTAAATTATATAAAACTCAAAATAATAAATATGTTCATGTATTAAAGAAGCTAAATTGAGTTAAAAACCCATAAAACTTTGGTAAAATCTCAATCAAAACGTCATGAAAGAGAGAACCTTGTATAAATGTGTAAACGAAAATAATTTTCTGTAAATTAATCATAGAATACACTAATTCATAGCATATATAAAAATGGAAACAAATTGTGAATATTTAATATGTCTCAGAAAAATAAAAGTGAGATGGGAAACTCTAACCTCATGTTCCGTTTTACTTCATACGCATACAAATATCATGTTCTTTAGTAGTCCTCATTTAGATCTTTTATTAAGGACACTTAAAATATAATTTAAGGATATTAATACATTCAGTTCATGTATATTTACTTTTAAATGATAATTTTATAGATTGTATTGAGTTAGGTGGCTCAATGTTGGGTAAAGAAAAAATGGTAGGGGTGTCCTTTTATAATGGAGGGAAGGGGAACTCTTTCATTTTTTAAAATATTATAAAGTTACATTCATGAATAATTTATTAAAAAATGGATTAATTATAAATTTAACATGATATAGTACTGAAATTAACTCATCCGACATGATTTAGACATGTTTAGGGGTTATATTAACTCTTATCTCTTTAGTTTAACCCCTCACTAATCATTTTTATCCTTAACACTAGAAACCCATTTTTCAATAATTATGGGTTATAAATTTACTTCTAAGGTAAAAGATGGAAAAAAATGTTAAAGGTATTAATTTTTAAACCATATCTTTCCACCTCGTTATAGTTCAAGGTTTCTATGTTTCATAAATCATATAATTAAAATTTTATAACATAAATAAGCATTAATTTTGTTTTTAGGACTACTCATTTAATTTGTATTTAAAGATATGAAGAAAACATTTATTTCATATATTTACACATTTAACCATAAATAATTTTTTTTAATAAACCCTAAAATAAATGTTACACCACAATATATCAAAAAACTTATTTATTTTGTTGTTTTTAAAATCATTTATTAAACTTTTCTACTACATGAACAAGCACCGTATTGACATTGCATAAGAATTTAAGTTATTTATACCACCATTAAAAATTTAAAATATATTATTATCATAAAAATAATTTAATAATATTAAATTAATTATTTATAAACAACCATAACCACTTTTAATCCCTATGATAAAATATTATCATTTTAAAAAGAAAACAGAGTGACATTTAATATTTTTATTTACATAAAATAATATTTAAGTAATTATCAAAGTAAAAAAGGAAAAAAATCAAAATAAATTAAAATCATGGAAGATGTTTTTTAGAAACCAATCATCCATTATATTAATTTCATGTGTTATAGTTATTTTATAGTCCCATCTCATAGTTTTAACACCGTTTTACGTATTTTACCCTTATCGAGGTGGAAATTATTTACCATTGTCGCTATTTAGAATGAAAAAAATAAAGGGCCTAATTTTCCAAATTTTAACCTCATAAATCCTAATATAGAGTTTTATTTTAAAAATAAATATCCAGAAGTGGTAGTATTAATTTTAATATAAATTCACTAAACATAGTGATTTTTTTAGAAAAATGCATTTTATACCTAAAAATTAATATATATATAAAAATTATGAATATTTTTTATTCAAAAAGAATTAATTAGATTATTATAAATAAAATGGATCATATATAACTTTAATACCAAATATAAAATATATTTTTTCTTTTGAATTACATTATTTAATGAAAGGAAAATATAGTATTTGAAGAGTCAATATTTGTCAACTTTCACAAAAAATCAATCATTTCAAAAAAATCCCAAAATTTCACCCTCAATTAATTTTTATATTCTAATTAAAAAACAATAATAATTTTATAAAATAAAATTTATATATGTATCATAAATTAATTATAATTTCCACTCATAAAATTTATGAAAAATCATTTTTTAAGAAAATGCATTTTTGAAGCATAACATGAATTCACTAATAATTGAGTGCTTATATACAAATAATTAATCAATAAATATATATTGAGTAAGACCATTATACATATATTTCATAATAAAATTACTAATATTCATACCTTCTAATTAAAAAACTAGGTTATAATGTTCACATTTAAATAACAATATTTTTATTATATATCACAATTCACTGAAATATCATTATATTGTGTTAAGAACACTAGCAAGTATATTATTATTATAAGATAAATTTTTCAGTTATTATAGGAATAAATTTTTTAATAGGTAAATCCAAAATAGAACACTATTGTATCAAAAAAATCTAAACGTCGTAATAACACATGCACAACAACCCTCCAAAAATAATTTCAAGCACTACTAATCAAGAAAAACTAAAAGAAAACTAAATAAAAATTTAATGAAATAGGAAAAGTCTTTATATATTGATTCAGTTATCCCAAAAATGATGAAACTTTGTTTCCTTCACAAAATATCACAAAGGTGTAAATAGAGGGATCCTTATCAACCAAAACATCAAATAAATTTCATTAAACACCCACCCCATGTCAAGTTTCATCCACCTTAAATTTTTAGGGAAAACCCCATAATGAAAATGGAAGGACACAAGGATAATGGGAAGGGAAATAATAAATCCAATAGAAACCGTAATATTTCCAAATATTTTCACTTTAATTGATGAACAACTATAAAAAAGGTAAGAAGGAAGAAGGTATCCACGACTGGAGTTATAATGATGGGAAAATGGAGAGAAACTAGGGGTCATAGTGGTTAAATCTCAATGTGGGAATTATATTAAATTCTATTTTTTCTAGGTGCAAAAAAAATCAAAGAGAATCTCATGGGTCGTGGTGTGGATATACCATGGTATGCCATTCCATGGTGTATCGTAAGTTCTACGACATGGAGTGCCCCATGGGGTAGGCCCTGGTGGTTTAAACCCTAAATCTTCAAGGGATTATCCTTGATGATGTATCATGGGTTTTCCCTAAAAGTTAGATCCATGGATCCTAACCCTTGGGAGACTCCATGATGTAGTTATAACAACTCAATATTTCATAGTAGTTATCTCTTCAAAGTAGTTCAATAGCTTGCACCACACAGAACACCGAGTTTGAGCACACGACGACTTAACAAACTAGCCGTTAAAAAAGAGGTTATGAATAATATTAACTTGATTTTTAATTTTATATACTGCACATAATTTTAACTTCTGTATTATGTGTTTCTTAGACATATTATAAGAACAAATTCAATTTTTTAGATAAAAGATGTATTTTTCCAAAAAAAATGCAATTTTACCACCTTTTAACGGAGAACCCTTTTTTAAATACAATATTTTTTCATTTTATGTATTCAATTTGACAAATTAAAATTCTTCTTTAGAATCAGGAAATCAAAATTTACTTGGGTGAAGTTTCGGTATTTTTCTGATAATGTTCATTTTTTAATGAATAGCGAGAAATACTGTACTTTATTCAAAACTGCCTTTTAATATAATTTATTTATATGGTTAGATTATATTTTTAATTTGTTTTTAAGTTTAATTAGATTATATTCTTACCATTTAATCCAATTTTGGTCATTGGAAGTAATTTCACTTTGAAATTGAACATAAACAAGTGTCAATATTTTGATAGTTATTATTTCTTAAAAACATGATTTTTTATTTTGACAAAAGAATTAATTTTAAATTAATTAATGTAACATATTTATTTTAAATTTGGTAAAATAGAAATAATTTTTGAATACGGAATATCAAATATAGCTTATTCTGAATATTTGGTATATTTCTAAAAAACTTTAATTTTTGATGAATAGTGAAAAAACTAAGTAGTAGTTAAAAAACTGACTTCTTCATTTAAATGAAATTATACTGCTTCTGTAAATTAAATTTTGAAAATACGAAATACATGATTGTTATCAGTACATAAAATGTGTTTCAATATGATGAAAATAATTTTTTTTGAATAGTAACTTGTGACTTTTTTTATCACAATTAAAGGTAAATATGGTTATTCTAGGCAAAAATAATATTATAATAATATTAAATAACCCTAACATGTGTCCTAATACTATTGGTTGATATATTTCTGACCATGGGAATCCTTGGGTCGATTTTGGTACCCCGTGGAGTCACCTAAGAGTGATAATGACACTTCATATTAATTAATTTAATGTTAGGACACAAATGACAAAAACATATATCTTTTAGTAAATCATTTTTTACATTTGGTTATATAAGTTATATCTTCAACTATAAATATTAATTTTAAAGATAAAATGATTTCCTAAATCCTGTTATTTTTTTATAATTTTCATGCATTAAATTAATATAATTATTTATGATATAATAATGATGCAATTTTTACCTCATTAATAAATAATTTAAATAGATAAGATTATAAAAATTAAAAAAATATCCAAAACCTATCAAATTCTTATTGGATGATTTTATTTCTAACAAGAATAATCTTATCTTCTACTTTAATGAGTTTTTTACCTTTATAAACTGAAAATAATTATATAATAAAATATCATTTTCAATGTTTCCTAAAGAGCCCCTCGTCCCCCTTATATAAATCCCCCACCAATAGCCTATCAATCACACCTCTAAACCCCTTTTCTCATCCGAAATCTACCCAAATAAGCTCCTGAGACCCCTCTCTTCCACCTAAATGCCTTACCTTAGGCATACGACATTTCCAGATTTCCTTTTGGTTCAAACCAAAGGGAGTTACCCGATTTTAAGGTAACGTCTTCCATAAAGTTCCCTTATTTTATTTTACTTCTCCAACCCCATAAACTCTTTTTATTACATTATTTTATAAAAACACTAGTATACAAAAGACAATATTTTTTTAATGATAATTATTCGAGCTAAACTTACAGACACTTTCATCTAATCGGATAAGAACATAATGTTTCTGTGGACAACGAACTACTGTCTCAAAAAAAATGATAGTTCAATTATGTCCTACCACCACATATGGTGGCCATTAAGATGGAAAAATTTATTTATATTATATATATATATTATATTTATATTGTTTCTATTCTTCTTTATTTTTCGTTCATAGAATACAGTTATTGTTTCCATAATGGGTAAATGCGATAATTTAATTTGAGGAAGTGCGGACAACCGCCCCCTGAAAGTGATATGACTCATTCATTCCATACATGGATCGTATAAAGGATGGAGTTACTGAAATTATATATGGTATTATAATTTAATTATAATATACCTATTTATCATTAAATATTCATTCCATTAAAATACAAAATATAAAATAATGTAGCGTTTATGCGTACGTACAACTTAACGTCTCCATGAATGGTGCATTTCATTTCTTATCTCCAAATGTAATGTAATGTTATAAATACAGATATATACTGTATATAAAGGATATATATGATATATAAATCATGAATATCATTCTGGAGATAACTTAATTTTGACCACATGGACAACATGTAATTATAAGAAGTTTACATTTGACTCAAGTACCAAATATCAACAAAACGAACGTTTTTAACTTAAAAGAGTAGAAAATGTTTACAACAAATTAATAAATGATATAAAAGAAATAATAAATTTGGAAAAGGTTATGAATAAAATATAAAATTAAATTATTTTTTTATGAGATTAAAAAACGAATGGGTCAAGTCAGACACAAGGTAAGGGGTTTCGTATCTCACTTTTAATTCCATGAGATTTCCATTGTTTGCCACTTTTTTATTACATGTGGTATATTGTGTACTTAAATTTGATATATATTATCATTATTTAATTTATATTAATGGTATTATTTTGATTAATTTTTTGGTTGTTATCTTTGGATCATATGAATCGATTGATTACATTGAGGTAAGGGGTTTTCATACAACTTTTTATTCCGTTGAGATTCATGCTATATTGGCCACTATTTACATTTGTGTGGTGTATGTACTACCCATGATTGTATTCTTTGGGTAATATACTTTAATTTATTGGTATTTACATATTAATTTAATGACCCTTATTTCACGGGGTGTGTGTTTCGTATGTTACCAAATTAGTAAGGCAATTTCAAATTTCAATTTCTACTCATTGGAATTTACGCATAATTCATTGATTATTTTACTCCAAGATTATGTGTGTAATAACTATTTATTATTTATCTATTAATTTCCACTCCCCTTTTTTGGGATATAATTTTGAAACGCATAATCATGCTATTGATAAAATCACATGCCATTGATATGAACTTGTTAAAGGTAATCTTAACTCAATTTCCACTCATTGAGTTAAACATCCAAGTCATTGGTATTGTTTTTACAAGAATATGTGTTAATGTCCTCTGATTTATTTTCAAATAATATCAAATTATCTAGAGTGTATTTAAATATTTTATACATAAGTATTTCATTGATTTATCTTTAATATAAGGATACTGTCTTTATAAGGGATTTCATCTCAATTTACATTCCATTGAGACCTCTTTGTGGTATGTACCAATTCACTTTTATGTGGTGTATATACTTTCCATTGACACATTATATCATTAATCCATTTATTATCATGTTATTATAATGTTTTGATTAATTTTATTCCTCAATTACTTGTAATCAAGCATCTCTCATTTGGTTAGGAACTCTTTAACTAAAATATCATTTTAAATGTTTAAACAATTTATTCTTCTAAATCTTTCTTATTAATGTCCATGTTTTAAAAATGGTTTTAATTATTTATTTATATGGAAAATAATGTTTTGAAATAAAAATTCCTTTCAAAAGTTTCAAAGTGGCATGGTAAACTTTTATTCAAAAATCTCTTTTAAACAACTTCTATGATAAATAGTGCGACTTTTAAATATTTTCAAGAGAAATGGGATATTTTTCTTAAAAAGTCTTAATGGATATTTTAATTTCTGTCAATATCCTTCATTGTATTTTATTCAATATTGTGGTTGATTTATTATAATAAAATTTTATATATTTTATTGAATGAGTTATGTTTGACTGTTGTTGTGTTGTTTTTATACCATTCATGGTTTATGGTTAAAGTATTAACATTTCATATTCTAGTTTTAAAAAAAATGTTTATGTTATATTTCAAAAATTTCATATGAGGAAAGCAGTGGTCTTAGTAAGTGAGGGGTGGAGCCCTCTATAGCTCCTCGATGCATTGGTAGGTCTTATTATACAAAAAGGTTATTGGATAAAGGGATTGACAAAACTTTTATTTGTAGTCTTGGCATGAGTCCTTGGCTATGTAGTAACGATGTTCTTCATTAGGCACTCCCTAATTATGAAATTAGTTATTACATTTGATTATTATACTATTAGAATATCCACATCCCTGTTTATATGGTAATGTTTATTTTATTTTCACCATATTATGTTTAAGTTAATTTTTAAAAAGTCTGTTGTTTTTATCACACATCTTTCCAAATAATTTTATAGCTTCCGCTAAATTATTTACCCTTACTGAGCATATGAGCTCACCCATTTCTTATGTTTTATTTTCCCAGGAAATCTATGAAGTGTATAATTATTGATATGTATGGTTAAGATAAAGGGAATAATGGTATTATCAAAGAACTATCTATGCTATATTTTTATGTTTGAAATTGTAATGTGAAGTTCATGTATGTAATTTATTTCCAAGATTGCTAAACTGATCGGTCCTTCTGGACTTGAATCCTTGTAATAATGCCAATATATTAAAATAATGTACCAACTCTGGGTAACTACGGTCGGGGCATTACAGTATTACCCTGTATGACATCCCCAAAATATGACTATCTCATAATTACACAAATTAAAAAATATTTCATTATAATATATTCCCATGATCATTTAGGTTTAGAGTTTTATAGAATTATGAAAAAACATTAACTAACAAAACCCATGTCTTTTTTCTATTAATGGACATTTTTTGCCCTATATAAGAAACTTCTTAATCCATGAAATGTTTTCAAAATTTACCAAAATTTCTCTACATATGATACCCATGTAGACACATAATATGTATTTATTTTTTTCATATCTTGGTGAAATGGAAATATAAGAAAGTGGTTAGCTCAGATGATCTATATGTGTTAATATAATCAATAAAAATAAAAGAACACATATGAGAATAAGATAATAATAAGGGTATTATTGGAATTCATAAGAATTATATACATAATAAATCATAGATTTTTAATTATGGAATAAGGAATGGAATAAGATATGAGTTTATAATATTTTATAAAAGAGGTATACACATGGAATTTAACATATATTGAAAAGAAAATCCACATTGATAAGTGATAAAATAAAAAATATTGAGAAATTTTTTGAGATAACCCATTAAGGACATTACTTTGTGAAGGAGCTCATTATATAAAATCATTAGAATTTGGGAAAACTCATTATGCCCACATCGTTTAGAACAAACTCATTAGTTCATCAACTACTATCTCACGAGATATAAATATTAAACAACACATTAAAGGGTGATATAGGACCCAAACCACCACCATCTATAAAAATGATTTCCATTTGAAATTAATCAATCATCATATCAGAAATATCCCATAGAAAGAAAATGGGTTTCATATAATTTTGAAATTGAATCCCATAAAGAAAAAAATTATAATTTCATCAATGATCAAAACATGATATAACTATATATAATAAATGGGCATCCAAAGATACTGAGTAGAATTATAGGTTGATTAAATTTTATCAGGACAATAAAGGATATGGTATTTAAAATGTATAGAAAATGGTATACGACTTAGTCAATAATTTCGCCAGTCAATCGATGAATGTCATCTAGGTGAACACCCTTAAATAAAATAAATGGAAAATGTTGTGTTGAAAAATTAAAGACATTAGAAGAAAATATGTGCTAGCTCATAGTGGATGGTCTGGTAAGAAAATAATCCATCTTTATAAATTAATTGAATAATATCAGTTGGAGAATATCCTTAATCAAGCATGAAATATTTCAATGGATGGTGACTTAGATGGAAACCCTTTTTCAGGATCATTTTAAAAATCATATTATAAATAAGAATCAATCATAAATTTCCTGAAAAATTTTATATAAATATAAATATTTTAAAAAACCATGAGAGAAATAATTTCATTTATAAAATAGTAAAAAATATATATAAATTTTCACACAAAAAGACAAAGATGAAAAAAATACATCTTCACATGGAAAATGTTAAAAATAAATGATATTAACACATTGAAAAAAAAACAAAATAAAATGTTAAACATTTACTTAAAACTTTTAAAAAAGCTTAAATTATTAAAAAAATGACCTTAAATAATAATTTATTAATAGATAAAAACATTTTTAAAATCATCTAATGAATAAAATCATGGAAAAATAGGAGTCTTGATTGAAAATAATAGGTAAGCTTGGTTTCCTCATAATGGGTAAAAAATGACCCTCTGGAAAAATTAAAATAATGAGAATACATATAAAACCCTAAAAAATCATAGGATAATAAAATTATGGGATTTTTATAAATAAAAATAATTCAAATTCTATAGATGGATTATCTTTAAAAAATAATCCAAATTTGAAATTATTTTTGATGAAGATACCCTTATGGTAAAGGTAATATAAGAATAAAAATAATATAATATGGTTACCATGAAATGGATATTTAAATATCCTAAAGTAAATATATTACTTATAAATGAATTAAATAGGGTATTGAATACACTATATAATATAAATTATGGTACACAATATCTAATATGTATCATGGAATTTAAAACAGAGACAAATAAACACTTAAATGTGACATAATAATTTAGGTAAGAGTATTATGAAAATGTTATTATAAGGAAGAATAGTAAAAAACCTAAAATAATTGGGAAATAAATCATTATTTTTTCATTAGGTAGAGTAAACCCAACATGTAACAATAGAGTCTAATAAGAAATCTTTTAACATAATGGAAGGAATTTGAGTTATAAAAAACCATAACATATTTTCTTCCTTAGTAAAACACACTAAAAAATCCAATAAATATATTAATATAATATTTTAGATGATATTTATATCCATAACAATTTATAATCATAAATTAGAATCATTTATTTTATATTTTAATTTTAGTTGTGGTTTCTTTTCATCATGAGATTTTAAAAATTATAATATTTTCAAATAAGATTTATTATGTAAATATTGATACCCACTAGTTGATAATAATTTAATCATTACATGACCATCTTAGGTACTAATAAATATAAAATTTATTTATTCATAAATACCTTATCTCATTCTATATTTGATTTAGTTGGGTTTTGTGAAAATGGAATCGACGTCGCCTTATTTTGGTAATTTTTGCGATCAAATATGATATTTTAGTAATAATTTAAATAAAAAGTATAAAATTTTTATAATTTTTTTACTGTTTACTAGTAATAATATTGGTATTTAAGTTCCCATATCCATCCATTAAAAAATTTATTATCCCTATTTAGGTACGTGTTTATGCCGAACCAAACATGAACATACCATAGTTAATGGATGAGTATGGCTATAAAAGTAGTTTATATTAGGATAATTTAATTATTAATGAATAATAATGATATAATTTAAATATATTTTATGAATTGAATAATATTTCAAGGCATTTTAAAGATTAATAAAGAAACTATATGAAAAATGAGATATGTTACTTCATATAAGAGGTAGTCTGCACATACACACGATTAATATTTTTATTTATCATTGAATGAGATGGAATGATGTTATATAATAAATTATTATTTCATAATTATTTTTATTTCATGTAAAACCTATTGTTTCCTAAATATTTACTTTTTTACCATCCATGAGTGGATGTGGTAAAAAATGAATCCTGATTCTTCATGGATATGGTAGTCTTCACATACACATGATCAATTTTTTTTCTTAGATGATGTAAAAAGTAAACAATTATTTTTCCATTAATAAAATAAAACATAACCATTGTATTAAAATTTAATTTATAATATTACAATGGATTATGGGGTATGGAAAAATTATAAAATACAGATGAAAAACTTAATAGAGTCAAGACACTTATGTAGAATAAATTAATATTATCTTCAAAAGCTCCTTGATTATGAAGGGGTTTGGGAAATATTAAGGACCGAAAAGTCTTTTTAATATTTTATATAGTTATTTGTGAAGTACCACTAACACTATTTTTTATTATTTACAAACCTCTTTTTGGGTACGAGGGAACCATAGTTTTATGTGAAGTAAATTAGATGTTTTTAATGAATAAATGAGATATAATAAGGTTTTAACAATGTGGTGGAATTTTTCAACATTTATAAGTGAATAGAAGTGAAATTTTGGGAGTATATAATAGTTTTTAATAATGTAATGTTACTATTTGTAACTTCTTGGCCCTGATTACACTAATTTAGTTCCTTAATTTTTTTCACAAGAAGGCCCAATGAATTCCTACCCGTACACCGTAGGATTACAAGTTGCAATGAGAGCCTTGGGTGTGAAGGTGGGGTGACTATGCTTCCATATAAGAGTAGAAAACAATGTAAATAACTTGGTATCTTCCAAAGAGGTAGATAAATATACTGGAGTGGAAGAAAATAAACTAGAATAGAAGATTTCTGTAAAAATAAATTAAACACTATAAAATCTTGGATAACAATGTCATATATACAATACTAGTCACCCACATGGACGACCATACATATATGAGTATATAAGTGAAATTGAAATAAAAGTATAGGGCTCTCCTACTAACTCTGAGCTATAAAAAATACCCAGTCTCCAATAAAAAATTGAGATACAATAGGTTAATAAAATTAAACCACACTAATGGCTCCAATCGATCATGAAACCAAGGGACTCATCTCCATCCATCATAAATTTTGTGCTCAACTTGAAAACTAGACATAGTGTATGCACATGAATCAAGGTGCATGTACAGGGGGCGAGGAATAAATCTTTTTTTTTCACCCCAATGGGAACCTATAATCTTCTATCAGAAGTTTATTCTTAATAAATATGCTAAACCTAGTCGATACACAATTGAAAATGATAAATAAAATAAATAAAGTGAAACCCCAATCGATCCCTTGGTCTGTGACCCCGATCAACTAGATATTTTTCTATCGTGTATATATATTTATATATGTATATATATTCCCATATATATATATATATATAAATATTTACATAAATGAGTATGGTGAAAAATAACAAAAATCAATAATATTCGATCGTTGGGCCTGTAATCCAAATTATTTGGACATATTTTGAAAAGGGATTTAAGATGTATGTCATACCACTCAAGCTTTGTATAATTAAGATGATCCCTAGGTTCATAATCCTGATCAACAATAACTACTTCAGCTATAACAAGAAATGCCTCTGAGAATTCTATGTCACATGATTGGGATATGTTTCCTAGCCGCAGTTTCACCTTTACTCACCTCCAATAACTATAATGAAGGATTCTAGGTAATACCTAGACATCCTGTAAATTTCCACTGATTTTGATGCCATACCACCAAATCCATGAAAATCTAGTTTAATATATAATCCCTAGGTCCTAGTCTATAGGTGGTCACAACATTGTGTCTCAAATAATCTATAAGTGGATACACCTTAGGCAACCTCTAAAAGGAATTATCTTTAGATATAAATATATTCTTAAAATCTATTCAAATAAAAGGATCAATATCCCACTTCCATATATGTATGGTGAGTTCAATAATGGTGCATCCAAATGAACCTAGGGAGAATACTAGGTGTCACTCATGATAGCATTATCATCCTCTATTTTATCTCATGTCAATGATTAGGATAGCCATCTCAAACACCATTTTCAAATAAGGCTCATAATCTATATCTGAGGATGTACATATGAGCATCCCAATAAAGAAATTTACAAATAAGAAAGACCAAGGATAGGTCATAAGATGCACATCTGGGCATCCAAATAAATAACCAAGCTCAATAGAAGGAGCCTATAAAGTACATATGGGATTACTAATAATATCAAAATCAAATAAAAGGATTAGAATCCGGATCCTAGGTAGTACCTTTGGGAATCCCTATCAAACAATGCATCACATCAGGATCATCATCCAAAATATCAGTAATCCCCTACGGAAACCATAGATTCATCAACATCAACCAAGTGAATACATATATAAAATAGTGAGGGTGTCCAAATGCCTAAAATTACCACTAATTCTACAACCTCATGGATTAAATGTTGGTTACGGGTTCAAAGGTGACACAAGATACCATCTCTTCCTAAAAAAATGTACAAGCCCAAGGTTACTAAAAAATTAGGGCCGTAGTTGGGTACCTCATGTTAAAACATTGGATAGGAATCCTACATGAGATACTTTAAGGGGTAAATAAACAAAGGTATCCCACCCAAGATCCTATAGGTTGAAACATTAGTGAAGGGATCCTATATGGGATTATTCTAAAAAGTAAAATTTTTGAGGGATCCAACACATTATTCCAAATGGTATCCTCTAAGAGAACATATCCCATAGAGGACCCTCAGAGATAGTAGTATGGTATAGGAATCCTACATAGGATCATGTAGGTCCAAATCTAGGATGACCTCTTTTCTTAAAATGAAAATTCCATGAACATCATACAAGATTGATGGATCATAACCATCTCAGATCACGGGTATCACTCTTGGATAGTTTAAAAACACAACCAAATTATCTTTCTATCAAGAGATAAATTAATTATCATCAGGATGGATCCTCACCCCCCGATTACCCTCTCACTCTCGGCATCACACTCTCCTAGTGTTTCAATGTGTTACTTCGCTCGGAGGTGCTCTCTCCAGGACTTCTACGGCTCTTCTCTTGGGGTTTCTACTCTTTTTATTTCTCTCTATGGGGTTAAATATCCTTCTTTATGAGTTCCAATCACAAATGATGGTTTCTCTTATGACTACTTCTGATATACCATATCCTATTTTTGATCCTCTCCGGTGTTCTACTCAGTATTTTGGGAGGTTCCAGTGGTTTCAGAAATTTCACCGAGGTTCCTGGAGCCATGACAATTTTTGGGTCTTCTCACCTATTTTGGGTTTTTCTCTCCCAGGATATTTGAATTTTTAGTTGTTTTTTCCATTAAACTTCATCATTGGCGATGAATAATTTTTTTGTGCCTTTTTTCCTCTATGGTGTCTCAATGTTTGTGGTTTTATTTGTGATGGATAGCTTCATAATTTTTTTGGTGTGGTCTTCTATAACATAAATGGTTGTGGATCTGATGTGCTTGATGTTGATTGTAGTATTCTATTTTATGGGGATTTGTACCCATATAAGTGAGGAGTTTCCTGTGTAGGTGTGGCTCACTATCAAACTATTAGCCTCCTCAAACTCTTCCTTTACTATAAGGTACATTTATCCCTTCTAAATTAACCTAGTGAAATGGATCGAAAGGGGGTTTCAGAGGTGATTTTTGAGAGGCAGATGGATCACCAGGTGGTGCACTGGTGTGTGTTTCTTATCCTTCACTGCTGATGTAGGTTTCATTTTTTTGGTGATTTTATTAGCTATGTCTGGTTCAATGGAGTAGATGGTGAAGCTCTTGTTTTCGGTTTCTGGTTTGGTTTGTTGCAACCATTAGCATGCTATGAACATGAACATGTTTATTTTTATGGTGACTTGTTGATGAAGATGAAAACATAGTGGATGATGTAGACATGATGTATTTGATAGATGTGGCTTGAGACTAAGTATATTGTGACCCAAGGGTTGGTGGGTATGATTGAGTTTTGAACTCAAATTTCAAAATAAAAATTTTCATCTTTTCTTTGGGATTCATCGTTTTTAATTTTGAATTATGATCATTTCCCTTTTTGAACTTTGGAATATGTGTTGTTTTTGTTTTTAAACATTGGTATATGTGGTGACTATTTTGATAGCTCGAATGTGCGGTTCCCACTAATCCTTAAAGTGGGTTTTTATAAAATAAAAAATGGATTGTAAGTGGCAAGAGAAAACTGAATCCAACTATCAGTGGTTTCTCCTGACCATTATATCTCAGTTTCCACAAAACACATTTTAGGAGTCTTCAAATCACCCCAAGAGATCCATTATCACAATCTAGGTTGAAAAGTTATTCGACTGGACAACTAATCTGTCCCATTATATCTCTTGGGTTTGATGATATGAAAATCCCCTAGAAGAGTAGAAAGGGAGGAGGACATGGTATGTATACCATGGTACATGGTATATACCCTTGAATCTCCACCTAGGCATGTACTTAAACCATACATGCCATGTAAATCCCATAAACATGGCATGTATACCATGAAAATCAATTGTACCCTATATGGTGTACCTTCCCATGTACCTCACATGGCTTGACCATGTATTCTACCATGCCATGTACCTCTACACCATGCGTAACCTACCTGGGGTCTGGCTATGTACAACATGACTAGGTACTCCTACACGGGTTGTTTGGCCAGGTACTCATCTACATAGCCACGAACCAGTACATGGGGTGTATACCCTATACATAGACTTTACATATATATATACCATCTTTGATAATTTTTATGAAAAATGGAGTGTGTTCTTGTGCTACATTCTATGTGATTGGGATTTCTAAATTAGAAACACCACAAATTCGCCCAAAACCCCATTGTTGTCCCCAAAGGCTATAGATCAACATCCAATGGATCCTAATTAGTTATTATATATCCATAAAACAAGAGAGTGGTAAATGTATCAGGATATATGGAATAAACTTAAAAAAATCCTACCTTTGGGAGTAATATTCCAAATATTTTCCAATATCCATACTCCATGGCTACCGCACGATGATCCGGCTCCTCTCGAGTTCCGCGTTGGTACCTCCCTTCCTCTCTACCTCTCCACCTCTCTCTTTCTTTTTCTCTCTCTCTCTCTTTATATATATATATATATATGTTCCTATCCATTTTTATATCTTAGTCAAACAATGGGGAATCCCAAAAAGAATATACATGATTATTGGGGGATGATATGAAAAGAAAATAAGAAAAAGAAAAGGAAGAAAAAGAGAAGGAAAAGGGACATGACACCGACACCAGTTCTCAAAATGATTTTATAAATTTCCAAGGAAAACCCATATAATATAATCAATGGATAAGAAATAATCTCAATCAAAAACTCCATTATAAATATATATCCAAATGAACGTGTGGAAATAAATTAATATTAAATTAAATATATATTAAATAATAATTTTTCCATGAAAATTCGAAGTACTCGTAAATATAACAAACATCTATATTAATGTGTATAACCCATTTTGGGACTAACAATGTGGTAATAAAAATTATCCAAGATTATATGTTAGGGTAAAATTTCTATTTTACCCCTTACAAGTAGTTAGAAGAAAAAAAATTAAAATTTACCATAAATTTCATATCCAGAAAAACATGGGTCCTTACAATATTCCCAGCACAACCCTTATCATACCTTAGAATACATAGGGGTAAAACAATATCCATTCTCTCATCACAAGAATATTCAAAAATATTATATCTTGATCAAACAACAAATGGTCCACCAACATTAACAACACTTACAACAAGGATGATGTTTAAAAACGACAGATATGATACTCCCCAACATAGAAGTACCCTTGTCTTCACCTCATAACATAACCCATTCCTACATCCCAAGAAAAATTTCATTGAAAATTATAGATATCAAAATTAAATGAATTTCATCCCCCTCAAAATTACCTATGGTTTATTATGCACCATATGGATTATGTTATACCACTCCTCGAGAACAACTCAGAAGGATAAAATCCACCAAACTTGAAAATATATTAAAAAAGATCAAAATATAAAAGATAATGACTCAGTATACTCTAGAAGATGTCAAGATATAGGGAATGATCATATATAACTTTGAGTATGCTAATATTTCATCGATAGGCATGTAAATCTCTGTGATCACATAAAAATAGTCTTTACATTCCTTTAACCAACTTCTGAAACCACAACACCTGATAATACGTGTCGAGGTCTAGCCATGGGTCAACCAACTCTGGAAACATTATTTATACTTAATGTCTTATCTACTATTGAGGTACATTTATCATTTTATTGAAAAAATTGGGAAACCATGCTGGTATCATTTATTTGAAACCATATATCCTCAGCATACTCATGGACACTCAATGATTTAATATTTAAATTGTACCATGCACAAACAATGTGTACCTTTTTTTATTTCACATAGCTTAATAAGTGTACATAACCATACCAACCAATCATCACCAGACTCTTACTTTAGTGATTCATCTTCTATTAAAGCCATACCGACCATGATACATAGAATGTTAGTCGCATTAAGTCAAATGCTCCATTGGAAATCCTCTTCAAAATTAATCATGTCTGTTGTGAATAATTTATTACATTACTACCCATCGTATAACATCGTTTTCAGTAAAAAGAATATGTCCACACTCTATTTATTTATTAATAGTGAAAAAATGGGTTAACTAGGCTATATTCCCAAACCAACCTTCCCTTTAAAACTAATCTTGATACCAAAGCACCCTAGATGCTTATTCAAAATCCAAAGGTATAAACCTGGATATTTTTTCAAACCCAATAAACATAAGTATATTAGTCTCTGATTTAGTGTATAACCACGATCAGTACCTAGGAGACATCCGTAAACATGGTCTAACCTCTCGCATAGGTTTCCCTTGAACAAATAAAGCATCAACCTACAAGGGTCCAAACCAAAACAAAGGGCCTCTAGGTCTCCCACCCATCCATACCGATAAATCCCCATAACTAGATCCCAAGGTCCTACTAACTATCCCAGAGGTAAAACCACTCTAAGGAAGGTAATGATAACAATGAACTAAGATGGTCAAATATTTCAACATTGCATCAACTACCATGAATAGGTGAATCATGCTCTGATCCACTCTGAGAATCCTCATAAGGTAATTCCCCCATATTATAATGATATTAATGTAGGATGAAAGATTAATTGACACTCATTAGGCATTCGTATATTGTAATATCCCTCGAGGTTCCATTCATCAATAAATATTTAGGTTTATATCAGTATCTTGAAATGATATTAGACTAGATCACCTAAAATGAAAATATTAGAAACTAATATTGACCTACAATGGTCAATAGTATATACAAAAAATCATCCCAATGATATGTGTTGTATTATAAGAACAAGGTTTAGTTATGTTTAATTCCATTCTAGATTATGTAGTAAAACACTATATAGGTTATTAACGACATTTCAAATAACCAAACCTAAATAACAACACCCTTGGTTGGGTTCAAAACCTAGGAATAATTTTCCTTATCAATATACTACGTTCACTTCACTTATTGTTCATGAGGACTAATTCATCAAAATCATCAAAAAATGTATCATTGTAGTTCCACAAAGCCTTCCATTAGAAGGAAATATATAAAAAAGTCATCCCAATTGATAAAATGACACCAAGAACCTATATTGGAAGACACCGTTTAGGTATTTTTTGACAAAATAGTGAATTGGACATTTTCATCCATAATAATTACACACTAGCATTCCTATAACATGTAATTTTTGTGTGTGGAAAATACGATGCATGAGATGCCTCTTTACTTTGTTGTCCAAGACTTAAAATCAATAACTGGATTATTTCCACTTGGTCAAGAGCCATTAATCCATTAATAGCCTCCCACAAATGGGATGCGAGAAATAATTCTATAAAAAATTATCATCCCACATAACATGTGTATCAATCAAATAGAAAATAAAATTAAATTGTAACATCACATATCCAGAGAAACAATCTGATATCCCTAAAAACCATCATATCTTACCAAAATCAGTATTTTCAACACACCAATTTGATATTAATCATAGGTTCTGATAAATTTATAACACTCATGTCTACCACATCCAAAATAGTAACAAAATAGGAAAGGAACACCTGTGATACCAATTTTTAACATTCATGCCCTGATGCTACTAATTCAATTCCCTAATCCGATTATCCATAAGATCTCAGGAACACTAACTCATATGATAGAGGCTACTAACTAGATGATAAGGCATATTGGGTGAAAGTGGGGATAATATACTCCCATATCATCATATAAAATAGTGCAGGTCACAAGATCTCATCCAATGCTATAAATAAATAGAGTGAAAAAAAAGAAAATAACAAAGATTAGAAGTATGATGTGACAATAAATGAAATTATATGAAATACTGAATATCTTTTTAATAAATGCAACACTACCCACATATTGGGCCAACCATACATATATAAGTACATAAAGGAAACTAAAATAAATTTATAAGTCTCTCATGCTAACTCTGAGCTAGACTACATATCTTATCTTCAAGACATTCCTGAGCTCATCCAACCTGATAAAATGAATCCACACAAGTATCTCTACTTGATCATGAAACCGAAAGCCTTAGACTTATCCATCATGAAATCATTGGTAAACTTAAAAAGTAGAAATGGGGTCCACACAAACACACACTAATGTTCATGTATAGGGGGAGATAAATAAATCTCAATAGTCCACCACCAAATGTGAACCTATAATATTCTATCCTACATTCAATCTCATGTAAAATGCTTATCCAAGATGATACATAAATGGAAATGATAAATTAAATATGTAAAGTAAAACTAAATTGGATCCCTGGGTCCGTAACCCCGATAAAATAATAATTGTTCCATCATTAATATATATATATATATATATTTGTGTGTGTGTGTATTCCAACAAATATATATATATATACAAAAAAGTGTATATACATGGGAACGTTGAAAAAAAAATAGTCGATCCTTGGGGATCTAATCTCGATCACCTGAACATCTTGTGAAAAGGGCATTGATATTGATGTCGTACTACTTAAGCCATGTATAAATAAGTAGATTCCTCGGTGCATAATATCGATCAACAATACCTAGTCTTTCTAGAACCATAAATGTCTACGAGAAATCTATGTCACCAAAGAGGGATACATTTCATATCCTTGGGTTCACCCATACTCACCCCCAATAACTATAATGAAGGATTCCAGTAAATACATAGACATACTATAAAGGATCACTAAGCTAGATGACATACCTCTTAGGCCATATAAATCTATCATAATGTCTAAGCCTTAGGTCCCAGTCGATAGGAAATCATGGAACTGAAACTCAGATAATTCCTAAGGGGATGACCCTTAGGTGAGCTGTAAATGGAATTCTTTTTGGATCTATGTTCATGCTTAATGATCATTCAAGTAAATGGATCAAAATAACAATACCATATATGTCTGGAGAGTACAACAATGGTTCATATACCTGACCCTAGGGTTCATCCAAGGAATCACTTGGAAGAGAATAATAATCCTCAAGTGTATCTCAAATAAATGATGAGAAGTTCCATGTCCAACACTATAGTAACATAAGTCATATAATCCTGATCCATAGACGAATGTCTTAAGATCATAACAAAGCAACAGTCAAATAATTAAGATCATGGATTAATCCCAAGAAGCATTTATGGGAATAAAAATAAATAACTAGGCTCAACATCTAGATCCATCGATGTACATTTTTGAATCCTAATAATGTCACAATCTAATAAACATCTTATAAGCCACATCATAGGTAGTATATCTAGTAATCCCTTTCAAATAGAAAATTATTTTTGGGCCATCGATCAAAATTATGGGAAGAATCTTAGGAAATCATAGATCCATTAAAATTACCATGTGAATGCATAAACAAAATATTGAGGGTGAAAAAACTCCTAAACCTACCACTTCTACAATAGACAATTGGAATAATTTATTGGTACGAGTTTTAAGGTGACACCTTCTCCTATATCTACCATAGCCTAATGTACTAGATAAAGTTTTGTAAAACACTAGGTCACCCATTGGGACCCTCATGTCAAAACACTAGAGTAGCACCCTTCTAGGGATCCTCAAAGGAGTATGTAAGAAGAGGCATTCTATACCGGATCCTCTACGTCAAATAACAAGAGTAGTAATCCGATACGGTATAAATGGAATGAATAATTTGGTGTAGGGATCCTATAAAAATTTCCCTAGTTCATCATGTAAGAGGAGGCACCCACATGGGACCCTTAGAAACAGTAGTAAGGTAGAGGAATCCAATAAAAAATCATCTAAGACTTGTGATAAGATGGAATATTGGCCTAAAAGAAAAATTATTTGAGCATAATATTATATAAATTGTTAATAGCCTATTTCAAATCAAGGGTGTCTTTCTAGTCTGGTCCGACCACCAAATTATCTCACTCCGAGGAGATAATTGAATCTAACTATTAGAGGAATCACCACTCCATTATATATCATTTTTCCAGAAATACTTTTTAGGAATTATTGAATAACACCAAGGGTTACATCATAGAAATATATGTGAAACAAATGAAAAATATGGACTACTCATATTTCCAATTATATCTCTAAGGTGTGAATACAAGAAAACCCATCAAAAGGGTATCAAGGGAGGAGTACACAACGTGTATACCCTGACATTGTACCCTCGAAGCTCACCTTGGCCTATAATTTAGTTAAACATGGAATGTAAATCCCATGTACCCAACATTTAACCTATACGGAGTACCTTTTTGTGTACCTCATATTTCCTGGACATTAATTATTCTAGGCCATGTACCTCTACACGGTGTTTTTCCTACCCGGGGTCTAGCCTATACATTACATGGCCATGTACCCATACACATGCGGTCTAGAAATGTGCCCGACTACATGGTTGAGAACCAGTCCATGGTATGTATATATTAAAAAAGTTTTATACTTATAAAAATATAAACTTTTCTAAACTAGAAGAACACACGGTGTGTGTTCATAAACGTTAAAACGTGTGATCATGATTTTCAAATAAAAAACCCCTAAAAATGGTTCAAAACATTATTTCTCCCGAAAGGATATAATTAAACGATCAATGGTTACTAATCCATTATAATAGGGAATCAAAACTTAAAAGTGGTAAATGTATGGGTATTGATGGAATAAATATAAAAATGGCCTTCTTTTTGGTGGATATGCCAATGCATCACCTGTATCAATGGTCCAAACTTGTCGCATTCGATCTGAATCCTGCTAAGAATTGGGGTGGTACCTACCTTAATATCTCCCTTTATATCTCCCATTATCCCTTTTTTATATCTCATTTGAGTGAAGGGGATGCCCAAATAGAAGACCCAAGAACCCAGGGGAAGGATAAGAACAAAAATAAACAAAAAAGATGAGAAAATAAAAAAGAAAAAGGGGCCTGACCCCAACCCCCACATTTGACATGAGTTTATGCCTCACATAGGAAAAACCCCATATTTTGTACATAATGAATGATATGGAATCTCAATATGACACTCCTTTCCAAATATATAGTGTAATGAACTTGGGAGAATATGTTAATATTTAATTAAATATATATTAAATATTAATTATTCCACAAAAATTAGAAGGGATCTGAACTATACACAAATCATATACTAGTGTAGACACCATATTATGAGAAAAGTGGGGAAATTTATTATATGAGATCAACATCTTGGGGAAAATTTCAATTTCATCCCTTATAGTATTTTAGAACAAAAACAATATTTATACTTCATATCCATTCTGAAAGTAAAATGATCTCTAAGACTGTTCTAGAGTTAGATTTTCCAAAAGTAGAAAATATAAAGTGCATATTTTTATTGGGTATATCCTTAAATCCATATATAATTTTTGAGGAAACATATAGTGATTTAAAGATTTAATTTTTTACTTTTTATAACTTTTACAAAAATGTACTATTACTTTTAGAATTTTTATTTGAGATTTGTATTTAATTTTAACAAAAAAAATTAAAAATATTAGTTTTAAATAATTTTAAAATGATGATTTAAATTTAAAAAAAAATTAAATAAAATATTTACAGTTTAGAAATGATAATTTTATAATTAATGCACATGACCTGTAAAAATAGTTATTAAAAATGTGTGCATTAAGGTAAAAATATATATGTAAGATAAAATTATAAATTTTATTAAAATAAATTATATAAATTGGGTTATTATAAAACAAATAGAAGTTTTGTGTCTTAAAATTTAATCCAGAAACCTATTTTACCAAAAAAAATGTTTTATTAAAAAAATAAAGACAAATTTTAAATTATAATAAAATCTTACTTATGTTCTAAAAAATAAACATAGGTTTTCTAAATTAAAAATACAATTTTATAATTCATACGTTTACTCCTTAAAAAATTTAATAAATTAAAATGAATTATAAACATCTATATCTTTCTCAAATATTAATAAGGTCGTAAAATTTATAATTTTGGTAAAAAATATATTTTTCACTATTCACATAAAAACTAATTTCTTAAAAGAATACTAATAATTTAAGACAAGATAACATTGAATGATAGATCCAAAAATAAAGTTAAAATTTTCATATTAAAATCCTAAAATATGTAAATTTATCTTTTATGAAACTTCAAGGTAAAATACACAGTGTTCTTAATCCTATATGATTTGAATTTTAGAATAATTGAATGTTGACATATTTGTTTATAAATATAAATATTAACTATTGTAATAAAATTTTAAATTTGGTAAATTTAATTTGTTAAGGTAATATACAATACCTTTTTTAAATTGTTCATTGAAAGAAATCCTTTTAAAAATATTAATCAAACCAAAATAATAATTTTTAATTATTCTAATTTATTATTATTTTTTATTTACTAATTATTATATTAATCATGAAATTTTAGTATGTCACAAATTTTTAGTCAGTTTTTATGTTAGTTATGTTCTTCAGGTGAAAAAATATTCAATGATAGTCTTAATTTAATGCATTCAAAGTTTCAGGTCTTTACATTCTACCACGTCAAATAAATTACATTCTCAAAATTTTTAAATATTGGTGAATAATTGATGTTGGAGATTGTATTGTTTACATATTTCTTTTTTAGGATATATATTTTAATATGAAATATACCTTACTATCTTAGGTTATATTGTGTTACTTAACATTCCTCAATCAACATTAATCATTAATAAAATAATATAATCATGTTTGTATATAACTTAACCATACATTCTATAAAATAAACCTTTCCAAAAATAAACTAAATATCTATGAAATAAATCCACATTGAAGTTATATATTATTCAATAAATTAACTCTATATTTAACCCTTCAAATTGTATTAATTTCTAGTTCATTAAATTTTACACTAAAAAATATACACCAAAATTAAAAATGCGATGAAATTCAAAAAAAAAACCATGAATCAATTATAAATCCAAAGGTTACCAAAAATATCTGACATACCATTTTAAAAATAAATTAACGCATTATTATCTCAACAATAAGAATATAATAATCCTAATAGTTATCTATCATTAAATCAATTGTTCTTCACCAACTATCTTAAATAAGTACACCCTTTTCAGAAAACAACTTTTCAAGGTTATAGATACGAATTAATATCTGTTTCCAAAACATGAAATAAAAAATACAAATGAAAAATCCTCATATGTTTCACATAATAATAATAATTTTAAGAATATACCATATTATTATTAATAAATATCCCTCATTAATGAAAAGAGTATCAAATTTTAATTTCTATTATGATATCAAACTCACTACCTTAGGTAAGTCCATGAAATTGACCATTCTCATAAGAACAAGTATATACTTATGTTCTCAAACATTTAAGTCTGTTAAATTATTCTATTATAAGTAATAGTGGTTTCTTGTAATAAAACATTCCCATTTTAATTTTCTTTGTCATTTTCAACCAAATAATAAAACAAAAATTGGTTAATAGTAAAATCAGAGTAAATGATTAAATGAACATGAAACCTAAATTTTCATATTGCTTCTATAATAAAACCGTAATTTCATCATTTGATACTTTAAATTGAATAAAATTTTATTTATTTTAAGTTATCTTGTATTCCATAGACTAATATCAAAATGATCTATCCCAAAATTATCATGAACTTTCTTACTATAATCTAAAATTGATAATCATTAAAATATTTTTCTCTCAATGTTTATCTTTCCTGTTACCCATAAAAGAACACATAAATTATCATAAAATATATCTCATGAATCTATATATTTTAATATAATTTATCCATATTCATTACCTATTATGTTTTCTAACCTAAATATTTTCAAATCCTTTATAACAGTTCATTAAAAAGTATAATAATTATCCATAGCATATCCCTGATGAGTGTCAATATAGATGTAAATATAGGTCTCCTTTTTTATTATCCAAATAAAAATAGAGTTACTGAATAATCATCCATTTTGAAGGTTATCAAACTTAGGTATATCTATGACTAATTCTAAATCCACTTATAGTATCTAAAGAAGGATTTAATTTCGTGGAAAACCACATACTAAAAAATTCCCCAATATTTAAGGATTATATCCTACAGTTAGAATTAACCCTAGGGTTTAAAAAAATATATCTTATCCCAATCTCAAAAATATAAAATATTACATCAAATAACCTAAATAGTTATCTATTTTTATTTGAAATTATGATCAACGTTAACTTATCCAGGATTAAATTATCCTCAATTACTATCTTAATATCTAATGTTTACTAAGCCCTACTATGATTCCAAAACTAATAAGCCCAGAATGTGACAATCTCATAATTACATGAATTAAAGATAATATTTCATTACAATATAATTCAATGATCTTTTATGTTTATATTTTTAGATAATTAAAACAAAAAATTAGAAAACAAAACCCATGCCATTTTAACGTAATGGAAATTTCCCCACTATATAAGCAACTACTTAATCAATGAAAATAAATTAAAATTTCCCACAATTTCTCAAAAAAATATATTCATATTGAAACATAATATTTATTACATTTCTTCTTAACATAGGGAAATGAAAGCATAAGAAAAATGTGATATTGTATTCATAGTAGGTTTAAATATAAGCGATGACAACCAAAGATCAAAATTGAACAAAAGATGAGAATATGTGTATCATCATTATTCAAAAGAAAGTTATCCCATAAAAATGATATATTATAAATCAAGGAATAAGACATGAAATAAAATAAGCGTGTATATTATCTTATAAAAGAGTCATAAACATTGAACGTAACATATCCTAAAAATAAAAACAATTTATAAAGGTGAAAAAATCATAAGCAAATGAAACATTGTGAGAAAACTCATCATACCCTTGCCATTTGGAACAAGCTCATTTGGTATATTCTTTAAAATATAATAAATCTAGTTATTCATATTCCATTGTGTACATACTCATTATGACCATTCATTACTATATCATGAGATATCAAATATAAGAAATCCATTAGAGGTTGATATATAACCCCACCCATAATCATTCATAGATATGGTTACCACTTGAAATTAGTCAGCCATCATGTCACAAAGAACCCATATAAATAAAATTTATTTCATGTTTTTTAAAATGGAATCACATAAGAAAAAAAATTATAATCCCTTCAATAATCGTAACATGATATAACTTTGGAAAATAAATTTCTATCCAAATATATTTAGTAACATTCTTGGTAAATTCCATTAAATCAAGATAATAGTGCATATGATATTTAAACATTATAGATAAAGGGTATATGGTTAGTTAAATAATTTTCCAATAAATAAATGAGTTTAATATAGGTGACCACACTTTTATCAATGAATTGGTAAAATGATTATTCAAGAAAGAAATTGATTGGATGAAAAGTTTTTCCTATTCATAGTTGATGGTTTGGAAAGAAAAAGAGAGTGATGGGTCACTCCTATAATAGAAAATAACATTTTATAAGACATATTAAGAAATAATTAGGACGTTATAATTTTAATAATATATTTTATCTAGAAAATAATATGTCAAATTACATTGACACTGATGGTTTCTTAGATTCATTAAGAAAATTAATTTCAAAATAAGAAAAATTCTCATCTTTTTGAAAAAAATTATATAAAAATAAATATTTTATAATTATTGGATAATAATAATTTATTTATTAAAACATGAAAAACATATATAATTTTTAATAAAAAAACAATAATACGACAGAAATATGGGTTTACAAAAAAATATTAAAGAGAGATTATTTTGACACTTTGATAAAAACAACCCATATATGTAACATTAATAATTTATTGGGAATTTTTTAAGATTGTAATATTAGTTTAAAATTTCATTAACCAATTATTTTGGATTATATAAGGCCATTCTAAAAATTATACAATGAATGTGGTCCTAGAATAGAATGGTACCCATTCGAAATAATAGGTAAGGTCAATTTCTTTAGAACGAGTAAATAATCAGAAAAATGGGAAAATGAAATAGTGAGAAGATATATAATACCCAAATAATAATAAATGGATGTTAAAATTATAGTCATTTTATAAATAAAAATCCATTAAAATCCCTAGTTGTGTTATACTTAAAAAACAATCCTCATTTGAATTTTTGATCGAAGAATAAACCCCTATGGTAAAGGTAACATAAGAATGAAAATAAAATTTAGAGGGTTAACATGAAATGAAAATAACAATATCTTGAAATAAAATATATTACGTATAAATGGTGGTAGTAGGGTAGTGAATACACCATATAATAAAAATTATAGTGCAAAATATCAAACATGTCTCATGGAATTGAAAATAGAGACAAATAATCCCTTAAAAGTAACAAAATCATCGAGGTACAAATATTCTTGAAATGAGCTCATTAGGAAAAATTGTAAAAACCTAAAAAATATGGTGGAAATATATCTTATTTTATTCATTATATAGAATTAATTAATCTTTTAACAATATAGTTTAATAATAAATCTTGTGACTCAATGAAAGTAAATTTAGTTAACAAAAACTCTTACCTTGTATTTATATTTAGTCGAACATGATCCAACCTCATATATGAATAGAATAAATATATAAATTATCTATTTCAGAAACATATTCATATCTATAATCATTTATACTATTAAATTATAGTCATTTATTAGACCTTCACTACTTAGTTATGGTTTCCATTCACTACCAAATGTTAATAATTATAATAGTTTTAGGTATTATTTGAAATGTAAATATTGATACCCATTAATTGATAAAAAATTAACCATTAATAGATAATTTGTGGAATTATAATAAATAATTTATATTTATTTATAAATAAATTATCACATTCTATTTGTTTTTTTGTTATGTTAAGTTAAAATAGAATTATTGGCACCTTATTTCTATAAATTTGGTGATCAAAGATGATATTTTAATAATAAGTTAAATACATAGTAAATATTTTTTTAAACCACATAAAAATATTTATCTTTTTAGTAAATTCTAATAATACTTGTATTTATGTTCCCATAGTCATCCATGATATATTTTTATAGTATTGTTCAAGTAGGTGGTAAGACCAACCCAAATTGGAACACACAATAACGAATGAAAGAGTATGATTTTGAAATTGATTTATTTCATAATAACATCATTATTAAAGAAGAATAATTTTATTATTTATATATTATTATGGTGGAAAATTATAATGGAAGATATTGTAATAAATAATAAACTAGATAAAAAATGAGGTACGTCACTCCATGGAGGTGGTAGTCTACAGATATAGATGAATAAAATTTTCATTTCTGAACGAATGAAAGGTAATTAAGTTTTATACTAAATTATTATATTGGAATCATTTTTATTTCATAAAAAACATATTTATTTATAAAATCTTTACTTTTCACCAACCATGAGAGTCATTGGTGAAAAACACACGTCTCTTTGTGGAAACAGTAGTTTTCATATACATACGATCAATGTTTTTGTTTTTATTAATCGATATAAAGGAATAATTGATGATTGATAGATTTATATATTAAAATTTCAGAATAATCATAAAAATAAATTATTTATATTATAATGGATTTGGGTGGGGTGGAAAAATATTATAATATAAATAAAAAACTAAAGAGAAGCAAGACACTAATATAGATTAAAATAACCTTCTCTTTGAAACCTCCTTAATTTTAAAGGGGGTTGGAAACTCTTAGCACCCAGAGGTTAATAATGTGGGTAACAGTTTTAGGGGTGGTAAAATGTAATATATTTTAGATTAAAATTGAATTAATATGGGTGGAATGAAGGCTTTTGGGTGTTTCTCTTTTATAATTGAATATATGGGTAATTTTGGGCGTACCCATTCCATTTTAATAATGAAATGATACTATTAAAGGGTCAAAGGATAAAAAAGTTAAAATATGATGTAGGATTAGATATTTATCCAATAATCCCATCTATCATTCATTTTATATAAAATTTGGAGTTATTTATGACTTTTCAATTTTTACTTTATTAACTTTTACCCAAATGTACTTTTACCTTAGTAATAAATATTTAAACTGAGTAATTAATTTTAATAACCGAAATAAAAAATTAGCATGTAAATTAACTATCAAAAAAGGATTTAAAATATAAAAATAATTTTTTCAAATAAAATTTCTATCAGTGATAAATTTTTATTATATAATAAACATGCATAACACATAAAACATTTGTTTTAGAAAAAGTGTGTTTTCATGCTTAAAATTTACACACAAGAAAAAAATATCTATGTTATTAACTTCCATGAAACAAATTAAATTATTAAATATATAATATTAGTTATATAATATTTAATGTAATGAAAAAATAATTTTTTCCTTTAAAATATTTAATTAAAGGAAAGGATTGAAAACTATTTTGAAATTGGAATAAAATGTTAATTATGTTTAAAAAAAAAAATATATTATCAAAGTTGAAAATAATATTTTAAAATAATTATTTTTCTTATTAAAATACAATTTCATCAGTTAATACATTTTGTAAACATTTAGGTCTTGCGTATATATTCATAACGTCAAAAAATATACAATTTTGGTAAATACAATATTTTTCACTATTCACGTAAAAATTAAATAGTTTAGAAAAAAATGAAAATTTATACTAAGGTTATACTAAAATTATGTATCAAAAAATAAAGTTAATTATGTTAAATTAAAATCATATAATTTATAAATTTACCTTTTAAATGAATAGAATGTAAGATTCTCTTTTGAAACATTATGAATTCTTAATTCTATTTGATTTAAATGTCTAAATAATTGAATGTTAAAATATGAGTCTATAATTGAAAATATTTAATATTATAATAATGTTTTATCTGTGATTAATTTAGTTAATCAAGGCTAAATACAATGCCCTATTTTAATGATTATTTTGAATTATTATTTTTTAAAATATTAATTAATGAAAAATAATAATATATAATTACGTATCTTATAGGGCTACAACATTGTGACCTCAGAAAAAAGATGACCCCCGAAACTATTATAAAATTATCAAAGGCCCAAAATACCAGAAAATTCAGGGTTTAAAGAAAAATAATTTTTTTTGAAAAATACTTGGGACCTGATGGGTGTCACGTAAAATCACATTCCCTAATATCCAAATAACCAGGAGTCAATTAAGGGCCTTGATTTCAATTGAAAATCCAGCAATAGAATATGTGAGATCACTCAGTGGGGGGGGGGGGTGAATTTGTGATCTATAAATTTTTTTACATTTTTATTTTATCAACCTACATCTATGGATTTTGAGAAATGAATTAACTATTCCCCAATATGAAGAATAACACACACAAGAACACAAAAAATTCACAAGGTCCACTACTCAATAATAGAGTCTAATCCTTATCATGATTTGGAAAAAACCATGATGATATGGTCTACTAATGAGAAACTATTAATTATAGAAAAAAAAATTTCTTGGAAATTTGATTTTACTATAGTCTCTTGATTGTTTATATTCTTATAACATAGTAATAAATACATTGGATATTTCAATAAAATCAAGAGATTCCTTCACCAACACAATTCAACTGGTTTTTAACGTACGACATTGATTCTTCCCAATTGCACGCTTTTATGTTTTCTCTTCTTCCTATTCTATTTCTATCATAATAGTGAGAAAGGAATTGTTTTTATTCACCATTTCATCTCTCTCATAAATAAAACATATTTTTGTCTCTATAATGTATCAAATAACTTCATAATTTCTCACTAAAACTCCTTTTCTCCTCGAAATAATTTATTATTATTATTTTAAAAAGCCACTTTTTTGGAAAGTGGGAACCTTACAAAATCACCACCATGAAAACATCCACACAAATCATTTAAAATTTCAAATTTCAAACAAAAAAAAACATCATCACCTCGGGCCACCACCCACCTCGTGGAACGTACCCTAACACAAATCATCCCTTCATCTCACCAGATCGCTGGAAATGAAGACCACCGGAGTCAATCACTATCGTCATAAAAGAACCATCATTATCGTCGAAAAACACCCGATGAAATACAACAGAAAATCAATGTCCACATCAATGAACAAACGCCTCGACTGACGAGGCCAAATGTCATCCCAAACAACATTTTTTCTACAACTCGCTGGAAAAAAATCGGAATTGACCACTTTTCAACCTCACAGTCATAAACCAAAAAATGGGGGTACCTCTATTGCCATCTCCATCAGAAGCATAAACACCACCAAATCCTATTGATGCCTCTACAACATAAAAACCGAAGAGGAAAACAAACCAGGGAAAGGTTCATGGAAGCCTATGATCTAAAAAAAATCACCAAACCACAGCTTTAGCAAAACAATGCCACGAAATGAGCCAGCTCCTCCCAAACCATAAACAACTACAAAAAATAAAAAACAGAACAAAACCAGGGGGCCAGAGGAGACCCGCCACCCAGATCCCATCGCCGCCAACCCAAACGCATGTGACGGTCATGGAGATTTACCCACCGCCCACACCAGAGACGAGGCAGATCCCTATGCTGCTGAATCTGGGAACTCATTCATGGAACGACACCGCACCACCAAGGGGAACCCTATCCTGCAAGAAAGGAATCGGGCGAAGAGAGCTAACATCCGTGGAAATAGGGACAATCGATTTCACGAATCCACCGCAACAGAGGAGTGTTTCTAGATCTCACCAAGCGCATGGGGGACCGCCACGTCTACCCAAGCTGAAGGAAGCGACGATGAGAGGGAAACCCTAAAGTGTTGTGCCCCTTATGGGCTCATCCATAGGTAAAATCATAAAAATTCTTTTCTCCATATTCACATTTCAATAGTCACAAAAAATCAGTGAAAATTATTTCTATAAATTAATTATATAAATTCCATGAACATCAGCCTTTAAAATATCTTGGGCCAACTATTATGAATTTTCCTCTATCTTTATCACATTATTTAATTTCAAATATAAGAATTTTAAATTTCTTCCATTATTTTTCTTGACTATCTCTCCTTAAAACTCAAAAAAATATTATCCTTAACTTCCCATTTAGAATTATTCATTCAAAAAACATTAAAATAGTCTCAAACTATTCATGGATGTATATAAAACACATTGAAAAACTTTTCCTCATTACATAGAACCTTCAAACATTAGAATGAATGAAAAAATGGTTTTTTTTTCTATTAATTTCATTGAATATTGGTTCATAGAGCGTCACATTTTTTATTTTACTTCCAAATAAGTATTCTATAAATTCAGATACTCTATAAAAATATTTAAAAAATTTCAAGTGTTGAACCTAACGTGTTATAAGAACCATATATTAAAAGGAACCTTATTAAATGATATAAAAAATTAAGAGGAACATGTATCAACCTTATATGGTGACAAGGATTGCCTTAGGATGGTATGAATTAATTTTACAGGTGGTTATTAGAACATTATGGTAGATATTTCAAGATTTTAAAACCTTATGAGATATTTTATTAAAATTATGGTAGAATATTTAAACCTAATGATATATATTTTTGAATCCAATGATAATGGGTTATCCAAAACTTATAAAGTCTTTGTCTAAACATTATGAATAATGACCCCAAAAATACAAAGATTAACTAAATAATACATATTTCAAAATAATGACTCTAAACTCAATATTATCATCCAATGAACTTTTAACCTCTTTCAATAGTTCCACTAAGTCATCACCTCAAATAGTGTACTTTAAATAATGTGATTTTGAACATGAGGTATGTTTTGAAAAAAAATACCACCATTATATAAACTTCTTCCTTTTCTAAAACCTTATTATCATTAAAAATCTCACATTCTATAGGGAAGTTATTAACTTCAAAAATATTATCAATAACTCAAAAACATAAAAAAACTATTTTTCTCAACAAAATGCTGATAAAATGTGTGTATGGTTGATTAGAAGTTGATGGGTGTTGATGAATAGAAATTAAGTTATATATAAACTATAAGAGTTGAGTTATGAATGATTAAAATTTTTAAAAAGGAAAATAATGAGATAACATATAAGATAAATATTCTCACAACATCAAAAAGTCATTCCCAAAGAGAATTAAAAAATGTATAAAAAGGAAACATGTTACATGATATGTAAGAATATATATTTCCTAATTGAAAGTCATGTGCATTAAAAATTATCAAATTACTTGAGACTCATGAACTAACCCGATGTGTGTTGGAGTCATAGAAAATTTCATAAGTGTTAGTGAAAAAGTGTTATAGTCTTATGATTTTTCACTAAACTCTAGATCAAATTGTAACAGTCTGTCAGTTTTAAAAATTTTAAGAGATGAATAATTTCGATGTTAAATTATTAGAGGATAAGTTGTTGATTCTGAGGATTAATGTCATTTAATGGTGACATAGTCATGATTAGTATAAATAATAATCTATCTAAAGTGTTTTAAAATTATGTTGGTTTATGATACAATGATATTTCAATATAAGAAGCATTATGGTTGTTACATGATCTTTTATGATTCCATAATAGTTGAACTGATGAAGATAGAAGAATCAAAAGACCATTCTCAACATTGTTAAGAAGAAAACCTAGAATCCCAGGTTAAAAGAGATAAATTGGATTATGCTAATAAGAATAAGTCATTTTTGTTGATGAATTGGAAAAGGAATAAAATCTAACATGATGCGTCTAGATTCATATTTTTTTTTGATATTTCATGAATATTGTTTTCCTTAGTTCACGTGATTGGTAATTGAGGCTATAAAAAGCTGAGGAATTAAAAGGGATATGGAAGAATGGAATTTGAAGATAGATACCAAAGTATTCACTTATGGTATAAGTCATTATAATGAATTAAAATGATTTTTGTGGAGGATGATATGACCAAAAGACTATCTAAGAGGTTAAGATGTATTTAAATTGAGTTTAAACACATTATTGATAAAAATAGTTTGAGAAAATCATAATCTTACTGGGTTATATTAATGTTTATTAATAAATTCAAGATTTGGGGATGATTGAGTGTCATATAAAAAAATTTAAAACCAAGAGTGAATTACTTTATAAAGAAGTTAGAAAATCAGAAGATTCTAGAAAGCATTACATAACATTTTTTATAGTCTAACTCATTATGATGATTTTTGGTTGAAAATAAAATGATTAAAAATCAAGTAGATTGATATTGTGATTATACTTATGGTTTTTGGGAGACAATAATAACCTTAATGATATATTTTATAAAGGCCTTGAAAAAGTAATGATAAAATATATTTATAATCATTAAATTTTATTGAATAAAATTTGAATAATTGGGAAGATAAGCTGCTCAGATATTGTATGTATTAGAGTAATATTGTTTATATAATGGATGATTTGATTGAAAAATGAAATCTAACAATTGAGAGTAGAATTTATAGTTCACTTAGACAACAATTTATATAATATTGATGAGGTTTAATAAAGCGTTTTTTATTTACATAATATTTCTAAGCTATAAAGTAAGTGTTAAATTTATAAATTTTATCTTTATTAAGAGAAAATAAGTTTATTTTTATTAATTAATGTTATGTCCAGTAAGTTACAAATTTTTTTTTTGTGAATATAAGCTGATTTTGAACAATTCAAAAGGTTTGAAGAAAAATCATGTTTATTGTAGAATTAACAAGAGATAAAAATCAATCTTACTAATTTTGGTTTTTGAAAACACTAAAACTAGTGGGAGCTAGTATAATTTCCAATCGAGATATAGAAGTGGTTATTTTGGGAGAAATGATATAATATTAATATTGTTCATATATTTATAATATATGTATTAGGATATAAATTAAACACATCAAGTAGTATATATACACATTGGTATTGAACCTTGTAAAAATATTTGTGGTTTGTGATTATTTTAATTACAACTATATATGGGTAAGGGTGAGATTTAAATCTATGGGGATTAGAACTCCAACAAGTTGTACTGGTAAATTTAAAACTAAAGGAAATTGTAAAAAAACACCATTGATTCAACATCTAATTTACAGTAGTGTATATTATGCTAGGAAGTTAAATTTCTATTCCATAAAACTATGTTACCTATGAAATATTTTTACATTAGTATAGATGGTAAATCTCAATTAGGTTAATGATATAGGTATACATTTGTTTTATGGAAATAATTATCATGGAAAAAAGAATACGATGATACCCTATTTTATTCTAGTTTTCCTAGATGTAGTTAATGATTCTAAAATGATATTTCCACTATTAGATAATGTTTCTCCCTTGATAATTTTTTATAAGATAAATTGGAAGGCCAATGTTTAAGAATGTAATTCATCTCTCATGTTCTTATCCAACATGTTTTACATGACGGTGATGTGTATTTAACCTACATAAGATACATGGGAAAAATATCAAAGAATAATAGAAGGAAACTTGAAATTAAATGTAGATAAAAATTATATATAGAGAAGTAAATTCAAAGACATCAATATGGATGAAAAATAAACTAGTGATTATTACTTATCCGGAGTGGATGTGATAGTCTAAAACATTAAAGGACTCATATTCACTTTACAATATTCAACCATTTTCAAGAAGTTGATAATTAACCCCCCTAACACGTGTAACCTAGAATTCTATGTAATAGAAGATATAAAAGACTTATCTTTTGATGAAAATTATATCACTTATTTCTTATGAGGTGGGGAATAACCCAATATTTAATAGTATTATCTGGGATTAGATTACTTTTTAAGCGATGAAAAGGATTAAAATCCAAGAATCAAAATATGTGGACTTTGATGAATTTAAAGATATATAAAATAAATATTAATCTTATTAGAGGATTATGTCTCTAAACATAAGGAACTTACATACTGGAAAAGTTAAATATAAAGAAAAAATCCCTCTAAAATGTTTTACATTGGAAAAAATTGGAAAATTTTCAATAAACTATCCATGTTAGAAAGTTGAAAAGTATGATAATGTTGAGTTAGATGAAAACCCAAAGTGAAAAAAATAGAGTAAAGGTTTAATGGAATTAAAAAAAAATCTATTAGTGGAAAGGAAAAGTTCACCGAAAAAAAAGAATGTTGATTAAGGATATGGAACACTACTCAATTGATTATAGTCTATTAGAAGAAAATTTTCTATAATGATTCAATAACTTCATGACTAATGATAAAAAAGTAAAATAATACCTTAAGTAGTGAAGAATATAATGTTTATAAAGCTTACGCAGAATACATGATAAACTTATAACATGGGGCTTGTATTGAGTAGAACAAAAACCTCAAGAATGATATAGGTTGTTGATAAATAAAGGTGAATTTAAGGGAGAAGGATAATAAATGTTCCTAGAATAGAATATTATTACATTGTGTAACATTAAAACTTCAACATAATAGTTTTAGAACATGGTAAAATTGTTAGATACCTTGATTATAAAAATATTAATATGGAATAAGAGTAAAATTATACAAAATAATGTTTCCTTATAGTTTAGAGAACACCGAATAAGATGAATAAATATTACAATAAGTTATCATAAGGTAAATTTGAAATATCTAAGGTTTTTTAGAAAGCTCACTGAAAAATTCAGTTCAAATATAAACAAGCTATGCCTTAGAGTAAATCAAAATTTTCTAACCATATAGGTTTTAAAACAATATATGGATGAGTTTTTCTTGTGAAACAATGTGCGAAATCTTGAACATCAATGTAATTTATGAGTTATATCTATAAAAATGGTTATCTATGATAAAAAAATTAAAAAACTATAAGTACCAATATACTAAAACAAATTTATTCTAAACAAAATTCATGTCAATATAAGAAGAAATATTTTTAGAGGATATTACTGGTGCTATATAATATTTTATCATTAAGAGTATGGTTTTTGGTACAACATTTCACATATATAGAGTAGGAATGAATTAGAAAAGGGGGATAAATACCAGAAGAATTGAAAGAAACTATCAAAAGATAATGAAATATATGGAGTTGAATGAAGTGGATTCTAAAAGTTCATGAATAAAAAATAGATATGATTTCATATTGGGGATCTATGGAAGATGCGACCAAATATTTCATTATGTAGAAGAGTGCATGACTACTCTTTCAATATAGGTTCTTTACACTATTGAAAAACATATTGTGATAAATGTAAGAGAGAGGAAACAATACTTATAGTTGAAGTTTCATTGAAGGATATAAAAAATAGTAATCCACAGATACATGACTGTAGTTATTACTCACATATGATAGTTGATATGAAAATCCTAAAATAATTGATATTTATAATGGGGTTTTAGTGAATTTTGGAAATAATAGTTCCATAAATATAATAGTTATCAGTATGGTGGTGATTGAAACCTAGATTTGATATCCAACGATGTCAAGTATATTTATGGACTAAAAAAAATTATTATGTATCATCCAACCATGTGATTATGTGAATTAACTTATATTTTGAAAGTATTACTATATCATTTTATGCTAAAAATATAGAAAAATTATCGCTATTGTACATATGACTAATAGTAATTTCTTTAAAACTGGATACCTAAGTAAATCATTCTATTTGAGTGTGGAAGATGAAAATAAGATATTTTGTTGAATAATTGTCCATTTAATTTAGAAAAATATGAGTATAATTTTAAAGAAATATGTAGTGATAGATTTATTATAACTAAATAAGAATGATGATTCTATTTTTAAAACATTCTAGAAGGTAAGGATGTTCAGTGGGAATGAAAAGTGAGTTAAAATTCCATTCACTAGTCCACATGATCTTATACACTCTGATTTGTGTGGATTGATGAGACATTGATCCATTAAGGGTGATTTTACATTATAATTTTTATTTTTTATTTCACTCAAATGAGAAATATAATAATTGTGAGACATAAATCAAAAGTTTGGGAGGTGTAAAAAATATTTAGAAGGGATGTTGAGAAGGAGTTTAGAATATATATTTCAATGTTGAGAATAAATAAAAAAGTATATCATAAGTAATTCCTTCATGTACTAACTAAATAAACATTTAATTAAACAATAGTACAAATTTTCTTATAATCCTTTATAAAATTTAATAGTGTACTAAAAAAAATCTCTACTTTATATAGGAAGAACTTGAAAAACTAAATATGCATATTTAATGATCTTCTTGAGTGATCTATCAGTATAATAGTACATGTTTTGAATATATTATTTTTGTGGATGGAATAAAAAATTCTCCCTATGAGATGTGGTACAATCAGAAGAATACAATGGGATGCTTTATTGTTTTTGATATTTCATGATTATTGAAGATAAAAAATATAGATTAAAGTAAGTTTCATGAAAAAGAAGACGAAGGTGTATTAATTAAATATTTATCTAAAAAAAGAAATTATAGGTTCTTTAATAAATGGTTGAAAAATTTGGTTGATTTATTTGATGAAAAATTCCTTCAAAATATGACCATATTAATAGGGATAAGTGAAGGTGAGTTTTACGGGTTAACTAAAGTTAATCAGTTAAATTATGAAGACAAAGGAGAAAAGGAATATGGGTCTAGATCTACAATTATTGATTTAAATTTTTATCATTCCATTTATGAGGAATATAATGTTATAAATAAATGTTTAATGTTTTTAAACATAAAAAAAGTGGTTGGACTAGAAAATATCCCCAGAATTTACGAATTTCCAAGGAGTATGATAATAATGTTGAATTATGAAAACTAAATAAAACTTATATCATAGGATGAACCATAATCAATTTATAAATTCATTGAGAACAAAGAGGGAATAAATATAATGAATGAAGTGTTGTGTCAGTATGATAATAATGGATCATAGTATCTTGTTCCAAGACTGGAAGCCAAAATCTTATTAGGAACTATGTGGGTATTCCATAATAAACACAATAAAAAACTATGATTTCAATGAATAAATCTATATTGATATAGAAATACTATTCATGGGTGGAAGGTATTGATTTTAAAGAAACATTCACTCTTGTTACATTAATTTAAACCATTATATTATTTTTTATCTATTTATGATCCATGTAATTATAAACCATATCAGATTGATATAAGGACAATATTCGTAAATAGTAAAATTAAAGAATAATTTTATGAAGATTAACCTAAAGGATACATGCTTAAAAATAATGAGATCCTAATTTTCAAATTGAAGAATAAATATTGTGGTTCGAAGTAGGTTCTTCATGCCCAGTACATTAAATGTGACATTTTTCTATAGAATTTGAAATTTTATAAAGGAAATTTTTGTAGAAACTTAAATATGAAAGAGATGATCACATGTACCCTAATTTTCATTGTATATGTTGATGGAGGAATTCTCTCTAGTGGTAGGTAAAAATATCATTTATAATTTGTTAAATAGATGAAAATGTACATTGAGATTTCATTTCTATGAGAGTTGAATTTAATTCATAGTCTATGAGTTTAATAAAAATGAAGACACATTATCCTTTTATAGTAAACATTTTCTAATAAATTATAATTCAAATTAGTAATGGAATATTAAAAATATCTATCAAGACCCATTTTTTTGAAACTGAGGAAATATTAATCTTGGAAAAGTGTGAATCAAAAGGAATTATGGAAGCTGATTAGAATCATTATTTTACTTTAAAAATAATGGATAATTCTGGTTTATATTGTATTTTTGTGTGCTAGATATCAAAGAAATATATAGGAATCACACATGCTGGAAAATAAAATAATTTTTTGGTTTGTCATAGAAATATAAAATTATGGTTTGATTTATAAAATAAATTGAAAACTAAACATACTAGGTTTCACACATTTTCACTTTTACACATATTATTATTATTTAAAATCAATCAATAGTGGAAATTTTAGTTTAAGATAACGTTGTGTGAGATATTATAGTAAGAATCAGAGTTTCACAACTCTAAGTGTATTGAAAAAATTGTGTGTTGACACCACACATGTATGTACTCAGATGACATTGTTAAAATTTTAGATAGAATATTTGGAGGTTAATTTAGAGAAAGCATTGAAAATAACATGTGATAATCACAGTGTGATTGATCTTTCCAAGAACCCCGTACAACACACTACATAAAAAAATAATAATATTATAAATAATTTAATCAAGGATAAAAGTATAAATATAAATTTTTTACTATATCTTTAAAAAATATTAAATTTCGGATTTGTGCACCAAAACCATTCCAAGTGAAATGTTTGCAGAATTACGGTCAAAAAATTAGGTTTATCCTTATCCCATCAATCAAAGATGTTATGGTTGATACCCACACAATTAATTGGAATTAATAAATGGGGGATAAGATTTACACAAATATGTATTTTTTTATTTTGTGAACATGAAGCTGGTATTGGGATAAATTGTGTATGTAAATGTTCTAGAGTTTAAATTTATGATGTTGATATTTAAGGTAGAGTACATCAAAATCATCGAAAAAAATTTCTAGTCAATAAGGGATGAAATTATCTTAAAATTATTCCTTTCATCTATTAGTTTAGTGTTTTCACACTTCTCTTTGAGAAATAATGTGGTTTTATTTAAATTTTTAAAAGTTTTAGATTCATATTTCTCACTATTGGCTATAAATACAAATGGAGAGAGTAAGGAACCAATGATTTGGAATTATTTAATATATTGTATCTATTTTCATACTTATATCTAATAATTTTAGGATTTAAAGGTGAAGATGGAGTTGTGAGTCCAAAGGGTTTATCTCTAGAAGATATAAACCAATGAGATCAACTAATGTGATGAGGATCTATGATGTTTTGATTGAATGAAGAAGCAGTTCATTAAAACATATAAAGAGATATAGAAGTAATTTTATATTAAATAAATGATGTACAATGGAATGACGAGAAGAAGTGTATATATTTGATCAAAATATGATGGTTCTTAGTTTTCTAAAATTATGCTTTCAGGAAATTATAAGATATGACACATGTTCACGAAAAGTAAAAAATGAAAATTGATTTTATAATTAATAAAAAATGATTCTCACATACCATGGATGATATTTTATAGGGGAATTCAATAATGCTGAAATAGGTAATATCCTATATTATAGGTAATAATATATACTTATAACCTAATACTAAGGTACACTAAGAATTAGAAAAATGTTGAGGCTCATGAAATACCTATATATATAATAGTGACAAATATTTTTGGTATGTTTCAATAGAAAAGAATAATTTTATTGGGATTTTTCATAACACTTATGATCAAAATGTATGAGTCTATCAATTTTACAATTTTTAGAAGTTGAAGAATCTATAAGTTACACTATCGTAGGATAAGATATGGATAATGAAGAGTATTAAAATTATAGGATGATGAAACTATGGAGAGTATAAAGACATAACTATTTAAAGGGTTGACAATTGATGTTTATTGGTGATTCTATAATATTTTAATGGAAGAATCATCAAAATAGTATGACCATATACTATGATTCAAGATGAGTTGAACAAATGATGCAAGAAGAATCAAAATAAAAATCCTATAGGTGTTTAGATGAAAAAGTCAAAAGACCTGGTAACAGAAGTAAAGTCAGTTGATGCTTAAAACTAGAGGTCATTGTTCTTCAAGAATTGTAAAAGGAAAATAAATTACATGATATGTAAAAATTCATAGTTTGTGACATCTAAATTTGATGATTTTACTTATTCAAGTTGATCATTAGTATAGGATAATGGATGTTGAGTATGTAAATGTGATCTAGGATAAAGGAAGTAAAATCTAGAGACTAGAGGATCAAATTATGGTTATGGTCCTTTGAAGTAATAAAGACGAACCTAGGGGAAGCAGCTATAATGATAATTAAAGTTGAGATTAAAATATGAAATTTTTTAGAGGTTAAAAATTATATTTGTGAAATTAATGGATAAAAATATAAGTATAGTGAGTTATGTTTCATTTTATTTCAATGATTTAATGGCTATATATGATTAATTATTATAGAGACAATGGAATAATCAAATGTATATAAATTTTTCTAAAAGATAGAAAACCGAAATTTGCTATAAAATTTCATATAACATTTATGTAAATTCAAACTCATCATTATGAAGGAGATATTTATGTTAGGGATAGAAAATAATGAATATTGAAGTCATAATTCTATCGGAGATATGTGAAATATAAAAAAACTATTGACATAAATTTTATAGAGGCCTTAATGATATAAAAATATTATATTACCAAAGGAATTAAAGGATTTTTACTAAAACATGAAGAAAACATATGATAAGATCTAGAAGATCAGATTCATTACAAAAATGATGGTAATATGAGGGATGAATATATTTAAAACTAAGATATGAAATTATTGAGAGAATAATTTAGAGTGAGTCTGACCTGTATGTTATAGTAGATCAGTGAGGTTATATAAAGTGTGCTATGATTTAGGAAGATTTCTTATCTATAAAAAACATTTTCAACTTCTAAAAGAAAGCCGCATTGAGAGAGAATAAGTTTAGTTATAGAAATTAATATTCCACATAATAATTTTTGGAAATCATTGGTGTGAGAATAAGTTTGTTTTTGATGAATTCAAAACGCTAAGAGGAAGATCAAGTTTGTTGTATACGTAACTAGAGAAAAAATTTATATGACTCATTCTGGTTGGTGGAAACTTTGTAATTAGTGGGAGAGAGTATATTTTCTTCTAATAGTATAGAAGAGGGTTTTTAGGAGAAAGCATGTTATATTCACTTGGTTCCAATTGTAAATATATATATATATAATAACCAAACATAAAATGTAGTAGGTATCCACATTAGGACTGATCTTTGTAAAAAAACTAATACTCCGCCCATTCAAATGCACAAGACTATTGAATTTTCTTTAAAATAATACAAATAATACATTTTTATCTATTCACTAAAACCATATGTATATATATATATTCAATTTCCCATCCAATCACATCCACATGAACTCATGAAGGTAGTTACATAGGAGATTTAAAGCTTGCATAAGAATTTTTTTTGTGAAATTCTTAATGGAAACCAAATTTGCTTCAATGAAGGAGTGGATCATTATTCAAAAGCTACAAAAGCCTAATCCTGCCCCAAAGAATTAGAAGGAAGTGAAATTTCCCCATCATCCTAATGTATAACTTCTGTAGTCAATGTCATGATTTTGGGATTGTTAATTTGAAACCCCACATTAATAGAGACAAATCAAGGGTAAGAAGAGCATTGAACAACTTCATAAGACCTGAAAAAAATGAAATTTAATCAAAAAATAGATGAAGATGGATTGAATAATGATATAGAATGAGAGAAAATATCACCATTATATATAAACTCAAAGCTACATAAAGTATATGTGCATATAAAATATGAATACACATAAGTTCATACAGATTATAGAAACATTTATTTGGAATTCAACAACAAATAATGAATTAATGGAAGGGGAATATAATAATGATTAGAAATTTTTACATAAACACCATATTTGATATATGGGGACATCCATCATGAACACTCTAATTTAAGGTGATTTTATAAAATGGTAACATCCATCTTCAAAACTGTTATTGAACATCTAAGACAAAATATATGTAATTACAAAATAAATTAAGTTAAAATTAAAAAAATGTGCATTTTTTGAGTCTAAAATGGATACTACAATAATAATATTAATAAACTATTTTAGTTTATAATTAAAATAAATATGTACCATAAGAAAAAAACCTTAGTAAATTATAGAGATACATCTTCTTATTAGTTCTATAAGTATAGGGCTGTCCTATCCCTTATTTGAATTTGTTGTTTGGTTTTGAGAATCAAAAGGCACGATAGATGAGGTAATAGGTAAACCTGTATTGTGGGTGATATATTAAACCAAAAATATATCATGTAGACAAGAAAATGAAATAAAATTAAAATAATAATAATATGCATACCTTTGGATAGGAATAATATGCTATCAAGCCTACTCTTTAAGAAGCTTTCATTACTTTTGGAAGATGTGTGTCCCATCTCTACACTTACATGATAAGATATTAAATAATAAAAATTTCTAGTAAGGAATCGACTATTCGAAAACAACAGTTAAAAAAAGAGAATATTTTAATGTAGAACTTATTGTTGGAGAAGGTTTTCCAAGAAAAATCATGGGTCCTAATAGTAACAATGGGTTCTATTTTTAGAGTATGTGTATAGTGGTGTTAAAACTGTAGCTCAATCAGATGTTTTAGAACCATAACTGCCAAATATAGAGCCCTTATAACTGCCAATATTGGCATCCTTCTGAATAGGAAAGCGTTTTTAGTTTCATGGCATCCACTTATTCGTTTTCAGACCCGATCTAGGTACGGTACTACAACCTGATAGAAAAGTCCATTAGAGTAATTAAAATTCTAGAAAAGTAGTCCAAAAAAACTGAATGAAAACTCACTATAAATATATGTAAGAGTTATTATGTACTGATAAAAAATATTTTTACCTAGTGGTTGATACTGTAATAGTAGAAATTTTTTCAGGACACTCTATTTATCAAAATTCAACTGTTCGGTTAACTATTTCACCATATATAGAGGATAAAAACCATGATGGGATATTATTTAATAATCTATTTTCAAAAAACATTTCATTCAGTCATACCATTGCAATTAAAATGGAATGTGAATTAGTATACTGAATTAGTTATAAAAAACCAAATTTGAAATCATAGAAATATTTGGTTTCAGATTTAAGATTCATTGTAAGATGGTCCACATGTACAAAATCATCAAAACCCAAGAAAATTATGATGAACACATATAGAGGCAGAAATTAAGTATTTCAGTTGAACACATTTAGAGGAATAAGAGAGGGTGCAACTGAAATTTTCATTAAAACCTATAGCTCCCTATATAAAAAGAGAAAGGAATACAATTAAGTTTGTCGAACACAAAAAAAAAACTAGTATAACCGTACAGTAAAATCACAATCCAAGAAAATATTGTTGAGAAGATTATCACCCCCAATATGGTCCTTTAATAGATGGAGACATGTAGTGGAATATACAGGCAACTTTAACTCCCAAAATGAATTATACAATAAGAAAAGGATGTGTCACAACTATATTCATATATAAAATTGATAACATTAAGAATAGACATACCCTATGTCATATTATCTAAATAATTACATGATGATTTTATATAATGTTACACATAATTATATAGTCCTTGAAGATTGAACCATAATTTTTTAATAGTCCACTGATACCTATATGGAAATAGGCAACAAGACAGTCATTCAATTGATAATATAAAGAATACACATACCATACCTCAAATTATCTTCAACATTACATGATTATTTAATTTACTGGTATGCAACATAATGTTGTCCTAGTAGATGGAACCATGCATTTGGAATAGTCCACACATACCTGGTGGTTGGATTTCTCTAAAATGTTATCCAATTATAGCTCATTTGTTCCACAAACTACAATGATTTATTTATAATAGATGATAATCCACACTACTATAATAATGAAAAGAAGAAATATAAAGCCCTTATTACAATGCATTGAAAAGTTTTGTAAAATTAAATAGTCTAGTTTTTAAATACATGAAGGAAATTTGTTATGTAGTACAGGTAGAAGAAATTAATGAATTAGAAAATAGAAAATGTTTCATAGATCAACTATTTCCTCACAACTTGTTTGTCTTAATTAGTTGTATATCTCTAAAATGAAGCTACAGTAAAACCGATCACATTTAATGCATGAATGAAACCAGGAATTAATTTTTATTAGATTGAATATAATGAAATCATAAAATATTGGTAAATACTAGATCTAAAAGTTTACTCCAAATATGCAAACAATTAAAATATGTAAAGTGAAGCTTAAAAAATAACAAAAATATATTGTTTCAATCAATTATTTTTTGTTGTGTTATTGAACCAATTTTTTAAAATTTGTGTACAATTTGGATTAGTAGTAATGACATATAAGAACAACATATAGTTATCCTTCGTGTCATTATATATGCCTCATAATATGAAGTATTTTACTATCATTAGTAAAACATATCCTGCATAACTATTACAACATCTGGTTATGTTCGTGCATATACTAATTTTCCCAGTAACTAAAAAGAAACATGAAATATTTGAGGAACTATAAAATAGTTTCCAAAGATAAAGGAGTGAACACATATTACCCCATGAAATGTGTAGTGAAAAATTGATTTAATTTTATTATAATGTAAACTCCAAAGAGAAATACTCTAATTGAAGTTATTATTTATCAAGATAACATATAATAAAATAGAGGAATGAATTCACTGATATAGTATTACCTATCACATCAAAAGAAAATATCAGTGATTATTTTCTGTTTTGTATTTTAATTTATCGTTCATTTGGATTTCTATATTTTCTTCATGGATTGTTTTACCCACACAATCTAGTGATAATTGACGAAATTTCTTGAAAATATATTCACTGAACAATTCAATCAATGGTGTTTTCTACGTACAAAATATAGATAAAATAATTAGTATTAGTTGTTGTAACTGTGATCACAAAATAAAATAATGTATTCCTAAACAGCATATATGGAAGATAACACACATATACATGAATTGTTGATAAAATAATAGTTTTTTTACAAATTCCGAGTCTACCTTTTCAATACTTTAAAAAGATTCAACACTCTCATGATCCTATGATGGAAGGATAAAATTAGTATTATAGTGAGGTGTGATTTACTTCTAAGGACAAGAAAATGAATATAATTATAAATATTGTACCTCATTATTTTAAATCCTAGTACATACTCTTGAACACCCACTGCTATGATGATCCTGTATAAAATGTATAATTGGTTTAAGGCTTTTCACATTATTAAAATAAATGAATTTTGGAATATATAATATATAGTACCTAATTTTATCAAAAAATTTCATTGAAATTACTGATGTTGTAATCAATGTCACTAATGAAAATTACCTTTTATGTGTTTTGTTTTTTTGAATAGTGATGATTTTTAATATTGAAATATGATACTTCAATTGACAGTAGAACCATTTTTGATTTGAAAACACTTAATTTCATAGGGAAACCATAATCATCATATTAATAATTTAAAAATGAAAACTTCTTTTAGTTTGAATGAAGCGAAAATATTTTTTCATCATATGAGAAGGTCTACAGTTACACCTATACCAAATAATATCATAACTCTATAGCTATTTTACTTAGTAATTTCATGAATTTTTTTATCAAATTGAATGAAGTAATATGAGTCAGTGATATCAGTTAGAAGCAAATGCACTCTAAATTTGTTGTTTTATAAATGTTATTATAAAGGAATTTATAAGAAGTAATAAAATTCATTAATATCAAAAGATCAAATTACTCATAAGTGTTTAATAAAAATAACAAATAAGAACATGGGAGTTGTGAAATTTGGTGAAATTTTACTATTATTGCACCAAATTTTTCCATCAACAGTGTGGATTTTTTTCATGAAAGAGTTGCATGATTCATAGAACTAGTTGTGGGTTCTTTGAATTTATTGTATTGTAACTTAAATTAATCACTTTGTAGCCTACGGAATTTTGAGAATATAGTAATGAATTGGTATAATATAGTAATCGTTTCCACAATACATTACATTATGTAAATAAATTTTTAATTTGACATTATATTACATACTTGTTCACATTTTTTGACTTTTGAAATGGTTTTCTACTATCCCAATCAGTCATTTATGATGAGGAAGAAATTTGGTATATTAGAATTGGACTATGATATGCAGATTCCATTATTAATCCAAATCTGGTTTTTTCAATATACAAGTCAGTATAATGAAGATGTTCTATAGAGTAATGATATAGTGCATACTGGATAAGAGATATTAAATTCACAGTTAAATTTAGCACTTATAACCCCCATTTCTGAAATCATCCATATCTTTAATATCAAGGTTGAAAAGAATTTTCGTCACATTAATGGTATTTGTTACTATAACATAGCCTAAAATAATTTTCAAAATATAATTGAAGGGAAAGTGTTTTTTAATTTATAAAATTAATAAGTAATAGAAAGGGAAAGAAGAAATTATCTTATTGGAAAGCATACTATTCAATTTCCTCATTCTGAAAAGTTGTGATATTAAAACAGTAGATGGCCTAATATTTTATTCCAAGTAAGATCCCATTTTATTTGCATAGTCACCCCATAAAATACATTTCACTTGTAGGAGGCCTTAATGATGTAAATATATTATATTATCAGAGGGATTAAAGGAAGTTTACCAAAACATGAATAAATCATATGATAAGAGCTTGTAGATCAGATTCACCAAGGAAAGGATGGTTATATTGGGGATGAGTATATTTAAGACTAAGATATTAAATTCTTGAAACACTAATTTAGAGTGAGTCTGACCTATATGTTATATAATATCGATGAGGTAGTAGGAAGGGTGCTGTGATTTTGGAAGATTTATAATCTGTAAAAAAAGTTTTCAATTTCTAAAAGAAATCCACATTGAGAGAGAATAAGTTCAGTTCTATAAATTAATATGCCATATATTAATTTTTTAAAATCATTGATGTGATAATAATTTGATTTTTATGAATTCAAAAGGCTAAGGGGAAGATCATGTTTGTTGTAGAAGAAACTAGAGACAAAATTGATATGACTCATTTTGTTTGGTTGAAAATTTTTAATTAGTGGGAGAGAGTATAATTTCCACTAAGAATAAAGAAGAGGCCTATTAAGAGATCTAAAATAATATTCACGTTGTTTATATTTTTAATATATATATATTTAAGTAATAACCAAAAAAAAGTAGTAGGAATCCACATTGGGACTGAACTTTGTAATAAATAGAGTGACTTGAATATATTTTTATTATAATTCTATATAGGTATGGGAAAATTTTAATTTTAATGGATAAAAACACTAACAGGTTTTATGGGTTAATTTTTGATTAAAGGATACTTTAAAAGAACACCATCGATTAACCTCTATATAAGGGGTGACTATATTAAGAAGAAACATTAATGGAACATGTCATGAAACCCCATTTAAAAAAAACAAATATAAAACATTTAAAATCAGAATTTGAAGGCATTGGTACATAATCTAACACTCTAAATAGCTTAAATATAATAAATAATTATTTTATACACCTTATTAATCTAACTAATATTTGACCTAAAATCCTTGTTAGATAATATTTAACCCACCACCAGTGGAAAATATAGAGAGTGATCAAATAGAATAATATTCCAAGTAAACTATCTATCTTCCAACTATTATCTCTAATTAAAGTATAATTCCACCATGGGAAAATCAGATTAAAAGGTCTAATAATTCAACCATCTCTCCTCCATTATTCTATGCCAAACCAATATTATATATATCTTCTATAATAAAGTATAAGTTTGACTACCATAGTCTATTATGGACTAACTTCATACACCTTATCAATTCTCTCTATAATATTATAATTTACTATTATTAATATTTATAAATTCCATCTCAAAAACCTTCTAATTAAAATTTCCATGTCTCCTGCCAATAAAAAATCCTCCAACTACTTTTCTATAATTTAATTCTCTATATATTATAAATATCATTAATACAAGAAACCTTGCGATAATAAAAATAAAAATATCATAATTATATATCATAATTTAACCACATTTTTATGTCCATAATATTTAAACACACAAACCCACGTATGATCCATTTTGTTAAATAAATAAAATATATGGGTGTTAAAATTTTCCCCAACATTGGAATTTTTATCCTTCAAAATTCATCATGTCACTTAATCACTAAAAGTTTCTAATTAATCCTATTCCATGTGAGATTATCTCCTTAAATTATCTTCTTTAATAAATCAATTTTTATTAATAACTTTAGTAAATGAATATTCTATCGCATAAGAATATTTTCTATCAATCCCATAATGTAAATTTTTTGTTTATATATCTAAGATACTGATATTCATATGAGGTGTGTTTCATTTAAATTTTTGTTAAACTCTATTTAATATGGTCAATGAAATGTTTCATGAGTGTAACTTCCCAGGTAATTATATAATAAGATTTTTTATATTTTTTTATATTTATGAATTAGATTTTACCTTAAGGGGACTCTATGTTCAATAGATCCCCCAACACGAAACAATGAGTTTATCCAAAATCTTACTTTTCACATAAGGGTGTGTTATACTGAAAATAATTTATTATTAATATTAATATTTAAGTTGTCGTCATCACATAGCCGTTAGAATGGATGAAATAGTACATACTAAATAAATTATGAAAACTGGGTCTATACATGTTACTATAAAGATTAATTGGTTATAAAATTATTCATATATGAAAATAAAATCCAATTGAATATAAATGAAGTGTTTTTCTGAAAAAAAAAACTATTTTAATGAAAAAAAGTGATTTAATAAAATAATAAAATCACTATTTATGGAATTTATTAATGAAACATATATTTAATATACTCAATATATTGTTTAAAATTAATCTTATATGTTTCCTAGACATGATATAAGATCTAATTCAATTTTTTGTATAAAAGAAGTATTATTCAAAAAGGGAAGTTTTACCAATTTGTGATGGAGAACCCATTTTAAATCTAGTTTTTACCGCTTTTATATATTTTATTTGAAATAATAAACATTTTACTTTAAACTGGGACATAAAAATTCACATTGGTTTAATTATTGGTATTTTTCTAATTAAATTCATATTTTAATGAATAGTAAAAAATACTGCATTTTTTATTCAAACTGCCTTTTTGATTAGTTTATTTATATTGTTATATTATCTTTTTAATATGTTTTAATGTATAATTATATTAATTTTTTATTATTTAATCCATGTTTTTTCATTATACGTAATTTCACATAGAAATTAGATGTAAACTCTTGTCAATCTTTTGATGGTATTAACTTTTTTAAAACCCGTTTTCTCGTTTTGACAATGAAGATTAATTTTAAATTAATTAATGAAACATATTTGTTATGAATTGGAAAAAATAGATTCCATATTTTGAATTTGAGGGTAAAAATTATGTAAATAGTTACCTTTTATTTTTAGATATTTTGAATATAAATTTTAGTTATTATTTTTATTGCCACGATAGAAGGTAAATAAGGTAATTAAAGGTGAAAATAATATCACAATAATATAAAACTACCTTAACACCTATACTAATATAATATGACGAGTGTATTATGACCATGATAATCCTTGGGTCTATTTGAGGACCACTTTGAGATACTGTGACAACTTTAATACATTTATAATATTATATTCAATGAATAGTCATTTTTTTACTCTTTTGTTTATAAAAAGTAAAGTCTTTTAATATGGAGTTATACAGGGGATATCATTGACTATAAGTAGTCATCAAAAATATTATAAGATAAAATACATCATGGTGATTTATTTATAATATTAACAATGAAAAAAATTGTATTTAATTATGAAACAGAGACGATGTATTAATTTCATAATTAATGAAAGAATAAAATAAATGATATCATAAATATTAAAGTAAATATTATTTTACATAATTTATACCATATACAAAATTTATGGACATATTTGAAATTTGTTTTAATAATTTAAAGGAGTTTTTTTAATCTTATCTTTATTTTATGTTTTTTTAAATCCATCTAATGGATAGTGTCAGAATTGTAACTATTGTTATTTTAAAATATAAAATAGTTTATTAAATGATATAAAATTACTAAAAAGCTAAGATTTGGAAAAACAGTTAGGATAAGTCCTTATATGTCATAAATGAAACTGTTTTGACCTTTTTAATGGATAGAGTAATTAAATTAACCCACAAAGTATAAATAACATGATATCATGGTAAGATTAAAAAGGGTAAAATAAGGGTTAAACTTAAAAATAAGGAATAAAAAATATTCAAACCATATCTAATTTTAATTGTATGATGGGAATTCGACCCAGAATCATATTATATTAGAAATAAATTATATTGGTTCTATTTTAAATTGACATTAAATTTATAATAATTTAATTATTTTAATAATTCCAAGGGTGCCTCTCCCCTCTCCTATAAAAAAGAACATGTTCCTCTCTATTACTCACACTTACAAAACCTTTTTTTGGACATTATCTACCACTAAATATTCCTATAATACCTACACATATTATAGAGGCATCATTTTAGGGAGAACACCCCTATTATAGGTGGAAGTGTGTTCTTCAAATGGGATCAACCGAAGAAGAGGTATCATTTTCTTTAAGTCTCACTATTATATTTCTTCTTCAACTTCCTCAAAATATACACCAAACATTAAGAAATAACAAATCCATTATACTAAATATACTTAGGTTTTATATTATTAAAATCATCACCTAAATCCATCTACACATCCGTTAAATAGTAAATGAATTAATCGTTCATTCGTAGGTGTGAACTATCACCTCCACAAACTGATATAATTAATTTTCCATAACTGTCTATCAAGACATGTCATAATGATGAAATTAATATTTTTATATAATGGTCATGAAATATTCATCATTATAAGATAATAATATATCAATTGTGTTCTTACTTTACATGCACATAAAAATGAGAACATCGTTCATGTGTACGTGTAAACTATCACCTCTGTAAAGTGGCGTGAATAATTTTTATTCACCATATCACTTTTAAGATATATATAAGTATATTTAAATTATAATTAATTTTTTAATTATATTATGATCATTGTGGAAAAATAAAATAATAATTACCTTATTTCTATAATGATCAATGAAAATGGAAATGTTACTCATGTGTGTGTACGCCCTATAGTATTAATGATTATAACGTTTTTAATTTTTCACATAATAAATGAATGGTTTAATTTAGAAAATATAATTGATGTAAAAAAGAGATTATTATGTCATTAATGTAATTATTTAGATTATGGACTTATGACCATATGGACTGTTGACATCATAACAAGTTATTTTTTGACTCAAGTACCGAATATCGACAAGACACCCAATATGAACTTGAATAATTATGTAAATGTTATAACATGATAATAAGTTATATAAAAGGAAGAATTTAAATGAAAAATGTTCTCAATAAATTATAAATTAAATTAATATTCTTATTCAGGTATATAAATAACGTATGATATAATTCATACTCAAGCTAAGGGATTGTGACTAAGTCTCATTTCATTGTGGAATTTCTTAATAATACGAAACTTCATTATTTTGTAAGGTGTACATACAGAAATTATGAAATTTCATATCCATATTTTATATATATTAATTTGATTTATTATTTTGATAAATGTATTAATTCATGGAGATTATGATTTAAATGTTCAAGGTGGTATGGGACACCTTGAACATTTTATCAAATATATTTATCATGATATTAATGTACATAATTATTTATATGTATATAAAAGGATAAGACAAGAAATTTTATGTCTATATTTAATTTCATTCAATTTTTTCAAAAGGAATATTTTTATATAAATCATTTTACTTTCTTTACAAAATGACAGACATGAATTTTTTCTTGTATACGGCGACAATGACTTCTCCACCACCACAACTGTTATTTTATACATGGATTCCAATATAAGCCTTGATGTTTTAAATCGAAAAGAAATTCATTATTCATTTTTTGGTATCTTGGTACTAAAAAAAGGTTCTTAAATGAAAATTTTATTTTTATATTGATATTTTTTCATATGGGATAGGAAGTAGTTTTCAAAAGGGTTTTGTGATGAATGTGTTTTATTCATGAAATATTATATGAGAATTATAGGAAATGGGTGAGCCTGATATAGATTATACAATGGTTTGATCCCCACTATAGCTCATATTGGTGATTCTAACACAACTTATACAAAGTGTTGATCCCCATTATGGTTCACGGGTGATCCCATTATAGATCATATGAAGGAATGAGCCCCATTATTTCTCACTAGTGAGCCCGATATACCTCATATGAAGAGTGATCTCCTTTACGGATCACTAATTTATTGGGTAGTAATAATATTGGAAGTTGTCCATATAGTAATTCCAAGTGAAAAGGGGTTTAAATTTTTTTTAGGTATATAATGATCTCAGTCACCTAAAAGAGTTTTAATTGGTTGCTATTGGTTTTCATGTTTTTCTTTGAAAAATGGTATGATTTTTATTCATGTGAAGATGTTTTGTTTAATCATTTCAATAAACATTAAATGGGTTACCATGTTTTAACTAGACTAATGGTTTTATTTCTTTTTTCTTTCTCTTACTGAGATTTTTGTGTTCATCCCAAGTTTCTAAATGTTTGATAGGTTTTAAGAGAGAATAGAGTCGAGGATGGAATTCGAGAAAAGTTATAGTAATTAAACATGAAATGAAACCATGTTTATTTTTAACAGTTTTTTGTGTTATGAAAGAAATGGATACTACTGGATGTTTCCACTTTGTATTTATATGGTTTTGTTATGTAATAATTATAGCATAATTCTATAAATCTATAAACTGAAAAGATCCGCAAAATTGAAATCTAGTCCAAAAACACTAGTATATGTTACATTTAAGGATGGTTCCTTATTGATTGTATTATTGATCGGTTTAGATAACATTAGAGGTTAGGATGGTGTTAATTTCTTTCCATTAGAGTATTTTACATTATGGTTAAGTTGAAATGATGTAGAATTGTAATATTACCTTGTTGCTTCATCTAAGCTATGTCTTTTCAGAATCTTTTTGCATAGAGAAAATAAGAATGCTTTAATATAAAGGAATCAAGAGGAGAATAACATTTCAAATCAACAACATGAGATGGTAAAAAAAAGAACTGAAGAGTTTTTTATAGTTAGGGGATAATTTAATCAGTCTATAAATGGTGGTGGTATCTATGCACAATATTATCCAATTAAACCGCAAAGGAATATGTTAGTATTGAAACATTTTATGAGGAAAAATCTCTCATAATTCAATGGACCATTTGACCCAATGGTAGCTGAATCCTGGATCAATACAATGGAGAATGTTTTTGAAGTCATGGGATGTTAAAAACATAAAATGTTAACTATTTACATCTATCATTTTAAAGTTGATGTTGATCAATAATGGTGATTGGTTAAGAATACAAGAGAGAAAAATGATACTGATGCCATGGAATGGGAATAATTTAAGGATATTTTCCTTGAGAAATATTTCCCTATTTTTTTTATCTTAGGATGGAGAAACAATTCTTGAAATTAAAGAAAAAGGATAATGAACCTGTTGCCCCATATGAAACGAAAATCACAAGATTTTCTAGTAATGTTCCTGATTTTGTTTGATACGTTGATAGTAAAATTAATATATTTTACTCAGGATTGAAACTAGTGATATGAAGAGATCTGGCCTCCTAGGAATTTAGAAGTTATGAAAAATTGGTTCATTATGCTAAGAAAATTAGAATAGAGTTTGTTGAAACTTACGTTTTGTTAGATGATAAGGGTAAGAAATGGTCAAGGAGGAAGGAAATGGATAATTAACCGACTAAGAATTTATGAGGAAAGCTTATAACATGTTCCATGATTGGTAAAATACATTTTTGGTAATTTATGTCAGGACTTGGAAAGTGTTATCAGTGTGGTAGGTTTGGTCACAAGGTTCATGAATGCAAGGAAAGGGGTCCTGAATAGTCTAATAAAGAGATAATAGATATTCAATCTATAGAAATATGATTTAGCTACAATGATTTGGGAAATTATGAAAATAACTATAAGATGTTAATTACCTAGTGAGGAAATCATTATGATCAGAAACAAAAAGGGTTGGGAAAATCTTTTGTAGCTACTATAGTTGATATTGAGACATCTTGTGAAGTGATGGAAGCTATTTAGAGACAGATATTTTTCAAAGGATAACCATAAGTTTAAGGTTTTTGAAACACCTTCTCAGGTTTTATGTGATGTGATAATAAGTTATTAAGGACCTTTATAGGTGATGTTCTGTGGGGTTATGTTTATGTAAGGATTTGGCTTAATGTAGAAATATGCCATTACTATTGGACCTTAGTTTTATGAAATTAATATCTTTTATGGATTGGGTGATATTTTTTGATTAATGTTTTTCTAAGGAATGTGCATAATAATTATGGTATATTATGAGGATAAAAATATGCATATAAAATAGAAATACACCATGTGTGTATGTTTATTTATGTTCTTCTTATAGGAAGTAAATAAATTACTCAACTCTATCAAAAGATTCTTAAACAAATTTTATTATTTTAATTTTCTCAACAGTCTATTGACCCATCACATATTTATGGTTTTTTGATGGATAAATTTCCAATTACTATGTTCTCAATCGCTCTTTATTAGTCTTTTAGAGTATGTTTTGTCATCAATGACCATGTTTTCCTACATGGAACTCTAGTATATGATATCTCAGGTGACCTATGTACATAAATTTATTTCTTTTTTACATAGAGGCTTTATTGATCCTTTTTCATGAAATGGAATTTCAATGAAGTAATTTTGAAAAGTAAAACCTTAGTTAACAAGCCCAAATATTAAATTATGAGGACACAATTTCCAAAAGAGGGAAGGATATAACATCCCAGATAATTATATAATAAGACATTATTATAATTATTAATATTTATAAATTATATTTTAACTTAAAGGGACTCTATGTTTGATAGCACACATAGAAAAAAACAATGGGTTTCTCCGAAATCTGACGTTGCAAATAAGACTGAGTTATTCTAAAAATAATATATTTTTAATATTATGATTTTAAGTTGTAGTTATCATATAGTCGTCGGAATGGTGGTAATGAACGATAATAATAAAATTATAAAAATAGGGTTTAGAAATGTTTATATAAATATTCATTAGATATAATATTAATTAGAAACATAAATAATAGAAAATTGAATATAAAGGATGTGTTTATCTAAAAAAATATTTGAATCCACATAAATGAGTTAATATAAAACTAAAATCACTATTTATAGATTTTATTAGTAATATATATATATATATAATATTCAATTTAATGTTTAAAATTCGTCTTATTTGTTTTCCAGACATTATATAAGAACAAAATCAAATTTTTTATAAAAGATTTATTTTTCAACAAATGCAGTTTTACCTCCTTTTGATGGAGAACTCCACTTAAATATGCGTTTTTTCTCTTTTATATGACATATATGACAAAATAAACTTATTAATTGAAATAATTACCTCAAAATTTACTTTGGTTGAATTTTTGGTATTTTTATAATTAAATTCATATTTTAATGAATAATGAAAAATACTGCATTTTTAATTCGAACTTATTTTCATCTTATTTATGTATATTGTTATTTATATTATTAAATAATTTTAAAGTATAATTAAATTAATTTTTGATAATTTAGTCCTATTTTGGCATTTGAATGTAATTTTACATTGAAATTAGATATAAACACATGATAATCTTTTGATGGTTTTTACTTTTAAAAACCCATTTTCTCGTTTAGACAACGAGGATTAAATTTAACATAATTATTACATCTTCTATGTTTTGAATTTGAAAAAATGGATTCCATATTTAGAATCAAAAGGATAAAGTTATGTAAATAAGTCCCTTTTCATTTTAGAAATTATTAATAGTAACTTTAGTAATTATTTTTATGAGCATGGTGGAAGGTAAATCTAGTATTCAAAGGTAAAAATAATATTGTAATAATATATAACTAAAACAACACTTATCATAATTTAATTATATGAGTGTATTACGACCATGAGTATACTTCAGTCGATTTTAGGTCCATTTTGAGACACTTGGATGACTTTAATGCCTTTATAATATTATATTAAATGAATATTCATATTTATTACACATTTGTTTTTAAAATGTATAGTGTTTTAATATGGAATTATACAGGGGATCCAATCGAAAATAAATATTCATTATAAATATAAAAATATTACTTACATAATGGTAATTTATTTATAATATCTATAACTTAAAAAATTAAATTTAATTACGACACAAATATTATGTAGTAATTTCATAATCTATTAACGAATCAAATAAATGTTATCCTAAATATTAAAATAATAATTTTTTGACATAATTTATGTTATCCGAAAAGTTTATGGATATATTTGACATGTTGGTGATGATTTAATGGGGTTGGTTCAAACTTATCTTCCTTTTATGATATTTTTTCAAACTCAACTAATGAATAGTTTTATAATTGACACTATTGGTATTTTAAAATATAAAGTAGTTTATTAAATGATATATAATTCCTAAACATATAATATTTTTGAAAAATTGTTAGGATATGTCCTAAAATTTTATAAATGACACTTTTGTTTATCTTTTTATGTGTTATGGTAGTTACATTAACCAATAAATTGTAAAACATGATATCACGGTAAGATTTAAAAGGGTAAAATAAGGGAAAATAAAAAAGATAAGTATTTGAAAATATTAAAAATATGTACAATTTTAAATTTATTTTTTTATTTGACAAAAAATCATATTATATTACAATTATATTATATTGGGACATTTTAGAATCAACATTGAATTTATTTTAATTTAATACATTTAATAATTCAAATGGTGCCCCACCCCTCTCCTATGAAAAGGCTCCCATTACTCTCTATTACTCACACTTATAAATCAATTTTTTTAAGAAAGTATATACCCATATCTCTTCCAATAACCCCTCACTACATTCTCCAGGCCTTATTTTAGGCATAACACCTTTCATAGAGGTGTTAATGTGTTATTCAAAGGTGATCAACCGAAGAAGAGGTATCATTTTCTTTATGTATTTCTATTTTATTTCAGCTTCCACTTCCATCAAATCTCATCAAACCTTGATGAATTAATAAATAATATATCATAAATATAGTTAGATTTTATTATGTTAATATAATCTTTGAAATGAATATCTAATTTTATTAAATGTTAAAGGTACTAATCATTCATGCGTACGTGTGAACTCCCTCCTCCACAAACCGATATAACTCATTTTCCATAACTGTCTCCCAAGACTAGTCATAACGATGGAATCAATTTTTTGATATTATTTTAATGAAATATTTCTCATTAAAATATAATAATATATCAATTAATTTCTTACTTTACATGAAAATAAAAATAATTACTTCGTTCATGTGTTTGTGTGAACTATCTCCACCACGAAGAGGTATGAATTATTTTTATTCACCACATCACTTAAATGATATACATAAGTGTATTTAAATGATTATTTTTTTTCTAATTGTATTATGACCATTCTAGAAAAATAAAAAAATAATTACCTTATTTCCATAATGATCAATGAATAATGGAAACATTACTAATGCATACATATGGTCTACCATCTCTACGATTATAACATTGTTAATTTTTCATACCATAAATGAATGGTTTAATTTAAAAATTATAATTGATGCATAAATTTTATTTTTATGTCATTAATTTCATTATTTTATTTGATGAACTTATGAATATATTGTTCATTGACATCATACCAATTTCATTTTCGACTCAAGTACCAAATATCGACAAAAAATACAATATGAACTTAAACAATTATGTAATTGTTGTAACATGATAATACATGATATACAAGGAATAATAAACATGAAAATTGTTCTCATGAAATTATAAATTAATATAGGTTTTTTTATTCATGATTATAAATAATGTAAGAGACGATTCAGACTCGAGGTATGGGTTTTCATCTCAATCTCCTTTCATTTAGGAATTTCTTGATAATATGCACCTTTATTCTTTTATAAGGTGTATATACAACGAATATGAAATTTAATATCCATATTTTATCTATAATAATGTAATTTATTGTTTTGTTAAACATATTAATTCATGTATATTACGATTTAAATGTTCAAATTGGTAAGGGACACCTTGAACGATTAGAGATTTAATTATCAAATATTCTATTCATGGTATTAATTAATAAATTTATTTATATTGATATAGAAGGATTATACAGGACAATTTATGTATATCCTTAATTTTATTCAATGTTTTTAGAAGGAATATTTTTATATTAAGAGTTTTACTTTCTTTACAGAATGAAAAAAGGAATTTTTTTCTTCTATACGATGACAAAAAATTCTCTTCCACCATAAGAGTTATATGATTCTTAGCTTACTCTATAAGACATAAATTTTTTTGAAGGAAAATAAATCCATTATTCTTTTCTTCAGTATATTGGTATTTAAATATATTCTTAAATAAAAATTATATTTTTATATAGAAATATTTTTCATATAGGATTAGACGAATGTTTCAAAAGGGTTTTATGATGAACATGATTTATTCATGAAATGGTACTTGGGTATTATATGAAATGGGTGAGCCCAATATAGCTTATACAAAGGGTTTATCCCTATTATAGCTCATGTAGTAGCCCTACATAGCTTATTATAAGGGCTGATCCCCATTGTAGCTCACTGGTGAGCTCTTTATAGTTTATATGAAGGGATAGTCCCCATTATAGCTCACTAGTGAGCCCAATATAGCTTTTACAAAGGGTGAAACCCATTATAGATCCCCAATTTATTGGGTAATAATAATATTTGAAGTCCTCCATATGGTTATTAACATTGAAAGGGGTTCGAATGTGTTTTATATATATGATGATCTAAGTCACTAAAGGAGTTTTAATTACTTGCTATTGGTTTTGGTGATTTTCATTGAGAAAATAGTATGAGAGTTATTCCTGTGAAGTTGTTTTGTTTCATATTCTCAAAAAACATTAAATGTTTTACCATTTTTAAAATAGTCTATTGGTTTTCTTTTCATTTTTTCCCTTTCTCAGATTTTTGTGCTTTTCTCAACTTTTTTAATGTTTTTAGAGGATTTAAGGGAAAATATAGTGAAGAATGGAATCACGGAAAATTTATGATGATTAAACATGACGGTAAAATATGTTTCTTTTTAAATTTTTTTCTGTTATAGAAGTAATGGATACTGTTATAAGTGTCTACTTTGTATTTATATGGTTTTGTTAAGTAATTTTTATGGCCTAATTATCTAAATCTCTGAACATGAATATATCGTCAATGTGAATTATTTAATTAACCCAATATTATCTAATGTTAAAGGTTGGGTCCTTATAACAAGTGTATAAGATGTATTGTTGGTGTTTGGGGGGGTCAAGATGTGTAAATGGAGTAAAAGAGGCCACCTTATGAATGGTTCACAGTTGGCACATAGTTTCTACAAATTATGTGTCAAGGACATGATGCATAGAGAAGAAGGGTGAACAAGGGAAGAAAAAATGATGTAGTATTGGATATCTCCAAATACCTGGCCGTAACATGATTCTCTAAACCATATGGGCTCCCTAGAAAACTATAGAACTATAGATAGTGGAGGTGGCATGGTAAGTATGAAGTTAGGAAAACTGTGTGGCCTAATAGTACACCTCATTAAAAGTGGTTGTTTACCATTTTCCCTCCTAACATTATTTCTTTCATACTATATTTTCTCCCACATTCAACCCCCAACATATTAGGGTGGAAAATAGATTCTCCCTTCTCCTCCAGGGATGTTTATCCCTCAATTATTTGGATGTTGGAGTGTTTTTGGTTTCATATATAAGGTCTAAGTAATTATTTGACTTTATTTCCTTCCATTTTCTATAAAGATATTTTTTGATCATCTCTTCTTTTCTAAATATATGAAAAACTATTTCAATAGGGTTCATCACCATGGTGTTTTAGGTCATTTTATTTCAATCCAAAAAACCTGGGTTTGATAATTGTTTGTATATGAGTCTCTAGTTCATGGCTTACAAGCCTTTACCCATAGTCTTGATGTTTTTTATGTGTACATAATTATTACAATTCTCTGTCTTGGAAAATTTTTATGTCCTTGGATAAGGAAAGTAATTTGGGCCTGAAATTGAGGTTTTAAGCCCTTCACCATCCCCATTGAGTTCGTTGACGATTCAAGACCAGACCTAGGTCTACCCATGAGGTATGACCAACCCTTTAAAATAGTAAAATGAAGTATTAAATGTTTATACAGGGAATTTATGAGAGTTAATGTATTACAATTTTTATTTAGAATATGGGCATGGTTAAAGGTATGATTGAAATATGTATATGATAGCTTATGTGAAATTACTATGGGATTTTGAAAAGGTTTAAATGATGTCTATTTTAATTTGATATGCTAATGGTTTTCAGTGAGGGAAAATAATTTTTTGAAAGTGGGTAATGTTTTCAAATGGTTGCAATGACCTCATTGTGATTTAAAAAAAATCTTCTATTATAAGATTTAAAATGATGACTGTAAATGAGGGTATAGTTTCCATTTCTATAAAAGTGATTTAATAGATCCTTTACATAGTTAGAAAGGTAAATGAAGGCCATAGAGCATGGTATAGTTTTTTATATAGGAAGACCCATGTTTTAAAGGGTGGATTCAAGATGAATTTAAAAGAGTATTTGGTTTTGGTGTTTTATTCGATAAGAAATGGGTTCAGTTTTACTTTAGAAATGTTTTGTTTTTAAGGTCTTATTAAGACCTTGGTAAATGATATGATAATATCTAAAAATGAGAAATTGTTAAAGGGGCATGTTGTATTTTTTAAATGGGTTTGAGGAACCATTAAATTTTTTTTTGTGATAGAAAGGCAAAATGTGTTGGACCTTGGAAATTGGTCATTAATAAATATGACTCTATGTGAGAACCATGAATGATATGAATAATGGTTTGATTTTTATAAAGGAATGATGATCCTAATCACTATATTTGGACATAATAAGTCTCTTGGTCCACCAATGTATTATGTGATTGTGATTTTGGACTGAGGTTACTTATTCATGGGTTCAGTCAGAATGATGCTATGGGACCATTGAGGTATTTTCTAGTTTAGGTACCTTGACTAATTCTACAAGGTACATTGATTTGAAGTAAGCTGAATAAGAATTACCCTTTGAATTAAAGAGTCTAACTCCTATTATGGAAAGTCGTTTTGACTTCTGGAATGAGTCAGAGAAGGTTTGATGGGTTCAGCTGTAATATCGGACTTGAGAGAAATTCTTTTATTGTAAATACTCTAAAATAATGGGACTGATTTTTTACTATATTTTTAATTAAACCTCATACATATAAATGCGATATTTTTTAGACTATTTATTAATTTAGACACCTTTCATGGTGGTCTACTGAGTTTTTCTCTCACCCTTCTCAGGATTCCATGACATATGGGTACCTACGAAGGTTCTAATTGGTTCTTGTTTAAGTTTAAGATAAGGGGCAATATTTTACATTATGATTGGGATGATGGGTTGGAGCATTGGATTTCAGGACCAGGTTGGGATTCATGATTTTGTTTGAGATCTTTTAACTATTTTGGTATTAGTGTTTTTATTTGTATTACTACATAACATGTGGAGTATATATTTCATTGTGGTATCATGATACACTTGGTTTATTGTGGAAAATATCTAAATTTTATTGAATTTTAAATTTATACATGTTTTTATCTCTATTGATATTATTTCCAATATTGTTTACTCTAATATCAAGTATAGTCTCCCCATTGTACCTTCATAGACCTGGGCTACATGTCAATATTCTCTAGTATGTGGGGAGGATTACCTAAGGCCGTGTTGAAATCTAACTTGAGGCACTAGATTTATTGGTAAATTGGAAGGTATGTTATAAAATAGTATATGAGGTGGTGTCTTTTGTATTATTATTTGGTAATGGTAGATAGGATACGAGGATCATGTTAGATATTACTAATGAAATCACTCTTAGGTTCTCGCAACCCTCCACATGGTAGAAAATCCAAGTTGGAAAGGGTGGGAATTGATGTTCTATGTTTTTCGTTTACCATTGAATTATATTTACACCATTAGTGGTGAAATTGGATGTGATGTTATTAATTTATGAAATTTTATCTCTTCTCCCAGTATGTCAAGACAAGGTGCATGGTTTCATGCATCATGCTAGGGACAAATGACTAACATGTCATCTATGATTGACTTGTGATTGAAATTTTGTTTTAATGAGAAGGCATGCATGGTGAAATTGAATAAATATCATACTTTTGAAATGTTGGGTAAATGGAATGTTTTTAAATGTGAATTATCATGTTTTTAATGGTAATGTTAATTAATGTATAATGTGTAATGATGGAACATTTAGGGACGCTGGTTCATGTGTACCAGTGTCGTGATTAGATTATATATACGAGTGGTTTGGGAAGTGAGAGTTCCCTAGTTTTGTGACCTTGGGTTATGGGTTATAAGACAATAATGAGATTGGTTGTGCTGGTTAATGGGATTTTTCTTGTCTCACATTTGAATAGTATGTGACCTTGAGTTTGTGGGATTTCATATATTAATAAGGATGTGTTGAACCTTGTGTGTTGAGACCTTTAATGTTGTGTTTTGGATCCAAGAGAGGGTTTTGGATCATAGTGATTATATGTGTGTAAAGGTATCTTTAGTGTGGGTCCTAGAGTAAATAGTCACTTATGGAATTAGACACAATGTGTTTTTGAAAGGGGGTAGGAGTGAGGCCTCTATGTAGTGAATTATATGAGGTTCTACGCCTATGTATTAGAGGTATATTCTAGTGACCTTTGCTAAATTTGACTCTAATGTTTGGAGTGAGATCTTGTTGAACTTCAAGAGTGTTGCATGAGATGGGTCGGCCTAGTTACTAGTATATTTGGGTGTATACATCATAGGTGGAAATTTTGTGTATTTTCTAGTGGAACGTATATAGTGCTACCCAGTGCGGGTTTGTCCTTTCTGGATGAGTGGGAAATTCAGTTGTTTGGGAGATCAAGGGTAAAATTAAGTGAGGTTTGTATAGTATTTCAGGTGATTTAGAATGTGAATAATAGGTGGATTCATAGATTTGGAATCAATTCAATATAGATTCCAACAATCTTCAGTGAAATGTTCACGGATATACCATGCTTATATTCATATGGAAAGAACGTCAAGTGCTTATGATTGAATTTATAGAAGGTTTAGAGATATACATGATAAGTTGTGTGTCTAGACCTACTTTTATGAAATTGTTTCATGCATGGATTTATGTTAACTACATATTCATGTTTTGATATAAATGTGACACCCTTGGGGTGGCCGGAAAATGGTGGTCTCATAGTTAGGATTGATGGTGTCGAAGGTTAGGTTGTTGGATGGGAATGTTGAGGATGACTTGAGTCTGATGATTCTAATAGATCAGGAGGTATGGTTGTTTATGTGAATGGAAATTTGGGAATATAATCGATGATTTATGACCCATTGGATATTAAGTCGGGTTTAGTGAGTGGTTATAGGAGATAATACGAACATTTTTTCTGGTGAGTTCAGGAAGATAGGAATGTTAGGAAGACATGCGATGTAATTCAGGGTATGTTGACATGTTTTTTGAGAGAAAGAGCCAATCGCTTTCCCTAAAGTCATCGTAGGAATCACTGGTAATGTGAGAGACTATTTGGTTTTGGGTTTTTTTAGTTTGATCATCATGTTTTAGTTGTGAATCACCAGTGTCATACCGAAAATTCTTGAGTGGGGTGGTGGTGGAAGTGACAAAAGGAATGTTAGGTCATGGAAGTAAGGAAGAGATTTTTCAGGTGGTGGTGATTTTTGGTTTGGATCGCAACATAATTTTGATTATCAATTGTTGATGTGACATTTTTGGTTGGGGAATCTTTGGAGTTGCATGTATTTTAAGGCTTCTATGAAGTGAGTGGTTAAATTGGGAATGAATCATATATTGTTTTATTTGTTAATGACAACTAAGTGTACTCTGAGACTAAATATGATCATGACTAGCATCATGAAATCACCCTGAGTACACTATGAGATCATTGGATATATTCAATTATAATTAATGGTATTCTTTTGGTTAAATTATGGGCCTATTTGAAATTTTTTCCCTTTGAGAAAGGTAAGTGTTGTCTTGCGGTGGGAGGTTCACCACAACATGTCTTTGAATGATGTTAGTGTGGTACTTATCTTGTTAAAAAATGAAATATTTTTTTACTATAAGTTGATAATGGATGATGGTTAATTTTTTATTTTATCACTCAAGTGAGGGAGAGATGTCAATGTTTCCTTATTGGGCTCTATAGTGGGGGGGGGGGGTATGAGCCACTGTGGTTGTAATTTATTGAGTGTGGTCATGAAAATGACTAACATTAGGTGGGGAGAGGTATGTCATTTATAAACATGTAGATAAGACCACAGATTGAATGTGGTGGCATTAGTATTCCAATATGGAACCCATGAGGTATATTTATAGATTCCTTGGGGAAGGATATGTGGGACTAATATGTGGTTGTTGATTTATATGAGTTTTTACTCTGGGCTCAGGGTAGTTCTAAAAGAAATATGGGGTGTTTGTATCAGAGATGTGTTATTGCGTGAAATATAGAATGATGATAGTTTGGAGAGAATTGGATGATTTGATTGTGAAATTTCACTACGAGTCATGGATATGCTCCAGAAGGTTCTTTTAGATGGTGGTGATATGGCTTAAGTGATAAAGAGATGTGAATTGGTAATGCAGTAACATACCAACAATGGGTGTTGGGAATTTTCTGGATGAGTCAGTCAGGAATGAACCAACCTAGGTTAATGAATAGGGGGATGTGGCCAATTATAAACTATATACTTCTTGATGTCTTCAACATTTTTGTTGAATTTTGGGAATGGAAATAGTATCTAAAGTAAAACTATGTTTTTCTTTGTTTATTTATAGATGAAGGGTGTGCATCCATTTTTATTAGATTCGGATAGTAAGGATGGATACTGATGTTGGACGATTTTCTAATGGATTCATGGGAATAGTGAATTGGGAACCACATTGAGTATGTTATGTGAGCTTTATTTTGATGTTCTAGTGGTATTTTCAAATGGTGGAGGATCCAAACACTAGATGTTAGTATTTGAAAGCTCAAGCATATGGTAGAAAGAACCATAGTGGATGAGTGGTGAGTTGTTGAGGTGTACGATGTTTTGAGTGTTCAAATTTGTAATAGGGATATTGGGACTCAAGTTGTGGACTAACCTAGTTCATGAATTTTTTTTTGAATAATTTTATGTCCCTTTGGGTGATGCCAGGTGTGATGGAATATTTGCGATTGTGGGGATAATCAAACCGGAGGTGTACCGATTGTCTCTCCCAAGGTTGTGTATTAATTTATTCAATTCTATTATTATGTGGTAGTTTTAGTGGTATTACCTATAGTTTTATTATGTTATTTATTTTAGTGATGACAAGTTTGATTATAATGTATCCTTTGTGGAGAAAAAAAATATTTTTTATTATTGCAATTGTTTCCCTCGGAATTTGGGTGTGACCTCTTTAATGGGAGGTTCAAACATTCCAACCGGTTTCTAAGGGGTTTTTCGTAGAACCGGAAACATCCAATGATTCCACATCCATTTGGGACTACTTTCCAAAGGTAGGCTCTCATTAGTTTGTGGACTGATGAGGCTTAGGAATTTGCATTGGTCGAGAGGATGGGAGGTCGGACTCATCCCAACTTTTTGAGGGGAATTATTGTCTACTTCGGGACACTCTTTATAGATTTAAGTTATGTTCGTGAATACTTATTACATTACCAAGTATAAAATGAGATTTCCTTTAGATCTGACAATCAATGACTAAATTTGTAGGAAATTTAGAGAATATTTTATATGTATTCGAGGTTCTTCATTGATAGAGAATCATCTGTATTTATTAGAGATTCTTGGTCAATGGTATCCTTCGACACATTTATATAGAAGTCTCTTGGTCATTATGATGACCATGCTGGTTTTAAATCCACTCAGTGGGGCACTTAAAGCTAATTGTCATTTAGAAGGACATATATTATTTCAGAGTTGGGATTGAACCTGCAGATGGGCTACCTACGTATCCTTTGTTTCAAAAAATGAATCAGAACCCATGTAGTTCGAGTAAGGGAGTATGATGTTTATGATTGATGGCTCAAAGATGGATGTCATAATTACTTTTACACTCTAAGCTCACGTGATTAATGCTCGGGGTGATAAACAAGAGGTATCAGTAAAAATCGGACAATTGTGCCATGAAATATGAAATCATAAGAAATAATTTGGGGCTTATGTATGTATGATTTCCCAGATAAATGAAGATTAAGATTTAATTCAGGGAATAAATCCATGAACAAGGTCCATAAAGGTATATGTGCTTCATGGAGATTTGAATACTCTAACTTGGGGCTTACTCCTGAAAAGGAGTCCCAAATTAGGAGAGGACTTATGATTGGGTTTTACTCCGGAAAAGGAATACCGGATCAAAGGTAAATTAGGATTGGTTAAGAGAAATTAAGACTGGGCTTACTCCTGAAAAGGAGGCCCGAGTTAAGAGACTTGAAAAATTAAGGGACTTGGGACTTACTCCTGAAGAGGATGCCCATATTTGAGACTGGGGCTTACTCCTGAAAAGGATGCCCAGGTTAAGGATTATGACTGGGGCTTATTCTTGAAAAGGAGGCCCATGTTAAGGGAATTAAGTTTTGGGGCTTACTCCTAAATAGGATGCCCAGATTTGGGAACATTATTAATTGGGGCTTACTCTTGAGGAGGATGCCCAAATTAGGGGACTAGGGATTACTCTTAAGGAGGATGCCCAGATTTGAGAATTATGACTAGGACTTAATACTAAAAAGGAGGCCCAGGTTTGAGAATTATGACTTGGGATTACTCCTAAAAAGGAGGCCCAAATTAAAAGTTCTCTCATCTTAAAGGATGAGGATGAATGAATGAAATCTCAATATTTAGTTACATAAAGATGTGTAAATCACTAGATTTTGAGAGATGTTCCACAAAATTCCTTTTAGATAAGGAAGTCAATCAAGAAAACATTCCAAAATTAGCTTTGAAGAGTGTCTTGAAGACTGAATCATGAATAGGATAGGTTGAATGGCATAAGAGGGGTGAAATGGGCAAGAAGGGAACCGAAAAAGGAAGGGGCGCTCAGGTCCTAGCAGGCGCGCAGGTACTGTGTGGGCGCGTAAGTCCTGGCTGCGCAGGTATACCTACGTGGCACATAGATACTTGCGTGACGGTCAGTCCTTAGAGTAATATTTGGTTGAGACTTGGCTCAAACCCTTGGTATTATCCCTAAAGGCTTTCTAGAAGAGGGTACACAAGTTCTGGTGAAGAAGTAGGGCGGCATCCAAGTGTGTCCATTTCCCTTAAGAGTAAAACATTTAGGCGCGCAAGTGTTAGTGAATTCTAACACTTACACCTTACTCCTCATGTTTAGACCTTCCATTCTAGGTAAATAATTACCTTAGAAGTGTTCGGAAGACCTGAAGAAGAGACTTGGGCATTCAGAGATCTGTATATGAATTATGGAAAAATTCCTCCTAAAATGGGGGGCCCACAACGTCTATTAATAGGATGGAGAAGTCCCCAGGAGGTTATCACTTAGGGCGCACAAGTGACATGCGCGACCAACTTCAGCGCGCAAGTATACTTGCACAACCATTGTAGAACTTGTGCGACCCTTGCGCAGTGTTCTTCTTGATCCTTTGTCAAATTTTGATATTTTTCCAAAGGTTCAATCACTTTGAGCGAGGATATTCCCATATTCCAATCCTTAGACTCTATGAAGAAAGAGGGCAATAAAAGTCCCCCCTCAGAGTTGGATCCAAAACAAATGAGGATTTGACTATGAGGAAATCGAGAATCAAACGGAAATTGGGGTGCGCAAAATGAGCTTCGGGCGTGCAGGGTCTAGAGCGCCAAGGTACGAACTTTGGTCACTCAGGGTACGACGCGTAGGGTTATGGCCGTGTCTATAAATAGAGGGAATCACTTCCGTACAATGCATATGGATTTGAAACTTTCGAGATCTAGTTGCGCAAGTTGCATTTTTCCGTGTAAGTTGCTATGTTTCCCGTTGTTTCCTTTATGTCACGCTATTGTAGAGGTATTTGGACTTACACGGTGTTACTTGGGCTCCAAAAACTTGCGCGGCATATCCATACTTGCGCGACAAGTTCGGGACTTGCGTGCCTTAATGCCTTTTCCATTTTTTTGAATTCCTTCAAAAATTTTATGAAAAATCAACTACCTTAAGAGTTAATTTATTAAAATTTTGTACAGAATCAATGGCTCTTAGATCTGGAATAGCTGATGAACTTGCTACGAAGCAGATTGATGATATGATTAACATCATTGGCGATGATTACTATGATATCTGCGACAACACTCTATCAGATTTGGCTATGTACTTGAAGAAATATTATCTTAATTTCCCATAGAGCATCTACCTGCCTCTATATGGTCATGGTCATCTGCAAGGAGTCAATGTTACTGATGTAAAGAATTATATCCCTGAGATGTAGCTACACTACTCCTCCTCTATTTCAGTTATGATGTGCATTAAGAGAAACAACAATGGTGCGAACTTTCAAATTATTCCTCCATGTCATTTCCTTGCAGATATGAAAATAGAAAACCCATGGGTTGTAATGTTTTCCGTTGCCGGTTGGTGGAGAGAAGAAAAACATGGAATTAGAGCGATATCTGAAAAGAGTACTCTCTCCAAATGGATCTTTACTTCCAATGCTTCATTCTCAAATCCATGTATCCATCTTCCAAGTCTCTTGGACAGAAACAGAGTCACTGTTTGATCAGCAGAAAATTTTCTCAAACCGCACTCAAGATCATTCTTTTACAATTATTCTAAGAAGAGTTGGTATCACTGCATCTCTTATGGTATGTAGTTGAATGAATGAATTCCATGTGGCTGGTGATGATGCTCAGGATGCCGTAAATAAAATGAAGAGTTATGTTGAAAGTATTTTGTAATTTATGAAAAAGAGAAGAGACTCCAGTATGTGGATGTCCTTATAACTCTTGTGTATCAATGAAAAACACATTCACCATCAATCATTTGTACCTACATTCTCTTTTTCTACCTGCATTAAATTTTACCTAATCCAATGGTCCTAGTAAGCATAGTTTGATTTTCACTAGGATCAATGTAAATAACCCTACAAACATTGAATATTTTAATTGCTCAATATTACCTAAATCATACAAAATGTATGTTTAGTGAGTTGGAACATGACTTTTATTCAGAGTTCCCTTGTCTTTTGTGGGATGTTTACAGTCATGCACATCGGACATAAAGAGGCTAATGTTTAAGGTCGAAATAGCTTTGACCGAATGAATTAGAATTGACTCAATTCCTTGACAATTCATCTGAAAACATAGTACCATACTCAAGTATAAAGGGGGGGGGGGAATGTAAACTATGACTTAAGAGTATTTGAATCTGAGGAATGATATGAAAAATAGCTAAAAGGCATTAGAAGAAGTAGTTCCTAAGAATGAAGTTACCATTATTTAAAAAACCCGTTAGGGGGTTGAATTATGTAGGGCCACCTACAGGCATTGGCTACATAGTCAAATAAATAGTATCTTTTGGCTTACAAGTCTGTTATGAAGACTGTTTATGCAAGGCCGCCTATGGGCACGTGCTGTATAGTCAGGAAAAAGAACTCTCAGAAATTTACTTTCCTAGTGCTAAAAGCCAGTGAATGTTTATGGTGATTCAAATTTTCCAATGTATAGAGTTTGTTGTATGGGAAGAGGTACTTGAAATATGGAGAAGATATTTCCAAACAAGATTATCAAAGAACTGGATGGATATTACTCCTATGAAGGTCTGACCAAAACGTAGGAAAGGAGAATATAAACCATATACTTGAATACTTTCAGATCATGTAAAAGGATATGGGACAAATATGTTAAGGATGGATACTTTTAAGGATCCCTACATACTGTCATTTAAGACAAATAATGGCAAAAGAGGCATTCTTCCCAAGAATGAAGTTACCACTATCTGACAAACCCGTTAGGGGGTTGAATTATGAAAGGACACCTAAGGGCATTGGGCGCATAGTCAAATAATAGTATCTTTTGGCTGACAAATCTATTATGTAGACTTTTTATAAGAGGCTGCCTATGGGAACGTGCTGCATAGTCAGGAAGAAGATTTCTCAGAAGTTCGACATTTTTGTGACTAGAAGTCATGAAAAGGGTTATGAATATCTACAAATATTTAAGGTGAGGATTATGACACATAAAGATGGGTATTGTCCAATGTATACAGATATACACAGATCAATGCTAACCATAATCATGTTGTGGCTGCGTCCTGAATTGAAATGTTGGACTTCACTACGTATCCCATAAGGATGGGAATCAATCCATACATAGTTCTTGAACTATAGTTTAACATCGTGTGGGACAAAAGGATTAAAGATCTTAGTTTAGGTTCATTGATCTTGGACCATTAAAAGAAATACAAAGTGTGTGCTTTCATGGGGACTTTTCAGCCAAGGGACTGAAAGTGGAATTTGGGGTTAGGCCCAAAGACTTGGGGCTAGATTTGAGGGACACTTGAACGTTCTTACGTATCCCATAAGGATGGAAATCAAGCCCACGTGGTTCTAGAAATACCCTCTGTACAAATTTAGTTCGTACATGTGAAGGGTGAAAGGGGACTTTAGTACAATGATGGTTTAACCCAGGATAAAAGGTTTGGGCATTGCCATGTATGCACGTAGTCTTTGAAATGAAACATGATTGAAAAATCAATGTAAATAATGGTTCCCTCTCAGGTGAGGGTATCAAAGAATATTGTAGTTTATTGCCATACTGGACAATAGTGTTTTATAGTTTAACATCGTATGACAAGGACAAAAGTGAACCAATGTAATGAAATTGATTCTAGGGGCAGTTTCATGAATCAACATAAATGAGATGGAGGTGAACCGATGCGAAGAGATTGATTTTGGGCTTGAACCTTGGGAGGTTGCCTACATACCCAGCCTGGATGGCAAGGATCAAAGTCCGCGTAGTTAAATTAAATAATGAATTAATGATCAAGTTGTTCTTGGGGACAATGACCTAATAAATGATGTAGTTAGGACTTACACATGGTTAGTAGCCCAGAGAGAGTGTTTTGGTTGAGGTTTTCTCTAAGCTCACGTGAGTCATACTCGGTGTGAGAAACAAGAGGTGACAACAACCTTAACGATACACAGTTTAATGTCATGTGGGACATATAAAGGGACTATGCAGTTTAAAGTCTTGCAGTTTGGACTATTTGTGCTGCACAATTTAGTGTCATGTAGTATGGACAAAGTACAGTTTAATGTCATGTAAGACGTATCAAGGACTTTCTGTACAGTTTAGCGTCATGTAGTTAGGAAGATAGAGACAATGTAGTTTAATGTCATGTTGGATGAAAGGGGGACTGTGCAGTTTAATGTCATGCAGTGAGGACAAAAGAGTACACCTTTTAACGTTATGTTGGATGAATTGGGGACTTTTTTTCACAGTTTAACGTCATGTTGGATGAAAAAAGTGAAGATACAATTTAGCGTCATGTTGGATGAAAGAGCGAATAGTTTAAGGTCATATTCATGGACCATTGTTGTATAGATTAACGTTATATAACAAGGACGATGAAGGGGACACAGTTTAACGTCATGTTGGATGTATGTTCAAATAGTTTAGGTTCATATGCTTGGACCGTTGATGATGCAGTTTAACGTCTTGCTGGACCAAGGTGTAGTTTAAGGTCATAGTGGACCATTGATTATGTAGTTTAACGTCTTTCCGGACGTAAGGGACTTTTATACAGTTTAGCGTCATGTAGTGAGGACATCACAGTTTAACGTCTTGAAAGATGGTGGTGAAGTTTAAGGTCATACCGGACCAAGGTGTAGTTTAAAGTCATACTGGACCATAGGGGGACTGTGCAGTTTAATGTCATGCAGGGAGGACAAATTAGGGAATTGTTTCCACAGTTTAACGTCGTGTGGGATGAAATTGATACAAATAGTTTAAGGTCATATGTATGGACCGTTGCTATATAGTTTAACATCATATAGCAAGGATTATGAAGGGGACACAGTTTAACGTCTTGTTGGACGTATGTGCAAATAGTTTTGGGTCATATTCTTTGACCGTTGATGATGCAGTTTAATGTCTTGCTGGACCAAGGTGCAGTTTAAGTCATACTGGACCATTTATTATGTAGTTTAACGTCTTTCTGGACGTAAGGGACTTTTATATAGTTTTGCGTAATGTAATGAGGACATCACAGTTTAATGTCTTACTGGACGGTGGTGCAGTTTAAGGTCATACCGGACTGAGGAGCAGTTTAAGGTCATACCGGACCATAGGGGGACTGTGCAGTTTAATGTCATGCAGTGAGGACAAATTAAGGAATTTTTTCCACAGTTTAGCGTCGTGTGAGATGAAATTAATATAAATATTTTAAGTCATCTGTATGGACCGTTGTTGTGTAGTTTAACTTCATATAGCAAGGACGATAAAACATTTTGTGTTTATACAAAATACTTCTTAAAAAATATGGTATTGGTTGGAGTAGTGATGGGTTCTCCATCCATCGAGATTAATGAATAAGATCCATTAGAGTAGACCCTATGTATTGAATAAGGTTCTTCCCATTTTGGCTCAATCTTGGGAGGTTTCTTTCCTAGTATCATTGGAGTTCTGAGAACTAATAACAATTCTCGCTTAGTGAATGAACGAAGATGAACTTTTTTGTTAAAATCTCGTGCTATTCGATTCTGATAGACATCCAAGTGGTGCAAAGTGCACAATATTTTCTCATCTAACCATTCCAATTCATTCAATTGATTTTGAGATTGTTCATATGTACATGACTGATCACAAATTGCTTCTCAATGCAAAGTTAATTTAACTTCAATGGGCAAGACTACTTCTGTTCCATAGACCAATGAATATGGAGTTGACCGAGTTGCAGTTCGGGTGGTAGTCTGATAATCCCATAAAGCATGAAAGAGTTTATCAGGGTGTGATTTCTTATCTTTATTCACCATATTTTGTCATATATTTGACAGAGTCTTGTTGAAGGTTCCTATCTGGCCATTGGCCGCTGCATGATACCGAGATGAATGGTTGGATTTGATGTTGTATTCTTGATACAACTTATTTACCTCAGATGAACAGAAGTTGGTTCCCTTGTCCATCAATATGGTATAAGGGACACCAAATCTGGTAATGATGTTAGACTTGATGAAGCTAAAAACGCATTTATAACTGACTTCCTTGAGAGGTATTGCCTCTGGCAATTTGGAAAAGAAGATAGTATCAGTAGGAATGTACTTAAACTACTTGGCCGTAGCCGAAGGGTAAGGTCCCACCACAACCATTTCCCATGTGGAAAATGGCCATGGGTATTTAAATATATTAAGCAACTCTGGAGGTTGATGAATGAAGTTGGCATGTAATTGGCATGAATGATAGTTATTTGTGAAATCAACACAATATTGTATCATTGAAGGCCAAAGGTATCCCAGCCTTCGAATCCGATAAGAAAATCTATGTCCAGACTGGTGGGCACCACAAACACCTGCAAGAACTTCTTTCATGAAAGCCATTTTCACTTCACCATCAATGCATCTGAAGAGAACTCCATCAAAACCACGTTTGTAGAGAATTTTCTCTAGGTGATCTGGGCTATCATAAAGAGTAAAATTGACCACACTTCACCCGATTTGTTCTTTCTTGAATCTATCAGGTGAAAGTGTTCCATTTTGAAGGTATTCCCTAATAGGTGACATCCATCCTGTAGTATGACCATACGATTCAGGAATGGGACTAATTTCATTAATTTCCTCTGTTCCGATTCGAACATAAGGTGAAATTTCACGATGTTGGGCAATACTGATGGTTGTCTCGTCCCGATTTGGATCTGCCAGAGCTGTGGCTATATTAGCCAGTGTATCAGCTTGAGCATTTTGTGATCTTGGGACATAAGAAAATGTCGTTTCTGAAGGGAATTACGCCATTAACTCTCTAACGTAATCATAAAAAAGGGATTAGTTCTTCTTTTCTGATATCATAATCCCCATTGAATTGTTTGATTACCATCTCTGAATCACCATTCATCTTTAAGTGATTCACTTGTGCTTGAAGCTCTAATTACAAGCCTACGATGAGATCTTGGTATTCTACTTCATTATTGGTACAAACTTCCCACAATAAGAAGGAATAAGGTAACACTACCTTTTCTGGAGAAATGAGAACAATTCCTAAGCCAACTTTGTTGAATTTAGGATTTTCCACTTTCCTCCCTCTTGGACTTATGGAAGCACCATCAAAATACATTTACCTTGCTTGAAGACTTTCTTGAATAGAGAAGACTTCCTCATCATGGAGTTCAATATCTAAAGATGTGTCTTCCACTGAAGGGTGTTCTGCGAGGAAATCAGCCAGAGCTTGGCCCTTTATCGCCTTTTGAGACACATACTAAATGTCAAATTTCTACAAAATAACTGCCCACCTTGCCAGATGTCCTGTAAGCATTGGATGACTAAGGATGAATTTGAGCTGGTTATTGCGAGATACCAATTAGACCTCGTGATGTTACAGGTAGTGTATCAACTTAGGAACTAGAAAGATTAATGCGAGGCAGCACTTCTCAATACTTGAATACCGGGTTCTGCATCATGCATAGTTCGAATGAGATAGTAGAGGCAATTTTCATTCCCAGCATCATTCTTATGAGCAAGAAAGGCACCCAATTATCTCTCTAGAGCTGTCACGTAGAGGATACGTGGTCTTCCATCAACAGGTGGCATGAGTACCAGTGGACTCAAGAGGTATTTTTTGAGAATATCGAATGCTTCTTGACATTCTTCAGTCCACTGGTAAATGACTCCCTTCTTCATCAATTTGGTTAAGGGTAAACTTTTTCCTACCAAATTGGAAATGAAACTCCGAATATAGGCTAAGTGTCCTTGAAGTCCTCTTAATACTTTCAAATTTTGAGGAGATGACATACCAAGGATTGACATGGCCTTCTTAGGATCGACTTCAATACCACGATGGCGTACAACAAAGCTGAGAAATTTTCCAGTGGTTACCCCAAAAGCTCATTTTAAGGGGTTCATCTTCAAATAATGTTGTCGAAGCTTGCGGAATATGACTTCCAAATCATCCAAGTGATTAGAACATTGTTTGGATTTAACCACCAAATCGTCTACATAACATTCAACAAACTTCCCTAAGAAGGGTCTGAAGATATGATGCATGGCACGCTGATATGTTGCACCTGCATTCTTTAAGCCAGAGGGCATTACCCTGTAGAAGAACACACCTTGAGGGGTTCTGAAGGCTGTGGATTCCTCGTCTTCTAGGGCCATTAAGATCTTATTATATCCGGAATATCCATCCACGAAGGAAAGTGCTTCATATATAGCTGTTGCATCAATTAAAAGTTCTGTAATCAGAACTGGGAAATCATCCTTAGGACAATGCCGATTAAGATCTCTGAAAGCATTGAGAATTCTAATTGGTCTGTTCTTCTTCTTTACATTGACAATATTAGGCAACCACTTGGGATACTAAACTTCTCTGATGAAGTTAGATTTGATAAGCTTATCCACTTCAGCTTTAATTTTGGAATCATAATTTGGGTGTGTTCTTCCCACGGCTTGCTTAAATCCTCGATGTTCTTCTGGTGAACCCAAATGATGAGTAGAAACATCAGGATCAAGACCGGGCATTTCTGTATAGTTCCAAGAAAATATATCTCTATTTTGCTTTAGAAAATAAATATACATCTCTTGCTTTTCAAGAGTCATGTCCACACTGATTAAAGTGGGGCGTTGATCTTTTTTTGTACCCAGATTTATTTCTCTGAGTTCATCCACAATGGTAGAGATACCCTCTTCAAATGCTGGAGGAGCATCTCTGAGATCTTCCTCTTCTTCTTGATCATGTGTTATTTCTTCCATTTCTACTTGCATAGTAGATGATAAAGTAGAATTTTCATGATCAGAAGAGATGTCGAAATTTGAATATCTTGAAGAAGAAGCTTCGATTTCTGACCCGATTGATGATGAAGGGTCTTCTTTGGGTAATAAAGAGGAGATGATGGATTGATAATCGACATCATTGTTCACCTTCGATGTTGCTATAACTTCTTCTGGCATAATTGGAGAAGTATAGACTTGTTGGATTTCAGTAGATGAAATGAAGACGTCACCATTTGTGCTTTCATCACTGCTTGGTGGGTTACCAATTTCTCCCATGTTGTCTGGCTCGACTGCCGTAATTGACATTATCATTCTTTCCATAAGAGTTTTTTTGATTTGGGACTATCTTGTCAATTTGACTGATAGGAAACAAATAATTTGTACTCACATGTGTAAATGTATTTACTGAAATATTCTCCAAACCGTATGGAGCATTAACTTTGGTAATCTACTTTGTTGTGGATTTCTCCATTCCCTTCATGTGATAGAATTCTGCCTCAATGTATTGAGACTCACATGTCGGCCTTATCACCATACAATGTCCTGACATGGCCATCAAAACAATATTTGAGACATTGATGGTATGATGAAGGGATAGCCACATGTTTATGTAGCCAGGGTCTTCCAAGCAAGATGTTGAAAGATGAGTCTTGATCAACAACCATGAAATCTGAATTGGATACAAGATCTCCAAACTGAGTTTGGAGTGTAACTTCGCCCAGTGGTTCTTGTTCATATTTATCATATCCTTGTAAAATCATGCTAGAAGGAGATAAATCAGATTCCGTGAGGCCCAATCGACGAAGTGTACGAATGGGCATGAGGTTGACTCCTGAACCATTATCAATGAAAGCTCTTCGGATGTCTACTCCATTAACCTTGCCAGATAAGTACAAAGGCCTAATATTCTCATTCACAACATCATCTTCATCTTCATCAGTAAAAGATATTATTGCATGGAATTCTATTGGATTATTCTCTATGTGATAGACTTTAGCTGTAGAAATTTCAGTTTCAATCTCCTAAGGACTTGACAAATCCTCAATGAGTGCTTCTTGAAGATCTTTTGACAGATTTAGAGCATCCAGAATTGATAACATGGCTGGTACTTGGGCCAAGTGTTTCAATACATCATAATTTTGATCTAGATGTATATGTTTCCGAACAAGAATATGTGGTTTAGCAGGTACCTTGGAAGCAGATTCTTTGGAAGTTGATGCATCTTATATTGGGATAAGAGTTTGCAATATTCCTGGTTTTGGAAGATTAGACTGATTAGATCCATTTACTTGGTGAGAGGACGAAGATGGAACCTTCAACTGGTCATCCAAAATAACTATGCCAGGAATGAATTTTCTATTGGTAGAAGAACTTTCTTGTTCTTTCTGAGCTCGCTGAAGGGCTCTACCACGAGTTTCTACTGCGTACATAGTTCTAGCAGGGGTAGAATTTTAATAGTGGATTCTGAAAGATCTATATTTCCCCCTGTATCCTGAGCCTCTGGAACTTCCTATGATTCCCCTGTTTGATATAGGGAATTTAGACTCATCGAAATCGAAACTGCGACTGGCATATGAATCTGTTAATTAAATCATATTAACAAAACCGAAGATTAACTCTTCGTCTGATGAAGACTTCGCTTGATTAGCCTGTTTAGGCTGTGCCATTTGGTGGGGCGATTCCCGTGGCTTTGAAGTAGATGGCATGAAGTCTGCCAGAGTCAATGCAAACTTAGGCTTTAACACATACTCATCTTCTTCTAATTCTTTTTCTTTCTTTGAATCATGCCATTTCTTTGAGGAATTTCCCTCTGACAAAGAGGGTTTTTCCGCAACATTCATGGCAGAAGACACAATCCGTTTTTTAATTGTTTTAGAAAAATAGCATGAGTTCGGTTGATTGTCTTTCTAACCATCCAATCATCATACTTTTGTGCATTTTTTCTTTTGAATACTTTCCACTCACTTTCCTTTTTGGAACTCTAGCAGTAACACATGCTACCTGAGCTGAAGAACCTTTCAGTTTGACTTGTCCCGAGTCGAACATTTTTTGCAGGAGGTCCTTGAAGACAAAAAACTCTTAGAAGGGATGCCCCAACATTTGATGAAAGGGGAAATAATTGGGACGGTCTTCATCTCCTTTATTGTTTGGCCTCTTGGACATTTCCAATTGAACCAAATTATTTTACAGAGCAGAATTGAAATAACCAGGAACATGTTCATTTTTGAGAGAGTATGTTTTGCTCTTCAGATCCTCAAATTGTTTTCGTCTTTGATCTCTTTGATTATCTTGACAAAACAGCCTCTACTGTTGGCACTCAGGAGGTGGAGCCCTTCGAGAAGATGAAGGGTTTGAAGTAGAAACATGTACAGGTGCTTTTTTAAGCATAACTGTATCAGTTTCTACATTACCCATTCTCCTTCCTAGAGATGATGGAATTACATGAGATTTAACCTTATCCTGCATAAGGGAATCATCAATCTTCTTAGAGATTGAAGTAAGGTCTCGAAATCCTCCTGTGTATTTCACAGGGATTAAGGGCGTGCATAATTATTCACACAGATTTTCCACACAGATTGGAAACAATTCCTCTTGATGGAGTGCTAAGCTTAGGGAATATGTTAATCCCTTCTAGCGAGCAATGAAATATGAGACCCTTTAATTCTCTCTTTGCTTACAGTTTGTATGATCGAAAACTATTGTCTTTGCCAAAGTTGAGATGAACTAAAGAAGGAATTTTTGGCGAAGATCCTCCAATCCGGTAATTGACCGGGATTTCATGCTTGTATACCAGACAAAGGCTGGTCCTTGCAAGGTCCGTATGAAGCATATGAGTTTTACTGCTTCTTGCTGCTCTAGAGTTCCCATCATAGGATCACAATAAGACACATAATGCGTCAAATGATGTTCAGGGTCGCCTGATCCATTGAAAATATGGAATACAGGGTTTCCAAAACTGGATGGAGGAGAGATTGAATCTACCCATTCAGGGTAAACCTTCATTTCTGGTTGAACCTGTGCACGTTTCCCTTCCATAGTTTCTAACCGAGCTTTTAATGACGCAATGGTAGTTATTAACTTTTGATAAACATACAGTTGAACTTGGAATTGGGTAGGTGCAATGAATGGAGCTTGGACAGATGTGGTGGTTGGTGCTGCAACTTATGGGAGCACTGCCAACTATTGTTGCACTTGACCCGTAGGATTAGACCTATGAGGGTGTACTGATAGATGGGGATATTCTTGATCCCTCTCAGTAGCTGCAACAAATTCCCTTGTCTGACTGACTCCAGCTCGCTTAGGAAGAAGACTACCCTGAAGTAGCTCTGCATTCAACCTCCTTAATTCTTTCATTTCTTCCTCTTGTTGTGCAAAACATTTCTATAGTGAGAGCGATTGGCCTTCTCCAGAGGAAGGATATGTAACCCGATTCTATCCCGTCCCTTTTTTGGATCCTTTTAAGAGTGCGGGAAGTGGGTTAATCGAAGGATAACCTAGGTTCTGAGTAATTCTTTGATTTCGTGTACGCACACCTTCTTCATTTGTGTCGGTACGTACATCTTCTTGAGCAGGAACCTCTTCATATGAGTCCCCTGAGTGAGCCTCATCTGGTGGATTAAAAAAAACAGCATTGATGACACTGATTGATGTATAACTCATCGCATCCCTTATATTAGCATTTTTGTGATATTGTCTTCTTCCATGTCGTTGATGAGACACTTCCTTTTGTTGATTCGATCCCTCAAGAACTTCTTGATGAACCATAATTTGGAGGGAATATCCTGATAATTTGGCTCCTCTTTCCTCTTGAGGCTTCTTCCCCAATCAAGAAAAGAAAGATTTTATCTGAGGATGGGATTGATGATTTGATAAAGTCTCCAGTCCGGTGGACTGGGGCTGTTTCTGCTCAACTCCTCGAATCTTGTTTGTTGATTCCAAGGGTTGGTTTAAAAAAGTCCCCAATCTTGCGAGCTGGGGTGGATCTTGACATGCTATGTCTGAGACTTTTTTAAAATCTCTCCTGATATTGGGAACCTTAGTCTAGAAATTAGCTGGATTCATTAACCTGTATCCACTTTTATCACCTCATTCAAAAGACCGTTGGATGATTTCTGACACTTCTGTCACATGGTGATGTGTTTTCTCCAAACGAGAGGCCTGTTCAATATTCTCGTTTGCTTGATGTAGGAGTAAGTCAAATACTTGTTCTCTGTATTCTTGATTTTGAGAGGAACTAGTTGAATCCTATTCTTGGGAAAGATTTTGATTACAAACAAAGCTAAGTATCTGTGGCTGTCCATGGGCAATAACATTCATTTGACCATTGTCGGAGGGCTTTGCTGACTGGAGAGCACCGTGAAATGCAGTTCTCCATGAACACCCCATCCTCTGACATGAATACCAGATGGGGCATTGACAATTAACCGGCGTAGCATTCTTAGTGCGCCAAGGCATGAACACTGAAGGGCTCTCTACTACTTTTCAGCCTTCAGATATCGAGAGACTGATAGAGATGACAAGTCAATTTGGCGTTGTAACCCTTCTATTATCTTAACATGTTTTTCATATTCATCATAAGATAATACTTTATTTTTCAACTGAAAAAGAGTTTTCCATATGTTGAGACGAATATCATGAATTCCATCTTCTGTCAACATTTCTGGAATGTCATACTGAGAATCAGCCAGAGGCCAAAACATGACTGGAACATCACCTTTCTCCAGTTGTTTTCTCATGTTCAACATTTCCTCTTTATCATTTAATGAAGATTCATCTACCTGTTTTGAGCAGAGATGGTGCTTCCTTGTTGTTTTATTTGATTCAACATGATTGGTAGAGAAATCACTGATTAAACTAGAAGATGCATGACTTAGGGGTGGTTCGAAGAATGAACTACACCCTAGGCTATCTAACGATTGAGAAATTATTTCACCTGCTAGCGATGAAGCATCAGACATGACTGGTTTCACATTTGAAAGTGACTCAAGATAAGAGTTCTTTCTCAGCACGACATTTTCCACTGGAGCATTTTCTTGGCAATGTGCATCACTACTGCAGAGAAGACTTTCGTAGTGAAATTCATCATCATGGGGAGGACCACCATAATGGGTTATAGTAAAGGATGAGATCTCTTGCTTCTTGGTCTTCTGACCACACAGAGGGTTCCTGTGGCTCTCATCTGAAGATGAAACTTCGAGATCGACCAAATTTTCATGAAGCAATCCTTCATGAGGAATTTTCTGTTGAAGACCTTTGGAATTAATGTTTCCACAATTGGGAAATGAGGGAGTAGAATCCTGGATTCCAACAGATAATTGTCTGAGGGCTTCAAGAACTCCATCATCGAGAAAGGACTTGTTATAGATTGGCTCTTGATCTCCTGACTATGCTGGGAGGGTCTTCTTCATAGACAACTTCTTACTCACTTTGGAAACCACTTGTTGACGAAAGTGGATGCTTTGAGCAGTTGTATGTGCATGATCAGGAAAGATGGCCACGTTAGGATGACGATCTCCACTAAAATTAGGTGTATGTGCCTGACTTGGTTGTCCGTATGATATGGGGGAGTATGCCCCCACAACCCACTTGGACTGGAACAGATGTGTGTGTCTATTTCGGAGTGAGTTTTTGATGTGGCACTCCACTGTTAGGGATAGATTTATGTGTCTTTTCCTGAGATGCTTCTGTAGCTATTATAATATCTTAGCAGGCATCCATAATATGAGCAGGGATTTTCTTCTACTCTTTCACCATTGATAGAATATTCTTGGCGACTTTAGCTGCTTGAACGAGGATATACGTCCATTCCGGGCTTAGAGTAGGTGTATGTGTATGCTTCTGTCCTCCTTTTCCTGTCAGTGAATCCTGAGAGTACTCAAGTGTGGGGGAAGAGAGTTGAGTCTGCCTCCTGTTTGTTGTCGGGGATTTCCGACTAACTTCTCTGAATGCTACCAAGAGATACTGTTGGTAGGCTTGATTAGTACTAGCAGGTGTATGTGCCTTCTGATTACACTTCACTGAACGTGGTTGACGAGATCCATCATATGTAGTCAGATGAGACTGCTGACTAGCTAATGATGTATATATAGGTGTATGTTCCTGCCTATAGTACCACACCGGAATTGCCTGGTAGGATTGGCATGATGCTGCCAGACGAGTCTACTGAACAACAGAATTAAAACGGGTAGGTGTGTGTGCCTGCTCGTTGCTTGCCACCAAGTTAGGTTGGTGGACTTCTCTGAAGATGGAAGAGATGAGAACCTACTCACTATTAACTAGACTTCGCCTCTGGAGATTCGTCTTGCCTGCTCGGGTTCAAGGAACCTAAGCCGAATGCCTGGAGTCAGTACCCACATCATGTTGAGGGTGCACTGCCACACGAGTCTGGCGGAGATTGTTGGTGGGATCCCCCAGGAAGGACTCCTGTCTGCTTGAATTAAGGCCCTGAGGGACCTGCTCATTCACCTCCCATGAATATGGGAGTAAATGGAGATTGCTTTCTGGGGATAATGACCCAAAACGGTTGGATACAGTGGTTAGCACTTCCTACTTCTTGATCACCGATCATCGTTGTTCGGACGACCGATGTGAGTTGTTCACTTGGAGGGCTCGTCGGGTAGCCTCCAGAGTTGGAATGGTACCATGTTGACGGTACTCTTTAACCAGCGCATTTGATACCCAGCGTTGAAGAAGCTGAGTAGGTGATGTCATCCTTAGAGCGGATGATGATCTAGCAGGAGTAGAAGTAGTGGCATTTTTAGCTGCAGTATTCACAGGTGTGAACATGAGAGAAGCCATTTTGGAAATGCAGAAGTTCTTGAAAAAGAGTTCCTGTTTGATATAATAGATGTAATTAAGATAAATTCAGCCACTACTTCTTTTGCATGAGCACATATGTCAATGATGTTTTTGTTGGCCCTCTCATTGAGTTTTAAATAGGGGCCTAACAAATAGGTAAAACATCAATTTAACTTGGTTTAGGATTCACGTCGGGTTCACTATTTTTTGTTTCCCTCGGAATTTGGGGATGAACTCCTTGATGGGAGGTTCAAACATTCCAATCAGTTTCTAACGGGTTTGTTCATAGAACCGGAAACATCCAATGATTCCACATCCATTTGGACCTACTTTCCAAAGGTAGGTGGTCATTAGTTTGTGGGCTGATGAGGCTTAGGAATTTTCATTGGTCGAGATGATGGGAGGTTGGACTCATCACACCTTTTTGAGGGGAATTATTGTCTACTACGGGACTCTATTTATAGATTTAAGTTATGTTTCTAAATCCTTATTACATTACCAAGTATAAAATGATATTTCCTTCAGATCTGACAATCAATGATTAAATATGTAGGAAATTTAGAGAATCGTTTATATGTATTCAAGTTTCTTCATCGATAGAGAATCATCTATATTTATTAGAGATTCTTGTTCAATGGTATCCTTCGACACATTTATATAGAAGTCTCTTGGTCATTATGATGACCATGCTGGTTTTAAAGCCACTCAGTGGGGCACTTGATGTTTATTGTCAATCAGAAGGACATAGATTATTTTAGAGCTGGGATCGAACCCGCAGATGGACTACCTACGTATCCTTTGTTTAGAAAAAGGAATCATAACCCACGTAGTTATAGTAAGGGAGTATGATGTTTATGATTGATGGCTCAAAGAAAGATGTCATAATTACTTTTACACTATAAGCTCACGTGAGTCATGCTCGGTGTTAGAAACAAGAGGTATTGGTAAAAATCATACAATTGGGCCATGAAAGATGCAATCATAAGAAATAATGTGGGACTTATGTATGTATGACTACCTAGGTAAATGAATTTTAGGATTTACGTTAGGGAAGAAATCCAGGAACATGGTCCATAAAGGTATATGTGCTTCATGGAGATTTGAATACTCTAACTTGGTGATTCCTCCTGAAAAGGAGGCCCAAATTAAGAGAAGACTTATGATTGGGTTTTACACCTGAGAAGGAATCCCAGATCGGTGGTAAATTAGGACTGGTTAAGAGAAATTAAGACTGGGGCTTACTCCTGAAAAGGAGGCCCAGGTTAAGAGACTTGAAAAATTAAGGGACTTGGGGATTACTCCTGAAGAGGATTCCGATATTTGAGACTAGGGCTTACTCCTGAAAAGGAGGCCCAGGTTAAGGATTATGACTGGGGCATATTTCTGAAAAGGAGGCCTAGGATAAGGGAATTAAGGTTTGGGGATTACTCCTAAGGAGGATGCCCAGATTTGGGAACTTTAAGAATTGAGGCTTACTCCTGAGGAGGATGCCCAAATTAGGGGATTGGGACTTACCTCTATGGAGGATTCCCAGATTTGAGAATTATGAATGGGACTTACTCCTGAAAAGGAGGCCCAGGTTTGAGAATTATGAATGGGGCTTACTCTTGAAAAGGAGGCCCAAATTAGGAGTTCTCTCATCTTAAAGGATGAGGTTGAATGAATCAAATCTCAATATTCAGTGAAATAAAGATGTTTAATTCACTAGATTTTGAGAGTTGATCCACATAATTCCTTTCAGATAAGTAATTCAATCAAGAAAACATGCGAAAAATGGCTTTGAAGAGTGTCTTGAACACTTAATCATGAATAGGAGAGGTGGAATGGCATAAGAGGGGTGAAATGGGCATGAAGGGCACCCAAAAAGTGAGGGGTGCACAGGTCCTAGCCGGCTCGCAGGTACTGCTTGGGCGTGCAAGTCCTGGTCGCGCAGGTATACCTACGAGGCACATAGATACTTGTGCGACGGTCAGTCCTTAGGGTAATATTTGGGCGAGACATGTCTCAAACCCTTGGTATTATCCCTAGGGTCTTTCCAGAAGAGGGCGTGCAAGTTCTGGTGAAGAAGTAGGACGATGTGAAAGTGTGTCCATTTCCCTTATGAGTAAAACACTTAGGCGCGCAAGTTTTAGTGAATTCTAACACTTAGACCTTACTCCTCTTGTTTAGACCTTCCATTCTAGGTAATGAATTACCTTAGAAGTGTTCGGAAGACCTGAAGAAGAAACTTGGGTGTTCACAGCTCTGTATGTGAATTCTAGAAAAATTCCTCCTAAAAAGTGGGGCCCACAGGGTCTATTTATAGGCTGGAGAAGACCCGGGGAAGTTATCACTTAGGGCGCGCAAGTGACTTGCGCGACCAACTTCAGCGCGCCAGTGTACTTACTTGACCATTGTAGAACTTGCGTGACCCTGGTGCATTGTTCTTCTTGCTCTTTCCTTTGTCAATTTTTGATATTTATCCAAAGGTTGAATCACTTTGAGCAATGATATTCCCATTTTCCAATCTTTAGACTCTGTGACGAAAGGAGCATCAACAATAATAAATATATTTATGGGGTTAGACCATGTTTTTATCCTTACATTGTGGTGTAATTCTATGTTCATTGGAAAAAACTAGGGAGAGGAAAGATGACCAGTGGGCCCAATGACCCAACCATATTTTCCTTTGAGGCCTTGTGATTCTTGCGAGTGCATCTCAAGGATGAGCTATTATAAGCTGGGGAGGTTGTTTTCTACTGACCTTCGTACAATTTTCATTCTTTTAAAATTTTGTTAAACCCCTTTTAATTTGATTAATGAAATTATTCCTGAGAGTATAAGAAGGATTGGGTCTATTCTTGGGGTTTGAGATGTGAAAAAATATCAAAATAGGTGACACTGTGTATGACACAGAATTAGCAAATGGATAGCACTAACCCCGTGCCAAGGCCATGTAGCATGGAGGATCAGGCTTCATAGTTTATAAAACAAGAAGGGGGGGCATAAAAAACAATGTGTGTTTGAAAAAAAATCCAAATTCATGGCCTCCACATGGTACTAAAAATATAATGGGTTCCCTATAAAACTGTGAAACTTTGGATAGTGGAGGTCACATAGTTGTCACACGGCTTGTGTGGCCTAATCGTGTGACTCATTGAAAGTTACTATTTAACTATTTTACCCACCAAATATTATTTATTTCAAACCCTATTTTATCTCCCATTAAACTCCAAATATCTTAGTGTGTGGACCAGTAGCTCCCTCCTCCCCTAGACGTTTCTCCCTCAATTATTAGGAATTTAGAGGATTATTGGTCATGAATAGAATCCTTGGGTAATACATCAACTCCATTTCCTTCCATTTTCTAGAAAATGATTTATTAGTTGTCTCATCTGTTTATGAAGCTCTTGAACCCTATTTATAGGGGTTATTCACCTTGGATTTTGAGGCCATTTTAGTTCTAATCAAGGCCCAATGTTTAATGATTGATATTTTACAAGCATGGGGTTGGTGGTCTACAAGAGTTTTTTCCATATGCTTGATGGTTTATATGTATCTATAGTTGTTCCAATTCATTGTCTTGTTGTGTTTTTATATATTTGGATATGTAAAGTAAATTGGGACTTAAATTTATGTGTAATACCCCTCATGAACCCCTTTATGTCTGTTGATGATTTGAGACTGGCCATAGGTCCAATCATTGGGTATAAAAAACCCTATAAAATGATGAAATGGATTGGTAATTGATGAGACAGGTAAATAATGAGATTCAATGGGTAGTAATTATCTCTTTGTAATATAGGTATGGTTAAATGGATGATTTAAATATTTATATACTAGATTATGTGAAATTCATAGGGGTATTGTGAAATTGTTTAAATGATGAGTTATGGATTTTAATCCATTTATGGTTTTAATGAAGAAAATGATGTTTTGAAAGTGGGTAATGTTTTAAAAAGAACGTGTTTACCTAAAATGAATTTGAAAAATTGGTTACTTATCTAATTGAAATTGATGACTTAAAATGAGTGAATGGTTCCCCATTTTGTAAAAATTCATTAAGGGATCTTATAAATTGGTGGAAATGGAAATGAAGGCCTTCGGGGAACATTTAAGTTTTTCATAGAGGAAGACACATGTGTTAAAGGGTGAATTCAATATGATTTTCAAAGAGCAATTTTTTTGGATATTAATTCAATTAGAAAGGGGTTGGTTTTTATTTGAGCCCTGTTTTTGTTTTAAGGTCCCATTGGCACCTTAGTAAATGATAAGACAATTTTGGTAAAAGAGAAATGTTTAAAGTATGATGTTGATGTTTCTAAAAGGGGTTAAATAACATTTAATGTTTATTATAAAAAATATCCAAGTGTATTAGATCTTGGAAATTAGTTGTTAATAAATATGTATCTATTAGTGAACCATGAAAGATATTAATAATGGTTTTATTTAGATAATAGAATGATTCTCCTCATCATTGGGTTTGTCTAAAAGGATTCCCTAGTCCCACTAATGTATTATGTGGTTTGAAGTTTTCACTAACGTTCATTATCTATGTGTTTGTCCATACTGATTCTCGATGACCAATAATGTATTGAACGGATTGGGTACCTAGACTGATGCTCCAATGTAATTTAAGTTCACATAAAATGAATAAAAAATTCCCTTGTGACATAAAGAGTTTAAAACCCTTTCTAATATGTGATGTTTTCTTCCAAAAAAAGATGAATATGGTTTTATAGGTTCAAGTGACACATAGAACCTAAGATTAAAGTTGGTTAATTTAAATACTGTTAAATAATGAGACTCATTTTGTTTGATGCCTAGTTAATTATTCTTTATAAAACTGAATAAATTTTTTAGACTGGTTATTTCTTTAGAAACCATTGGTGGTGTCCTACTGATATTTACTTAAAACACTGATGAAGACTCCATGAATCTTTGGTACACGATAATACATTACTTGTTTCAGGAATGAGTTTCTGACAAGGAACTTATTTCTATTTTGTTCATGGGCTAACAGGTTGGACAATGTGACATCAGGACTGAGTTAGGACTTGTGAATGTGTCCATTATCTTTTCATAGTATTGGTATTAGAGGTGTTATTTGTATAATGACCTGAAATGTGGAGAATACAAGTCATTGTGGTATCATGTTACACTTGGTATATTATTGACACATTCTAAATGTTATTTAATTTTCCATTTGTAATAATTGTTATATCTGTTGATATTATTTCCAATGTTTTTACTTTAATAAGTGGGTATAGTCTCCCCATTGTACCTATATATGACCACCATGTTATTCTGTAACCTCTATCATACAGGGAGGAGCACTTGAGGTCATGTGGTGGTCCATCTCAAGGCACTAGATTTAATGGCACTTGGGCTGGGATTTTACACCATATATCGAAAATTATGATATAACTCAAAAATCTCCTAATTGATTATATGAGTTTCATCAAGTAAATACATTCTCAATTGAGAATTATTTAAATTTTTTTAATCTATATATAACATTATGGAAATTACAATTAACATTAAACATCACCAATCTACTACGTGATCCCAAAATAACTCACATAACAAGGTTAAAAACCTTGTAATTGTTAAAGGTGTATGATATATGATTTGAACCATAAATTAATATCATTGGAAATATTTTATAATTATTCTGAAATGGTTTTGTTGTATGCATCAAATATTTATTGATGTATATAAATCATGTAAAAAAGGTATTATTACACTAGGTTACATAATATATGTTTTAGTATATAGTATATATATGTTCAGGATCATACAATAATTGACTATCAAAATAGAAAAAATCATACATTTATATGTATGATAGTTTGTGTGTAAGTAATATCCGGATAATGATATATATGTTTTTAAGAGATCTCACAAAATACATAATATATTTAAAGGTTGAGAATTGGTAATGTATTATATGAACTATGATGTGTAATATATTGTTTATGATATATAATATATATTATTTTTAAGTAATGTTTATCTATTGGAAAAAATGAAAGGATTCCTTTGATTTAAACTAGTGGACGCTAAGCTATTCATCATGGATTAAAAGAGTGTTACTGAAAAACGGAGAACAATGATCAAGATAATGATCTAATAATTTTGAATATTTAGATTTGGTAATGAAGAGTTGTATATCATAGAGGTTCAAAGAATCATGTTTGAGAATCCAGGCATTAAGGTTCAAAAAGAAGTGATCTAGTACAACTTTTCTAAAACAATCATAAAATCTAAAGGTAACAGTTCATGAATAATTTATGACATTATAATTTCTATTATTATGAATTCTTATAGTATGGTCACCTATTTTTTTGTAGGTATCATGGAGTTAAAGTTATATAACAGATACCATTATAACGTATTTTTAACTGATAAGAGTTGATATAAATAACCAATGGGATGTTTTAACTATTTAGAAATAATTTTTGTTGAGTATGAAAACATCTCACACCCCTTTTAATATTTTTTTGATATTATTGTAAAATATAGGTCATGGATGCAATGCGATCACAATAAGAATATATTCACCCACATCATGGGTGAGCGTTTTAAAATTTTTTATGTTCTCTGTTACTTTTAATTCGATTGCATATGCTTAAAGGTGAGATATAAATCATATGAGTATCATGATTCTAAAAAATAATCGTGGTTAATTTTAAAGAAGATAATATAGAAATAAAGTAACAATGACTCACTCCCTCTAAATGTTGCATCAATTTCTTTGTTACTTTAATTGGTATTAGAGAAAATCCAGGTTCCTTTTGTGTAATAATTTTATTGTTTAATTTGAATATGGTGAAGATAAATTCTAGTAATAGTAGAGGTATACCTATATTAAATTGAAATAATTATCCTTACTAGAAGAATAAAATTATTATTTATCTTTTTTATCTTTTCCATGAAGTTATTGATGCCTTTAAATATTTTTTACATAACCTAAGAATCATGATCCAATAAAATTGACTAGTAAAATAAATTTAGCGTTTTACAGGAATACAAGTAACCCATTTTTATGTCCTTATATAATATTATATACAATGATGGTGGGACTCATAATAGCTGAAGAAACATAGGATAAGCTTGAAAACATATATTTAGGGAATATAAAATTTAATGAATATAAGTTATAGGTTATGAGAGAAAATTTTCAAGATAATTGAATGGTTAATGATTATACCATTTGTCACTATTCCATAAGAGTTAATGAAATTTATAATAATATCAATGGTTTTGGAAAAATGTTGGAAGAATCAATAATTTTTAAGAAACTAATGAAAAATATCCCTTGTTGATTTTATGTAAATATCACTTATTAGGAAAATATAGATGACTTGCCTCTTAATAAGCTATATAATTTTATTTTTTCTTATGAAATTGGAAAGGAGCCTTTTTTTAGAATAAAATTAAAGAGGAAAAATATATTTATTTTAAAGTTATAAAATATATAATGATTGAGGAAATGTAATTCTATTCCTACTAAAAATATGATAAAGATATAGAATTTGAGAGAATAATGTCTCTCATCTCAAAGAAATTTAGAAGAGGAATAATAAATTATAAATAAAATATTCCACTAAAATGTTTTAGATATAATGTAATTTTTAACATTTTATTTTATTATTCAAATTGGAAAAGTGTTGATTATGAAAATTATGATTATGAAGAGATAATTGAAAAGGATAAATTGTTTAAGATATATAAACAAATAATGACTCTCATTGACTGAAATATTGGGCTCAAAAGAGAAAAGAGAATAAACATATTAATAATGTAAGTTTATTAATACTCCACTAAATGTAGTAAATATTAATAAAACACTAATAAAATGTTTATAAACATCATCACTCAAGTTAAAAAACAATATGAAATCCGAAGAAATGATAAATAAGGTGAAGAGACTCACAAGGATAGATTCATCAGTTTTATAGAAGGTAAAACATTGAATGCTATTGATTTATTTTCTGAGCCTATGGTTATAAATCCTATATATATTGGTAAAATATTTCATTTCATTAAATTCAATGGAGGTATGAAGTGAGGTAGAACATCTCCATGAAAATGAATAAAATTTATAAGAAGAGGCAATTTGTAAATAGAAATTTATCAAGATTGGTTAATCATATTTGTTTTGATTTCCAAGATAACATATATAGAAGGTGTGACCAATAATTATATTTTTATTAACAATTTATTAAAATACCTATAGGGAACAAAAATTAAAACTCCCAAATATGATAAGGTTTATAGATGATGAAAATATGAGAAACCAATTCCTATTGAAGTGGCTCTTAATGAAATCTAGAGAAGAAAGAAAAAAAATACTCGATAGTGGATCTTCGTATCCTATTATATTAAGAAAAAAATTATTAATGAGCATGATATAGTTTTAGAAACATTTTGTATTGATAGTTATTTAAAGAACATGTGAAGTGGGATAACTAATATTGAAGCTCAAAAATGATGAACAATGATGTTTTGTTTGTTTTTGATGAGATCAAACATTATTTACTAAGTGTTAGCCAAATTAGTGATGATTATAATTAGGTAATTTAAAAAAAATAATTATTAATTTCTTAAAGGACATAAGAGTTATCACAATGGAAGAATGAACCAATTGTAATTTGTTCCAAATTGGAAATTTAGGAGAGACTTTTTATTTGAGCTCAAATGAAAAAAAATAAGTTACGGAATATAAGACTTGGCCATCTTGGTGAAATTAGATTGAGTAAAATTTTAAAGAGTGATTTAGTAACAGTTATTCCCAATATAAAATTGAAATATAAGATATTTTAAAACCTACCAAAAAGGTAAAATAATATAAGGAAGTCATGAGAGAGTGTAAATTCACTATACATGAATACTTTAATTGATTTATTCATATTTATATAGAATGATGGGAAAATAAAATTTTAAGGTGATATTTATTTAATTACATTCCATTATTAATTAATAATAATGAAAAATATAATGTACTTGAAGAAAAAATATGATGTTGTGGATATGTTCAAGATCATCAAAAGAGATGTTGAGAAAGAATGGGGTTTACGTCAAAAATTTTAGATGTGATATTCAAAGTGAGTTCACTAGAAATTTTTTTTATTTGTATATTTTCAATAATGGGATCAAAATTTAGTACACACACATTTAAAATCGATTTATAAATAGTAAAAATTATTGATTTTTTAAAATTGGGAGAACCAAGGTAAGAGAATTTAATCTCATAAAGTTAATCTTTAGACAATCTATGAGGAAAACATTGAAAATTCTGAATCCGTTAATATTAGATCCTAAAGAAAAACATACTCCATACAATATGTGGAACATAAAATCCTATAGTGATGTAATTAAATGTATTTGATAGTATATGATTATTTAGATAGAAAATTTAGGTATGGAAAAATTTTATGAGAATACTAAGAAGGGATCCTCATTAGATATTTAACTTTAACATAGGATATAACATATAGAAAAAATTCCACAGAAGTCTACATAATATTATAATGTAAATATTATTGAAAATAATCCCATTTTTTGTGGGAAAAATAATGCATATTTTGAAAAGGAAGAAGTTGAATTCATGAATATTTCTAGAAATGTGAGTAATGAAAAAATTTTAAATTATCCAAATAATTCTAATATTTTTTAATGTAAAACTAGTGATGTTAAAGGTACTATTGAGGCTAAATAAATGAACCATTAGAGCATGAAGAAGCATGTGTAATGAAAAAATATAATTTGAAATCAGAATGAACCACTTCAGAATTAATGATGGTTGAGACTTCAAATATAAAAACCCTCATATATCTAAATGATCCAAAATTATCTATTAATATTATTTAGTATACAAATTTATAGATAAAATGAATTAAGAGCTAGATAGAAGTGACATTAATGTCACATGAGATGTTCTTCTAAGACCAAAAGTGACGAACATCATTAAAACTAAGTTGAATTTTAGAAACATGCTGAATGAAAAAGGTAAAATTTTTATAAACATAGATAGATTATTTTGAGAATGATATTCTATGTTTGAAGGAGATTATTTTTTGGAGGCATTTTATCCTTTTATAGTACTTGAATCCATAAAAATTTTATTGGTTGTTGCATCTCATAGGAAATAAATGATTTATCAAATAAATTTGAAATATACTTCATTGAATATAGAACATTAAGAAGAAGTTTATATTGAAAAAATGAAGTGTATATTCTTGAAATTGATAGAATAATTCTTTTTAAGGTAAAGTAAGATCTACATTTATAAAAACTAAATTAACCCATGATAAAAATAACTTAAATAATATATTAATTTCTTGATTTAGATAATACATCCCACAAATAGTCACACAACCAAAAGACCAGAAGGATTAGTGTCTTGGGGATTGTCCACATAAGTACCTAATTGTAAAATCATTTCTCTATAATCAAACTCCTATGGACTCCCTTATATAATCCACTAGTTATTCATATCTTCATAACATGGGGAATAGAAAACATAAGAAATGGGTGGGATTAAACACTAAGAAAGGTAAACTTATCAATAATTAATTAAGGTTTAGATCATAACAATATATGAAAACTTGGGAAGGGGTGAAATTTGTTATAAAAGGAATATAAAAAAATATGAAAAGTTCACAAGTTGTAATGGAAGCACAAGTAATATGAAATTAACTAACATATACAATGGAGCAACTATGTGGAATCATGATACATTAAACACGTGTCAATTATCCTTGTCATAGTCGTCTAGAATTTTGAAAATTAATTGAATTATAGTATAACATATAATTATAGAACAAACATAAGAATATAAAATATTGTGAACATATCCTCCCACATCATGTTCCATTTAAAGATGTGAACAGTGATTTCAACATCTCATTTATAAAAAAAACATATGATTTTTTCCCACATATCATTCATGAAAAACTTTATCATGTTATGTGATATGAAACCTTAAAAATACATTGAAGGGTGATATAGTACCCCACACACCATTCTATATACATAGTATTTCTATATAAAACCTTTTCATTCATCTTATCATTAATAAACCATATAAATAAAATCGGTTTCTAAGCTTGTCTAAATGGATTAAAATTTAAAAATCATGTTTATTTGGCAGAAAAAACAATATAATATAAAAGGAAAATTTGAAATAAATAATATAGGGTGATTTATGAAACATTAATTAATTTGAAATAAATTAATTAAAATTTGAAGCTAAAACACACAAAAACATTACCTTAAGAATCATTTCTCATTATCATCTTAGAAAGGAATTGTTTTCAAGTGACCTTCCAAATTTTTTTAAATGAATAGAAAACATATTTTAAAATTTATTCAAAAAAATACAGTAAAGATACCATGAAAATAAATAAATCATATGTTAAAATTATAAGTTGAAGGGATAATATCATTGAAAATAAAAGCATTGTATTTATTTGAAAACCATTTTATTGAAAACCTAAATAATTAAAAAGAAGAAGAAACATTTTTTACAAAATTAATAAATGGGATAAAAAGTATTATTGGAGATAAAATCAATATGAGTTTATACGAGGTAAAAGAGAACATTGGTGGGAAGTAAAAACATAAAATGGAAGAAAAATCCTTTATCATTAATGGGAATTATTTTTAACAAAAATTAATTTTCACAAAATAATAGAATCATGAAGGAAGATGATTTTGGTTCAAAATATGGTTTCATTATTATATAATCTAGAAATACAACATATCATTAACATAGGATAGAATAGATCATTTTTGAAATATAATAGTCAAGGGGAAGTGATTATGACCCAAGGAAAAGATTTGAGTCATAAAATCCCATTACCATTTGAGTAACACTTTAATAAAACCCCTATATATTGAGAGGTCTTGATGTTAGATTTTAAATACCATGAATAAAGGTAATTATTTATGTTATATATTCAATAGAAATTACATACAATATTTAAATTAAAGTAGGTGCATAATTGTTTTTCTCAAAGAATGAAATGTCAAGATGAAACCCTTATATATTGTCTAAAATTTGTATACACTTACACATAAAATCTTGAATAATTAAATAAAAATTACTGAAAAGAGTAATAAGATATATAAACATATATATTTATTTTTATAATTTCTATTTATCATCATGTGTCACCAATTTATTACATCATCTCCACTTATGTCGGTTACTTGATGTTTTTTAGTCAGTTTCTTAAAAATTTTCATAGTATTTTGATCAATTTCAAAGTGTTGTAAAATAGTTTCAAAATATATATAATTTTATATAATTTTTTCCTTTATTATTCCATTACATGATAATTTATGATGAAAATAGTTTTTCAATTAATTGATTCAAATTAGATAAGGTACTTTGATATGTCCTTCATGGAGATTATCTCCACTATAATAGTTTATTGATAATATTACTTATAGAATGTCTATTATTATCATTAAAAATGTTAATAGTTACGTAAATAACCTTTTTATCAATTAAATACATGTTATCTTCCACCAATTTTATTTGGTGTGGAAAATAAAATCGAAATATCATCACGTAGAGATGATAGTCTGCACGTACACACTAATGAGAGTTTCATTTTTACAGATTAAAAGAAAGGTATGAAATAATATATCATAACATTTAAAATTAATTTAAATTTTATAAATATATTACTATTTTAGTAAAAAAAAAATTTCAATTATCCATGGTAGGTGGTAATGGAAAATTGAACACATCATTTTGGAGGCGGTAGTCTGCACACACGAACATCGATATTTTTATTTTTCTCAATGATTTTTGAGGATTCTATAAAATGGATGTAACTATATTTTAAAAACATAGTATACTACTTAATAAATTGGTTTTATCATACTCACGTTGATATAAGAGTTTTTGTTTGTTATAAGTAGAAAATAATAAACAATGAGTAATCTAAAATATTACCTATCGATTTGGAGGTTCTCCTTTGGTCACCAGCTTAAGGAACAATAGATTTTTCTTTTGAAAAGATAAAATACTCTTGGAAATAGGGAGATGATTTATGAGATATTAATTAAGATATATTTTCTAGCATAATGGTATTTTAATTTATAGGGAGGTGGATGGTTGGTTGTTTATTTTATAATTGAAGAGAATATCATTTTTTGAACATATACCTCTTTAATTAAAATAAAGAACATGTTTCACATGGAATGAGAATACATAGTAATAAATAATAGAGATTTTGAAGGGTTAATGTTGAGAAATCCTAAAAAATAATTTTCCACTAATTTTTTAAACATGTTCTTATGTCATTTTCTTTTGATTATTACTTTTATCATTTTTAGTATTGACCATGGTGAACAATTTTTCCTATGTAATTGATTTTTAATGATTAAAAGTAAAACAAACTTATTTGATAATTTTAACATATTTATTTTAAATACTAAATCCAATTTATTAAATAAATTATATGTATAATAAAAACTAATTTTACCGATAGGAAATATAACATGTAAAAACATGTTTTTTAAATAATTTTTAAACATAAGAGTTAAATTTAGGATAAAATTATTATTTTTGTTGATTTTATTGAAATTTAAATTCTTAATAACAATTAAATTGTTTTTAATGATTTTATAATGTAAAAAACCAAATTCTACCATGTTGAAACATTATTAAAACAAATAGATGAAAAATAGTCTTTATTACTACATTACATAAATTTTGTATAGTTTTAATCCTGGGATTTTTATATCAACATAGAATTTAAAAATTATTAATTTGAAATTATACAATATATTATGTATATCAAAAATGGTTTCTAAAACTTTCATATTATTCGTGTATGATAAAAGTTATATTTTTTAGAAAAATTATTATTTTTACTACTCACATAGAAAATTATTATTTCAAAAAAGACAAAAAAATCACATAATGATAATATTTATATAATAAAACAAAAAATGATGCCAATTTTTACCGATTCAATTTTTCAAATTTATAAATTCGATATTTGAATAAAATCATAAAATATAAATTGGACCCATTTTTATTGGAAAAGTAAATTTTCAAATAATATTTTTTTATGATTCATTTTTCATACCATTTACCAAATTAATTTGTGTTAACCAATTATTATTATCAAATAAAGTATATCATATTTAATCAGTTTTTTATTGAAATAAAGAATTATATCACATAAATATATAAATTGAAAAAAACAATTCTAAATAGTAAATGATATTGTAAGTACTTTTAGGCAAAATAATTGAATTCTAATCCTATTAAAATTAACCTTTTTTTATTCTATAAATATTTAATCAAGTTGTTACACCGGTTCATTCGTACTAACTAAATAGATAGGCTTTAACGACCATACTTAAATATATCTATTTTATCAAAAAATACCCTAATTTGTTTTATGTATGGTGTTTCATGTTTATAAATCTATAAAAAAATTTACTTAATTATTGGAAAAAATGTTTTAAAATCTTGGTTATTTATGAAAACAAACCCAAGAACTATGTATTCAAAGTTATATGGTAGTTTTAATGATATTTAATTCACTAAAGGGAAGGTTTATTGAATTTTTTACGAAAAGGGGATGAGAAAAGGTATTATTATTGTCATTGTGTATATTGATGACATCATTTTTTTGGGGATAAGAAGTACAATTGTGAAGAGTTTTCAAAGAAAATAAAAATACATTTTTAAATATTTATGCTTTGAGAGATTATTTTTAACATAGATTACATGTTATGTAAAGAGAATATATTATCCTTCTTTTCCATTAAAATCATACCATTGAATTAATAAATAAGTCGAGTAAGGAAGATTCAGAATTGGTGTCCACACCCATGATGATTGGGATCAAGTTTAGAAAATATGATGTAGGAAAAAGTCAAAATCTAATGGAGTTTGGGAATATGATTGGGTGATTTCTTTATCTTTATATATCAAGGTCTAACATTTTTTTTGCAGTGAATTTGTGTGCTAAGTATCAATGTGGCCTAAAATAATCACACATGTTGACTTCAAATATTGTTCTTAGATATATAAAAGGGACATTAAAATTTAGTTTTCAATATAAAAGAGCTGATAAACTGATATTTTTGGGTAAACTAATGTATATTAGGAAGGATATTATGATGATAGAAAGAAAATATTCCGTATTACAATCTATTTTGGATAACGTTGTGTGAGTTTGAATTGTGAGAAGAAAAATTTAATGCCATTGAGAACTAATGAGACTATGTATACATATTCTACTCATATATATTGACTAATTGTCTAGATGACCTAACAAATTTTATTCTTAAAAGTAATAATTATGATTCCATTTAAAATTACATGTGACAATAAAAGTGTAAGTGATCTATCCATGAATCCTTTACAGCACTCTAGATATAAGGTTATTTGAATTAGATGACATTTTATCATAAAGAATGCTGAAAATAGAGAGGTGAGGTTGAAATTATTCTCTACATGGGGTCAAATTATTGATATCTTCATAAAGGTCATTTTCAAGGATAGATTTAAAGGCTTAAGGATAAACACTCATGTTCAACCCTTCCAACTCACTTGTGTATTTTTTTAGTTTCAGAAAATTCTTTTGGATTTTATAAGAAATTGTGAGAAAGGTAACAATCATTTTTATATTTCAATTTTTAATCCAAGTATGGTGTTATTACAAAACAATGGGTGAGTTGATTAAGTTGGAGAGAATCAAAATTAGTTGTTAAAAAATTTATTGTTAGTAAGGGGTGAAAATCACTCAACAACGTCGATTTATATAGCAGTTTTGTGATAGGAAATTATCTTTAATAAATGTTGTGATTTGATTTATATTTGTGTGAGTTATTGGGGTTAAAAACATATCCAAATAGGGAGATTTAATAAAACATGTAATTGTTAAAAGTGTGTTGTGTTTTTTTCAACTATTAGTAAATATCATTGGAAGTACTTGCAGATGTTTTTTGAGATTTTTTGATGCAAATTTTTACTGTTTTAAAATGCTTTAAAAGGTTAAGATATAATTTGAATAAGTTATGAAATTATGCAGTGAATGTGAAAGTTGGAAATTTTCTGGGATGCATGAGTTTTTATTAGAAGAATAATATCACTAAGGAAAATATATCACTATAATACATGACATTATTTGGATTACATTTATGAGATTATGGTAGTGTCCATGTGATATATAGAATTTATAAATTTTACGTAATTTTTTTCTTATTTATACATTATATTTTTATAGAATATGTAAGATAAATGCTATAGTGCATATAAACATGTATTAAAGGAACGTTCCTCACACAAATATGAATGATATTTTAGGCATACATAAGATATTTGTTGATGTATATATAAATATGAAGGAAATAAAATATTACACTATAATATGTTATATATGTTGGGGATTATATTGCAATGCGATGTGGAAAAGGAAAAAACCCGTACATTAATACATAAGATATTTTGTGAATACATAATATTTTTGATGAAAAAATTTATGTATATATAATATATCATAGAATACAGAAGTTATTGTGATGTTACAAATTGGGAAACTATTAATGGTTTTGTGATTCATAATATATTCTCTCCAATATGTAACATATTTCATTTCTTATATATTTGATAAAATACTAGGACACTTAGATATTTAAGGTTGAAATAGTTGTGATTTTAATTAATGACTAATGTATCATAATGATAGTGGTAGAGTCATAATTAAATCTATTTTATAAATAAAAATGTTTGATAGGGTATCATATTTTTTATTATTTTATTTTGAAAATAAAATATTTTAAAACTTATTAATGGGTATTGAAAATAGAGTATTTACTGTAATATTTTCTTGAGTAGTATGAATCGAGATATGTTGGAGATTAAAATCAAAGTGTAAACTTTCTTGAGTTATTTGGATATGTTCAAAGTGTATCACTATCCATAAATAAAAGATAAATTATTCAAAAAGTGATGCTGAAAATGTGACAAAATCTATTACGAGGAATAATTATTGATTATAGAAGCTTAGATTTAAAGATGAAGAATTACATAGCCCAAAATTTTATAGAGTCAAGTTAAAAAATATAGAAATTATGTTTTTAGAAGAAGTGAGAAAGCCCAACTATTATGTAATAGTATAAAATTCATATATTGTAATTGTTTTATGATTGTGAATATTATAATTTTGATCATACTAAAAGATCATAGGAATATAATCTACCTATTTTAGAGCCACCCTAGTGAAACATTTATCTTAATCATTCAATTATGAATTATTTTTGTAAATTGGAATGTGTTGGCATAAATATACAATAGGATGTTGTAATTATTTGGCAACGACATTGTGTTGAGGAAGATGCTAACCAATACCACTTATAATCGTTTTTGAAATTGGTGTAAAAGATAAGTCCCAAACATGACCCAAATATTGAAAAGACATATTCAACCACATTAGAGGTGAACCTTGTAAAATATTATTTGTTCAATGTTTCTTTAATTTATTCTACATATAGGTGATGGTGACATATAACTTTTGAGAGGATACTAATTATAAAAATGAAAAGAGGTTAATTTTTGGATGGAAATTTTAAAAAGAAAGTAACTCTGATTCAACATCCTCTTTTCAAAGTTACATTAGTTTTCAAGACACATTACATATAATATAATATCCTTTATTTCACTATCCACAATTTATAAACATTAGAGACACATTAGAAATCAAATAATAACCAACATCAAGTCTCATGGTTCATCATTGATGATTGGTAGAAGGATTTTACGAAGTCCGAGATGAATCCATATGTTTTTACATTAATTTATCAGCAATTTTAATCTCATTCACTAAATTGGTCCCCAAAAGGGTCCTCTTACTGGTATCAATCTAAAATAATAGTGACTGACATGGTCAAACATATAAGGGTATTTATGGTTCCATATGAATCAATTACTGGTAAATTGTTTTTATAAAGAAATTACTCAATAAAAATCATATTCTTTATATTTTCCAAAGTCTTATACATAGATTTGACATCTATCTCCCATAATTAAAATAACTTTTTATATCCATACATCTATCTGAGGGTTCCTAGATGTAACTATCCTCAACTAAATCCCCCTTATATTCCTATGTCGGTTCTATAATCTAAATATAAGTAACAAATCCTTGCCTATGATAAAGGACATTTGAACACTATGAAATCTAATGATTTGTTTCAAAAAAATTTACCAAGAACATAAACAGAAAAATTTTCTTTAATAGATAAGAAGTTTTACGAGTTTTTGATGTAATCTACAACTTACTAAAAACATCAACTTTTATTTGTGAGAATGAAAATAAAATCATAGAATCCAATGAAATATATTCCCACTTACACATTTGAAAATGTAATAGAAACAACAAACTCGATGTTCGCTGATTTTTTATCTTTAATTCTTGAAAAATAAATTATTATGAATTAAATTATACAACATCCTTATTTATCCTTGACTACCAAAATTAGTTTATACTGTTTCAAAATGTATTTGTATCTCTAGTACGCACTACATTACTTGAATAGTTTATTTTCCAAATATTAATTTTTGACTCCATTTGAACAACCATTCATTCTATGAAATAATAAATTAAATATAAGGTAACATTATATCCATCAATGTTCTCCCCACTATAAAAGGAATCCCTCATCCTTATATATTAATTAATGGAATAATGTTTATCTTTTCTATAGTCGATCAACATCAATATTATATTATCACTATCTAAAAGCCACAAATATATTGGTTCTTCCACATGCATGTGAAAATTCCAAAAGAAACCATCTTAACATCCACGACTCCAAAGCTTCTATTACAACTTGAGTTAGAGTATTTGTTATCTACAAAAAAATTCCATTTTTAAACAAAATCTCAAAATAAATGTTTTAAAAGATACTCTACACACTAACACAATCATAGGTTGATATTATACTGTGATAAAAAGTCCTTTAAATTCTTATATGTATTCTAACAAAATATATCACCAAAAGGTAAATCTACTAACACATTAAAGTATATAAAAATATTTTATAGATCATGGCTAGGAAAATTATTCTCTTGGGGTTCCAATTTAATAGAACCATATTCTAAAACCTTGCTTCGTTTCATTGAATCAAATCCTATTCCAAATCTAGATTTGTTATAGTACTCCTCATTACCATATCATGGTTTAGGATGAATAATAACATAGTGGAATTAACTTTTTAAATTTATTAAATTATTCTGGATAGATTAATGTCCAATAAATATTTTTATCCTTTTTAGGTACAGTTTATCACAAAATATGCTAATTATGAAAATCCTTTCTTCAATATCTTGTAATATATATCCAAAAATATATTTTTCTTATTTTTAATAAGATTTTTTTCCAAAGATGACACTTCCTTAGGATACTTAGGATCCACTAATATTAATATTTTAAAAACAATGATTTTAATAAATTTCCCTTCATGAATCCCAAACTAATGTTTTAAATTGGCATACATCGTATTCTCATGTGAAAATTCTAGAATAATCTCTATATTCTTCCTATGATCTAAATATTTCTTTAATATATCACAATATTATCAATAAATTAAACAATAATTGTATCCATTTTTTAAGGATCTAGTTAATTAAATTAATAAACAAAAAAGTTATGTTTGTAACTCCAAAAGGCACAATGAAAAATTCATAATGGCCTTATGAATATCAAAATTTCATTTTTTTTGAATATTCTCTCCCCTTACCCATATCTAATGAAACCCATATTGAAGTTTGATATTGCAAAAAAAGATTCATTAATATATATAATAAATCATGAAATTGGGATAAGGGATATATTTTATTTACCCTAAATAAGTTCAGATTCCAATATATAATTCATAAATGAAAACTATCACAAATTTCCCCCAAAAAAATATATGTAGTCTATGAAGAAACACTTGATCGAATAAATCCCTTACTATAATTACCATACTATTATACCATTAATTATGATAATTTTCATTTACTTTATATTATGTGAAGGTAAAAAATATGGATTTATCTACAGTCATGGCCAATAGAAAATTCCCCACCCATCATACTGGGCAATCTGGAAAAAAATTAAAGAATTGTTTTGATACTAATAAAGCATAATTTAAAGGGGATATCTTTCCCTTCCTTCCAATGATCCATGTACGCAAACCAATAATTATCTATAAATTGATCCAATATTACTTACCCATTAAACCTACCCCAATGTCATGAATACCCCAATATTCTTTAACAGCCTAGATAGTACAATATAGCACTATAAAAACAAATATTTGATTATAACATTTAATTTGTGCTTGAAATTATAAATTCAATTCATTAAAATAATGAAGTCGTAACTTTTTCTCTCAATAACTAATTAGTACCTTGAAATTTATATATTACCAATCTTAATTGAGTATCATATATATTTGAATATTTGCTTAATATTTTTAACTATTGGAGTGACAATTGTTTTTACAATAAAACTTAAACTCTACTAGAAACTTCAATTGATCAACCAATAATCCCAAGGTACAAAATAATATTCTATATTATTAAAAACATAGAAATAATTATAGAAGTAATAATAATATAGCCTAACACCATTGAATGTTCAATATTAATATTTTCCTCCTCAAATTTGCACTTAGATAAAAATAGATTTCCCTAACTTCTTTATTGTATTATCTCTTGGAATTTAGATGAATGAAAAGAATATTATTATTAATAGTTTAAAATTTTGTTACTGAATTTGTTTTATAACTCAATATTAAAGAAATAATTAACCATGTTCTCATTTACCAGACATATAAATTCATAATAACAGGAAAAAATTGATAAATTATACCTCAATCATATTACATGATCTTGACAATCTATGGTTTTTTTAAATCATTTTATCAAGAAGAATCCAAGCTGGAGTCTATTTATATTGTCGACGCACACTCTAAAGTTCCCAAGCTCCTTATTACACAACCTCTGTGTTTTGACATGAGATAGTCAAGGTCTTTATAATAAATATATGATCACCATAATATTATGAATACAATCCACAAATAATAAATTAAATAATTTGTATTTTTTTACATTACTTCTCTATAACTTGAGAGAATGAGAGGGAGGAGAGAGAATTCATGAAAGGGATTCCTATAATTATTTAATGCCCTAAAATATGTTTATATACATTGGATTAGTTTTTAAATTATTATTATGTCCCTAAATAAACTAAAATAACTATATGACCAACAACTACACTTATGTTATGTTTAACTTATTATAAATGTCTTGTACAGGTGATCACTCACTTTTAACACTTCCATGCATCATTAAAGAAATAAGAACCACTAACTTGTATGTATTCCTCTAAAAATACTTACAAAACCGTACATTTAATGTTCATCTGATTTTTTATCATGTTTAGTTATTTAAGGTTAAATAACTTGTGAATATATTAATAAATATATTCAACTCAAATTATTCTAAATTTAAATATTTCATATTTCAATTATTTATTCATTTGAGATCATTTATGCTTGGCCATTCACTAACCCATTGATATGGAAATCACTTCATCATGAACACCAATTTATCTGAATTGATAGAACTATTGGATATACAATGTCTGTAACCCTCTATTTCCTTATATTAATAAAAATTTGTTTCACACATAAACCAAGAGTAGCATCTGAGAAACAATAATTATATTTAAAGTGATAAAGATAAGTCATACCTATGATAACTTCCTATAATCTCTAATTATGTAATATAATCACTTTTTTCTAATGAAATATCCTTAAGTAGGATATATAATTTTTCTCACAATCCTTTCATGATTTATTTATAATTATTTGACAGTAATGGATTGAGTTTCCTTTGACTATAAAGGAAATTTATCTTTTCATGGAACTGATATCCAAGTCATAAAAACAATGTTATATTCTTCCTATACTTAAAAGCGAAAAATATAGTTTCTATATTCTATCAATTCCATAACACTAATGATACACTTTATATAAGATACCTAGAAAAATATAATCCAAAATAGTTTTCCTCGTGTATTAAAGTAAATTATTAATTATATAAATTAATAATAATATAATGTAGAGAGAAAAATACACATTCTCATAGATAATATCATCCAATAACACCCAAAACATGTTGTCTTTCTATTTATAGGTAAGTTATTATGATCTCTTATAATTGAGTTTAATAAGTATAAAACATCATGATAAGAATTATAAATTCTTATGCTCTTTAACACCTGATATTCATACATCATCAGTGTCACATCAGACTAAGGTATCTTGACACTATGATATATATTTAATATTACAATTATGCATCACAAGGTTCTCATTATATTTGTGAACTACTATAACCATTTTATGTAACCTATAATATAATAAAAATAATATATATAGTACATGTAAATGTATTTTTACTATCAAAGTATAAATCATGAACATATCATGTAACATGAATAATATAGAAATTAAAAATTACAGACATGAGTCGGTTCAGAGCACCCACACTTACCAAACTCAAACATACTCAATTTCCAAATTGATAACTTTTTATAACCCATTATCTCTCATATAAAACATGCTTCTTCTAAGTTATATTTTTTTCATTAAGTCTACCGTATTATCCTCTATTGGTTCTCTACTAAATATGATGTCACTTCGTTTAGTAAAATCTTGTAAGTGATGATATTTTTGAATTATATATTTTCCCCTTTCATAACCTTGAATTCATAGAAAGTATTACATCTATAATATTTTCATAATATTCATTGTGATATTACTATACTACATGGTATACTATAAATATTTTGGAAACATTTGTATATTTACACTGCTTTATTAGCTACATTAGAAGGTGAAACATTCTTGGATTTTATTTAATTGGTTAGCACTAGTTATTATGAGATTTTATTACTCATTTTCTTATATTAAATGTGTAAAAAATTACATTGATATATTTAATTTCTATTCCCCCCTATATAAATAGATAAATTTATTTTATAAATACAAGGACTATATCACAGGTACAATTAATGTTCTTCGTGATAGAATTAAATTATGCTCAATGAAATTTTTAAAATTTATTTGATATATTCTCATACTCCATATTCATAAGAAGCATCAATCCTAGAACATATCCTGACATTTATATGTCTATATACTTAATAATTTTGAATTTTAGTTATTTTATTAACATCAACATATATCTTCAGAACATTATGTTGGCGATATTTACATTATTTGATTTTATTAAGAAAATCATATATTAGATTTTTTCCATCTTATTTTTTTAATAAAATGTTAAAATATATTCTTTTAATTTAATAAATCATACATTATAGATCAATCTCAACAAATGTTATTCCATGAAATATATGTTACTACTTCAAGTGATTCATTGAGAAACAATTTTTATTAAGTATTAATTAATTATCAGTCTAAGATCTTTTTTCCATATGATATCAAATTATATAACATGGAAAAGTATGATACTATAACAAATATATTGCTGATACATTTAATATTAAAATAATCATCACATTATTTAATGTTTTCCTTGATCTATAATTAAATCTTAATTGGTTGTATAATATATTATAAACTTTTGGATTCATAATACATTATAATTGTATTTTATAATTTTTTAATAATCTTTTATTTATGAATGTGGTTTATACATTAAAATAATAAATATAATAATTACGGTAAACATATATGTTAATTCAAATTCAAACAGATTATAAACTCTTGATTAGTTGATATTTTTTATCATAGTCAATGATTTAACTTCTCTTAACACCTTTCGTAACCAATGCTTATTTAAATTTATTTAATTTATCATGTATGTACATCTCATTCCGAAATATCAATTTTTGCCAAATGGGTTTTATATCAGTTTTATGTTTTATAAAAAAAGAAATATTAATTTTAGTACATGATATCCATTTTTCAAAATTCATAGATACATTAGAATTACATTTTTGAATTATGGCTTCATTATAAAATAATAATTCATTACTTCCAATGAACAATATATAACCAAACTAGATGATGATAAAAATATCTCTCTTTGGGTTTTAACATAGATAATATATATATCTCTAAATCCTTTTATTCAAGGAATGTTTTTCGGTCTTATTCCACAACCAAATTGTTTTTAATATCAAGTATACACCTAATCAAATTCAATATTCTGCCTTCTATCTCAATTATATATTCACTCCATACTTTTAGAAATAAATTATTTATCATACATATGTATTTATATATCATGGATTCCATATGAAATATCCTTTGTAAATTTAGTATAATTTGGAGAGAGGTACTTTATGTTTCTTGATGCATGTTTCTTTAATGAATTTAAATTTTAAAAAATTTAACTTTTTTATAAAAGAATTTATAAAATTATTAAATCCTTCTCATGTTATGAAATATAAAAAACCAATTTTCATTTTATTTGGAAACCATTTTTGTTCCAATGAAACAATTTACAAAGAATATCCCAAAAATATAATGAAAGATATACAAAAATCATCATTAATAACACTATGAAAATAAAGGAATAATTTCTAATTTTTCTAACACTATTACTCTGATTTTTTATGGGATGCGTGTTTATGAAAGATATAAACTCTAATTTTAATGTTTCATGATTTCATGGTTAATATATTATATTGTTCAGTTCAACTAAGTCATCTTTTTATTTTCATAATAAGATTATTCTTTATTTCAAATATTCATTATTAAAATCACTTAATAGTTTCTCACTCTTGATTAATCAATTACAAATTTCAAAATATATTAATGATATTATTTAAAGTAATTAAGAATGAATAATTTCATCTAAATTCTACTTGAATTGGTTTATATGAATCATTGTTAAAAATTATTAGAATATTCATTGATCTACCACAAGTTTCACCAAAGGGTGTCTTGGTTATTATACCATATAATAAATATTGTTAAATACCTATGAATTTTATATCAAAAAACTCTAAATACTATTTCTATTATAAATTTAAATTTTTTATGATTCTTAAATTTCCACGTATGATATTAAATCAACTTAGTGTAATTTGAGCCTTTTAAATTAAATTCATCATTTATTACTGAAAGAAGATATATTTAAATCAAGTATAATAAACTACTACTCATGTGAGGTATAAAATAAAGTATTATCTTTATAAATTTATAAAACCAAATTATTTTTAAAATCAACCTTGAGATTATAATTATAGTAATACACAATACATGGTTTTTTAAAAAAAATATTAGAATCATTTTTTGATGAAATGTAAAAACATGATTATTTATAAGTGATGTATGAGTCTTTTGCTATGAGAAATACAAAAATCCACTTCACATTTTTAAATCATTATGAACATCATTATTTTTTGTATTTTCATACTAATATATATGTGAAAATAGAGATAATACCTAATAAATTATGAATAAATATTACTTGGATTTTTTTTATCCATTTACATTTTCAACTTGTTGTTCTTCATTTTCACTATAAGAATTGATTAATTATTTCAATTTATAATTTTAACATCTAAAAAAACATAGAAAAATATATATAAGTTATTTATATTTACCTCTAATCTAAAAAAGTATAAAAAATGGATAATCATGAAATTAATAAAGAATGAATAATAAGTATTGATGGATTACTATTCAACATGAATCCAAACCATGCGAATCGATCAATTCACCCCACCGCCCTAAGTACATAATGACCAGCATGGATTATATATTCTAATTGAAATGTGTAAAGTGTATAAATAATCTAATTACATCATTTAATTACTTTAAATCTTAAATGTTATTAGATATATGACAAATTTTTGAGATATGATCTAAATTCATTTTTATATATTTATATGAAAATATCATAGTAGATTATATTGATATGTAATTTGGAAGTATATGTACAAAGTGATATATTCAATATTTTTAAATTTATGGAAATTGATCAATATGATATAGAGATATCATAGCTATTCTTTTGAATGACAATAGAATGTTATAAGGTTTCATATTCAAATATTAGGATTCTAAATCCATCATTTTTCGGAAATCCCCATACATAGACATCGATGGAGTGATACCTACCATCTGGCGGGGCTGGATGAAAATGCCTTTTATTAGGTGTAGTGGGTGGTGGATTTTGATAGGACCTCTCTATGATAGTTTTGTCGTGCGAATTTGGGATAGAACAAGTGGAACATTCCAATTTTCTATCAATAATAGTGGTGGGATAACCACGAATTGGAAATAGAAATTTATATAGGAAGTGTGACATAGTCTAGATGAGATCATTTGTTTTATTGTGATCTTTTTAGCTATATGTGCTTTTCCTTGGAGAAGGAAGGGGGTTGGTGAAAGTGTGTGGTGAGGCGGGACCCTAATGGAGGAGACGATGTAGGCCAAATGATGGGGAAAAGTAGTTGTGGGATCCTAGAGTTAATGGATCTGGTGGATGTGATGTTAGATGGGGACATAAGCTTAGTGTTGAGCATGTTGCAAACTATATCAAGTGAAAGGGGTGCAGGCTCATGAGTAGGTGGGAAACATGGTTAAGGATTCCATTAACTTCAAGAGAGATTCTTGGGACACAGTTTCAGTTGGTGATGGGACCTTAGTATGCAGGGGGGTTCTTCCAGTGATGGGACCTCAATACGCGCGGGGGGGGGGGGATGCAGTTTCATCAAGTGATGGGACCTCAGTATGTTGGGGGGGACGCTGTTTTAGTTGGTGATGGGACCTTAGTATGTGGGGGGGGGGGATGATGACATGGATGAAGATGGGTGTGAGTTGACATCCACAATGGGCATGGATATTTCAGTGAGGACCTCATTGGATGACCTTGGGATGTATCATAGTTGGTGTAGATATATTGGATTTGACCATGTGATGCATTTCCAGGGTAATTTGGATACATGCCGATGTAATGATGAGTTTTGTGTTGGATATTTTTTTATTAGGAGATCAATGAGGGATGATTCCGTATGGGATGATTGGTCGATCAAAATTTGTGGTTTTGGGCTATTCATTTCTTGTGAATGAATGTATATCTTTCATTGGTTTTTTTGGATAGTGTTTATTTTCTAATTTCATTTTTTGTGGTAATTTTTTGTACCACATGATTTTTGTTACTATACTTTTATTTTATTTATCAAATTTGAGGACCAACTGTGCTCAGATCATGAACATTCCAATTATGAAAATATCTTCCACCAAAAGCTCTCATTAATAGTGTATATTTCATATGATGAAAAATATTTGCTGGAATGATGTATTTAGTTAATAATTTCATAAATTCAGGAATACATTTTTTAATGATTTGTAACCCATGAATAAATGAATGAAAATCGAGGAGTGACCTCAATAATTATATTAGGGATCGATTACCATGATACATTTTTTGTGCATGAAAAGATGATTTTTTCCTTTACCTCATTCTGTCTTCTTCTTCCTTCTTTTCCATATGAGAAACTACCATTCCATGGAGTGGTAGAGAGACATGCCCATGTGATTAGTGATTCACTTCGGCTCATGAAAACATTTCAGTGGAGGGGGCCTTTATCCACCTCATTGTGATATTCATTATGATTACTCTGCTGATGATGAAACTAAATGATAAAATAGTCTATGATTAACGGTAAAAAAGTTTATCATTTTTATTTATTCATGGTTTCATTTTCAAACGTGATAATATTTATAAATTGGGTTTTAAGTTATTTATACTACATTTATTAAGTGTTAAAAAATCCCTAGAAACACATTTGTGGTATGAGATCCATTCCATGGTCAATCGATTCTCAAAATCATATTTAAAATGAATAAAATACGCATCCCATATGAAATTCATATAATCAATCATAATATATGATTGATAATTTGAAGCCTGACTTTATTTATGATATGCAATACTTTAATACAATATTTGGTCACAAAAATGATAAAAGATTTTATTTTTAGTGGTATAATGAAATATTTCTATTTTATTAGACCATATTTTATGATTTAATATATATTAAGCTATGAATGTGCCAATCCATAGATGAAATATTGTGTCATTGAATAATGGTGACACCTTGATATATTGATAAATATGGTTCATGTTACTAGTTTACTCTAATGAAATGATTGATCATATAAAATGATTACCTAGCACTTAGGGTTATTCCTACACAAGTCACATAATGATCAGTTAGTTTTATATATTCTTTGTTGGTAGTCAATGTTAATAATACATAGCTCCTGCACAATGTGTTAATTTTATAGATCATCATATCATAATCCATTATATCTAGGAACCTCTTTAATATTGTAACACATGTCATGATATTTTCGTGTATGACTGAACATATAGAATTATCAGTCATATTCCATGACATGTTAATCATAACATGAGGTATTTTTTTATTCAAAACTATACATTATGATATTATGAATATAGTTAAATAATATATAAGAATAGTATTTTTCTTCTAGATTCCAATTTTGAATGAAATTCTATGGTTTATAAGTTATTTTTAAATCATAATAATAGTTATTTTGTTTTTTATTAATCTATATGATGTTTATAAATTGATTAAATATAAATTGTTTATAATTATTTAATAAATGTTTATAAAAACTTTAATTAATAAATATCGATAAATCATAATTTTTAATATTGAAACACCTTTTACAAATTACATGGAATGACTTATAATTTTGATATAAAATTATTATATTGAAATTATAATTGTAGTTTATAAAAGGGTTTATATATGACCAAAAAAGGAAAAAATATAAAAGATTTTATATTTAAAAATAATTTTTTTCATAATTAATTGATTTAAATTTTTAAAATAAGGGCCTTATTTGATAAATCATTTAAAATATATCATAATGTGTTTTGATAAACGATATGATCAGGGTTTAAAATAATATTGAAATATGTGAAATTTAGATTATGATTTTTTTACACAAAATAAGTGGAATATTAAATATTTATATTTCATATAATATCATATATTTAATGTAATTATCATATAATTATTAATGTAATGATGTTCATATCAGAAATAAATACAATGTGTTTATATTTATTTATTCAATTATGGAATACACATAATGTAAGGATTAATTATAAAATGTTTATAATTTTTTAATCCATGGTTTTTTTATAAATTGTTGATATCTTGTTTAAATATATGAATTATTTACTTATTTGTATTAATCACTTGTTTATAATTCATGGATATAATTTTTTTATTATGAATGTGTGTATTATTTAGTTTTAAATTTTTAATGTACTTCTATGTTTTCATATACGCATCTATTGAGTTATATGCTATGTATTATAAATGATTTAGTTTTCTTCTACCATGTCTTTAACTTATTATAGGCTGTGAAATTGAATTAGGTAGTTAATTATAGATTATATATATATATATATATATATATATTTGATGTTAGAATTATGATGGAATTAAATGTTCTCCTGAGAAAACATTCATTGTATAGAGTTACTTTTGGCCAGATTTCTCACAAGCCTATAAGCTTATACCTTGTCAATAAAAGTGAGAGTTTCTTATTTGTGGCACTAGTATTACTCATGTGGAGAGTGTTGAGTTCATGTGATTATAAGAATTTACATGAAATGGTTTCATGCAACTTATTTATAAGAATCAATTGGATATATATATATATAGTTGAATTTTAATTTTGGTTAGTAGAATATGATATGATGTTGGTAAAGGGTTACAAATAAATATGGTTTGAACATGTTGATTTGGAATAAAGAATATGAATAAAAACAAAATAATTATAATAATTAATATATTTGAAAAGGAATAAAATGAGATAATATGGTGAGATTAAGTCACAATTACAAAACAAAGTGTTATATTCCTTTTAAATTAACACCTTTTAGGACCATGATCATCTGATTTGGTAGGTCATGCATTATGGGGTGACCTTTGATTATATTGTGTAAGTAAAAAAAGTAATGAGTGACGCTTTAGGTTCTAGTTATTTTTTTAATTTTATTTGGGTTACACTTATCCAAGATAACCTAATATAATTAGGTTACATGTAATATCCTAATATTTTAAATTTAGGTCATTATGCTCAATAACATGTATGACACACAACACTATTCATAAAAAAAACTATGAAATATTATTATTTAAATATAATTGTTACATTCTTTCCCTTAAATTAGAGCATATGAATATGAATAATTATTTTAAAATATATATTTATATATTTTAAAAAGTAAAAATTTATTTATTATTTCTTAGGAAAAACCACTCATGTTTTAGTAAAACCCTTCCCTTCTTTAATGTTATGTTTTATTAGAAATGGATTTTGATTCTTTTTGTGAGAGAATAATATAATTGATTTCTAGAACATATATAAATTTAATTTGATAAAATAAAAATTTATTTTTAAATTAACATATCAAAATTATCCCATGGTAAAATTTACATATATTTTCGAAAATTTTTATTTTTCAATGAATAGAGAAATTACTAATTTTTATTGAATACTATGTATTATTTAGACATATTTTTACAGTTAAACATTTTTGGGTTAGTTTTATAATTTTTTAACTTTTTTTTCTTATATGAATACAATTATTCGTTTTGAAGTTAATTTTATTCATTAATTTAGTAAAAAAAAATTATACTTAAAATGTGGTTTTTATGAAAAATAGTTTTTCGTAATTTTCTCTGATTTAATTTTAAATTGAAATTTTACACTTATGTATTTTGGTTTTTAAAAAATGGGTAAAAATATTTGGAAGAAAGTGGAAGAATACTTTAAAAAATTTTCAATTTTATTTCTGGTCAACAGGAATAACAACCTCTGTATATTTTGTTACTATAAAAAAATGGTAAATCAAACAATCAAATTTAAAAATAAAATTATAGGGACTCTAAATTAATTAGACTTTAGATAATTTTTTTATATGAGTCAATTTCCTAAATAATAATAAAATATTAGTTTATATGTATTTTTTTCTTTTCAGATGTGATTATGTCCTTTATAATGTTTTATGAAAAGAAAAGTAAAAAACGTCCCACTTTTATTTCTAATAACTATAATATTTCTAACATGGGGATAATCAGATGATATGTTCATTTATAAATTGTATTTCAAAATATAAATTGTTAATATTCATAATGGATTGTTTTTATTATTATTTAAGAAATAATTATCTTAAATGCTTACACAATATTGATGTTGTAATTATTCAATTAAGGGAAAAATAAAATAAACAAAATTAAAAATGTTAAAAATAATAAAATTTGAGAGACTTAATGAGGTAAAATAATTTATATGATAAAAATATAATTTTAGGGATGTATTAATGTTTTTTTTGAGTTTATTTTCTTTCGATATTATTTATGCAAATGTAATGAATAGTTATGAAATTGACATTAATGATATTTCATAAAAAAAAAATAATTTAATAAATGATATAAATTTCATAAAAATAACATATTTTAATAATATATTAGTATATGAATTACAATATTATAAATGGTTTATTTCTCAGCCATTTTTTCATTTATAATAACTATATTGAACCTTAAAGAAAAAAACCCATGTTGTCTTGAAAAGTGTTAAAAGAGTTAACGAGGGGTTAAAACCAAATGGTAAGGTCAAGAAACATAGAAAAGGTTTTTAATTTTTTTATTTTATGATTTTATTTTTAATTAATACTCATCCAATACTAAAATTAAATCATTTGGGATCCGCTTGGTTTTGTAAATTAATTTTTATTAATTTGATATATTAAGAAATTACAAAAACGCCCTTCCCACCTCTTATAAAAGGGAATTTATAATCCTCCTTAAATCACCCATAAAAAAAACTTTCTTCATCAATGATCCCTAGAAATAACATCTTAACATACCTTATCACGTTTTATAGGCCTTATGTTGGGAATAATAGAAATCATAGATGTCTGAAGGTGTTAAGAAAATGAGATTTCCTAATGAAGTGGTATAGTTTAAACAACATGTATCTATTTTTATTTCTTTTTAAAAATCCTTAAAATATTATTAAACCATTAAAAAATAATAACTAAAGTATCCTATATATACAAATATTTTCATTACGTTAATGTAATAACCTTTATCCTTCTCCAACATCCATTAAATGGGAGATGATTTCATCGTTTGTGTGTACGAAAGACTATCGCCTCGAAAACCGATGTAATTCTATTTCCATAATCATCTCTAAAGGATGGTTATAATTATGAATTAAATGTATATATATGTTATATTCATAACATATTTATCTTTATTAAAAGATAAAATATCATCTAATTTCTTACATTTCTATTCTATGATAAATTATAACTTCGTTCAACCATACGTGTAGACTACCACCTACAAGAATAAATAGTATTATTTTTTCATCAAAAAATAATATGGATTATATATATATATAGTGATATAATTTTATATTTATTATATTAATATAATAATATAAATAATAAATTATATTTATCTTTTTTCTGTAATGATTGTTAAAAAATACAAACACTCGTCATGTCTACATAAGACCTACCATATATTTGATTGTACCATAGTTTATTTTTAATAAAAGTAATTAATTATTGGTTTAAAAATTATAATTGACGGATAAAAATTATATTTATTTAATTATTATTATTCCAGAGATGATAGATTAATATTCTCTTTGACCATAGTCAAACTATCTAAGTAATTTTGGATGCATGTACCAAATATCATAAAAGGCCTTTTGTTAACATAAATGATTAAGTAATTATATATAAAATAATACTATATTATATAAAGGTAATAATAAATTTTAAAAAGGTTTTTAATTATGTAAATAATTGTCTTATTTTTATTATCTAGGAAGATAATGATTTAACCGGATGAGTTGAACTGATAGAAAGTGACTTTATTTTAAAAATATATTTAAATTTTCACTAAAAAATAAATATTTCTTCCATATCCATACCTTTTATTCATTTTAATGATCTATTTATATGGATATAAGTTAATTTTAATGGAATCATTGTGTTTATTTTTAATTTCTTTAAAATATTTTCAAATGAAATATTTTACTCAATGTTTTAACATCTTTTACAAAAAATAACAAAAGGAATGTTCTATTTTAATGTATACAGTGATAATGAATCTTAATGCCTCTATAACCAATATTTTATTTATGGAATAATTTACAAGATTTCATATTTTCTTAAAATAAAATCACTCTTTACCAATGTTATGGTTATTTTTAAATGATTTTTTAAATGGAATGGATATATGAATATCTGGAAATATATTCTTATTGGGGAAATAAACATATTTATGATGTTCTATTTTTTGTATTCTATTATGGTTCTTGGTAATTGTTTGTAAGGATTGGTTGTTACATTATAAAACATGGTTTAGTGATCATGTTAAAGATCTCCAATACATTAGGTAAAGGGAAAAACACAAATGGTTGGTTTTCTCTTAAGAGATTAGGTGAATATACTATGATGGTAATTCCAAGTATCACAATGTTGTCTATTTCATGTGTAAATGTGATGGTTACTATAATTATAAACATAATGGTTATGAGGGTTACTATTTAAGTTAAATTGATATGAAAGTGATGTATTAATAGACCTAAATGTTTGTTTCTATGTTTGTTTCTATGTTTTTACAGAAATGTTATTATTTGTAAAGGTTAGATAATCATATTATGTTTAAATAAAATATTTTCTAATTATTATGGGTGAAAAGTTTAACTTTGTCAATAATTTATAGTGAGTTTCTCATGATATAAATTAAACCATTATATGTTTTATTTTTCCTTAGAAATTTCATAGGAAATTTTTTAAAATATTTTGGAATAGAAATTGTTTTATTGGTTAGGAAATATTTTATTTCAAACCCTAATGTTTATTTTTGGAAAAAAGGAATCTTTTTAGAAGTAGTCATTTATATAAGGTTTCTTTATTTTTTTATGTCCCTTATAGTGTGTTTTGTTATTATACAATTTTTAAAAATTCTTTTCAAAGGGCTTAAGGATGAGTAGGGGCAAGGATGAGGTCAAGATAAAAATTTTAAAGATATCTCTTGAAAATAAAATGTGTTCTATTTAAAATGTTTTTTATAGAAAAAATAAATTCTTAGTTTTAGTTTCTACTTTTAATGTGTGGTTACATTATGTATAAGTTATAAATTAATTCAATATAACTCTAGAAAACGTTATTGGATAATTAATGAAATAAAATTTTGGATTAAATTCACTAGAATATATAATATTTAAGGCCTATTTTCTACAATTGGAATCAAAGAAAGGATTAGATAACATTAGAGGTTAAGATGTTATTTTAACATAAGTGAAATTTCATCTATAAACACATAATATAGTACTATAGGGAGAATTATAGTTATTTTGTTAAATAGAAAGAGGTAAACAGAACATGGTAAAGTATATCATAGTTTTTATCCTCCTCATAAGACAATTTATTATGGTTTTATTTATATTTTCACACTAACATTTGTATTTTTATAAAATGGATAAATCTACTATTCAACATAGTAACAATGGATATAAAGTAAAATGTAGTGGTTTTCTGAATGGGACACCGAATGAAATGGGAGATATAGTGAAAAAATATTATTTTTATTCTTAACTAGCTATCCTAATTTATGATTAACTTGAACCAAGGTCAGTTTATTAATATTTCAAAAAAAAAGATAAATGAGTCTCTATGTATGTTCAGATGATAAAGATCATAATTTTAAAATCATTCCATGACCTATGTGTCATGAATGTGGGATGAAACACCTTGGAATATGTCTTAAGATAATGGGAAGACATTTTCTATATGGAAAACGAGGGGATAATGAAATATTATACAAAGGGAAAGGAAGAATTTGGTTACCACCATAAATAGATATAAAATTCCTACCAAGGAATCCACTAAATGTTTTAAATGTAGGTATTATGAGAGTTATGAAAATAGATGTCATAGAAGAAAATCTCAAAAATTATATTTATATGATTGTAGAGTTGAATATTTAATAATTACTATTTCTAATATTTTTTAATATGAGGAAACTGAAAATTAAATATGAAAGGTATATATTATATATTGACCTATGTTTTTATTTTTTTGAATCATTATACATGATTCATATTTTTTTCTAGGAAATAATTATTAAGGAATAAGATGTAAAATCATGTTTATTGAAGTAAACTAATTGATTATGGTATTTACATATAACAATTGAAGAGTTACGATGTAGTTGTGTATTTAAGACTGATTATAATTTCAAATCTATATGCACCCCTTTTGTTTATTTATGTTATGGAAATAATTTGGGATACATTTATTGTGTTTTTTTGTATATTGTTTAGGTATATGTAACCCTTAAGTTTTAAATGTGAAGATATTATTTTATCTAAGAATGTTATTTCCATTCATTGGACATATGTTTAATGATATTGATAAAATTTATAGTTCATATGACCTTTTATGTCTATTTTAATATTTTTTTTGTTATTTTATATGAATTATACAGATATATTTTTACAAAAAACAAAACCCATAGTTTGGGCGACAAACCATCACATTCGGTATGACTATGAGGCTTAAACCCACAACTGAAGGGCGACAAGGGTGAATTACCTACCACTGGACTATGTGGTTTCCTGGTTAGTATGTAATTTTTTACTTAAATGGTTTTAAAGATAATAATTATGTTTATTTTGGGAATGTATGTTTTTTTATAATCATGTGATTGAATAATTATTTCGTGATTAAGTGAGTTTGAAATAAGATCACAATAATATTGTGGAAAAATATGTGATTTTCTTTGAAGAGTTGAGATTTAATTATATTTTGGAAGTATATATGATATGTATATTTCTTTTTTTATTTAGGTTATTTATATAAATGATTATAACATATTAGATATTAAATTATTTGGGCATATATATTTTTTGTATGATACATTAAGAGTGACTGATGTTATTTTGAGAAAATATTAAATTTACCATGGAAAATAATTGATCATATACTTTTTTTTAATTTCAAAATTATTTTGGAATATTTATATGAATTATAAGGATTTTTATTTATCGAATGATTTAGTTTAATTCTTGGGTATTACTTTTTTATTTCAGCGATTAATGTTGTATTTCACATAATGAGGTTTTATTCATATTGGGAATTATCTTATCATGTCCGAACCATTTGGGTTTTGATTTATGTATAAATATTTTATGAATATATTCTAATATTTTAAAAGGTTATGTGGTTATTTATATTTTAATTCTAGTACATCATGTAGGGAAGATTCATCTTGAATACTTAATGACTTGAGTGAAATATGAGATTGTGGTAGAAATTTATTAGAGGATGAGATTATTCTTGTCAAGTAAGTATATTTCCTTATTTTATTATTATAGATGATAAATAAATTCATCAAATCTAGGAAGATTGACTTTAAATAAAAAATTTATCCATTTACCTTTCTTATTGATAAATCAATGCTATTTTAACCCATTAGATTTATGATTTTTGTATCGTTAACTTTATCATGATCAGGTTTTTTATCACTCTTTATCAATCCCTTAAGGATAGTTTTTTCTTTCATGTCCACATTTTCCCTTACACAAATTTTTTACCACTAGAAAACTTGTTTTATGCTATTCTACATGACCTTTGTACTTCACTTTTCTCGTATATCCAGTGGATGTTTCACCCTTTTCAAGTGGATGTTTTATGACCCGTTTTTACGATGTGGGATTTCAATAAATGTATTTTGAAAGCCATTTTTTTAGCCCAATTTAAAATTTTGAGGTCAAAATTTATAAAATGGGGAACTAATTATCTTTATAATATAAAATATGGATATTATATTCAATAATATTTGTCACACACATCACTAAGATTAAAAAAACCGTGAAATATTATTATTTAAATATGACTATTATACCCTATCTATTAAATAGGAGGGTATGAATAAGATTAACTAATTTGTGAAACATATATATATTTATATATAAATATTATAATCAATAAAAATTTATTTATTAATTACAAGGAAATAATTACTCAGGTTTTAGTAAAACCACTTTATTCATCAATGTTATGTTTTCATAAAAATGGTTTCGATTTCTTTTTGTGAGGGAATGAAATAATTAATATATAGAAATTTTAAAAATTTTATTTTATAAAGAAACATCATTTTTAAACGAAGAATACCAATATTATCATATAGTTAAATTTGTATTTTTTTGAAAAGAATTATTTTTCAATAAATAGTGAAAATACTAATTTTAATTGAAAAATGTTTTTCCTTTTAAAGTAAAATTCAATTTTTTATTCATTTTAAAATTTTACTACTTAATTATGATTTACATTAATCCAATTACAGGTTTCTAAATGAATTTTTAACATTAATTTATTGTAAAAACATTTTATACTTGAAAGGGGATTTTTCTAAAAAAATGTTTTTCATCGTGTTTGTAACACCCCATGATTTCATAGTAAGTAATTTTCTTTAATTTATTTCAATAGCTTGTGATACACACAACATTGAGTTCGAGCATACCACGACCAGTCAAACAAGTAGTAATTAATAGTTATACCCACTTTTTAAAATTTAATAAATTTTATTTTTCAAAATTATGTTCATTTTTGGATTCAGAATATCAAAATTAGGGTTGGGTGATTTTTCGTTATTTTTTGGAGAACATTCAATATTTTATGAATAGTGATAAACATTGCGTTATTATTTAAAACATAATTTTATTTAAATAATTAATTTTTTTATTTAAATTTAATTTAATGTAAAAATAGATACATAATCCCTATATTAGTTCAATGTAATTCAATGAAGTCATTTTATAATAAGATTAGATGTATAAAATTTTATTGAACTTTTTAACATTTTTACCCACCTTCTTGGCATATTTGGAAATTTGCATAAAAATTAATTTTCCCACTTCTTTGAATTAAATTTTAAAAATCTAAGACACACGATTGACATCATTAAGTTAAATGTGGTTCAATGAGATGAAAATAATTTTTCGTCCACAACAACTTTGTAATTTTAATTATCATGATTAAAAGTATATAGGGTAAATAAAGGTAAAAATGATATTATAATTACACTAAAACATGTCCTAATTCTATTGGATAAGTTTATTTCGACCAAAATAAAACATAGGAATAAAATATTATTCTTTTTTATCCACTTGGATTAGATTAGGACATTTAGTATTATTTTATTTAAAGAAGAGTAAAAAGTGTTAAATTCCAATTCTAATAACTAATCCATTTTTAATATAGGGTTATATATAAGATAAATTGGAATAAAAATATTAATTATAAATCTAAAAATATTTTCTACATCATTGTATTTTATTTACAATTTTTTGGTACTAAATAATTAAATATATTTATAACACAGTGATGATGCAGTACTTTCATTATTAAGGAATGATAAACATAATTGATATTATAAATATCCAATTAATTGTAAATTATGACTTTTTATGTATTATGCTAATTTTATAGTTTAATATCAAATTTTATGGTTTATTTAATGTGTTTTTGTCTATGTAATCATTTTTTTACTTTCACAAAAACCAAATACTAAATAGTGTCAAAATTGACATAAATGAGTTTTTAAAACAAATACTGCATTATTAAATGATATAATATTCTTAAAAATATATGTTTTGGAAAAGGGACTTTTATAATGATATATATGTCATTAATGAACCACTTTAGGTTCTCTTGTAATTTTTAGTATATTTATTAACCATGTAATATTAAAATACAAGAAGACATGGTAAAAGTTAATCTATTTAACCAAGAGTTAAATGTAATATATATGGTTAATATGGTGACCTAAAATTATCTAAAACCTTTTGGTTTAAATTATTTAGACCCAACCCCACCTTAAACTTGAAATATATCTATTTTGACACATTATAAACTGAAAATGATTTTATAATAAAACAATATTTCACTATTTTCTTAAAGTGACCCTCACCTCTCTTATAAAAGGGTACTTACTCTTCTCTTAATTTCACACCTCCAAAGCCATTTGGTTCGGAAAAACCCTACTCAAATATCCCTTAAACTAACATTAATTCATATTATAGGCATTACTTTGATCAGAAAGCCTACTTAAGGTTCCCTTTTGGTCAATTTAAAAGGAAGAACCCGAATATGAGGTAATTACTTCATCACCTCTTTCAAAGTTCTTATCTTCTTCCACTTCCTCTTTCATTTTTGTTTCCATACTAAAATAAATACTCTAGTAACTTATACATACTTAGATTTATTATAAATATGGACCAACCATATTCATTATTCTATCCATCCTATGAATGACAATGTAACCATACGTGCGTACGTATGACTTACACACTCCACGTCATGGTGTAGTTTGTTATTTAACACTTCATTATTTGGATGGGTACAATAATGAATATAACTGATATAAATAATAAATTTAACATGTCAATGATTCTTTATTTATAATATACCATCCAATTACATATTATTTCCCAACTAATAGAATGATTTTATCGCTTGTATGTATGTACGACTTACCGTCTCCATGACACGATGGGATTTAGTTTCCCATCATAACCATTCCAGAATACTTTTCATTTGATGATTAAAAATAATTTTTAAGAAATTTATATCATTCTGTATATGAATCAAATATATCATATCCATGACAAACATGACCAACGTAACAAAACATTTAAAGGAAAATGAATGAGTTAACACTGAAAACAATGATACTACTGAAATATCATTAACAAAGAAATATTAAAAGATCATATAAGATATAATATTTATGTATGTGGGTATTGAATAATCTAATAACAATTATTTCACCATTATACAAGAGGTTATCCGACCCTTGAATAAGGAAAAGTACAATGTATGGGGGTTTTCATCTCACTTTTTATTCCCGTGAGATTCATGCTATATTTTCCACTATTTCATTTTGTGTGGTGTATTTACTGACCATGATTATATTCTTTTTGTAATATAATTTAATTTATGGGTATTTACATCTTTATTTTATGACCCTTATTTCGTGGGGTGTATGTTTTGTAATTTACCAAATCAGTAAGGGAATTTCTAATTTCCATTTCCACTTATTGGGTATTACACATAATTTATTTGTTATTTTACTCCAATATTATGTATAAAATAACTATTTATTTATTTAGTAATTTACACTATCCTTTGTATGGATATACTTTTTATACACATAATTAACCAATTTATAAATTCTCAAGTCATTGATATGAATATGATAAGGGTAATATAAACTCAATTTCCATTTATATAGTTAAACAATCAAGTCATTGGTTTTGTTTTTACAAGAATATGTGTGAATGTAATAATATTTAGTTACACTGAATATAAAATCATATTGAGTGTGTTTATATTTTTCACACAAAATTATTTCATTTATTTATCATTAACCTAAGGATATTCTCTTGATAAGGTATTTTTTCACAATTTGCATTCCATTGAGACCTCTTTGTTCTTATACACCAATTCACTTTTATATGGTATATATAATTTCCTTTGACATAGTATATCAAGAACCCTTTATTCTCATGATATTATAATGTTTTTATTAGAACAATTATTTTTATTCAAGAATCTCTCATTTGGTTAGGATCTCTAACTAAAATATCATTTTAAATGTTTTAATGATTTATTCTTCTTAATGTTTCTCATTAATGTCCATGTTTTAAAAATAGTTTTATGGATTTATTTATATGAACATGAATATTTTATAATTGAAATTACTTTCAAAATGTTCAAAGTGCTAAGGGACACTTTGAATAGAAAATATCTTCTAAATTACTTCTTTTATAAATAGTGCGTCTTTTAATTTTTTTCTGGAAAAAGGGGATATTTATCTCAATTAGTTTTACATATTATTTTCATCTATTTCAATATCGTTAATTGTATTTTTTTATTTGTTTAGGTTGATTTATTATAACATAATCTTCCATATTATATTGAATGAGTTATGTTTTACTGTGTATGTGGTATTTTTATACCATTAATTGTTTGTGGTTAAAATATTTACATTTCTTATGCTAGTTTTAATAAGAATGTTCAGATTATGTTTCACCCTTTTCATATGAGGAATGCATTGGACTTAGTATGTGATGAGCTTGGCCCACTATAGTCCCTGGATGCATCGATAGGTCTCATGAGACAAACTAGTGTCTTGACACAAGTAATTGACAAAATTATTATTTGTAGTATTTTTATGAGGCCTTGAATATGTGGTTATGATGTCCGACATTATGTATTCCATCATTGTAAAATTAGCTATTGATATTAAATGAGATTATTCGACTAGTATAATATCCATGTGAATAAGTAAATTTCATTAATTGATTTATATTTTCTATATTATGATGAAGGTTAAGTTTAAAATAATTTTGTTTTAGTCTTATATATTTCCTTAAATTTTTATACTTATTTGGATAGTTTCTGCTATATTATTAACCTTATTTAGCATACGAGCTCACCCATTCTTATGTTTTATTTTTCCCAGGATGCAAAAAAGTATATTACGATTAACCTGTAGGAATTGGCTAAGGGATATGAGTGTGTTCAAAGGGGAGACATCATTTTTTTCATTTAATAATATAATGTAAAACTTATATATATATCTAGTACTTCCAAGTCTACTAAACTAATCGGTCTTTCGAGACTTGATCTCTTGTGATCATTCCAATGTTATGTAATAATGCACCGACTCTAGGTAACTAGGGTTGGGGTGTTACAATGTTTTTTCTAGATTAATTTTAAGAAAAATTTTTTCACTTCAGTGTTTTAAATTTTAAAAAATGGATTCCATATTTATAATAAGTATGTAATTTTTTTTAAAATAGGTACCTTTTATTTTTGGGTAATTTGAATAATAACATTAGAAAAGTTTTTTACAAAGGTAAGGGGTAAATTGTGTAATTAAATTTAAAAATAAAATGATAATGATTTGGAATTTAACCTACTAAATCCCATAATAATGTTGTATAATAAATTTTTATCCATAATAATCCAATATTTTATTATTTTCCCTTCTTTCATTTTATGTGAACATGACATTTATGATGTTTTATGAAATGAATAATATAAAATGTCACAATATTGTTTTTAATAACTATATTATTTCTAATATTTGTATAATAAGATGATACTTTTTTTCTATAAATCTTATTTTAAATATAAATTATTAATATTCATGATTTTTATTTATTTTTTAATTTCAGTGATGAAATAATTACCTTAAATGCTTACACAATGTTGACGCAATAAAAAATCAATTAAAAGAAAAGTAATAAAATGATAAAATATATTAATAATAATATAATTGGGGATAAATAATTTTATCCATGAATTATAAATATAAAAATAAAATACAATAGATTTATTAAATCATTTTTTCTATAAGATTTGGTTGTATTAATATTTTTAAGTCTAAGAAATAAATTGTTTAAAAATTGATAGAAATGATATTTTATTAATTTTTTTAAATGATACTAAGTTCATAAAAATATTATATTATACCAATGGATTAGGATATGGTTAATAATGTAAACCATGGTTAATTTCTGGGACATTTGTTCATTTCAGTAACTATCATGATCCTCAAAGAGTAAAAAATCATGTTGTCACGGTATGTTTGAAAAGGGTTAATGAGGGGTCAAAACCAAAATATAATAATAAAAACATAGTTATAACTTATATAATTTTTATTTTATGAAATTATTTATATCCATACACATAAGTTATTTTAAATAAATCATTTTTATCCATTTTTAATTGACAATTAATTTAAATTAATTTAATATTTTATAAACATCTAAGGGTCCCCCTCCTCTATCTTATAATAGGGAATATATTATCCTCTTTACCTCACAATTAAAAACAAATTTTGTTCAAAAAATATCTACCCAAATATTTTTTTAAAATCTCTTTCCAAGGCTTATAGTCCTTATTTTGGGCATAATATAAATCTTAGTGGTATAAAGGTACTAAGAAAATCAGATTTTCAGAAAAAAGAGGTATAGTTTTTAACCCCATGTTTTTAGTTTTATTTCATATTTAACTAAGAAAAAATAATAAATCAGTATACTAAACATATATATATATATTATTGTGTTAATTTTAAAACCTATATCCATCACCAACCTCCATCAAATGGGAGTGGAATTAATCTTTCATGTATACGATGGACTACCGCTTCCCAAATAGTTGTAAATCGATTTCCATCATTGTCTATCAATAATGATTTTAAGGATGTATTTAATATATATATATATATATATTAGATCCATGACATATTTATCATTATAAAATTAAATATTTCATTTAATTTCATACCTTTCAACTGATTGAAAAATGTAACGTCGTTTTTTTCGTATGTGTAGATTACCAACTCCACGTAATGATGTCATTCATTTTTCATTATCACATATCATGGATGATCTATATATGATTTTTTAGATAAATAATATGGTGTTTATTATATAATGAATATTATGGTAATGTATATTTATAGTTACCTTCTTTCTATAATGTTCATTGATGAACAAAAATGTTAGTCACACGTACGTAAAAAGTACCATCTCTATGATTGTAATATAGTCCATTCTTTACAATCGTCATTTATGATTGGACTAAAATGTATTATTTATGTATAAAATATATAATTATTTCAGGATTATTATTCATTAGATTATATAATAATGATAACTTTTACCATAGTCAATGTACCGAATCGATTTTGGACTTATATACCGAATATCATCAAAACATCCAACATGGACTTCAGTGATTATGTAAATGTATATTAAATGTTAATTAGTGATATTAAAGTAATAGTAAACTTTTAAAATGGTCTTAATAGTGTATATAATTAATATAATTTTATTTTTGAAGAAGATAAATGTTGTACGTGATGATTCAAACTCAAGGTAAGAGAAATTCTTTTAAAATCACATTTTTAATATTTCCCTTCAAAATGTCTTTTTTATCACATCCATATTTTTAATTTTACTTTAATAATGTATTTATATGGATATAATTGAATTATTAAGGAAAATTTATGCTTCTTTTTTTTTTACTTTCATTCAAATTGTAACACCCCAAGTAAATAAAGAGTATGAAATTTTCACATTTATCCATATTTGTGAATGCAATATTAATATGACTTTAAAGGGGATGCTATGCTCGATGGCGTACCGAACACGCAACAACGAGTTTCATGGGAATCTTACGTTGCACTCTAATAATAAAGTAATATTATTTTAAATGGTAGTTAATGCCTAGCTGTTGTGATGGCGGGAATGAATAGAACTAACTAAAAAATTATTATATATGTTTGTCAAATATTTTTACTTTTTACAATAAATATTAGAGAATTAAAAATGCGAATGAAACCAATTTTAAGCATAACCATTCTAATATTCTTTAAAAGGTCGATTAACCGCTTTTTGATGGCGGACCTCTTTTAAATCAACATTTTGAAAATTCTATGTGTTATATTTGAAAAAATAAAATTCTTCTTTAGAATCGGGACATCAAAATTTACTTTGTGTAAATTTTTGGTATTTTTCCGAAAAAGTTCAATTTTTAATGAATAGTGAAAAATGTTGTATTTTAATTCAAAACCTATTTTTAGTCTAATTTATTTATATTATTAGATTATATTTTGAATTGGTTTTAAAGTTAAATTAGAATATATTTTTACCATCTAATCCAATTGAGGTCTTTGGAATTAATTTCACTTTAAAATCAGACTTAAACGAGTGTCAATCTTTTGATACATTTTGTTTCATAAAAAAACGCTATTTGTTTTGACAATGGGAATTAATTATTAAAATAAATAATGCAACTTATGTGTTTTCAATTTGGTAAAATAGACATCATTTTTGAATTCGGAATATCAAATATAGCTTAGGGTGAATTTTTGGTAATTTTCTGAAAAACCTCAATTTTTGATGAATAGTGAAACCATTAAGTGGTACTTATAAAAACTGATTTTTCCATTTAAATGAAATTTTGCCATCTTTGTGTTTTGAATATAAAAAATCTGACATACATGGTTGTCATTATGAAGTAAATGGGATAAAAATAATTTTTTGGTGAATAGTAACTTATTAAGTTTTTAATCTCGATTAGAGGTAATTAGTGTAGTTTAGGGTAAAAATAATGTTTTAATAAAATTAAATCAACTAGAAACATGTCGTACCCTCATTGTATGTGTAATTTCAGACCAATAAAAACCATGGGTCAACTTGGGGACCCCATGGATCCACTTTGGTTGGAAAATGACATAAATACCTTTTTATTTAATATTAAAGTAAAAATGACACAAACATGATATGTTTTACTAAATCAATTTTTAAATGGGGTTATACAAGTAATATTTTTGACTATAAATATTAATTGGAAAGATAAAACGATTTCCTACATCATATTAGTTTTTTAATAATTTTTAGACATTAAATAAATTAAATTATTTATGACATCATGAGGATGCAGCGATGAACTCATTATTTAACGATATAAATAAAGTTGAAAGATAATGTAATATATAAGACCTACAGATGTCCAAAACCTATTGGATGAGTGGATTTAGAACCCGTAGAACCTTATTCTCGAAATACATCAATGTGGGACCTTTAAAATCCGAAACTCTTTTGAAAATAAAGTAACATTTTGTAACTTTACAAGAGTGCCCCTCCTCTCCTCTTATAAAAGGTCCCCACCTCTACCTCTTTACCCACACTTCCAAAGCCTTTGGCTCGGCCAAACCCTGCCCATTTTGTATCTCCACATCCCTATATAACTCTTTGAAGCCTCACTTTGGGTAGATTTTTTCCAAAGGAAGCCTTTTATCCCAAACCAAAGGGAGTTACCTGATTTTAAGGTAATGTCTTCACTTGAGTCCTTTTGTTTTATTTTTGCCTCTCCAACCCCCTAAACTCTTTATATTCATTTCTTTTGTAACTAATCCAGTATATTAAATATACTAGGATGTTTTTACAAGAAGTATTCGAGCTACACTTACACACACCTACATCTAATTGTTAAAGAACATACTGTTTCCGTGGATGGCGAATTTCTGCCTCACGAAACGATGATTGTTCAACACTCATATAACACCTTCAAAGGTGTCCATTAATATGTAACTATATATATATTTGATATATAATATGTTTATGTTTTACTTAATCTTTTGTATTTTTATTTTGTGGCATTCCTTTATGGTCTCTGTTGTGGGAAAACATGATAATTTCATTTTAGGAAGTGCGGACTACCACCCCCTCAAAGTGATGTGATTCGTTAATGCCATATGTGGGATGTATAAAGGATGGATTTAAATTTATTATATATGATGTTATACTGGAGTTATAATATACCTAAATATCATTATTATTTCTTTCCATTAATATATGATATAGAAATGAAAGTAGCGTTCATGCGTACGCACGGCTTACCGTCTCCATGAACGGTGCATTTCACTTCTTATCCCCAAATGTAATGTACTATTATAAGTACATATTTATAATGGATACATATAATGTATGTTACATATAAATGATGAATATAAATATGGAATTAAAATATACATACCTCTCATTTAGTTTTAATTCCACTAATATGACAAAAAAATGAAAGTAGCGTTCATGCGTACGTACGGCTTACCGTCTCCATGAACGGTGCATTTCATTTCTTACCTCTAAATGATTATGTAATATTATAAATACATGTATATTCTGGATATATATGATATATATGATATCCTAATCATGAATATCATTCTGGATATAATGAACCATTGACCACATGAACAACTTATAATTGTAAGAAGTTCACTTTCGACTTAAGAACCAAATATCGACAAAACAAACATTATTTACTTAAATGATTACATAATGTTTATAAAATGACAAAAAGTATATAAAAAGGAATAATTAACTTGAAAAGGTTCTTAAGAAAATAGAAATTAACTCAAGTTTATTATTCAGGATGTTAAAGAACGATCGAGTCAAGTCGGACCCGAGGTAAGGGATCCTACTCCTCTCTTTCTTTTTAAGTACACTCTTTTATGCCATTACTTTTAAGCTCATATTTATTGTGATTGGGATGTTATTTTATATTACTCTTACTGTAATTTTTATGTTGATATGATGAGAGACCCTATTCTCTCTCATCAATCCATTTTGGAAGTTTTAAGTGGCGCCGTTAGGCTGCCGAGTTTTCGTAAGGGATTTTTCATCTCACTTTTATTCCCGTGAGATTTATGCTACATTTGCCACAATTTCCTTTGAGTGGTGTATGTACTGACCATTATTATACACTTTGTGTAGTATAATTTCATTTATGGGTATTCACATCTTCATTGTATGACCCTTCTTCCATGGGGTGTACGTTTCGAAATTTACCCAACTCGGTAAGGGGACCTTTCACCCTCCTTTTTTTAAAAGACTTATTTTGTTATGTCTTTTAATTCACATACTATTATGTTGGGATATGTTCTTCTATATCATTATTTATTTAAATTTTATGTCCAAGTGATGAGATCCTCTTTATCTCTCTCATCAACCCTTTTTGTAAAATTTTATGTGATGCCGATAGGCTATCGAGTTTTACCAAGGGAACTTCTTAACCCAGTTTCGATTTCTTTGGGTTCAACATGTAGTAATTGAATATGTCATCCTTTGAATATGTGTGAATAAAATTTTATTGTTTTACACTTAATATCCACTTATATTGGGTGTATTTATATTTTTCACACATAATTATGAGATTGATTTATCCTTAATTTAAGGATATCTTCTTTATAATGGATTTCATCGCATTTTACATTTCTTTTGAGACTTCATTGTTGTTATGCACCAATTCACTCTTATATGGTGTGTATACTGTTATTTGACATATTATATCATGAATCCATTTATTCTCATGATATTATAAAGTTCTGATTAAATGTTATTCCGCTATTATTTGTATTCAAGAGTCTCTCATTTTGTTAAAAACTATTTAACAAAAATATCGTTTTAAATGTTTTAAAGATTTATTATTCTAAATATTTATCTTTAATGTCGATGATTTAAAAATGTTTTTATGTATTTATTTATATTGACATTAATGTTTTAAAATTATAATTCCATTAAAAGCTTCAAAGTGGTATGGGACACTTTAATTCAAAAATCTCTTTTAAATAGTTTTTGGAAATGGATTGATTAAGTCAATATCTGGGAATTACTTATTGTGATTGAAAATGAAATGTTGTTATTGAAATGTTTATATTTTCAATATTTTATGTGTAATGATGGTACTTGGACATTTTACGGGTGGTTACGTGATAAACCATATGACGGGTGGTGCCGTGAATACTAGGATGGGTGGTTACGTTATAACCTCCAATGCATTGGGTATGGAAGTCGGCCGTATGGCTATTCCATTAAGTATGTATGGAAGTTGTCCGAATGGCTATTACATTAAGTGATATGTGTGGAAGTCGACCTTATGGTTATTCCACTTAAGTATGTTTATGTCCCAAGTTACCTTTATATGTTATGTGATCTTTATATGGGTTTTATGGTAATCTTTTGGTTACAAAAGGGTAAGTAATGAACTTTTATTCAGCAAAGAGTATTTACTACTTAGAAAAGGTGAAAAGTATTACATTGATAAAGTATACATGGTTTACTTGTTGTTTTGAAAAACTAACAGTTTTCATTCTTTGTTTATTCCTTACTGAGCTTTTTATGCTCATACCAAGTTTTTGAAATGTTTTTCACAGGACTTAGTGTGGAATAGGGTCAAGGACGGGTTCAAGGGAAAGTCATGCTACCTAAAACATGGAACTAGACATGTTTCTTTTTTAAGAGTTTTTATTTTATGGAAATTTAGTAGAAGCGACTAATTTGTAATCTTTTGAGATGTAATAGTTATGTCCAAATTCTCTAAAACTCTAAACCTGAAAGGATCCTCAATGTGAATTGATCATTTAATTCAATATTACGTAAGGTTTAAGGCCGGGGCCTTATACAAATGCTTTCAAAACACATCTTTTATAGAATTTTTTATCATCTGTTACAAAAATAAAAAAATGGAATGATATATTTTAATATATACAATGACAATAACTTTTACCACCACCAAACCATTACTTGATTTTTGGATTCCATTAATGTATTTGAAAATTTCCTAAAAACGATATATCTTTCTATATCATCTACTAACCTTTAAAAGGGTTTCAAAATGGAATGGATATTTTAATATTTTATTTTTTTTCTTATGGGTTTAAAGAAAATTTTTATGATGCAAGACGTTATGAATTATTTTATGGTTATTGCATAATGTTTGTGTAGATGGGTGGTTCTATTGTATACTAATACAAGGTGATCCCATTATAGTTCTCTAATTCATTGTTTAAAGGAAATAATTTAACCGATTAGGTTTCTCATATGATGTTATGGGAGTATATTTCAATGGTTATTCCAAGTATAACTGTGATAATTTTTTCGAGAACACCTATGTTGGTTACTAAATGTATAACTATGATGGTTATTCTATGTGAAACCATTAGGGTATTTCCATACATAATAGTGATATTAAAATGATTTATTATGTAAAAAACATGTTTTATCTATGATTCCTATGAGGTTTTATGGAAATATTATAATTTATCAAGTTATGACAATGATATTATGTTTTAAGATATGTAATTTACACTTCTTATCAGATAAATGTATAGCTTTGTGAAAAAGTGATTATGAGTTTTTCATTAATTCAAATAATACTTTATGGGGTTTATATTTACTTAACAATTTACTATGAAAGTTTTTATGAAAATATTTGGGAATATATGAATATTTATTGAGAATGAATTTTTTTTATTTTAAACACCAAAGATTATTTTTATAAAAGGGAATATTTTAATATGTATTCATGGACTAACTATTTCAATATTTTATTATTTGTCCCTTACATATCTTTTTTTGAAAATCACACATTTTATTAAAAAAATCATATGGTTTAAGGATGATTATATACAATGATGATGTAAATATAAAAATTGTGATTATATATCATAAAAAAGAAAACATGTTCCATTTTTAAAGTTTCTTATCAGAAAAATTGATACTGAGTAAAAGGTTACAATTGTAATATATGGGTCTATTATGGATGATTTATTACCTAATTATCTAAAAATCTTAAATTAAAAGATATTTTGGGATGAAATAAAGTTAATTATAGTTTAAATTCACTAGGATATATAATGTTTAAGGTCAAGTTATTACATTATTAGAGGGGTAATGTATATTTTTCCATATAATGGAATGGTAAATATGTTTTATAATAAAATATCCAATATTCATTCATGATATGATTTTAATAATGACCTATCTAAATAAATAAGTGATAAGAGTAATTCCAATGAAGATTAATTTCTTAGGGAACTTTGGGTCTCTTCTGACTACTGAATATAATGTATATTAAAAGGTTAAATCATTTTAAAAGGAACATATCTAATAAATATACTTTATGAATGATTTTATAACATGATTATAATATTATAAATTTTTTAATTGTAAATAAAAAAATCATAATCATCAAAATTAACATTAATTTATACATTCGATAAAGGAGAATATTATTGTAAAAATATTCTTGGAAAAGTGAAATACATAAAAATGATTCCTAAGAAAGTGAAATTATTTATTTTAGATAAACGCCTTCCAAAGAAAAAAATTTACGGAAAATTTTCAAATGTTGACTCTAGATACATATGTGATGCATTGAAAAATTCACCAACTGTTTCCTTAAGGAATGTTCCCATTATAAAATTCATTCAATTATCCTTTACAAAAATTATATGATAATGTGAATGAGTTTAAGAAATGTTTTACATATTTTTATCAAATTGTTGAGGATATAAAAATTTAGAATGGTTTGTCTAGGTATTATTTGTGTGAATTTTTTTTGATTAAATGAATAAAAATTAATTGGATAATCTGATAATGTTTATAGAAAATAGATAGTCAAGGTCCTTGAACCCTACTGTTTTCTGGAATAAATTTTAATGGTTCCATTTTATGGATTAACTATAACACCAGGAGGGATTTTGGGAACTACATTAAATTCACATATTTTTTACATCTGTTATAGATATTTAGTTTTTTATTTTTAAGGGTATATAGTTTTGAATATTTAATTGAAAAATGATACAATTATAAAGGAATTAAATATTAAAAATTGAGAGATTAATATGGTTACTTTTTTTATTAAAATGATAATGAAAAGTTTTTTTGAATCATATATATTAATTAAAAGGAATATTTTCAAGAATATATGGATCTGTAGTAATGGTTTTTTATTAATTCAATTATATAATTAATGAGAATAAGGGTAATGTATTTAATGGAGACTCTAATGTGCTACATCATCCATGATGGTTTGATATAAACATATTTTCATACCTTTTATCTAAAGGTGGGATATTTATAGTGTTTCATACAAAATAACAATAGAATGTGTGTTGTTAGAGAGAATAAGAGGTCCATATCATTGAAACCATTATAGAGAATTATTTCTTGTTGTGGTCCCCTCTTATAAATTTTAGATATGTCTGGGAATCATTCCCAAATATCTGAATGAATGGTTATTCATATTCCAACAATTTGACCAAAACCATTTGTGTATTTGAATATATTTGTGTATTGGAGTTTCTTCATCTTTATCTTGTTAATTTGTGATTATTTTGTATTTAACACATATATGGGAACTCTGGAGTTTATCCTTATCTCGGGAGGCTGCAAGTTTATCTTCTTTACTAACAACTATACCAGAAAAGGTATGGTTTGGGATTACACATGGTAGAAGGACCATGTTATATTCCTCATGTTAGGCCACAAATGAACCTAATACTCATAAAATTAGAGACAATGGACCATCTATGGATCTTTACCATAGGTATCCCTAGGTTTTCACTAGAGGCATCCTTGCCTCATCACGGGAGAAATAATATTCACCTTACGCTCATCAACAAAATGAAACCATATTGTCATTGGATACAAGGTACAAGGATCATCACCCAGGGGAGGTAGATAATGATCACATTAATATCCTCAAATTAGGAGTATTTGGGAAATCACATTCTAATCATATTGTTCTATTATACTCATCAAATAAGAGGGAACTAGATATGGTTGGGGTGTATACCCAGCTAGAGGGCCAACTAGTATGATTTTTCCAAAACAGGGGATACAACCTGAGACTTAGCAGGTCTTATGAATGAGTTTATCTAATTTATAGAGTTTGGTCTTATAGATATAAGGAGTTCCAACTATAATGAAACCAATAAAAGTATCTGTAAAAATGTTATTAAATGAATTTGTCTCACAGTATTCTCATAAAATAGGAGGACATGTATACTTGGGATTCTAGGTTCAAACCCAAGAGATATGTCCTATGTATCATATAGGAATTGGAATAAAATCTTTTGTAGTTCAAAGGATATGTTTTAAGGTATCATATGAGGACTTATCTATGTTGTTCAGGATGATGCTATTATGATATGAACTTTAAAGTTTTGAGTCATGTAGATAAGTCTTTTAAGGGGATTGTTTTGATGTGTATAAATTATTCCCATGAAATTATCAATAAAACTTATAATCCCATGTGATTACAACATGGTTTGAGAAACATGAGATTTTAGATCAGTAATATTAAATTTTAGCATAAAATATGGCATTGAATGGGTATTAAGAATGAGTTTACTAGGTGGGATTCTTGTGCGGTGGAAGGGTGACAACATGAAACATATTGGGCCTTGTACATTAGTGATTCCATTTAATTTAGTGTCAGGGATTACATATAACAATATTCTTATATATAATTACATCCTGGGGTATAGCATCCCGTCTTTTTATAACATAACTTTTCATTCCATTACACGGAACTGATGATCTTTAAGGTTTAGTGTCTTGGAAACAAGGAACATAAAACATGAAACAAAAAAAAACATTCTTATTAAACACTTGAAAGGCTTCTCCTCATGTTCACCCTAGGCTCATTACTTCATCTCATAACCTGGGGACATACATCAAAAGGAAGGGTGAGCAGAAGGCCCAGCAAGGGAAACAAGTGAAACATTTTACATATGAACTTGAGATACATCAATAAAGTCATGAAAAGAACTTTAATGCATGAAAATGAAATCATGAGGCATATCATAATAAAAATAAAACTTTTTCATAACTTGAAGATGTGGCTGCAACATTTAATATTGACAATCGTTTCGTTTCACCAAGGTCCATCCCCAAGGTGTCTTTAAAAATTACCAAGGTTTTTCACCAAGGCATCGTTAAAATTGTAATCTCTAGTGGTTACATCATTACCCAATGCATTGGAGCGCTATCAGGGCGCACCCTTAAATTTGCCTTTATTATCATGTGAGCCACATATATCATCATCAAACATTTCATAAATAACCCACATATCATAAAATAAATGGGTTTCATTTCATAATCATAACGTTTTAAAAACTGCTTTAAAGACATGATCTTTACGTCACTTTAAAACCCACAGAAAAGGAAGGTGGGTCTCATGTATGTAAATCCCAGAATTTAAAATAGAACATTTTGGTATATATGTGAATACCCCTTTAGAAGAAAGAGCTTTGAGTATTCACTTAATAATATAAAAGAACTTTAGAAAAAGAGAGAGACATTTTGAGATGGAAATTCTGCAGCATAACGGCTATGTTATGAGGTTTTAGAAGACATTAAAAAGAGAGGGAAAATGAGTCAAACATTCATAAATGACCCATAAAACAGTATATGGACAGAATAAGAAGTATACATGATCATGGTAATGAAATTTCAAGGACATACCATTTGAAATGAAAAACATGGAAGGAAGACAAAAATTAGATTTCTCTTATGAAAGTTCGACAGCCTAACGGCGTTACTTAAACATCAACAAAAACGATTTGAAAAGATCAAATAGTGTCTCTCATCATATGAACATAAGAGTTCAGTATGATAGATATAGAGATAATTCCCCAACATAACAAAAATGAACTTGAAAGAATTGACATGAAAGTAGATCTTCAAAACGAGAAGGGTGAAGAACCACTTAAACATTCGGCAGCCTAACAGCGCCACTTAAAACTTCAAAATACTGAATTGAAGCGATCAAATGGGGTCTCTAATCATGTGAAAATAAGAGTCCAGTATGATATATATAGATATCATACCCCAATATAACAAAAAGAAACTTGAAATAATTCACATGAAAGTAGAACTTCAAAACGAGAAGGGTGAAGAACCACTTAAAAATTCAGCAGCCTAACGGCGCCACTTAAAACATCAAAATACTGAATTGAAGAGATCAAATGGGGTCTCTCATAATATGAACATAAGAGTCCAGTATGATAGATATAGAGATCATACCCCAACATAATAGAAATTAACTTGAAAGACTTGACATGAAAGTAGAACTTTGAAAAAGAGAAGGGTGAGAGAATCCCTTAAAAAATTCGGCAGCCTAACGGCGCCACATAAAACTTCAAAAAAATTGAATTGAAGAGATAAAATGGGGTCTCTCATCATATGATCATAAAAGATCAGTATGATAAATTTAGAGATCATGCCCCAACATAATACAAAGAAACATGAAAGGCTTGAATGATAATAGAACTTGAAAACGAGGAAGGTGAAAGAATCCCTTAAAAATTCGGCAGCCTAACGGCGCCACTTAAACATTCTTAAAACGAATTGATGAGAGCAAGGGGGGTCTCTCATCATATGAACATGAAATAGGCAGTAGGATGAATATAAAAGAACATCCTCCAACATAAGAACATGGAGTATAAAAGAAAAGACAAAAAAGAGATTACTTGAAAAGAAAGAGAGAGGTCGGATCCCTTACCTTAAAATGTAACTCTTAACCTCAAAGGTTGGGACCATGAGGGCTTGGGGGCACCTTGGGAGGACTCCTTGGGAGGTAATGAGACCAGAAATTCGTTGGGAATGAGTGGGGAGTCGAATGGATGAGAGGAGGGCTTGGTATTTATAGGGAAAGTGAGGGGACAAGGCATTAATGGCCAAGGGACACCTCACATGGGCTTTTCTCAAACCCATGTGCTCTCCCTTGTCATTTATCATGGAGTTAGGCCACATGGGGCCCTCAAAACAATAATTCATCACCCTTGGCCGGCCAACCCTCAAAATATCTCATGACATCATCATGACACCGTTATGATGTCATTAAACATACCGAAACCCTAAAACTGTATTTTTACTATTCACTGAAAATTCAACTTTCTCAGAAAAATCCCAAAATTTCACATTAACCAAATATCAATGCTCTGATTTCAAATATGAAATCCATTTTATAAAAATAATTTTCTAAATATTTTTAATTTAATTTTTAAATAAAAACACTATTCATCGAAAAATCATTTTTTTCAGAAAAAACCCCAAAAATTACCATAACATAATATCGATGCTCTGAGTTCAAAAATAAAGTCATTTTTATAAAAATAATTTTCTAATTATTTTTAATTAAATTTTTAATTAAAAAACACTATTCACCCGAAAAAACTAATACTTGAATAATAATTAATGAAACCGTTATTTAACTATTTTATTGAATCACATTACTTAATCAAGGTGCCTAGATTATTTTAAAACTTTCTTTAAGTGAGATTACTAATCCATTTGGTTATATTACTAATCCTAATCATAAAATCACTATTCATAATTTACTATTCATCAAAAATGAAGTTGATCTTATTAGACTCTAAATTTAGTACTGAACATAATTGTAGAAGACCATTTTTTGAAAATCATTACACATTTTTAATTATTTAGGGTTTACATAAACATATTTAAAATATCCTTTTTCTAAAATTCATCAAAAATATGCATACTATATTTATCCGGTCATTTCAAAATTCATAAACTTCATCATAAGAAGAAATCCCAATTTTTATTTAAAACAAGGATTACACAATGTAGTTACGATCTCGTTACATAACCCCTTATAATACCATCATAGGACCTAAGAGTAAGGTGTGCTAGGGTGATAGAAGCTTGGGGCGGCTCAGTCAACATTTCCCGAGTAGTAATATCTATCAGTTTGAACTTCTCACGAAGGCGATTTCGTTCCAGCTTCACATGATGAAGTTCGACTTGGATTTGATCCAGAGCAAAGCCCAGTGGTGCTACCTCGTTCCCAAGCTCTGTTAGATGGGCTTCGATCGGTCCAAGACTACTAGGTGAGGCCATCGAATCTTCTTTCTATAATAATTAACCAAGATTACTTATATTTAGAGGCAATAATCAAAACATTTTGTTCACAGCGGTCATGTTGACCGATGGTTATATAATAGTCAAAACCCATTGATCTCATTTTAATTATCATCATGTTTATCAAATAAAACATTTTTGTTGAGTATAACAATAACACATAAAATTAGGGAACAAAATTTATTTAAAAAATTTCGGGTCGTTACAATCTTCCCCCCTTAAGAAATTGCGTCCTCGCAATTTTAAAATTGGGTTTTGAAATTTCATTGAAAGTCCCACATCGGAAAAGGAGTCAGTAAAACTATTACTTTAAAATAAAGAAAGGGAAGTACAATGGTCACCCGAGTTAACCCACACTAGGGTTCCATGTAGGAAAACATGGACATGGAGGAAAAAAACAAAGGGTCAAGTTCTGAGGGAGAGTGATAGAGAACATGATTAGGAGAAAGTTAACCCTGAGAAAATCCCAAACTTATGATGTGTGTAAACGGTCTTTGATTACCTAGTAGGAAACGTAAACCAACAACATTTTTGTTTTACGTTTCTTTTCATAATTTTGAGGATTTCATTTACTACATAGAACAAAAACATAAGAAAATATACCTACCTTCAAGTAGAGTTTCATCCTTTAACAAGTCCCTACCAACACTAATCTTTTCTCCAAATGATGAGAATTCAAAAACACTTGGTCTCATAAAAGCACAAGAATCATCTTCTATAGAATCACATAATCTACAAAAGATTAACTATCTATTTCTTCTATCTTTAAACATTATCCCAAAAACAGAAAGGTTAAGGTAAAACAACACTTCAAAAAGAATGAATCCCATAGGAATGGAAACTACTTTTAAATCATCAAAGTTCCATGGTACTACCCAAAGTTCATCATTGACCATTCCATAAATAACGGTCCTTAAAATTCCTCAAAAAAAACCAAACTAAGATTGAAACCCAAATACAATAAGGATTTGATAACATAGTCTTCCAAAACAACTTCATTGTTCATCTCCAGAAAACATCAACCACTCCTAACATCTTATAAAAAGTAGCTAACCTAAACATATTTTACCCAAGATAGGTTAGTCATTCCCATAAGTAACCTAAATTACTATATGTTCACCTTAAATTCATCGATTCTTCAAAATATAAGTCAACCTTACTCCTCAATGAAAATACCGTAGTAATCTATTTACCTCGATCAAATATGGTTCCCAAAATAATGAACGTCTTCCAAAATAATAATAATATTTTAATCCCCTAATCATCCTTGTCATATTAATACGAAAATCGTCGCATTTCCTATCACATTGGTTGTCGGAACATGTTCTTCCATTTCCCACCATTAACTAAGAAGAGAAAGCATAATTAGGGGCTTAAGTACTTAGCTAATAATCATGAAAAGGAACTGAAAGCATATAAGGATAACTTTTATATGAAAGGTATACCCTAACTTGTGATCTCCTAGGTTCCCATCTAGGTTATGAATGATCATATATTCTTATATGAACCTTTATTTTTTTTATCTTTGTTCCTTTAACAATGGTTCATACCAAGCTTATGAATTTACCAAAGCATATCCCCCGGGAGTGTCGTAACCAAGAGTGCAGCAAGGCCCGTTGTCGTGTACCAGTTCCCGTTCGAGTCTAGCTCAAAGCGGTGTTTTCGGGTTTTACCCCTATGTACATCTGTGCCAGAGCCACCTCTACCTGCTCGTATCCAGACAGGGATGTATTTGCTTGGCAACCCCTTACTCAAGACTCACCAAAATACCAGGAAGATTTCCTATATTAAACTTTTCTATAGGGTTCCTCCTAGAGTTTTCATATCCTAATTTCCACAAATAACTAAACCATCCTTTGATACCAACTATAGCATCCCGTCTTTTTATAACATAACTTTTCATTCCATTACACGGAACTGAGGATCTTTAAGGTTTAGTGTCTTGGAAACAAGGAACATAAAACATGAAACAAAAAAAAACATTCTTCTTAAACACTTGAAAGGCTTCTACTCATGTTAACCCTAGGCTCATTACTTCATCTCATAACCTGGGGACATACATCAAAAGGAAGGGTGAGCAGAAGGCCCAGCAAGGGAAACAAGTGAAACATTTTACATATGAACTTGAGATACATCAATAAAGCCATGAAAAGAACTTTAATGCATGAAAATGAAATCATGAGGCATATCATAATAAAAATAAAACTTTTTCATAACTTGTAGATGTGGCTGCAACATTTAATATTGACAATCGTTTCGTTTCACCAAGGTCCATCCCCAAGGTGTCGTTAAAAATTACCAAGGTTTTTCACCAAGGCATCGTTAAAATTGTAATCTCTAGTGGTTACATCATTACCCAATGCATTGGAGCGCTATCTGGGCGCACCCTTAAATTTGCCTTTATTATCATGTGAGACACATATATCATCATCAAACATTTCATAAATAACCCACATATCATAAAATAAATGGGTTTCATTTCATAATCATAACGTTTTAAAAACTTCTTTAAAGACATGATCTTTACGTCACTTTAAAACCCACAGAAAAGGAAGGTGGGTCTCATGTATGTAAATCCCAGAATTTAAAATAGAACATTTTGGTATATATGTGAATACCCCTTTAGAAGAAAGAGCTTTGAGTATTCACTTAATAATATAAAAGAACTTTAGAAAAAGAGAGAGACATTTTGAGATGGAAATTCTGCAGCATAACGGCTATGTTATGAGGTTTTAGAAGACATTAAAAAGAGAGGGAAAATGAGTCAAACATTCATAAATTACCCATAAAACAGTATATGGACAGAATAAGAAGGATACATGATCATGGTAATGAAATTTCAAGGACATACCATTTGAAATGAAAAACATGGAAGGAAGAAAAAAATTAGATTTCTCTTATGAAAGTTCGACAGCCTAACGACGTTACTTAAACTTCAACAAAAACGATTTGAAAAGATCAAATAGTGTCTCTCATCATATGAACATAAGAGTTCAGTATGATAGATATAGAGATAATTCCCCAACATAACAAAAATGAACTTGGAAGAATTGACATGAAAGTAGATCTTCAAAACGAGAAGGGTGAAGAACCACTTAAAAATTCGGCAGCCTAACAGCGCCACTTAAAACATCAAAATACTAAATTGAAGCGATCAAATGGGGTCTCTCATCATGTGAAAATAAGAGTCCAGTATGATAGATATAGATATCATACCCCAATATAACAAAAAGGAACTTGAAATAATTCACATGAAAGTAGAACTTCAAAACGAGAAGGGTGAAGAACCACTTAAAAATTCAGCAGCCTAACGGCGCCACTTAAAACATCAAAATACTGAATTGAAGAGATCAAATGGGGTCTCTCATCATATGAACATAAGAGTCCAGTATGATAGATATAGAGATCATACCCCAACATAATAGAAATTAACTTGAAAGACTTGACATGAAAGTAGAACTTTGAAAAAGAGAAGGGTGAGAGAATCCCTTAAAAAATTCGGCAGCCTAACGGCGCCACATAAAACTTCAAAAAAATTGAATTGAAGAGATAAAATGGGGTCTCTCATCATATGATCATAAAAGATCAGTATGATAAATTTAGAGATCATGCCCTAACATAATACAAAGAAACATGAAAGGCTTGAATGAAAATAGAACTTGAAAACGAGGAAGGTGAAAGAATCCCTTAAAAATTCGGCAGCCTAACGACGCCACTTAAACATTCTTAAAACGAATTGATGAGAGCAAGGGGGGGTCTCTCATCATATGAACATGAAATAGGCAGTAGGATGAATATAAAAGAACATCCTCCAACATAAGAACATGGAGTATAAAAGAAAAGACATAAAAGAGATTACTTGAAAAGAAAGAGAGAGGTCGGATCCCTTACCTTAAAATGTAACTCTTAACCTCAAAGGTTGGGACCATGAGGGCTTGGGGGAACCTTGGGAGGACTCCTTGGGAGGTAATGAGACCAGAAATTCGTTGGGAATGAGTGGGGAGTCGAATGGATGAGAGGAGGGCTTGGTATTTATAGGGAAAGTGAGGGGACAAGGCATTAATGGCCAAGGGACACCTCACATGGGCTTTTCTCAAACCCATGTGCTCTCCCATGTCATTTATCATGGAGTTAGGCCACATGGGGCCCCCAAAACAATAATTCATCACCCTTGGCCGGCCAACCCTCAAAAGATCTCATGACATCATCATGACACCGTTATGATGTCATTAAACATACTGAAACCCTAAAACTGTATTTTTACTATTCACTGAAAATTCAACTTTCTCAGAAAAATCCCAAAATTTCACATTAACCAAATATCAATGCTCTGATTTCAAAAATGAAATCCATTTTATAAAAATAATTTTCTAAATATTTTTAATTTAATTTTTAAATAAAAACACTATTCATCGAAAATTCATTTTTTTCAGAAAATACCCCAAAAATTACCATAACATAATATCGATGCTCTGAGTTCAAAAATGAAGTCATTTTTATAAAAATAATTTTCTAATTATTTTTAATTAAATTTTTAATTAAAAAACACTATTCACCCGAAAAAACTAATACTTGAATAATAATTAATGAAACCGTTATTTAACTATTTTATTGAATCACATTACTTAATCAAGGTGCCTAGATTATTTTAAAACTTTCTTTAAGTGAGATTACTAATCCATTTGGTTATATTACTAATCCTAATCATAAAATCACTATTCATAATTTACTATTCATCAAAAATCAAGTTGATCTTATTAGACTCTAAATTTAGTACTGAACATAATTGTAGAAGACCATTTTTTGAAAATCATTACACATTTTTAATTATTTAGGGTTTAAATAAACATATTTAAAATATCCTTTTTCTAAAATTCATCAAAAATATGCATAATATATTTATCCGGTCATTTCAAAATTCATAAACTTCATCATAAGAAGAAATCCCAATTTTTATTTAAAACAAGGATTACACAAGGTAGTTACGGTCTCGTTACATAACCCCTTATAATACCAGCATAGGACCTAAGAGTAAGGTGTGCTAGGGTGATAGAAGCTTGGGGCGGCTCAGTCAACATTGCCCGAGTAGTAATTTCTATCAGTTTGAACTTCTCACGAAGGCGATTTCATTCCAGCTTCACATGATGAAGTTCGGCTTGGATTTGATCCAGAGCAAAGCCCAGTGGTGCTACCTCCTTCCCAAGCTCTGTTAGATGGGCTTCGATCAGTCCAAGACTACTAGGTGAGGCCATCGAATCTTCTTTCTATAATAATTAACCAAGATTACTTATATTTAGAGACAATAATCAAAACATTTTGTTCACAGCGGTCATGTTGACCGATGGTTATATAATAGTCAAAACCCACTGATCTCATTTTAATTATCATCATGTTTATCAAATAAAACATTTTTGTTGAGTATAACAATAACACATAAAATTAGGGAACAAAATTTATTTAAAACATTTCGGGTCGTTACATGGGGTCTACAAGTAAAAGGATGAGGAAGGTATATTTTTAAGGATTGGGGATTAAACATAGTAGGAGGCCTATATGTAGCTCAATATGGAACGGGATACATGTAAAGGTCAACAGATCTAAGTGAAGGTATGTTTTGGGTGTCTATAAGAGTATCTCGAATCATAGAATTTTGGTGAAACAAGAAGAGTATATCCTCTCAAATATATCATTAAAAATAATAGAGTTATATCATCTCATGGTGAATATTGCATGGATTAGTTTGTAGGTGTGAGATCTGGGTGGATTGGTTCTTAACCCCACTTAGGGATTACTACTATTCTTAGACCCAATGAGGGCCTAAAAAATGTTTTTAACACTACTGTGGGTCTATATATTGTTCTTAAACCTAGTTAGGGCTTAGTGAAGGGTTCAAACATGAGGTATGTATCCCATTTTAGTGGTGATTGGGTTATCTAATATGGATTGATTGGTCCTTAATATATACATGAGGTCTATAAGAAGTGTACCCCATAAAAGGGAATCTAAAAAAATAGTGTATTTTTATGAAGCTTATTCTCAAAGTGCATATTGCATAAAGTAATTATCTTAATGAATTTTTCATCATTTTGTTCTCTTAATGTAATTATATTAATGTAACTAACTGAATATGGCTCTCTAAATGTTTATTGCTTAATGTACCTCATATAAGGTTTCTATCTTAATGAGGATCAATTAATGTGGTTTTATTGATACAGTTCACAAAATTTGGTTCCTTAATGTGGTTCATTTAATGTGGCTCTCTTAATACTAGTTTCTTATTACATATTGCCTAATATGAATCACATAATGATTGCTTCTTAATGTTGATATATTAATATGACTTTCTTAATGTGGTTTACTTAATGTTCCTTGTTTAGTATAGTTCAATTAATGTGGATCTACCAGAAGCCTTCATGTACCAGTTTTCGCCTAGTAGATATTACCTTTTAATGTCCCATGAGATCTTCAATTGACTATTCATTACCTTCATTATATCCCTTTTCTTCCCTTAAAACATTTTTATCAACAAAAGATTAATCCAAGTATTGATAGGTGAGGTTGGGGTATCTTTACCTTGATATAATATTTTATACTTAGGCATCACATAGTTACTATGTGGGGTAATTTATCCACCATGAGAAACCACATAGGGTTTTAACAGAAGAAGACATTTCTTGATCAGGTAGGAATGTGTGTGGCCAATCATAGGTTTCCCAAGGATTTCCATTTCCCAATGCACCATAGGTCTATTCTAATGACACAATCGTAAGAATGACATATTCTAGTGAATTTGAGATAGAATGAACATTCTTAACATATATAGGCTCTTTTTGGTTTATAGTATTATAGAATTAGGAAAATATCTTACAAATTGATCACTTTCATTACAAGTGGGAACTTATACTCAGTATCTATTTTTTACATAAAACAAAACTTTTGGAATAAAACATGGTTTCTTTTCATGAAAAATCTAAACAATTTGAAAATTGACTTATTATTTTACATTACCAAAAATTAAAACCTATAAATAAAATTTTAAAATGTGTGATGTGATAAAAAATCCAGTAAGTGACATAAGGGAAATAATATTTTAGTCCAGTAAAAATCATTAAACCCCATGAAAAACTATTTCCAAAAACATATATTTTTATCCTCAAAAGGGAATAATATTTTAAAAAAGATCATTATCTCACCTTTTTAAAATAATAATCTTTCCTAAAAACTCATTAAAATTCCTATAAAAATTATAATTCGTATCTTGGGGCATAATTTTCTAAAAAAATATTACTAATGGAATAACCAATATAGTAAAATTCAATCCTCGGAGTACTCATTTCATTGGAGGTTATAACGTGAGAACCCATCCATGGTTTATCAGGGAACCTCCCACCATCGGTTAATAATGTGACCTCCCATCCTCATAATGAATTCCAGAGAACCTTAATACTATGATAAAGCATCAAAGATTGCATCATAAAAATATACCTTGTGGAAAATTACTTTACCATTTTAAAACAACTTGTTTATAAAGACCAAGATCATACAAAGGAAACGAAATTCCCTTGAAAAAAATGATGAACAATTGTGAAGTAATATTTAAATAATTAACAAATAATTATAGTGGGAAAATTTTATAATGATCTATAATTTTTTAATATTAATTTTATACTTTTTTTAGAAATGAATGAGGAACATCAGAAGTTGATATTTTTAAAAGGAAGTCCCTTACCTCAAGTTCGATTCCTCATGAATGTCATTTATCTTATAGAATAATAAACTTATGTTAATTTTTTAACTTTTTAAGAACATTTTTCATGTTAATTATTACATTTATATCAATTATTTCTAGGTAATATTCAATTACTTAATCATTTAAGTTCATGTTTGATGTTTAGATGATATTTGGTACTTAAGTCTAAATTGAATTTGGTAAAATGACTATGATCAAATTGGTCAATATTGGATCATCTCTAAACTAATATTCCTGACATAATAATAAATTTTTATATATAAATTATTCTTTTAAATACATCAAAAAAATATAGTTAATAAAAATGAACTATGTTACAATCATAGAGACAGTAGGCCATACATACACATATGCACCTTTTTCATTTTTCCACAATCATTCTGGAAAGAAGTTTAATACTATATTATAATTTAATAATTATAATAATATCATATAAATAATATTCATTATTTAAATTTACTTATATATATATATTCCATGTTACATGGGGATGAAAAATGAGTCTCATTGTTTCGTTGAGGTGGTAGTCCACACAGGAACACAAACAACATTATTATTTTTATTTTCATGGAAAGGTAAGAATATAAATTATATATTATTATTTAATAATTAATAATATTTCATTAATATTATATATAACTATTAATTACATAGGGCACCCCATCTATGGTTTTTTCAGGCGGTGGGAATCATTGTGGTGAATAAATGTCACACTTCAGGCGGTGTACATGTGTTTGTGAAGTTTTCAACTGGAGGTTACAGTGTCTTCTTAGAAGATATATATCTTTGATAAAAGGTTCTCAATATAGAGGGTGTGGGATCCACATGTTTATAGTGTAGTAATCATCTAGCTCTCGATATATTCAATGGTCCTTGATGATGATCGTAGAGTGGTGAGGATGGAGATAGTGACATTAGGGTTGACGGATGAGGTGTGGGTGTTATAGAGGAATAAATGATTCTGGTGGGGGATTATGGAGGCATTTAAATAGATATAAAACACTATGGTGGTGGGGTCATGACAAATAGGGTTCTCTGGATGGTCCCTTAGCAGACGTCTGTGGAAATATCCATGATGGCGACAACAGGTGGATTCATCTACGATTCAGATCTGCCTATGGAAGACATGTGCGATGGTGTTCTATCCTGGACAGTGGCTCTTATAGTGAGGGACAATGAAGGTTCTAGCTATGGTGGTCAATTATGTGGTGGAATATACCTATGGTTTGATGTTATTAGGGTTTATGCCACTAGTATGTGGGCCTTCAGGCTTTTTGTTTTATCCTTTAGGTTACTAGGCGTGGTCCCATGTTAAATATAACGACTATTTGGTTCGGGGTTCTAAACCATATAATGGGTTCCCAACCAGTTAACATGGATTATATTTTTCATTTTTTAATAAATAGAACTTTGCCTTACTTTTTGAGTAAAAATTTATTAATTCCATAATTATAACCAATCTTCAAATATGATAACGGAAAAAAATTACATCAGTTCGTGAGGTGATAGTCCCCCGTACACCTGAACGATGAATTATTTTTTCATCTGATGGATGTTAAGATGGATATAGGTTATAAAACTCAACTACTAAAATATTAGTATAAGGAGGATACTGGAGATATTATTTTATCATGGCTTAAGGTGGTTTGAGTAATATATAATAATAATAAAAACAAAAATTCTCAATTAAAAATAATTCCCCATCTTCAAAAAATCTTTATTTCTTAATAACTTCATACCACTAAGTTTGGAGTTATTAAAAACAATACCATTATAATTATAGGAGGTATTCTTAGAAGTAATTTTGGGTTTTCTTGTAAAAACCAAATGATTTTTTAAGTGTGAATACATGAAAATAATATATTCTACTTGATAAGATAGGGAAGGGTACTATTGAAATTTCTCAAAAAATTAAATTAATATAATTAAATTATCAATTTGAAAGGGATAAAAAGTGGGTTATTTAGAAGATAATATTATTATGGGTAGAAATACACTCATACAAGATAAATCAGATATATATTGACTATATTTATACCCTTATCTTTTGTTTTTAACCCTTATTTAACCCATTTAACTCTTAATGTGACAACATGGATTTTTATACTTTGAGGGTTAATAGAGTTACTATAAAATGAAAAAAGTACAATAAATGGAACATGGCTAATAATTAGTATCCTATCATAATCAATTGGGTGAGTTTTAGATTTTAGGGATTTTACATCATTTAATAAATGATTATTTATTATAAAATATCAATAATATCATATTTAGATATATTCGTTACACTAAATTTAATAATATCAGTATAAGACTAACAATTAGAACTTGATATTTTATTATATCACTAACATGTAAATTTAATCTATAATTTTTTTGGATCACATTAATTTCTCAAATTATATTTATTTTAATATTTTGATATAATTTATCTAATTTACCATTAATTAAATAATTATTGCATGAACATTGTGCAAGACTTTATGGTAATTAATTTATTGCAAAAATTAAAAATTAAATTTCCATGATTAAGAAAAATATATTATATTTATGAATAATATTTAAATTCAAACTTATCCTCTAGATAACATTATATTAAAAACATTTATGCAAGTTTTAATATAATTTTATAGTCTTTATAATATTATTGTTCACATTTAATTACCTGATTTACCATTTTCCCTGGTAACAAAAATTATTATGTTTACTATTCATATTGTGAAAAAATTAAAGTTACATATTTAATAAATTCTAAACCACAAATTAAAACATGGAATCAATTTTTCAAAATTCAAATCCCTGAAGTTTTAGAATTAAAAATAAAATTAAACTAACATAACATAACGAAAAAAAAATATTCAAAAAAATGTCGTTTTAAATATAAAATGTTTTTATACTAAATTTCAGCATAAAATGAATTCAAAAATCCATAAATGAATTATTTTAAATAAAAATGAACTTATAAAAATTAAAAAATAATCCAAAAATTAATTTTACTGTGAAAATACTTTAAAATAAAAGATATTTTTCAATGAAAATTGGTATTTTAAACTATTCCTTGAAAAATCGATATTTTTAGAAATTTCAAAATAACTCATCATAAAATAAATTTGAAATTTTGAATTAAAAAAGTATAAATTTTTATTTATTTTTTCTAGATTGTTTTTAAACTAATTATAAAAAATACTCATAAATGAAATTAAAATCATTTTTCAAGAAAACATATTTTTTAAAGATTTAAATGACTTTACTAAAAACAAGTACATATTTAGAAAACCATTTTTTTACAATATAGTTGAATAATAAAATTATATATTTCAGGATGTGAATAATAATATTCATTCCCTAAAATTTAGCACCTAGGTTATGATGGTCACATTTAAATAATAATGATTTATTGGCCATTTAAGTTCACAGTTGTATATATTATACACTATCAAACATAATATTTCTTCCTAAAATCAAGAGATATTATATTCTACCCCATTTAAAGAAATTTAGCATTGCGATTTAATCGTGGGGTTGGTAATAAGATTTTTTCCTTTAAAAATACTATTATAGAAATTCCACACCATAAAAATAATTTATATAACATCCAATTGAAATGCGAGAAAATAAATGTACGATGGTTATCTAGAGTAACACATATTAGGTTTACATGTAGTAAAAAATAAGTGGGAAGTGAGAACATGGATATAGAAGAGAATAAAAACACCAAATGATTAATAGATATTGATAGAGAATATGGACATGAGAATGATAATCACAAAATAGTCATGTATTTGGGATGGGTTAAAAGGCTATTTATCTCATAATAAGAAAAGTAAACAAATAATTTTTTTTCCAAAATCCATTTCATATAGTAGATGAACTGATTAAATATATAGACTAAGAAAATATGGAAATGTAGTTACTTAAAAAGTATAATTTCACCGATTAATCTATTTCCACCATAATTACATATTTTTATCCAAATGATGAGCCTTCACGTTGAATTTTTCATGCCAGAATAAGTAAAATCAACATTTATAGATCACAAATTAATAAAAGAATAAGAATTTATTCCTATATTATTTTTGTATTAAATAAAAAACAAATGGTTAGTTCAAGATAATATAATTCTACAAAAACAATAAACCTTTATATGAAAAAAACATATTTCATCTAAAAAATCAACAATAATACCCAAAGTTCAATATAGATAAATAAAAACTAACTATAATTAAAATTATTAAAAAATATTATATACTAATATTGTATCACAAAATTTATAATGATTTAATCACATATTATTCCAATATAATTTTAATATTTATCATCAAATCACATCACTAAATCATAATGTCTAATACCAAAATGAAATTTCCCAATATTAGATAATCTCCAAGGTATGCTAATCATTTCTACAAATAACCTCAATCACCATAAATCCAAAATAAAATCATATATTCTTCCAAAATATAATTCAAAATTTATTCTTTAAATTAAATCCCACATTATTCTGTTTACCGTAATCAAATTGGGATTCAAAAATAGTAAACCTCTTCCAAAATAACATTAATCACTTAATAACAAAATCATATTCCCATACTAGGGCTATCTATTTGATAAAAAATATGATCTCAAAATGAACATAACAATTATATGAAATATTGTATAAATAAATAAAAGAAATTTCATACTAACCAAGACATAATGTTGGTCAGTGTCATGTGGTACACCCTTGTCGCCCTTAGGTCGTGGGTTTAAACCTTGTGACTAATCCTTGTGTAATGATTTTCTTCCCATTTTATGGGTTGTAATTTTTCAAAAACTATATTAATATAATTATTATAAAAATACCCAAAATTTGATAAAAATATCAAAATAACCTTAATATTTTCAAAATTAAATAAATTTTTTTACCTCAAATCTTATCACATACCTTTAATTTTACATACTAAATTGTAATAATATATAATTACCTAAAAAATAAATGACTCCAAAATTATCATTACCCACCCTAAAATATCATATCATAAAGAATTTAAATAACGTTAAACCTTGAAATTATATATCCAAGATGATATCCACAACACTGAAGATAACCTCACATGAGAACATCATAATATCCAATGTTATCTAAACCCTCCTCTGAAACCAAATATAAGGCCCCAACCTAAGCATTAAAAATTCTAGTGTCTTGGAGATTTACCTAACATTATTAAAATCCTGAGGATATTTTTGCTTTATCAGTTTATAGAATTAGTAAAAACTCATACATAATAAACCCATACATTACAATTAGATACTTATACTCAGCAATGATTTTTCTATACTTTTTTTAAATTTTTTTTTCATTACAAATATTCACCATTTTAAACATTAATTATTACTTTCCATTAACCATAATTAAAACATATTACTTTTTTTAAAATGTAGGATCATAAAATAAAATCTCAGTTAGGGACTTAAAAAGAAGAAATATGTGAGTCCAATGAAAAATAATAAAATCCCATGAAAATCCATTTCTTAAAATATACCTTTTTATCTAGAAAAGGTAATAATATATTCAAAATGATAATTACATTAACATTTTAAAAAACAATTATTTCAATTATGACCCATTAACATGCATATAAATGTTATTTTGATATCTTGGGAAATATTTTATCATATAACTCTTAAAATTGAATAACCAATACTGTCAACATTCATCTCCGAAGTACCCAATGCAATGATGTTTATAATGTAACCACAAATCCTTGGTTTATCATGAAACCGAAATTCATTATTTAATAACATAACCACCCATACTCATAAAAAATTCCCAAGACCCATAATATAATAAGAAAGAATCAAAATCTTACAATATAAAAACATTCCTTGAAGAAAATAACTCTCATATTTTAAAAATCACTTATTAAAAAAACCACACCATAAAAACAAAAACATTTTTATTAAAATTAACCATGTAAAATTATAATGAAAGAATTTAATAAATAATGAGTCATGACTATGGGATAATCCAGTCATTCTTTATAATTTTGAAGAAATTTTCTTTTTTTTCTTTTTTTAAATTGAATTGGAAACATTAAAAAGGGATTTTTAAAGGAAAACCCTTACCTCAAGTTTGATTCATCACATATATACTTTATATTCATTAATAACAATCTTGTTTTATTTTTTACTTTATTAATAACTTTTTAATGTTAATTTTTTCCTTTATATCACTTATTTCTATTCTATATACTATTACTGAATCATTTCAGTTGAGGTTGGATGTTTTGACAATATTCGGTACTTAAGTCCAAAATGGCTTTGGTATGATGACTATGGTAAAAGTGATAATTATTATATCATCTATTCAATATTATTGATGACATAATAATCAATTTTATTACAGAAATTATACTCCTCAATCAACCCATGAATGATAGTTATGAAAAATTATCTACGTTACAATCATTAAGATGGTATGCCTTACATGAAAATGAGTTACATTTTCATTTCTCAATAATAATTATAGAAATATGGTAAACCATATTCTTTGTTTCCATATTAATAATAATATCATATATAATCCATTTATTCTTTAAATTTATTTATATAAATCATCCATGTGATATGGTGATGAAAAAACGAATCAGGTTGTCACGTGGTGGTGGTAGTCCACACATACGCACAAACAACATTATCATTTTTTGTGCATAAAAAGGTAAGAATTTAAATAAAATATTATCCTTTAATAATGATAAATATTTCATTAATATCATATATTAATATTAATTAAATCATTATAAAAAATAATGTGAGACATTTATGTAAAAATATTACGTCGGTTCGTGAGGTAGTAATTCACCATACACGTGAATGTTAAATGATTTTACCATTTGATGAAACTAAAGATGAATATAGGTCATGAAACTAAAAATAATTATATGTATTATAATTTATATATTATTTTATAAAGTTATTATTTGTTTTGGGGGATGTGGAAGAATAAACAAAACAGAAATGCTCGACTAAAAATGATACCTCTTCTTCAGAAAATCTTCATTGCTTAATAATTTATAACCACTAAGGATGGAGTTATATGTAAATAAATAATTGTATAATGATATTAGTTACTATATTAAGGTATTAGCGTTTGTTTTTTATTAAAAAAATTGGATTTGAAGTGCGAATAAATGATAAGAAGTGGTTCCCTTTTTTGAGAGAGGGGAGGAAACTCTAGCAATTTATCACAATATTAAATTAATATTAATTAATTTTCAATTTAGAATAGTTAAAAATAGATTTATCTGGAAAAAATGATGATTATGGGTCTAAATAACATAAAACAATAAAAATTATATTTATTTTGAGAAGATTTGAACCCTTATCTTTTGGTTTTAACCATTATTTTAGCCCTTTTAAATCATATCATGATAATATGGATTTTTACAATTTCACGGTTAATACAGTTACTATAAAATGAAAATAGGCAAATAAATAAAACATGTTTTATATATTAAATATTATCCTAATAAATTGGAATATTTTAATATTCTTATAAATTTTATATCATTTAATAAAATATCATTTAATACAAAATATCTATAATATCAATTTTTAGGTCCATTCATTACATTGACATTATTAATATGAGTATAACACTTAAAATTTGTTCCAAATATTTTATTATATTACTAAAAAGTTACAGTAATCTATAAAATTCTTGGTTCTCATTAATCTCTCAAACAATATTGATTTAAAAAATTTTAATATCATTTAGTTTATTTTTCTATTAAGTATCCATCAGTGTTGTGCAAGATTTTAAGGTAATTATTTTTCCAATAAATATTAAAAAAATCAACATGATGAATAAAAATATTTTATATTTCATTAGAAAAGAAACATTCGAACATATCCCATGGATAACATTATATTACAAATATTACACTTATTATAAACAAGAGTGTGACATGTTTGGCATTTCTTTAAATAAATTACTCTAAAGGTAACAATCTCATCCATGTTACCCCAAAAGGTCATAAATTTCACCTTGGATGATTATGGTCGATATATACTCATAATATAATATTTAATAATATGTTATAAAAGTTTTATATTCCTTATAATTTTATTTTTAATAATTAATTATTCGTTTTATCCTTTACCTTTGTTACAAAAATTACTAACCTTACTATTCATATTGTCTAGAAAAAAATGGAGCTATTCAATAAATTTTCACCACAAAATACCAAATATGGATTTAGTTTCTCAAAATTAAAATCAAATAATTTTTTGAAATAAACTTAAAATTATAAGGAAAAATCACAAGAGATTTTTTTTCTGAAATACTACTTTTCTATATAAAAAATGTTTTCATACTAAATAAAACAATAAAATCCTTTTAAAAAACCAAAATGGAATTATTTTAATTCAAAAATAAGTCATGAAAATTTAAAACTAATCAAAAAAATAATTTTTCATTTTAAATAGTTTAATGTAAATTACAATTTTCAATAAAAATATGTATTATTCACTATTCATTAAAAAAAGAAATATATTCTAAAAATTCAAAAAACTTGATCTTAAGATAATTATGAAATTATGAATTAACAATTTAAATTATTTGTTTTATTTAAATTTTTTATAATTTCTAGAAATCAATTTAAATTACCACTCATAAGAAGAAATAAAATCCATTTTTTCTGAAAATATATTTTATGAAGAATAATATGAATTTTCAAAAAAACCAATACCTTTTAAAAAATAATTAATTAACAAATTATAATTTAATAATACAATTATATGTTTAATAGTGTGGTTAATAAAATTAATTCCCTCCATTTTGATGGATAGGTTATAATGGTCACATTTAAATAATAAGATTTCATATTCCATTCAAGCTTACTGTTGCATATGTTATATTCTATCAAAGATAGTATTTCATTTTAAAACACTAGGATGTTACATATATATATAATTATAGAAACACACATTAAATAATTAAAATAATATATATGTATGCAATAATTTAATGAAAAAATTTATCTTTCAAACATCACTTAATTAACTGATGGAATGGAAATGGGTTTCATAAAAACTTCAAGAGAACAATATATAATCCATCAAAAGAATGAAATTGCATGGTGTTATAGGAACATATCCTTAGTGTAACATAAAAATTATTAATTATATTAATATAAATTAATGAATACCTTTTCAAAATCATTAGATAAATCATTTTGAAAAAAAGTGAAAATTACCTTTTTAAATTTAAAGGAAGTAAAATTCAAGTTAATTTAGATGAACATTTTAAATCATCAAAAGGGAAATTAATTGAATTTTTTTTTTGAAATTATAAAATAATTATTTCATATAGAAAAACATTAAAATTATTATTGTAAAATTGGTAACATTATTTTTAAAATGTTGAAGTTAAGGGTCCCTTTAAAATGTTATTTTAAAATATGTAAAGTGAAATATTTTAAAAGTGATTACATAAAAAATAAACTTAAATAATGAAGAATTGAAAAAGGAATAAATGATATATTATGGAAATTTGGAGTGGAAGATAAAACATATGAACACGGGAGGAAGGCAATTTTTATATTTGGAAAACTCATTCTTGAAATTCCAGATTAAAAAAAAGAAAATAAAACATCCTTTTCAATATTGAATAAAATAAATATGAAGGTAACAAAATATAAAAGATAATTATATTTCAAAATATAAAGGATAATATTGAATGAAATAGAAATTATTTACATTGAATAAAAATCATCGTTAAAGAAACAATGTTATAATTTTATTGGGAGAACATTCATCAAAGGTGAGGATTTTAATTGATTGTTTCATATCATCAGAGAGAAAGAGAAAGATAAATATAAAATATTAGGGTGGAAGAAACATGGAATAGAAGTAATAAATTCAATATGAAATAGTTTAACTTAATGAAAGGGGGTTTGAGTTAAAAAACCCTTCTAATTTCATAATCATTTGAATTGAAAATATATGGTAGGTAAAACATGATACGGATTTGTAATTATGTTAGATTGCATGATTTTTATGAAAAAAATAGATCCATGTCCAATTAATACACAAGAAAATATGAAATAAGTGTTCTATAGAAATCATATCTCAATGAAATAGTATTGAGATAAAAAATCCTACCTTCAATCCCCTTAGTAGAACATGATTTAATCTCATGTATAATAAAAATAAATATACTAATAACCAATTTTATAACCTTAATTATAACATAACTTTATATAATATTAATTTATAATATTATTTACAAAATATAAATTATTTATATTTTATTCAATCATTAGATGTTATTTGTTTCGATTGTATTTTAGTGCTAGTTTCAAACTAGTGGTGTCCATTATTATTTAATGATCAAAATATCACCATTTTGAAATATTCATGGTATTAAAATAAACCTTTTATAATTATGTTCAAATTTTTTATTTCATTTCACCATAATTGTAATTCATATACATGATGATGAAGTTTGTGATGAGTTTGTTTTTTTAATTTTCATGAATGAGTGGTGGTATCTTAGTAATGGGTTAGATACTACCGTTAATATTCCAAAAAATAATCATTTACTTTTTAATTTCCAATATCAAAAGTAATTGTATTTACTTTTTCATCCTTGATATAAATTTGTTTCATTTTTCATGTAGGTGGTTAAACTGACCCAAACATCAAAAAGTTACAATAGATAGGTTAAAAGGTTAAAAAAATAATTCTTTTGAAATTATATATTAATTGAACAATAAAAATGGTGTTATTTAGATTTTATTAATTAATTGAACCATGAAATTAGAGTGTTTTATGAATTATAATATACTACAGTGAAAAAACACACCACTTTCATCGATGTGGTACTCCACACATACACACACGCGATGCATTAATTTCCCATAGATCAACAATAAGATATGGATAGGTTTATAATTGTAGAATATTAATTTTGTTAAAGATAACATATTAATTATATAAATATAATTTTATAACCATTCATGTAAGGAGCTGATGAAAAATCTAGCACACCATTCAAGGAGGCGATAACCCGCATGTGTAGATGATAATGTTTTTATTTTTCAAATGGTTTTGGAAAAAGAGAGATAACAAGTATTTAATATGAATAATTATATTTCATAATTTTAGTAATATTAATTTTATCATTATTTTGTGGATAGAATATTTATAGGTGGTATAAGAAGAAAATAATTAAGAGAGCTTATTTGGGAACATTACCTCCCCCTTTTGATGTTCTCCATTGGGTAACACCTTAAGGCTCCTTAGCATAGTGTTTTGGAAATAACATGTCTTCTAGGAAATTAGAAGAGAGTGGAGGATAGACTAGGTTATAGTTTCGGTTGAGAAAATTATTTATTATGAGTAGAGATATGAGGTCAGGGTGATCTCTTTTTATATGTGAGGGGAATGCCATTTTCGTAAATATGACTCCTTAATATATGGAGTGTACATGTTTCACATGTAGAGTGGAACCAAAGTTAAAACTATTGCCGGGGGGGGGGGGGGTGAGTTATGGCCAAGAATCCATCAAGTATTAATTTTAACACATATTTTAAACATATTTTTTTGTTTTTTACTTTTTTATTTTTAACCTTTACCATTTTTTATACTGTGGATAATTTTTTTACCTAATATATTTACACTCAATGAAAAAAAATAAAAAGTGAGTTATTAATTAATTTTTAACAATGGATTCCAAATATAAAATATAATTTAACAAATATATTTTCTATGTGTAATAAAAATTTATTTTAACATTATCTCATGTTACACATAAAAACATGTCCTTAGAAAAAGTGTATTTTTATTCTTAATTTTTTTTAGAAAAAAATATCAACAATATATATTTTAATGAAATTAATTAGTTTATAATTTTCTAAATGGGATTTATTTAACTCTTAAAGAAAAAGAAAAGATAATTTTTCATAGCTAAAATTTATTAAAAGAGAAATAAAAAAAATATTTATTAAAAAATATAACTTAATTCTCAAAATGATAACTATTTGTTTTCTAAATTAAACATATATTTTTAAATGCATAAGTTCACTCCAAAAATAATTTTTTTCTTGAATACTTTTTTATATGATTTTATATTATACTTCTTGCTATTTACATAAATGATATGTTTAACATCCTTATCGCGTAGCCACTAAACTATTGCCCCGTAGCCACATACCCCTAAGGATACTGATTAGGAGTGTTGGTCTAAAGAGATATATTGGGGAGACTATTCCCAATTGTCAGAGTAAAACCAGGATAGAAATAATTGAAACATATATAACAACCAAAAAACAAAAATAAATGGATTTTATATGAAAAAATCCAACAAGTAACCAAGAAACACATGATAATAAAATATAATGAATACACTACATATTAAGAAATCATACAAAAAAACCCAAATACCAAAACTATAAAATATATAGAACATGAAGCAAAGTCCCAACCCAGTGCTGACATAACATGATCCAACCTGTCATCCACTTCATGGACCAACCACATGGTTTCTATGATATACCAATACCTCAAAACAAGGAGAATATTCTGAGGTACCCAAGAGCCATGGTGGACCGAGTAGGATTTAATTAAAACTCAACAGGACACAACCAATAGTGTTTAAATCAATAGACTATATATAAAACAATGTATGATGATACTTAAATTTGAAATCAACATATAAGAGTCAAAGGAAACAATTTTCCCAATTTTCACATTAAATTAATTTTTCATTTAAATCATTAAGTTCCATTATAACATCTTGCTACGAAAAATATTTCAGATATTCTAATAGCCTGAATCATGAAATATAGGGGTATACCATTTTATTTAAGAAGGGAATCCATTTATTTAATATATTGTACCACAGAGCATTAGTCTAGGTACCCATTACATATTTTATAGGGATTATAGGTTGGAAATCAAGGAGCCTCAGTTCCAGAAACCAACTGGGATTCAGAACACCACGTCGGACCACCCCAACCACTAGGTTACAATTCAGAAAACACAATGCACAAATTGATGAATTAAATCATGAATCAGAACACCATTTCCAACCATCCCGACCTTTATATGGAACACCATGTACACACACATGGTTAATAGGGAATTAGTCATTCCTATGAAATATTACAGTACACCGGGGTGCAGGAGAATCAGTCTAGACCTCCCCAAACTATGGTATAGAGAAACAATCCAACATTCCAAACCATTTATCACTATTATGAAAACATAGATCATCGTTCCATGAATCCAACCAGGATTCATCATGTAATGTGCAACCATCCCCAACCATTCTATTAGAAATAATTCAATATTTATCACAGAATTTATCAAATATAAATATCCTTAATCATTCACCATTTACTATGGTCCCAATGTACCGTTAAAACCTAGGCGTCACAAAAAAACCAAACCCCCCTTTTACAATTTCATAAAAACCACGTAAAAAATGTTGATACTACATTTCAACAAGGTTCTTTATCTTTTACTTCAAAACATGTCCAAGGCCACTGGTTCCCTTCTATTCTTTAAAAGAAACCTCCGTAGAATTTCCCCATGTATAAACGACACACCCAAATCAATGACCATTTGAAATCGAATACAAACCCATTTTAAAACACATTGAGGCAAACAGATACTTTCTAATACATTACGAAAATTTAAATCATCATTTCCATAATTGAATTATATAACCATCATAAAATACAGAACATAAAATTTAATCCAATTCAAAATCAATATAGGTGTTTCCAAAGTATTGCATATAAATATATAAAATTTCCCCTTTAACTATGCCGATATAAAAAATTAATAATTAAAACCCATTCAATTATTAATTACCCAATCTCAATGTTACTAACTCATTTCTTCATTTTATGGGTTTAACATACAACAGGGCTAATCCTAGGTATTATACCAAATCATTAATGGACTTAGAGGGGTCTTTGAAGGGTCCCATACAATATATTAATGACCAAATTACATTATAAATCCAATAACCTAAAAATGCTATAAGGGATGAACTAAGAACCACTACATAGACATATTAAAACATCAATACTATGAGAAAATGATTAAATAACACCTACCACATTATTGAAGATGATTACTTTCCCAAAAACAACCACTGATTCAAACTATATTGTCTTTACAAATTAAGATAAGGAACACGCTAGAGAAAGAAGGGTTTGGTGATTTGGGAGGATATCAAACAACCAAAAATGTTTCCTCCCAAAAAATGGAAGGAAATAGACTCAATGACTTTCCAGAGCTTCAATTGACACTAAATGACACCTAAAATGCATAATAATTGAAGCAGAATCACCCATGGAGGAGGAAGAGGTTCCTAGTTTTTCACATTAGCTATTGAGGGTCAAATAGTGAAGAAAATTATTGGATAATTAAACAATATCAGGAGGGGAAAATAGTAAAAACATCGTTTTAATGAGTTTCATGATTTTCTAAACCATGTTCCAAATGTGCAGTTCCCTCATTCTAAGAGGAAAATGTACAACACAGTTTTCCTAGCTACCCACATAGTTTAAAAAATCATGCGGTGTCAATGTGTTCACTAGTTTCCAAGGGAATATTGTGTAGCACACTCTCTTAGGAATCATTTCATGGTTTCCCTTACCATTTACTCCCCCTTCCACAAGCCGCATGGTTATAGATCACTATTACAACTAACCATGAATTATCTATTCTCTCAAAATAGATTTTCCTTTTTCCCACCCATTCCATGTCCTGACCCTTATAACACCCCTCAGACATGTCATAATCCTAGAAACATTCCACAAACCAAAAAATCCACATGAAATGTACCTTATCTCAGGTACGAGATCTTTAATCCTCCCCACCTTACAAAATTTCATCCATGAGATGCATTCCCCAACATCACCAAGCCTCCAAGATAAATGGTCAGGCCATGGGGGGCACTTATAAACTTCTATATGCCTAGTTTCCTCTTGAACACGACCATGCCATTATAACACCTAGTCGAAATAAGTATTAATATCTTGAAGAATCCTTCCCATTGAGATCCACAACATGAACCGGATGCTCCTCAATGGACGCATCAAACTCAACTCAACTTTATCAACACCAACCATACAAAGCAAGTGAGATATCTAGTGTAATACCATCAAATATTTGGAACTATAAAACATCAATAGATTACAATACCACCCTAGTAGAGTCAATTAGTATACCCTTGCCCCGATTATCCCCACAACTCTTAAATATCCTAACACGCCTATCATCTAAAAATAGAACCTATGATTTTTTCTACATATCCCCCAACATATATCAGTTCACAACTAATGGCCCAACAATCCCATTTGATATCCAAACATCTGAAACATAACCAAAGCACAAAAATAATCTCAATAATTTAATTGTTCAAAACCATATCCAACTCCCATTTCCAAAACTAAACACCAAGATGGTTTTTTTACAAGCTCATCCAAACCAAAACATGGGTCACGTCATCAAATGAACACTTACCCACTATGGTTCTCCCCACAATTAGATTTAGCTTACAACCACCATATTACAGTGTTTGGAACCCCCATAATTTGAAAATTATCCCTAAAAAATCATCTCAATCTTCCAAAAAAACCCCAATGCATATTCCAACTCACCATTCCCAAACATCCATGAGAACAACATCCATGATTGGTGTCAAACATTACCATCTAAAAACACCAAAAGAGAGGAACCTCTCCCATCCATGTATGAAATAAGGTAAAATTTTTACTTACTCAAATCTTGAATTCATTCCAAAACATACTTACCATTTCAAAACACCAAATAAATATTGCTCACAACTCACCACATCTGTTTATTTTACTTGTCCGAGTTGAGCCATTCCTTACCAAATCACCCTAGAGATGCCCAAATTTTACGATTGGAATGTCCCCACATTTTTTGGAGAGGATGAATTTATATATACGAAAATCCCATGATCATCGAAACACACCTACTTGAGTTATTCCCAAATCCCGATGAGATTCCAACACGAAACCTCCATTTCCCATGAAACATCATCATAAATCATTACACCATCAAAACATCTAAAATGAGCCCCTGAGATCTCCTTTTAAACCACCAAGAGCCCAAATATAATTCTTGGATTGATCAAACACCACATCAAATGCCACTTGATCTTCCCCGAGAAACCCAAGCATGTACACAATAGGTTTCTCATTGGAATAATATTTACACCACATCCAATCCCTAGTATGTCCACTTATCCACGACTTACACATTGATCCCCATCATCGGAGTGTCATTCTCACCACATCACCTAAAAATTTTCAACCAAAAAAACTAATGTTACTGTTATTGTAGTTCCCCAAAAAGTGGGCACAACTATATCATCCCCACTAAAGTGAAAAATGATATCCATCATCCATCCCCAATTTCCAAGAACTGTACCTCCAGGATTCACTAACATGAAAACCATCTCAAGAATCCCATTCGGAGAACATTGGTGGTGGACCTACCACCACATGTCTTAACTATTAACACAAAACAATGGTGAATCCTTCAAGAAGACCCTCAATCCTATTAGCGAAAAACATTATGTATATTGTGTAGAGCCAAATCTATCTTGGGGTACCCTTGATGAAGTATAGATATTGGGAATCACTGTCTCAAGTGTGTAAGTAAACCAATAAGTTATTGAATAGACCACCACAAATTATCCAAAATCTAACAACTTCTCAAATTCAGAATGCTTACCACATTATTTCCATAAGAGAAGATAGGGGCTTGCTCTCGATCCTCCATCTAACATAACAAAAACAACATCATGCATCTCTAGAACAAATTTGACAGTAATTCCTCATTAGAACCCTAAAGGACATGCACATTCCTACTTAAATTCAATAAATTCGGATAAAGACCCTAGAAGATGTACTTAATCAGAGCTTATCCAAATTCCCACTCACACAAATAACCATCCCTCTTGAGCCTTCAGCCCCATCAAACTCAAGAAATTCTCAACATTCCCTTTAATGAACTCAACCATTCACACAAAAATCCCAACCACCTAACCACCCCTCACCTCAAGTGTCACTTATATAACAATAAATCCATCAATTTTTTGGATACCCCTATCTTGTATTCCCAAATTCAATACCACGTCCTTCATTAATAGTAATCAAAACGTATGGCTAAAACACCAAAATGATCCTTCCTCTTCATAAAATGATATTATAACCAATGAAATGCATTTAGGTTCTTACCTGAGAGAGAAAAACAAGGAACTACCATAATGTTTACAAAAATTTGATGGCACCACCATTCATCGATCCCTCCTCTAAAGCACCCACTCATGCATCCCAATCCAAGTCACATGCAACACTGGGCTAAAATCCCTCGAGGTTACCCTAATTTCAAAAAACCAAGGACATTACTATTTATTCTTGTAGGATAAACACACACTAGAAAAAATTCCCTATGAATCACTGATAAAATATCAAGACCTCCACCTGTTGCTCACACATGAAAAAACACCAACTACCTTACATACCCCTCTCACATGTCATCCTCAAAGTCCAAAGGACACCAAATCTCTAAAATAGATTCACAACTATCATGGAAACTAAATTTCACTATAATCCACACACATCAAACCTCAACAAATTTATTTTTATGGGCCTCACTCCCGCCCCTGTTCTGAAAGACACTACACCCAACACACCCAAGTGAACACTAAATCATAATTCTACACCCATAGAAACAAAACCACAACTAACATCACCAAAAACACGACTCCCATACTTAAGGTACAAAAAACCCCGCACTATAACAACCCACAAGTTACATCACATCCCCATTATCAAAATATGTATCACAACTCCATTGGCAGAACCCTACCGATAGTTCAACAAGAACACCCCTTTAACTGCATATAAAACCCCCAAAAGGCCTCATGACACATAACCAAGGTCTCAAACTAGGGAACTCTCAAACTTAAACATCCCATACACTGGGATCAATAACAACACTAGGGATACATGCACTGGTTTCCATAAAATTTCAATTATTTCACATTCCCCATTAATTATTTACTATTTCAAAATAAGAAATTCTCATTCCAAAACATTTTCATTACCCAATATTTCAAACATCCCAGTTCTATTAGAATTCATATTTCAGAAAAAAATAGAAATTTTAAATGGAAGATAAATAGGCATAAAACAAAAATAGAAATTTTTTTCACTTTCATATGAATCCTAGGGAGCTATTAATTACATGAAATATATGGATGACCTATCAATCCTCTGTTCCTAACATGATGCATGAGCATACACAATCTAATTCTTTCCATACTATACCAGTAGATAAAACCTTATAAATCAATAACATTACATCCAAGTACACCACTTGAGTTGGAAATATCTATAAACTATAAAATAAAATAAAACATCAATTCCCACACTTGGAGACTTGGGGTTTCCCTTATACATGAGGTTGTAGACACCTTCGCATGGGCTCATTAATTGGCCCTGAAAATATCCTAGTATCCTATCTAACATTCCCAAATATGAAGAAAAATACATTACTATAATACTAAAATGTAATTTCCTAACCCAGTAGCCACTAAACTGATACCTCAAGACAGATCACCACCTGACCTAAGCTATTCCTCCCTATATTCCAGAATCTACGACTAGTAGAGAGATCCTATTGAGACACATTATGGAAACTATACCCATTTATCAAAGTAAAACCAAAGACAAAATAATAAAAATAGTTATATCAACAATTTGGAATTGTAAATGGGAAACATATGATAAATACCAACATGTAACCAAGTATCACATACTGAACCAATATGATGAATACACTACATGTTAGGAATCCATAAAAATATAACCCCAATATAAAAACCATAACAGATCCTGAACATGGACCTGATTCTCCAACCAAATCCTAAACCCCATACTCCAACCACTCATTTAATTAATAGACCAACCACAAGATTCATATCCTAAAAATGTTCTGGGAAACATGCAGCATATTCGTGGGTACTCTTGTTCCATGAATGTCCAAGTAGGGTGTCAATAGAATACAGTATGATTCCAGTAAAGGTGTCTAAATCAATAACCATTCTATAAAAAAATGTAAACAAAAATAAAAGGTGAAATAACTTGATAATTATGATAGGAAACATGTGTTACCTTTAACAATTAATTGAATTTTCCATTTAAATACTTAATTTAAATTATAACATCCATCCATAAAAACATCTCTGACCATTTTGAGATCATATACCATGAACCATAGGAGTATTGAATTTTAGTTCACAAGGGAATTGATTTAACCATTTCTTTAATCCATTTTACATAAATGCATCAATATGTGTAACCATGCCATATCTCACATGGTGATAGGATGGAAATAAAGGAGCCTTTTTTCATGAATCCATCCAAGTCTCAGAACTCCATGTATGACCATACCAACCACTTGGTTAGAAGATAGAAAAAATGGAGCAACGATCCATGAATCCAACCATGACTCGAAACACCATGTCTGACTATCACAAATATGATATGGAACATCTTCTCTATAACTTTGCTCTCATGAGAATTAGTCCTTCACTCAAAAAACATTAGTGCACCTTGGTGTTTAGATCATCACTCTGTCCCACCCAAAATCTGGGATTTAAGTTGGAGTCCAGAATCCCAAACCATTAGTCACAGGTTGAAAAACATGGAGCATCAGTCCATGAATCCAACCAAGATTCATCATGTCATATTTAAATATCCCAAACCATTTTATTATCAATAATTTTAACTGTATAAAATAATTTATTAAATTTCAATATCCTTATTCATTCATCATTTACCATGGTCCCAATGGGCCTTAAAACAAAGGTGTCAAAATAAAACCCAACCCCCTTTCACAATTTCATTAAAAATATATAAAAAACATTGAAATTACCAATCAATTAGGGTCATTCATTTTAACATTAAAAAATATACAAGAACACAAATTACCTTAAATTATTTATATAAGAAACCTTGTAATTTCCCAAAGTGAAAATGATACACATAAATAATAAACCATTTTAATTCCAATAAGACCCATTTTTAACCACTTTGAGGTGATCACCTCATTTCTAAAATATTAATAAAATTATAAAATAATTTATTCAAGGAAAATTATGACTACATCAATATCTAAAACATATAATTTAAATCAATTTAAAATAACTTTAGGAATTCTACAATGATAGCATATAAACATTTAATGTTTCCACTTTAACCATGCTTGCATACAAATTAAATAATTACAACCCATTGAATAATAGCATACCCTATCTCAATATTTACCAACAAATTTAACAATCTTTAATGGTTTTAAATAACCCCTGGGAAACTCTAGGTATAGTCTAAAATCCTCAATGGACCCAAAAAGATCTGTAAAGGGTCCCATGCCTCAAATTAATTCCCAAGTTACTTTTCTAGCCAAATAAATAAAAACAACCAAATGATGAAACCATGAACAACTACACACACATATTAAAAAATCAATAAAATAGGGAAATATAAAATACCACATAGCTGTCGTGACCCATCCCCTGGGGCCCATGCTCTGACTACCCCAAACCCGCCTTCCATAGGCCAAGGGCTGTTAACTAGCACCAAAAGGCGTATTCCCTAAAACGGGAGGTATTACCCTTAAAACTGTACAAACACGTGTTCTAAGAACCCAAAAATAAGAAAATGGGAAGTAAACTACTGGATTAAAAGAGTGTTGAAAGTCAAGGGGGGCCAAAATACAATCCAAACTGAATGTACGAGTATAACTAAAAGGAACAAAACAATTGAAAATGGGAAAATAACTACTAAGTCATCCTCTGAGGGTCCTACCTGAAGGGTATGTACAGATATCCTCCTAAGGACACCACATCCACCCGTCTCCTTCATGTACCGCCTAGTCATGGCTCCCTCAAACCTCATCTTTGATGCTCATTCTCTGCACAAGACATAACAATGTCCGGGCGTAGCCCGTGTAGGTGTTACTATAACGATACTCGTAGGGACCCCAAGAACCCCAAAGTTCTCATAAAGTTCCACAATGGTAAAACCACAAATGTAACACCAAAAAGGTAACACCACGAAGGTAAAGTACCACATAGGTAAGACTCAGTTCAACCAGGCATACAACTCAAAAAACATGATTATGATGCTGACCCACATATGATCTCTATGAAAGCTAATAGCCATCCATGATATTCTCTAGGGATAATAACAAGTAACATCCCCAGTCACAAAATCGAACACCTCAGATGCTAGATATCTCATCCTCTATTGAGTACAGTGGGCCTTCTACATCACATAGAGGCACTTCCAACTAATCGTGGATTGCTGAGGCCCTCCTCCTATTGCGTACTGTGGGTCTTCCGCATCAAACAGAGGCACTCCCCACTATGGCCTGCGGAGGAACTCCTCCTATCGACTACCATGGGTATGTCATGTCACACAGAGTTTCTCTCCACCGTGGGTCCGCCGTATCACATAGAGGCACTCCCCACTTGTCTGTCGAGTCACACAGAGTCGAAAAATCAGTAGTCTTCACGTCTCAGCTAGTTAGAGGGTTTCATATGTAGCGATCTTTGGAGAACCTCTCCACAAGCCATTGGTTATATCACAATTGGTACAAAGTCTCACAAAGAAGTAACCTGATGATTCGACACATCATAAGGGTTCCAACACAATAGATGGTGTTTCAACAAGATTCCCGATCCGTGCGTTATTGTCATTTTTGTGTCGAGGGCCCGGTTGGATTTGGGTGTGATCCAACCCTATGAAAACCTCCTGCAAAAATGAATGAATCACATATCAAACCATTAGTCAGTTGGTCTGCCTTATTCGTATTATTCATGGAAGGGGAATAGGAAAAAATTCAAAAGCATAAACGAATAAAACCCTACCTCATTACCCGTTAGAGAGTGTTTGTAGTTTGAAAGTGGGTTGGTGTTCTTCGTTCTTGCAATAGGTTCCAAACGATGCTGCTCGTATGTCATCCCCCGGTTCGTGGTTCGGTGTCACCTGTCACCTCCTGCTGGGATTCACTCTATCTTATATGGTTCCGGTGTCGTGATTCTCTTTCAGCACTTAGTTTCATGGTGAAGATGTGCCGGTACCTCCCACCACGCTCTATATAAATAAGAGAGGGTGAGGCTAAGTTACGACATGGGGAATTCATGGGGGCTCATAAATTATGACCTTTACAACTTTCCCAACGATGTCGTTACTTGAGGTTGGCATGTCAAGACATTTATTGGCTTGACACATCACTGGCCCCACACACCTATTGTCTGTTGGAGGATATGAAAGAAAATAAAATAATAAAATTATTTTATTTAATTTCTTTTAAAAAGTTACAAAACATAACTTTTTCTCCACCCCTACTATGGTCAAAGTAAAGCCGCCCTTAAGAGAATCCCGGTGATGTAGATTCAATGATTCCCTCAGATTTTTAATCTGTGCAACGGTTCAAAAGATATAAAATGCCGCTCACGCATTTACTGAACGTACCGTAAAAAAGGTCAAAAAATTTATTCACATCACCATCGACCTCAACGGTCAAGGTTAGGCTTTTCCTTAGGGAAACACGCCGCAAACAACCCAACGGTACTCATGTATTTTCAATCTGATTTAATATTTAGAAGTTATGGATTTTCTAATAAAATAAATATCACTTAATTATTTTATCTATGACCAAAAACTAACAATCACAGGTGGCTCACGCCGACCAATGTCAATGTCATCAAAAATGAAGAATAATATCCTAAGTTAAGTGGTGGTCTCAAATTTTCAATCTGAGTTAACGTTCATGATTTCTAACCATTTGAAAAATAAAAAAATTATTTATTTATTTTATTCACTATTATTCCATTTTTGGGTTTTCTCATAGGAGGCCTACACTGACTAAACATAAGTTGTTCCTTGGATAAACCCGCCATCTTGAACGCAATGGTGCACTCTGAATTCATATTCGAGAAACCATTTATGATTTTTTCTACTTTTTCAGGAAAACTACTTACACAATCTAAATAAATCTTAACAAAATTTGGACGGATCATTCCAGGCACTCCTGTCCTCGGAATCGCACACGGTCAGATTTAGCGGTCTCACAGTAGTTCCATATAATTAAAAAATTATACATGATTTACAAGACATTACACTTCCTCATGATTGAAGAGGATTAATTCACTAAACATAACCCATGATTTAAACGACATCGGCCTCAAAAATTGTGATGAAGAAAACCCAAGTGGAATAAGGGTTTATAGATTCAAAGTGAGAAGAAAAAAACTTCTTCCATAAAATGTAAGGAAACATAGATAAAACTTACTCATGGATTTTATTCACACTAAATGACACTCAAAAGACCAATAATTGAAGGAGAACACCCATTGAGGAGGGGAAGGCTACTGGTTCGTCACCCTAGCTGTAGGGGTCGGATGGGGGAGAAAAAACGGAGATATAAAAATTATCAGGATGGGAAAAAAATAAAACCCCTACTTTTAATGAGGTGCATAATTTGGATGCATATTTTTTCAAAATATGTGCCAACTATGCAGTTCACTCTATCCAAAAGGAAATCGAGATGCATTGTTTTCCTGGATACCTGCACAGTTTGACAAACCATATAGTATCCATGTATTTATCTATTTTCTAAGGGGAGCTCAACCCACACTTTATTCAGGTCCACACTAGGTTTAGCTAACCATGCACAACCCCTTAGAGATGTTGTAGGGTTATGGTGCACAGTTACAACTAACTATGATCCATCTATTCTCTCATCATTGATCAAACTTGTTTACTCCATTTTCGTTTCCTGAGCCCCCTGAACACCCCCAAGACCCACCCTACTCCTAGAAAACATTCAATAAACCAAAAATATATTCTAGTATGTATTATATCCAAGTTCCGGGATTTTACACTATGATTTTAGAAAAATCTACAGTTTTCACTATTCAACTAAAAATCAATTATTTCATAAAATTTAAAAAATAAATCCTCAGATAATATTATTTTGATAACTCCGAATGTGAAGTGAATTTTTTTTAAAAAAATATTCAAAAATCCAAAAAAATTGAGATTAAATTTTAAATAAAATCATAAAATGTAAGGAAAATTATTTTATTGAAAAATGAAATTTAAGATTATTAATTATTTTTATTCATAAATTCCTATAAATTAAAAATTAAACCATTGTGATCATTCTAATTCTAAATTTGAATTTTTTTTTAAATCATCCTTTTAAAAATGATCAATTCAATTCAATATAATAAATTCAAATAAAATTATTTTTAAGTAAATATTAAAATTATAATAAAAAATATTCACCAAATAACATTTAAATTAATTATTTAAATTGTAAAATTTTTATTTTACCATTATATTTATATTAATATATTTTTAATTTTAAAAATACATTGTATAACTTATTAATAATTTTAATCATAATTATAATACATAAATCATAAATAAATATTTATTTCTAATATTTTGATATTATAATATCATTTATTTATTTATTATTCACGAGTTATGTTATTTTAAACTTAATACTAACTATACACTTCATCAGTATACGAATTGGGCACACACATATATAAAATGAAAATATTTCAAATGACTTTATTGATAATGGGCATATTTCGTCTCAATTTATAGCTTTACAAAACTCATTCATCTCCTTCACAGTTCATTGGAAAAACTTATAATTTTTAAAATTTTCATTTTAGATCTCACAATATGTTTTCTATTTTGTTCATATTCTTTGTATTGAATACTTTTTAAAACAAATATAATTTCGCAAAGGTGAAGGTGGTCCAGGGGAATTACTAGTTTTAATGATATTATATTTTAATTTTTATTACCCCTATTAAAATTTAAACTTATAATGGATACAATGATCCATTGTATGTAATAATATATATTATTTAATACTTTGTTTCATTTTATTTTGTTGTAATGTTTTACAATGAATGAATAATTTGTTGTTAGTTCAATACCTTCAATGCGGGACTTATTTCATAATGTATTTCATTTCATGTCGAACAACTAGAAAAAATAGTTTATAAGAATATACTTTCAAAAAACTTGGGACATCAAATTTTACCCCTTAAACAGATTGTGTGCACTCAATTTTTAATAATCACTTTCAAATGAAATAGGTAAAGGTGTTTATAAGATAAAAATTACCCTGGATTTGATTTCTAATGAGGACACAACCTATGTACCTCAAGTAAGTAAATGACTATATTCCATTCATTACTAATATATATATCATCATATTTTGTATATTCTTACCCATTTATGCTAATTAAACTATATAGTTAGTTGTTAAGATCAATACAATGGAACTAATTTTCCAAGATAGTTTATAGTGATTCTTGTAATGATAGATGATCATATGTTGTTTTGTGTTATGAAATGTTATTTCATATTTCAATTATTAATATTGATCATATGCATAGATATCCATAGCATTTCCAAGATCACATAGAATTTATCTGAACGAAAGATAATAAGGATTTCATGAATCATAATTTTGAAAACCATGATGGAGGTTCGTATACCTTGGATGCAGTGATGATACCATGGATAATTTTTTATTTATAATTGAATAGCTATTATCTGGTGAAAACTCACAAGACATACGACATCAAGAAATATTGAGTGAATGATAAATGTACTTAGAACAACTTAATTATCATTATCAACTTTAATATTAGTCATTGTATAGGTATTTCTTCATTCCCATGGCCTTAGATGTTTTTGGTGCCAACTGTCATCTTAATCCCATGAATTAGTGCACTGGTTTTCATAGTGATAAAATTCCTTACATATAAAACATCAAATTGATAATGGATCTTAAATAATAAAATTATTTTTTGTTTCTAGTGTTAACTAAACTATTCCTTTTTTTCTTAGTGGTTTTTAATTTATTCAATCATTTACCATAGATAATAGATCTTCCATATCATTTTAGAAATTTATTTGGGTACATATTCCTAAATTTATAACTTGAAGGAAATTAAATATTCTTTCCTTTAAAATAATTATCTCCTGAGCTTCCACAAGACTCCATCCATGTCTTCTTTACTGTGTTTGAAAACAGAACTATGTTTACATTGTTAATTATACTATGTGATCACTAAATAGGAATTACTAGAATATTTCTCTCTCAAAATCTTATCTTATTAGGTTTATCAATGGGAAAAAATTTATATTTTACATGGAAACTATTGTTAACATGGTTTCTTCAGGGTTCATCCATTACTAAAACCGAAAATGGGATAATGTGAGTGATAAAAAATTGTCATCATAAGATAATTATTAGAAATAACATCATAAATAAATCAACTTTTAAATTTCATACTCTTTGGAAAAATCACATTATCTTTTAGTTAATCCTTACCCACTCTATGTTTATTTTAGTTCTCTTTGGGTTTAATTCTCTCAAAATCCTTTTCTTAATTCATTAATATACAAAATAATTTATAATCTCTCATAAAGAGAATTTTTTAACCAATACATATCCATATGGAGTATTTATCCCAGTGTTTAGTCATATAACCACACATCGTGCATAGAGTAAATATAAATTTAATACTCAGCCATATTTTTTAGGGTGATTATTCCTAGATGTATCTGTTCCACAACCACATCCCCATTCTATTATCATAAAAATGACGAAATTTATAAGAAAATAATATACTAAAAAATTCCCCAAAATTTTAGGATGCTATTCTACATGTAGAATTATACCCTAGAATTATCCCTAGGGGTTAATTAAATTTATCTTATCAAAAAACCCAAAAAATAATTATATAAATCTAAAAAAATATGTAAACCATGATATAATACCATATTAGGGACCCTCAGCCCACAAAAACAATTGCATTACAAAAAAACATGTTTTAAACAATGTAAATGACACTAAGTGAGATGATGAAAGATAAAATATCATTATATTACATAATTTACATAAGATAAACATTACATATCGTAATAATCACATAATGCAAATAACAAAAGTTTTAGGGTATTTATGGATAAACTATATAATAAAATTATTTTTCGATACTTATTTGAGAGACCCTAGAATACCTATACTACTCATATGTTTTACTCATCTTCATATACAATGAAAATTGATACTTAAGTATGGGGTCACATCAAATTATAAGGGAATTTGTTTTAACATTTTAATAATTTTTAGATCATAATAATATGAGAAATCATGAAAAGGGGATAAATATATAAATAAAAAGCAGATGTAAAATGAAGACTTGACGACAAGGAAAGATAGAATAATAAGTAATATTAAATGAAGAAACACGTACCATGGAATAGGAGTGTTTTGATAAGTATAGAAAAATGATATAAGGGAATGATATCATAAATTTATAAAACTATAAATGCGTGGAAACAAAATTAATTTTAAAATCATAATAATAAGTCAAGGATAATTGGGGGTAATAGGATCTCAGCTGGGAGAAAAATCTCTTAGGGTTCAGCCAATGTCACCTCCCCTATCAGCTACGAGTTCTTCATGGGGGCTCCCAGTAGGGTCTTTATTCTCCTCCATGATGGGAAGTATTCCTCCTCAATTATCGATATTAACACAACAAGGTTAATCATATTAGGAACGTGTGTACTCCATTTTTTCACTAATCGATGTAGTTGAGTGCATGCTTGAATTGATTTCTTTTCTAGTGACAAATCATGCATTTTCCATGCAATATTCTCCTAGGTTTCTAATTATACCTTTGTGTGGATTTAGGTACTTCAATTCCTATTTCTCTATATATCTTTTCCCCGATATCCAGATCTTATATCATCTTCTTTCCTAAATGTTTAATGGGTTCTTGTTTTATAGACGATGCTCTATTCTTGATTTTTCATTTCATAGTTCGCAGTATATGATAATATGAAGGACTATTTGGTAATTCTCGATGATACTATTTTGGATATTCTAAACTAGATCCCAATAGGTTTTTTTGTAGTGGTTTTCACAGTGGTTTTATGGTGTAATCATTGGTTCCTAGTTCGAGGTGACATAGTTACAGAAGGTTATAGTTAGCATGGTGGTGGTTATGAAGGTAGGGATTGGTGGTCCTAGAGATGGTCGTTGTTCATTGTTTACTCCCATTTTATCTTATTTCTCAATGTTGGTGGATGCATTACATGTGGTTCCGGTTTCTCTTGGTGGTCGATTCGAAGGAATTAGTTTGCATCTTGAAAAAGTTTTTTATTACTAATGAGACAATTTCATACTTCAACATCTTCGATTTTCTCTTCTTATACTTCCCCTAGTAGATTTGGTGTTGTAGATTACTAGGAGGTTTTTGGGATGTTTTGTTTAATCATTCAATGGTATTTCAAGAAGTGTGACTTGAGTAGACTTCGGTCCTTCCTTTTACGTTTCACGAACTAAGGTGATTTGGTGGTGATGGGATCAATAAATGGGTTTTTTTGAATTTATAATTTGGGATCCTGGTATGATTTCTCTCTTGGCCTCAAATTTTGATTTTTCTTGGTTTTTTTAAATGCAGTTAAATGTGATGTTACCACATAACCATAAATATGACTTTTGAAAATAAAAAAATTGATTTGGAAGGAAAAAAAGTTTTGTATATGCCAATACAACATAACATTATATGTTAGGTTTACATCCCAAAGCATTATTCATTATATATCTTGAAATGAAAACTATATCCAATTTATTGAATGAAAATATAATTATGTTACCTCCCATCATATAAAGGGAAACATACATATGGGTTCCACAAGAATGTAAATATATTCATATTTCAAACATCACCTAATTGACAAATGGAAAATAATAGGTTTTATAAAAACATCAACATAACCTTCCATATGTCATCCAAAGAAATAATTTGGATGGTTTATTAAGAATATATATCCATATTTAAAGAAACAATATATTATTTGGGATATAAAAATAATAATTTAAATTTAAATTAATTTTTACGTTATCTCCACAATGAGCAAAGAAAAAATGGAAACGTTACCTACACATGTGTACCACTTACTATCACCGTGATTATTTCAAAGTTCATTTCTTATTACCATCATTCACGGTATGTTTTAAAATTATAAATAATAAATAATAATTATATATATTTTATGATTATTATTGATGGGATTATGTAATAATGACCTCTTTGAGCATAATGAACCTAGTGATTCTATTTTGTACATATGAACAAAATATCATTAAAAAATTTATCATGAACATAATTTAATTGAGTAAATGATTATAATTTGATAAAAATAATAACCAACAGAAAAAGGGATATTAATAAATTAAATTATTAAAATAATTTTATTATTCAGTAATATAATGAACCTATGTGATGAGTGAAACTCAAGGTAAGGGACATTTAATTTGAAATTATTGTTTTTAAAATGTATCTAAGATATATTCTTGAAATATTTTTATTTCATATCCATAAAAATATAAATATTTTTTGGATTCATTTAATTGTGGATAAATTATATTTAAAGAAAAATTAATTTATTTTATTTACATTCTTTTAATGAATTTCAAAATGAAACTTTTTTTTGAATCTTTTCACTTTAATTTAAAAAGGATAAAAAAATATTTTATTGTTAACATATAATTGATAAATATGTTTCCCAACATCATAATAGTTTTTTATTTATATCTTATATTTAAATACTTAATTTTTTCTTCTAATAAAAACCAAATCTTCATTTTTTCATGGTATTTTGGTATTGAAAATGGGTTTTTAAAAGCTAGAGGTATTTTAATATACGACAGTGTATTTCAAATGAGTTAAAAACATATTTTAAAGGGTTTCCTAATAAATATGTGGAAAATTAAATTATTTATTTATGAAATAGTCTATTTAAATTATTTATTATGATGGGTGAGCCTGATATATCTCATGATGATGGTTGGGCCTGATATATCAAATAATATCAGTGCACCAAGATAACTCTCCAATTAATTTGGTAACTATACTGGAAGTCACCTTTATGATTATTCTAATTTGAAAGGGTTCTACATTTTTTCTATGATGTGATGTCCCAAATAAGAAATATATATTTTCTATTATTTATTATGGGGTTTTATGTAAATAATTCGACTATGAATGTTATAAAATGATATTCCCCTTTTGAGAAAAATTTTGTTTTTTAGAAATTTTTTTATGGGTTCTCTTGTATTCTAATAAACCGTCAAGATTATGATATCGAATTTATGTTTTATTATCAATATTTTTTTAAATACTTTGGGTAGTAAAGTTGACTTCATGAGTAAATAAATAATTATTTGACATCAATGTTTATTATGTTAAAGGAAAAATCATGTTTTTGATGTCATGGCATTAAAATGAAAGACATGTTTACTTATTTATTTTCATATTACACTTCGAGAGATTTTTTACCATAAAACATTTAACAAAATTCATAAGGATTAAGGATGATAAGAAAAAATAATATGTATTGTTTAATGTCATGATGATTTTTTTTAAAAGAAAACATTTTTATTTAATGGTTTATTTGTGGGAAAATGGATAATGAATAGTGATTTACAGTTTATAATATTTTGGTTTGTTATTTAATGGTTATGAACTAAATATTTAAAAATATAAATTATAATGATATTTTTCATTTCAATAAGGTTAATTTTAGACTATAGATGATAGAATATATGTTTTTAATATCGTGACCTTATTGGTTTATTTGGAAAACCTTTTTAATATATTGAAATAAATATTCAATGAAAATAATTTTAATAATGGTTAAATATTTAATACACATAGTAAACCCTTATAAAAGATTTTAGAAAACATTTTCAACAATATCATAATGAATTAGAAGTTAATGGTCACTTTAAAAAGTCCTTTTAAAAAAGAAAAGGGAAATTTTCTAAAAACAATTGATCATACATAAAAACATCAATAATGGATTCTTGAAAAGGGAATAAATTATACCTTATGGAAATTTGGATTAGAATATAAATCAAATTATCATAGAAGGAACTTGTTTTTAATATATTAATTTTTAAAAAAAATCATACATTAAAAAGGGATATTAAAACATCATATTGAAATGTGTATTATAGAAATTTTAAGTCCACGTGAGATAATAAATAAATAGGTTTCCAAATACAGATCTTAACCCTATTTAGAAGAGAAAATATAAGAATATAAGTGAAATAATTGTTATAGGGAATTACCATTTTTATTAACAATGTCATACTTTAATTGGGATAAAATTCAACAAGGAAAAAGATTTGAATCAAAATTTTAATTTCCCAAGATATGAAGAGGATGTTTAATAAAAAAAGCTTTAGGTAGATGAAATGAATAATTTAAAATAGAAGTTCAGGATGAAAAATTATAACTCAAAGAAATGGGGTTTGAGTTAAAACCCTTTATAATGTCATACTATTTTGGAATTGCAAATCTATGGATGGAACAAAATGAGATTTATTATCAAATAAATTATATTTCATAAAAGTTTGGATAAAAATAAATCTTTTTATAATATATATACTATAAAAATAATAATGTGGTTAATAGAATCATATCACAATGATGAGAAATTTTGAATAAAAACCCCTTACCCTTAATCTAGTTTAGCCAAATATTATCTAAAATCATGAATAATAAAAATAAATATCTTAATCAGATATTTTCTAAACTAATTCATATCTATAATAATTTATATAAAACATTTATAATCATTTATTACGAATATATTTTAAAGTCAATTTGAATTTTCATCATTATATTTTATTAGTTACAACTATTTTTTTGTACTAATTTCATAATGGTGGTGTCAATAATTATTTTTATATTAAAATTAAATCATTCTTAGAATATTAAATTCATTTTAATATATTATTATATTTATTTCATAAATTGTTTATTTCATTTTATAAGTATTTTAGTTATGATTCATGATGATAAAGTCGGTGATGAGTTTGTTTTGGTAATTTTCAAGAATAGGGGGTAGTATCATTATATCAGGACAGATATTAACATTAACATTATAGATCTAGAAACATAATTATTTACTTATCAATATCACCATTAATTTTTTATCCTTATTTATCCATTATTAAAATTTATATCTTTATTCATATTGGTTGTCAACCCAATTCAAATAACAACATGTTATAATCGATGAGAGATTATATTTAAGAAAATGATTATATTAGAATAATATCACTATTAAATAATCATAATGACATTAATTGTCTATTATTATAGTTATGAATCCAATTTTAAGGGATTTGGTTAAATAAGAAAAGACTATAGTAAAAAACAAAATAAGTCACTTTCATGGAGGTGGTAGTTTGCATGTTTGCACGGGTGACACATTCATATTCCATAGACAAGGAAAATTATAGGTAATGATTTATAATTTAAAAAAATTAATAATATTATAAATATTATATTAATCATTTAAATATAATTTCAGGACCCTCCCTGCATGGTAGTGATTAAAAATCAATCATTCCATTCATGGAGGTGGTAATCTGTACATATGCATAACGAAGTTTTCATTTTTTTGATTTAATTTAGAAGAAGTTATAAATTTGATATTCCATTAGAATATTAACATTTAATAACATTATCAATTATAATATTATCACACATTCATGGATATAAATGGTTTTTGGGAGTAGAGTAAGAAAATAATTAAAAGACTTCGGTCTAGAACATTACAACTCCCTTTAGATGTCATCCATTAGGTTTCACCTTAAGTCTCCTTAGCTATGTATTTTGAAAAGAACAAGGATTATTAGTTATTAGGATATATTGTTGTAGATAATAAAAAATACTTGTTTTCAAGATAATTCTATATTGTTATTGGAGAAATTAGGTAGATGTCTTATCTATTTATAGGTGAAGGGATTGAAATGTTTGTGAATATAACATCTTAATATATAGAGGGAACATGTATCGCCTGGAAAGTGAATGAAAAGTGAAACATAATTGATTGGGTAGTGAGGTATGGGTTATAATCCCTCTATAATATATTGAAAATCATTATTTAATCAATTTTTAATATGTTTCGTCTTATATTTTTCCCTTTTACAATTTTCATTTTTTACCATAGTAATTAATTTTTACTAAATATTATATACAGTTACTGCCTAAAATAAAAGTGGGTCTAAATAAATAATTTATGAAAAATTATGAAAAATATGAAATAAATTTTATGAAAGTAAATTTATCTTAACAATAAAACATAGTTTTATCATTAATCTATGTAACTTGTAAAACCCAGTTTTTAGAAGAAGTGTAATTTTTAGCATAAATTTCATTTTAGGAAAAAATATTAATGATGTAGATTTTAAGGAAGTTCATTGATTTATTATTGATAAAATTATATTTATGTTTCTTAAAAAAGTACTAAATTTGCCTACCGTCAACTTAATTAAAACCGAATGACTAAAAAAAATCTTATTGTAAAAATATTACTTAATTTTCAAAAGGATTAACATGGGTTTACTAAATCCAATATAGTATTTTAAACTAATAATTTAAATCCAAAAATAAATTTCTATCATAAAAAATGTGTTATATATTTCGGAGTTATACTTAATTCCTGACATAGGTATAAATTCTATATTTTATAGTAAAAACTATATTTTTTACTATTCACAAAAAGATATATTATTTCATAAAAATCCCAAAAAATAGTTTGAGGATAATATTATTATGATAATTATGAAAATGAAATTAATTTTTTATTATTAAAATTATAATATTTGAGAATTTACTTGTAAATTAAATCATAAAATAAAATGAAAAATTGTTGTTATATGAAAATGGGTTTTTTGAAAATTAGTTATTCTAAAAATTATTTCCAACCAATTACCAATTAAATTAGTTTGATCTATTATTATATATAGAATATTTTTTTACTAGAATTATCCTTAAAAATTATCAATTCAATTTAAGGTAAAAACATAATACTAAAAACTGTTTTTAAAAAAATATAACATTTATATTAAATAGACTTCACTAAATACCATTAGTGTTAATTTATTATTTTATAATAAATTAATTTTACTAATAAATTTATTTTATATTCCTATTTAAATTTTATAAATACTTTATATCATAATTTAATAATAATATAATATTAATAATAATATATAACACACACACTCGTATATATATATATATATATTTTAATTTATTATTCATGTGTTACATAATTTTAAGTTTACTTTTAACCATAGAAAACATCATTATACCAATAGGAAGCATTTATATCAAAGGATAATAATTTCAATGACCATATTTCCAATGACCATACTTATAAGGACCCAATTTTGATCTTATATATTTCCTTATTAAACTCATTCATTCAATTAATAATTCTTAAGTCAAACATATAATTTTCATAGTTCTTGTTTCAGATCTAAAAATACAATTTCTTCTTTTTTAATATTGTTTTTCATTATAGTCTTTTTTATACTATTGGTTATTCTCAAAAGTGAATGTGGTCTAGGTTAGTTGGTAGTTTTAAAGATATATTTTTTCTATTTATTTTCCCCATTTATTTTTTTAAATTTTAAGGTGTATAATAATCCCTGTTGAGTAATAATCTATGGCCTTTAATACTAAATTTCATGTGATTTTATTGTAATATTTTATTTTTATGTAACAAAGTGTAGTTAGTTTAATTCATATCATATATGTTTTATTTTCTATTCTTTTTAAATTCCTTTTAACAAGTATAAAAAAATAGTGTAGAGTTATAAACATATAGTTTATGTAATGAATATGAATCATAAAAACCTAGTCTATTATAGTATATTTTTATTATAATATAAGCGATATGTTCTAACCACCCTTTAACTTCACATTTTAAATAATAATATTCTTTTTAAGTAAATTCATCCAATATATACAATTAAATACCTAACATGGAAACAACAGTTTTCTATTAATTATTTATTTTAAGGAAATAAATGTTATCTCCTTATACAAAGGTGTTTTTATATCTTACCTTGATATTATGAAGAGAATTTAGTTTTTAATAGTCAATTGTTAGTATGGTTAGAATTTGAAAAGTTCTAGGTTTAAAAATAAAATATTATCCGAGTCAAAATACAAAGTGAATTCTAGTTTATATGAGTATACATTTAGGGATTAATGGTAAAATAATATTGTAAATAGTTCCATTAGTTACCAAAAGATATCAGGGAATATTTTTGATGGAAACATTCCAAGGATAATGATTATAAACATATAAAGAGTTCTAAATTGACATAAAATGTTACTAGAATTTTAATAATTCAGGTTGAGGGTTTATTGAGTTTGAATATGTTTATGGAGTTATAGATTTAGAGTGTGACATTCATGTCTCACAATTACTCAAACTATCATTATTTATATATTTTACTTAATAAAAAGAGTATAGTGGGAGTGTTTTGTTAGATGGTCACATAAAAATGTGGTGGGAATCAAAGAATGGCATAATGAGGAAAAGAACTAAATCTATAGAAACATAAAACTAATTTTGAATGTTATATGATATGAAAGGAAGATATGTTTGGTTTTTTAAATATTTTGTAAATTATTTCAAGTATATACAATGTGTGTTATTATATAAATGGAAATATCCACTATAATTCTTTCATGTTCGATATATATATACATATCATGATGTGAAATGATAATTAACCCATAAATATATGATGTTCAATTAACCATACTCTATTTTCATTTTGGATTATTATAGGTTTTGATTAAATGTTAAGGCTAGAATGATTAGGGTTCTTATATTTAGACATATAATATTCTCATGAGTCCCCAAATAGGTTTTATTCACTAGATGACCCCTAAATTATACGACATGGAATTTCCTTCCCCCTATCTTAGTATATAAGGGTAAAGGTTTATATTTAGAGTCTCTAATACACGAGGATGGTTAGATACCTAGAATGAGAACCCTCATAATTTGATACGTTTATTACAAAATCCTTGATGTTTAACTAATATGAGTGGTTGGGTATATCACTGATTATGCCATTAGTGGAATCTTAACAACGATTAGATTTTCTTTCTATATAATGAGTATAAAATCCTGACCCTTGATTGAGATAGGCAGGGGAAGTGAGCGATGATACCTAGAAAAATATATATGATGTAATTATAATTATATATTTAGTTTATGGTAATGTGATGTGCCCATATGATCAATATGAATTATATTTGATGTATCCATTGACTTAGTTTGTATATACTTATAGAATATGGAAAATTTGAGTTGGATCTATGGTATTGATGTACTATGTGTCCCATGGTCACTCAATGTATTAAATAAATGGATCATATGAGAATTCATTTTTTATACGATGTATTTTGTAGACACATGTCATGAGATACATCTTCTTAATGGATATAATTCTTGATCTTTTTATAGATTGATTAACAGTAATTATTTTCTAGAATACACTATTTTAATACATTTATGAATTTGATGATACATATTCGTAGTCAATTTTATAATGTCTCATTCCATCATATATTGTGGTTTATTGAATTAATATTGATTTTTTACTTAGAGAGCTAATAAAAAAGGTTTATCCAAAAGGAATTTTTAATGGGAACTCAAAATGTATATAATGTGACATATTGTGATATTAATAATGAATTTAAAATATTTTTGGAAATAAAGAAATGGTTTTTTGGATTTAGTTTCATAAGTTATTCTGTGTGATATAATATATGGTAAAATTACACTATATATATGAGTAATTTTTGAAAGTTAGATATTAATGAAGTTATTCCATAAATATACACACACATGACATATATCAATTTTCATGACTTATAGAAATTGATCCATTTTATATTTCCGTGTTTATGCATATTGTTCATTATTATATGGAGAAATAATATCACTACCATGGCATGACAGTATAATGATTGAAGTATTGAGGTTTATATCTATTCTATTAAATTATATCAACAATTGTGTCTGTTTTATATAACTGAATTATTGGAAGGAATAATGCATTCTAATACTGATTTCATAAATTTCCAATTCCAGTTATTCAATCACTATAATGCAGTAATAAATGCATGGTTCTAAATAATGGTCCTTGAAGATTAATTAAGGATGGTAAGTATAATTATATATTTTGTGTTCATTCCTGGGTAATTCTCTCCTTTCCCATGAGAACACCAATTCTGTATCCATTTTCATATGAGGCAGTATTATATCCTAGAGTGATGGGATGTTCCACCCATGTGATGCGTGTTTCACATCATCCCATAGACACACCATGAAATAGGGAGTCTTTCAACTATCTATTTATAATATCCCTGAATCTCATTAGATTAAATATAAATATAGATGAAACAATAATCTATAGATAATTATACACAAATTTTCTTCATTTCTATCTATAAATGGTTTTGGTATCACAAATAGAGATAATGGGAATTTTAACTTCGTATTAATTATATGTTGTTGATTTACTATTGGTAGATCCCTATAAACCATCCATGTTATCATGTTTATTCAAGTTTTTGGGTCATAATAGATATTTTGGGATAGTTTATGTTGATATTTTTACATTGATTTCAATAGATAAATCCAAAGTACTATATGAATGTAAACCTAGATTCCCATAGAGAGGATATTTCACATTAATTTTATAATTAAAATAATAAAATATTGACCTTAAACAAAATAATTCCTCTTGATCAATTTTTTTACCATTTGTTATTACTATGGTGGAGAATAAAATTGAAGATTACCATAGTTACATCCCCACATGCTCCATGATTCTATAAAAAACATTCTTTTTAGTCTGAGTGCTATTGTGGAGGGACCTAGTTCTCTACATAGTTCATTATTTATCACAAAAAGTTATTCTATTATTTTCTATATGTTCTTGAGAGGGAGGGAATAATATATTCTCTATAGGTCTTAAGAGAGCTCTATATATGTTTTTGTGTGTGATAGAACTTATCTCAAAAATGGGAAGTAGGATTTTATACTTAGGGTTAATGTTTTATTATTAAATAATTACCCTTTAACAAACATTCATTTTAATAAATTTATCATTCCGAATCATAATAACAATTATAATACTATTATATCCCTTTATATGTTCATATTTAAATACCATTTTTTTAGATAAATTAATCTATAAATATTATCTTGATATTAATTACAATATTCAATTTTCATTGGGCTCTTTACTCATCCCATTAATCCTTCTTGAAATTTATCAAACTTTCAGTAATAAAATGTTAATTTAAATAGATAAATATCATATATTTAATAAATAAATAAATATTATATTCCCTAAAAATATGATTAATTATTTATTTTAATATTAATATAACAAGATAAATATTTATATTAATATATTCAATGAACTAGTGAATATAAATTTTTTATTTATTATATTATGAACAATAAATAAGAGATAAAAATCAACTCACATTCTAAAATAAAGTATTTAGTGGTTCAATTTAAGTTACTATAAATAAATTAATAATTATTACATCATAATCCATGAATGATATTTTTTAAAATTAAATTCAATAAAATTTAATGATACATTGGACACACTTAATGTGTGAATCACCATGCCTCATTCTTAATGGAATTAGGTGAAATTACCTAAATTTCAATATCAAAATCAATCACCACTCTATTGAATAATATTGCCTGACATATTCCCTAAGCTTATCTATGATTCTATATCAAATTGATATGAAGTAATAGTAATTGTAGACCCCCTTCACAAATATAATTACAATTTATGTTATTTCTAATAACTTATCAATTTTAATTTCTCAAGTACTCACAGACTATTTTGGCTACAAACTTATGCAGTTATACTATTTATATTTTATATTTTTCAACTATGATTTTTAGAAATAAAATATAAAATATCTATACATTCCAAGTAATATTTCATTTATTAAAGAACATATCTGAATGTAATTCTATTCATCATAATAATACCCTATAATTTCATATCATTTTATATTGGATGTATTCTGCATCTTTTTGCATAAGAAACAATTCACACATAAAATGATCGATTTTGATTTTCTAATACATTATTAATATATATAATGTGACTTGATATAATAAACTCCATGGATCTATCTCATTAAATATTATTCATGAAAACATGGATATATACTTTTTTTCAGTGTTAAATAATCATTTTCTTATTGTTCTTAACTAACTATAAGACTTTATATATGTTTCTTATATATTATCAATATATTTGATTTGGAATATAATTTTTATTCAACTAACATATTTTATACACTTGTTTAACATTCATTCTTAAAAAAATAATTATCTCATGGCCACATAAACATGAGAATGATTCTTCCTTTAACACATAAATGGATCTGTTCAACCCTCATTACAAATTAGCATTTTTTAGTTTCACAAGTCCTCATGGTTTTGAAATAAAGACATATTCCAAAATGATTCTATTATAGAAGGTTGCATTGAAATAATTTTTTTAAATTTCATGTCTATAGCAGGTTTTAATGAAAATTAAAATCCCAGTTTATTTTATCATGAGGATTAGTGGAAAAGGATTCACCACATATTATTCCAATACATTTATGGAAACCATATAGAACCAATATTGCCTTATGGGTATCGACTTTACCATATATGACTAGTATATTCTTTAATATTAACCAATATATTATTAACCACTATTGAAACCATCAAACACAAAATTGGATTTTGGTACATGGAATCCATTTCTGAATTAATATGAGATTTTAAATCTTATCCTATTTCTATTTACTAATTCCTTTTTGGATTTATTATGGTTATTGAATAATATATCACTTATCATGGTTAATTTAAAACTACTTATTTGGTATTAAATTTTTATTATAATATTTGTCTCTTTAACAACTCCTCCCACTAATTCTTATAGGTTTTAGTGTTTTATGCAAACTCATGTGTATCTAGTTACTTGAATTCATCAAATTCAAGATTACTCCCATTATCTCTAAATAAAATTTTCTAAATCTTACAAAAATATAGTCAACAACAAGAGTAATACTTTTTTATCATAGGGAATGTTATACCCTAAATGGCGTTGTAGTAATTATCTAAGATTCACACATTGTTTTCTTGATATAAATCAATTTTTCTGGTTAACTTTATCTTATAGTTATTATTAAGACGTATAAAGCAATGGAATAGTGTATTTCACTCATATTTTAACTTATATGAAATCCATTAAACAATACAATGGTCATATAGTTATGTGTTAATGTCGTGATTTGTGAAATATGTATTGAAAATAATTATAAAAGATGTAAAACAATTTAAAGTGAGAAAATATATCCAACTTTTACTACAATAATTACTATAATATGTATAAATTATTGTGAGTTTTGGAATAACTCTACTCTATATTTAAATGATCATTGATTACTTGGTTATATATTTATCGAATAAACCACATAAAGGATCTAATATCTTTTACACATTATTCACTACACCACTTTACATTCATAAAATTTGATAATGGAATCTCATGATGTATAATAGATTTTCTCTAGATTCACCTTAGAATAGTTCACATGTATCTTACTAAACTAATTCTAGAATATTTTTTGATTTATTAAATTTAACTTATAAAGATTCATTTATCTTAAAACTTATTACGAAATTTTATAAAAGTATCTAATAGTTTTATCTTGAAAGTTTCTACATACCATTATAGGTATATCCTTGAAAATTAAATTTATTTTTATTTAAAAAATAATTATATTTCCACAATATGGTATTAGTTGAATCTTTTATATCATATTCACCATTAAATAATCATATAGGATGTCTTTCAATCAAGTAAAACTAAACAATTTATAATATATGATGTAATATAAAAATGTTCACTTAAAATATAAAATAATTTCTCCTTGTGTCTAGAAATGGACGTTGAAATTTCTTTTGGGTAAAACTAATTATAAAAAATATATTTTACATGATCCAATTCACTTGAAATATCAAGTTACGACATTCAATTATTTGACTTAAGAATCACCCTCCTCCACCTACATAGAATGTCAAACTTTATTCTTGTAATATTTCTTAACATTCATGGTTCCTATATTTGGATAAAAATATGTGTGTTGAAAAATTTATTTAATTCTGAACAAGTAATATAGAAATATCACCTACAACGATTTATATACTGGATATAGAAGTTTCATTCTCATTCCTCTTCCACTCACTAAAGTTCATCTTCTAGTCACCTTTCTTTCCTCATATGAAGTAGATATCCTTATATTTCTTTTTATCCCTTTGAATCTTTTATATCTTTTAAGGACACTACCAAGGATCCAATTCCATTGAACATAGAATATAAATTTCAACCCTTTACTTCATTAAATTCACCATAAGGGGTTATAAACCATATTCCCACAAATATTGATTAGATTAGTGAAGCGTAGTCAAATAATTCTGCAGTGGCTTCCACATTATATTTATTTTCTAATTGTTAATGAATATGGGAAATATCAATGGTAATGATGATAAAATGTGATTAATATATAATTTATTATCAATATTGAAGAAATTTTTTTATAATGTATCAATATGATTCAATATATTTATTATAATATCACTAGAATAGTACACATCTTCCAATTTATAGAAGTATAGTGAGATGAAAATCTCATTTATATTTAACCATTACTTCTTGTTTTATTGTTCTTCAAGATTATTTATCATGGTGTATTAATATATTTCATTATATTTCATCTTAACTTCTCTTAACATATATGATAACATGTTTCAAAAAGCATCTGAAGAATCCTTAATGTTTACTATTTCAGTTATTTTGTTACATTATCTTGCTTTCTGATGTTTCTAATAAATAATAGGGATGGAAACACATAATAAAAAGTATCCTATAGAAGTGTAGTGAACAAGTTCATGTAGTAGTATTAATTTGTTTGGATACTACATTTCAATGTCTTAGAATGATCACTGCGTTCCCATGGTTTTTCTTGGAATTTTTTTATTACAAAAAATCAAAGATAATTTTCACCTATTTTCTTAATTTATGGTTATGAAATAATAAATTAATGTTATTAGTATCCTGTTATATTATAAAATATCAGTATCCCTTTCCATTTTTTTAATATATCCCATCACCTATATATTCAATTAGAAAAAATCCTTAATTTTCATAATATAATATTGATAGGGGAATTTATTCATAGTTACTTGATTGGTTGAGTGGAATTCCATATCCTAATATACAATATCTATACATCCTTAATTCTTTCCTCTAAGTTACATGATGAGTTATATGGAAATAGTTCCTTAATTTTACCAAGGTCAATTAAACGTGATACATTTCATTGAACCCCCTGATAATTGAGAGAACCCTGATGACATCCAGAAAAGAACTTCAAACTATGGTTTCATTCTAACTCGTGAGATCCAAGGTTTCTATTAACTCAATAATTTATTTGATATATTTTTTTTAAAACAATTATGCATAAATATTATATATTTTATTCTCCACATGTATATTAATATTATATTTAATTTAAATAAATTTTTTAATCATGCTTGATTAAATAATTTATGAGTAATAATTTAATTTTATTTCATCTTATCATGATTAAAAGTTTATTTAAATTATGTTATTTTTGTAATTATCCAATAAACCACACATCACATAAATAAATCAAGAAACAGAAACTAAAAAATAAAAAAATATGTGGCATGAACATAAGCTTGTAGCTACTGGTTGGTTTATCGAGTGGAAGAAAAACAGACCTCGAACCTAGAGAAAATAATTATAGGTACCCATTTTTGGATCTAGGTTCATCATTCCTCCATTAACCTATGTATTTTCATAACTAGTTTTACATTTATTGGTGTTCTAAATTGTCTTATCTAATTGGCCATTGTATTCTTTACAAATTTATAATCACTCATAAGAGAGGGTTTCTAGGGGTTTGTGGTTATATGAAATAAACATTATACCCAAAATTTCATACATAATAAAGGAGTAATGGATAATTCATAGGATATAATATTTAATTTAATAAAAAAATAATTATCTAAAATCATGAAATAAGTAATTAAATTAAATAAAATCAACAATAAATTGGTTGGTGAATCACATGATCAATAAAAAACAGAAAGAACTATGCATTTATGCATTATGTAGTTCATTTCAATTTATTCTAATTACGAGAAATTTATTGTAATTAATTAAATAATTAAATATTTATTTATTTTTTTTTAAAAAAATCCTTGACATACAATATTATTCCCAGATTTTATTATATTAAATAAATTAAATGAATTTAATTTTATTCAAATTTAAAACAATTAAGTGCACAACATGTACCGAAGATAAAATAAGGAATGTACCATTTTATGTTAGAGTGAATTTATTATAAGAATTTAAAATATATATTGTGTGTACTCTAGATAACTAATGGGGTGTATATTCTATGTCTATTTAAATATATTTCTATAATTTAATTCTTACATTGAATATATCGTCCCCTGAAAAATCCTGTAAATTGTACTATATATAGCCATGTTTGTGTACTATGTACTTACATGACATATATACCCACACAATGTGTCTTGATTTATATGGTGTGTTTTTTCATGGGTCAAGTCATGTAGTCTACATGATATTTATAAACGCATGAAATTATATAAATATATATAACATGTACCCTAGGAAACCTATTTGAATATAAAGTGCATATGACAATTACACATATTGTAGACACCAAACTAATATTAATAATAAATATTAATAATTTAAATCCACATGATGTGATAAAAATAATTCTATGTGTAACTAGTGTGAAATGAATCATTTCAAAGGGTGTATAAATTCAACTACACAATTTAGTTTATATCATTCTTTAATTATTCTCTGGTTTACCCATAGGACATGTGTGTCTCAACATGTAACTTGTTTGATTTTTTGTGTGTTAAATGATGTGTACAACTATCTACATGTCATGTGTCCCATTCGTGGAAATTTCACTAAGCTGGTAATCATTAAATGGCATGGAGTAATTCCATATAGGTGACCACTTAAAATAAGAAACTTTATATAGGGTAAAAATGATGTGTGGTTACACGGGGTATAAACAAGCTACATTCCATGTAATCCCTTTCAAACTATATTCCACATTGATGGTCAACACATGACATATTTTATCACATTGTACTGATCCACACAACATGCCATGGGTTTCATGTCCCACACACTATATGTTTGACCCTGGATAAATGATGTGTAATTCACCATTACATGTTGAATAACCATGTGATATATACAGTAACCTTGGCACATTAAGACACGATATTAGAGAATTCATCACGTGTTATTGAAAATTCCCTCGAAATATAAACAGGATTAACATGTTATGTTTATTATTGAATTTAAAACAATATTCAAGAAATGAATAAGAACAAAAAATTCAGATTTTGGTCAAAATATTATAAATAATTATAAATGAAAATTTTATCATTCAGATACAACTTGCGTGATAAAAGGTGTAGTGGAAGTTGTGGGATGATTCTTAATTTTTATTTTTCATCACCTTATATGGATATATACAAATAACCTAATGAATGTAACCCCATAATATCTTAGAGAATATCTTCCACATTTAATTTATAATTATGTTAAGATAAGAACTACCTCAAATTTTATAACTATTCCAAATAAATTATAATGTCACTAATATCATATTATCATTTTAGTTTATAATTGAAGAAATTAGTTCTCTAGTTGTATCCAGAAATCTCTATTGAACATTATTGGTATTCAAAGTGCTATAATATATGAACCTTGTAATTTACATCATTCATTATTGATCACAATAATGGATTCTCTTTTTCACTCCAAACGCATGAGAAGGATAGAGAAAGAAGATATTCTCTCTAGGGATTGATTTAATTCTTTGGGGATTTATTATTCCCAATGAATACTCTATAAAATGATAAAATTTGGAATATATTACTTTGGTTAATAGTTTGTAAATGCACAATGGAATTTTTTCAAATTTCAATTCAAATTAATTCCCCATGAACAACATTAATAATAATTACAATAATAATAATGATATTGTTATTATATCACATTAAATTCAAAATTTCGGTATAATTTTTTAAATAAATGAATAAAAAATTGTTTTAAATAAATCAATTTCATTATTCTCTAAACTTCACCTATCAAACCTCTTCTATGTATATAAATCCTTGAATAAAAAAATATTTTTTTAAATAAAGAAATATTATTCATTAAAAAAATAATGAAATATTATAGCCACTAAAATAACTGATTAATATTTAATTTAATATTCATGAAACTAATTAAATATTTATATTAATGTATTCACTAAACTGGTAGATAATAATTTATTTATTTATCACTCTATGAATAAAAAGGAAGTGATAAAATTGAACTCATACATTCTAAAATCAAATATATAATAATTAAATTTCAAAAATATTAAATACATGAAATATTAATATTCCACACATTGATAAAAATGTTTATTCTTAATATTATATTCCATAGAATTTAATTATATTATAAATAAACATAGTGTGTTTCCCTATGAGCCTCTTTATCAGTGTAATTAGGTCAACTTACTCAATGGTTGAGATTTATGCCTATTAATACATCAAGAAACCCATATATAAAGAATTCAATGTCATAATGATAATAAAATTCATATAAATTATACTATAAAACATAATATATTTTTCAAAATATCTCATCATGTAAGATGTATACTTGTTTCATCATCCCACATGCCAGTTTTTATTTCTCTTTCTTTCATAAATAATCATTTATTGAACAACCCTATCTATGAATTAAATCTTACAACTACATTTCAGTTAAATATATAAAGATATTTTCTTCCATTAACTTAAAAGGGGAAAAAATTCTTGAATTATTAAATTAATGTCATATCACTTATGAAACACCCAAAATTAGTATAGGTTGAATTTTTGGTATTTTATTGGAGAAGGTTAATTTTTTGATGAATAAGGGAAAATACTGAATTTTAAATTAAAACTACATTTTAGTTTAATTTATTTATATGGTGAAATTATATTTATAATTGGTTTTAAAGACACATTATTATAATTTTACATAAATTAATAAAATTTAGGTCATTGGAATCAATTTTACTGTCAAATTCTATAAAAAAACATATCAAACTTTTGGGCATGTTTACATTTAAATCATGCATTGTCATCCCATCTATTGAATTAATTTTAATTGAAATTTTTTCCACTTATGTGATTGGAATTTATAAAAATGGAATAATTTATTTTAATAATATTAATTTATGAATTTTTATAACTTCATCTTAATTTTTGGCCAAAATATTTTATGGAAATTGATTAAAATTAATTACAGTGGCTAAGAGAAAAAGTTTCTTAACAATGGACTAAACCTTAATCTTAAGAACCATAATAGAATAAAAACATTTCCAAAAGGAATTTTCTGTTCATATTTATACCATATTATCAATATTATCAATTGTTTTCATTATTGGAGCCGCATGACTTTGGCAAAACATGGCAAGAAATCCCTTTTCAAAAATTTACAAGAATTCCACTCATCCTCCACTATAAAAGCCAGAAACTCATCTCATTTATTCACACCTATAATGTCCATTGGATAGCCAAAAATCTGATAAAATAATCTCAAAACATCCATCCAATCATCCTAGAATACTCCCTTTTTGCATAAATCCATCCATGTATGCCCTTTGGTGAAAACCAAGAGTTACCCAAAAAAGAAGTAACATCCTACCTGAAGTTCAATTATTTTATTTTCATTCTCCGCCACCCTCAAATCCTCTTATTTCATGATTAAATAATAAAATAAATATACTGATATTTTTTTATTTTGATGTTTTAACCTAAAATTACAAACACATCCAACTAATGTTTAACAAACTTACTATTCATGTACGACGAACTACCACCTCACGAAACAATGATTCTTCATTTTTTACTTTATCATATATCATGGTTGGGAATTATGATGGAAAAAATATTCATATATTCAAATATGATATTTATAATGTCTTTTTTCTTCTTCAATTCTTATATAACACATATCATCATGTATTACATCTTGTTTAAATGTGATAACATCATTTAAGCAAATGTCGACGACCGCCTCCTCAAAGTAATTTGATTCGTTCACACTATACATGGAATGTATAAAAGATGATATTAATATTTTTAATAAATATATATGATATAGATGTGACAACTTAATTATAAGATACATATATATCAGTTATTTTCATTCTATTAAAAAATTAAACAAATGGATGTAGCATTCATGCATACATACGCCCAGCCGTCTCAAGGAACAATGCATTTCATTTCTTATCTCCAAATTAAATAGATTATTATAAATACATATATAATGTATATATATGATAATTAAAAAATGTTTTACATTCAAAATATGATGAAATCATTATTGAACTGAGAAGAATAACAAGTAACAATTCAATACATACTTGAAATACTTGGAAATTAACACATGAATTAGTGAAAATAATGAAAGATTGTTAACAAATGGGTAATAAAATATTATTAGATATTAATATATGCTATTATTATAATTATTATGGTTCTTTTGTAAGTTTTTAACATATTTTGAACCACTATAAATTAGTTTAAAGACTACCCAACCAAAAGGAAGAACAATGTAAGGGATTTCCATCTCACTTTTTAGATCCGTGAGATAAATGTCATATTCACCGATTACTTATTTTATGTCGTGCATGTAATAACCCTTTTCATATATTATATCATCAATCATTTAATGTTAGTGATATTTAATGTTTTAATTTTAGTTATCTATCCAAGTGGATTTTACATTAAAATTATGAAGTGGTAAAAGTTATCTTTTATATATCACTTTCTTTTGTGATTGTTAACATTCTTTTAAAACAATCACAACCATGTGATAATTTTATCTTAAATATAATTATTCTCATGAAATGGATAATATTATTTCCTAAATGTTGTACCATTTTTACACATTTTTTTCACTTTGACAATTATTCAATTAACTGGTGAATTATTTATAAATCTATAACTTTTATTCAACATTTATATTTGATTAAGAATATAATTCATAAATTAAATTGGTGCATGAAGAATTATTTTGAAACTTATGAAATCTGTGGTGCCCTATTATATATATACCCTTGATGCATTGGTAGACTCAAGTGATTGATTAAATGGCCAAACTAGATGGGGTTTTAACCGATATGCTAAATTATCTTGTGAATGGTATTGATGGTAAAGGTACCATGTACCTAGGAAACATGGAATACAATAATTTTGAATTTGTATCATTTAGTTTTAGTTTTGTTATCCATGAGATTTTACTTTTATCATTTAATTATATAGCTTCAATTTTTATTTTATTGATTAAATGTATTGTTTTTTATTTTCTTAGCTTTCCATCTTGATTATTCCCTATCAAGTTCTGTAAATGGAATGTGTTATTAGTTTTATACCTTTTCATGTTGATTATTTTCTTCGGTTAATTATTTATACTACTTTTCATACCATTAATGATCATTTTATCTCATCATTATCATGTTTCCATTCCCCATGTTATGAAAAATAAATATTTGAATAAGATTTCAAGGATTGTGTTCATTTCATTTTATCATATGTCTTGTTTTGTTTTATTTTACCAATATATTATGGGTATTATCTTTTTATTATTTCTTCACAAAACTGTAAACTATTTGTAAATTCAATATTTGATTCATTATAATCATTCTAATATAATAAAAAATTTCATAGGCTTCAAGATTTTGAGGTCGAGGCTTTACAAATTGATTATATGATGATGATATAAAAATAAAATACATAATTTAGGAGTCTTATATAGGAATACTTCTCACCCTAACCTATTTCAAAATTTATATAATTTGTTAAAGGGGGATCAAACACATAAAAAATTATATCATTTCATAGAATTACAAGAATGAAACTATACCCCTCATAAAAATTTAGGCTAATGAATATATGTACATTTCCCTAAATTAGATGTATTGAATCTATGGTTTTCATTCTAGTTTCTAAAGAGTAATACTTAATAGATTTGTACTATCATAACCACAGTGGTTTGAGCTGGTGTTTTATAGAATGTTGTTTTTGTTAAAAAGATTTTGGGGTTGATCAAGGAAGTTGAAGACTAATGGAGATTTTTTTTGAAGATGAAAGACCAGAATTATTTTTTAATTGGAATTATTTCCTAGTGTTTTTAAAAATTTTGGGTGTAAAATATTCAAGGAAAATTACGGTTTTGATACACTAGGTACATGAATAACATAATTGTTACACATATCATGTAGTAGATATTTATACTATATGGTATATTAATAGAAGGTGTTCAGTGTGAGTGACCCACATTGATTATTGGTGACCACATGTGGAGGTCATATATTGTGTATGAATTTTTTAGTAAGAAGGCGGTGATTTTGGGAGAATCCTACAAGGAGTTTATAATGAGGGATTTTATATGGAGATAATATATAGAAGTTAGAATGTATGTGTAAAATGTTGGTTGTTAGATCGTGAAAATTTCATATGGGATGCGGAGAGGAATCACTATATTAGGATATACATGGTAGATAATATAGGATGGAAGTGCACAGATGTAAGACTGTAGTGGATAACTTACTTTGGATGTATGTAATAGATGATGGATTATGAGGTCAAAAGACCATAAAGATTGTACAAATATGTTTTTAAAAAGGATGAATAGTAATTTAAGATATTATAATGTTTTTCATAGTTATTTTATTATAAATAAAACATTGATCGAATTATTAAAATTGGAGAGTAAAAATAAAAAGAAATATTGTATATTAAATAGTGTGTAGAGGAGCTATGATGTTGGAAGAGCACAATAATCATGGTACATGTGGGAAGTCCAGAATGTTACAATTTATGAAGGATTTATCCACCTGATAGTCTCATAAATTTAATGTGCCGATTAATGTAAAAGGAAGTTCATGGGGTTGTTTGTAAGAAGTGTGTAGAGGAACTGTATACGTGGGTAGTTTGTGCATTTGCTGCATAGACAATAATATTTCACATGGTTAGTTCATTGTGAATAATTGTTTTCATAGGAGTTATTTGTAATAAAGTTTAAAATATAAATTTCACATGATTCTCTTTCTGGTGGCTATTTTGGAGACCAACATTTGATTTAAAGAATCATGATCAAGATATCGTGATGCAATTCAAAGAGTACATTCTTGAATATATAGAATAAATAATAATGCAGTAAGACAGAGTAGATCCTCATCCATTGTAGTGTACATGTATGATTCCACGGATTTTATTATATGGTGGTAGTTCCCTATCCTTATATTCATTATAATGTTGGTTCACTTATCCCTTAGTGGTGAACCAAGTTAAATTTAGGGTTTTTTATTTCATCATTTTTTTTCTTTGGTGGAGGCACAATACAATCCGAACAGTTTAACAATTTATTATAATATGAGGAAAATATCAATTTTAATCATAAGGAAAAGATGAAACCTTAATTTACCACACATCTCTAGGTGTCACTAGGTATAACGTATACTTTTATATTGATCCTAAAGTTTATACCACGCTTCCATGATTCCTTGAATTAGTCTAGTTAATTCTATCAACACACATTCTTGATCATTGAACTTATTTTGATGATCAATCACTAAAAATCCATGATCATATCCTATAATATTTCTATATATGGAAAAAATTCCAAATAAGAAATTATATATAGGGTTTTGGTAAATAGTTTGAATTTTTATCCCCCACAAAAAACATTATAAACTATTTAGTGGACTCCTCACTAGAGATAAATGTGAAGTTTAATCCATAGATTTTCCTCAGAATTCCTTTTTATTTTTCTTATATATGCTAAGTAATTTTCATCATCGACTTGACTAATGAATAAAGGTGCATGCACACCATATATATGATAATATTATATCTTCTATAGTATAAATACTAACAAATTTCACATAAGACGGTAGTTTTAACAAGAAAAAACATCACTATATATTTGACTATAATCACATCTAAAAAATTCAAACCTTGAGGATTCCATTCATTAGTAAATATAACACAAAAATAATAAGATCAATAAACATTAATGTACACACTATCATCGTTATATTACCATTCTTAGATTCTATAAATTTGTAAACATTTTATAGCTTTATCTCCTATAGCCAATGATTATTTTTAAAGAACATATGGAAACCATTCCAATGAGTATCATTTTAATGCCAAAAATTGGTAATTTTATCCCACTATTTTGAAGCTATTCCTAATAAATAAGACAAAAACTCAACCATAGAGGAATTTATATTCTATAAAAACAATACTATATATTTTTTCTTCCTAACAGGCTATTTAATATACAACACTGGTCTTTAAGAGAACTATGATAAAAAGTAAAAATAATATTATTTACATGTAGAAATTAAAACATAGATGTTAAATTGGATGTTAGTAATAATAATAATAATGATATTAAAAAATATTTAATGGTTTTGAATAATAAAGATCAATTTATTGATTCATAATTAATATGTACTCAATTTTCAGTAGTGTACTTTCATGCTTCAAAAATATGGTTTTTTCATATTTGGTTTTTATTACTTGTTGTGTGTGAAAATTATAATTAATTTATAACATTTTTATAAATTATTTTCGAGGAAATTAATGTAATTTTGTAAATAATAATTTAAAATTCATATTTATGTGAATTATTTGGGAATTTGTAAAATTATTTATTTATTAGTGAATAGAGAAAAATACATTGTTTTGAAAATTGTTATTTATTTTCATTATATCAATTAACATAAATGTCTAATTATATTTTTGAGATGATATTAAATTAAATTAATAATAATTTAATTATAAATATGATAATTAATTACAATGTAATCAATATTATACTTGATTTTTACATAAGTTAATTTTTCATCTTAAAAACACATTTAAAAAAACTATTCTTATGTGAACAATGTTTTTTTCATTAATAAATTAAATTAATTCACATTTATTAATGGTTTGAATGTAATTAATAAGATAAATATTCCATAAAATATTTTGACATTATTTTATTGTATTTAGTATCCATGGAGTAACAGGAAATCAAATTTTAAGCTTAAAATGCATTTTTTTTAAAAACCGAGTTTGTTGTATTTAACACACATATTTTAAAGTGAATTTATCCAATAAAATAAATTTAATCTTTTGAAATTCATTTTTTATTTATAATTAAAATAAATAACATAATATAATCGGTTCAAACAAAATTTTGGTCAAAACGAATAGTAAAAATAGTAAAATTTTGCTACCACGATTTTGGTAAAAATGGGGTTTCCTAGGGGGTTTAAATAATAAATAAGGGCAACAAAGACACATAAACTTATTTAATTATTTTTTTTGAAGATATTTCGTCCTTATAAAATATTATAATAAAATTATTTTTCTATTTTTTTACTTTCTCATGAAGGTGACCATATATTATTGGAATATTTTATGTAATTCCATGTGTGTCCCTTCACTCTCTTATAAAGTGAAAAATATTTTCCTAAATTTTTAACAAAAGTTTAGCACTGTATCTCATCCCTTAACTTCCTAAAACCTTCCTAAATTAATTAACTAATACTAGATCACCTATTATTCATTAAATACTATTATTTCTAGGATTAAGGTGTAAGTCAATGGAGGACTCTCAAAGAAGAGGTATAAATCTTAACTCAACTCTTTAAATTATATTTCCTATTACATATTATATAATATTTTTTATATGTAATAAAATTATTAATCTAGTATCATAAATATACATATATTTTATTATTATAATGGTACAACCATTTCCAACCTCATTTCCATCAAATGGGAAATGAATGTGTTGCTCGAGTGTACTTGTGGAATATCAACTCCAAATAGTGATATGATTCATTTTCAACCACCATGATTCAAGGATGGGTGTTATGATAGAAAAATTTCTTATATATGATATTTATAAAAAAAATATTCCGTTATAATTATAATATATTATCTAAATTCTTACTTTCCCATCCATTGGAAAACAATAATGCCTCTCATGCATACATGTAGACCATCACATCCACAATGTTATGTGATTAATTTATCATTTCTGATTTACATAGATATTAATATGAATAGATTTAATACAAATATATGATATTGTACTAATTATTTAAAATTGAATTATTACCCTTAAGTGATGATTTTAATATTGAATTATTAGTAAACTGGATTTGAAAAGTAATAAGTGGATAATATATAATATATAAGTTTGTATATGTTCTAATATTGAATTATTATAAATATAAATTTATTATAATGTAGGTTAGAGTGATTAAAAAAATGTTAGTTACAATGTATGGGTTATTCGTCTAAATGTTTATCATATATAAATGTTTGAAGCTGTGCACCTATTTATGTTTTAAAGGTTCATATAATAAGCATTCACATTTTGTATCAAGGATAGATAATATTTCATGATATTTAATGTTAAAATTCAAATTATTTCATCCAAGTGGTTTTGTTTCAAAATTTACGATGGTGGTAAGAGTTTCTAATTGTAACATCTCGGATTTGGGTGCCACCGAAAGGTTCCTCGTACGTAGTTGGTCACATGGCCTCAAGTACATTTCCTCAAATTCCAGAGGATGCTGACAAGTAGCAAGGTCCTTGGGTGTGAGAGTGGGGAAACTATGCCCTTATTGGAAGAGTAACACAATGGAAACAAATAGTAAATAGTATCAGAAGTATTAATACCATGCCATAGATGTAAACAACAGAATAATGATAGTATAAACAAATATAGTATATATAAATAAATGATGCATGTGATATGTATCTAGGAAAGTATCCAAACAAGTCACAATAGTGGAAATATAATACTAAAACCAAAGTACAGAAAACACTGAACTCCAATAGCATCGCAAGCCTCACTTTGTTCCCATGATATCTATCTCTAATATCAATCAAGTACCTATTGTAGAAGGGTGATTTCCCTTATATATACCTACAACTATATAATCTTTCTAGGTCAAAATCATGACCCAAATATGGTGTGACTCTAATCCCAATAGGCAACCAAAAGAATATCTATGCCAAACTGTTAGTGAATATATATAGCATGTAATATGAAAAAGGAAGTAATAAACTAGGATGTACTCAAAAGTAAACAACCCTATAGTTTCCAATTAAATTTATTTACATTTATTAATTATTCAAACCATTGAATAATTGAATCTGAGGATCTAGCCAAAGCTCTATATCCCCTATGCAATAGAAAATAGATGTCATAGAAGACAATCTAACAATCAAGTAAGACCGAGTCCAAGATTGTTCTTTGGCTCGGAAGTCTCCTAAAAATCAATCAATCATTCACGAGAAACCATTTGGGAAAGTTATCACATCCAAACACCTCTGGTTCAACATATAATCAATTTAATAATGATATAATCACACTTTGGGAACTCTCACACAGTCTAACCCCTTTGGTCTCACAAAAACAAAGACACTCTGAGGAAGAACTCACCAAAAATTCCCCATGTGGGCTTTTAATGATAAACTATAGACTCTCTAAGGAAGAAATCAACATCCATTCCCCTTGTAGTCTCTTAACGGTATTCTATAGACACTATGTGGGAGAACTCACTGTCAATCCCAATATGGTCTCGCAACATAAAAGTAACAAATACTTTGGGAATCCCTCAAAATCAATTCCCCCTATGGTCTGACTACACCAGGTTCTCACAACTTGGTGTAATACAATCATCCAAAAATGATATCCATCATCCCAAAGTAATCTCAACCACTACAAGTCTAAGCATCTAAAATGCATAACACAAGTATTTAACAAGAATTAATTAAGCAATCAATTCTAACATAACATGAAAGGGAAGGAAGAAAGGTCTTCCCCCTAGGTAACCTAGACCAAAAAACCATAAACATTCCAATAAGGAAACACACCAATGTGTTGTCCCCTAAACATGCAATTTATCAAAATATATATCAACAAAACCCTTAATATATCAATCAATCTAAGGTATCTGATAATATGGTTCAGTTACATAACACGAAATATCAGAAACATGGGTAATCAGCAATTGGGAATATATAACTCAAAGAAAAACTCATAAAGTCAACAAAACACCTTCATATATGTTTTATGATGAAAAATCTTGAACATTGTCACTTTAATCGGTATCAAACTCCCGAGTTCATCTCTATCAATTAGCATAAGATTTCTACCGAGACTGTTCTGTATCCATCCTCTTCCCAATAAATTCCACCCACTCTGTGGTCCACTTGAAAAGACAAGGCCCTAGAATAGCTGCCTCTCCTACCTTCACTCAATATAGGGGTGATCAACATGGTCTACCATACAAATCATAATAAGGTGCCATCTGAATCGTCGCCTGAAAACTGGTATTGCAGGAAAACTCTACAATAGGTATATGTATCTCCCATGAACCACCAAAATCTTGGAATCATGATTGAAGAATGTCCTCAAATACCTAAATTATGTGCTCAGACTGGCCGTCTCTCTAGAGATGGTAAGATGTACTCAAAAGTACCTATGTACCCAAAGCCCTCTGTAATCCGTAACAGACATGAGAAGTATACCGAGCGTCCCTATCTGAAATGATAGAGTGATGAACTCCCTGAAACCATACAATATCTCATATGTACAACCTTCCTAGATCATCAACACTGAACATTTCCATTATTGGAAAGTAGTGTGAATGCTTCATGAGTCGGTCGATGACAACCCAAACTGCATCATTCCCTCGAGGTGACCTCGGTAACCCTATCACGAAATCCATCGCGACATCATTCTACATCCACAAGGGAATGGGTAACTACTGTAAAATCCCTATAGGTCGTAGATGATCTAACTTCACTTACTAATAGGTGGAGTATGTCATAATAAACCAGCAACATAACTCTTCATACCTAGCCATCAATACCTATAGTATAAACCTCGAGACATCTTGGTGATACCTGGATGAACTGCCCATACTGAGGAATGAAAATCCCAAATCAGCTCCTCGCATATGTCTACTAACACACATATACGTCCATAAAAGCACAAGATCTCTTCCTTTCCTACATTCCATCCAAGAGTAGGGTCCTCTCCCGACACACTCTCCCATAGGACTAGGACATTGGACTCTGGTAGCTTCCTCATTCACACTCGATCCAGTAGAGTATTGACAAAAGATATATAAGAAAAAAATGTCTTCCACAGAATATCATGAACCTCTAAATGAATCTTATAGAATAGAGCCATAGGCTGCCACACACTTCTAGCCTCATGAACTGCCTATATCTGAGTCCTCCTGCTCAACGCATTGTCCACTGCATTGCATTTCCCAGGTGTGTGAGCAAGATCAAAGTCAAAGGACTAAAGGTACTCAACCCACCATTGCTATCTCAAATATAGATCATGCTAAGTAAATATATACTTGAAATTTTTTTCTCAGTTAACACCACAAAATATTCTCCCAAAAGATTGTGACTCTAATAGTGTAAATCATGCACAACTAAAAACAACTTGAGATCGTGCATCAGGTAATTCCTCTCATCTGGCCTTAACTGTCGAGACCCAGACACAATGACTTCTTCCCCTTGCGTAAGAACATACCACAACCTAATACCCAACGCATCACAGTAAACAGTATTACTCTTACATGGATCTATAAATAATAGTATTGATGTCAAAGTCAATCTCTATTTCGACTCCTGAAAGTTTGTATCACGTGAATTTGTCCACAAGTACTTCACACCCTTCTTAGTCGGCCACATCAGTGGAGATACTAAGCATGAAAAGTCTTGCATAATGCATCTCTAGTAACCAAACAGCCCCAGAAAATTCTCTACCTAAAATACGTTCTTCAGCTACTCCCAAGAAACTACTACTCTCAACTTCTCTAGGTCTACTGAAACTCCTATATCTAAGATAACATGACCCATGAAGTGGATTTGGTCTATCCAATAGTGGAATTTTGAGAGTATAACATATAATTGATTCTCTATCAGTGTACTAAAATTGATATCAATATGGGTCTCATAGTCGTGTCGAGTGTGAGAGTACACCAAGATATCTTCTATGAAAACACTCACAAAGGAGTCCAATAATGGATGAATTCTCGGTTCATCTATTCCATAAAAACTGTTAGTGCATTTGTGAGAACGAACTAAATAACCACATAATTGTATATGCCATACCAAATTCAAAAGCTGTAATAGGTATATATGATGGTCTAACATGAAAATTATGATAACCAGATCTCAATTCAATCTTCGAGAACACTTGGGATCCTCGAAGCTGATCAATGGGAGCATCAATTATTAGTAAGTGATATCAGTTCTTGACCATCAACTAGTACATCTTCTGATAATCCACAAACATTATGAGGGTACCATCTCACTTCTTTGTAAATGTGAAATGTGAACCCTAAGTAGAAGTACTAGTTCTGATGAAACCCTTTTCACCTAACTCCTCTAACTACTTCTTGAGCTCCTGTAACTCTGGTGTAGCCATAGTATAAGGAGGAATAGACACCAGTGCCTCTACTGGAACAAGATAAATAGAGAAATATACCTCTTTCAGCAGAGGTAAAATGGATAAGACATTTGGAAAGGCATCCCTGAAACAATCCACCACTGGAGGAATGTCCATCTGTGAAGTCACCTGGTCATCCAGATATAATCAAGAAATCTAGGATATATCTTCTACCAACCCAAGATGATTGGGTCCAAATCTTCTTTCCTAGACATCCCATTTGAACTTTTGTAGAAAAGACTCCCCTCTAGTGGTGTGAAACTCACGCTATGGCGATAGAAGTCAATAATGACATGGAAAGAGACTAACCGGTCCATTCCGGAAATGAATTCAAACCCTGTCATCTCAAGGATATAGTGGTCCCCTAAGAAGTGGCACTTTCTGACATCAATAGGTAACTCCTTGCACTGATGTACATTAGACATAATAATCCCCAACATAGTGTATATCATCTTAATGTACTCATATGTAATGATACAGAGCCCAAGGATATCCATAATAGTAACAGATATAAAGCAATAGGAAACCCTTGTATCAAAAAGAAGAGAATCTAAAACCAAGAGAACTAGAATCGTACCTCTAACTGTAGAGGGTCGGGGATCATGATCCTACTGGGTCTACTCTACTACAAATTTCTGACCTACACCATGGTCAAGTGACCCTACCTGACTCCCCTGAGCTGATCCACCTTACTATTGCTAATATATTTCCAACTAGCTACCACATCCACAACCTCCACCTTAGCCTAAATGGCCAGATGAACTCTAGTTTACAGACTGGTTAGAAATTGGTGGTCCTAATCCTAATCATAGAGTCATTAAAGTACTCCAATCTCCACATTCTGTTGAAAAAAACTAGAAAAAATGATAAATATGACCCATCATGTTGCATGATTTTCACTCGACATAGTATCTTGGGCACTAAGGTCTTGTATGCCCACTCTTACCACACTTGTAGCATACCATCTAGAAATATGAAGGAGTATCCCACCTAGTCGGATCACAACACGTAGACTCCCTGTGGCGCTTCCAACAATCAGTCATAGGGGTACCAACTCTGGATGTCGAACGACCCTGGATAATAGCTCCAAACTCCCTTAGATTGCACCCAGTGATACATGCCTAGTTGACTATAGAAGATATGGAATTCAACATGAAGTTGTTCCCCTAGGATCATATATCATGTCAGAAACCATCCTCAATATATATGGAAGGAAATAAGTCATCACCGCATAGTATGGGTGTGAATTGCTGTAACTCTATGAAGAGGGAAGAATACTCCCTAACAGAAGGAGTACCCTATTCCAGACCCATAAACTCTTAGGCTCGGTCGGCCCTCAAGGTCTATGGGAAGAAATAATCATAGAAGGTCCACTGGAACTCATCTCAAGCCATAACTCATTGGTGTCCTGCCTGTGGTATCACATACCACCATCTATTGGTAGAATATCGAATCATGTAGTTTGCGAGCCTCAACCTCCTCTCAAGAGGTGACTCGAGATTCTATAAGTTAGACATCATAGATTCTAACCATGACTTTGTATCCTGAGTACCTCCATCCCCTATATAGTTAGAGGAAGCTGCTACTAAAAACGCATGTCATCTTTTCCATAGACGGTGTAGGATATGGTGCTCCCTGGAAGGTCTTCATAAACCTCATGAAGCCTTCTCAGAACTATACATCATCACAAGTGTTCGGTATAACATTTGGTGCCAAGGAAGGCATAACAGGAGGATCGTCTGGCAAACACTTATCTACAATTTATGATGTCTAATAATTGCCTTGTATATGCTGTACAACCGAAGGATGCCTCAGTGGCATGAATTTTCAATGTAAAGCGCACACCTTACATCAATATTATCTAGGAATAAAACATACAAGTGAGTGAAGGAACTATAGAAGAAAAACAATTAAGTTTTACAAAATTGGTGGACATGGTGTGTAAATACTGTACACGACATGTTCCCTTAAGCTTTCAACATGGAATGTTCCTCTACCAAACCTGGTCATGTAAAACCCAAACACACGACATGTTCATCCTTAGACACATTGTGTACTGAAATTTTTCAATCCATCCCAAGTTCATCTACAATGATAAACCACACAGTTCTCTCATGGGTAACACTACACGGTGTGTTCACCCTACACACGACGTGTAACAGTTATGTTATAACCACCTGTGTTGTTAGTCACATAGTCAGGGACATGATCGACTTGACATGACATTAGAGAACAGAACACGGTGTGTACAACCTAAGTTTCATCCACTCATTTCATTAGTCACACGGTGGGATATGTAGTCCTTACAACATAGTGTGTACAATCTAGACATGGCGTGTTCTTCCAATGTTTCCCAACCACATGTCCCAGCCCACACAGTGAGTCACATGGTTAAAGACTACACAACGTGTACTTAAGAATTTTTTTTTCTTCTAGAACAATAGAACACATGGCATGTGTTCATAACACCACATGCCATATTGTCTAGGTTCAAAGACTATAGACCTCTAAAACTTCTCAAGAACCCTTAAAACATAAAATTTTGTCCATGGAATCACAAATTCAATCCCATGAGAGTCCATAATCCCATGAATCAATTTTTGGAATCCTTATTGAAATCACAACTAGAAAAAATTCAATTAATTTTCATATATCATCAACCAAATTCTGATCCAAGAGGGATCATAACACCTTAAGGGCCAAATTGTGGCATCCATCTAGATTAAACATTACATATTCCAATACCATATCAGAATATCAGGTATTCTATCATAGTATTTATCACAACAGAATGTATATATAACACAAAATCTATCACAACAACATGAAATCAATAATGTACCCTAAATGGATAGAAGATAATACATGACATGTGATCTCCGTCAAGTGCCTATATGATGCATGAGATGGCATACCTTCATATAATTGGGTTTCAATATAAATTGAACCCCAATGATATAAATCATAACATCACAAAACATTTGTGTCGACCAACGGTGAAATCAAATCAACTGTAATAATTAAAAAATAGAAAAATTGCAACATTTGAGGTATATTGGCTTTTCCCTGTACATGGGCAAGCTACACCTATGAATTTTTTTACCAACTACCTATTCATTCACATCCCTGTATATAGGCCCAAAAGAGTAATACAGAGAAGTAAATGAACACCTCCCATACCACTTTGTAACGTCCTAGATCCAGGTGCCACCTGAAGGTTCCCCATACCCGGTTGGTCACATGGCCTCAAGCGCATTTCCCCGAACGCTAGGGGTTTCTGACTACTAGGGAGGGACTTGGGAATCTTATAGGGGAAACTATGACCTCATTGGTAGTGAAACAAAGTGGAAAAAAATATTAAACAGTAGTGGAAGTTGTAATAGAATTCAAAATAAGTAAACAGTAGAAGACTAATAGTATAAATAACAGCAACATATATATACATGTAACGTGTATCTACGAAATAATCCAAAAAAGTAACAATTATGGAAATACAATACTAAAAACAAATTATAGAAAATGGTAAACTCTTATAGCATCACAAGCCTCATCATGGTCTCATGCTCTCAATCTCCAACAGCAATCAAGTACCTGATGCAGAATGGAGCTTTCCCTTATCTATACCTGCAACCATATAATCTGTTTGGGTCCAAACACATGACCCAAATAGGGTGTGGGGTGAATCCTAATAGGCAACCACTAAAATATTTGTGCCTAACTATTCATTAATATATATAGCAGGAAATACGAAAAATAAAGCAATAAACTGCGATGTACTCAAAAGTAAACAATCCTATAGTTTCTAATTAGATTCATTTACATTTATTAATCATTGAAACGTTTGATTAATGAAATACTGGGATTTAGACTATGCTATGTATCCCATATGAAATAAAAAATAGATGTCTCATAAGACCATCTAATAATCAAGTAACAATGAGTCAATTTTTATGCTTTAGCTTTAAAAACATGTCAAAATCAATCAATCATTCACATGAAATCCTCTAGGAAAGTTCTCACAGCCTAACCCCTATGGTTCAACATATCATCAATTCAATAAAGATATAAAAAACCTATGGGAAATATCACATAGTCTAACCCCTTTGGTCTCACAAAACAAAGACTATCTGAGGAAGAACACATTGTCAATTCCCCTATGATCTTTTAACGATAAGCTACAGAATATATGTGGAATCACTCAACGTGCATTCCCCTTGTCATCTGATAACAGTAAAATATAGACACTCAGAGGGAGTACATATAGTCAATCCCATGTATGGTCTCGCAAAGTAAATGTAACTGACACTCTGGGGAAGCCCTCAGTGTCAATTCCCCCTATGATCTAACTACATTAGGTTCTCATAGCCATGTGTAATACAATCGTGCACAAATGATATCCAACAACCCAAAGTAATCTCAAATTCTACAAGGCATATTAGATAAAATGTGTAACACAATCATTTAACAAGAAACAATTAAGCAATGAATTCCAACCAAACAATCAAGGAAACGAAGCAAGGTCTTTCTCATAGGCAACCTGGACCAAAAAACATAAACATTCAAATAAGGAAACACACCCATGGTGTGTCCTCTAAACAAGAAATTTAGCATAATATATAAAAAAACCATAATCTGTCAATCAATATAAGGAAGATGATAAAAGGGTTCAATTCCTTAACACATAATACCCGAACCATGAGTAATCAACACTTATGCATATATAACTCAAATACAAACTCCAATTGGAAACAAACCACCAACCTTGATATTGTGTGATGAACACTCCTAAATGTTGGCCCTTGAATTCGCTTAGAACATAATATATATACAAAAATTCAAAAACTCATATCCTTTGATAAGTCGAGAAAGAAGAGTAATAAGGACGAGATGCTCTAGAAGAGGTAATAACTCACTGAGCCGATTCCAACGCAACCGATGGTGTTTGATTTAGAGGAGATACGGTAGATCGGTAGATCAGGGATGATTCGGTGAGTCAATATTCTCCTACATGAGGCATGAAAAAAATGGAGTTCGAGATATTAGACAAGACCCTAATCCATTTAATCAAATAAAAAAAAGTACATGGAAAGTTTATTTAATGTACATGTTGTGTTCTATCCTCAACAGGCTTCCCCTTTAGGAAGATTCTAGGTCACCTCACACGGCCATGTATTCAGCCATTACACATCCAGTACACGGCTACATGTAGTAACATGTTACAAAAAATGTACTCAAGAGTACACGGCGTGTACATAAAAAATTTTCAAATTCATAATTTTTCTTCAAAAACACCCAAAATCAAGATACATACCTGAAATGAAGATCCAGGGTATTACACTAATATCACTTTTATTTTCATGAGACATATTCCATATTTAAAACGTGATTATTTCATGTGGTGTATATACTTTTCCTTTGATAGGTTATATCTTTAATTTATTTATGTTAATTTTATTTACTTTTTCATTTCAATTTATTCCTTTCTTGGGGGGTTATGATTGAAATGTTACAAAATAGGTTTTTTTATTATAGTATCACTTTTTAACTATAAATTTTATGCTTCAATTCATGATATGAAATTATATGATATATCACTCATACATATCTTGTGTTTTATTCTACTATATTGATTTATGGAAATCATATAAATTTATTCATTTTATTCTTTCTATGTTATCAATATTATGAATGAACAGTTTTAAGGAAAATTTTCATTGTTTTTTATTTGGATAGTAATATTATTCTTCCAAGTTCATGTTTTATTTATATTGTTTACAATAATTTTTTTATTACTACTAATGGATTGAGTAATGTAAATTTTCCCATGTTTAAATTTATATATATATGTTTTAATAACTAATCATCATGTCATCTTCAAAAATGATTTACTGTTTACCTAAGGTGTGAATAGAATGATTATTTTTTCATTTACATCCTGAAGTAAAATTCCATCCTTTATGACTAATCATTTCATTAAATATTTCATTTTAATTTATTATGGTTGTTTTCAAAAAAATAATCTTTCCTAAAATTTTGAAATTTTTACGATTCAAAAAATGCTATTTAAAAATATAAAGGGTATTTTCTTCAATAAAATTTATAGTGATATTTCAATGTTTTTTTACTCTATAACAACATCCTTTAATTTTTCTTATGATTTATTTGGGATATAATCCAATTTTACTACCTTTTTTTATTTATCTATATGTTGTATGATTTTGATGATGAAATATTGATTAAAAATGATTTATTTTCAATGGGATAGATTATGATGAAATGATAATTGCTTTCATGATCCTATGCCATAAATATGAATGGATTATAATTATTTGATGGATGGGTCCCTTATATCCCTACAGTGCATTGGGTAATAATTAATGTTTTATGTTCTCAAGTCGTACATGAGTGGTCATCCCAAACCAAAAAGAGGGTACATGAGCGGTTAGACCAATACCAACAAGGGTACATTATACGTCATCCTATAACCATAAAAGGCTATTGTGTGGTTATCCCAGGAATAACATTAGATGAATGTCTTGGTGGGTATCCTTGACATAAAATTTCTTTTATAATTTTTATGAAAACATTTATGCCACTATTTTAGGATGTGATCTTATGAAAATGTTATGATGTCATATATAAAATTATTGTATTACACTATGATTCATGTATATAAATTTATGATCATTATTATAGGAATTATGATTATGATAATAAATTATTAGGTGTTATTTTCAAATGTTATGTTTATGTTCTCATATCCTTAAAAACAATTATGATTAAAAATTATCAATTATTAATATATCATTTTTTACCAACACAATGTATCTAAGATGACCATTTTATGATTTTTAACCTCAACATGAAGAAATATTTTCATTATGTAATTCCAACGTAGGGTTAAAGGTGTGATGAACATACTGGGAGATGTTTGAAATATTTTATATATGAAGTTGTTATATATCCAAGTTTTTATATGCAATAAACCATTATAGTTATTGTTTGGATGATTATGATATGTAATGAATAATAATCAAATAATATGTAATAATTATGTACATAATGTTTGGGCCAACATGGTACTATAAGGCCTCAAACATGTTTTTATGTCACCAGAGGATAACAAAATGTGCATAGGGATAAAGTAAACCATATGGGGAATGATTTTCACTCAAATATATGAAACCAAATATAACTGAATGTTATATGTGAATTTAAAATCCCTTCATTAAAATAAAATAAATTTGTAGAAGAACAGATTATTTTTTAAAAATAAAATAGAAAATACCAATGTTATATGATGATAAAAAAATAAATTAGGATTAAGGTTAAGCCACCAACTCCTCCCACCATATTATACACATAGATCTATATAACTCCACTAATGAATAATATAACCGTCCCTTTATCTATATCGTGTCTAATAATATGGATATATATTCATTTAAGTGTATATGTAGTGGGTGGGTATATAATTTATATTATTCCACCATTGAAACTGATAAATATATATACATGAGTAATCCAATAAAAAGAATTACCAACCAATTAGGAAAAATAAATATAGATTTATGAGAAAACATTAATTTATTTAAAATATTCCAAATCTAAGATATTAAAATCATACATATCTATTAATTTAAAAAATAAAATTTTCTCTAAGGTATAATTATTTCAAGGCATATTTTAAATTAAATTATAAAACCATGTTTTATATCGAAAAACATACTTTAAGAAAACTCTTATTTACCCAAAATATGAAAGGGAATCTTTATCTCTTCATAATCCAATTTAAATTACCCATTCCCCCAAAATTTATAAAAATACATCAACTCCAGAAGTAATAAGGGAAACCATACTTTTAAAAAATGAACTTCTGTTAAGGAAATATGTATCACAATCCAATCAGGTTAGTCAAATATCTTCCACTCACCCAACGAGAACTTAATCATTATTTACCAAGTTATAGTGCGTAAACCAAGTTTTCATATTTAAAAAACCTCCAAACCATCCATATTGGCCTGAAAATGAGTGAGGTATTTCTATTTGATGTTGGTCATTCATAACAATGTTTAACTCAACATATTATCACTTATCCATTACATTAACATAGAAATATATTATAATTTTTAAAAATAGTTTTGAATTTAAATTCATTTTCTTTCACGCATTCATAAGAAAATTCATTAGTTTCAAAATAAAACACATTTAAATAATTTATTAAAAAAATATTTTGAAGGGTGTTCTAGAGAAATAGTTTACCATAAATTTTTAAATTTTAAATAAAATAATATTTTAAATAGAAAAAATACAAAAATTATTTCCATATCATAATAAATCAACTTAGCATAATTGGATTGAAAAATATAATATAAAGTAAGATACATAGCTATTCTATCTTGGAGTCACTATAAATTCGCAAACCGATGATCATTTCAAGTTAAACCATAACCTATTATCAAAAAATACTCTAGAAATAAAAATATATAAAAAAATAAAATAACTCTTTATTAAAAGATATTTTTATGGCCTTTGATCATTTGGAATAACCCCATTCTCATTTAGAACAATGCATTCCAAAATGGCACGACCCAATTTAACTTTCTGAATAAGTATTAACCCCTCTAGTGGGAGGCATGACACATTTGAACATTGCATGACCCTTATAAAAACTCATTATTTTATAGGTATATAAGAAAAAGTTTCAATGGGGTAAAAAAATTAGAGAGTGGGATGGCCCCTATTCTAGTTGATGTGACCCCATACCAAATTTCATAAAACCCCATTTTGAAATCTTAAAGATGAGAGAATAAAAAATAAGAATTTTAAGTAATTAAATCATTATTAATATCGTTTAAATAAGTTAAATCAATTATAGTGAATAATATATTTTATAAACCTTAATTATCTGATCGATCTAGGACCACAAATTTCTATATGTCAATACTTCATGTACACTAATATAAAAAACAAAGAGATCCCAAAGAGGAGAATATGTCAATGAACTCCTTTATTACTAAACCATTTACCCTATTTTCATCACAAATTTCTTATTCAAATCATATTTTCAATGAGTTAATATTAAAACCCTCTCTCATTGATAATTTTATAGTAAAAAACATGTTCGTTTAATATTTTATAGTAAATTTCATGGTGGACTTAAAAAATAGAATAGTTAACTAACATTATTAACCTTATCAATTATATCTTTATTAATTTAATTATATATAATTAACCTACATAAATTACATTAAAAAATCATCTCATATTTTTTTCAAATTTATTTCATTTATAAAACGACCAATTAATTCTTCCCAAATGAATTTTCTAAGTCTGATTAATATTTAAATCCCCTCAAACAAAAATATATCATTAATAAATAATTTATTCTAATCATATTTTCTTTTCAATTATAACTTTATAAATAAAATAAAAAAATTATCCATGTCATTAAATAAACTAAAAAAAAGAGTAATACACACAATTCCTTCTTTATTACTTGGGGTATAAAAATATATACTATAATTCCCTGATTATTATATCTATTACTAGATGTGAATATATAGATGCATTATATATATCATACAACTTATTTTTAAAACTTACTTCAATATAAAAAAAATATATTTGGTTACATGTTTCCATTGATAAAGTCATTTATACTGGACACCCCATCACCTAATCATAATTGTTCCCATTTCATAATGAGAAATAATTATTATTTATGTTCCCACAATCATCTACTTATATTAAAATAATCTATATATCATACTGAGTATCTCCTTAATAAATATATTCCTTTTTTCAACCCCCACTTTTTCCTTCTTTCATAAAATATTGTGGACTTCACAATCATATACCCATCTCTCATTAATAAGTACATGATTCACATTCCTTAAAAGCATTTTTCCAAAATATTATTATTAGATATCCATGATAATACTCATAGACTCTGTAACATCCCATATGTTAGTCAGTCCTCATTTACAAATTTTAAGCTTGAAAAATATTCCTATATAGTATTGTGGATTTTCCTCATGATGTGTTAGATTTTTCTCGGTCGGTACGTAGATGATTTTTGATTTTAATAGTCCTAGGGCATCTATAAAGGTAAAATTGTAAATTTTCTCTAGCATATGGACATGATTGGTTTATAGATTCCATGATTACAATTATCATTTTTTATTCCTAGATAGTGTTTATTGAATTTGAAAGAATAACTAATTTTAGAAACTATTATATAGTTATTAAATACATTAATTATTATAACATGAGCATGGATAGTGATATAATTGAAATAGAACATCAGGTGAAAACTATGATGCCACATTTGTGTTTGGAATGTCATGTTTTCCTTAGGATGAGTTTAATTTTTTCAGTTGAGTGTCTAGCACTAGGATATACCATTTAAAGTTTTATTTAATTAAATACATAAATGACTAATTTACCCATGTTCATGATATAAATTCATTATTTTGATCCTAATATTTTTTATCCACAATTTCCATTGACATAAAACATATATGGGTGGAGACTTAGAGAGAGGAGGTAGGATTCATATTATTCAATAGTAATGAGTGTTCAATATCAGATAAAATTTGGATTCATTGTGGAATCAATGACTGAATCACATGAAGTAAAAAATTAAACTCACATCATCATTGGATAGTTGGACTATGAAGCTACAATGATTCTTTATATATAAAAGGAGTCTTCCATTAGATTCATGCCTAGTTTTTCACTCTAATTCAATGATATTAATTATTTTATTTTTTAGGATAGTTATTTAATTATTATTTTATTTACAATATTATACCTAGTGTTTTGAAGATATTATATATTAAAACATTCCGGAAATTTTTATCCTTGGTCGTTAATCATTCACATACTTAATTGAATGATTTTGTGAATAAAATTGGGAGGCTACATAATTATGTCAATTATGATTATCCCCAATCATTATTATATTCTTATAAGTAAAAATCATCTCCAAACTTTTAATTGTGTTTTGGCTTAAGGTAGATGTCATTGAATGATTGAAAACGTAAATAAATAATGAAGATATCACCGAATTAGACATGTCATTGGATTAGGCATAGAAACTAGGAATATAGTTATGATAAATGTGTGTGATAGACCCTCAATCAAATTTTTGGGATAAAAATACATATAGGAATGAAGAAAATGATTGATAAAGTGATGGGGTGGACCTTGTAATCATTTTGTCCTAGTGGATAGTGAAAATGGTGACATCAATAGTATTAAAGGAAGTCACATGGAGGAAATCACAAGATATATAGTTTATGTATATGATATTTTCAATTACTTGTAATATATTTGAGAATACAACATTTCTTCTGTCACTCTCCATTCAACACAAGATATTTCAGTGAAAAATAAACATGACATGTCATGTGATGATTAGTGCACACCATATATGGTCTTCCTTGGTGATTGAATATGGTTAAGTATCCAATATCATATACCTTGGTTAGACATTCCATGTATTCCAAGCCACAACACTCATCATGTATATAGGGTACACATTGAAATTTCAACCTTGTCTCACAATCCATATAGTTCATGGGTAAATTTCATTTTTAGACACATGGAATAGAGGATAATATGTTATATGCTGAGATAGCTCATTTAGATTAAATAAATTATAGTTTTAAAACATTTTATGTATGGACTATATAACATGGATAAGGATAAAAGAAATTCCTAGAGAGACCTCCATGTAACACACATCATGGCTCTAAAAAGGCACACTATGTAGTCAATGACTATATCACTTTGGAACATGATGGTATATGTCTGGTGTCTTACTAGTCTCACTTGTCGTGTACACTTCTTGGAATGTTGTGTATGTTCAATTCATATTAATTTTTAAGAGTGGTACAAGTCCACTAAATTAATAAGGCATGCACACCATGTTGTCCTATAGTATATATCATGTAGTTTTCTAGTCTAATTATTTATTATTCTTTTTTTTAGAACATAGATTTGGGTACTTTTGTTGACTATCCCAATAATTGTTACTTGTATGACATGAAAATGCATCACTTTATGAAATATAAGGTGCGTCATGAGGTTATTTGGGTATATTAGCTCCCTTATATCTATAAGGTCAATGATAAGGTTGAGTGAGATGATCATAGTGTGCATTTGGTTTGAAACTCCCTTGGAAATGTGTTGATTATAAGTAATGGGTCCCCCAAATTTATTATGGAGATACATACTCAAATTCGTGATTAGGGTATGGGTCCTCCATATCTATTAAGAGGTTTGTACTCTATTTTCTGCAACAAGGTATGGGTAATATACACAATTTTTGGTGTCAATAAATCCACTACATATATTGGGCCCAATTAATCTACCCATAGATTTTTGTACTTCCCCATATGATATGTTTCACTTGACATGGTACAAGTCATCCATTTTATATTATTTCATGGACACGTTTTTTCTCAGAGTGGGTAGTTATGAATCTAGGGATTAAAACTCCTTTGATTGAATATAATTTTTATATAGGGTGTGGTTTCCATAGTATGTTTTTGCAATGGTGACGTGATAATTATGAATATTAAGGTGTGGTACTCTATCAACTGACCTGAATACTTCTATAAAGAGAAGGCCCAAAATTATGGTTTCTGGTGGAAAGGTAGAATTAATAAAGGATAAACTATTCAAATATACAATGTCTTGAGACACCTCAAGAAACCACATTGTTTCCTTTTATATGTGACTTAAAATTAGGAGATTGAATTTAGACATTGTGAGACTTTTGATACACTAAGAATCCCTAGTTTCTCAAGATATAGGATCCTTTATGGATTATATATAAGGTGAATATGAATTAACTTTGTACTTTAGACATATTATTATAGGAAAAAAAATATATATTCATTTCCATATTTATGGATACTCACAAATTCAGGATTCTAAGATGACTTGTTCCTTTTTCTTTAATTTTTGGTTTTATGGATTCCAACAAACAATGTTTATAATTCCATAATTCAAGAGATATATTTACACATGTGTCATGTCTTTTTAAATTATGCATAGGTTAGAGGGCGTATTGGTTGGTATGGATCTGGTGTGAGTAATTCATATTTTTTTATTGATCCTTATTGGCGGATCTTCGTGGTTCATGATGGTGGGAAAGATAATTTTCATTGTTGATTATTCTAGGATTTATTATAGTAAAGATGATGTTTCTAATATCTCATGTCTATTGACTCAAGATAAATATCAATTTTATAGTTCCAATGGTATTTTCATATATGGATGTGTGCATGCCATATGATTTTCAATCCAAGAATTTTTTATAGTTCAGTTGCGTATGTATTTACAACTAGATGTTTTTGTTATTTTATAAATTATAGATATGTGTTTGTTGAAGGTTAATAGAGGATAATTCCACCCATATTTCATAATTTTCCCACTCAATGATAGTCAGTAATGTATATCCTACTGATGGCGGGTTTGGGGTGACACACTAATCTCAATAAAGATCCAGGTGGTTCCCAATGGGTAATATTGTGTTAGAGTGGTATCATAGCAGTCAATTCCCAGAGATGATGATTAAATTTAATATTCATGCAAGGAATTGTTTTGGAATTTAATGTAATAATATAAATGAGGTTTTCATTTTCTTTTCCAGTCCTGGGAGACCAATGTATGTGTAGTGATAGATGCATCCTTTCTCTAGGATTATAATAACAATTCATATAAGAAAAATTTGAAAGGTATAATTTATAGGGTATAATTAAGTGGGAACATGCATCATGCATCAGTTATGAATAACCTATCATGTCCCTCATATATCCTCTTTTCTATATTTACTCTATTAAATGTGGGTTATCATATTAAATAAATGGTTTCACCTTTATTTAGAGAGATTGTGTTCATAGGAATGGATTTGATGAGCGCATGATTATATTTACACATATTTCCACTTATTAGTGAAACAAAATGAATTTTTTTAAAGACTCAGTAGGGTATATAATTTACACATAATTTCAGGTACCTTCTCTCTATATTTTTATTTCTATAGTCCTTTTATAGGGTGGGGGGTCATTCTCACTATTCTAGATAGAATTTACCATTGGAGGAGTGAATTGTATCATATTTTATATATTTGGATTATATGATTTATAGGTGATCCTAATCCTCTTATGTGAAGGATGTTTTAGAGTCAACTACTTACACAATTCTTTTGATAAGGATACCCACTATAAAAATATATATTATTACATTGAGACTTACATGGTATATTGATATCTTAGTGGATAAATTTTATCTCAAAACCATGAAAAGATTGTTCTATTGTGGTTAAAATTGGAACACTTTTTTAGGAGAGTGTTTTTTAGGATGTTGGGCCCTTCAAATGGTAGAATTATTGTATTTTAGTATGTGTAAAGGCCCTCAGGTCTTATGATGTTTACCCAAGACATGATTTGGGATGGAAATTTTTTTCATCATAGTAGTTTATAAAGAGATTCTCCATAACTATGGGAGAACGTTTCCTTTTTTACATGGGATTTCTATAGAAGAGTTGTAGACATGGATCCACATTAAATATAGTTTTAGGATCATAGAACACCAAATTATATGAATTTTTTCCAACTAGATAGCTATTTTATAGAGGATAAAATGGTGATGGTTTAGTTGGAGATGGATAATGCACTAATCCCCCCCCACACAAAAAAAATCATCACCTCTAGTTAGTTCATGTTAGGAATAGAATTCTAATCATTAATGGTTTGGATGATACCTACAATGGAAGGCCATGGTCAGGTTGTATCTGATATAAATTTTGGAATGATTGATTCCCACATATCATAGATAATTTAATTAGTAAATATAAGGAAAATATTTTCCTAATAAACTATTTGTTTAGAGTTGGAGTTAATAGTGGGCCACTAGTTAGGCCTCTATGATCCAGAGAATCTCCACTGATAGATATTGTCATTCACTAATGATTTTTTGTGAAGTGATTTTAACTACAGTGGGAAAAGTGATACTTCATGAGATTCCTTCAACAAAGATATGAGACCCAGTGGTACCAACATTATTATGGATTGGTTTCCAATTGATACTATTTTGAGGTTTTGGATGATAGAGTAAAAGAGGTGGGTTCCACTTTTTATGGTGAGTGGGATCCCCTTGGGTGTGGAGAGTGAAGTTAACACCCAAGAAGTTATGTTTAAAAACTGATGTTCTCTAAAGAAGGATTTTTTCACTATGGATATGGTTAATGATTGAATGATTTTGAATTTTGGGGAATTAATGAAAACATATAAAGGGAAACTCAGGATAGCCCCTCAATAAAAGACCAATGTATGCATCCAATTTAACTACAATGAAAGTGATTAGGTATTTATGAATAGGATTATAAACCTCCTCATTGTGTTTATGGAGCATATTGACCAAATATTTCCTTATGTTTATTTATGGAGGATCTTACAAGGTGTTTATAGATTTCCCTTGTCTATTCATAAGAGGAAAATTTTTGTTTAAAACCCTTATAGTGTGATTTATGGACTCTTAGAGTAGAAATTAGCCATTTAAATTGTTAATAAGACTATAATGGTATACTGGTGGCATGGTAATTGATGCCCTCAGAATGAATTATATTTTTTTGATGGTGGATGAACATGAATTGTTATCCTCTATGTGGTGATACTTTTTTTAGAGAGAAGTGTTTCTCACCTCCGGTCGATGGTTATCACCTCACACTCCCCCACCCCCTGATGTGAGTGGACCATGGTGGGAACCTAGATTTAATAGTCTCATATGACCCAACATTTTAAGGTAGTGAGGCTGAATGATTTTCATGGTGGTGGGTAGCATGAAATTCACTTCCTTATGTAGATAGTGGTTTTATATTGATAATCATATTGGATATCACAATGGATATCCAGAGCGAGGACCTATCTAGTGGTGTGTGGACCTCAGTGTGGCATGTCCTATGGATCTTTATGAACATTACTTTTCCGTGTAAACTTCTAATACATGTTAGAAGATGTGGGTTTCTCTAGAGGTTAGGTTTCTTGGTACCAGGAGTGTTGGTAGGTGTTGTCTTGGGATTGGATTGGATATAGGGAGGTCATTAAAAAATCCAAGATAGTCCAATTCATATTGTTGTAGATTAGGCCACCTAAGTGGTAGATTCATGATACCTTGTTGATTGGGGAGCTCATTGTTGTTTCATGACATGTGCATTGGTTTTATTCATAAAGAAGTGATGCCACACCATCATGTTGTATTCGATGATTGGTATTAACTTCTTAGGGATCAATATTTTGATAGAAACATCTTATGAATGTATAAAAAGTTAATGGGTAAAAAGGAAAATGTTTATCTTGTACCTTGATATGGTAACAATAGTGATAATTCTTGTCTGTAGGAGATGCATAAAAGGTCAACATAGAATGTGAAGAGTTTGATACCTTTCATATCTTTTGATGTTAGTGAATATTCATTGTTAAGATATCAATATAGCATTTTAGTGTAGATGAATTATTTCCACATGATAGTCATTTTGAATTCTCTTTAAATGGGGAAATCACGACTCTACCATCATTGAGATATATAGTAACAAACCATTTTTAGGAGGATTCCAAAGGATAATGGTTTATTTTATTCCAATATAGTTGTATGAACTTTGAGTATAGTGTCTTTTGATGAATCGTATATATAAATAACGGGGTTTTTATAATGTTTAACATAAATAGGATAATATTGATAGCTATTCAAGTGAAGGAATATCTTCCATTACTGTATGGTTGTGTATTGAGTTTGAATAAGCTCAAACATTAAATAGTGAAGGAAGTACATCAAATAGTTTATTTTCATTCTAAAAGTGTTAAATTCAATAGAATTTTTTTATATAAGCTATTATTGTATCCTTTTTGGGATGAAAATGATTAAAAGAGGTTAGGACGTACCAACATAGATTTTTGATGGTCATGAACTTTCTCAATTTTTCTTTCAGAGTATTGTAACCTCAAAAGGTGTAAAATATTAAATTTACACGAGAATATGACATCAATTTTTTTATTGTTTCAATAAATGTGGGGATTTTTGTATACCCTAGACCTATGTTTTGGTAAATTTTAATGCACTGTTAATTTGAAGGGATATTTTATACATATTAAATAAATGAATGATTATCCCACAAGCATGGGTGGTGAAATATCCTAAATATATGTATGGATAGAAATTTAGATGTAATCATTATTCCCAGAAATGGGTGTTTTTTCAAATCATTGTATATTTTTCTCACTTGAGTTTTAGTAATTGAAATAATTAACATTGGGTTTTTTTAATTAAAAAATTATATTCTTGATTATTCAATGTAAATGACACAAATCCCTCATTAAGAATCCTATATATGTTTTGTCACACTTTCCATTGACAAAACTCCCAGATAGTGATTGAGAGAGTTAGGGGAGGATATGGATTCTTTATTGGTGAGGATGGATAAACATTGAATTATATCTATATTCATGAGGACACAAATGATTTAATTACGTGATGAAAAATAATGCAATTGATGTCATATTTGGTGACCTATATTATGAAGCTATGATGATTATGAAACAAGGTAAGGATACAAAATTTATATCCAACCCCATTCATCACTATAATTCAATTTTGTGTATTATGTTCACATTTTCAATAGTTATTTTATGATTAATCTATTTATGGGATTCATCATAGTCCTTTGAAACCATGATGATTCGAACTACTTCTTCATTTTGTTACACATTCTCTTTGATCATTCACAAATATTATTTAAATATTTTTCGAAAAAATGGTGACTAAATTATTAAACTAATTATGATTACTCTCATAATTGTTTTAGTCATCATTGAAGTAATCATCACTAAACATCTCATTCGATGATGGTTCAATGGATACCATGTTAAATGACATACAGGATGACGATGAGTTGGAGATATCACTATATTGGATATATTAGCAGTGGATGCATAAAGTCTATGAATATAATGATATGTAGTGTGTATTAACCTCAAGTAAATTTCTTGCGATTGAAATATATAGAGGAAGGATTATGAGGATGGAATGGGATTTGATAAGGACCTCGATAATGTTCATGTGTAACAAAAAATGCAAATAGTGGTATAAATGGAACTGAATGCATTGAAAATTATAGAAATTGAAAGATTTTCAATTTTGTATTAGTGAATTATAAATAAAAAACATGTTGTCTAGAGTAAAATACAGCACTTATCACTTTACTTATGGATCTATGGATTTCAATAGGGTATATATATCACACGACATGTGATGGGATATACATCTCATATAGGGTCATCACCGGTGGTTAGGGATAGATAAGTTTCATATAGTGTGTACCTTAGTAAAACACACCATATATTTCTATCCATATGAATTAGAATGTATAGGTTTATTCTCCCAGTTATCCATCCAGCATCACATGCCATGTTGGACCGGTGTATATATAATGAATTGAAATTAAAATTATTGTGGAATAGTCAACCAACCACCGTATCTTAATTACATGGAATATATATTGGAAACATCATATTTATGGTATAAAAAACATGTATACTAATATAATAAAATCCTAGAGTGACATCCATGAACCACACACCATTTTTCAAGAAAGACATAACGTGTATCCAAGGACCACATGACTCGAGCACTGGGTGGTTCATACAAATTATCTTACTAGTATCACGCACCATGTACCTTGCTAGGACATTCCAAATAGGTTATCCAAACATTCCACGTGATGGGTAGTTCTTGACTAGAAAAATGATGAGGGGTTACATTCTATGTAGCCCTAAAGTACATGTCATGTTCTTTTCTATCTTGAGTAGTTATTAATATATTTTTTATAGGATTAGATTTGCGATCCTGAGTAGCCCATTCTAAGTGCATTTTCAAATAGAATAGGATAGTATTTCCTTCTAAGAAATAATATTTATTACATGAGGTGATCAGGTGTATTGGATTTCTTAACTCTATGGGGATGATGACATGGTAGGGGTGAGAAAATAAAAACATTCATGAGGATAGGATCTCCCCTTGAGATATAACAATGATAGGGAAAATTCTCCTCACACTCATTATTGATATTGGTACTCTCCCACATTATCGGGGATTAGGTCGGTCAAATTGGCAATAGGGAATGTAATCAATTTTCCTTGACATGGTATATGCCTCCTTTATGATCTATAGAGTCAAGAATAACACCCATTATACAATGACCAATTCCTCTATCTATAATGTTTGATACTCACTTATTTGATGAATTTTTCTCATTCAGTAATTAGTTCTACAATAGGTATTTTTGAATGCAGGTGTTGGAACTCCCTTGAAAAAACTATTTTTGGTGTCCTTTTTATGTTTCAAGAATGGTGACATGGTAATTTTAAACACTAACATCTTTTAATCCCTCAATAGATCTGTATACTAGAGTGAGGAGATGGTACTCTATTACGGTTTCTAGTTGAGACATTGAAATTGGAAATTATAAGTATTTAAAATATATAATTTATCACCAAAATTAGGTTAACAATTCATTGTTGTATTGGAAAATGGAATTATTCATGACTCCCAATTTTTAAGAGACTATCGACTAGCTATGTGGTCCTAATTCATGTAGTGGAAATAAAATTCTGTCTGTATCTGGTAACCATAAATAGTTATAATAGTGGAAGTAGAAATAGATACGTAACTAATAGAAAATAAATACAATGAAAGTAATAGATAATTACCATTATATGAATTTTCAAAATTTGACATAACTAGTCGCAAACCAACGTTAAAAGAATCCCCACATGTTGTGGATCAATACCTGCAATAATAAATAAAAAATATATGAAGCATAATATCAAAAAATCATGGAGTATGTTATGTAATCACATAAAATCCCTGAAATGATCAAAAAATAATAATACTAGAATAAGTACCTTACCCTTGTTTGGATCGCTGCTAAGAAATTATGTACTCTCATTGAGATGAGAATATTTTTTTTTATAATAAATCACATAAGACACTACGAATGTGTCCTTAATATATGAAAAATAGGTATATATGATTGTATTAAATGACATAAATAATTAAATAATAAATTAAAAAACATTATTAATACCCCACATCAGTTCATTATATGAAACTATTCCACCGCATGCTATGAATATACCTAATGTTATCTATATCAGGATGAAGGTGTCATCCTATATGAGGAATGCATCAATAGTAACCATAGAGCGATCCGACGAGGAAAACAGAATATCCAACCCCCCACATGAGTTTAATATCCCCTTAGGTATGGATCTATGGGTAAGTTCCATATCCACTAATCATCATGGATATAATTTGATGAGGTAATCTCACTATCCAACCTCTTGTACAAGAAAAAAATCACCTTGAGGAAAGGTCTCATCGATTCACCTCAAATATCCAACCTCAAGGAAGAATTTTGAGGATGGATTCACAATATACAACATCCCACCAAATAAAAACTATCAGTTTAATGGAAATGTACCAGGGAATCCTCATACACAAGGCATATCGCATAATATTAAACATAATCATCAATTTCAATTCCCAACTCTCATAGGTGACCTACTCTTTAACTAGTCACACCTCTGAAAGAGTTCATAAAATATCCCTTCAAGGTTCCCTTACTAAATTCCATAATAAATTCCAAATCTAGATAGTAATTCGGAAAAATTACCTTTTCCATATATTGTATTCACCTCCCAACCCCATGTACTAAGGTATAAGATATTACAAAATAGTATAAAATCAATACATCAAATATTTGGAAAACAAAACCAAACTAGATGTCCTACCTATATCATCTAAACTAGGAATTAATTCATCATACACATGTTATTTAAATTATATCCCCCATTTAAGGGTTACATTATTTATTCTATAGTTGACTAACTACCTTTATACCAAAATAAATAAATTATAGGTCCAACTCACAAACTTGCATGCATGTCATACTATATAACTACATACGAATGATGTAACATGACATGGAATTCCTCCCTCAATTTTAAGATAGCACATTCATCAAGATAAACCCTAAGATTTAATACCAAACCATTGAATATGAGAAATAATATTCAATCCTATTGAATTAATAATTTTATAAAGAAATCAAGGAAATAGTTAAAGAAGAAGGAATCTAGGGCATGTATGACATTAGACATACAAAGTGAATACTTCCAAAATGAACAACGAATCAACATGTCAATAGGAGAAGAAAGATACTATTATAAATATAATAAAACTAAAATCATTGGTGGTTTGAGTAAGGGTCAAGGGATAATGATAAGAGGGCGAAATGGGGTCCAAGGCGGATTTCATATACTCCTTTAAAAATATACCTATTAGATAGGTTGTGACATGACCATGATAGTTACAGGGAAACTCAACCACCTCTAAAATATACAATTTCATAACCCTATAAATTTTTATACAATTACCATCCAAAATAAAAAGGTACTAACACTTTACATCCCAACTCCTAGAATCCTAATCTTGGGCCATTGGTAACACTAAACACATATGTTTTTTTGAAATATATTGAAGATAAAATAGAATTTAAATAATACACTCCTTTATATTTGATTTTATAACACCTTGAGATTGTACACACCATTGGCAATATTCTCTCAATATATGTGTCATAGTAATGAAATTAACTTTAGATTTTGTGAATGTTTTAGTACATTAAGAATCCATAGATTCTCAGTAGATGTGATCCTCCATGGATTATATATGAGTTTATAGGGGCATACCTATATATCTAAAACATTTTGTGATAAATAATATTATGATTAATTGTCTTATTTTTGGTCACTCTCATGTTTCAGATTATGTGATGCATCATAGTTTTTTTAATTTAAGGTTTTGGGGTGTCTAACCATGTTTTTTACACTCACCAAAGCATGTGGTTCATTCCCACACATTTTAATATCAAAAATATCAAATCTCCATTAAACAATGATTAATACCAATTCAAGCATAGACCGACAATACAGATTAAAATAATCAGCAATAAATAAAAAACAAACAGTAGATCACTTTAATTAAATTCTAAACCTGCATAAAAATGAGGGGTTGAAATTAATAAAAACTCAAGAACAATGTTCCCCTACGAAGGATGGGTTATGTCCATTTGTTGTCCTCTGATTGTGATGGATTCTTCATCTGTTCTTCTAGGTGCAGTGGATAGTGATTGTATGGGGGCATATGTCTGGTGGAGTAGGGATTGTTTGGGTAGCGGCCTGCTCCTTGGTGCATATAGATGATGCTGCTGCTGAGGCTTCTAGTCCTGGTGTGGTTTCTATCCAGGTATAGTTTTAGGTGCTGGTCTGTTGTGGTCATGTGTTGGGGGCCTCTATGCTATAGTGTACTTGGTGTTGGGGTGTTTGTGGCTATGGTTTGGATGGGTTGTGGTGGTCTTGTAGGGAATTTATGTTGGCTGGTCTTCTATAGAAGGTTTTTTCCATTTATTGTTCATTGTCTTCTCGGTTGGATGCAGGCATGAAGTTTGAGGTTTGGTGTGGTTTTGAGTAAGTTCAAGGTTGGGTTGTGGCTGGTTTTTCTAGCTGAGAAAAAATTACATCAACTTGACTGCATCAATTAAAGAGAATAAGGGAAAATTGACTCTTTTGAGCACCCAAACTACATGTATAGACACTGACCTATCCACTACAGATAGCCACTTCTACCCATTTTCCCAGCAACTCGTCCACCTAACGCAAACAGAAAAAAAGTTTTTATTTATTATGATTTTAATGAAATACATAAACATGATCAATGGCATGTTAAATGGATTAGAGAATGCTCCTAAACTTCCTTTTATTTTGCAAGGATCAAGAGCACCTCATCATATCACTATCTTCACAACACTCATTTGACTATAAAAGAGCAGTCAACATTAAAATAGCCAACCTGTTCATGATGCAATATTTTCCCATCCAGCCCCAGAACCTCCCACTGAATACGCCTCAACTAGTCCTTAAAAGATCAGTCAAGATTGAAACAAAAAGAAATAGCAGTATAATATTTCCATGAATTCATGAAGTATATAGGTCTAGAGAAGGATAAATTATAGAGATCAAGCCCAAAAACTACACCAGAATTCATTTGATCATGTCAGTATAACCACCAAAAATATATAAGTTAAAATAAAGATCAGTTCATAAATAGTCCCACTTAGAAACAATGTTCTAAACCAAAAATCTGAGACATTAGAGATTTAATCAATCAAATCAATAAAAATCCTGAATAGATTTGATTCTTCCACCACCAAAAAAGATAGTCATCCTCATCATCATCATTTTCAGCCTCACTAAACCACGACCAGCTTGATTATTTTGAGCAACATCTTCATCACCATCTTGATCACTATCATTTCCACTATCATCATGAATTTCCATATCATCTAAATTGGGATTAGAATCATCAATTGCATCATTTTCCTCATCTTTTTCTAAAAGGTCATAATCATCTTCTTCAGTTATCCATTTTCATCAGAGGAAATATCATCAACAACAGAAGGCTCATTAATTTTATTCTTATGTTCCTTCTCTCGTTCAATATTAGAATGAACATAACGAACACCAAATCATTCATCTTTCTTTGGTGTAAGTGGTTTATCCTCTTTGTATGAACCTGAAAATACATGAGAAAAATGTGTTAAATGTATTAAATAAAAATATTAATGTAAGTATATTAATTGTCATTCTAAACTTACCATTTCAAATGCACTCTAATTGCGCTCAAATATAGAAGAACTAGAGGTCAAACTCAAAACACAGATCACAAAACTCTTCAACTCAGGGACATCATCCACGTATGAATCCCACCAATCAGCTGGCGTCTTTTTATCCCTCATCCTTTTTTCAAAATCCATACCCATCAAGCCTCTCGCATTTTCGAAGTGGTCTAGATGAAAATCTATTTGGTCTCTCTTCTCTTTGGTGGACACTAATCTATTCAAGCAATCATATAATCCAATTTTGACAGCTGCACCAGCCCTGAAGTTGGAACTATAGTGCAATTGTGGATTTAAATAATAGGCAGCAACATATAATGGAATATTGAGTTAAACCGCCCACCTCTCATCAATTATTTCCCAAATAGGCAGAAAGATACATATTAGATGATTACAACATAAGATTAATATTCAATGAAAACCACATAATAGTAATAAAAAAATAACACTTTAAATGATGTACCTTTTCATGGTATTACTAAAATATTCCTTAATTTTTTCTTTTTCTCGGTTTCTCTCCTCATAAAATATTCCCATGGATGGTTTCTCATCAGAATCCACAAGATTAAGTACTTTAATGAGAGGGAATGCATCCCTTAAACAAGTCATGACATCATTCCAAAAGGATGTATCTAAAACGGTTAATTTCCCTTTCTTTCCATCTTTCTCTTTTGAAAACCTACTACACCACCATTTTTGTGATGTAAACATATTCATTAGAGCACCCTTATGCTTACTAAGGCATCCCAAAGTTAAGTATGAGGTACCAAACCGAGTGATACCAGGTCTAATCAAATCTCTCCCTTTTGTGAACTCTTAGAGCAAAGGAATGAGCATAGTCCTCGAATAGATATATGTTGTGCCCTTTTTTCCCCTAGAAATGGTCACCTTATGAACACTTAATTTTTTCTCCAAATCCTCTGACATCAAATCAATACAACGAGAATAACAAGAAGTCCAATACAAGTTCTTTATTTTTAACATCAACATATCTCCCGAAAACATTATAGTTTAAAGCTTTATCACTAAGTACTTGAACCACATTTTATTCTCTAAAAAAATCCACAATCTCATCTATCATTTCAATGATTTTATAAGTAGTTTTTCAAATATCAGATGTATCAATTGATTTCAGAAATACATACCCTTTCGGGATATTTACCAAAAAATTACAGATCGATCTTCTCTTCTTATCTTTCCATCCACCCGACATAATAGAACAACCGATTTCTTTCTATTGTTTTATATACTCCTCGAGTATATCTTGTTTGTAAGAAACTTAATTCATCAAATGATTCTCCCTTATATAATGATATGATATAGGTTTATATCCATTTCCACACCTTGAAATCATCTCACACATCTTCACAAACTCTAAATTTCTAGCACAATTAAATGTTATAACACTTGTGTAAAAAAACCGCGCTACTTGGGAATTTGTTTCCTCAAACAAATCCTTTTTCAAAAACTGATTCATAGAAGGTTGTACATAATTAATTGAAGACTGGGTCTCACTATAATTTTTCAAAAACCTATCAATCATTGTGTCATATTTACCTGAACAAGAACAATTCATTTCACCCCCAATATCATGAATATTTTTTCTTCTTTTATTACTCAAACCAATATTTATAAGAAGCATACTTGAACATTCTTGTTTCGCTTCATTTGAAACACTTTTGCATTGTGCTATATCTTTATTAGTTTGATCCAAATGGTTTTTTAATCGATTATTCCGTCCTGAAAACAATTTTTCACATAACTTGAATTTAACCATTTTCCCATTATTCTAAATATCAAAACCAAATTTCCAAGCAGAATCAGACCTATTTCTACTGCTATTTTAGAAAATAATTTTCTTTTAGAAAGATGAGGAAGACATTATCCTGAACCAAAATCAGCATTCACTAAATCATAAAAGGAATCAATACAAAAAGAATAAAACAATCCACAAGAGACAACCAATTAACATCACACAAATAATAAATAAAATAAAAAATTTTAAATCAGAATTCAGGCCAACAATTCAAATTAGTTCAGGCATAGACCAATGATTCATATTAAAATCATTAGTTGTAAATAAAAAAATCAGACACCAATAAATAAATTTAGAACACCCCAAATAATCATTAAGAGATTACAATGGCGAACTTGCATAAAAAATTTATAGATTCTTGACACGAGGGATTCCAATCAAACGTCACCACATTTACAACTTTTTTAATAAATGAAAAAAATTTCTCTGCATATTCCTATTAAACATTCCAATGCAACCACCAAAATAGTTGACTGAATCGGTGAATTATTGCTCAATCCCATCCTTTTTATTGCCAATATACTATATGTAATAGATTTTAAATTCAATTTTTTTCAGCTGGGTAAATACTTAAAATCCATGCTCATAATATTAACTATTTCAACGGAGGCTGCATTATAATTTCTAACCGCTATACTTAATCATCTAAGATAGGATGACAAACAACATGTGAGTTCCTCCAAGGTTAAATTCCTAATGACAATTAAAGAGTCACTGGATGTTTGTGCTTTTATAATATCACATGTCATGATATCATGATGTTTTCTGAATGGACATGCAGGTGTGTTCTCTTAGGATATTAATCAAACAAAAAGGCTTACATGAATTGAATTAGAATTACAATTACAGGTAATAAATTAAAAACCCCAATCACATATCATGTCCCTGTTGTCATGTGCGATATGAGGTTGAGGTGGGCTGTTGCTGACTCCTTTGTATGATGCGATGTAAAGATAGACTCAAGTCCAAGAGCAAGGCGGTACTAGATTTGTGTACTACACATTACTGCTGAAGAAACAGAGTAGTAGAAAAAAGATGAGTGTGAGGAAGGGAAGAGTGGAGAGGAAGAAATTAAAACCTGAAACCCTAGGTGCGAGGTGCACCACCCCTCTGGATGCGTTAAATCCACTTCATTCGGGGGTTTTAAAAAAACATAAATTTATTCACTCAATTGACTCGGAGAGTTTTCCCGAGTCAATGAGTTTGTTCTGAGTCTGCATTTTTTCAGAACGATTCCACATAAATCCGATACTATCAACGAGTCGAATCGGTGGGGATGAGAGAAAAGGTTATTTTGTATGAGCTTACGAGTTACCTCGTGAGTTTAACTACCTTGGTCTTAAGAAAAAACCTTATGAAGAAAAAAATCTGGAGGGAAAACCGAACCAGGGAATGAAGACAAGGCAAGTCTCCTGGAAAAAACTATGATGCTTGATCAACACCTCCCAAGCCACCCCCGAGAGCCTTCTCACCAGACGAAGATGGGGTCTAGAGGAAAAGGATCTACTGGAAAGTGCCGAGAAGAAGTGAACAAATACCTTAACTTGGATCCTCAGATAAAATAACAATCATGGACAAAAAGGGGGAGAACTACAATGAAACCCTGAGAACAAATCAGGGGAAGAACCAGCCGAAAGGCAAGGTCTACACACCACTACTCCCTATTCCATAATCCCAAACTCGTTTGAGAAACCAACATATATATCCAATATGGGGTCAAACATATCGGGCAAGACTAGCAGAGCAGTGTGGGAGAGGGAGAAAAAACCGAAACAGATGGCTTAGAAGAATTAACCAGAGGGAAAAGAATTAGAGAACCCAAGACTAGAAGAATGGAACCATGGAAAGGAGGGGTCGACGATAATAAGAGAAAGAAACAAGAAAGAGAGAACCTAGAAAGAGAAGAGATCCCATAGAAGTATCCATCACTGTCAGAGATCTCTCGAAACCCTAGGCGGCCAATGAATAGAATGGGATCCAGGCGAATGGGGAGCCATCACTCGTCAATCAGGGAACTAGTTCAGGATTCTTTTTCAGAAGGGGTAATTCAACATTGAAAATACACTTTTTGAGAACCTATTTTTTCATCTCATCTATGTGTACTATTATAAATTTAACTTCTTAAAATTTCATAAATTTTATTTCAAAAAATAGATTTCATTTTTGGAATCATCATGTAAAAAATATATTAGGGCAAATTTTTGAATATTTTCGAAAACTGAATAATTGTTTGATGAATAGTGAAAAAAAATTGAAGACTTCCTTTTCATTTAAATTATTTATAAAGATAAATTATCATAAAATTTGGGTTTAAAGAAAAATTACTTCAATTATATATATATATATATTAAATTTAGGTAATTGGAATCAATTGAATATTCCAATTTCATAGAATTTTTTTTTAAACTTTTGAACATTTTCATTTTGAAAACCTTCTTTCTCATTGCGTGTGGGTGATTATTTTTAAATAAAAATTTTCATGTTCTATGAATTTAGTTTAAAAAATTGTATTACATATTATTAATAATATTAATTTATATTATTTCATAATTTTGAATTATTTATTTTCCAGCAGGAATAGTAAAATAGTAAAAATTATTTTCTATGGTTAAGGTAAAATTATATTTACCTAGGGGTTAAAATAAAAAATATAATGTTTAAAATCACCCAAAACATCTCCAAACCCTATTTTATATCCATATTTATACCTTAACATTCTATTATTGGTAATTTTTTATTATTGGGTCCTTTTGACATGAAAAAACATGGCTAAAATTCTTTTATTCAAAATATTTCTGTTGTTCCCCTCACCTCACTTATAAAAGGCCTCCCCTTATACTCTCTTAGTCACACTGACATACCCTTTTGGTTTGGATAATAACTACCCAAATAAATTCTAAACATACCTCATATCACCCTATACTCCTTATTTTTTTACGTAAATCCAAACTAGTAAGGTATTTGGTGAAAACCTAAGGAGGACACCTACAAAAGAGGTGACCTTTATCGACGAGAGTTTTTTGTTTTATTTATTCATCCACCTAATTCAATTATTATTTTACAATACTAATATAATATCCTCAGTATAATAAACATACTTATATGTTTTTATGTTATGTTCATGAACTAAAACCATCTCCCCATCCATCGAATGTGTTAAAAATATTGTTCATGTGTACGGTGGATTACCGGCTCCTGACCTAGTGTAAATCATTTTTCAATTAACACCTATCACGGTTGAAATTGTGAATAATTTATTATATATATATATATATGATATTATTATAATTTTTGAATTATTATTTCACAAATACTTTCATGATTTCAATTTTGTGGGAATACAATCACACAACTCTTGTGTAATGGGGACTACTGCCTCACGAAGTGTTTTGAATTGTTCAGACTTTTCATGGAAGTTAATATGGAAATATTTAATGAAAATATGTCATATATAAGACATTAAAATTATTATTTTATGATAATATATCATTTACACTTATTTCATTCAATGTGTTATGAAAATTAAAAACATGTTCACGCGTACGTATGACCTACTATCTCCGTGAACAAATTTTTTTTTCTATATCTATATTTTATAAATTGTTATAAATACATATATAATAAAAACATATTATCTTTATATAATGGTTAAAATTAGAGATATTATGTATCCACGATCAAATTAATAGGACCAAAATTAAAAAATAAATTCATATAACAAAAAAATGTGTTTGTTACCTAAAAGTGACTTTAACATGGAGTTGTTAATAAAAGAGTAATAAAAGGTCCTATGTAAATCATATATGTAAATATATATATAATTATGGACCTTCAATAGATGTATGATATATATATTTATTATAAAATATATTCTAATCTGTGAAAATAAAGACAAGTCTTGTGGTGAGGGATTTCTAGTCTCTCTTTATTTTCGATAGATGTATGAAAATTCACAACTCATTTCATTAATTTTGTTTATATAATTAAAATTAATTTATTTTATGTCTATTTTAATTAAAATTATTTTTATTTAAATTTTACATTTTAGGATCATTATTTTGTGGGGTTTAAGGTTTAAATGTTACCAAATGACAAATGATGTTTTATATCAATTTTCCTTCTTTGATAAATAAGATTACGTTACACACTTATATTATTGTACGAGGTGCATATAAAACCCCATTGAGATGTAATATCATGAATTTATTTATCCTCATGATATTTTATGTTTCAATAAATTAGTTTACTTCATGTGGCTTATGATTCAATGTTACTAAAGTGGTCAATATTTAATGTTATAATCCAATAATTTATTTGGATTGTTTATAATTATGTTTCCAATTGACATAATATTATAATAAATATCTCAATAAACTCATGATTTTTATTATACAATGTTTGTGTCATGATAATAAAATTTTCCCATTCATTTTCCTCTCTTTCTGTAATGAATATATAAAAGAGAACGATTTGAAGAAAAATCATCTTTTCGGTCAGAAAACATTTCAGTTCAAAACCTTTTTTTTAATTAGAATAAATTGTATTATCATTTTTAAAAATATTTTTATATAATTTTCCCATTTTTTATTTTTAACAAATATTTTCAAAAGGAATCTTCATGTTTTTTTTCAAACAATTCCCATGTGTCTTTTTTCAAAAACGTGAAATGTTTTTTTATTTTTAACCTGAACAACAAGGACAATATTTTTCACTATCATGACCATTCTAGAACATAAAGATCCCCTTAAATTATTTCAAATTTATTTTCAATGTAAATACTTTCTTCAATATTTGGGATATCATTATATTTTAAATAAATAATTTAGAATCAAAAAATCAATTTGAATTATTTTTAAGAGTATTTTCAATGTATAAAGGATATTTTCCTCAATAAAATTTTTAAATGATTATTAAATCATATTTTATAAGTTTTATTGTGAATTTTCAAAGATATTTTTTTCCAAATTATTTTTTACAAAGATATTTTCAAATAAAAGTAATCTTATCCAAGAATTATTTAAAGTAAACTTTCAAAATAATTATCCATTTAAGATGACATCATTTAATGTTACTTATAATATACTGTGGATATTATCCAAGGATACCATTATTATTCCATATATGAATAGTTAATTTTTATCTTGAAAATGTGATCATGAAACCCATTTCTCTTCCACGGGTTATACTATGATGAAATTATTGTGATACCCCATTATGCTATAATGAAATGATGAAATGACTATAGAATCTACCCATTTTAAAGATGTTCTGATATGAAAATTTTTTATGAATCACATTGCATTTAATTTGTTATGCTTTTTTAATTTTTATGATATTATGGCGAATATAAATATGATTTTAATTATGATATGAGTGAGACCTATATCTCCCTCTAATGAAATTGGTAAAGATTTATATCTTCTGAGATAGAAATGATAGAAATTAGGAGTTACCCATTTCTGTAAGGGAATTTTTTCACTATGATGGTCTTGGGAGCGAACCCTGAGTACTATGATGGTTTTGGGAGTGAACTCATACCAGTATGATAGCCTTTGAAGTGAGCCTTGATATCATTGGAAATGATTTTCTGTACTTATGTGTATGCCAAAATTTGATGTCTTTTTCCAATGTTACACTCTCATGGAATAGTTTATTTCATTTTTTTTATGATTCACTAAATTAAAAATGGGCCAAAATGTAATTGTATTCATGACTGTTGGGATTTTGGACCAAATATATTATGTAATAAAGTGGCTTGTTGGGTGGGTTATCCCTTGGGGGGCTATTACTTGCCTTTCAGGCCTGTGTGTATGAGGTGTTTCGGTGTTTAATGTAATTGTACCCCTAATCACCTAATATATATATATATATATGTATTATGAACATAAAATATGTATTCCATGACTAAAGATTATGATCTTTGATATCTAGGGTATGGTTTTCATATGTCATTCTCATGTTCTAGTATCGTTATATTCATGTTATAATTACGTATCTTCCTTGATTACCCCTACTGAGAATCTAAACTCAACCATTATTATGTTTTTTTTATTTAGGTTATAAATAATGTTTTTTGGGTATATTTGTGATGGGTACTAAAAGGGAACATCATTGTGGGATACATTGAATATCTTTTACCAAATTAAGATGATTTTGTTCCATGTTTCCAAAGGCACTAAATACTTATAATATTTAGGTGAGTGTTTTTATAATGTATTCAATATTAATTTAATGGTATTTAATATCTACGTATAAAAATATTAGTTCACTATAGTTTGTATGAGGGGAATGGTTCAGTAAAACATTGGAGACTGGAATGAGAAAAGTTTAGTGGGATTCCATAGTATACTTCTAATGATATATCTAAGGATAAGACTAAGTATGAGTCAATCTATTGGAAACATTCTTGGAATTTTGGTAATGTATATATAGAGTGAGGGGTTTATAAGAAATTTCATCACTATCTAGATAACACAATTGGATGTCATATTATTGTAGCTATACCTAGGGATATTAACTAAAAAACAGTGCATTGAGATTGAATTGACCATCACCTAGTGCATAACAATAGGCCTTGTTTCAAACCTGGGATGACACTCATGGGGGATATGATTTAGATATTACCAAAATATTTATGAACTACAATGGAGTATTTAAAAAGATTATGAATACAAATGACCTAGGCTAACCTATGGTGTCAGAGATTAAAAATTAATGCATCATGATTAAGAAATCATATAATATAATTTCATGATTATTTGGTTTCCCATTATGATTATAATATCTCACACTATTATTTTTGGTTTCAGTCAATGGATGGAACTATAAGCAATTGGGTTAGCATTGAATATGAATGATAATTGAATGATGAGTAGCCAAATGGTATGATTACTGGTGTAATGGATGTTGTGGTTATTCATAATAAGATATCAAAAACCATGATTAACAACATGAAACATAACCAACTCTCAAACTCACCAAATGAGAGAAGAAGAGAGTTCACTAAGAGTTTGGGTAGATTATACCACTAAAGATAATATTTTTCATATTCAGATATATTTGTAACTTGAGAATAAACATACAATGTATTGAATTATAAGTAGATGCTTTTAGTTTTGAAAATAATGACACAAATTAAGTACTTTTAAAGAAAAAGTGAAATGTATGATTAAAATAATAGATGAGAAAAATTTCCCCTATAATACATCATTGATGGATGAATGTTTTAATTGTGAAAATTATGGGCACTATACAAATCTGTGTCCTCTGGGAAATATCTTGAAGAGAATTATTAAGGATGTATGAGTAAGGGTTTATTTATTGATGATACAGAGACTATGAATGTAATTAAAAAGTAAAAAAGGTATTAAGGAATAAATTTATGAATCCTAGAAAATGGTTTGATAAGGATTTGGAATGATTGAAGTATTTAAGAATTATAATTCAAGGATTTTGTTATATAAATAATGAAATATATAAGTATTTCTTAGTATATGTTTTTCATTACATATTTTCAATAATGTTTTAAATGTTATTGATATATTATAAAATTGATATTTTTATGAAGGGAATGATATCCCATAATATTTTCTAGATATTGGGATATCAATTTTGGGTTAAAGAGATGATTGATATAGAGAAAAAAAATTGGATATTATTGAGGTATTTGGAAATGATTAATTTTTTGTTGTGAAATTGGTTTATTATATCATTGTATAGTTTATGATTTTTTGGATTTGAAAAATATTATAAATAATATATAGTTTTATTCCATGAATATGGAATCATGTTATTTTAATGATTTTTTATAGAAATTTATGATATTACCATGTTTCAAAAGAATAAATGATGAATTTATTCACAAGTTTGGTATGTGACAATTAAGAGCTACATTATGTTATTTATATGATTAATGATGAGACCATACTGTGAATTTAGTGACATAATTTCTAAATTATTTATTTTAATATTTTAAAAGGGTCATAATGATAACCATTTATTAAAATGTTTTATGTTAACATTTCGATGAGGCTTAGATGTTAATGTATTGCATCACAATATGAATATTTATACATATTGGATAACATGGTCAAATCATTTTTTTTATGATAACTGAAGATAGTATAAATAAATTATCATTATATTTATAGATATCAGGATCTACAAGTGAATTAGGAATTAGAAATTCACCATTATTTCATGGAGTAATAGATAAAATGGAAATTAATCAGGGCACAACCAAAGTGGTAGATTATTCTTACGAAATGGAATAAAATCTAGTAAGTATATATTCTATTGAAAATTATTCATTTTTAAGAAAAGGTCCTAAAAATATATTTTTTATTTATATCATAATTTTTTATGAAATCCATAAAATTTTTCATGGCTCTTTGGTTTATGGTTTTTCATTCATTAACCCTCTATGGATGACCCACTTTCCTGTGATCAATGATCTTAATAACTCACTATAATTATTTATGATTTTATTCAATGTTGAAATATTCAAATCACACATATCATATATTATATGGTAACCTATTTATGTTATTCCAAAGGAAACATTTCTGTTTCCAAATTTAAATTTTAATAAATGTTTTATTATTAATTCATATGAAGTGGTTTTCTATGAAACAATGTATAAATGTTAAACCATTGATGACTGAGATGAATTTTGACTGAGAAATTCATTTTAAGGGGTAGAATGAAACATATTAATATTTTATGAAATATTTTTTTCAAAATAATTTAAAATTTTATATATCTTGTGTTATACACAACACTGAGTTTAGTTTCCATCACATGCAACAATGATAGCATGCATTACATGCAACACTGAGCTTTGGAGAATCATGAAATAATATTTTTATTAACATGAACATTATATCATAGTTGTTAAATAGTTGGATATGAATAATATTAAAAAATTTATTCAATATACATATAAATTATTTACTCAATATAAATTCATTTACAAATTCTTAGTAAATAATAAATTAATTTATAGTAAAGTAATAATAATATTTAAAATAATGTTTTCTTCCAAAATGATTTTAATTGTCATTATGGTAAATATTATAGGTAATTTATATCAATTTTATAAAATTTATTTGATAATATTAAACTCATTTTTGAGATAATAACATCAAAATTAACATATAGGGAAATTTTGGAAAATTTTGGAAAATATTATTTTTCAATGAATAATGAAATATATCGTTTTCTGTAAAACAATAACTTATTTTAAAAATATTTTTTTATTAAATTTAACCATTATGTTATAAAATAAATAGCTATTATTTTTATATATTTAATACACTCAATAACTTTTAATTGTCTTTATATTTTATTTTTGTATAAGTTTATATTAAGCTTTAAAAAGGGTTTTTCTCTGAAAACTGTTTTAATGTCCACAATGTTTCTTCATTTTAACTAATAAAAATAATTAATAAGGAGGAATTTTTGAAATTATGTAAATATATTATATATCAATAAATCATAATGGGTATTAGTATAATTAAAAATATATAGAGATATATTTAATATAAAATCATCTTATACTTGAAAATACACTACTTGAAACCCCTCTTTTTTATCACGTCTATGATTTTTATTTAAATTGAATATTTTTAAAATTTATTACAATATATTATAAAAAATAAAGTTATTTATTGAAAAAATCCTCTAAAAATTATATTACGATTAATTTTTGGGACTTTTTTGAATATATTATTTATTAATGAATGTTGAAAATACTAAATTTTAATTTGAAACTACATTATTGTTTAAATAATTTATAAAGTTAAATAATATTATAATATTATTTTAAAGTAAAATAATATCATTTAAATATATAATAATATAATTTTGGAAATTTGAAAAAATTTCATATTCAAATTGGATATAAAAACTTTCTAAATTTTTAAACAGATTCTCATTTAAAACCAATTTTCTTATCGAGTGTGCCAGATAAATTTTAAATCAAATTTTACCACATCTGTGAGATAAATTTGTAAAAATAGATTTTATATTTGGAATAGTTATATTTTATATTATTCAAAAATTGTAAATTAAATATTTACCATGTTGATTTAAAAAATAGTAAAAATTATTTATCATTATTATAGTAAAAATGGATTTACCACTGGGTAAACTAAAATGGGAAGGCATATAAATAACCCAAAACTTATAAAAAAACCCATTTATGGACATATTTATAATATATACCGTATATTATTTATTATGATCTACCATGGGATCCTTGTGACTTGAAAAAAAATGTTGCTGAAATTTTTTCTTCTAAGCCATTACAATTATGCCACTTACCTCAGTTTTAAAAGGACACCCCTTCTCCTCTCTCATTCACACCGTCAAATAATATGTTTGGACATTTACTTCCCAAATCACATAAAAAATTACCTTATATCATCTTATAATATTTATTTTGTACAAAAATCAAACATAGTAAGGATTTTTCTTCAAACCTAAGAAAGATACATGAAGAAGAGGTAACATTCATCAATGATCATTTTTTTTACTTTATTTATTCCCCAACCTCTTTAAATTAATATTATACTATGGTTATTTAATAACCTAAATATATCCAATATATTTATACTTTTTTATTTTAAGGTAATGACCTACTACCAAAAAATATTTCATCAAAGGGTATACAAAGTCATTATTTGCTTGTACAGTGGACTACTGCCTCACGTAATGATGTCATTCATTTTTGCAAAACCACCACTCAAAATAAGAAATAATTATCGATTTAATTTTTATATAATATATATATTAAATCTATTATATTATAATTATTTTTAAATTATTATATTACACATACCTTCACTCTTTTGATTTTTTGGGAATATGGCAATGTCACTCGTGTGTACGATGAACTACTTCCTCACAATGAAATATGATTCGTTAGAACTTTAAATAAAAGGTAATAAGGATTATTTTAATGGAAATATGTGATATATATAAAATAAAACGATTATTCAATGATAATATATCATTTAAATATATTTATTTCAATATGTTGATAAAATGGTGAAAATGCCTAATGGTACGTATGGCCTACCATCTCCATAAACTATGTATTCCATTTTATGTATCTATATTATATAAATTACTATAAACAAATAAATACTAAATATATATGATATTTATAACATTGATAAATTTCTAGAGATTATGAAACCATGATAAAAGTAAAAGGACATAAAATAAGAAATCAAAACTTATACGAAAAAGTCGTTTTTAAATGAAACATGACATTAACATGGAACTGTTAAAAAATTGGTAAAGAAATAACATAAGTAAATAATATATAGTGTGATATATATAATTATTTTAGGTAATATATTTATAATAAACATATATTTATTATATATGTTGTTCAAATGAGAGGGAAGGAAGTCAATACTTACTGTAAGAGATAGTCACATTTTTATTTATATGAGACATATGAAAATTCAACACTCATTTATTTTACATGGTGTATATACTAACCAATAATGTATTTTATGATTATTATAAAATAAAATAATTATTATTTACAAATCAATTTTTGGACTCTATTTCATAGTGTTTACGATTTAAATTTTTCCAAATCAATGTGGGATTTTAGTCTCAAATTACCTTCTTTAAGACATATGATTACATTACAGACATATCTTCTAACATGATGAGTATATATATACCATTTGATATTTATTATTTTGAAATTATTAATTCTCATGATATTTTACATTTGTTTTTATGACATTCCTTAATGGGCCTTACGTTTCAATGTTACCAAACTGGTAAAGATTTTATGTTACAATATCATCATTTAATAGGATTTTTTATGATTATGTATCAAATGATATAAAATTATGGTACATATCTCAATAAACTCATGAATTTTTATATTCTATTTTTATTTCACGAGAAAAAAAATTTCCCCTTCATTATTCTCTCATTATGTACTCAATATTTCAATTTTTTTTTGAAAAATCATCTTTTTGGTAGAAACTAGTTCTTCTTCAAAAAACATGTTTTCATTAGATGGTTCTAAAATTTTTTTTATCATTCATAAAATTATTTATTAATGATATTTTTACTAATTTGATACTTTTTACATATCTTGGTAATAGAATATTTATGTCAATTTCCAATCAACTCCTATTTGTCTTTTACAAAATATGTGAAAATGTTTTTTTCAAACGCACAACATAAACATTATTTCTAACTATCATGACCAATCAAATATTACATCATAAAACTACATTTTTCACAATTATTTTCAAATGAATTTTTTTCCATATTTTTCTAGAAATATATATATTTTAAATAAATGATTTCAAACTAAAAAAGGATTTTGAAAATATTTTAAAATTTGTTTTCAATGGGGAATGTATGTTTTAATCAGGAAATGTTTTAAATTATTTTTAAATACTTCATAATAATTTATCAATATAAATTTCAATGAAAAGTATTTCAAAAATTTATTATGTTATATAGAGTTATTTTTAAACAAAATTTATCTTCCTTAATAAAAGATCAATGTAATTTTTCAAAAACATTATCCATATAAGATGAAATTCATTGATGTTACACATACATTACTAGGGATATGATCAAAGGATACCATTCATGTTCGTATTATGAATATTTTTTTTTAATTTTGAAAATAAGTCTATGAAACTAGTTTCTCATCCATGGGTTATACCATTATAAAATTATTAATAAACACATTAATTTTCATGGGTTATTCTATGATGAAATGATTGTAATGCTTATTACTTTTCTATACATTATGATGTTCCAAAATTTTATAAATCCAATTTTATTTCATTTTTATGATATTTTTAAATTTTTAGATCTTTTAGAACACAAAAATATTGTTTTAATTATGATATGGGTTGGACCTATATCTCTCTTTAATTAATTAGTTAAATATTTAATTCTTATGTGTTAGATGTGACTAGATCTGAGAGTGAACCTGATTCCGTAAGGGGATTTATGCACTATGATAGTGTTGGGAGTGAACCTTGAATACTATGATGGTTTGGGGAGTGAACCCATACCCCTATGATATCCTTGAAAGTGATCCTTTACTACTATGGAAATGCTTTTTCAATTAGTATGTGTGTGTAAAAATTCCATGACTTAAGTCAATGTTGTGATCTTATGGAATATGTTCTTTGATTTTATTTTGATTCATGTGTTATGAACTGCCAATCCATATTCCATTAATCAATATTCAGACCTCTAATAACAATTTTATACTTTTCATATGTTAATATCTTATTATCATACCATTATTTTCATGTTATTCTTACGTATCTAATTGGTTACCCTTATTGAGAATCTGAGCTCATCATTTCTTATCATTCCTTTCCCCATGGCACAAAAAAAAAGTTTTATTAGAGAATTTTGGTGAAGAGTGTTATATAAGAAGATATTTATGAGAGTAATTGAAGATATTTCACCAAACTATGATGATTGTGTTCCATGTTTCCAAATCACTAAAATTTAATATTTCATAAACATGTATTTTTATAATCTATTGAATATTTATCTATAGGGATATAATACCGATGTATGAAAATAATGGTATACTATATGAAAAATTATTTATCCAAATTATATATATTGAAAAATATTAAATTCAATAAAATTACATGATATATCTATCTCACTTTAATGTGAATCTCATAGTAATCTAATCATATTCAACACATCTCAACTACTACGAATAGAAATCTAAATTGTTTTCTTGCATATAATATTCTATAAATATAATTCATATTTAAATGTCATTTTTCTAACCCATGGGGTTTAAAACATTTTATTTAGATATTATTCTTTAAATAATAACCATGAGCACAAACAACACCTTTCTTATTTTAACGACTTTCCTTTTAACCATAAAATAAAAATAACTAGAAAATTACATAGGTAACCATGAAATGGATTTTCAATGGAAACCAAAAACACATGTTAAATTATATTATTCATGTATATAATGAACTCTATAATACTATTTATAAAACTCCAACCACACTTAATCTACTCTCTAAATTTAACTAATACCTTCATACTTATATTTAAATAAATAACTCTAGGGTTTCTATTACACAAGTTGAATAATTATATGAATGTACATTAGATAGAACATGTATTTAATCCCCTTTAAATATATCTATAAACCCTATATATTTATAAAAAATAATATTATATGAATAAAATTTGTATGAAATAAATTATCTCATTTGAAACTAAATGAAATAATAGAAAGAACATCAACTATCTCTTTATAAATCACATATACTATAAAGAATTCAGAAAATATTTATTATATTACAAAAAAAATCACTTAATAAACTAACATAGTTATCCACTTACACTATATAAATTAAAGACTAATTTTTTTCTAAAAACCTTGTACATAATAATGTTATTATATTGTATGAGATAATGTGTAATCATTTTCATGTATATAATACTTACCTAGTAGAACATAATATTTTCCCACTAATATCATTCTATATAACTTAGTATTCAAGTTATTAATATGTCTATCATGGTAAATCATAGATTAGCATAATTCTTTGTGATTTTTTTTATTTAATATACAAAATATCATCATAAACATAACATATGTTATTTCTCGAATGCATTGAACATGTATTTAATTGAAATATATAAACATGTTTCATTTATTAATTACTTGTATAAAAATAAATTATTCAACATTCCCCATAAAACATTACTATAATATAGTATGTATGGAAATTAAAATCCTCACAATCCATTTAAATCATGTAGAATATTCAATTGTTATAAAAAGTGTTAAGTGTATTCCATCATACAACTTCTATAAAGTACATTCTTTACATACACGAAGTGAAAATTTAGTCTTTTAATTTATTCTATAATTATAATAAAATAATCACCATTATAAATTATTTAATTTTATATATTATATTTATAATATATATAACATAATTTTATGGGTGATTTTTTTAGAGTTCCATAACATAGAAAGTTTTATTAAAAATTTGAAATGTTGATAGTCAATAAGACATCAATATTATTGTAATATCTCACATTTTTTCCCCTAAAGACACTAAATTTTATTGTAATACATTCAATCCATAATATAAAAACATTTTATATTATATTTTAGAAAATGATATTTTTTGTATTAATGAAACCCACACTTTAATTTTAGGTATTAAATTTAATATTTAGTGATTATTGTATTTATTTTTTGTTTTAGATAAGAGTTTTAATTTTTTGTGTGTTTTTATAGCATGAATGGGTATGGTTAACACCCATGAATATATCATGAAATTAATAGTGGAAAACTCATCATTAACTCATTTGAGATGGGGAGTCACATGGGAAGGGTGCAGAGCTCTCTGTTCATGCTCAAAACCCATGTAACTTTTCAAATCCATTTTTTTTTTAATTTTGATCCATCCTTATTCTTCCCATTTTATCTAGAAACGTTATCATCCACCCACATAATATCCCCCTTGTAACCCTTATCCACCTTAGTTTTCCTCAAAAATCCTCACAAAAGAAAAAGGTCCATCCATGTAATTGAATATTCATTTTCTATTTTCATGTTTTTTACTTTTATTCTATTTTTTCATCACCCAAAAATCATGGTGTCCTAGGGTTTTAGTTTCTTGAAAATTATTAGGGATTTTTGATATAATGATTTCTTATTTTATTCTAAGAGTCTGACATCTCTTCGTTGGGTTGGATAACATTGGGTGATAGTGGAATCCTAATTTTTTGTATGTTTGTAAATGTATTTTTTATCTAACATGACATGTGGTGATTGAGTTTTTAATCCCATTTTATATCAATATTATATCTATATTTTATATCCTTAATACAACTATATATGTTATTATTTGTTTTTATGAATTTTATTCCTAATACAATGGGATTTTTAATGGGTTCATGGATTTTTACTACAAAAGCCAAGATTTATTATCTTTAAGTGTTTTTGAAAATTAAGTGGAGGATGTTTTTCAAATTAATTCTTATCTAAATGGATGATTTTACATATAAATTATTTTTTAAGAAATATGTTTCTAGTTTATAAGAATTATTCATCAAATTAATTTTGTGTTTGGTACGTGTTATAGGGGTTGATATTTGTTTATTAATTTATTATTATTTTGGAATATTTATGTGTTGATTGAATTTTATAGTTATTTTAATGATGTATAAAATTTATTTTTTTATAATAATTTTTTTATATATGATATTTTGATGGATTTGTTTTTTATATCTAACATAATTGAATGTTTTGGGAAAATGTAATTGGATTTCATCATATACATAGAACCATTGGCCATGATTCCATGTTATGTGATAGATTGTGTGGTAATATATATTATATGATATGAATTTTCTATTATAATTAGTAAAAATTTGAATGGTATATATCATTGACGGGTGTTTAAGGGTGAGATGTTGGATTTAAATTAATGTTTTTTATTCATATTTTGATATGACGTTGGAACTTATTCCCTCATCTCCATTCTAAAATATCATGGGAACCCTATGTATCTATGTGATAAATAAAGGGTTGGATTTTGTACTATTTTATGTTATGATCTACCCACTACCCTTTAGTTCATGAAGTGACAATTCCTATAGGTAGTGGCACCGAGTGAGGCTAGTTAATAGGACGTAACAGGCATTTTAAATGGGAATGAATCATTAGGCCAAGAGATTCTTCCACCTAAGTCCATACATGTTTATCCCTTTAAAACCTTTGTAGTTATTCATGATGCTAATTATGTTAGATTATGGTACTACCTTAATGATTGATATATTATGATTCTTGTTTTTTATTTATCTATATCCATATTATTTTAAATGTAAAGATTATTTCTGTTATGGTGATATTAGTGGGTACATTATCATTTATATTATTTACCTATAATTGTGGTAATTTATGTTAGAATTATAATGGTTTACCCATGCCTCATTTACATAAAGTAATATTTTTTTTGTTTTCAATTTTTTATTTCCTTCTATTCATGGTTTGGTTTTCAAATATATACCATTTTTTCAATTGATTTGGAAATGAATAATTAAAAGAAAAACGTAAGTCATTTCTATAAAATTTTATAAACCAAATGATTTAATTAAAATTTTCAAGATGTATTTCAAAACTAATTATAACATATAATGTATCTAAATAGATATAGTATTCAATTATAAAGGGTTAGAATTCATTCGGTTTGTTTTCATGACATATATGTATAGTAGGTAACTATTTTCCTAACATAGTTCATTGTATATTATGAGAAATATCTTATTAATTTAAATTAAAATAAATATTAAATGGAAAATTATTAAGAATTATTATCCCACACCATACATATACACCTTGGTTTATATCTAGTTTTCATTTATTTAAATATGTATCTAAGGAAATAAATTCTTGTTGGAGACTATGCATTGATATTCAAGAACATTGTCATCATAGGGATGTGGAGGTGACCTTGGGCCACATGGAGATGCTCACATGGTAAGTCTAGTGCCATAGAATTTTTATGAAATCTCGTATATTAACTATACTAGTAATCATGTGAATATTTTGACTTATTAAATTCCATTTATAATTTTATTTAATTGGTTTTAATTTTCCTAAGAATGATTATTTCTTTTGAAATAATTATTCAATGTTTAGTTTTTTTTTTAATTTCAAAAACTAGTTATTTGTTTTTTCATAGATGTATAATGTATTAATATTTAATATTGAATTCATGAAAAAAATATATGTTTTTTTATTGGTATTTATAAGGTTAAATCATTCCATATATTTATATATAATACCCTTGATTTTTTTCCAAACCCTAGAAATTAGGAACATGCATTTGTCCTTATGGAAAAAAATATCATATGATGTGGTAGTATGACTTGGTTTTGATCATTAGAAAATGGAATGAGATAACTCTCATTTTATTTTATGTATTAGTTGATTGTAAATAGGACTGTTATAACTCAAGATTTTGGTCTGATTTAGTGTCTGGATAACCTTTTTAGTTCCATAAATTGAGTTTCTTGATGGTTTTAAGGAAAAAGTAAAATTTTTGTGGTTTCTTTATTATTTGTTCATGTGAAATTTATTCTAGATAAGTAATCAAGAATATATATAAGATAATTTCATAGGTTCTACACCATGAATATAGGTTATGAGACTTCAAATATATAATACCTTTATTATGTTTTCTTCTCCAATGGTTCTTAATAATTTCTTTTAATATTTATGGAAATTTTATGATTTAAATTAATATTAATTACATGATTATAAATGTATTTAAATGTATTGATATGATTTGTTTTGTTTATTTTATTTTATTTCATGTCATATGTTAATACCTCCAATAATTCATTTTTAAATGTATGATCTATATTCATATTTTTAAAAAAAATATGATGTTACCTTTTTAAATTACCATAAAGTGAAATTTATAAAGGGTACATGATGGTTTTATTGAATTAATTTAAATTCTTTCCTTTTAAAATGGTTTAACATGTATGAGGTGATTAATATGATATTTTAATTAGTAGGTAAGGTATTTAATGTGCATTGTTGCATTTTTTTGACAATTTTCATATTGATGTATTTTGTGAAATTTAATGGTTTATTCGAAATGATTTCAAATCTATTTATCCTATGTTATATTTTAATTGTACAAAAAATTATTTTCAAAGTTTAAAACCATTAAAAAATTCTTTCAAAGTGATCATTTATTGTTATATATATATTTTTTTAATTTTAAATAATAAAATCATAGTAGATAATAAGTATAACACCTCATTAAAATATAAATGGAAATCTTATAAAATAATGTTGATATTTTTTGGTATGTTCTTTTGGTTTTATTCAATAAAGTTCTTATTATATTATGTAAAAACCTATATATAGATTTATATAACGTTCTTATTCCTTGTATATGATTAGTTTATTTTATTTTACATTGATAGGTATTTTCAATATATATTGGCATATTAATGTTGAGTGTCTTTTAATTTTAATGTTTCATATTTTGAGTTTCATAAGTAATTTGATTGAGATACATATGCCTTGTTATTTTATATTATCCATCCTAGAAAAATATCGATGAGTCATAGGAAGATTGTTCCTTGTAATTTCTTATAAACTAATCACTCTAATATTCTAGACATTGTTCATATAGTTATTTATTCTACCTGAAATCTGAATAGAGTGGTTGGATAAAGTTAAAGTAAATATATAGATCTAGTTTATGAGTTTCTTATTCACATCTTTCTAATAGACCATGGGGATCTAGGTCCATAAAATAAATTATATTTCAATAGAATATTGAGGAAATATTAAATTATTTGGAGACTCCTACAACCATTAATGTGAGATTCACCGGACACTATTCTTGATGTATTGAGCCATGAATTATGGGAAACCATTATTCAAGATCATACACTTAAAGAAATGTGTTTGGAATATTTTAAGGTAATGATTATTTATTGATTCTCTCCGTATAATCTTAAAATAAAAAATGTGATATAATTCCCAACACTCTAGAAATGTTATCAAACAAAAAAGAGGATTGAAACCCATTTTTTGACTCAATATCTTCTTCACCTACTATGTTTACAAATGAATCATTAAATGATCATTTCATTGAAAGTGGTATTCATCCAAATGATAGTGTATACGTTGTTTCTATCTTGATAGAATTTATATGAGGAAGTATTCAATGAGGCTATGATGATATAGGTGAATTCTATAGAACAAAATATAACATGAAGTGTTCCCTTAATACCTGGTAATGAATAATGTGACCCATCTAGGGAAAAATATAATCCAAAGGAGATTGAGTAAGAAAGTGATGAATCTAAGAATCTACCCTCTCATATTTTTTTCAAAACATTGACTAAACAATAACATCTCATGTGTTTCTAGTGCCTAAAAATATATAATTCTAATACCACATATTTAAAAGTTACAAAAAACTATTTTCATTGTCTTAGGTTACTTCATATTTAAAAATTATAGAAGATCAATTTTTAGTGAAGGATTATATCAAATTCAGGGTTTGAAACTATTCAACTATCCATGGGGGAGAGTATATATGATGAATAAGATGTTGGCATGGAAAATAGATTTTGTTACTTTCTTTAATGTGTCATTTTGGGTTTTCCTCTATTTAATTTAAATACTTATTTCTACTGTGCTTTATATAGAACCATTGATCTATTTATATAATGTATATATTTTTTGGATGTACCATTTATCTTCAGTATTCTATAAATTGTTAATGTTCATAACCCTTTTTTTACTCATCTATTAAAATTAAATGGGATTAGGTATCTACATTTATGCACGTGTTCACATTTTTCCATTTTATCAACAAAAAGTTAAATCTGTTTTTTTTTAGATATATTCCTCAAGTTATATTTTTTCCTTGATGTGTGTCTATAAATAATTTGCATCCCATAAATTATATTACATTAGTATAAGTTGAGTGGGGTGAAAATTGAAATGTTTATGGGGAATCTATGCCCTTTATTCTTGTTTTTTAGCATTAACAAAAGCCTTAATGGTTTGGAATGATAGAATTTCAAAAGGATTTTCTTTTCTAATTGATTTCAATTGATTGTTTTTCTCATAATTTTAACAGATGGTATATCTCTAGAATGTCTTCTTATATTTTTTTCTATTAAAATTAGGATTATTGTATTTTTTCTTTGGAAAGCTGAATTATAACCAAATTTTCTAAGATAAAAAATATTATGAGAAATACCATAAATATCAGTAATGGCCTTATCTTTTCTTGATTCTAATGTTATAAAAATACTTTATGGTGGAAGGAAGTGATGTAGTGGGTAAATGTGTGACAAAAAAATTTAAAGTTTAGGTATATAGAAATGTATTATTATATAATTTACCTTTAGTATTTGTGTCAAGATTTCACATTTTAGAATATATCTATAGAATTCACCATTTTGGTGAATTCTAATGTATAACCCATTAAATGAATAACGACAAGGGTGTGTTTCCCTCAGTTTGATATATAGAGTTTCATGGGTTGGGTTCATGATGTTAGGACCCGTCATCGAGGCCCGTTCCGTGACTACCCCAAGCCTGCCTTCCATAGGCCAGGGGCTGGCGACTAGCACCAAAGGCATAAATCACTATAACTGGGAATACATTTCCTTTATAAAAGTAAACACATTAAACCAGAGTACATGCAGAAGCAAACACTAAGTAAAAAATATATAACAAAAGATGTGCTGGAAAGTAAAAGGTGGTGGAAATACAAGCCCAACAGTAAAGTACAAGAAAAAGACAAAACACCAGGTTGGTGTTTAGAAGCTCCTGGATCATCCTCTGGGGTTCCTACCTGAAGGGTAGGTATAGATGGACACCTCAGCACTCTATGTCCATCCATCACCTCTGAGTACCGTCTCGTTGTCAGATCCACCTCCGGGTACTGTCCAGTCCTCGTACACTCGGCCTCCGTCAATGTTGTTCGTTGTCTGCATCCTACACAATGAGGTGTGGGCATTGCCCGTGCAGGGGTGAGTATAAAGATACTCAGTAAGGACTCCAAGACCCTCAAGGTCTCGAAAAATCTAACAAAAATAATCCACAATGTTTGAAATCAACGGATTACCATTACTTAGGTATATTCCCATAAATATACCTAAGTTTTCAAGTAACCCATCTCAATCATGAGGAAAACACAAAAGTCATTGACTCAGCTCAAACTAGGATTTACATTCAAGAAGTCAAAACCATGGAAGCTGGAGAACTCCACCTCTATCAAGTATAGTGGGCCTGCCGCTACAACCAAGCACTTTCCACTATCCTTGGACTACTGAAGTACTCCACCTGTCGAGTATTGTGGGCCTGCTGCTAAAACCAAGCGCTTCCCACCATCGGTCTGTCGCTAAAACCAAGTGCTCCCCCGCATAGCCTACAGAGGTACTCCTTCTGTCGAGTATCGCGGGTCTGCCGCTACAACTAATCACTAATCCGTTGTGGGTCTGTTGCTACAATCAAGCGCTCCCCACTAGGCCATCCAAATCACTCTGTGTCGATCGATTAGTAGTCGTCAAGTCTCAACCAACTACTAGGTCTCTGCAATTTGGTCGCTCGTCACCTAGAGGGTCTGCTCCCCGTGCCACATGCTGATACTCCAAGTGTCACGAAGTCTCACGTAAAAGTATCACAAAGGACCACCACGTCATAGGGGTCTCAACGCAACAGACGGCGTGTCAATCGGATGCCCGGTCTGTGAGTTATTGGCATTTTCATTCCAGGGGCCCGGTTGGTTTTTAAGCTAAAAACAACCCGACCGTACTCCAACTGCGTCCAAACCTCAAGTGGAGTATTCCAATAGAACCGTCTCATCAAAAGTAATCCAACGTAGTTAATAGAACATCAATGGGACGTCTGATCCGTATGTTATAAGTGTTTCTATTGCGAGGGCCCGGTTGGTTATGGTATTGAACCAACCTGGCCGTATGCAAATATTGCCCAAATCATTAGTGTGATATACCAAAACGACCACTTAGATCAATGGAATCCTACGCAACTAATGTTTCATTGATTGGAGGTCTCTAGCTCATGATATGGGCGAATAACCTTAAACGGTCCAAAAAGGGGGGGTTTGGGTCCGGTCCGACCTGGCCCAAACCGCCTTGGGTCGGCCCGAACTGGATCAACCAGACCCAGGTCCGGCCTAGCAGGGCACGGCCCAGCCAGGTAGCTGCGGCCGGGCCCAGGGCGTCGGCCCAGCCCGCACGGTGGCCCAGTCCACCTGGTTCGGTGGCCCGACCAGCATGGCGCGGTGGCCCGGTCCACATGGCTCGGTGGTCCCCCCTCCCCCCGAGTGGCACGATGGTCCCACTCGCATGGCTTGGGGCAAAGAATCCCACCTGGTAAGGGTGACCAGGTGGTGGGGGCGCCCTGTGGGGCCCACCCTAGGAAATCAGGGGGGTGGATTCGCTCCCCTGTTCCACGAAACCCGACTGGGTTCTGCCCTGGCGCGCACTGGCGGCCGGCTCAGTCGGCGTCGTCCCCTTCCCACAGCGGCTGTAGGCCTCAGGTCCTTTCTAGCGCGGCGCGACGGTGCCACGTCTTTCCACCATGGCTCGCATTGGCCATGACCTCATGCTGCCCTCCACGAGGCGCGACGTCTCTGTGTGCCCCTGCCACGGCTCGATGTGGCCGCGACTCTTCTCCGCGTAGCGAGGCGATGTCATGCACTCTTGGTGGCCCAGTGGTCCTTGCGCCGTCGGCCCCCTTCTTCGCGGCCGGCTCGTTGCCGGTCTCCATTGTCTGCTCCCGTCATCAACCAAAAAACGATCAAATGGTGAATATTCGGCAGTGTTGTTTTGGTTTGAATTCCCCATGTTATGGTGATACCATTTGGTTGTCAAGCTATAATTTCAACGACGTAAAACGGGTACAGAAAGGATTTAAACCCCTACCTCAAATTCAAGAATGGTGGACATAAATGAGCCACGGAAGACGAGCGTCATGGAGGTCGGGAATCATAGAATACAGACGTCGATTCCATTGATGTTGAGGTGCATCTGAAGAGGAAGCATCGTTCGAGGAATCCCTCGTGTTCTTCGTTGAAGTTGTTCTTCATAGAAGAACAGTGTTATTCACTGAGAGAAGAACTCTATTCTTCTAATTCTCGAGAGCCTCCACAACACAAAAAGTTCCAAACAGAATAATAGCTTAGGCTATTATTTCATTCCCCCATGTTTTTCAAAAATCAAACACATAAAATAATTAATTAATTTGTGGAGTTTAAATAAATAATTCAAGGTGTTGTCATATTAATGACAACAAGTGGGAGGTGGATAGGCTCCACCATAATTAAATGAGAAGGTGGAAAATTAATTAAGGGAAGATAAAGGGGAGTTAATGGGGAGTTGAAGAGTTAGGGCTCGTGGTGGCCCCACGATTCTTATCCTCCCATGGAAGGTTAGGTGGGTATGGGCCACACCTCTAGCTCCCCCTTGTAGGAAATAACCACCTTTTAAAATAAAATTGTATATCAGCACAATTAGATTTAATTTTAGCTAAATCCAAAAATTAACTTCTCCTCCAAATAAAAAGAAACTGCGTTAAAGATCCCATTAAGTGAATATTGGCACTTCGAGTTCATTGGTGCCCTTAGATTTCAATTATGAGCACTGGTTCAAAAGATAGAAAAACTCACTCATACGTTCACTGAATGTACCTGAACAAAACTTCAGAAAATTATTCCGCGCACACTGAACCTTGGAATCGGGTGCCGTCAGAAACTTCGTACTCATAAAATTACAAAGAATTTATGAAAAACAAATTCTTGAAATTTTTGGGTCATTACACATGAGCTTTCTATATGTTCACAGTGCATGTGTAATTGTTTTAAGCCTCATAATTTTTAAATTTTATACTCTAGAAACAAATTACAATCTTCCCTTAATCATCCTCAATTATTTAGAACTCTATAGAATCCTCCATACACTGACCCCCTCATAACACTACTACAAAAAGTGTATTTCCAACGGGTTAATTTTGATGGGGAAGATCCACATCAAAAAAATCCCAATGAAAAAGGTATATGTGATAGAATTAATTTAATTTTGTAAATACTGATTATATACGATGGAAAAGAATGTCCATTCCAAATACATTTGGAGTAACACCACACCATACTATGAGAAACATAGTTACGATGGATAATAGAGATAGATGTTCTAATACAACGCTATTATCCATCCCGTATGAACCTTTTTCGATAGGAAATAATTTCTTTAAAAAATGTTGGCAAAAAATATCTTTGGTGATGGAATAAATTCTATCATTAATAACCCACAAAAATTAATAGCAAATAAAAAACCTCTCCCCATCCGTATTCCTCTCCCTACCCACTTCTCTCTATCACCTTTGCACAGTGCACCACTAATTTCCAAACCCCCACTGAAATTATCCATTTCACTATGTTTTTTACATATACAGGTTCAAATCATATTTGTAAGGACTCATCTTATCTCTTCTTTCATTATTTTTTGTTAATTTTCATTTTCTCATAACTAAATTAGTTTTTGTAAAGAATATATTAAGAAATGTAGTCGATTTCTATTACTTATTTCATATTTAGGGTTACTGTAATTTTTTACTTCTTGTTTGGGTGCCTATAAAGTCCTCATGAGTTATTCCAATTGATTTTAGGTATTTCTCTAATGTCCTAATCGTTAGATTTAATAGAATTTTCTTTTTGGTATTATATTTTGAGACATGTGTATTATTTTTTGTTATTATTATTTATATGTTTATTATTGAAATTATTTAGGTATATATGATATTGAAAGAGTTTATATAAATCCTTTTAATTTTTCAATTATATTTCATGATTATGGTGATATTATTTATGATGTATTATGTTAAACATTAATTACAGAGGTGATGTTAAACCATGATTGATTGTTATATTATGATGGATTTTCATTTTTTAAAATTTATGAAAACATAGTTTTCTAAAACATTTGGATGTGTGTATAAATATATTAACTTGGGAATTTACATAAGTACGCATTTTAAAAAATATATATAATATTATATATGTATATATATGATTTTGTTTGTTTTTATGTATGTATGTATATATAGATTTCATATGTATATTTTTTTTAAAAAAAATTCAAAATATATTTTATTTATTCATATTAATTAATAAATCATGCAATATATATATATGCATTACCTTGTGAAAATAAAAATTCAAACTTTTTTAAAAAATATGTATGGTTTCTAATATATATATATATATATATATTTATTTATCATTTTATGTTTTTAATATATATATATATAATAACATGTGAATATACATATATAATTTTTTAAAACACATGTATAGTTTTTGATAAGTATATATATATATATGTTTATATTTATGTATGTATATTAACATGTGAATATAATTATATGAAATTTTAATAAGAATTTAAAGTTTTTGATATATATATATATATATATATATATATATTAAGATTTAATATGAATATTTGTTTTTGAAAAAACATGTCTATATAAATTTTATTAAGAGATTTTTTCGTGTTTATATATAAACATGTGAATATATATATATATATATATACGTTTAAAAAATGTGTAAGGTTTTTAATATATATATATATATATATTTGTGTTTGTCTGTGTTTGTCTATAGATTTTAAATTTGTAATTGTGTTAAAAACATGTAAAAATAAATTTTATGTAAAATTATTTGATTAAGAAATTATTTAATATACATATATATATATATACATGTGGAACAAATAGGGAATAAGTTTTTCATAAAAATTATGGGAAAATAAACTTAAAGAAAACATTTTTACAATAAAATATAATAAATTTGTTATTTATTTATTTTATAAATGTGGATTAAATGAACAAACAATAACAATTAAATATAAGTAATATTTACCAAAAAAATAGAAAAAGAATAAGTATAGATTATTTAATCCCTTGTAAAAATAAAATAAAAATTACTAAAAATATAAAAAAATTCAAAAGAATTAGTTATTATCAAAAATGTAGAAATAATTTCAATAATTATACAAAATCATTAAAAAGTTTCTAAATATTCATAATTAATTATTCAATATTATTAGTAAAAGTTAAATATTAGTGTTAATTAAAGTATAATATTATTAATCTGTAAATTTGAGGAAATTACGATAATATGAAATATATTTTAACAGAAAAATTATGAAACACTAAAAATTATTAAATATTATTAATATTTATTAAGTATTCAACTATAATTAACCAATAATTATTATTACTTAATAAAGAATTATTTCAATTAGTAAAAATTAAACAATATTTGAAATAATTACAAAAAATTTGAGATACATTTAATGGAATGATTAAAATAATAAAATATAATAAAAATACACTATAATTTATAGAAATAGAGTTTTATTTAAAATAATTATTATTAATCATTAAATTTTTTTTAACAATTAAGAAATAAATTCTAAAAAATAGATGTTTTGGGAGTGGTCATAATTGGATAAAGTGGAGTATTCTTTTGGACCCATTATATTTTCATGATTTGTTAGTTCATCACATGTTGGATGTAATTAATTTTGAGAAGAATATTTTTTATAACATATTTTAGGCTATGCTGGACACACTTAGTATAACCATAGGAAATTTAATGGAATATTTTGGTCTTGAAATAATTTTTAGATGTCATGAACATGCATTTTTTTAAGATGAGAGATCAAAAAATTTAATAATTCCAAAAGGAGAATATACACTTTCTATTAAAATATGTTTATTTTTTTGTGAATTTGAGATTTGAGGTTACAAAATTGTTATTTTTCTATATTTTATTACTATTTAAGAAATTGTCAAATTACTTTGTTAAAAATTTATGACTTCCAAGTCATAATGAAAATATTACTATCTTTTGGTCCTAGAAGTCTTTTGAGTTATACAATTTGGTGCATGTTGATCAAAATCTGATATATATTTCATGATATTTGTGAGCCAACATTGAATCATGATGCATTGAGTATTTAAAAAAATATTATTTTAATTTATATAAATTGGAGAAAATATTCCATCAATCTTTCTATGAATTGTTGAAACATTTAATATTTCATTTTGTATATGAAGATAAATGTGGAGGGCTGGTTCAATTCCCTTGGATGTACCCATTTGATAGATGTGACAAAATATTTATGGAAAATTATGTAACAATCAATCTATTGAAGGGTCAATTGAAGATGTGTACTTGTAGGAAGAAATTTCAAATTTATACTCTTATTATTTTCAATCGTAATATTATTCAAAACATAACCGGATAGGTTATAATGAGAAAAATATTTATAATGTCACAAACAATCAATTTTCATCTTTTAATAAGCTAGTGTTTGGTTTCAGTGGTAGCAATGAATGATTTATTTCATATGAGGAGTTGTACAGAGCTCATACATATGATCTGCTAGATTTTGATGAAATAAAATGATTTTTGAATTAAGTTCATATAACAAGACAAAATTTTATAAATAAAATCCTCATTATGATTTAATTAAATGTATTAATATTTAATATGGTTATAGAAAACACGTGAACCTCTTTGGTTTTATCCTATTACTTTGAAAAGACACATAATTATTATTACTGTTGATAATATAGTTTTTAAATAGTGATCACAATATTAGTACAAATATATGGATTTTAACTAATCCAATTGACACAGAAAAAGGAGGTGATGACCTAAATTAATAGGATCATACCCTATAGAGACCATTTATCAGAGCTACCAAGGGAGATATAATTTACGACCATTTCCCTGGACCAATCCTAAACATAGATCCTACAACTTAAGTATGTGATAAACCATTTATGGGAGAATTTCAATCTCATCAAGGTCACGACCCAAACCATGTATGCTAAAAGACCCCATGAATGTCACACCATCACACACCTTACTGTTAGGAAGTTCACTAGTGTATTAAAGAGATATTTATCAATACCCAACAAATTTGAGTATGAACATTATTTTCTAAATAAAAATGAGAATATTTTAATTCTATTATTGTTAACTAACAAATGTATTTTGTTTTGATATAGTAGAACATAATGAATATTTTTAGATAATATTCAAAATAAATTATGTAATTTATTTGGATTAATTAGAGTATATTTGAAATAAATAATAATTTAATAGTATATTATTATTAATTATTTTTTGTTGAATATAAATTATCATATAATTTTTATGAGGTCAAATTTAAATTTTATAATGTTTTGAAAGCTGTTATTGTAAAAAGAAACTATTTATCAATAAATGTAGAATTTTATTTTAAAATTGAAAATAAAAATAATTATAAAATTATTTTTTAAAAATGAATTTTATTTTTGGAATCAGAATCTCGAAATTATCGAATAGTGAATTTTTCATAATTTTCTGAGAGATGAATTTTCAAGTAAAAAATTAATGTCCATATAAATATACATTATGTATTATGATATCATAATGACAAAAAAGTTATGTAATAAATACTATAAAAGTTATCAATCTCAAAAATAAATTTTTTAACTTTAAAAAATATTTATCTTATGTTTATTTTATTAATTTTATAATGCCATTATGATACCTCCAAAAACATTAATATATTTAAGATTTTTAAAATTATTTCATTAAGAGTATAACTCACATCCACAAAATTAAGTGGATTATTTAATTATGTTTGGACCTCAAACATATTCAATAATGGAAACCACTCAAATTTGGTTGAAACTGTCGGAGATAATAACGGGAAGGTTTTTGGTTTTGGTTGTTTTGTCATATAGAGTCCAAAACCTATGTTTGAGAAACATTAAAGAATTCACTCCACATTTCATATAAAAACCCACACAATCGCCCATTTATATTCACTCAAAAATATTTTATAACACCCATACTCCTTCCTCCCCTATCTAGAGTCCTCCCAAGGTTCCCCCAAGATCTCAAGAACCCCTCTCATGCATTTGGAGTTACACACTCAAGTAAGGGATCTTTTCCTTTCTCCTCATTATTCAAGTATCTTGTTTACCTTCTATATTTTATCATCGATTACATATGTTGGGATATGTTATAAATATCCCCTTAATGTACAATTTATTTAAAAATTATGATATACCCATTTCTCTATCCTCATCCCATTTTATGAATTCTTATGTGATGCTGTTATGATATCGAAATTACACCATGATTTTCCATGAAAAAACAACTATATAGTGAATACCATACCCTTTTCCTATAAAGGGTATTCACCTTTATATACATATAATTATTTGACATGGTACCTAAATATATATATTACACTATCATTGATCTTGTAATAAAATTTGATGATAAATGAATTCATGTTTTATGATCTATGTGGCACACTTAGGCTTGAGAATGAAATTAATGTGAAGGGTCACCCAAAATTATATATTGCTCCATTGCATTGGGTAATGTTTAGTTTGATGAGATGTCATGTTTGGATAGAGTGTGAGCCCAATTACTTTATGGTAATTTTTCTACCATTATTCCTTGGTATTTATCATTGATCAATACTTATAGTGTATTGTTTTATGATGTGGCCACATATCCCATGTATCATGATATAAAATGTATTTTTGTTCATGTTTATGATTCACACATATTTTATGCTCCATTGATAGGTATATTTTCTAACATTTATTATTATATTCATGTTACTTCATTTTTATTTCCCTTACTAGAATTTATATCTCACCTCATTCTTATGTATGTCCCCAGGTTATCTCATGCAGTTTTAAAAACCATGGAATCTTAGACGCATGTTAATGAAGTTTGAAATAATGTTATTTTTTTCCTATATTATGTTATCATCTAGTGTACCTAATACCCAAATATGGAAAACATATCCATATTAATTTTTGTATTATGTGTTTATTTATGTAATAAATAATGATTTATTTTTTAATAATGAGTGGGGTTGTCATAGTTTGTATCAAAGGAAAGGTTCAGTTATTTTTTGTCTTATGATTAGAAAACTCCAGAAAAATCCTTACAGATAAAACTATGTATAATAAAACATTCCAAAATTTTATTAAGCATATATTTTGTGGTTTATGAAGAAAATATATACATTTATGGATACTAAATGTGGATGTGGTTCTAGAATATATGTAACTATGGGTAACAACTCAAACAAGTTTCATCGGTCCTAACTCAGTGAAACTTGGTACATGAAAATGGGCCTTCATGTGCATATACTTTGACACTACTATGGGATATTATTTGTTAAAATCACAAGATCATTATGAACCATTATTAAGGGAACAATAAAATACCCATAATAATATATGTTTGGAAATAGATCATGGATAACATAGATAGGATCCTATACATTCAAAACATAATGACATAAATTTATATTATAAGTTATCCCTTTAATTTCAATAAATTATTATTTAGTTATTTAATATTTAAAAATATTCATCCATTATTTTACCTTTATTCTAGACAATGGATGTAAATAGGAGAAATTGAGAAAACAATCAATGCGACTAGCAATGTGAGGAATTCCCCAATGAGATACACAACCTGATGGGAGCAGAAACCAAAAACATTGAGATGATATATTCTTAGAAGACTCGAGTTCTGAGTAAATACCTTGATTAAGAAGAAATTTCGAAACCCATAATAATGAAAAAATTGAAATTGAGTCCTTTATGAGACAAAGGCTTCTAAATTGGAATGGATTATCTGATCCCTTAATCACGAAAAAATTGTTCAACTCTATTGAGAAAATATTATCAATCCTAAAATGTTACAAACAAGAGAAGGTTCTATTATCCATTTATCGAATATATAGAGAAGTTGGGATGTGGTGTACATTTATCAAGAATACGAATAATGAGGAAGTGATTTATGTAATGAAGAGTAAGGAAATCTGGAATTTGTTTTTGATAAATCATTTCCTCACACTCTCTTACTTAAGATGGAAAGGTATTTACTTTCCCTCAATAAAAAGGAAGCATAATATATGAGGTCTTATGAGGAAAACATCAAAATACATTCTTAATATGCCTATAGCTTTATTTCTAACCCTAAATTAATGGTTGAACACTTCATTGGTGGCCTAAAACCTAGTTTACTAAATGCTCTGGCGATCAAAGACTTTGATAGCTATGAGGAAATTTTTTTATGATCCATCAAACTCGAAATGGAGATTAGTGAATCTCAATGGTAGCATGGGGATAATAAGTGGAATGTGGAATTTAATTATAGCATTATGATGGATAAATCTAGTAGTGAAAATAAAATTTAAACATCCCACATTTCAATGGTGTGGATAGAAGAATCTTAGAAATTTATTAATTGGAACGAGAAAATTATTTTGATATGGGAAGGAAGGACACCTCTATAGTGATTGATGATATGAGAAACCCACTAATGAAATGGTGGAAAATAATTCCATACTCAACCTTCATTTCATTTTTCATTTCTTGAACTACAAGAAACCACGACACTTTTCATTCCAATGCACTAAGCTAAGGGTTTTTTTAGATGACCAACAACCTCCAAGGAAATAAGGGTGATCCTTTACCATCACAACCATTGTGGTGGATCCAAAAAACGAATTAGGGATAAGTACACTAGTTATTCATTAAATTCTAGTGAATATTTTTTTTATTCTCATTCTACTCATTCATTCATATCATTATATATTATAATATCAATTTAAACACCACCCCAAAGCATGGAAGAAGATTTTTATGTTAAAAAAAGTTACAATTATTTGATCCCAATAATATAAATACTCCCCTTGTCCAAATATTTGGGATGAACATCCCATAGAACCTTGTGGTACTACCTTTGGTGTAATTTTATGTAATTATAGGCATGGATTTTCTTTCCTAATATAGATCCAAAATTAATTACCACGATAAGTAAATCACACGTTGTATCACAAATCGACCATCAATTCTTAAAAGTTAAAGGAGGATAATGGTTTTTTTTCACCAACATTTCAACCATGTATATTATTTACTTATTTTTATTCATATCTAGCTCAAATTATTAATTCTAAGGAAATAACCATCCTTGAAGACATGAACATTGTTAGGGAATACAATATTTTGTTTCTTGAATAATTACCTAGTCTTCCTCCAAGTTGTCAAGTTTAATTATTAATTGATCATTAACTAGGGGTGTTTCCATTATCCAGGATTTCATATATAATGGTTTTTTAGATCATTAGTATATGAATAAAAAAATAGGGGAATCTAGAAAAAAGGTTCATATGCCTAAGTGCTTCACTATGGGTAGCAACAATCCTGTTTGACCAGATGAAGGGTGAGCCAATGCACATTTGCATTGATTATCACGAGATCAACATGATCATGTTAATGAAAACGTATCCTCTACCACAGATTGATGAATTCTTAAATCAGCTACATGGATCACAATACTTCTCCAAGGTGGATCTTCGATTATGATATTATAAAGTAAGGGTGATGAATGATGATATCCACAAGATTGGGTTTTATAAAATTCATGACCGTTATGGGTTCATATTAATGACATTCAGACTCTCTAATGCTCTAGAAATATTCATGGACATGAATAATATAGTATTAAGAGATTAAATTGATAAATTTATGGTAATATTTATTGATAATATTCTAATAACTCCAAAAGTAAGGAGGAGCAAGAGGAGCATTACATCACTATTATAAAGACATTATAAATGGAGAAGTTTTATGTAAAGTACATCAAATGTGAGTTTTTGTTGAAGTAAGTATCTTTATTGGAGAATATAATCACAAGAAATGAGATATCTATAGACCCATCAAAAATCGAATAAATTGAAGGATGTATGAGGCCAATATCTATGAAAGTTATATATAGTATCCTTGGGTTGACTGCGTATTGTAGCAGATTTGTGAGTAATTTATCACGACTGTAAAAACCTCTTACCAAGATAACATGGAAGGGATTAAAGATTTATTTGAATGATAAATATAAAGATAGATTCATGGAGTTGAAAAGGCATATCATTACTGAACTTTTTCCCACACTACCCACTAGTGGAGAAATTTTTGTGGTATTCATGGATGATTTGAAAAATGTGTTGCGTCATGTGTTAATGAAAAATGCTAATGTGATAGCCTATGCTTCATGGAAGGTGAATGTTTATTAAAAAAACTTCCCATTGCATTATCTATATTTGGTTGTAGTGATCTTAACATTGAAAATATTGTGATATTATTTCTTTGGGAAGAACTGTTCAATATATACATATCATAATGGAAAAAAGTATATATCAACAAATAAAGAGTTTAATATATTCCAATGAATATAGTTAGAGCTAATCAAGGACTAAGATTAGTAAATCCACTAACATCCTAGGAAAGGGAATAAATCAATAGATACCATAATTAGATAGGATCCATTAATTATATCATTGATCATAATTGAGAGCGATCCAATATTTTATGATTTGGAAAGGATGAAAATAGGAATCATAAAGAAAAGAACATCGTAAATCCTTTTACAAATGATTACTCCACCATCCCTTCTGAAGAGGATAAAGGATTCTCAATGAGATGATTTGATAATTTAGAAGAAAGTGGGAATTATAAGAAAATGTAAATATTTAATGCTCAATGATAATGAAGAAGTATTTTTATGATTTGGGTCACAAATATTTATACCATTAAATCCTGAGTTAAATAATGATTTTTTGGATGATTAAAATATTTTTACCTCATCTATCCATCTTGGAATATTGAAGATGTATTGACATATCTGATATAACTATTGGTGGGAGACTATTAAGAAAGGTATTTCATATAAACATCAATGTTCCTGGTACGTTATAAAGTTAATAGTGAAGGAAAAAAGTATAAGGTGATGATGAAACCATTACCCATACCAACATGGAAATGAAAAAACATCACCATGGACATTTTTTGTTGTTTTATGAAGAAATAAATTGTAAAAAATGCTATATGGGTTGTGGTTGATGGTATTTTAAATGATTAACACACCATTTTGATTTGAGAGGACTTCTCACTGGATCAACTTTAACTAGTATACATTAGAGAAGTGATGACGCTACATGTAACACCACTATCGATTATATCTGATCGGGATCCAATATTGACCTTTAACATCAGGAAGAGACTCCAACATGATCTAAATACTGCATTGAACTTCATAATGACTTATCACCCTCAAAAAAATGGCTAATGATTTGTGTAATATACATACACTTGAGGATATGTTGAGAGTATTCTCAATTGAATTCAAAGGAGGATGAGATCAATATATTCCAATGGTTGAATTCTTATACAATAACTATTTTCAATGAAGCATCTAAATGGCTCCATATAAATCCCTTTTATGGGAAGATGTGTAAAATAAATACATGTTGGGTTGATGTTGGTCAAATAAAACATCTAAGTCTAGAAATGGTTTAGGAAATTGTGGAAAAGGTTAATACCCTTCAGAAATGCATCATGACTGCTTAGAGTTGACAGAAGAGCTATGCTGAAAATAATTTTTAGGAACTAGGGTTTGATGTTCAAGACATGGTGTTACTCAACATTTCTCCAGGGAATGACGTGATGGGATTTTGGAATATGGTAATGACTAGTCCAAGATACAATGACACCTTTTCGATCATTGATCTCATTAGAGTAGTGGTCCACCGACTTAAACTCCCACTGTACCTATCTCATGTATATGATTCTATCCATGTTTCCCTCTTGAGAATGTACATAAAAAAACCTCATATGCACTTAATCCAGAGGTGGTAAAATTGGATAATGATAATCCCAATGAAGATAAGTTAGTGAAAATATAATATCATAGAGGAAAAGTTCAAGGAAATCAAACAATGCAACTGGTGAAAGTGTTATGGTGAAACCTAAAGTTGGAAGAAGCAACATGGGAACTGGAGGAAGTGATGAAACAAATTTATCCTAATCTGTTTATTATTGGAAATGAAAATTTTATGGGTGAAATTTTTTAAGGGAGGATATTTTAATGTCCCTAACTATTACAAATAAAATTCCAATTATAAATTAAGTAAATGTCCTAATATATATTATAGTTATAGAAAACACATGAAACTCATTGATTTTATACTATCAGATTTAAAAAACCATTATGTATCATTAATATTGATATTATCGCTATCGAACAATTATAAAATTATTAGTATAAATATAGGTATTTTAACAAATACAATTGACACATACAAAATAATTGATGAACTAAACTAGTAGGAGTGTACCCTATAAAGACCATTTATTAGAGCTTCCCAGGTAGATAACATCTCTGGTATTTTTCCATGACAAATCCCAAGATGATATCAAACAACATAAGCATGAGTGAAACTATTAATGGGAGATGTCCAAGCTTATCGAGATCACAGACCAAACAATGTATGTTGAACCACCCCCTGAAAGTCTCAACATCGCATACCTTAATCTTAGGGAGTTTGTAGGTGTATTAATGGGATATGTAAAAAGACCCCAGAAATATGATTTTGTACATTATGTTCTATAGAATACTGAATATACTTTCATCCTATTATTTTTACCTTATAAATGATTTTTATTTTGATAAAATAAAACCAAAAAATATATTTCTAGGTAATATAAAATTAAATTAAGGAATTCATTTTTATAAATTAATTGATTTTTGAAAAAACTAATATTTTAATATAATATAATTTTTAATTAATATTTATTAAATATAAATGATCATATATTTTTTATGATGTTGAATATAATTTTTATAAGGGGTCGAAAAATATTACTGTTAAAAACCCAGTATTTCTAAGAAAAATGTAGATTTTTATTTTAAAAGTAAAATACCCATATTTTTCTATTTATTTATTGATAAAATAAATTATATTATTGGAATCCAAAATTATAAATTATCTAATGGTGATTTTTTCATAATTTTTTGAGAGTCAAATTTTATACCATGTAAAAATACATTGTGTATTATGAAATCATAATAAACCAATAGTCGTTTAATAAATACTATAAAATATATCCATGAAAAAATATATTTTTTAGCATTAAAATAGTTTTACCTTAAGTTTATTTTATTAAAAATATTACTCCATCCTGAATCATCCAAAACCATTATAATATTTTAAGATATTTAAATTCAATTCGTTAAGAGTATGACTCGCCTCCACACAATCAAGGAGATTATATTATTATGTTCTGCCATTGTACTTATAAAATAATGTAATACAATTCCATTTGGAAGAATACATGGGAAAAATACATTCAATGGTTTGTGTTTTTTGGTTATTTTATTATATAGTGTCTAAAACCAGAGTTTGAGAAACATTAAATAAATCCCCAGTCATTTCCTATAAAACCTACAAATGATACCATTTATCTTCACTCAAAATCCTAGTATCACTTCATTACTCTTACCTCAATTCTATATAGTCCATTAAAGGTTCCCCCAATCTCCCAATAAGCCCCTACTATGATTTGAAGTCACACACTCAGGTAAGGGGTATCTTCATTTCTCCTCTTTATTTAAGTATCTTCTTTACCTTATGAATTTTAATTTCATTTAATTATGACAGGACATGTTATCAAATATACCATTGGATGTGAAATTTATTTATAAATGATTAGGGATCCTTTTCTCTCTCATCAAACCATTTTAATAATTTTTATGCAACAATGTCATGCTACCAAATTTTCATTATAATTTTCCATTACAAAACAATTCTGTAGTCACTACCATACCCATTTAAAATCAAGGGTATTCATCTATATACTGTTATAATTCATTGAATTTGGACTTGCATGTATGTATTACACACTTCTTAATTATGGCATAAAATATTGTGACGAAAGAATCCATGTGGTATGATCTATGTGGAACAATTAAGCATTCGAATTAAATAAAAGTGATAGAGACACCCTAAATTATATAACGCTATAGTCCATTGGGTAATGTTTAGTCTCATGTGACATCTTGTTGGGATATGAAGAGAACTTGATTCATTTTTGTGACATTTTACATCATGATGTCTTGGTAATTATCCTTTACCAATGATTATTATTCATTGTTTTAAGATATTTCCACATATCCCATGTTATTATACTATATCATGTATTATCATTCATGTTTATGATTATCACCCCTTTTATGATCCATTGATTTACCCAATGTCTAACATGTATTATTCTCTTTATGTTATTCCATGTTTAGTTTCCTTTTTGGGCTTAATATCTCACCTCTTTCTTAAGTATGTCCCCAAATTATCCCATGCATTTCTAAAATCCATAGAATTTTAGACGAATGTTAAAGGCTGTTTTAAAAAAGATAGTATTTTTCATATTTTATGTTATTATGTAATCTACCTAATTCCTAATGACAATAGGCATATTGGTCATTCAAGTTTTATTATGTGTACATTTATGTAATAAATAATGAATTAATGTTTTTGTAATAAATAACGAATTGATGTGAAATAAGGAATAGGGTTTTTATAATACTACTTATTAATATTTTTTAAAAAAAATATAATAAATACCTTTATTTACATTATATTTTTTGTAGACTCTTTGTTGATCATATCAAAAAAAATTACAAATAAAATTTATTTCTCTTGAAGAATTTCATCAAAACTAATTCATACTGGTTTCAAATACATGTATGTTTACTTTATTTCAAAGGAAAATTAAATAAATTTTTTAATAATATCTTTTATTAATAAATTTTTTGTTATACAACAAAAAAATGAAAATAAAATTGATATTTGATTATGTGAACTAGTAAAACATCCAATCAAATTGTAAAAATATTAAAAAATTTATCTTTAATGGATTTAGATTCTAGAGACATATATGTGGTGAATAAAGGAAATCAATTCTATGTGTGTTTGTTTGAAGGGATATCAACATAAAGAAAGTGATGTTTACATTAAATGTACGCTTGATGAAAAATATTAAATTACATAATATAAGCCTAAATTATGTAATCATGTGTAAATTCCATTATATATATATATCAAGGGATTGAGTTTATCCATTACATAAATTCCTTGAAATTAAATATAAAAAACATCTTGCATAAAAAAAACCATTTACGTGGAATATGAAGAACATCATCATTATTAAGAAAATTACTATGATGTTTCTATGTATTTGAATGATTTGTGTAGTGTAATAAAAATAAAAATCTCAAGAAAATTAGTTTATAGAAAATAAATATGGTTATATGGAAGTGCAATTTATTGATTTTTTTCAAGAAACATCGAAATATATATATCTTATCTAATGGGATACAAATATTGATGATGAAACCCTCCCAGTTAACGATTGAAGATATTGATAATGTTGATTAAATAATAAGGGATGGTAAAATAATTCTTATTGAAGATGATTATTCTAAACATAACAATGAATTAATTTTACTTAGTGAAGATCAGGAAGAATATGATGATTTTGGTAATATATTATGGTATTCATTAGTATCTTATTTTTATATTTAAAATATTTATTAAAAAAATTATAGGTAAGATTGTTTGTTTTAGATGGTAGGACTTAATGATCTATTTTTTCCCTTCACTGATGCATGTCCTTATTATATTTTTTATTTGATATATTTATTAAAAATTATTTATAGGTAATATTATTAATTTTTTCTTGGTATTTATTAGTTTTTTATATTTTATAGATGCATTAAAATTTAGTTACATGAAAAATTATTATATTCATGTATTTATTAGCAATTTATATTTTATATTTATATTAAAAATTTATTATAGGTAAGATTATTTGATTCAAATGTATAGAGATAATCATTAAGATCTATTTCATTCTCTCATTGATGCCATACTTTCTACTGATGAGACCGAATATTTTGATACATAGGATGCTTCACCTATTATTTGGGGTATAGTCATGCTCGATGGTTAATTTGGTCCCCATTCCTTAGAGACACCCATCTCTTGATTTTGATCATTATTTATGGACTTATGTAAAATTTTGGATGATATTTATGTTATATTATATTTTTTATTAGAATATGTGATAATACGCTGATTGTTTTTTTATTGGCATTGATTTTTGAATTTTTCAATTTGGAAGGCTAGTGAGAATATAAGTAATTTTTTATGGAGCTGTGGGTGTTAATGGATCCAGATCCTATTTCTGTTCATCAGTAGATGTTTTACCACATGAATTTATGTTTTAAATTAAATATATTTTTAAAATTTATTTCATTACATAAAAATTTCATTTTATTTCATTACATAGTATATGGCCTCAAATTACTGATAGACTAAGAGCTTATATCTAGGAGGCATGTCAGATTTGTATAAGTGTACATTTTTTGACGTTTTTTACAACCTCAGAATGTGAGAAATGGATAGTGCTTCTACTACTGTGTTCGATCAGTCTTACATCTCCCATTGACCTGACTATATCTCAACTCAAGTATGGGATGTATTTTGATCCCACTGGCTAAGAGATTCTTTTTGGAAAAGGTTACCATCTTGACGTCAGATCTTTGGGAGGCATGAGGTCACACATAGGTCCAAAAGTCATAAATTTTTATATATCTACGACATATGCTAATTAATGTTATTTATTAAGTTATATATACATTAAATGCAATATTTTTGTTCTATTAAATAGTTCACTAATAAACCCTCAATTATGAAGTTTGAAGATTAAATGAAAATTTACATTGGTCGCTATATAAGACAACTTGTTGGTGACAAACAATTACATATTATGGTTAATAATTGTTTATAAAATATTACTAATATTAATGTTATAATTATTATAATTTCTAAATATAATTGAAGGAAATGTATGAGTCTTCAACTTCTCATCCATGTGGAAGTCTAGATGAGAGAGAAGAAGACATCACTAGTGAATCATGTTTCAATGTGGGGGTTGGATATTATCAACTTTTCACTGTGTCTATAAAGGGGAGGTGATCATTATTGGTTCATGATTGAAACCTATGACTTACTATAGTACTTACATGATTTCATCGATTAGTATGAAGGGAGATCGTAATGAATTTTCATCATAACCCACAATATAGTGTGAGGGGAGGTTGAGAGCTCAGGAAAAGATGATAAAACTAATACAAAGAGGGTAGAGGGAGTAAGAGCATGAGAAAAAATGTCACAATGATGAGTAGATGTTGGTGTATAAGCAATTTCTTTGGCGTGGAGTTGGTGTGATGTTTCCTCCTACTAATCATTCTAGTGATCCTCCTCCTCCTAATACTAGTTGATTCTATATGACATTATATGATTACTTTGTATTTGGGGTGATAAACATATTAATTGTTAAATAATTTATTAATGTTATGTTATTTGTATTATTTTAAAATAGTTTTTAATATTTTTATTTTTTAATATTAAATAATTTTTTTAATATTAGTAATTTCATTATATTTGTATATCTATCCCAATTGGGGAAGTAAAAAATGGAGGATTTATGAAGACATATAAACCTACTATCATAAAATAAATTTATTTACAATTGAATCTTAATCATTGTTTATATAAAAACCATATGGGTATTACTTTCAAAAAATTAATTCACCACTAAATATAAAAAAATATTTATGATGAAAAGTCAACAAAATTAATTGTGATTCTGTTTTCTTTGAAAACATTTTAACAATGCACTCTAGTCACAATTATCTCTTTTCAGTGGTAGTCCATCGTTGATGAGATATCAATAAAAATTTAAAACTACATTAATGGAATACCTTCTTCAATATTAATTTATTCATCAAATCATCACGTAATAAGAAAATACATCCATGTATGTGAGTCTGTTCCACTTATTTCTCAATTTATTTCTTTTCTATCCAATTTTTCATCACCCAACAACCATGATTTTTGAGTGTTTTGATTTTCATTAAAATTAAATGGGGCTAAATGATTTTAGGGATTCATATTTTCTTATAAAAGTAAAATATATCATAAATAGGTGGAATAACATTATTTTATATCGAAATAATCATTTTTGATAGGTTTTTTCTATGTAATTCCTTTTATTTGACATTCCATGTGATGTTTGAGTTTTATAAATCTATTAAATATAAATATATATTATTAATATATGTTACCTATGATAAAATTATAAATTTTATTTTTTTGTTTCATGGATTATTGATTATTTATAAAGTGTATTTTAATAGTTATAATATATTATTCTACAAAACGTAATATTTATACACTATAAGTGTTTTTTTTTTGAAAATTCCCCTTATGAAATTTTCAAATAAATTGATAAATCAATGGGTTTTTGACTTCTAAATGATTTTTAAGAAAGATGGTTTAATTTTTTAAGAATAATTCATCAAGTTAAGGATATATTTGGTATGTTTTAAAATTGTTTTAATCTTTATTAATAATTTTAAATATTTAGGGAACAATTATGAATTGATTAAATTTATTATAAATTTGAATGATATCTTAAATTGATGTATTTATTCATAAATTATTCTTATATGATGTTTTCATGGCTAGGATTCCATTTTCATTTAATGAAATATTTGGGAAATTATTAAATTAATGTAATGATAAACATAAAACCATTTAAAATTATTCCCTATTATGAGGTGTATTTTAATAAATTTGATATAATTTGATATAAATTATCTATTACTTTTAGATATATCAAGAAGAGTTTATTTTCATAATAGGATTATAGTGGTGAGATTTGGGATATATATTAATGAATTTTTTATTTATACAATGACATAGTGTTGTAACTTATTTCCTTACGTCCATTTATTAATTTCGAGGGGAACCATGGTTATATAAGAGGGAAATTTGAGAGAAGGTTTCTATATATTTTTTTATATTATTCACTTTCTAATATCCCCTTGTTCATGATGAGACTCTTACTATAGGGAGTTCCACGTGGTGAGAATAGTTGGGAGTAATCCATATATAAATGTACTGGCAAGGAATCAATAGGTTGACAGATGGTTCCACCCATGTTTTTCTAGGATATTCTCTCTAGAACCTAGCCAGTATTCAAAGATTAGCATTATGATAGATTATGATATTACCTTGATGGTCATTCAATTATAATTATTTTTTTCTATTTATATAATCCATATTGTTTTCAATGCGAAGATGTTCTCTCTTTATTTGATATTGACATCTATATTATCTTTCCTAGTATTTTATTCATAAATTTTTATTTGTATTATAATTATAATGGTTACCTTGATCCTTATTAAAAAAAATTTATATGTTTTCAAGCATGGTATCTTCATCTCTTCATGGTTTGGATTTTAGTTATTGACATTTTTTTAGATGATTTTTAAAATAATAATTAAAATGAAAAATTAAGTATTTATCTAACCATGTATAAAACAACGATTTTCATTTAACATTTCTAAAGTTATTTCAAAACTAAAATTACTCTTAGTTTATCCCAATGGGTATGGTCTAGTTTTCTATATTGGGAGTGTTCATGCTATTATTTTTAGGAAAATATATTTTCAAGGTATAACTATTTTTTATGTATAGTTTCAACTAACATTTATAAAATATCATATAAAAAATAATTTTATAAACTTTTTGGCGGAATAATACTCGAACTGTTTATCTGACAACCTACTTACACACTATAGTGCATATGTGGTTTTCAAGTCATTATGTGGGTATTCATGTTAATACTCCCAGATTGGATTTTATGATTTTTTTAAATTATCTATATTGTGATATGAAGATAACCTTGGGTTATATGGTGATACACATATGGTGTTTCATATTTCATATAATTTTTTTGATGTCTCTTGTATTGAATATATTGATAAAACTATGTATATTTTTTATTTTTACATTATATTTTTTTTTATTTAGATTTTTTTTTAAACATACAAATTTTTATGTGGCTAGATAAAATTTTTCAATGTTTCATTTATATAATTTAAAAAATAGTAATTTTTTGCATTGATTTACAATCAATGGATGTATCATGTTCAATTAATAGTAAGAATATGATGTTTATTTGTCTATATTGAGTGGGTGAAATCATTTACAATGTGTATTTTTGACAATATTGAAACCTTTTTTCAAACCTATGGAGATCTAGAACCTTCTTTGGGACATGTGGTGAGTCAACCGTGCTGTTGTGTTAAGTTGACTTGAGTTGGTTCCTTTGGCATTTTCCTAAATTATCATTCTACGTGGTATTGGAAGTTGTTTTACAAACAAAACCACAACTCCATTATCCTATAAATATATACATGGATTATATCATGGGGGATTATTACCAAGTATGAGAATAGTTATTATTTAGGATAAGGATATGGTTATTTTATTAAAACACCAGTTTTATAATTTCACCATCATCACATGGCGATATGGAATGAATTTGGAGATTATTTTGAACTTCATACAACTCTCCGTGGTGGATAAATATCTTAGAAATTATATAAAGTGAGTCATGATCTTTAAAAGTTAGTTTCAAAATTCATTAATCCCCAATTTAATATTATTTTAGTTTGTAAACATTTTTTTTCTTTGCATCTAAATTTATTTAATTTTTTACTCAAATTTTCAAAAATGTTTAATTTCGTTTTAATGAAATACACACTTTTCATAGCTATTTAATTATAATATTTCTATGTGGGGTAATTTATTTATTAGATAATAATACAATCCTTTTCTATCTGTTATGCTCCTGATATCAGTGTTTTTTGGTTGAAATCAACCCACATTTAAGAGATGAATTAAGACAAAACAAAATAATTTGTTATTTTATATCATTTGTATAAATATAACATTAAATTAAATTACAAAATAAAAATCCTACGAATCAAAAGGGTTAGTGTCTTTGTAGAATAGCAACATAAGAAAATTATTTTACAATGATAGTTAATAATTCACCTTAATTTCATCTTACTAGATTTCTTCTACACATCTCTCTCGTTAAACTCATCCTCATGCCCTGGTAAATGGAAAAAAAGAAAGGGGTGAACTCAAACACCTAGTAAGGGAAAATGGAATAACCCCGACTCCAGTAACCCATAACATATGGTAAACTTATTACATTAGAATAATAAAAGGGGTAAAATCCCAAAGTAATGATTAGTTTAGTAGTCATTGAGAACCAGATATATAAATGGTACCCATTTAACATTCATAGTAAATTATAAAACATAATAAAAGATAACAATCGACATCCTAGAAACTCATTATAATGATTCATCTTCATATTCTAGGTGAAATAAATAGAATAACAGTGATATAACATATAAAACAAGGCAAGCATACATTAGAATCTATAACAGGTAAACAAATCATAACCAATACGGAAATATAAATAAAAGGGGTCTGAATTCATCCTTTTAAAAAAATTATGGCAATGAATAAATCTAAAAACATATTTCATTTTATTAATAACTTGAGAAAAAATGAATCCAAATAAAATATTAGAGAAAAATAATATCATGGGTAATAATGAAAAAAAAATCCAAATGATTTAAATGCTTAATATTGGTCATCATGACCTCAGACATCAGGAGATCTATAATGTCAAGACATTTCACAAGATAGTTCAAAGATATGGGGAAAACCCATAAAATTGGGTTAATTTATTTGTCTCCTAAGACTTATAGATACAACGAGGGGTTATATAATTTCATGTGCACATCCATCACTACATGTGAAAAGAATACCCCATATACTGAATGTTCCTTTTAATTCATGAACAATGTGCCTTATAAAAAATATTTGTATTGAGTAATGAATCTGTATTTATAAATATTTCCCCATTAAGTCAAATAACATTAAAAGTAAACCCCATATGTAAAAATTTTATATTATTTAGGTAATCATCATGTATATGATACAAAGAATATATATAGTGATCGATGATTGACATACATGGATGTTATATAATTTTAGACGAATATTTGATACTATAAAAAAAATACATGCATGAGGACCGTAATAGTTTAGTGTCTTTGGAAACATGGACACAAAATTTTATATCCTGGTAAAATATCTTCAATATGTCCCATAAATATCTTCACCTTTATTACATAAACCTAAAACCATTCTTCATAACCTTTGGAAAGGAATCAAAAGAAAGGATTGAATGAGATGATCAGTAAGGGTAAACAAAATAAATGTGTAATAATAACCTGAAAAATGATTACGTAACTTGAGAATAAAATTTTAAGATCATTCCATACATATTAGAGATCATAATAAAGATTTTAATTTCATAAGAAATGCATCATTATAGAATTAAGAGCATAAGTCATGAAATCAAAACATAGGAATAAGGCATGGAATTTGTGTCATGAACATTTGTTTATATCATTGTGAACGTGAATAAGTACAAATAATTCCACTCATTATGTTAATGAAATGATATCAAGAACCCACATAAACTTATGGACGTGAAATTGGGTCCATGTATAACATTGTGAATGCATAATGAGGTTCAAACCTAACATTGTGAACATTTAATCATGTTCATGCATAAACATATAGAAGTGAATCCAGGTTCATGAACAATATTTTGACCACATAATAAGGCTTATCATAACATATTTAACATGTAATAAAGTTTACACAAAAATATATGGACATGAATCTAGGTCCATGCATAACATTATGAACATGTAATGAGGTTCATGCATAACATTGTGATCATGAAATCAGGTTTATTCACAACATATATACTCACGAGTCCTCTATCATTTCCCAATTCATTATAGGGAGATATAGGTCCCATGAATTTTATATAAACATCATTCATACATGGGCCAAAAAAATAAAGCTTTCACCCTATCATGAACCATAAAAAGGCATAGGTTTTTCAAACATTAAATCATAACTATTGGACCATAGGAAGTTTTTGGCCACAATCTGCAACTATAATGGTTTTAATTATCACAAATCATGTCATATATTATAACATATGTCTTACCTCATTATCAAAAATCATGGCTTAATCAAAAGTTACATATCTTACCTTATGATAGATCCTAAATCATGTCAATGATTTCTAGTATATCTAATATTTTCAATCATTTAACTAATGTTATTTGTTTAAGTATAACAAGATTATAACTAATTATCTATACGTAACTATTAGTATTAACACATTATCTCATTTATTCACTATAAGATAGACATGACATCTAAAATTATCTATCTATGAGCCACTGACACAGACTTAAGAACTATGAAACCAAAAGATAGGTGAATCACTGACTGATTGCTCACTGAGAGATAGAAGACTCACCGAATGATGTCTCACTGACAGGACAACTCACTGATAGATGTAGCACCGACCTACGACTCACTGATAGATTTCTCATCGATAGATGACTGAATGAGAGATTTATTACTAATAGGATGACTCGCAGACTAATGTATCGTCAGTAGATGAGTCCCTGACTGAGGTCTCACCGACAGGACGACTCACTGATATACTGACTCACCGATCGAGGAGTCACTAAAAGACTATTTAATTTTTTTATTAAATTTTTTTCTACAATCATATTTGATTAATTAAATGATACTGACATATTTAATAATATTTTGTAGGAATTTTAATAGACTTTACGAATTAAGATGAACCTATGTGTGTGGAATGATCATGCCCTCAGTCATCCCACAAAATTAAAATCATTTTGAATAGATATGTAGTGGGTAATGTGGTTTCCTAACATTCTAGACATAAAAAAGAAAATCTATGACTCTCAGGCACCCATTTTGAACTCAATTATAAAAGGAATAATACATGAGTAAATCTCATTCCATATGTACATCAAATTTAAAAACTAATTTTGTATATCAAAGAAGTTGAAGAATATACCTACAGAACCATACTTGAATATGGAAGAAATAACATGAAACTCAGTTTTAGTTTCAACTTCTAGAAGAGGAATAAATCCTCATCTCATCTATATATAAATATTCTAGAGCTATATCTCAAGACAGAAAACTACTTCTAATGACTTTCTCATATTTATTTTCACTATTGTGTTCATTTTTACAAAATTTTGAAAAGTGTGCATATTTAACAATAAAGCACACACTATCTCTTATATCAAATAGAAGGATACATCATATCCATTCACTCATTTATTATTACACCTTTTTTACTCCCATAGATAAGTGTGGAAGAGTTCCTTTAGTGACCTGGTAGTTTGTACCCACGAAGAACTATGGTAGATGTCTTGAGACCTGGATAACCTGTGTGCTTTTGTGAACCCCGATCAAGGGTGTGGATGAAGTTGTTTATTAATTTAAATTGCTTGGTTTTATCTAATCACCAAGTGGATAGTACGAGGTCTCTTCTTGAGATTGAGCTTCTTGTTTAATTTCTTAGGTTATTTCACATTTACTTTTACGTTTTTATCACATATTTCATAAAACTAAATTAAACTATGGTAGTTAGTATTAGCAAGTGTTTGTAATAGTATTGAATCACTAGGTTAGTTTAAAAAGATGTATTCATTATCAAATTGATATAACTGAGAACTAATCACACTTTTGAGAAATTAATTGAATAGTCTAGCTCTTATAAATTCAATACTAGATAAATGGTCAATTGAATTTTAAATTTGGGTGAAATTAAAATAATACATTTTAACAGAAATTTTTATAGGAACTAAATTCACCCCCCTCTTGAGTGTCCTACTCCGACCAATAATAACCCATGAAATTATAAGGGTACCATTAAAATTTCATAAAATCATAAACTATGAAAAGAGATAGGTTTCATAATCACTTAATGAAAGCATAACTCTGAAAAATAAGAGGATTACAAAAGAATATAAATCGGGGAAGAGAAATAGGTTTCATAAACAACATGAAATCAAGGAATAAAATGGTCATATAAAAAATATGAATGTAACCTTTAGATAATTTCCTATAAATGGAAGAGTTACATCATTGGATGCCATCTTATATTGGAAGTAATTTTGGAACATCTTTTAAAAACATTTCCAAGGTAAAATATACTTTATTCATGAATTTTTTTAATAAAATAATACCTCTGAAAACCATTTCCTTTAAAATAAACATGAAAACGTATAAATAATTATTTGGAATCATTTTTGAAACCTTTTTCATTAAAAAATTTAATGAATTATTGAAAACTTTTAAAACATTTCTTAAACCTATTGTTTTTAAATTGTTTCCTTTCAAAATAGATTTGAAATATTCTAAAGGAATATATTAAAATAATAAATATATATATATATAATTTTCTGGTAAAATTTTCATCCAATATAATATGAAAACAATTTTTAAAACCTGGTTTTTGAAATAAAAATTATTTTTCCTGAAGATAGAAATACAGTGAATTTTTTTTAAAAACATTGTATCAATTATATTAAGCACCAAAGAGTGGTAAAATTATTCTAATAAATTGATATATATTGAATAAATTGAGGAAAACGAAATTAAATAGTTTTATTGATAGATCTATCGTATGATTTCATAAAATGAGCATAATCATTAATAATCTCAAAAAGAGATGAGATTGATTCTATAAAATATTATCACATGATAACATGGGATCATACACTACATGTAAGTAATGGAAATTAAATTAAACATTAAATATAATTAAAATAATTAGATTCATTATATAAAATTTAATATGTATTGGTATACACCTCAAAAAAGAATTTAAGTTCACAACCAAACACGAGTCTCAAAGAAGGAAATTGGGAAAAAAATATTTTACCAATTTGGGATCTTTTGAAAAATAAAACCCATGAAATAAAGACGATAGAATGGATATGTAAATAATCATAAATTTATTTATATGAATCATAGAATACATACATTGTCATTATATTCACCATACAAAGGATTTTTCGGTGAATAAATCATATTTCTCACGAAAAGTGAAAAAGAAATGATATGTAAAAATAATACATAAGATTAAATAAATAATAAATATAATATATAACAAATATAAACATAGTTTTCATAATAATGTACAACTGGATATGTGATAAATAGAAAATGAAAAATCATCGTTTAGTGAGGTGGTAATTCACATTACACATAAACAGTATGTTTGTTACCCATTAGATGGAGGTGTGTGTATGTTTCGGTAGATAAAATAGTTTAAAAAATAATAGTATATTTAAGATACTAGTGTTTTTATAAAATCATGGAATAAGTAGAGTGTATGGGGTGGACACAGAAAAGAAAAGAAATGAACTTGAGGGATGGTGTTACCTCTTTATTGGGTAACTACTTTTGGTTTGCGCCAAAAGGATTCCTTCAAAGACTTTATGCACCAAAAGAGGCTTCTATCAAAAAGGGAGGGATTCTTGGAAATTTATTGTTCATATCTTGTCCGAACCTATGTGTTTTGATAGTTCTGATTAAGAGGGATAGGTGGTGTCCATTTATAGGGGCACTCTAGTAAATATTTGATAAGAGAATTCTACCCACGTTTTTCGTGATGAAAGTGGATCCAATTTTGTTAAAAGGGAGGATAGGGTCTAAATATTTGAAAAATGGGTTTTTGACAATTGTGTTGGTTTTTTGGGTCTTAATGCTATGGTTTACTCCATTATTAAACTTAATTTAACCTTTATCGTTGAAAATAATTTTAATCACTTTCACTATTTTTTTTGAAAAAACTAGGTTTCCCTTATTATAAATTATAAATTCTTCTGATTTCAAATATGGAATCCATTTTTTTGAATTATAATCACATAATTGGTAGAAATTAGTTTAAAATTAATCTCGCTCCTGTGTCGAGAATGCAGGTATTAACGTAAAAACATTCAAAAGTTTTCTATGTTTATATTACCATATTCAATGTGAAATTTTTTTCAGTAAACTAAAATATAATAATTACAAAAATATTATCTAATTATACTTTTAAACCAATATAAAATATAATTTATCCTAATAAATAAATTAGATGAAATGTCCATTCTGAACTAAAATTCTAAATTGTTAACAATTCATTAAAAAATGAAACCTTATAAAAAAAATACAAATATATTATACATAACTGAGTTTTATGTTTATATTTAAACTACGAAGTTTATTTTTAATTATTAATTATATAAAAGTTCAAAAAAATTGGATTTAAAATGGGTTCTCCACTAGAAGGTTGTAAAACAATATTTCTAAAAATATATGTTTTAAGCCCAAAATTTAGTTTATTCTTTATATATAGTTTATCAAATATATTGAATGAATATAAAAAATATTTAATTAAAGATATAACATATATATTACTTGAATATTACTCACTAATAGTATTAATTTAATTATTGAGGGTAAAAGATGTTTGTTTCCATAAAAATAATAATATTAGCTTTTTTATTTAATCATCTTTAATGTTAATTTATAATTAATTAGTAACCGATTAATTCATTTTATATTTTTTAATCCATATATTTTGATTAATCAGTTATTAATATTTGTAATATTAAATTTAACATCTAGGTTATATCTTATTATATTAAATAATCATATTTCAATAATATATTATCATTCGGTAAACTTAGGTATTGTGTGTTATGCAAGTCATTGAGGAACGCAATTGTATAAAACACAAGCTAACCCTAGTGTTCTATGTAGAGAATTATAGAGTTTATGTTTCATGTAGTGAACAATTAACTTGTTGTTGGATAAAATGAGATCCAAACATAGTGTTTCAATTTAAAACAAACTATATTCAGTGTTGCGTGAAACGAAAAATATCAAAAAGATTAAATTAACATGAGAAAAATTAATTCCCAAAACATATGGGTGTTAAATTCCCTCCCTCCCAATGATTTTCCCCTCTATATTCACCAATGTTATAAAAGTTCTAATCCTTTAAAGTTTTATTTATAGAAACCCACAATGTAAAAATGAATATAAAAATGTCTCCTAAAAAGGGATTTCTGAACCATAATAGTTACCCAATGTAACATGTAACTAAGATTCCACATAGGGGGAAATTGGTGGGAATTTAATATATGGAAATGAATAAAATATCAATGTATCATGTTATAATGGATAATGATAGAGAAAAATGTTTGGATAAATTTAACAATCATAAATCCATAAATCTGTGATGAAATAAGGGATAATCTGATTCATCACAAATGAAGGTACTAGGATTACATATTGGTTTCAATATCCTTTTTCATAATGTTGAATAATATTCATAAAATGATATACATGCATGGTTTAAGTACAATTTCACCCTTTATTGTTCGTTGATCAACTTCACCTCTTTCTCTAAAAAGGAATGTGACTTCTTTATTCCTGAACATCCAATAGATCTAGAGATCCATGATGTGCTATCCAATTTTTCATCAGTTTTCATCAACACAAAGTAGTTTGAATAGTCTATCCAATATAAATAAATCCTTATATGGAGAGATAATATTTTATTCTTATTGACATAATATAGTGTTTAACTTAAACATTCCATAAATTGTTAACCTTATAACCCTTCTAACATATGAAACTTCAAATCTTTGGAAGGAATGTCATGAAATCATATTAACATTGATTCCCCATATATCACAATTTAAAACATGGTTTTCACATTAAAAAATGTGAATACCCTCATAATATATTCCCTTTAAACATGATAACATCCTTAATTACAATTAATACTTTTGGAAAACATGCATGCTTCTTTATTCTAATTGTTACTGGATATATCGTTGAAATCCATGAAGTTGTAAACTTCATCTTTGATGAAATAAAATGATTTTTCAATGATCAATTATCGAGTAATCCATACTGTAAAATTTACTTATTCATATATAGAACATCTTTATCCAAACATCATTATCTCAACATCAGGTAGTAATTATGTGTTACCCTCCCTTAATCAAAATATCACATTTCTATGACATTAATTTTCTATGTGTTCATCATCATTCAACATGTCATTTTCAATCCTAAATGAAAAATTATACTATCAATGCATATATATTTCATGATTCATATAACATAATCATTGAATTCCAAAACATAAATACTTCATTCATCTAACATTATTCTTAAACTATTACTCAGAGTTCATCAACTTATTCCTTAATACCTCTTTCCTAGAATATGAAATATGAATCATCTCTTAAGGATTATGAACCTAAATATAATCATTATTCTTGTGTATAATAAAAATAATATTGTAATAATATCACATACCTTTCACATATCATTTGGGGTCTCATTATATTTAGAAGTATAACCTACACTTATACCACATTCATGATTCTATTTGTGAGATTTCCACTTGTGAAATTGATTTTCATAATTCCCATCTTTTTCACATATGAAACATTAAATTTTAACCTTGTTCCATATAATTATATATATTTACTAATACCATAAAGAAATGTTTGAGAAACATTTATTATACCAGGATACTATATATTCATGAAAAATTACATATATGGTGACTAAATCAGGGATCATACTACTTAAATCTAAAAAACCTTAGTTTAATACATGGTAATTGACAGTAATCCTCTATTTAAATCCTTAAGGATGGTTTTTAAAGAGTTTGTGAGTTCCCAAATCATATCCCTGGGAGTTTGAAACTAGGTACATAACAAGGTCTGTTATCGTGTACCAGATTACCCCAAGTCAAGCTTGGGACATATTGTGGGTGTTATTACCCGTAGGTACATCCTTTCCAAAGACACATCAACATTTTTTATCCAAATAGAGATTTATTTAAAATAAAATAATCACATTATCCATTATAAAAATTCTAGTACATTTTCCTAAACATTTATTCCTCCTTATACTTATCATAAGATACATCCCTCGATAAATAGTTAGAAATATACCTAAAGATATCACTAAATTTTTATCATCCTATTAACAAAGGATGGCTAATTCTTTCCTTTGATACTAACTATAGTGATGTAGGATTAACATTCATGGATATTACATAATTTTAGAGGAATATTCATTACATTATAAAATTACATGCCCGAGGACCATAGTAGTTTACTGTCTTTGGAAACATGGAAAAAAAATCTTATATCCTACGGCAAAATTTTCAACATCTCCTATAAAGATCTATACCTTTACTAATTATACCTAAACCCATTATTCATAACATGGGGAAAGGAAACATATGAAAGGGGTTAGCATAGATGATCAGTAAGGGTAAATAACAGAATATTTTTAAACATAACATGAACAAAACCGTATGGAACTTGAGTATAACACTTGAAGAACATACCTTACATATTAGACATCATAATATAGATTGGAATTTCAGAAAAAATTTATCATAAAAGAATTAAGATCATAAGTCATGAAAGAATAACATAAAGAGAAGACATGGAATTTGTTGCATGTACATTTTTTATGATGTTGTGAATGTGTATAAATAGAAACAAGTTTACTTATTTAGTGAGGAACATGAAATCATGCTCCCACATAACCTTATATACAATTAACCAAGTCCATAAATAATATTATGTATGTGTAATCAGGTTTTCACATTACATTGTGGACATGAAACTAGGTCCATGCTTACAATTTGTAACATTTAATTAAGTTTGGGCCTAACATTTTGAACATGTAATCAGGTTCACTCATAACATTGTGAACATGAAATTTGTATTATGAATAAACTTATGGATATACAACCATGTCCATACAAAATATTTTGAACATTTAATCCAATTTATGCATAACATTGTGAACAAGAAATCGGGTTCATGCATAACATATATACTCATGAGTCATCCATCATTACCCAATGTATTGGACGAAGATATAGGTATCATCCAGCTCATAACATCATTATTCATACATGTGCCACAAAATAAAACATTCATCATACCAAGACCCAAAAAATACATAGTTTTTATAACATAAAATATTAACCCATGAAATGAAATGGGTATCATTAACATTTTATCTAATCATAAAATTCAAAATTTGATATGTTATGTAATCACTTAATGAAATCATAACCCATGAATAGAAGAGGGTTTAAAAAGAATATAACTCGTAGAAGATAAATATGTTTAATAAACATCATGAAAAAAAACATAAACAATTCAAAGATATAATTTCAATGTAACCTTTATATAATTTCCTATAAATGAAATATTAACATTAATAGATTTCATCTTTGATGGGAAAACATTTTTAAGCATATTTTAAAACATTTCTTGTGTAAAAGTCCATTATTCATGAAATATGAATTTCTAAAAAAATGCCTTTTGAAAAACATTTCCATGAAAATTAAATTAAAAAATAACCAAAACACATTTAAATAATTTTGGAAACCATTTTATTTTAAAACTTATAATGAGTGGTTGGAAACATTTGAAACAGTTATTAAACATAAAACATTCTTGAAAACCATTTTCTTTGAAGATTTCTTGAAATATTTTGAAGGAATATTTGAAAATCATAAAACATTTTTAAAATATTTTTTCTTTGAAAATGTTCATAAAGGATAATTTTAAAATAAATTAAAAATATTTTTGAAAATATTTTTTAAAACATTTTTGAAAACATGGTTTTTGGAATAAAAATATTTCCAACCGAAGAGAGAAACACAATGAAATTTTCTTAATATTGTTTTTCTAAATTATCATAATAAACAAAGAGTGAAAATGGTACTAATAAATGTATATATATTGAACAAAAATAGGATAGAGAAATTCATGTTTTTTCTTGGGATATGGATCATAATATTCCAACTAAGAAGAAAAATCATTAACAATCTAAAACCTATGAGATTATTTCAATAAAATATTTTCACTTGGTAACTTGGGATCAATATCTCCCTATAAGAATAGGAAATTACATAAATTTTAAAATATCATCTAAATAAATATATTAATGACATAACAGTTAAAAATGTAAGTATATACATCTTAAAAAATAATTTAGGTGCATAAGCAAATATGAGCCCGAAAGAAGGCAAATTGAGACAATACTATTTCACCAATTTGGTATCTTTTAAAACATAAACCCTGTGAAATAAAGATAATATATTGGAAATTTAAAGACAAATAAATTAATTACAAAAATAATAAAATACATCAATAGTTAGTATATACACCACAAAAAATAAATAGGTGGGGAATAAAGCATGTATCACACAGAAATAAAAAAGTGAGATGAAATGCCCATACAGTGGGTCTTGACTCTAATCATACTTGTTAAAATCACCTATATAATAAATATAAGTTTATTATAAAAATATTAATGAAAAAAATTATTATATCTAACACAATATATTTTTCTGTCACGACCTTATATTACCCACTTTTTTACAAACCAATGTTATTGTTTCACTTTGGGTAATATTCACATTATTCTTCACATGTGTCTTAATTTGTTATAACATTGATACTTATATGTATATCATGATTAAGGAATTTAATCCATGATATAAATTTCATTTATATTCATTATATTTTTATTATAATAATCAATATAATATATTGGTATGAAATAGGGTACATCATTCTTAGAGATTGTAAGTCATACGTACATATGAATGTTATTTCGGTTTTTATTGTCGTATTGATGGAAAAATAAATAAATAAATGTATGTATATATATAATATCATTAAAATATCATTATAATGTTATATATGTCATATAATTTCACTAATAACACCCTTAATACATTCAATTTGGTGTTTGAACGAATCACATCATTTTGAGGGGGTGGTAGTCCACACTTCCTTAAACAAAATTATCGTATTTACACCACATGAAAAGTAAAAAAACTTATTTTTTAAAAATAATAAATAATATAAATTACATAAAAAATATAATATAAAACATATATAAACATATTTTACATCATAATGTACACCATCATAGGTGGTAAATTAATAATTAACAATCATCGTTTAGTGAGGTAGTAGTTCTCCATACATGTAAACAGTATGTTCGTTACCCATTAGAAGGAGTAGCGTGTAATTTTAGGTACAAAAAATATAATATAAACATCATATTATAATTATGATACTAATTTTGTTATAAAATTATGGAATAAATTTATTTGATGGGGTGGAGAAGTAAAATAAAATAATGGAGCTTGAGAGAAGACGTTACCTCTTAATCCGGTAACTCCTTTTGGTTTGTGCCAAAAGACTTATTAAAACACTATATGACCAAATAAAGTATTAAATGAGTAATTTAGGGATGTAATGGATTTTATTGGTCAGATATGTGATGAACCTATGTGTTCCTAATGGATTTAATAAGAGAGATATGTGGCAGACTTTTATAGGGAATGAGGCATAGCCCACATGTAAATATTTGAAGAGAGAATTCCGAACATGTTTTTCTTGTTGCTAATAGATCAAATAATGATAAAAAGTAAAAAAAATGGATGTTAAAGTATAAATATGTCCATTAATAATATTTTTCAAATGTTTATAGGTCATGTTGGGCCTTAATGTTATGGTTTAGTCCGTTATTAAGCTTCATTTACCCTCAATCGATGTAATTAATTTTAATCAAGATTTTGGGTCAAAAAATATTTTTAACATGTTATATCATATATATTAGTATTATTGAAAATAATAAACATATTTTAATAAATTCTAATCAAATAATTGGAATAAATTAATTTTAAATTAATCCCACATTCGGGTGGCTAATGTGGGGTTTAAAAGTAAAAACATTCCAAATTTTTCATAGTTTTTATATCTAATTTCAATGTGATATTAATATCAATGACATAGATTTCATTAATTGATAAAATTATTATCTAATTACACTTTTAAATCAATTTAAAATATATATTAACCTTATAAATAAATTTTATAAAAAATAAGTTTTGAACTAAAATTATTTATTTTTAACTATTCTTATAAAAATCAAACCTCACAGAAAAATACCAAAAAAATATCAATACATAATTTTTGTGTTTCAATTTAAAATTTGATGTTTATTTTGACATATTAAGTTTATAAAATTTTCAAAAAAAATTAAAATGGGTTCTCCATTAAAATGTGGAAAAACTAGATTTATAAAAATATATTTTTTTAAGTATAAAATGGGGTTTGTTCTTTATCTTATGCCTATTAAATCAACCGAATGAATATAAAAAATATTTAATTGAATATATAACATATATTTTTTTTTAATATCACCCTATAATTTTTTTTAATTTAATTTATTTTCAACGAATAGCTTTATAACAACAAAATAGTTACATTATCTTTTTATTCAATTTGATTTCATATTCATTTATAAATAATTTTTAACCAATAGAATCATATTATATTCGGTAAACCATATATTTTAATACATTATTTCATAATTTTAATAACTTATAATTATACATGTTTTTTATATCTTATTATATTAAATAATCATATTTTAATAATATATTATCATTTGGTAAACCTCGGTCTTGTGTGTTACACAAGCCATAGTGGAAACTCATTATTGCATATAATGCAAGCTAACATTATTTTTTTGTGTAGAGTAAGAGAAATTTGACAAAGATTTTAGTGCAAGACTATCTTTGTGTTTCATATAACCCAAGACAAACATAGTGATTTAATATAAAATAAACTCTCTTCAGTGTTGCATGAAATAAAAAATATCAGAAAGATTAAATTAATTTGAAAAAAGTAATTCAAAAAATATCAGGGTCTTATAGTACACACATTTAAGAAAATTTTAATTTCAAATGAAAAATTATCATAAGAAATTATTTATCTCAATTGAATCTTAACAATCACAAAATTAATCTAGAGATGAGAGGTGACCATTGGTTCATTTAGCATATCGTTCTTTACAATAAAAATAGTCCCTTTGCAAAAATAAATTGAATGGAAGTGAAATATTAAAATAATATTTCATAAAATATTTTTCATTATAAAACCATATAAAACTTGTATATGATTCTAAATTTCCTAAAATGATTATGATTGTGGAAAAATATGTCATCACTATATACATTTAAAAACATTCCTTTATAATTTATGTCAAAAATGACTATTTTGAAAAATAGTAAACATATTCCTTAAAACCCATTTTTAAAATCAAATTATAAACAAATGTCATTAATAAATCATTTGACTAAATAATAGTACTTTTTTAAAACAATTTTGGAAAGCAAGGATTTTAAATAAGTATATATCATATATAAAGTGAAATAAATGTTTTTTTCTTTTAATATTTTCTTTTCTTGATTAGAGTAGCAATGAGTGGTGAATTTGGAAGAAAATATAGATATAACTTAAATATATAGGTTATAACAAAATAAATTAGCCTTATGAGGTACAAATCATAAGATTCATTTAATGCGTGTAAAACCAATCCCAAAAGGGGAGGTTGTAAAATAGATTCTTAACACTATAGTAACTTTTAAATTACAACCCCTTGAAAGAATAATATTTATTTAAAATATCAATAACCATTAATAAATATGGATTTTTGTTAAATACATAAATTTGGTTGTATATATTCCAAATCAATTTGAATATGTTCATATTAACAAATATGTATCAATAGAATGGAAATTGAGATGAAATCCCTTACCTCATACATATTTTAGGTTGAATTCAATTGAAAATCCTATAAAATGGTTTTAAGTAAATTAATAATTTAAAAAATAACCATATCCATATTTATAATAGCATATATTATCATCTTATAACAACTTACCACCAATTAGTTTTAGTTATTTATTATTATTATTATTTCGGGAGTTAATTTCCTTGTTTTCTCATCCATATTTTGGAAGAAAGTTTCAATTATTGTATATAGGATATAGTTAAACAATATAAATAAATATATTAATGTTATAAATTTAATATGTACAAATTATATATATTTCTATAAGAATTATTTAATTGTTTACATGGAAAATGATCCACATCGCTTTGTAAAGACAGTAGGCCATATATATGCATGAGCGATGATATCATTCCCCTAATGGGTGAAAGGATACAGAAGTGGATGATATATTAATATTAAAGAATTTTTATAAATTAATATTTATCATATATATTAATTATTCCCATTAATATGTCTATCCATGTGAGTCACTGATGAAAAACCAGTTACCACAATTTGCGAGGAATTAGTCCATGGTACACACAGTCGATAGATTTGATTCCCATTTGATGAATAATGAGATAAATAGTATTATTCTGTAAAACTAATAACATTTAATTTTATCTAATATAATTATTTAATTATATTTTTATATTTTAATAGATAATTTAAGGTTTTAAATTAAAAAATAATATAAGAGAGAGCTTCATTAATATGATTACCTTCACATAGAAAAACGTCCTTTGGATCTCCCCTTAAGGACCCCCAGGTTGGGATTTTTTGAATAAAAGAAAATCATGAATGTTCTTAATGATGTTGTTTATATAATTTAGTAGAGATTGTTATATCCAAATGGCTTTAGAGGTGTAAATAAGTGTAGGGGTGAGTTCCATTTTATATTTGAGGTGTTTCATTTTTGTATGCACCCCAAACTATTCAATAATTGGAAGTAACTCCCACCCTGATTGCCAAAAAATTTGTAAATAATGTATTTGATAAAATTTATAGTCTATAAAAACCTCATCCACATAAAAATAACCTATTTTTGAACATGTTATTCTCTTATCCTCTAATTTTTCTTACTGTTATCATTTTTGGTTTCATGACAATAACTAGATTTTCAACATTGGTAAGTAATTATTAAGACTAAATTAAAACTATACTTATTATTTAATTTATACCTAATAATTATAAATAATAAATAATATTTATTATCAAAAAATTCTATATGTGTGTAAAATAAAATTTAACACAGGCACATGTAATTAGAAAAGCCTTATTTTAACCTTAAACATGTTAAATATTTTTTAATTTGCACACTAATTATTATAAAAAAATAAGTTGAAAATATTACCTAAAATGAATTATGAAGAATAAAATTATATATTAAATTGTAATCAGTTAAATATATATAATTGGAAAAATCTAGTATAAAAATAATCCAATAAATCAGGTTGAAAATTAGTTTTTAAAGAAATGCATTTTTCATGTGTATGATTATATGATATTACCTATATGACTAATAATAATCATTAAATGGAGTGAGATTCTTATATTTAAATATATAATCTACAAATTTTATTTCAATAAATCAATGTTAAATATTATTTTAACAAATTAAAATGGAGAGACTCTATGCCTTTTTTAAGCTCAAATAGTTTTCTAAAAAAATCATATTTCTTAAAAATACCCCCTTTACCCCCAAATGATATAATCATTATTTTTATAAAATTGATATTAAATTTATCAGTAATTATATATATTATTATAAATGAATTTAAATAAAATGAGAAATATTTAAATAATACATTTTTTATTTTTTATAAAATCTTATTTATAAGGGGAAATTTCAAAAATTCATTCTAGGTATATTTTCAACAACTAAGATAAAAATTGACATTGGTACTATCAAATAAGGATTTTCATGAAAGAAAATATTAAAATATTCATATTTTTTTAAATATAATGTTCACCTAATATAAATGAGGCTTGGGTTTTACATTCATCCCTCCTATAAAAATTTCATCCACTAAATTTTCAAGGATGTTGCAATTTATATTTTTGGTTGTTATTTTTCATAACACCATATATCTCCCATGTTCCTTCTCCAATTTTTTTACTTCTCTAATGTACCTTTACCCATCATGTCATCCAATATATATGTTCTTTAGTATCATGAATCTAGATAGGTCCTTCATTGAATTATAAATAATGTTTGAATTCTTTTTCTTCATAGGTGAACACATTCATTAGGACTAGATTGTGCTTCCATTACAATGATATTTGGGACAGATTTTGTAATATATAGAGGCTCTGTGGAATTTAAAACTAGCAAGACACATCTCCAATCATTTCCAATATTTTACATATCCAGTGAACCTAGGGGATAATTTTCTCTTATTATATAACATTATGAAACCATCCATAGAAATAATATCAAGAAAATGTGATATCCCACTTCAAATTAAAAATCATTTCTTCGATTATCAGAATAATACTTTTTCTAATTTGAGCTATTTTAATATGATTAGGAATAGTCCTTACATTTTTCTTGTATATTCTTAATCTTCCAATACTATAAGTTTCCTTTCACCAAATTCATCGCAAAAAATTGGAGTGTGACTTATCTTTCTATATAATACTTCATATGAAACCGGTTGAATATTTGAATTCAAACTATTATTATACAAAATATCTAGAAAAGGTAAATAGTATTCTTGCATAACATGAAAGTAAAGTGATATTGACATAAACATGTATTAAATTTTGTAAATATTTATCTTAAACAGTTTATCTGTTTGAAGATGGAAGGTAGTGCACAAATTAGGCTCATTATCAAGACTATTCTGAAGAAGCATCCCAAAAGTTGACATAAAATGGGGATCAAGATATGAAATCATTGAAATATTTTCTACGTTAGGGTTTAAATCATAGTTAATATTAATCCATGTGAGTCACATAATTAGTAAATATTCTCTTATAACAAGAAAATTTGTATATTTGTCTAGGAAATCAAAAATAATCCATATTGCATCATTACATCTAGGAGTATTTGGCAGTCCAATGATAAATTCTATATTAATTTCATCTTATTTACACACAAAAATATGAAGTAGTTGTATGAATCCTCTAGGATGACATATCACATCCATTACTTGTTTAAAAATAAATCATATGGACAAATTTTCAGTAATTTCCCACATCATGTTATCCAACCAATAATTTTCCTTCAAATCACTATACATCTAGTTGGTAAAAGGCCGTATAGAGAAATTTGAACTATTAGAATCATAAATAAATTCTCTTTTAAAAATAGGTATAGATATAACACATAATCTCATTGCAAAGTTTATAAATCCGTCTTCATAAATTATGTCTACCAACATCCCATCATTTAAATCAATTTTTTTCTAATAATTATTTTCATCTGATTGAGAAATTTTTAACTTTTCTAATAAACATGGTTTCACAGTCATTTTAAAATGGTGTGATGTCTCACCATCTTTAATAATTCCTTTATATATATTTAATCGATCATTGAACATAATATACCTCTCAATCCTCATTTGGATCATAGATCCATGATCTTTCATGTTTAATGTGACTGTTACATAATTTTCCTTCCCATAGTGGGAGTTTATTGAACAATCATAATTCATGAGCAACTCATGACATTTACTTTTCCTCATGTTGATATTCTTCTGTGAAAGTATTTAGTTTAGGATCATATAGTATTTATATATCTCATATATTTCACTATAAATACAATATACCCAAGTATTCAATGAAGACATTATAGCTGCCAAATCATGACCTAGATTTTATAGTTCTGTTCATGAGCCATTAACTACCTTAATGAATATGAAATAATTTTATCATTTTTTATAAGGAAAAAACCATGTACTTTATTTGATTCATCCATATATATAAATAATATGTTATTTATGTATGGTATATTTAAAATTATATAATTGAACAATATTTACTTAAATTCATCAATCCATTCCTAACAATCCTTTATCCTTATTAAATTAACCTCTTTATGTTTAATCTTGGTTAACGAGTGATCTGATCGAGAAAAACTCTGAAAGAATTTTTGATAGTAACCAACCAAAAAATTAAACTATATACCTTGGTTATTCTAATTGGTTAAATCCATTCAATAAATGCCTATATTTTTGAAATATCAACTGAGATATCATCATTGGAGATAATACAAACAAAAAAATATTCTTAAATACAAAACATTCAATTGAAAAATTTACTAGTTAATGATATATTTATAAGACTCTCAAGAATCATCTACATTTTATTCTCATGGTCCTCATATCTATTATAATAGAAAAATATATCATAAATTAATACCAAAATGAAGTTACAAATATATTCCTTTAATACCATGTTCATTAGATTTATAAAAATAGATGGTGAATAGTCAATCCAAATGGCATGAATTTGAACTTGAAATTTCTATAACCCATTCAGAATGATGTATTATAAATTTATTCCTTATTTTCTCACAATTAATGATACCTAGGGAAAGGAATATACTATCAAAAAAAATTAAATCTATGAAGTTGATCAAAAAAGACATCAATATAAGGTAGAGGATAATTGTTCATTGTCATAATGAAATTGATTTCCCTATAATCAATGTGAAAAATCATGGATCTAAATTTCTTCATAATGTAGAGAAAATGGAATCCCCTGGGTGAACCACTAGGTAGAATAAATATTTTATCACACAAATCCTTTAGTGGTTTACATAAATCCATTAATTTCAAAGTGGTTGTTTTTTATGAATTATTTTATATAAGTCTAGGATCGTGGAATAAATCAATGTAAAACTCAACTTCATCACCTAGTGTATGTCTATGTAATTTATTAGAAAATAAACTAATGTATTCCTATATAATTTTTTCATTTTTAATTTTAATATTACCTTTTATATCCACCAATTTTTTTTGTTATTATTCCCTAAAAACACATCTATATGCAAGAGTTGGTGTTAACTAAAAATGACTTAAATTATGAAGTATTCTCTCTAATGGTAATAAATTATAAATATTCATCATGAATCTTAATTCACTTCTCCGTAAAATATATTTTTTCCTAATATTTTGAAATAATGTTTATACTAAAGATTATATAAAATTTAACCTTTTATGATATTAAATTCCATATATAGAGCATGTTTTTTGTCTCATAATGAGGAATGTCACACACATCCTTATTGTGGAGAGAATTCCACTATATTTTTTGACTAAAAATTTCCTTATTAATGATCTAGGTAAGTATATAATTTTATTGGGAAACAAGTAATATATAAATGTGTGTGATGATCCAACATTAAATAAATCATAGTCTAAATTTGAGGATATGACGAATGTACCTTCCATTACATCGTTGGGTACTTCTACCTTAGTTGTAGTGATTTCATAATCTTTTCTATCTCCAAATATCTTATTATGTCATAGATTAATTTCAAATCATGGGAATTTTTTTTTTGAATAATTACACATTTACTTGCAGCTAAATATTTTGATAAAATTTGTCTATTTATTTCCCTTACATTAATGATCCAAATGACCCTTTCCATCACACATGTAAGAAACTCCCATTCAATTAAATCATTTTCTAGGAATATTCTTTCCACCATGTTCATATGATGAAAATTTATACATATCCATCATATTATTTAACACATTACATTTTTGTGGCATTATGATAACCTCTTCTTATCTCGATTCCCCTGGGTAAATAGGATCTAGAGAACTCCATCTCTATATTTATGGTTCATACATTTGTTTCATTATATGAAAAAATATTGTAAGAGAATAGAGCCCTTCTAAAACATGGATTTATCACTTTAAGTAAATAATAAATATCTAATTCTGTATTTTGTATGTAATCCATAGAATACCTATATAATATTGCATATGTATCCTCATACCCAACAACACATTATTCCTCATTTTTCATTAAGCTAAGTATATTTATCTACATTTTAGTTTGTTTCTTATAATAGATATATTTTTTAAAGAATGTCTATTTAAAATATCTTGATTCTATATGTTCTATTTCTCCATCGTCCCTAGTATTATTGAAAAACGACCACTATTGATCATCATTGGCCTCAATAAATACATTTAAAGAGTAAAATTAACCTTTTAATTTCCTCATAAAGCCATAAATATCTTATTAAGGGACTTATTCCATTTCATAAATAATATAGGATTGGTAGTCCCACTAAATAATGGGGGATTCTATCACATTAAGTGATCCAATATTACATAATCAAATTATAGAACACAACGTTTATACATTTGAGAAAGGTTATTTTTCATATTGTAGTTATGATACCCTAATATTTCCATGATCTTATTAGATACAATACCAAATATATGGGATCTCTCAGTAGGGAAATTTCAATAGTTACCATGACTATTGATACCATTCTTTCTTATGGGTGTTATTTCTAAAAAATGGAATATACTAAATTTTTTCAGAAAAATAATAATTTTAAATCCAAATTTATATTTCTATATATGGTGTAACTCATACAATAAATTGAAAATATATGCATTGTAAATCTCAGAATTACAAACCTGTTTTCTCTAAGAATATCATTATTTTCAAATCCTTTATAAGGATTTGAAAATAAAATTTGAATTATCCAAAGCATACCAACCATGAGTGAAAAACCAAATGCATAATAAGTCTATTTATGATGCATCAGGTGGCGATCGAGTAAAATCCCCATGAACCATTTTTATGTGTCATTACCTGTAAAGACCCAACCCCAATATCTTGAAGCCGGTGCATTATTTCATTACATTGGCGTGCTTGCATGAAAGTTATTTCCTAAAGTACTGAGCAGTTTGGTAGTTTTGAAAAACAATATGCATGCATAGTTTCAACATTACAACTTGAAATGAAACACAACATATAAGTTTTCTTGGGAACATACCCAACTCTAAGTTTATCCTTGCAAGTCATTCATAAAAAACATCATTATGTACTGAGAAAATGAAACTTATGAAAAGGGTGAACTCAGATTCTCACTAACGGTATGAAATAAATTGGAAGATATCATAAACATAAACGTTCTTCATAGTGAATAACTAAAACACGTGCCTTTAAAATCAATCATGAACGCATTATGGTATGAATATGAGCTAAATAAAGAATCCCATAATTATGCATAATGATGGGTATTCTACTAGTTGAATAACCGCATGAAATTTCAATTACTGGTTTTATAATGAGGGAAATGAATATCCCAAACATTCTAAAACATATCATTAAGGCCTCTTCCAAGACATCTAAAATTTATTAAGGCCTCAGCCAAAACCATATCTTAAAATGGTAAAGGCCTCAACCAAGTCTATATCTATTTGTCTCATGAGACATACAGATGCATCGAGGGGTTATAGCAGGATCCACCTACCACATAATAAGTTGGATTCATTTATTATATGAAAGGGGTGAACATAATACACATATACATTCATATTTAAAATAAAATATTAAATTTAAAAAACATTCCCTAATTATTCAACAAAAACACTAACCATTCGGAATAATATGGTGAATGATATCCAGATAGGTCATCCAAAGTCAAAATAATAAAAAACAACTCATAATAATAATTTAGATGATATCATAATCGATAAACCTTAATGAAATACATGATTTTACAAAGGATTTTTACATAGGAAAATATATTTTTAAAAGAGGCCATTGAAAAATTCTGGAGTAAATAATCCATAAATATTCCAAAGTGGCGCACACCAACATGAAATATTCAAATAATAATCCCTTAGAATATCATGAGAATAAGGATACTCTTGATATGATATACCAATGGTCATTACCTAGACCACATGAATGTAATAGGTGGTGAACAAGTCATATACCACATAAAAGTTAAAGCGAGGTGAGAAAATTCTTTTTTACTTTTGAAAGAACAGTTCTTTTGGAAAATAATGTTTATTTTTCTAGAAATCATATTGCAATCATGTATATCCCAGAAAATAGAAGGATAGGATAGTGAAATTATATATGAGGCATAAATTATGTCCCACTTATGTGAAATTATGTAAAAATGTTTCTTAATAATCTTTAGAAAGAAAACATTTTAGAGCATTTTGATGAAAGTATTGAAGAAAATTTTAAAGTCGCAATGAATGATTGTTCGCTTGAATCTAGAAATTCTCCATGTTCATTTATCTATCTAAAATTAGTGGTTTTATAAATATAATGTTTTCTTAAAATTATTTTGGTGTGCTCTTTAAAATGGATAAGAATTTGAGAAGTTCCCTTGAATCGGGTTTGTTTATCACGATAAGATTATGAATGATCCTTTTAAATCAGGTAAATACACATAAAATAAAGAAGTATTATGGATGGTAAACACATATATATAATTAAAACATAATTTATGTGGATAAAATAAATATAAATAATAATTTAATAAAGGTTATTATAGAATAACAGTAACCCGAATAAAAATGGAGGTTTGTGTAGAAATCCCTTACCACATTGCAATAAATCAGTTTATATGCCTCAATATTAATAATCATAAAATTGTACATTGAATAGAATTAATATAAATAGATTCTTGATACGATAAATCAATGGTAATTATATGTACCAAACAGAGATGTAATTGTAGTGAATAAGGAATATCTCACAAAAATGGAAGTGAGACGAGGAAACCCCTTACCTTAAGTCTGTAGGTGTTCCTCGCTGGATAAATGACCTCAATAAATAAATTTATTTTCATAAATTAATCTTTATAGAAACTAATATAAATTTAATATATTTATTATAACCTTATTATGTTCATTTATTACATTTGTATGGGTTAAGAAATTCAATTTAATTGATTGTGAGTGTTTTCTTCCTTGGTTTTCACGATTGGTTTACTTATAGTCATGTATGGATAAGCATGTGGAATGAGAATGATTGTCTAGAATAGAAGTTTTATTTTATTAGTGAAAACCCATAAGATTACATGGTTATAAAATTTATTTGGTTATTAGGAGTGAATATGAATCATTATATAAAACATTAATGATAATTTGTTGGCTTAATTGGGGGTTTTTGATGACAAGGAACACATTTTGATTTATAAATTAATATCATGGGTAAAAAAGGATTATGGAACCTGATATAAGTTATAATAAATATATTATAGTCTTGTTCAACTATAAAAATGGTTTCATGACCAAAATTGAATATGGTAATAGAAATTGAAAACTCATTGTCCTTGAATGTGATAAATTAACACATATCGAATAGTTTTTTCATTTATAGCATAAAAGAAGGGGAAAGAAGGTATGATGATTAATTCATCATTTATCATAACAAACTTTTAGTACATCTATGGTAGTAGATTTATCATAACATTTGGATGAATGTATTTAAGGAAAGAAAATGAAAAGAAATGATCATGAAATAAAATAAAATAAATAATAAGAGGAATTCACCTCTTGAAGTCATCTTCCTTAAGAGCCTCTTTTGGGGAGAGGTTTTGGAATTTTAATGAAACAAAGGGCTTTTGGTCATGGTGGAGGATCTTGGGAGGGTATTTTGACATAATATATTCAAGTAACAATTTTTTATAAGATTGAATAGAAGAGGGAGTGCGGGGGGGGGGGGGGGGTTATAGTGTTGGAGATGAGTGATTTTTTAATATCATATTCATTTTTTTATTTTACTCAAGAAAACAAACAGTATTGATTCTTCTGACCAATAATAGTAATATGTGTATATTATTTCTAACTGATGGTATCTTACATCATCCATGATGATAGTAATAGTGTATTTAACCTATAATATATATACAGTAAATTTTCAAATTTCACTATTCATTAAAAATTCAAATATTTCAGAAACCTCCCAACAAATCACCATACCCATTTTTCAAATTATAGAATAAAAATATGGACTTAATTTTATCAAAACAATTTTCTAAATATGAGTAATTTAATTTTTCATTTAAAATACTTATTTACTTGAAAAATATGGTTTTAAAACCAAAACTATTTTTATAACTCCCTAAAAATTAACTAAGGTCTTATTAAATTTTTCTAAAATCATAAGAAAACAAAATAATTATTTTGGAACACATTGTATGAAAATAGATTAATTTATTAATTTAAAATTGTAATTAAATATTTATCACTCACAGAAATATGAATACTTAATTAATAATTTATAAAATATTCTACTCCATTTGTAAGGTGCCTAAATTTTATTTATACTTACATTGGCGATGTTTCTATTCATAAGGGTAAATTACTATTCATAAGGGTCATGTTACTACTCATAAGGGTACATCACTATTCATAAGGGTTAAGTTACTATTCACTAAAAATTATTTTGATTCTATCATACTATAAATTTCATCCTAAATGCAATAGTTTATGTTCTTTTTTAGAAATTAAAATCATAGAAGTGGTAAATTATATTTATTGGATAGGTTATATCCAAGGGTTTTTTTGTTGAGACACATTTTTTCATGTATTCAACATTAAATTTATTTTCAAATCCTTGGAGTTTTTCATTCTCCCCTCAGAAAAGGTTCATCAAAGAAATTTGAAATTGAACATTGAAAGTTAATTGTTTAAAATTGACAATTCCATTATGGTAAACCCACATCAGTAATACAGATAAAATATCCTCCAAATAATAGGGAATGTGAAATTCATTTGTTACTACAAAACGATTCATTATAATTGGACAACAAGGTCTTGGAAGAATTAATAAACCATAATGTTCTGATGGAAACTGGTAGAGAACATGCTGAGATGAAAGATCATTACCACAAAAACAAAAACTACATTAATGAAAATTTCAATTGATATCATTAAAAATATAATGATAATAGGACACAATATTTATTCATGACACTATTCATAGAGTTGATGAATTATTACACACTATAAGAGTATAAATATATGATTTTATTTCATAAAAAAATATTTTCCTTTGTTTGTTACTTGAACTGTCAATACTTCATCTCTTAGAATAGGTTGCACCATGTGGTGATAATAGACTCTAAAACCTCATACAGTGATCAACATAAAAAATTTCATAAATGGTTTAACTTTTCAAAATATCATTATCCAAAAATTTAAATAATTCCCATATCAATGATTGATAGATCCATGTACACAAGGTCCTTGGAAATCCTTATTTTTTTAGAACTCCATGATCTATCTTGCTCAAAGAATATGCTACCATATTTTTCTTTAATCAACATGAACCATCCCTAAATTCTCACATTCCAAACATGTAAATATCTTCATCGTGTGTCCTCTATATATATTCTAATAACTCAAATTACCATAAAACCTTTTTGGAAGCATGAATTCATCCATTCAAATGCTATTGGATATATTTTTTATATCCAAAAATGTTGTAAACTCCATCAATTATAGCATAAAACACTTTTTGACAAGTTAATAATTAGTTTTGAGGTAGTAATTACTTATCCAAATGAATCCTTTCTTCATCATTATCTTAATTATTTAGAATATATTTAGCGTTGTCTTTTGATCAACAATATACATTCACAATATATGAACATTCATATGAGTCACGTATCCTTGGTACAATTCATCACACGACCTAAAATACGTAACGAAATAGAACTTCATTACAATCATCATATATTCCATAATACTTATAACTAGTACATTGCTGATAAATAATTAAAATTATAGGACTCTTGAAGAATAATATTAAACATTCCACTTCATATGTGGTAGTATAATTACTTGATCATTTTCCACTAACATAATTTGGGGAATATTCCATTGATTCTGGAGGAATTGATTCATATAGTGTCCCATATTCTTACAGTTAAATCATTATACATTTAAAACCTTTTTCTTTCCCATGAAATCACAAAATTGGTGTCCCTTTTTTCCACACATATAACAAACTCCCATTCCCTTCAAGAATTTACTAGGGGGATTCTTTATATAGTTATCACATGTGGGAAAATCGTTCTTTCCCTTCTTCCATTTATCCACATTTTTCTTGGTCATCATCTTATTTTATTTATTCCCTTAAAATCCACAGGACTCAGGGATTACATTACATATCTTGTTAACATATGATATTATTTCCTCATATGATGAGGATATCTAGGAGACTATATTCCTTTGAAATGATGGATTAATACCCTAAAATATATTATCCTTCTTACTATTTGCACCATGCCCATTCGTGATGTTATCATTACTTATCCTAGAAACCATTTCTAAAAATTCTATATGCTATATTATCTCATAAAATTATAAACTCAATATAACTCTAAACATGTTATATCATATAAAATAAATTTCTGCATCACAAATCTTAAAACCATACACTCTGGTTACTTTAGTGGAATAAATTCTTCATTAGGTCTTGTAAAGAAAATTTGAATTATATTATGGATATCCCCTAGGGCTGTCAAACTAGGTGAATAGTAAGTCCCATTGTCATGTACCAAGATACCCTAGGTCAAGCACAAAAATCCTTGATAGAGTTTTTACTCCTAGGTAAATATTTTGTAGAACCACATCCACTTGTAGTATCAAGACATGTATTGAGTTTCATGAAAGACCCATATAATCTATTCTTTATCAGAATTTAATGATATTATTGTATACTTATGCTCAAATATTATCTTATTGTTTTGATCTCTAATCTACATTTTTATATCTAGTTTCCAATTTTTCTATTAGACTTCCTCTGATACCAACTGTAAAGACCCAACCTCCATTTCTCGGAGATGGTGCATTATCTGATTACATTGGCATGCTTACAGGAAGATCATATCCTAAAGGACTGGGTAGTTTAGTAGTTTCAGAAAACCAAATACATATATAGGATCAACATTACAACTTTAAATGAAATAAAGCATATAATTTTTATTTTGAACATCTGAAACTCTAAGTTTATACCTAAATTTCATTCTTAAGAAACTTCTTTATGTCCTGAGGAAATGTATCATAAGACAGGGGTGAGATCATATGCTCAGTAAGGATAATAAATACAGTGAAATATATCATAAGCATAAACATTTGTCCTGGTGAATAACTAAAACACATGCCTTTAAAAAAACTCAAACACATTATCGTTGGAATAATAGATGAATAAATAATTCTATAATAAAGTATAATAATGTGTATTATAGTTTTTGAATAACCATACAAGCATTCAATTAATAGTTCCATAATGAGGTAAATTAATATGTTTTACATTCTTATACATATCTTCAAGGCCTCATCCAAGACATCTAAAAATGATTAAGGCCTCATCCAAAACAATATATAAAAATGGGAAAGGTCTCAACCATGTCCATATCTATTTTTCTCATGATGCCTAATGATGAATCAATGGGATATAGTAGGCCCCACCCATCATATACATAATCCAATGCATTCCTAATATTACAGGGGTGAACATAATTAACATATACATTCATATTGAAACTAACATATGAAATGTAAATAACATTCCCCGATCATTGAACATAAACAATAACCATCAGAATAATATGGTGAATGGTATCAAGATAGCACATCGATAGTCAAACTAATCAAAAACCCTTGAATAACATATTATAGATGATATAATAAAAGATAAAATACAATTAATTACAATATTTAATAAAGTATGTTGACATAGGCAATATTTTTTTTTAAGAGACCATTTTGAGTAAATAATCCTAAAATAATCTAAAGTTCCCCATACCACCTTGAAACATTCAAATCATAATCCCTCTGATTGTTAGGAGAATAAAGAGGATCTTTATATGATATATTAAATTTCATTACGTACACCACATGCATGGAATATGTGGTGAACAATGAATATACCTTATAAAAGTTAAAGTGAGATGAGAAAAATCCTTTTTTACTTTGGAAAGAAGAGTTCTTTTGGAAAATTATTTGTATTTTCCCTGAAATCAGATTAAAAAAATGTATATCCGATAAAATAGAATTCCATGAAATTGAAATTATATCTGAGGCATAAATGACTTCCCACATAAGTGAATCATGTAAAAATAGTTCTTGTTAATTTTTAGAAAAAAAAACTTTAGAAAATTTTAAGGAAAGTATTGAAGAGAATTTTTAAGTGGAAAGGAATGTTTGTTCTCTTAAATACAGAAATTGTCCAAGATAATTTTTCATGATAAAATTGGTGTTTTTATATAAATATTTATTCCTTAAAACATATTATGGTGAGCACTTGAGAGTTGGTAAGAATTCAAGAATTTTCCTTGAATCGGGCTGGATTATCATTATAAAATTTTAAATGATCCTTTTAAAACATGTAAATCCACATTAAATAAAGAATGATTCTAGTTGGAAAAAATATCTAGAATATTCAAACAGAATTAATGTGTAGTAAATAATAATTTCATTTTGGGGAGTAGATAATAAGATTACCCCAGATCAAAATGGTGGTTCATGTAGAAATCACTTACTACTTTGCAATCAATCGGTTGGTATCCCCAAAATTAATAATCATAAAATAATATATTAAAAAAATTAAAATAAGGAGATTAATTTTTGATACATCAATGGGTATTATAAATTTACCATACACAAGTAATAGTATTTTATTAGGAATACCTCACAAAAATGGAAGTGAGGCAAGGAAACTCCTTACCTTAAAGTCTGAAGGTGCTTCTCAATTGATCTTAATGACCGGGATACTAAAATTAAGGTTGATAAATTAAAAATTATAGAACTTATTCTATATGTAATTGATTTATTATAAACTTATTATATTCATTAATGGAATTTTATGGTTTAAGAGATTCAATTTAATTATTTCTGAGAGTTTTCTTCCATGGTTTTTATGATCGGTTTACATACATTCATGTACAGATAATAATATAGAATTATAATGGTTTTACAGAATAGAAGTTATATGTTATTATTGAAAAACCATAAGATAGCATGGTTATAAAATTTTTCTGTTTATTATGGGTGAATATGAATCCTTATATAAGAATTTAATGATAATATTTTGTGTTAATTGGCAGGTTTTTATGACAACGAACGCATTTTGGTTTATAAATTAATATCATGTGTAAAAAAGGATTACAAAACCTTAAATATGTTATAAAACATATATTTTAGTTGATTTAAACCATCAAAAAGTTTTACTGAACAGAATTTAAGATGGTAATAGAAATTGAAAACTCGTTGTCCTTAAATGTGAAAAATTAACACAACTCAGATAGTGTTTTTATTTCTAGCATAAAAGAAGGGGGAAAGTGAGATGATGATGAATTATTGCATTATAATAAAAAAAATTGTAAATAATATTTATTGTAGTTTTTATAACATTTTTATGACATGAGTGGAGGAATGAAATGAAAAGAAAGGAACTTGAAAAAAAATGAAATGAAAAGAGGAATTTACCTCTTGAAGTAATCTTCCTTGAAAGCCTCTTTAGGAGAAAGCTTTTGGACTTTTCATAAAACTAAAGGATTATAGTCATACGGGAGAATATTGGGAGTATATTTTGAAAGAATAAATTCAAGGAAAAATTCTTTAGAAGATTTAATTGAACAGGGAGTGAGGGGGGGTTATAGTTGAAGAGAGGAGTAGTTTTTTGAATATCTTATTCATTATTTTAATAATTTTATCAAGACAAGCAATATTATTTTTTCTTGTGTCCAATAATAGTAATAAGTGAATTTTATTTCGAATTCATTATTTCTTACATAATCTATTATGAAATTAATAGTCAATTTAACATATACTGTATATTTACGGTAAATTACCACATTTCAGTATTCAAAAAAATTCAAATATTTTAGAAAAACCCAAAAAATCACCATAAAATTTTTCAATGTAGAGAATAAAAAATGGGATTCATTTTATAAAAATAATTTTCTAAATATGAGAAATTTAATTTTTAATTAAAATCTTTATTTACTATAAAAATATAGTTTTAAAACATAAACTATTTGTATAAAACCATGAAAAAGTAAATAAGGTGTTATTAAACTATTCTAAAATCATATGACAACAAATAATTTATTTTGGAACACATTTTTTGAAAATTAATTTATTTATTACTTTAAAATTTTAATTAAATATTTATCACTAACAAAAATACAAATACATAATTAATAATTTATAAATTATTCTACTTTATTTGTGAGTTACTTAAATTTTATTTATTCCTACATGGGTTATGTTTCTATTCATAAAGATAAATTTCTATTCAAAATGGTCGTGTTACTATTTATAAGGTTACATTACTATTCGTAAGGGTCAAGTTACTATTCATAAAAATTTAAGTTGATTTTATTAGACTCTAATTATCAATCAGAATAGAATTCTCTATGTCAGTTATTCGAAATTTATATCATAGAAGTGGAAAATTAATGTTTATTGGCTAGGTTATATTAATGATTTTCTTGTAGAGAATTAGTGTTTCATGCATTCAATATTAATTTTTTTTCATATCCTTTGGGTGTTACATTCTCTCCTCCATATAAAAATTTCATCCTTGAAATTTGAAACTGAACAATGAATATTAATGGTTGATAATTAAAAATTCCCTAGTGGGAAATCGATATCAAGAATTTGGAAAACATATCCTATAAATTAGAGGGAAATGGAAATGAATTGTTTATTACAAAAATACGCATTCTAATTGGACCACATGGTCATGGAAGAATAAACAAACCACCATGTTCTGATGGAAACTAGTAGATAACATGATCAGATGAATGATCATTACCACAAAAACATAAACAATAGTTATGAAAAAATTCATTGATATCATGAAAAACATTATGATCATTGGAAAATGTTTTTATTTAGAACTCTTTTCCTAGATTTGACGAATTATTCTACAATATATGAGTATAAATATATGTTCTTATTTTATAAACACAATATTATTCATTTTTTGTTACTTGAACTATCTATGATTTATCTCTTGGAATAGGTTTCACCATGTGTTGAAATTAAACTGTAAAACCTCAAACAATGGCCAACATAAACCATTTCACAAATGGTTTAAATTTACAAAGGAACATGATACAATACTTCATAATCATCCCCATATCAATAATTTCTAGATCCATGTACACGGGGTCCTTTCCAAACCTCATTTTTTTAAAACTCCATGATCTATCTAGATCATAGAATATTCTACCTTATTTTCCTTTAATAAACATAAAGCTTACGTAAATATTCACATTCCAAACATGTAAATATCGCTATCAGGTGTCCTCTTGAAATATTGTAATAACTAAAATTACCATAAAACCATATCTGAAACATTAATTCGACCTTACACATGCTATTGGATATATTATTTATATCCAAAAATATTGTAAACTATATCCATTACACCATAGGTCATCTATCGACAAGTCAAAAATCAGTTTTGAGGTAGTCTGTACTTATCCAAATCAATCATTTATTCATCATAAGCTTAATAATTATGAATATATTTAGGGTTGTATATCGATCAACCATATACTTTCCTAAGATATTATCTTTATACTACGTCATTTATCCTTTGTACAATTCATCATAAAACCTAAAATACATAATGAAAAAGTAGTATAGTACAATCCTCATATGTCCCATTATTCATATACCTAGTACATTTTTTATAAAATATTAAAATGAGATGACTCTGGAAGAAGAATATTAATCATTACACATCATCTACGGTAGTATCATGACATGATCATTTTCTAGTAACATCATTTGGGGAGTATTCCTTTGACACATGGTACATTGATTTTTAGAGTGTCCCATCTCCGTATAGTTAATGTATTGTACATTGGAAGCCTTTTTCATTCCCTTGAAATCACGAAATTGGTGTCCTTTTTCTCTACACATACAAAAAACTATCATTCCATTCAAGCCTTTACTAGGGTGATTCTTTCCATAGTTATCACATGTGGGGAAACCCTTATTTTCCTTCTTCCCTTTATCCATCTTTTTCTCATACATCATCTTCTTTTCCTTCCTCTCTTCAAAGCCATAGGACTCATAGAATTATATAAATATCTGGTTAACACATGATATTATTTCCCTCATATGATGAAGATTCATGGGAGACTATTTTCATTTGAAATGATGGCTTAAGAACATAAGAGATATGGCCCTTCTTACTATTTTCATCATGTCCATTGGTGAAGTTCCCATTCCTTCTACTAGACTCCATTTCTAATCAATTCCATATATTATATTAGCTCATAAAAATATGAAATCTATATAAATCTAAACATGGTATATCACATAACATAAATTTATGCATCACAATTCCTAGAACCATATACCCGAGTTACTTTAGGGGGCATAAATCCTTCATAATGGATTGTGAAAAAAATGTGAATTCTCCTATGAATATCCCCTGAGAGTGTCAAACTGGATGCATAATAAGTCCCATTTTTTTGTAAGAAGAAACTATGGGTCAATCCCAAACCTCATTGTTATATTTTTCACTCTTAGTTATATCTATTCCAGAACCTCGTCGAATTGTAGTATCCAGACATGGATAGATTTTCTAGAAAAATCCAGAAAAATAAAGTGGATAATAAAAATATTAAAAAATTATAATATAACCTAAAATGTATTTTACAAATCATTTGAATAAATGAAATTATTTTTACAAAATAACTATGGAAAACAAGGGTATCGAAGAAAAATATATCTAATTTAAAAAGAAATAAAATTAGTTTTCCTTTTAAAATAATATTTATTCAATTAAAGTTAAAAAAATATAAAATATTCGAATAAAATAAATAAAATCCTAAAATATCTATTGGATAATAAAAATATTTTATCTTGTGATGGAAAAATTATAATATCCCAGCAACGAGAGTAAAATCAATCCCAAAACAATGTGAGAATGAAAAATAGATTCTTACCTATTATGAATAATTTATATTATAACCACATAAAATAACAGAGATGGATTGAAACATCAAAAATATTAAAAAAATAAGTATTCATATTTAATACATCAATGGGGTATTATATGAACCACATAATGGTTAATAGCTTTATATTAACAAATATGTCCCAATGGAATGGAAATTGACATGAAATCCCTTACACCGTGCTTCCTTAAGAATTAATGCACTTTAACATCCTATATATCTATTTTAAGAATGTTATTAATTTATAATATAACCATATTATTATTTATAATATCATATATGATCTTCTTATAACATCTTACCACCTGTTTGTTAACAACCATTTATTATTAATATTAATTTAGGTGTTAATTGTCTTGTTTTCTCATGATTGTTTTGTTATGAATATTCTAGTTATTTTATATAGGACATAATTCCAACGTATTCATAATTATAATAATGTCATAAATATAATTTTTATTCTTTAAATATAATTTTATAACTATTCTTGAATGTCTCACATGGAAAATGAATCGTATCACATCGTGAATATGGTAGGACATACATATGTATGAGAGACAATATTATCCCCATACAAATAATAAAGGGTATAGAAGTGGATGACTTATTAATTTTACAAAGATAATATCATTCTCATATTTATAATATATATTAAAAATTTTGACCAATATTTTTACTCATTTTAGTTGGTGATGGATAAAAAATTACATTGGTTTGGGAGGTGGTAGCCTTGTATGCACATTTATGTTGGATTTATTTCAGATTTGATGGAGAAAGACACATCCACACCTATGTTAACATGTTGGTTCCCCAATAAGATTAGTAACATGACCTTAGTTATGCCTCCTATTATTCTAGATGTAGTATCTAGCATCAAGGCCCTAATACATAACATAGGGAGTCTATACTCTCTATATGAACGCATCACAATAGTGGAAATAAATAAACAATAGCCAAATGATAATATAAAAACAAAATAATTCAATAACCAATACAGACCAATATCACATGATAAACCAAAACATGAAAAAAAATGTCTAAACCAAAGTATTAGATATTTCATCCTATATATGTGTCAAATTTCAAGTGAAAAACCAAAATAAAGACACTAAATACTCCAGATAATATCCCCACGTCATGTTTCTTCAGTTATCCATGCTCCACGTCATCAAAACCATGTATCATTAGGATCTTCCCCTTGTCCCATACTACAACACCGAATTATACTTGGGTACTGATTAGGTAGCCCAAGTAGCGTGTGAGTACAACTTAGTAGGCCACCCCAATGGAATCTAAAGAAATATCTAGTATATAACAGTGAATTCCATTGTATGAAGAATAAATTACAAGAGATAAATTAAGTATTTTTTATATTAAATTAATCATTGAGTTACCGCATAATTCTACAGGTTCACTATGACACCCAAAACATCTATACCTACTTTAGACCATTTCAGAGAATGAACCATTCACAAAGGTATATCACATTTAATTACATAATGTGTTTTCCATAATCTAATCAATCAATTTTAAAATTAAATAAATGGGTGCCTAAAGTGGCATTCTGATTCCCCAGAAGTATTTGGATCACCAATACCTATCCCAAAACATAGTGATAACATGTATACAAAAATATATTGGGGGTTTATAGTGGAAATATGAAACCCCGTGCCTATTTGGATAAGTATTCCTAGTCCCAAAACTCAGCCATAGATACCACATCACAAGGTTCCGTATTTCTAACCATTATTCATCAATTATCATAATTCATTATTCACCCATTCCAAAATTATATTTATCAAGAAATAAAAAACTAAAAATCAACATTTTTATCTTATTGACACACCACATGGGTGGATACTAGTTTCAGAATTCATTTTCTCATCCAATTTCATTAAAGAATTTATAAAACAATTTCACACCAATGATATTCACCAATTTCAAAATCATATTATCCCATAAATTCCATAATCAAATTATTTAGTTAACCAAATAAATAATTCAATTCAATATGAGATTTCTAAATGTTGTAATTGGTCTTCTTTTTGCAGTCTGTTAAGAACTGAAAATCTAAACAGCACTCCCACAGATGTGCAACCAATAACTCAAACAAATTCTGATTTTGTAAGTCATGGTTATAATCCATCGGTAGAAGAATATATTAACATGCAAGAAAATAATGATACTCTACCAAATATGCAATTATCTACTTTGGATCTATGCATTGTCAAACATCATAATGCATCTCATTAAAAAGCATTAGGTATGCCTACTGCTTCTCTGTCTCTTAGTGATTCTTGCTTATTGAATAATGAAAATTTTAATTCCAACAATATTACCAACCCTTTTTTTGTGTACTACGAATAACATAGACCCATTATTGCTTAAATCATTAAAGTAACCCTCAATTAATAATACCAACACATTCATTAATGAATAGGAAAAACCCGCTAACACTCAAGAGGTTAGAAGATCTAAAAGAAACAAAGGCTCTGGTATAAAGAAAAAAGGGAGTTGTAACTCCAAATTTTGGTTTAAATGAAGAATATCTTTAATAATTGTGAGGGAATACCTAACCCTGACATGTTAAACTTTTTACAAAGAATGGTCCATACCCATTTTCCTATGTTATTTTCTATTGCAGAACCTAAAATCTATTTCACCTCTAAATACACAAATTTATCTCAACACAATCACGTTTTCATTGGTTCTATCAATAACACCCTCAATACTAATTCTCTATGTACTTTTTCTCACACTTATTTATATAATACAAGTGTCTTCCATAACTCTGATCTGATTCTTAGATTCTCTTTTAATATTGAGGTAACTCTTGCTTATTTCTCCTTATTTTACTCTAAAAACAAATATCAAGAAATAATAACTCTCTGGTACGATCTCTCTCTTCTAATAAATAACACCAATGCCACCTGGTTTATTATTGGTGATTTTAATGCGATTATTAACTCTAGAAAAATAATTGGTCCTTCACATGCCTCTATTTCCACTATATAATTCACAGCGTTGATTGAGGAAAACAATTTCAATGAAATTAATCTTACAAGTGTGAAATACACCTAGTAGAGGAGACATTATAACAATGTTGTTGCTTCAAAATTGGGTAGAGCCTTCAAAAATGTTTCTTCTTTAGATAAATGGGACCTTATCTCCAGCACCACTCTCCATAGGCAAAACTCTGATCATCACCCCATTCTGGCCAGTGCCTCATCCAGAGACATCAAACCCAGTATTCCATTCATATTTAAAAATGCTTGGTTCTTCTAATGAAGAGTTATCCCATTTAATCTAAATATTTTCTCCTTCTATATCACATAACAGGGATGAATTTTCATGTATCCTCAAATTAAACCATTTCAAAAAAACCCTTAAATCCTGGTGCAACTCCAAATCCAAAAAAGTTAACAATGAAATCATGATTCTGGAGAAGGAGGTCATTGACATCAAAACTATTAACACAAACCCTGACATTAACACTGATCCAAATCAAGAGAAAAATATTGCAATCAAACAGAACTTCATTCTCATGTTTAATGAAAATATGAGAAAACAAGTGTTGAAAGTTAAATTTTTAATTGATGATGATAGAAATACCAAATTCTTTAATTCTCACCAACATATCAGAAAGTCCTAGAAAAGTTATATTTTTTAAAGGATGGGGAATACCTAATCGATAATGAGGATGAAATTTCCCATTATATTGTCTCATACTATGAAACTATTTGTAATGGTCCTGAAACTAATAAAGGCCTACTTCCTGAGGTCATTCCTATTTTGATAACTGAAAATGACAACACAATCCTCCTTAACACTCTAATGGAACATGAAACCAAAGACACTATCTTTAGTCTAAATCGTGATAGTGCTCCAGGTCCTGATGACTTCAATAATGGTTTCTTTCAAAGATATTGGGATATTATCCAAAATTTCATTGGTAATATTATTAAATACTTTTTCTCCAATAGGGTACTCCCTCATTCCCTCAATGCTTAGATTCTCACCTTAAACCCTAAGGTGGATAATTCCTCTCAGATTCATCAGTTTAGGCCCATTTCTCTTATCAACACTCTTTATAAAATTATGACTAAAATTATTTCTAACAGACTTTCCACCTTCACAGATAAAATTGTCTCCAGGAACCAATTTGGCTTCATAAAGGGAATATACATTCAAGATTGTATCTGTCTTGATTTAGAATGTGTCAACAACTTGAATAAACCCAACTGAGGAGGTAAAATGTCTATTAAACATGACATCAGGAAAGCCTTTGACACCATGGACTGGTGCTTTATATTCTAAGTCCAACATGGATTTTGTTTTAAGGTACTATTTATCTATATGATCAGAGATATTTTCAACTCAGCATCTATCTCCGTTTTGATTAATGGCTCCGCAAAGGTTATTTTAAATTCACTAAAGGTGTCATACATGGTGATCCTCTTTCTTCCACCATGTTCTCAATAGTGGAAGACAATATTAGATACCTGATTAATTGTATGGTGCCCCAGAATAAATTGAAACCCATTCATCACTCTTGGAATTTAAATGCTATTAATCACCATTTTTATATAGATTACAACATTATCTTATTTCAAGGTGATAAAAGGAACATCCTTATCCTAAATACTATGATCTCACACTCTGATGAGGTTTCTATCTAAACCATTAGTTTGGACAAATCCTGCTTCTTCTTTGGAAAAAACTCCCCCCATACTAAAAATATAGCATCATCAACATCCTCGGTCTGAAAGAAGGCGTGATTCCTTTAACTAATATTGGTGTCACTATATTTTGGGGTAGGCCCAAATCATATCATTTTTCATCTATTCATGACTAGGTTCGTAAACAATAAGCTTCGTGGAAAGGTAAGGCTCTCTCTATGGTAGATAGGGCTTGCCTTGTTAAATCAAATATTGCCTCTAAAATGGTTTACGCCATGATGGTCAATAAATGTCATCATGGGGTTATTAAAAATGAACTTATTTATTATGAATTTCATCTAGACTAGTAGTACCATAGAAATAAATCTTATGAATATTCCCTATTCAACCTATTTCAAGTCTAATGAGAATGGTGGTATTGGTATTGAAAATCTAAAACTCTTCAATGAATCCCTTCAGGCTAGATTTACTTGGAATCTTCTTTATAGTCCTTCAGATGTTATCACCTTTCTTAAAAATATATTCCTTACCAAATGTAAGATGGGAAACTCAAGTTTCATTAATTCTTCCATTTGGCCTTCCATCAAACACTGCTTCAACAAAATTATCATTAATGCAAGATGGATGGTCTCCCATGACTAATCCATGAAATTTTGGCTGGACAACTGGGATGGAATGCCTATAATTTCTATGATTTAATTGGATTACACTCTTAAAAATTGCCACTGTACTATGAAATATAATTTTAATTCTCAACATAATCACCTCCCTTATACTATTCTGAATGTTATCTAAAATTACGCTTTCGCTCACACTAAGGATTTCATGGTTTGAGAACCAGCTCACAATGGTATTCTCACCTCTAAAATTTTCTAAAATAATTATTACAGTGATTCTAAGATTGATTATAGCTATCTCAAGCATTTTAACAAACCTTGGATTAAACCTCTGAGATTCAATCTCATCTGGTGTCTTTCTCAGAACAGATCTCCCACCGAAATTTGCCTTCAATCCTTTGGTATCGAACTTTTCTCTATGTGTAGAATCTATAATCAACAGAGGGAAGATGCCAACCTCTGTTTTCTTTATTGTGCTACTTATTCTGCTCTTTGGAACTATATTATTTACATTTTTGATTGTAGATGGTTGTTTTTTGACACTGTTATAATTCAACTAAATAATTGTGCAAAAATGGAAAGATCTCAACAAATAAATAACCTTTTCCACTCTACGATTGTTGAACTGAACCATGTGATTTGGTATGATCAAAATTCTATTATCCATCACAATTGATCACTAAATCTTAATACAGGACAGATGATGATCCTTATTGCTATATATGATGCTGCATTATTACAAAAGGGTCATTTCCACAACATCGTTCATGACTTTGGTATCTTGATGCGAATGTAGAAAAATGGAAGTTTCTGTTAACCACATCTCACTCTAGACATCACCTAGTTTGATGATTTCCCCACCGATCTGATTTCCTTTCGAGAAAAATATTCTAACATGATCCCTTACATTAGACTCCTGTAATCTCATTTTTATTAATAATCATGTTCTATTTTCCCACCAAATTTTTCAATTGGAACATCAAAATCACATACACAAAATTATAATAAAGATTATGGTAACTAAATATTATACCACCTAACTCGAGAAAGTTGAAGGATCTTTGAAAAACCAAAATCCCCTAAATTGAAGTGGAATGATTGAAATCACAATGGTTTTGATGATATATGACCAAAAACTACGATCAAGAAAAAGCAATACACATCTATAAAAACCTAGATCCAACCCCATCTCAAATGAAGGAAATAATGAAGGAAAAACCTAGATGATATATGACCAAAAACTACGATCAAGATAAAGAAAAACACATCTATAAAAATATATATCTAAAACCATCTCAAATGAACGAAATAATCCTTCCAAAAGATGATAGAAAGATGTGAGAGAGAAAGGAAACCTAGTAGGGAAGTAATCACATACTAGAGAAGATATTATCCATTAATCAGATCGACATTTCTCTATGAAAAGGGTTATAGGAGCCTCAGAATCCTCTTAGTAACCTCAAAAAAACTATAGAAACTGAGTTATTCCAAATATGGTTTTTTAGGGTTTAAAATTCGGGGGTTAAGGTGTTTCTAAATGAATTTTAGGGGATTTAAATCCTATATGAATGATTTCTTATACAGGGTGCATGATTTAAAAAAAATCAACCCTAACTATGTGTTCCTTATATTGGGGTTCATAGATACACCTAGGTGGGTGAAGGGTTTTAAAAAATGTGCACCAACTATGAAACCCCCCCATTTTTGAGGATGCATGTTTTTCTAGGCTGGGAACACGGTTTGGGAAAAATGTGTGCCAACCGTGCACTGCCCAACATCTCCCTCCCAAAAAGCATCCAACATTATCCTAAACTCACACAAGACAAGACTCAACCAATGTATGATAAAAAATACGGTCAAATAATACATGAAAATGACTATAATACATCTCCAAAAAAGGTTGGCTTCTTACAATCTCCCCACATCATAAGAGCCCATCATTGAGCTATAATCTAATGATCTCTATGATTATGTGGTAAGAATTTAAGGCCACTGATCCCACATATATTTTTATCTCTCCCATGTTTTCAACTAAACATGAACATATTTCCACAATACTTGAACTATCACGACAGTCATTCCCCACAACAATTTTTCACTCTAATCTATAAAAAGAATCAGATGCTCTTTAAAGGATGAATTTGTACAAATTTTTGCATTATCAACATTCATCACATGAGAAGTGTTAGGGTGGTTCCTCCAAATTCATGATAGTTGAAAAATGTATTAAATAGCACTATACCTTTGTGGAAGAGATAATTAGTATGAAACCAACTGGATTCTCTCCACAATCTCAAAAGGACCAACAAACCAAGGCACCATGTTTCCCTTCCATGAAATCCTTTGGTGGCCTAATCTAGGAGACAATCAAAGAAGAAAAAATCACCAATTTCAAACTCAAGGGGTTATTGATTTCAATTAACATATAAATTATACCTAATTTGAACTATATCCACACATTTTTGAATCAACTGAACATGATAAAAATTCTCTTGCAAGAGACTTGGTCCCAACACACAAGATTCACCAACCTCCATCTAGAATCGATTTGATCTACAAGAACAACCATAAAGATCCTCATATGGTTCCATCAAAATAGTCTTCTATAAAATTATGGGATACATCCATGAGCACCAAGTGCTTCTCTGAACACCCACCAAAACAAAGAACACTCGTCCATATCATATCCTAAAAAAACAGAATAGTATAATCTGACTACCGATCTATTAGTGGGTTGAAATAAATACTCATAAATACTTATCTACTAAGTTCCTTATCCAACACTTTCCTGAAGCATGATGTGAAACATGAGTAATGTTCTGAAACAATACTCAATGAAACCCCATAAATATGTACTATCTCATAAATTTACAAGTCTCCCAATTGATCCACTACGAAATTCTCCCAAATATGCAAGAAATGGGACACCTTCATCAATCGTTCCACAATAACCCAAATGAAATCATTATTCCAAGTAATCCTCAGAATACACACCATTAATTACATGGTAATATCACCCCACTTCAATTATAAAAGTTTCAATGATTATAGTAAATCACTAGGTCGTTGATGCTTAGCCTTCACCAATTGATAGGTATAGCATGATTTCATGGTCCCTATAAACTCCTTTTTATGTATGTCTACCAATACTTTCTCTAATTATCATTGTACATTTTAGTCAAACAAACATCCACCACCCACATTGAGGAATGAAACTCATCAATATGATCCTCATACATACTCATTGGCACAAAAACACAGTTCCAGACATATATGATATCATCCTTATCTATTGTACAATTAAAAGGTGACACCCCACCTTCAAGGATTTCCCTCAAAGAAAAACACTCGATATCCTCTTACTGCCTCTACCTTATCCAAATTACAAGTGAGGAATCAACTAGTAGTAATATGAGTATAAACTTCTCATAGACCTCCCAAAACACAAAAGTTATCTATTCTAGTAAATTTAGCATCTTCCACTCGTAACTATGCTCCTAAACTTATTGAGTTTGTGTCTTTTTTCTCAAAGAATTAGGAAAACTATTTTCATTCCCTAGTGTATATGAAATCTCAAAATCAAATGACTACATATACTTAATCCACCTATACTACTAGAGATTAAAATATCACCAGTAAAAGATATAATTTATACTATTTTGGATGGTATACATAGTAAAATTTTCAACCAACTGATAATTCTACCAACACTCCATGAAATAATCAATAATATCTAACTTGAAGTCATGTCTTGGGTAGTTCTTTTCATGTTCCCTTAATTATTGTGACCCATATGACACAAATAAATATCCCTACATCCACACTACTTTATTTCTTATACCAAATGCATCACAAAACATCATATACTCCTCACCCATCTTAGATAGGATCAAAATTGATGCTTTATTCAAACACTTATTCTACTATTGTAATTCAATCTCACATGCTCTAGACCATTCAAACATGATCCCCTTCCTAGTCTAGGCCAAAATATCTGATTCCAAGCATGAGAAGTCTTGTTTGAAACATTTATAATACCATCCCAAACAAAAAAATCTATGGATATAAAAAATCTTGGGTTTCTCCTAGTAACAAACTTCCCACACCTTCATTGGGTCCACTGAAACACCTTCCACTGAGATGATGTGACCCAGGAAATGTACCCAGTCAATACAAAATTGGAACATTTATAACTTGGAGATTAAAAAATGCTCTTTTACTATAACCAGAATGATGAAATGATGTTGGGGATGATCGTGATGAGTCTTAAAGTACACCAATATTTCATCCATAAGGTCAACTAAAAACTGATCTAGGTACGGGTGGATGATTTGGCTCATCAAGGTCATAAACACTGTTGGAGAATTCATTATCCCAAACAACATCAGGATGAACTCATATAGGCCATACCGGAATCTAAATACAATATGAGATATATTAGATGGTCAAACTCTCAATTGATGATACTCTGGTCACATGAAACTATTACAGAATACACAAGATCCCCTCAAATTGTCAAAGAGATTGTCAATATGAGAAATAGGATATCAGTTCTTCACTGTCATCTGGTTCCACTTCTAATAATCAATAAATAAATGCCATTATGTACGAGCCTTCTTAGAAAAAAATTCAGTAGAACCTCAAGGTGGTTTACTCAGATAGATAAACCACTTATCAACCAAATCTACAAACTAAATCTTAAGCTCTTGAATCTTTATTTGTTCCAGACTAGAAGGTTGAATGGAAGTGAGATCATGTATAGGAATGGGATCAATTGTAAACTCAACATAATTATTAGGTGGTAGCACTTATAAATCTTTAGGATATACATCCTAAACCTGGTCCACTATGGGTGGAAAATAACTTGACTTTACACCCCCAAAATCTAATAATAGGCTTGAAAACTAGGTGGTGAGTTCCCATATTTTATGATAAAGTAGACCTATACAGCCTGACTAGATATCCCAATCTCCATGATGAACACAACTATTACCCTCAATATGTGTAAATTTCACTCTCCCTTGGTAACAATAAATGTGGGTTTGGTAAACCACTAACTAATGCATAGCCAAATTCAATTAAAAACCTAACATTTCAACAATGTAAATATCCCAATAGAAAAAATACTCCCCAAACCCAACAGGACATGACTTGCATAAGACGGGGTCTCTTGATCATACTCCAAACAGTGTTCCAATAATCATAACCCCACCCACAAACTCCACCTCTATAATAAACCAATTCAAAAGTTATGAATATTTTAAATAATTAGAGGCTATTGTCTCAAATAATTAACTAAAAATCATAGAATATAAAAAAAAATCTATCGTCTGGACTCACTATCCACCATAGTATGCTAAAATATATAGATTTTTCATGCACCCCTTCCTTGTTCTATAGTATAAGAACCCTAAGATGCACCACTCTTCTGATATGGGTTCTCATGACCTATATTACCACATCCAATGCCTCTACCTCTACAACCAATATAACTCTAAATATCATACTGAAATGGAGTAGAGGACACCTTTTGGTATTATTTCTATCCCTGGATCATCCTTCACTACCCATAGGTTGAGGGATTTTACAATACCTATGTAAGTGACCCATCCTAGAGTAATATTAACACTCTACTAGTGGTCATAGTCACTATCTATGAATATTTATGGGCCTACAATACTAGTGGTAATATATTCGATTACTAATCTATGTAATTGGTCCTTCTCCTTACCCACTCTAGTTTCTATCTCCCTAGTAGAAATTCTAAAATTAGAACTTCCTACTCTCATATGATGTACCTCCTTTTCCTCCAGCTTACACCACCTACATTCCAATAGAAGCCTCCTTCAGGTTCCCATCAAAAACGAGATCCTGATTCAAAAGTCATATAAATTATTTAACCTAAATATGTTAACCTGGGACAAAATATCACATTTAATTACATCCTAAAAACACTTCAAAATAATTTCCTCATCCCCTGGAAATGATAGAAAAAATAACTGCAAATCCAAGAAGTGACCAAAATAGTCCATCATAGACATACTCTCCAAGGTCAACCACATAAAATTATCTTCCATCTCCTTCCTGATAATCTTAGGGTAATTATTCTTTAATAACTTCTCTTGGAAATCCATCCACTCTCTATTCTCTAGTTACCCCCACCCCCCCCCCCCCTCCCCCGAGTCTGGATGTCCGATCAATACTTCTCTTGACCACATAGCATATAAGCATCTATCCTGAATCTCTTCTAATCAGAAGTATCTAAATGGTAAAGGATTATTTAGATTGAATAAATCCATAACTCAGATGTCGTAGATCCACCCTCTATAGTGAATATCCATGGGTTCTACAACTAGAACTATCCTGTCAATTCTGACGTGTTCCGTAAAACCCACTCAAGGTTTCTTTCCATAAACTATTTAATGCATGAAATTTTTTCATATAAATTTTCTCCGAATGACAGACCCAAAACTATTGAAGCATCTGGTTCTACAAATGTATTCACATTTCAATCCATGTCATCCTATTGTCTTATCAACAAGAATAATCATGGATGCATATCTCTACAATTAAAAACACATGTATTAGGGGAAAGTACATATAATTATCACATTTATGTAATAGTTATTCACATAAATCCCTAAAAACTTGTCCCCCATACCCCTCCACATGGTTAAAATGTAGGAAATATCACTTCCCTAAACCACCTCTCATTTTGGTCAGGTCTAATATAGTATAAACACTATCACAATTCAATTTTTTTATTAGACGCCCATTTTTTCATTTCAATTTACCACATTTTTCATCATTTATAATCTTTAATTTTATATTTTCCACATTTTCATCTAAATTACACACGTAAATAAAGTAATTTTAATTCAGAAAAAATCACCCATAAGAATTATTTTTGTGCATTCCTAAAATGATGCAGGTTACATAAATCTGTAGTGCAAAATATTATGCATCTATACACAACACTCGTGAACTACTGGTCCATTAAAAAAATCCCAGAAATATAATTACATCACACAACATGTATATCACCCAAGATTAAATAAAATTCAAATTTAATAGAAAACATCATAACAAAAATCCCACCCTGGTAAAATTGGTTTTACCTCATATATGGGTTAACTATTCCCATGCATGAGCTCATGACAAATGCCTGAATCATTGTAATCTCATATGTTCATTTAACAAATAGTAAGACAAAATAATTAAAATTAAACACCTTTCATACCACTTTTTATAATCCCAAATCATATGTCATGTTCCAGTTCCTTGATTTGGTTGGTCACATGACCTCAGGCATGCATCATCGTATGTCAGAGTTCGTCGACTAGAAATGAGGTTCTAATATATAACACGAGGAGACTATACCCTATTTATCAAAATAATAAAACAATATAAATAATGAATCAATATCTAAATGATTATAACCATTAGCCAAAATAATTCCATAGCCAATATAGAACAACATTACATGTTAAAAAAATAAAGGAAAAATATTTTGTAAACCAAAGTTGTAGATATGTAATTCTATATATGTGTAATGTTTTAGTTCCTTACCAAAAATAAAGTAACACTAAAAACTCCCATGTGGGAGATGACATCATGTCAGGAACCCACATCAGTATTCCACCCCAAATCAACCATCTATCATCATGCTCTTCCCATGTCATATACTTGAAATAATAATTCTATTAAGGTACCGACTAGGAAACCTGATTAGGGTGTGCGTACAACTCAGTAGTCTACCACCAATGGAATCTAATATAATATAATATCAATAAAAATGTATGCATCTATATAAACAATAATTTATAATAAATAAAGTAAGTAGTTTCCACATTTCATTATTCCTTAAGAAACCATATAATTACCCAAATTCACAATGAAACTCGAACCATCAATAACATATTCGAGCCGAGCCGAAGTCTAGTCCATCCCCAAAGGGATATCATATTTCTTGAAATCCTAGGGTTTCCTTAATCAAATAATTCCATTTTTCATTCAATCAATGGGGGCCTAGAAAATCAATTTGGACCCTAATGGGCATTTGGAGAACCATCCCCTATCCACCTATATAGTGATCACACATATACATAAAAATATTAGGATCCTAGAGCTATAGTCAAGCACCACATGGGAATTTGGAGTTATAGTCCTTATCCCACAATTTAGTCATCGATATCGCATCACAAGATTATATATTTCTAACCATTTATCATAAGATATACCTATTCATTAGTCACCCATTTCATTATTTCATTTATCAAGAAAGCACAAATTACAGATCATCATTTCCATATTATATTTACACCCCACGGGTGGCTATAAGTATAAAAATTTAATGGATCTACAAGTTTCCAAAATCAATTTATGAATCAATTTCATAATCACTATATTTAGTTAATTTTATAATCAAATTATTCCATCAATTCCATAATCACAATATTTAATTAAACAGTTAAATAATTCAATTCAAGATGTGATTAAGAAATGAAGCAACTGAAATTTTACAGTTACAAACATAATTATAATCTAGACTATGTGAATTTATAGTCAGACCACCTAACTAAAGATCATTTATAGACATTCACCAAACCAAAATACCTTAAAATACGCCTAGGTTAGTGTACAGTTTGAAAAAGCATGTGTCAAGCGTAAAAATACCATCTCTTTGAGGATATGTGGTTTTATGGGGTTCATTCACTATTTGGGAAAACCCTGAAGCAACTGTGTACTATCAAAAATACCCACAAAACATCCAAAATTATCACGAACTCACCCATGAAAAGCCTCAACCAGATTATGAGACAAACATTAGAAAACTAATACCTAAAAAGAGTACAAGGAATATCCATAATAGGTTGATATCTTAAAAATAAAGAGATGGATAAATATTATTTCATAAAAATTATAACATCTCTATATATCGGAGATACTTGTGTTAATATATTGGAAGTGTTAAGAAATAATTTAAGGCTGTAAATTAAGAAATAAAATGAAAGAGATTAACTGAGATGATTACCTTCTCATAGAGAAACCTCCTATGGATGTCATCTTATGGACCATAGGCTTTATATTTTTGGAATACAAAAACTCTAAAATGTTCATAAGTATGTTTTGAGAGGTTTTTGTGGTGGTTGGGAGAGCCAAATGTCTTTATAGGTGTAAATAAGTTAGGGGATGGTGTTCCTAATTATAATTGTGTAAGAGTGACATCATTTTTAAAGGCCATAAACATTTCAATAAGGGGAAGTCGCTTTTAGATCATGTTTTCTATCATGATGTCTTTATCCTTTAAATTTCTAATTAAACCATTCCTTTTAACCATATTAATGTTTCTAAGATATTAAGGGAGTATTTAGAAGCATCCAGGGCTTTCTCAAATCTTGGAGCTCTGTGTTTTGGAAAAAATAGGTGGGACATATAGTTTGTTTAAACAGTGTTCTTAATATCTCACAGTTTGGTAAAATAGTATGGATTGATACAGAGGGTATATACTATAGCACATGTTCTATGAATAGTTTTCCCAAACTATGTACCTTTCTTTCATGTTTAGTTAAATTTATTCGGTCAGTGTGCACGGGTGGTCCACGGTTTGGTAAAATTGTGTGGCCAAATCTATCTCCCTTTAAATATTGGTGAAATTCCCATTTACCCTTTCTTCTATAATATTTTAACACCTTTATCCTTACACTTCATGAAAAAAAATTATCTACATCATTGGATTCTCTCCTATGTCGCTCACTTATTTTTTGACTTAGGCTCTTCATCTGGACTATGTTTCACAAAATTTTGGTTGCATTGATTACTAATTGAATGCTCTAAAATTATCTTACTTCATTAATTTATCACACCATCATGAATTCTATTTCCATGTAGGATAATATTCCCTATTTTCAATCAATTTTCCCACTCCACCAATTTCTCTGGTTCATCTTTGAATATAAAGTTGATACTGGATGAGGTGTCATCTACAACCAAAATGTAGGTGGACTAGTTGTTTTTTCAAAATTTTGAGTTGTTTTTTATCATTCACCATAATTACTCATACCATACATTCTAATAATATCTTTAATAATGAGGATAACATCATTCAACTTGTTAGCCATGTAATAGAAACACCTATAGACATTTATTTATTTTCAGAGGATGCCCACCTTGAGAAGTGACACCCCCTTTGCGAATGATTATTAATTTCCCTTGGATTTATAAAAGTTAATGTTCTAGAACAACCATATATGCGGTATTTTTTTCAACTTAATATAATTGATAATTTTAATTAAATGTAATGTTATTTGTATGATCACATCACATGAGTCTTATATAAATAGTGAATTATTCCCATGACTAAATCAAATGTAGAATGTTGGGAAACCATAACTTGGCTTGTATTATAGAATGACCGACATATATTATTATACATGATAAAAAAGTGCAGAATCCCTTGTAATTTATGATACTCGATCATGGAATCCCTTATGATTTATGATACTCTAGCATGGAATTAGTTTTGATTCATTATACTTGGACATGGCATCTCTTATGATTTATGATATTGAGGAATGGAATACATTATTATTTTTGACACTTTGGCATGAAATCCCTTATTACTCATACAACATGATCATGGAATTTTTTACTACATGATGAGACTGTTATAACAATGCATGGATTCCTGACTTAATCCTTAGCTCCTAAAAAGAATTAATATCTATATATATGGGTATATATTTCACTATGTATATAGTATATTTATTTATATACTTATATATATATATATATATATTTGGGGACATGTTGATAGGTGATGCATCTGAATATGAAGATCATACTATGAATATAGCATCCTTTATGAACTAGAGCTGACTTAGTTATGAATTATATTTACTCTTCATGTTGTTGTATCAAACGATTTCTGTTGTTTTATGATCTATATAGATAGTTGAAGAGGATTTTGGTGGTGGACTATTAAGTATATGCCCTGCTTCATTTAGGACACTGATTTGTTCCCAAAGAGAACTCTTGGTTGCAGTTCGGGAAAAGGGAAAGGTTCCGCCCCTGGATTCTTGATAGTCTGACAAGGATAGTGTATGGGAGTATAGGACAAAGCTGATGCTCATGAATCTATAAGATATATAATTTGGTATTTATTTTTAATTTTTTATAGAAGGTTCTATATGCCAACTACTCTACTTCCATGAATTTCCATTTTTATAGAAAACATTAATGAAATTATTTTTTATATGGTATTCATTCTACTTATACATATTTTATTTATTTGGATTACTTATGATCATGCAGTTTATTTATTATAGTATATCTATAAAATATTTTTATTGTATACCACTATAAAATTGTATAATCATGATTGTACATTCTCCCTCCATACTGTTATATATCCTTGTTTCTAATCATTATCCTCTGTCTTTTGAGGGGGTTCACTTGATTCTATGTGGCCAACCAAGTCTAATAATTTTAGGTAAACTAGGTTCGGGATGTTATAAATTGTTATTATAGATACGTTTTCCTTTTATCTTACTATTTGGTTTATTAGACACGATACTAGGAACATGTTAGGAATTGGTAATGAGCTAGGGAATGGGAGTAACAAAACCACATACAATAAAAATACCATTTACCTAGTATAATACATTTATATTATGGATTTTTCCTATTACTGTTGTATTTCATTAATTTTTGGTTGAATCACATGATTTGTCACATTTTTTCATTACATTGTATTTATCTTTCATCCACTTAGCTTAGTTTTGAAAGAGGTCTCATTTCATGCATCATTTTATGTGTATAGGGATTCACATGTCATGCATATCAAATAAAATATTTATATTACTGCATGTGTTGGATGATTAATATTATTGATTCATTGACTATTATATTCTAAAATTTATTATAATTTATTAAAGGGGGAAAATAATTCGATTAATTAATGTGTATGAATCAACCTAAATTATGTTTCCCTATATATATTAATAGTTTTACCTCAATTAACCAACTATTATATGTTTTATACATAGACCACTGGTCACATTGGATCAAGAAATAGTATATTTTTGTTACCTAAATTACAATCCTAATTAGATACTCCATTTAATAACAGTTGAATGTGTTCTAGTCAACCAAAATTAATGGGAAAGTGAATCGGGTCCTCATCACTAAGTGGATGTTGAGGGAAGCATACGGTGGGGTCTACTATGCTCCAGTACTAAGATAGGTGATTGGTTTGTTGGGTGGTGGGAATTGTAGATCCAAATTTGGTCACGGGGGGTAGTGGCAGTCAGATGACACCTACTTATAGTTACATGGTGTGTCACTGGTACAGATTTCAAGGGAATAAGAATGCACAGAGTTCCAAATACCCTGTAAAGTGGAATGACTATATTAGTATAGGGAATCTGTAGTGTTTTAAGGGAATTCCCATCTATGAATAGTTGGGCATGATCTTCAGTAGATTCTCCTTCATGAGTTAGATCAGCCTCACCTCATTATAAAGGGAGCTGGACTAAATCCATTAGATATGGCCAAGAAGGTGGATGTGTCCATAGAGTCCATTCATATGACATATAGTCCTAGTTGGGATAGTTATATTTTATGACATGGCCATGGGTCTTTCCAGTTTCATGCATTGTAGCATATACAACATGAGTAGTGTTTCAAACCATCTACCATTCAAGGTATTATTCCTATAGCCTCTACATTAGTACCCACATTATTTAATAAAAGTGGTTCACATTTTTTTCATATTTATAGTAATTAAGAAATGATTGTCCTTGGGGATAGAGTATATATGTGGTGTAATGTCCCTTGATACTCCATTGGGAATTCGATCTATGAGTATTAATCGGTGTAAGTAATGTCCCCTTGAGATAGTTTCTTATCAATTCACATGGAATATTTTTGTCCTTAACATGGATGGATTTGATGTAATCCTTTAGATGGATCAATTGGTAACCTATTATTATTATATTGATGTCTATAACCTAAATGTGTCTCTTACCACACCAAAAGGTGGTATCAATGTAATGTCCCATATTTCCTATATAATATTTTTAAATAATATATGGAATTAATTTGAGACAAATAATTGAGACGGCGTGTCATTCTGAGTCCCAAGGTGCCCAAAATAAATGTTTTAAATATTTTATACTCATAAATAGCATGTGCAAGTATTTTTCATGAAAAAGTGGAAGAAATTTTAAACGGGTTATCGAATAAAAAATCTGATGGAACCGTTGTATTTTGAGAATCAAATTTACCTTCGTCGAGGCCTAACACAGGCCGGTGGAGGCAAGCTATAAAAGTTAGATTTTAGATGTTTAAGAAAATAAAATAAATTTAATATTTATTTTATTTTTCTGTTTCACTAACGCAACACCATAAGATTTTATATAAACTATTAAGTAGAATTTCTTGGGATAACCACATAACCATGAAAATATTTGGAGCATTGGAGAGGATATCTTTGGACAAATATCTCGATGACGAACAATGTTGAATCAGATGATCATTAATCATTGTAACAACGGAGTTGGAGGATCTCATCGATGAAAAATCATAATCGTTCTTCATTAATGATCAATCCATACTCAAGTTAGGGTGTTTGATTTAATTCATTCTTTCCCATTATTGTATTTAACAACAAACTTGGATCAACCCATGAATTGGTTGACCTGCGGTTGGTTCATTCTTGCGAGATGGGTGATTGAAGGTTTGATTTAGGGAGAAGATTCAATTTTGATTTAGTTTGTTGGTAATTTTAATGGGATTAGATCAAGGCTATAATAAACAATGGTCAAGGTTCATTCCTTGAGTTGTTTCTATATGATTCCCCCCCCCTTTATTCCCATGTTTTCTTCATTCATTGTAGGGTTATGAATGAAAGATTATTGTGCATCTATTTCACGGTGAAACAATATGAAATCAAATATATGACATCATGATGACCTAGTATAGCTGTGACGGAGTTGGTGATAGAAATATTGACATATTTTGGGAGATATTTTTCTTTGATCATTCTTCATGTGGATGACCAGGATCGGTTTTTGGAGCCAATCAAAGGCCTGAAACATAACAAATTGGTGTTTCAAGGAAACACTACCCAAAATCTTCAATTTAGAGGTGAAAAGATCATCAGATTGAACACAAAAGTATCAAATAAAGTTGTGTAGGATGAAAAATGATTATTGAAAATCCTGATGAACACAGTGTGTAACTCAGAATAGACATCATGTGGGAACAGTCCAGCGGTGGCTAGGGTTTCGGGCGACATAGAGGTGGAACATGGTATGTGACGGTTGTCACATGGTATAAGGACCCAACCATAAACATTATATAATATTGAATTAAATGAATAATTCACTTTGAGGATCTTTTAATGTTTATAGTTTTAGAGTGTTAGTCCAAAACTATTACATTACATCTCAAAAATACAAAGTAGACACCCCTACTCGGTTTCCATTTTTTTCAAAAAATAAAAACTCTTGAAAAAATAGTCATGTATAATTCCATGTTTAAGAGAAAATGTATTTTCCTTGATCCCTTATTTTATTCTATTCTACATTATGTCCTATGAAAAACATTTAAAAAACTTGGTATAAGCATAAAAACATCAGTAAGGGATACACAAAGAAGTAAAACTGTTAGTTTTTTTCAAAACAACAAGTAAACCATGAATACATTAACATAAGTAATAATTTTTCAACTTTAGGAAGTATTAAATACTCTTCACTGAATAAAAGATAATTACATACCCATTTGTAACCAAAATATTACAATAAAACCCATGTAAAGATCAAATAACATATAAAGGTAACTTGGGACATAAACATACATAAATGGAATAACCATACGGTCGACTTCCACATATATCACTAAATGGAATAGCCATATGGTCGACTTCCATACCCAATGCATTATAGGTTATAATATAACCACCCGTCTTGGTATTCACGTGACCACCCATTGTTTTTTTTATCATGTAACCACCCGTCAAATGTCCAAGTACCAATATAAAATCATATAACATACAACAAATATAATGGAAAGAATAAATTTCCACATTTCAATCACAATATATAACATAAATATATTGACATAATAAAAATCCATTTTCAATACCATTTTCAATACCAAAAATACGTAAAATAGTATAAGGTATTTATTTTCTTTTAAAAACATTACGGCTTGATGAGGAAGACAAAGATCAAATAATACTCGTGGCAACGGAAATGGTCGTTATCACTGCTTACGTTAAAAGAAACATTCATTTTTTCTTTTAGTAAAACGCTTCATAGAAAAATATTCCCTTTGAAAATTCAAGGGTGTTTATACAGCGTAAAAAATAAATTCGTGTATTAAAACAAAATATGCCGCAATGAAAAGAGATACAGACGAAGTCCCTTACCTCATGTCTGACTTGTCCCGTTCGTTCTTTAATCTCTTGGATAAGAAGCTAAAGTTAATTTCTACTTTCATAAAAACATTTTTCAAGTTTAATATTCTTCTTTTATAACTTATTACCATGTTATAAGCATTACATAGTCATTTATGTTAATAACGGTCGTTTTGTCGATATTTGGTATTTGAGTCAAAAATGGACTACATATAATTACATGATATTAATGTGGTCAAAATTTCATTATATATAGAATGATATTCATGATTTATATATCATATATATCATATATATCCATTATATACATGTATTAATAATAGTACATAACGTTTAGAGGTAAGAAATGAAATGCACCATTCATGGAGACGGTAAGCCGTACGTACGCATGAACGCTACTTTCATTTTTATTTCGTATTTAATGGAATTAAAACATAATGATACATAGTTATATTATAATTCTAGTATAATATTATATATAATTTTATTAACTGCATCCTTTAAATGTACCACCAATGGTATTAACGAGTCATATCACTATGAGGGGGTGGTAGTCCGCACTTCCTCTAATGATATTATCGCGTTTACCCATAATGGAAACTATAAAGGCATGATATAAATGGAAATTAAAGAGTCATAAAGAAAACACAAACACAATATATATCAAATAAAAATAAATTTCCATCATAATGGCCACCATGAGAGGCGTTAGGAGATAATTGAACAATCATCGTTTCGTGAGGCGTTTGATTACCATCCACAGAAACATTATGTTCTTCACACATTAGATGGATGTGTGTGTAATTGTAGTTTGAATACTTCCCATAAAAAATTCTAGAATATGTAGGATATTGTTGTTGTTACAAATAAAGTAATAAAAAGATTTTAGGGGTTGGATAAGTAAAATAAAATAAAAGAAGTCAAGATAAACTGTTACCATTAATTTGGGTAACTTATTTTGGTTTGAACCAAAAGGACTCCTTGAAGTGACTTCTACATAAGGTAAGGCTTCTAAGAGGAGGAGGGGGATGTAAGGAACTTAATTTTTCTGATGTTGGACGAGCCAAAAGGCTTTAGAGGTGTGAGCAATTGGTTATAAGTGGTCTCATTTTATAAGTGATGGGAGAGGCTCTTTAGGAAAGTGTGAAAACATTATTTTATTATATAATGATATTCAGTTTCTAATGGTACCAAAATCCTTATAGTAGAATATAAGATGACTCATGGTCGAAATAAAATCATCCAATCATAATTGGAAATGTTTTGGCTAATATTTTAATCATTATAATCTTATTTATTTAAATCATTTATTAATGAGGTAAATACTGCATAATTATTGTGTCATAAATAATTTAAATTTTTTGATGTTTAAAAATTATAAAAAAATTACCATGATATAGGAAATTTTTTTATCTTCCCAATGAATATTTATAGTCGAAAATATAATTTATATAACCTCTTCTAAAAATTAATTTTCTAAATGATATTTGCTTTTTTCATTTTTTCCTTTACTTTAAGTTAATTAATATAAATTGCCATTATCACTCCCATGTGGCTCCATGGGGTCCCAAAATAGACCCAAGGATTCTCATGGTCGGCCATGACTCAACCAATAAGGTTAATATATGTTTGAAGGTAATTTTGAATAATTATAATTTCTTTTTTAGCATGAATTACCCTATTTACCTTTAACCGCAGAAAATAAAAGTCAAAATTTACTATTCAAAAAATATTATTTAATCTCATTGAACCATATTTTACTTACTAATAACAACCATGTATTTTGGATTTTTTAAATTCAATTCACATAAGTGGTAAAATTTCATTTAAATGAAAAAGTTGTATTTCTTAACTATTACTAAGTGGTTTCACTATTCATACAAAATTGATGTTTTTCAGAGAAAGACCAAAAATTCAGCCTAAGCTATATTTGATATTCCGAATTCAAAAATGATTTCTATTTTACCAAATTCTAAACATAGAAATTTCATTAATTAATTTAAAATTAATTATCATTATCAAAACAAATAGCCTGTTTTTAAGAAACAATAAATATCAAAAGACTGATACTTGTCTATGTCCAATTTCAAAGTCAAATTAATTCAAATGACCAACATTGGATTAAATACTAAAAATATATTCTAATTACACTTTAAAAACAATTGAAATGATAATATAAAACTATAAATAAATTATATTAAAAGGCACTTTTGAAATAAAATATAGAATTTTTCACTATTCATTAAAAAAATGATCTTTATCAGAAAAAGACCAAAAATTTACCCAAAGTAAATTTTGATATTCATAATATAATAAAGAATTATATTTTGTTAAAAAGAACATATAAAAATGACCAAAACATGATTTAAAGAGGGTTCTCTATCAAAATGTGATAAATCACCCTTTTAAAGTAAATTTTGCTTAAAATTAGATTCGGTCACTTTTTTAATCCTATAACTTTTTTTGGATAAATTTAAAAACATTTAAAAACATGTATAATCATATAGTAGTAAGTTTTGTTCATTCCCACCAATACAACGACTAGGTGTTAACTTCCATATAAAATAATAATATTATGTTGTTAGTGTGCAACGTAAGATTTCAAAGAAACCCATTGTTGCGTATCAGGTAGGCTATCGAACATAGCAACTCCTTTAATGTAAAATTAATATTTAATTCATAAATATTAATAAATATGGAAATCTCTTATTCTTCATTTACCTGGGATGTTACATCCTTCCCCCTTTTTGAAATTGCGTCCTCGCAATTTTATTCACCTATCAAATAAATGGGGGTAATTATCCCTCATAGCATTTTCAGATTCCCAAGTTGCCTCTTCAACCATATGGTTTTTCCACAAAACCTATACCTGATGAATTACCTTATTCCACAACAGTTGCTCTCTTCGGTCAATAATTTGGACTGGTTGTTCCTCATAAGATAGATTCTCTTCCAATTGAACTTACTCTGGAATCAAAAAATGAGATGGATCTGGCATATACATTCTCAACATCGAAACATGAAAAACATTGTGAACATGGGATAAACATGGAGGTAAAGAGACTCTATACAAAATTGATCCATCTTTCTCCGAGATTTCATAAGCTCCAATGAACCTCAGACTCTACTTTCCTTTCTTACCAAAATTCATCACACTTTTCCATGGATAATCTTTAAGAAAGGCATGATAACCTACCTCAAAAGAAATATCCTTCCTCCGGTTTTCTGCATAACTCTTCTGCCTACTCTTAGATGTTCTCATGTGATTCTAAATAAACTGAACATTTTCTACCATCTCTTCTACCAATTCTGGTCTCATCAGCTTCCTTTCACCTATTTCATCCCAAAAAGATGGAGTTTGACATCGCTTCCCATGTAGTGCCTCAAATGGAGCCATATGTATACTAGAATGAAAATTGTTATTATAAGAAAATTCAACCAAAGAAAGATGTTGGTCCCAACATCTCTAGTAATCCATTCAGAAATCATGTAACATATCCTCCAAGGTCTGAATTTTTCATTCTGACTACCAATCTGATTGAGGATGAAAAGTTGTACTAAAATTTTATTCAGTACCAAATGACTTCTGAAGGTTCTTCAAAAAGATATAAGTAAACATGGGATAAAGATCAGATACAATGGAGAGGAGACCACCATGAAACCTGACTATCTCTTTAACATACAACTGAGTAAGTTGATCGAGAGACAAAGTATCTCGAATAGGAAGGAAATTGGTAGATTTAGTTAACCAATCAACAATAACCCAGATTTCATTGTTACCTAGAGATGTTTTTGGTAATCCCACAATAAAGTCCAAGGATATGTTTTCCCATTTCTACTCTGGTAGCGGTAAAGACTGAAGCAACCTTTTTGGTAATTGTCGCTCTGCTTTAACCTGCTGACAAGTCTAACACTTCACAGTAAAATCAACAATATCTCTTTTCATTCCATCACACCAGTAATACTCCCAAATAACTCTATACATCTTAGTAATACCTGGATAAACTGAAATCGGAGAACTATGAGCTTCACATAACAACTCATTCTTCAGATATGAATCACAAGGCACACATAATCTCTTCCCAAATATCTAAACACAATTATTATCAACCTTAAAATCAGGAAACTTACCCTTCTGAACTAACTCTACCTTTTTCTGCAACTCAGTGTCTTCTTTCTGCACCTTCTTTATTCTGTCTGGTATAGATGATTTTACTGACACCTGAAACAAAATAGAAGAATTTCCAGCACCAACAACTTCTATGCCAAAGTTTATCAAATCAAAATCCAAAGGATCTCGTTCCAAACATAACATGGTTAATGAAAAATTACTTTTTCGAATCAAATAATTAGGCACTTTATCAACTATTCTGGGATGGTAAAGGATCGTGAAATCATAATCCTTGATTAATTCCATCCTTCTCCTCTGTTTCATGTTCAATTCTTTCTGAGTGAATATATACTTCAAACTTTTGTGATCAGTATATATTTCACACTTGACTCCATACAAATGATGCCTCCAAATTTTTAATGAAAAAACAACAGTAGCTAATTCCAAATAATGTGTGGGGTAATTTATCTCATGAGGTTTCAACTGACGTGAAGCATAATAAATTACCTGATCATTCTGCAATTGGACAAAACCAATTCCTTTCAACAAAGCATCACTATAGATAACAAACTCACTTTTTCTGGATGGCAGTGGGAAAACTGGAGCATTCACAAATCTCCTTTTCAATATCAGAAAACAATCATCACATTATTTTGTCCAAATAAACTTAACACCTTTTCGAGTTAACTTAGTCATTGGACTAGATAACCATGAAAAGTTTTCAACCAACCTCCGGTAATAACCTTCTAATCCAAGAAAAATACGAATCTCAGTTAAATTTGTTTGTCTTCACCATTCTTCAACAACTTTTGTTTTAGTAGGATCCACAGTTATGCCATTTTTTGAAACAATGTGACCAAGGAATGAAATTTGTTGTAACCAAAACTCACACTTGCTGAATTTACCAAACAATTTGTTTTCTTTTAAGGTTTGTAAGACAACCCTTAAATGACATTCATGTTCCACGTTACTTTTTTAATAAACCAAAATATCATCAATGAACACAACCACAAACTTATCCAAGAACTCACAAAAAATTCTATTCATAAGATCCATGAATATAGCGGGTGCATTGGTTAAACCAAAAGGCATAACTACAAATTCATAATGTCCATATCTAGTACAAAACACAGTCTTCGGAACATCTGATTCTTTTAATTTCAACTGATGGTACCCCAACCTCATGTCAATCTTCGAAAAATACTGAGCTCCCTGGAGCTGATCAAACAAATCATCGATATGAGGAAAAGGATAGTTTTTCATAATATTAATGTTATTCAATGCTCTATAATCAATGAAAAGTCTCATTGAAACATATTTATCATTAACAAACAAGACAGGATCATCCAATGGTGATGTGCTAGGTTGAATGAAACCATTATCTAATAACTCCTGAAATTTGTTCTTTAACTCTAAAAGTTAAATTTGAGCCATTTGATAAGGGGGTTTTGAAATTAGCTTAGCATTGGGAACTATATCAATAGTAAATTCAACTTCTTGATCAGGTATAATAAAAGGAAACTCATCAGTAAAAACATCAAGGTACTCATTTACCACTGGCACATCATTAATCTGAATAGTTCCTTTGTTTTCAACAATATTCGCAAGTTAACATTCATTTCCATCTTTTACCAGTTTCTTAGCTTCCTGATATGTTATCAAAAGAAAGGGTTCATTCTTGTACACAAACTGAATATCTTTCTGAAAAGAAACCTCTTTAGCTCTGCCATCAATCTTAGCATGGTAAAAACAAAGCCAATCCATTCCCAAAATAACATCAAACTCTAATAGAGTAAAAACAATAAGGTTTGTAGGTAGATTCTTTCCACTCACAAGGACATGAAAGTTCTTATAGTTTCTTTGGGTCTCAACATTTCCTCTAGGTGTTTTTCCCAAAAGTTAATTATTCATATCATGAGATGGAATTACCAATTTAGTAGAAAAGTTCTCAGAAATGAAAGAGTTTGTAGACCCTGAATCAAACAACAAATTGGCATAATCTGAACAAACAAACAGTGTACCTGATACTACTTAATTTGATGGCCCAGTATCTACTAATATAGTTTCAAAGGATTTCACCACCCCTTTATACTTGTACTCTAACTGCTTTCCCTCAGTTCAGTTCTTCACTGGACACTCATTTGCATAATGACCCATTTCATTACACTCAAAACATCTTAAAGATGGATTTTCATTGCCTGTTTGATCATATTCCTTACAGTTACGAGAAATATGACAAGACTTACCACACCGGATGCACTTTCTAGACTTTGATAAACATTCTACGAGATTCTTTTTACCACAATTCTCACAAGATGGATATTTAGTTTTCTTACCTTCAGGCTTCTTTAATGAATTATTCCCCTTTTCCTTCCAACTAGACCTCTTATTTTGTTGTTTGTCAAAGAACAATTGGTCATCGGTAAACTCCATTTCCACCTTCTCTGCACATCAAACATGTTTTTCTTAACTTTTGAACTCATGAGATGATAACGCTCTTCGTTATCGTGGATTCTGTTAAGAGTGAAATCGATTTATCTTACTATCAAGATCTATGATGAAATTTGGTTCATACCTTACCAGTTGAGTGAACTTTGCTTCTTAAGCAGCCACTGAGTCATCCTCCTGCCTCAATTCTTAGAATAGTTTTTCCATCCTAAGATGAACCACCTGAGGAAAATATTTTTCTCAAGAAACATACCATTGAATTCATCCTAATCAAGAGCATCAATCTCCTCATTATCCCTGATATTTTTCACCATCGACCACCATTGACCAGCTTCACCTTAAAAATGGTAAACAGCGAGACTACCCTTTTGATGTTCTGAACACCCAATAACTTCGAAAATCCTCTCCAGTGCTTTAATCCAATGTTTATCTAGCACAGGATCAGATGATCCTCTGAATGATGGGGTATGTTACCTCATGAAATGCTCAACTACTGACATGTTCTTATGCGGTTGATCCGGCTGATCTCATGCATGGATGCCACCACCATTTATAGCCTGATTCAATTGTGCTATCACTGCAACAAACTCTTCAGTTCTGATTCCAACCATCTCAGGTTGCTGATTTGGAAGGTTGTCTTTCTCCTTCTGTCATCCCAACATAGTTGCCCTGTTTCCTCTGTGGAAAACCATTATGAACATAAAAATATCTTAGCCCAAGAAACATGGTAATCTGTAAATGCTATATCATTTCAATAGTAAGATAAATTACATTATCGATATTAATTTAACAATACCCTAACTCCTAAAGTTGTCTAAACCAAACTCTCATACCAACTATAAGGACTCGACCGTAAACATTACATAATATTGAATTAAATGAATAATTCAAATTAAGGATCTTTTCAAGTTTATATTTTTAGAGAGTTAGGCCATAAATATTACATTACATCTCAAGAATACAAAGTAGACACTCCTCCTCAGTTTCTATTATTTCACAAAATAAAAACTCTTTAAAAAAAGAGTCATGTCTAATTCCATGTTTGAGAGATCAGGAATTTTCCTTGATCCCATCCTTGACCCTATTCCTCTTTATGTCCTGTGAAAAAACATTTCAAAAACAAGGGATGAGCATAAAAAGCTCATTAAGGGTTACACAAAGAAGTAAAACTGTTAGTTTTTTTCAAAACAACAAGAAAACCATGAATACATTAACATAAGTAATACTTTTCACCTTTATGACGTAGTAAATAATCTTCACTGAATAAAAGATCATTACTTACCCTTTTTTAACCAAAATATTACCATAACACCCATGTAAAGAACACATAACATATAAAGGTAACCTGGGACATAAACATACATAAATGGAATAACCATACATTTGAATTCCCCACATATCACTAAATGGAATAGCCATACGGCCGACTTCCATACCCAATGCATTGGAGGTTATAATGTAATCACCCGTCTCAGTATTCACGACAACACCCGTCATTTGGTTTATCACGTAACCACCCATCAAATGTCCATGTACAAATATAAAATCATAACACATACAAAAAATATAATGGAAAGAAAACATTTCCAAATTTCAATCACAATATATCACGTAAATATATTGACATAATAAATCCATATTAAAACCCATTTTCAATAACAAAAATAAATAAAATAGTATAAGGTATTTATTTTCTTTTAAAAACATTACGGCTTGTTGAGAAATCCGAAGATCAAATAATTCTCGCGGCTGCAGAAATGGTCGTTGTCCCCAGTTATGTTAAAACAAACATTACATTTTTTCCTTTAGTAAAATGCTTCATAGAAAAATATTCCCTTTGAAAAGTCAAGGGTGTTTATACAATGTATAAAATAAAGTCGTGTATTAAAACAAAATATGCCTCAATGAAAGAAGATTGAGAAAAAGTCCCTTACCTCGTGTCTGACTTGTCCTATTCATTCATTAATCTCTTGAATAATAAACTAAAGTTAATTTATACTTTCTTAAGAACATTTTTCAAGTTTATTCTTCTTCATCTATCACTTATTACAATGTTATAATCATTACATAGTCATTTATGTTAATAAAGGTGATTTTGTCGATATTTGGTACTTCAGTCAAAAATGGACTTCTTATAATTACATGTTATTCATGTGATCACAAGGTAATTATATTCAGAATGATATTCATGATTTATATATCATTTAAATCATATATATCAATTATATATATGTATTAATACTAGTACATAACATTTAGAGGTAAGAAATGAAATGCACCATTCATGGAGACGGTAAGTTGAACGTACACATGAACACTAATTTCACTTCTATTTCGTATTTAATGGAATTAAAACATAATGATACATAGTTATATTATAATTATAGTATAAAATAATATGTAATATTTTTTAATCCATCCTTTATACGCACCACATATGGTATTAACGAGTCATATCACTTTGAGGGGGTGGTAGTCTGCACTTCCACTAATGAGATATCACGTTTAACCATAATGGAAAACATAAAGGAATGATTTAATTGGAAATTACAAAAGCATAAAGAAAACATAAAAATAATATATACCATATATAAATAGAGTTCCATCATAATGGCAACCATGAGATGAGGAAGGAGATAATTGAACAATCATCGTTTCGTGGGGCGTTTGGTTTCCATCCACAGAAACATTATGTTCTTCACCCATTAGTTGGAGGTGTTTGTAAGTGTAGTTTGAATACATCTCATAAAAACATACTAGTATATTGAGGATATTGGTTCTGTTACAAAAGAGAGTAATAAAAAGAGTTTAGGGGTTAGAGAAGTAAAATAAAAGAAAAGAAGTTAATAGAAATTGTTCCCTTTAATTTGGGAAACTTCCTTTGGTTTGAACCAAAAGGACTCCTTGAAGTGCCTTCTGCCTTAGGTAAGGCTTCTAGGAGGAGGAGGGGGATGCAGGGAGATTAATTTGGTAGAGTTTGGACGAGAAATAAAATGCTTCAGTGGTGTGAGGAATTGATTAGATGTGTCTTCTTTTATAAGGGAGAGGAGGGGCTCTTTAGGAAAGTGTGAAGACATTATTTTATTATATAATGATATTCGGTTTCTAATGGTCCAAAAATCATTATAGTCAAATATAAGATGACTCATGATCGAAATAAAATCATCCAATCAGAATTGGATATGTTTTGTATAATATTTTATTCATTATAATGTTATTTATTTAAATCATTTATTAATTAGGTAAATATTGCATCATTATTGTGTCATAAATAATTTAAAATATTTGATGTTTAAAAATTATAAAAAATTACAATGATATAGGAAATCTTTTTATATTTCCAATGAAAATTTATAGTCGAAAATATAATTTATATAACCCCTTCTCAAAATTAATTTACTAAAAGATATTTGCATTAGTCATTTTTGCCTTTACTTTAAGTTAATTAATCTAAATTATCATTATCACTCCCAAGTGGATCCATGGGGTCCCAAAATCAACCCAAGGATGCCCATGGTCGTCCATGACTCATCCAATATGGTTAGGACAAGTGTTAAGGTAATTTTTAAAAATTATAATATACTTTTTACCTTTAATTACCCTATTTACATTTAACCGCGATAAATAAAAGTCAAATGTTACTATTCACCTAACATTATTTTCATCCCACTGAACCACATTTTAATTAATAATAACGACCATGTATGTTGGATATTTGAAATTAAACTCAAAAAAGTGGTAAAATTTCATTTAAATGAAAAAGTCATTTTCTTAACTACTACTAAGTGGTTTCACTATTCATCAAAAATTGAAGTTTTTCAGAAAAAGACCAAAAATTCAGCCTAAGATATATTTGATATTCTGAATTCAAAAATTATGTCTATTTTACCAAATTCGAAAAATATAAGTAGGATTAATTAATTGAATATTAACTCCCATTATCAAAACAAATAGCTTGTGTTGACGCTCCTTTTCGTCACAGAGTCTAACCATTGAAAAGAGGAAATACCTTGAACCAAAAGTGATTAATCCTTTGAAGAAACATCAAAAATTGACAAGGGTGTGAACAAAGATTCAAATGCACTTGCGTTGTGAAAGTTCCACCAAAGTTTTTCAAGTATACTTGCGTGTCGCACAATGGTCGCACAGGTGACTTGCATTCCCTCTTTGAATTTCGCCCAGGGTCTTCTCCAGCCTATAAATTCCCCCTGTGGGCCCCCCATTTCGGGACGAAATATTCCAGAAACTCAGATTTGAGATCCCGGCCCCTAGTCTCTTCTCAATGCTTCTGAAGACTTCTAAGGTAATTTTTTTACCTAGAACTGAAGATCTAATTATGGGGGGAGGCCTAAGTGTTGAAAATCATCAACACTTGCGTGCCTAAGTGGCCATCCTGTAAGGGAAATGTCCATATTTGCACGCCGCCTTACTCCTTCAACAGAACATGAAAGCCACCTTTCTAGGAAGCCTCTAGGGATATTACTATGGTCTTCAGCCAAGTCTTGCCCAAGTATTACCCTAAGGGTGGACCGGCGCGCAAGTACCCATGTGTCGCGCAAGTATACTTGCATGACCAGGACTTGCGCGCCCACGCATGACTTGCATGCCACCTTTTTTTTGGGTGTCCCTCCTACCTATTTCACCTCCTTTATGCCTATCCACATGTCCTCTTCAAGATTAAGCCTTCATAACTCTCTCCAAATCCATTCATTGCATGATTTCTTTGTTGGATTCCTTATCTGAAAGGAATTCTGTGGAACATCTCTTAAAACCTAGTGATTTACATATCTTTAGGTCACTAAGGTCAGAGATTTTATTCATTCAGCCTCATCCTTTAAGACGAGAGAATCCATAACGTGGGCCTCCTTTTCATAAGTAAGCCCTGATCCAAGTTCTCTTAATTTGGGCATCCTACTCAGGAGTAAGCCCCACGTCCCCTAACCTGGGAATCCTCCTTAGGAGTATTCCCTAGTACAAATTTCTAAATCTAGGAATCCTCCTCAGGAGTAAGCCCCAACCATAATTCTCTTAACATGTGCCTCCTTTTCAGGATTATTCCCCAGTCATAATTTCCTTAACCTCGGCCTCCTTTTCAGGAATAAGCCCAAGTCCAAGATTCTAAATCTGGGCAACATCCTCAGAAGTAAGCCCCAACCATAATTCTCTTAACATGGGCCTCCTCCTTAGGAGTGAGCCCCAGTTCTAAAATCCTTTAACCTGATCCTCCACATTAGGAGTAATTTCCAGTCATAATTTCCCTTAACCAGTCTTAATTTACTTTAGATATGGGATTCCTTTTCAGGAGTAAAACCTAATCATAAAGTTCCATCATAATTTGGGCATCCTCTTTAGGAGTAAGCCCTAAGTTAGAGTATCCAAATCTCCATAAAGTACATATAACTTTATGGACCTTGTTCCCAGGTTTCATCCATGAAGTAAATCATAATCTTCATCTATTTGGGAAGTCACATATATATAAGCCCCACATCATTTTTTATGATGGCAAAATTGTCTGGTTTTACCAATACCTCTCTTTTCTCACACTGAGCATGACTCACGTGAGGTTAGATTGTAAAAGTAATTATGACATCTTTCATTGAGCCATCAATCATGCATAAACATCATTCTCCCTTACTCGAACTACGTGGGTTCTGATTCATTTTCTAAACAAAGGATACCTAGGTAGCCCATCTATGGGTACGATCCCAACTATAAAATAATGCATGTCCTTCTGAATGACGATAAACTTCATGTTCCCCACTGAGTGGCTTTAAAACCAGTATGGTTATCATAAATGACCAAGAGACATTTATGTATTGAAGGATACCATTGACTAAGAATCTCTAAAAAAATAAAGATGATTCTCTATAAATGATGAACCTCTAATACATATAAAATATTCTCTAAATTTCATACATGTTAATCATTTATTGTCAGATCTAATGGAAAGCTCATTTTCATACTTGGTAATGTAATAAGGATTCACAAAAATAATTTTTATCTATAAAGAGAGTCCCGGAGTAGACAATAATTTCCTCCAAAAGGGAGTGATGAGTACGATCTCCCATCCTCTCGACTAATGTAAATTCTTAAGCCTCATCAGTTCACAATTAATGAGCATCTACCTTTGGAAAGTAAGTCCAAATGGATATGGAATCATTGGATGTTTCCAGTTCTACGAACAAACCCGTTAGAAACCGCTTAGAATGTTTTAACCTTAAATAAATGAGGTCACCCTCAATTCTAGAGGAATCAAAAAATGGTGAAGCTGACGTGAATCCTTAACCAAGATAAAATGATGTTTTTCTTATTTTTTAGTCCCCTATTTAAAACTCAATGAGAGGGCCAAAAAAGAAATCAATAACATATGTGCTCATACAAAAGATGTAGCAGCCGAAGTTATATTGATTATGTTTGTTATATCAAACATGCACTTTTTTTCAAGATCTTCTGCATTACAATAATTTCTTTTCTTAAGTTCACATATGTGAATGCCTCTACTATGAAAACCTCTATTGTGAATGCATCTGCTGCTACTCATATTGGATCATCGTCCACTCTGATGATGACATCACCTACTCATCGTCTTCAATGCTGGGTATCAAATGTGCTGGTTAAGGAGTACTGTCAACACGGTACCATTGCAACTCTGGAGGCTGCTCGACAAGCCATCCAGGTGAACAACTCACCCTGGTTGTCTGGATAGTGATGACCAGTGATCAAGAAGTAGGCGGTTCTAACCACCGTCTCCAACCATTTTGGGTCGTTATCCCCCAGAACGCAATCACCATTTACTCCCGTATTATTGGGAGGTGAATGGGAAGGTACCTCAGGGCCTTAACTCAAGGTGACATGAGTCCTTCCCGAGGGCTCCAATGAACAATCACCGCCAAAATCATGCGGCACTGCGCCTTTAAAATGATGAGGGTATTACCTCCAAGAATTCGCCTCAGGTTCCTCGCACCCAAGCAGGCAAGATGAACCGCCAGAGGTGAAATCCGGTCAACATTGAGCAGTTCTCATCTCTTCCATCTCCGGAAAAGTCCACCAACAAAACTTGGTAGCAAGCAATGAGCGGGACACACACCCGTCCGTTTTAATTCTGTTGTCCAGCAGACTCGTCTGGCAGCAGCACCCCAATCCCGCCAGTCAATTCCAGCGGAGTACTATAGACAGGAACATACACCTATTTATAAATCATCATCTAGTTAGCAGGCTCATATGACTACATGCGATGGATCCAACCAACACAATGTGTTGACAACTGGAAAACATGCACATACACCTGCTTACACTCATCAGTCCTGCCAGCAGCCTCATCTGTCAGTATTAAAGGATGTTAGTGAACCATGTTCGGTGGAGTGCAATCAGCAGACACATACGCTTTCTAGTATTGATAAAGCCTTGCAACAGTCCTGTTTGGTAGCACTCAGAGAAGCCAGTCGAAAACCTCCAATGACAAATAGGAGGCAGACTCAACTCTCTGCCCCAACACATGAGTACTGTCAGAATTCACTGATAGGAAAAGGAGGACAGAAGCAGGAACATACACCTAATCCAATCATGGAATGGACATATAACCCCATTCCGGCCGTGGAAGTCACCACGAACATACTATCAATGGTGAAAGAGATGCAGAAAATCCATACTCATATTCTGGATGCCTATCTGGAAATTATAATAGCTTCAGAAGCATCTCAGGGAAAGACAAATAAATTTATCCCTACTAGTGGAGTGACACATCAATAGTTCACTCAGGAACAGAAACACACATCTATTCCAATCCAAGAGGATTGTGGGGGAGTACTCCCCCATATCATACGGACCACAAAATAAGACACATACACCTGATTTTAGTGGAGATAATCAGCCTAACCTGATCAATTCTCCTGAGTAGGCACATACACCTGCCCATAATGACCACTTTCGTCAAAAAGTTTTTCCTAATGTGCGTAAGAAGGAATCTATGAAGAAGACCCACCCATCACAGTCACGAAATCAAGGGCTAATATGTAACAAATCATTACCCGATGCTGGAGTTCTTGAAGCCATTAGAAAATTATCTATCAGAGTTCAAGATTTTACTCTCTCAGTTTCCAATAGTGGGAACGTTAATTCCAAAGATCAAAATCAGACACTTCCTCATGAAGTCTTGCTTCATGACAGTTCGGTCGATCTTGAAGTATTATCTTTAGATGAGAGGCACAAGAACCCTCTGTGTGGCCAGAAGACCATGGAGCAAAAATTTTCATCTTTTTCTTTAACCCACCAGGGTGGTCCACCCCATGATGATGAATTTACCTGCGAAAGTCCTCTCCACAGTAGTGATTCATATTTCCTAGAAAATGCTCTAATGGAAAATATAGTGACAAAAAAGCCCTATTATCTTAAGGAACTTTCAAGTGTGAAGCCAGTTATGTCTGATTCTTTACCATTATAAAGTGCAATACTTTCTCAATCAGATGATATCCCAGGGTGTTGGTCATTCTCAGAACCACCCATAAGTCATGCATCTTCTAGTTTGATGGGTGAATTCTCTAACAATGTTGTTGAATCTAATGAAGCAAAAAAGAAGCACCAGCTCTGACTAATAAAGTAGAATAATCCTCATCAAATGACAAAGAGGAAGTTCTGAACATGAGAAAACAACTGGCGAAAGGTGAAGTGCCAGTCATGTTTTGGCCTTCGGTTGATTCTCAGTATGATATTCTAGAAATGTTGACAGAAGATTGTATTCAAGATATTAGTCTCAACATATGTAAAACTCTTTGTCATTTTAAAAAGAAAATATTATCTTATAATGAATATGAAAATCATGTTAAGATAATAGAAGGGTTACAATTCAAAATTGACTGGGCATCTCTCTCAGTTTCTCGATATCCGAAGACTGAAAAGCAGTAGAGAGCCCTTCAACATTCCTGCCCTGGCACACTAAGAAGATTGTGCCAGTTAATTATTAATGCCCCGTCTGGTATTCATGTAAAAGGATGGGGTGTTCATGGAGAACTACATTTCAATGTGCTCTCCAGTCAGCAATGACCGCCGAAAATGGTCTCATGCAATGTTATTGCCCATAGCCGGCCATAGTCAATTGGTATTGTTTGTAATCAAAGGCTTGCCCTAGAACAGGCCTGAACTGGTTCTTCTCAAAATCAAGAATATAGAGAACAAGTTGATGAATTACTTCTGCATCAAGAAAATGATAATATTTAATAGGCCTCTCATTTGGATAAAGCACATCATCAAGTGACAGAAGTGTCAGAAATCATCCAACGGTATTTTGAGCCAGGTGATAAGAGTGGATGTAGGTTGAGGCATCCAGCCAATTTCCGGACTAATGTCTGCAAGATCAGGTTATCTTTCAAGAAGGTCTCAGATATATCATGTCAAAAACGACCCCATATTTCCAGACTGGGGACTCTTTTAACCCAACCCTCGGAATCAAAAAATAGGATTCGAGGAGTTGAGCAGGAACAACCCCAGTCCACAAGACTGGAGACTTTTTCAAATCCTAAATCTCTCCCTCAGAGAAAGTTAGTCTTTTCTCGATTAGTGATGAAGCCTCAAGAGTAATGAAGAGATGAATTATCCGGATATTCCCTCCAAATTATGATTGATCAAGAAGTTCCTAAGGGATCAAATTGACAAAAGGAAATGTCTCATCAGGGACATGGAAGAAGACAATATCCCAGAAATTCTAATTGAAAGGATGCAATGCGTTATGCATCAATTAATGTCATCAATGTCATTGCCACTGATCCACCAGATGAGGCTCACTCAGAGGGATCAGATGAAGAGGTTCATGCTCAAGAAGTTGTATGCATAGAAAAAAATGAAGAAGGTGTGCGTACATGAAATCAAAGGCTTACCCAGAATTTGGGAGTTCCTTCAAGTAACCCACTTCCCCCTCTCTGAATGGGATCGAACAAGGGGAAAGGAAAGAATCAGGTTACATACCCTTCCTCTAGAGAAGGAAAATTTCTCCCATTAAGAAAAGATTCACACAACAAGAGGAATAAATGAAGGAATTGAGGAGGTTGAATGTATAACTACTTCAGGGTAGTCTTCCTCCTATGCATGCTGGAGTCAGTCATCCAAGAGAATTCGTTGCGGCTACTGAGATGGATCAAGAATATCCTCCTCTATCAGTACACCCTCACAGGTCTAATCCTACGGGTTAAATGCAACAACAATCAGCGGTGACACAATCATTTGTAGTACCGGCCACCACATCTGTCCAAGATCCAGTCATTGCACCTGTTCAGGTCCAAGCTCAACTGGATATTTCTCAAAAGTTAAAAACTACTATTGAGTCATTAATAGCTCGGTTGGAAGGTATGGAGGGGAAACGTGGACCGGTCTAACTGGAGATGAATGATTACCCTGAATGGGTTGATGCAATTCCTCCCCCATCAAATTTTTCAAGTACCACATTCCCAATCTTTAATGGTTCAGGAGACCCAGAGAAACACTTAACACATTTTGTTTCTCACTGCGATCCTATTATGATACCCCTCAGCAACAAGAAGCAGTTAAGCTCAGGTGTTTTGTACAATCCTTACAAGGGCCGGCCTCTGCCTAGTACACAAGCTTGCAATCCCAGTCAATTACCAGATGAGAGGATCTCCTCCAACGATTCATTCTACAATTCAGCTCAATGTTGCCAAATACAATAGTTTTTTATCATACAATCTATTAGAAATAGGATTATGAAAGGGTTTCCGATTTCATTGCACGATAGAAGGGATTAACATATTCCTTGAGCTTATCACTCCCTCAAGAGGAACTACTGCCAATCTGTGTGGCAAATTTACGTGATGAGTTGCGTACACCGTTGATCCCTGTGAAATACATAGGAGGGTTTCGAGACCTTACTTCAATAGCTCAGTAGATTGAAGACTCTCTTATAAAGACTAAAGATAAAGCTCGTGTAATTCCATCATCTCCAGGAAGGAGAATGGGTAAAGTAGAGATTGTTACCATTATTCTTAAACGAGCACCTGTACCCGCTTATACTTTAAAACCTTTATCTTCCCGAAGGGCTCCACCTCCTGAGTGAAAACAACAGAGGTCATTTCTCTAAAATGATCAAATAGATCAAAGAAGAAAACAACTTGAGGATTTGAAGAGAAAAATTTACTCTTTCCGAAATGAATAGGTTCCTGGATACTTCATTTTGGCTCTGGAAAATAATTTGTTTCAATTTCCAATGACCAAAAGGCCAAACAAGGAAGGAGATGAATACCATCCCAATTATTGCATGTTTCATAAAATGTTGGGGCATCCCATTCATGAGTGTTTTGTCTTTATGGACCTCCTATAAAAAATGGTCGACTCTGGAAAAGTCAAACTGAAGGGTTCTTCACTTCAGGTATCATGTGTGACTGTTATAGATCTAGAGGAGGAAGGCGAGTGGAAAGAAGTCAAGATCAAAATTTCACAAAAATATGATTATTGGATGGTCAAAAAAATGATCAACCGAAATCATTCTATTTTTCGAACACAATTGAATAAAACAATTGTGTATTCTGCCATGAATGTCGCAGCAAAACCATCTTTATTAGAGGGAAAATCCTCAAAGAAACGGCATAATTCAAAGAAAGAAGAAGAATCGGAAGAAGATGAGTATGTGTCAAAGCCCAATTTGCCTTTGACTCTGGCAGATTTTATGCCATTTACTTTGAAGAAACGGGCACCACCCCACCAAACAACATACCCTAAATTGGCTATTCAGGTAGAGTCTTCATCGGATGAGGAGTTAATCTTCGGTTCTGTTAATATGATTCAATTAACAGATCCATATGCCAGTCGCAGTTTCTATTTTGATGAACCCGAGTTCCCTGTATCAAAAAGAGGAATCATAGAAAGTTCTAGTGACTCAGGAAACAGGGGAAGAAGTTGATCTTTCAGAGGCCACTATTCCAATTCTACCGCTGCTAGAACTGTGTATGTGGCAGAAACTCATGGTAGAGCCCTTCAACGTGCTCAACAAGAACAAGCAAGTTCTTCCACACAAGGCAGACTCATTCCTGGCACAATTATTTGGGATGATCAGTTGAAGGTTTCATCTTCATTCTCTTAGCATGAAAGTAGACCTAATCAGTCTAATCATCCAAATCCAGGACTATTACCAACTCCAACCCTGATACAAGATTCATTTATGTCCAAAGCATCAACTTCAAAGGTACCTGCGAAACCACATTTTCTTGTTGGGAAACACAGACCTTTGGATCAAAATTATGATGTATTGAAACACTTGGCCCATGTACCTGCCATGTTATCAATTCTAGATGCCTTGAATTTATCAAAGGATCTTCGGGATGCACTCATCGAGGCTTTTTCAAGTCCTTAGGAGTTTGAAACTGAAAGTACTGCGGCTGAAGCCTACCCTGTTGAGAATAATCTTGCAGTATGCCATGCTGTGATATAATTCACAGATGAAGATGAAGATGATGTCATGCAAGGAAATATTAGACCTTTGTACATATCTGGAAATTTTAATGGGGTAGATGTCTAATGAGTCTTCACTGATAATGGTTCAGGAGTCAACCTCATCCCCGTTCATACACTTCGTTGATTGGGTCTCAAAGAATCTGATTTATCTCCTTCTACTTTAATGTTACAGGGATACAATAAAAATGAACAAGAAACACTGGGTGATATTACACTCAGAACTCACTTTGGAGATCTTTTATCCAATTAATATTTCATGGTTGTTGATCAAGACTCAGCATTCAACATCTTTCTTGGTATACCCTGGTAGCATCAACATGCAGCTATCCCTTCATCATACCATCAATTTCTCAAATATTGTTTTGATGGTCAAATTAGGACATTGTATGGTGATAAGTCCCAATTCAATACTTGTGAATCTCAATACATTGAGGTGGAATTCTATCACATAAAGGGAAAGGAGAAATCCACAACAAGGAAGATTACCATATTTAATGCTCCATATGGTTTAGAAAAGATTCCAGTAAACCCATTTACACATGTGAGTACAGATTATGTGTTTCCTATTAGTCAAATTGACAGGATAGACCTGAAAAAAAATTTTATGGAATCTTCCATAATGTCAATTATGGAAATTAAGCCAGACAACATGAGAGAAATTGGTGATTCACCAAGCAATGATGAAAGTTCAAATGGAGATGTCTTCATTTCATCCGCTGACATTCAACAAGTCTATAGTTCTCCAATCAAGCTAGAAGAAGTTATAGCAAGTTCAGAGCTGAACGATGATGTATATTCTCAATCCATTATCTTCTCTATATTACCCAAGGAAGACCCTTCATCATCAATCAGGTCAGAAATGGAAGCCTCTTCTTAAAGATGTTCAGATTTTAACATTGCTTCTGATTATGGAAATTCTGCTTCTTCATCTACTATGAAAGTAGAAACAGAAGAAAGAACACATGTTGAAGAAGAAGAGGAAGATCTCAAGGTTGATCCTCTTGTATTTGAAGAGGGTATCTCTACCACCATGGATGAACTCAGAGAAATAAATCTGGGTACAAAATAAGATCCATGCCCCACTTTAATTAGTGCGGCCATGACTCTTGAAGAGAAAGAGATTTATATTTCCATTTTGAAGAAAAATAGAGATATATTTTCTTGGAACTATACCGAGTTTCCAGGTCTTTATCCTAATGTTTCCACTCATCGTTTGGGTTTTATAGAAGAACATTGAGGATTCAAACAAGCTGCGAGAAGAACACACCCAAACTATGCTTCCAAAATTGAAGCTGAGGTGCATAAGATTGTCAAACATAACTAATTTAGAGATTTTCGATATCCCAAATGGTTGGCTAATATTTTCCTAGTGAAAAAGAAGAATGGGAAAATTATAGTTTGCATTGATTTCAAATATCTTAATCAACATTGTCCTAAGGATGATTTCCCATAACTGATTACAGATCTCTTAATTTATGCAACAGCTGTCTTTGAAGCACTTTCCTTCATGGATGGATATTTTGGATATAATCAAATCCGAATGGGTTTAGAAGATGAAGAATCTACAGACTTCAGAGCCCCACAAGGTGTGTTTTTTATTGGGTCATGCCCTTTGTCCTAAAGAATGTCGGAATAACATATCAGTGTTCCATGCATCGTATCATCAAACCCTTTTTGAGGAAGTTTGTTGAATGTTATGTGGAAGATTTGGTGGTTAAATCCAGGAAACGTTCTGATCACTTGGCTGATTTGGAATTCTTATTCCACAAACTTCGGCAACATAATTTGAAGAAGAACCCCATAAAACGTGCATTTGGGGTAACATCAGGAAAATTTCATGGCTTTTTTTGTACACCATCGTGGTATCAATGTCGACCATGAGAAAACAATGTCAATCCTTAGTATGTCACCTCCTCGTAATTTGAATAAATTGAGAGGAATTCAAGGAAACTTAGCCTATATTCGGAGTTTTATCGCCAATTTGGAAGGTAAAAGTTTACCCTTCACCAAATTCATGAAGAAGGGAGTCACTTACAAGTGGACTGAAGAATTTCAAGAAGAATTCTATATTCTCAATAAGTATCTCCTGATTCCACCGGTATTAATTCCACCTATTGAAGTAAGACCACTTATCCTCTATTTGACAGCCTTAGAGCGATCATTGGGAGCCTTTCTTGCCCAAAAGAATGATGATGGGGAAGAAAACAGCCTCTACTATCTCAGTCGGACTATTCTTGAAGCAGAAACTCGATATTCAAATATTGAGAAGTGCTGACTAGCATTAATCTTTGCAGTTCAGAAGTTGAGACACTATCTGCAACATCACGAGGTCCAATTGGTATCTCGCAATAACCCACTCAAATTCATCCTTAGTCGTTTAATGCTTACTGTACGTCTGTAAAGGTGGGAAGTCATTTTGCAGCAATTTGATATTCAATATGTGTCTCAAAAGGCAATAAAGGGCCATACTCTGGCTGATTTCCTTACTGAACATCCTTCAGTAGAAGATACATCCTCATATATTGAACTTCCTAATGAAGATGTATTCTTTATTCAATATAGTCTTCAAAAATGGGAAATGTACTTTGACGGTGCTTCCAGAAGTCCAACAGGGAAGAAAATGGAAGATCCTAATTTCAACAAAGTTGGGTTAGTAATTGTTCTCATTTCTCTGGAAAATGCAGTGCTACCTTATTCCTTCTCATTTTTGTGAGGCAATACAAATAATGAAGTAGAATTCCAAGCTCTCATTGCATGATTGGAAATGGCGCATCAAGCACAAGAGAATCACTTAAATATGAAAGGTGATTCAGACCTAATAATCAAAAAAATTCAATGGGGATTATGCAATCAGAAAAAGAGAACTAATCACTTTGTATGATTACATCAAAGAGTTAATGGCATAGTTTCCTTCAGAACTGACATTTTCTTATTTCCCAACATCACAGAAAGCCCAAGATGATGCATTGGATAATATAGCTACATCTCTGGAAGATCCAAATTGGGATGAGACAAGCATCAGTATTGCCCACCGTCATACAATTTCACCTTATGTTCAAACCAGAACTGAGGAAATCAATGAAATTAGTCCCATATCTGAACCTCATGGTCATACTACGGGATGGATGACTCCTATTAGGGAATACCTTCAAAATGGAACACTTCAACCTTATAGAGCTGAGAAAGAAAAAATCTGGAGACATGTAGTCAATTTTACTCTTTATGATAGCCTAGATCACCTAGAGAAAATTCTCTTCAAGCATGGTTTTGATGGAGTTCCCTTCAGATGCATTGATGGTGAAGAGACAATGGCTATCATGAAATAAGTGCATGAAGGAGTCTGTGGTGCCCATCAGTCCGGACATAGACTATCTGATCATGTTCGAAGGCTTGGATACTTTTGTCCTTCAATGATACAAGATTGTGTTGATTTAGTAAAGAAGTGGCATTCAAGCCATGTACATTACAACTTCATTCATCATCCCCCAGAGTTGCTTCATACAGCTAAATAATCAAGGCCATTTTCCACATGGGGAATGGATATAGTAGGACCTTATCCTTCAGCTACATCCAAGCAGTTTAAGTATATTCTTACTACAATTGACTTCTTTTCTAAATGGGCAGAGGAAATACCCCTAAAATATGTCAGCTCTAAATGCATTGTTAACTTCATCAAGTCTAACATCATTACCATATTTGGTGTCCCTCATACCATACTGACGAACAATGGCACTAATTTCTGTTTATCCGAGGTATGGAAGTTGTATCAAGAATGCAACGTTAAATCCAATCATTCATCTTAGTATCAGGTAGCGGCCAATAGCCAGATAGAAGCTTTCAACAAGACTCTGTCAAAATTTTTACAGAAGATGGTGGATAAAGATAAGAAGTAATTGCTTGACAAACTCTTTCATGCTTTATGGGATTATCGGACCACCACCCGCACTGCAATGCGGTCAACTCCATATTCATTGGTATATGGAATGGAAGTAGTCTTTCCCATTGAGGTTCAGTTACCCTCGCTCAGAGTAGCCATTTGTGATCAGTCATCTACAGATAAACAATCTCAAAAGTGATTGGATGAATTGGAACGGTTAGATGAGAAAGGATTTTTCACCCTTCACCACTTGGAAGTCTATCGGAATCGAATAGCATGAGATTTTATCAAAAAACTTCGTCTTCATTCATTATATCCGGGAGAATTGGTATTGGTTCTCAGAACTCCAATGATACCAGGAAGGAAACCTCCCAAGCTGGAGACAAAATGGGAAGGACCATATTCAATACATAAGGTCTACTCCAATGGAGCTTATTCTTTAATCTCAATGGATGGAGAACTCATCACTTCTCCAACCAATGCTATATTTCTAAAGAAGTATTTTGTGTAATAAAAATACCAACATCCAACATGACGTTAAACTGTGTTGTCTTAACTACATGATGCTAAACTGTACAGCACCCATTCGTCCGGCAAGATGTTAAACTGCACCACCACCGGTCTATGCATATGACCTTAAACTATTTGCATCCCTATCATCCAACATGACTCTAAACTATATCGTCCTTTTTTTCATCCAACAAGACATTAAACTGTGTCATCGTCCAGCAATATGTTAAACTACATCATCAGTTGCGGTCCATGCATATGACTTTAAACTATCTGCATTCTTTTCATCCAAAATGACGTAAAACTGTGAAAAAAGTCCCCAATACGCCCAACATGACGTTAAATTGTATTCTTTATTGTCCTTACTGCATGACATAAAACTGCACAGTCCCCCTTTTCCCATCATGACATTAAACTGTATTGTCCCCATCGTCTTAGCTACAGGACGCTAAACTGTACTGCTCATTCATCCTATATGACATAAAACTGAATAAAGTCCCTTAATACGTCCTACATGACACTAAACTATACAGCACCAATAGTCCTCACTGCAAGACTTTAAACTGCATAGCCCCTTATTATGTCCTACATGACATTAAACTGTGCATTGTTAAGGTTGTTTCTACCTCTTGTTTCTCACACTGAGTATGACTCACGTGAGATTAGAGTAAACTTTAATCCATAACACCCTCTCTGGGCTTCTAACCATGTGTAAGTCCCAACACCATTTTTTAGATCATTTTCCTCAAGAACAACATGATCACTAATTCATTCTTTAATTGAACTACGCAGACTTTGATCCTTGCCTTTTAGGTTGGGTACATAGGCAACCTCATGAGTTTCAAGCCCAAAATCAATCTGTTCACATCAGCTCACCTCCATATCATATGATTTTGATATGTGAGGTAGCCCCAGAACCAATATCTTCACATTGGTTCACCTTTGTCCTTGATAAATGACATTAAACTATACATCACTTTTTCTTATAAGACAATAAACTAAAACATTATTTGATACCTTAACTTGGGATGGGATCATTATTTACATTGATCATCAATAATTTTATATTCCAAAGACTAAATGCATACAGAGAAATGCATGAACCTTTTATCATGGGTCAAAACATCATTGCACTAATGTCCCCTTTTCACCCTTCATATGTATGAACCAAATCTATACAAAGTGTGTTTCAAGAACTACGTGCGGCTTGATTCTCATTCATATAGGTTACGTAGGAATGTTCGAGTGTCCCTAGAATCCATCCCCAAGTCATTGGGCGTAACCCCAAATTCCACTTTCAGTCCCCTGGCTGAAAAGTCCCTGTGAAAACACACACTGTGTATTTCTTATAATGGTCCCAGATCTATGACCCTAAACTAAGATCTCTCATACTTTCCTCCCACACGACGTTGAAACAGTATTTCAAGAACTATGTATGGCTTGATTCCGATATTTATGGGATACGTAGTGAAGTCCATCATTTCAATTCAGGACCCAGCCACAACATGATTATGGTTAGCATTGATCTGTGTATCTCTAAATATATTGTAAATACCCATTTTTTATGTTTCATACTCCTAACCTTAAATACATTCAGATCCCCATAACCCTTTTCTTGAATTCTGGTCCAAAATGTCCAATTTATGAGAGTTCTTTTGCCTGACTATGCAGCATGTGCCCTTAGGAGGCCTTGCATAAGTATTCAACATAACATACTTGTCAGCCAAAAGATACTTTAATTTGACTATGCAGCCAATACCCTTAGGTGGCACTGCATAATTCAACCCCCTAACGGGTTTGTCAAGTACTGGTAACTTCATTCTTGGGAGGACGACCTCTTTTGTCCTTATTTTTCTTAACAACAATGTGTAGGGATCCGCAAAAATATCTATCCTTAACATATATTTCCCATACTCTTTTTCATGATTTGAAAGTATTCAAGTCTATGGTTTATATTTCCATTCCCTACGTTTGGGTTAGACCTTCGTAGGAGTGAAATTCATCCAGTTCTTAGAAAATATTGTTTGGAAATATCTTCCCCATATTCAAGTACATCTGTCCATATAGAAAACTCTATACTTTAGAAAATTTGAATCCCCATTAACATCCAATTTCTATTTAGTAATAGAAAAGAAATTTTCTGAGAGTTCTTTTGCCTGACTATGCAGCACGTGCCCTCAGGCGGCTTTGCATAAGTAGTCTACATAACAGACCTGTCAGCCAAAAGATGCTATTATTTGACTATGCATCCAATGCCCTTAGGTTTCCTTACATAATTCAACCCCCTAACAGGTTTGTTAAATAGTATTAACTTCATTCATGGGAAATACTTCTTCTAATGCCTTTTAGCCATTTTTCATATCATTCCTCATATTCAAAATTTCTTATGTCATCGTTTACATATTTTCCCTCATACTTTAACATGGTAATATGTTTTCAGATAAATTATCAAAGAATTGAGTCAATTCTAATCCGCTTGGTCAAATAAATTTCGACCTTAAACATTAGCCCTTTTATGTCCGACGTGCATGACTTTAAACTGCCCACAAAAGACAAGGGATCTTTGAACAAAAGTTGAGTCCCAGCTCAATAAACAAAGATTTTCGTATGATTTAGTTAATATTGATCAATTAAAATATTCAAAGATTGTAGGGTTATTTATAATAATGCATGAAAAAGTCAAAATATGCTTACTAGACCCATTGGCATAGGTGAAAATTTAAAGCAGGTAGCGGGAAAATGCATGCACAGATGATTGAAAATGAAATCGTTTTTCCATTTGATGCACAACAATTAGAAGGATATCCATAGACGGGATTCTATTCTCTTTTCCAAGAATTACAAAAGGCTATCAATATAAGTCTTCACTTGATTTACAACTTCCCGAGATTCATCAGAAGCCACTTAAAGCTCATGCACTCGACCAACTTCACTCTTTTCAGGCTGTTGGAGTGCTTTCTTGGCATCCGCGATGGATTTAATCCCATTTCCTTGAGCTCCCTCCAATGAATTATTAAGTTGGTAAACTTCACTAGTAATATCATATAATGGTTGCTGAAGGTACATCTGCTCGACAACTTTGGATTTGATCTTATGCTTCAGCACCTTCATCTAGGCAGCATAGTCTGCCTCAACTCGGGATACCGCAGCCTCAAATTCACTGATATTGGCTGACAGCATCACTCTGGTCAGATCTTCATGACACTTTTTCTCCTGCTCCCTCCTTAAGATGACATGGTTTACCGTGGCATGGATCTTTTGATATCCAAAACTGCCAAGTCCGAGCATAACAAATAGGGATGACAGGCGCATGATCTTTGATGATAGCTCTTCAAGAGGCACTTCACATACAATTTTGCATATATATTTCCATGCCTTGCATCGTGAAAATTGGAGCGCCTTTTGTACATCTGGATCCGACTCAGCATCACTGTCACAGGGGGGAATATAATTAGGGATTAATTCACTTAGGGAAGTGCCCTGTTCTTCTCCTTCCCCCCCTGACCTTTGCTTCTTCACTTTCAATTCCCGTTGCGGCAGAGGCTGAGGCTTCACCTCTAGATCTAGACACTGAAATTGATGGCCCTGCATAATCAATTGAAATATTTGGTTAGTTTCAAAGGATAAGAAAAGTTAATTGGCTGTCTTGAAAATTAGGTACAGTCACAAATATTGTTATCCCTAACCCAATGGTAAATTAGTAACTTGATAAGGATCCTCCCCATATTTCCTAGCTTCAATAGGATTTTCAGAGTGAGTTTGAGGAAGCTCTTTGGGGTTCAGATCCACTTGTGCTAATGTATCTTCAATAGTAGGGTTCTCTGTACCCCCTTTACTCATTGGTAGTTCAGCATCTTGCTCAGATAGAGCTACATATTTGAACCGATTATGATGAGACATGTAATAAGAATTTATTTTTATTAGGATGAAGGATAACACTAATGTCTATAATCTTCTAAATTACATGGTAAGATAACATGATCTAAAAAATATTCAAAAGATGCACCAAGTCCCATTATTTCATCCAATGTATCATAGAATCCTATTAAATCTCACCAGTGGGAGCATTTGGTATGTCTTCTTGGCAACCTTCATCATGTGGTCTCTGACCCTGAACAACATCTTCAAATAAAATAGTGGCTTCGGTTATAAAGACCACCAAAATCTCGAGTGCAGGGGTTGAACCAGAAATATTATAGAATGGTAGTCAGTCATTGTTTCATTCAAAATTTTATGAAGCATTGTTACCTCACCAGAAAGAGGTTCTTTTCTTCTTGCAACAGCAGCAGGAGGGATACTGGGAATAGACACTGGCTCTTCTCTAGGAGCATCCAAGACATCCTGAACTTGTGATTGTTCACCAGTACCCTTTGTGGTACCTGAAGGAGGGTTAGTCCTCTCTCTCAGAGGGGAAATTGAAGAAGCCCATGCAATCCCAAAAAGTATAAGCAATCTTTTCATTAGGTAAGACTCATGATTATCCGAAGGACTTACCACTACTGGTGAAGCGTTAGGCTGTGGACTTCCTCCTTCGATGCCTTTGCTTCGTTGGATTTTTTGGAGTATAGGCAGTCTCCCATACATGCAGTTGAATTGGAGAATGGAAAGCCATATCCAACTCCTCATCCATGGCTTGCTGGCCTGGAGATATCTCACCTGACTAGCGAGGAGATTCAGCACCAGCCCCGTTGGCAATACCACCAGGGCTATATTGTGGTGAAGGAACCACAACAATTCCATTCTTTGTAAGCTGAAGGATGAAGAAAATATGATCCTTGAGTAACAAATCTTTAACTGAAATCAAGTTGCGAAGAAAATAAGGAAAGAGACGTACATCTTTAGGATCCACAGAATCGTGTCACTCCTCATCTCTAAAACCACTAGTCCCCTTAGTGGCACCACGATCAATCATTTCCTTCACCTTTTTGGTGATAAGAATGGAATCATCAGTGGCATATATGAGCATTTCTAGCTCTCTGATGTAAGCCCTCACTTCATCGGGGTTATCCTTGTAACAGATATCTATAGAAGCCAGAAGATTCCCTATTACAGGGAGGTGTAGCCCCTTACACAAATCCAGCCAGGCAGTTTGAGCACCACAGTATAAAATTCTCCATGTATGGATAGTCACTAGTCATAGATATTCCATATGCGTACCAGAAGGCTGCAAGCAAGGTCCTACAATCTTGGATTTCAGCTTCTTCCCAGCTCCTGTAGCTACAAATAGAGGATATGAAAATAAGACCTGTTTCTTTATAAAGTAATGGTGATTAAATTGGCACAATGAAATAACTCACTAGCAGTTGATGGATTGGGTCGTTTTATTCTAACATGAGGATTATATCAGGAACAAGGCCGTTTTGCCGCTTGTTGTGCCTCATAATCCCCATCTTGGGAATTCGGTTAGTCAGTCCTAGATGAGGGATCTGGGGAATCAGCTTCAGGTGGCGTAGCGTCACCTTCCTGAGGAAGGGTTTTTTCTCTATAGTTCTCTTTATTTTCCCTACCTGATAAACCAGGTGATTCAACACCCCTCTCGGGTATGATTATATCCAGTTCTTAGCAAACCATGTAGTCATGTTACTTTTTGCTTTATCAACTGGTAGATCAAACACTTCCCCAGTCTTCTCCCTAGATGTCAGCAACCATAGTTTCTAGGAAACCATCAGATGTTGCTCTAACCTAACATGAACAAGAGGATATACAATAGTCTTTTTCAAACACTTGAATTGGCATGCAAATATATATGGAGCATAGGCCTCGCATATAATCTCTCTGTCAATCCTGGTGACCAGCACACCATCTCTGCATGCCAGCATGTATGCCCATAATTCCAGACTGGCTGTTCCATCATCAACAAACCTCCCTATCGGTGGATTTCTATAAGGAAAGAAATTAAATTCCTTATACATTCTCATCCTCACCTTCATATCATATGAATTGAGAGCTAATGGAGAAATTATAGAGAATTCTTGCACTGATGGCCTGAAAGAACATCCAGGAATTTGTACTCCATTCTATACATTATATGTCCTGATGTGAGTGGCGATCCATCCCCATAAAACATAGAATGGTCCCACTATTCTTAAAGGAGACTTACCCATGAAGACATAGAGTAAAATCCTGTGAATCTTTGCTAAAATGGGGGTAGCCAACCCAACCATTTTCCCTTATTCCAACTTGGCTGTGATAATGATATTCTCAAGACTGACGCCTCCCTTTGAGTCCCTGATAGGTAAAAGATAAACACTAAGCCACAAGGCCAAGAATCCTTCTAGACAAGCTTTCTTTGGGATTTTCTGATTTAATTCATATCCCCATTTCTCAAATTCTTCTACTTCCAGAGTCGTCCAAAATGTTCCAGGAGAAACCCTCTTCTCTGTTTTGGGGAAGGTGGTAGGATGAGTGGGCCCCTTCTACTTGGTCCACATTCCCTTTGATCCATTCTCCTTCGGCTCATTCTCTTACTTCTTGGTAAGAAACATATTCATCCACTCCTATGTATGAATATACATTATTAAATGAGTTAAGGAGGTTTCTGATCTCTCAAGCTTGTGAATGATTTTCAATAATTCCTGAGCCAAAGCAGGAGTCTTCTCCGAATCATTCCAAGTCACCTTGGGAGGATGAATTCATCATACATATCACCAGAAATTAGAGACCCTAAGATCTTATGCATATCCCACAGACTGATGCCTACTTCTCCATGAGTCAGATGGAAAGAATTGGTTTCTGGGCTCCAATGGTTGAGTATCTCCGGCAAAAAGTTATCATTCCTATAAAGATATGTTTGCCCAGCCCATACGGCTTCATATATCGCAACTCCTTTAAAATTATCGAAAAACTCTGCACAGGTTTGTCATACCCAGTATGCCCACATCCATGTTGGCTTCTAACCCCCTCCAGGATGGAAGTCCGAGCTCTTCTTCCAGCCTTTGGATTGATCCATCTGAGAATTTAAGATGATTGAAGGATAACAATGTTGTTCCAGATTGGGATTGTGAGGTTTCAGATCCGATGTACAAGGGCTATGATGCATCATATGATCCTTCTCTACTATTCTAGAAATTATAAATACTCCTCCAAATGAGATATTTTCTGAAGAAAAATCGGTGTAATTATGAAACTAAGAAATTGGGAGAAAGTTCTTTGCCTCTGGAATGGTAACTTCTCACAGATGATGGTCGCCATACAAAGGAAGATAGATGCTTTGTGGGAAATCAGGATGATACTTCTTCAAGTACTTGGCCAAATCTGGAAGGGTACCATCACAGATATCATAATAATCATGGACAATTATTCTCATCATATCATCAATTCACTTGCAATCAAGTTCATTAGCCGTTCTGATTCTCTTGGGAGCCATTAAATCTGCACAAAAGTTAAATAAATTAACTCTTAAATAGGTTGATTTTTCATAAAAATTGTGAAGAAATTTGGAAAAATGGAAAAGGCATTAAGGCTTGCAAGTATAAATTTGGCGTGCAAGACTAAATTTGGTGCGCACGTATGGCTGTGCCGCACAAGTTTTTGTCGCGCATGTATCACCGCACAAGTCCAAATACCTTGACAGCAACACAAAAACGAAGAAATAGCATAAAATAGAGCAACTTGTGAGGCGAAGGGAAATTGTGCGGTGAGAGCTTGAAATTATAAAATTCAGTGCTTTTTGCGATAAATGGCCGCATATATATAGGACTAGCCACAACCATACACGCCTAAAGCATGCGCGCGCAACCAACTGCACCAATTCTTGCACGGCTCAACACTTTCACACATCCCTCTGCGCGCTCAACACTTGCGCGCTGAAGATTCCTTTGTTTATTCATCATTCCTCAGAGTGACATCCTCATTTCTTTTGAATGAAACTCTGAGGTGGGACTTTTGTTGATGATCCTTTTCATCACAGATTCTAACCATTGAAAAGAGGAAATACCTTGAACCCAAAGTGATTTATCCTTTGAAGAAACATAAAAAATTTAAAAAGGAATGAACAAAGATCCAAATTCCCTTGAGTCGTACAAGTTCCACCAAAGTCACGCAAGTATACTTGCGCGCCGCGCAACGGTCGCGTAGGTGACTTGCACGCCCTCTTTTAATTTAGCTGAGGGGCTTCTCCAGCATATAAATACCCTCTTTGGCCCCCCATTTCGGGATGAAAAATTCCAGAAACTCATATTTGAGCTCCCGGCTCCCTAGTCTCTTCTCAAAGATTCTGAACAATTCTAATGTAATTTCTTACCTAGAATGGAATATCTAAAGTGGGGGGGGGGCTAAGTGTTGAAACTCATCAACACTTGCGTGCCTAAGTGGCCAGTCCTTAAGGGAAATGGCCACACTTTCGTGCCACCTTACTCCTTCAACAGAACATGCGCTCCACCTTTCTAGAAGCCACTAGGGATAGTACTAAGGGCTTCAGCCAAGTCTCGCCCATGTATTACCCTAAGGGTTGACTGTCGCACAATTACCCATGTGTCGCGCCAGTATACTTGCATGACCAAGACTTGTGCACCCACACAGGACTTGCATGCCACCTTCTTTTTGGGTTCTCCTTCGGCCTATTTCACTTATCTTATTCCTATCCACATGTATTATTCAAGATTAAGCCTTCAAAACTCTCTCCAAATCCATTCATGGCATGATTTCCTTGTTCGATTCCTTATCTGAAAGGTTTTCAGTGGAACGTCTCTCAAAACCCAGTGATTTACAAATCATTTGGTGACTAAGGTTAGAGATTTTATTCATTCAACCTCATCCTTTAAGATGAGATAATCCGTAACATGGGCCTCCTTTTCAAGAGTAATCCCAAATCCATGTTCTCTTAATTTGGGCTTCCTCCTCAGGAGTAAGCCCCAAGTCCCCTAACCTGTGTATCCTCCTTAGGAGTAAACCCCAGTCCAAATTTCTAAATCTGGGCATCCTCCTCAAGAGTAAGCCCCAACTATAATTCTCTTAACCTAGGCCTACTTTTAAAGAGTAAGCCCCATACATAATTTCCTTAACCTGGGCTTCCTTTTCAGGGATAATCCCCAGTCCAAATTTCTAAATCTAGGAATCCTCCTCAGGAGTAAGCCCCAACCATAATTCTCTTAACCTGGGCCTCCTCCTTAGGAGTAATCCCAAGTTCTCAAATACTATAACCTATGCCTCCTCCTTAGGAGTAACTCCCATTCATAATTACCCTTAAGAAGTCTTAATTTACTTTTTATTTGAGCTTCCTTCTCAGGAGTAAAACCTAATCATAAAGTTCCCTCCAAATTTGGGCATCCTCCTTTGGAGTAAGCCCCATGTTAGATTATCCAAATCCCTATAAAGTACATATACCTTTATGGACCATGTTTCTGGGTTTCTTCCATGAATTAAATCCTAATCTTCATCTTTTTGGGCAGTCATACATACATAATCCCCACATCATTTCTTATGATGGCACAATTGTCTGGTTTTACCAATACCTCTTGTTTCTTACACCGAGCATGACTCACGTGATCTTAGAGTGTAAAAGTAATTATGACATCTTTATTTTAGCCATAAATCATGCATAAATATCATAATACCTTACTCAAACTATGTGGGTTCTTATTTATTTTCTAAACAAAGGATACGTAGGTAGCCCATCTACGGGTACGATCCCAACTCTGAAATAATCCATGTCCTTCTAAATGACAATAATCTTCAAGTTCCCCACTGAGTGGATTTAAAACCTGTATGGTGATCATAAATGACCAAGAGACTTTTATGTATTGAAGGATACCATTGAATAATAATCTATAAACAAATACAGATGATTCTTTATCAATGAAGAACCTCGAATACATATAAAAGATTCTCTAAATTTCATACAAGTTAATCATTGATTGTCAGATCTAAAGGAAATAACATTTTCATACATGGTAATGTAATAAGGATTCATGAACATAACATAACTCTATAAAGAGAGTCCCGAAGTAGACAATAATTCCCCCCAAAAGGGTGTGATGAGTCTGACCTCCCTTCCTCTTGACCAATGTAAATTCTTAAGCCTCATGAGTTCACAACTAAGGAGCACCTACATTTGAAAAGTAGGTCCAAATGGATATGGAATCATTGGATGTTTCCGGTTCTATGAAAAAATCCTTTAGAAACCTCTTGGAATTTTTGAGACTTAAATAAACGAGGTCATCCCAAATTCTAGAGGAAACTGCGTGTTTTTAAGAAACAATAACTATCAAATGATTGATACTTGTCTATGTCCAATTTCAAAGTGAAATTAATTCAAATGACCAACATTGGATTAAATGGTAAAAATATATTATAATTACACTTTAAAATCAAATAAAAATATAATATAACCCTATAAATAAATTAGATTAAAAGTCACTTTTGAAATAAAATACAGTATTTTTCACTATTCATTAAAAAATAAACTTTATCAGAAAAATTTGAAAAATTTACCAAAAGTAAATTCTGATGTTCTGAATCTAAAGAAGAATTTAATTATTTCAAAAATAACATATAAAAATATCCAAAACTAGATTTAATGAGGTTTCTCCATCAAAAGGTGATAAATCGGCCTTTTAAAATAAATTGTGCTTAAAATTAGACTCTGTCAATTTTTTAAGGCTCTAACTTTTTTTGGAAAAATGTAAAAACATTTAACAAACATGTATAATCATATAGTATTTAGTTTTTTTCATTCCCACCAATACAATTTCAAGGTGTTAACTACCATTTAAAATAATAATATTATATTGTTAGTGTGCAATGTAAGATTTCAATGAAACCCGTTGTTGTGTATCGGGTACGCTATCGAATATAGAACCCCCTTTAAAGTAAAATTAATATTTAATTCACAAATATCAATAAATATGAAAATATCTCATTCTCCATTTACCTGGGATGTTACACATGGTGTGGGGGACCTTACCCAAAACGTGGCATGTATCTTGGGGGATACATGGAAATGGGGTGGAGTACAGAAAATGTACTCCACCACATAGACATAACCTGACCACATACATAGGATACCATGTGTACTGGTACACAGGTAGGTGATAATGGGATGAAACCAGGTATTGGATCATGGAGTGCGTACACAAAGCGGACCCTGGATAGTTGGACCTGGCATGTGATCCCCTATATATTTTGTGTTTGTCTTATCCTACATGGCATTCTCTTCTAACATAAGCCATTGTACACAGGTAGTAACCACTATTAAGGGACAAGGTGTGTGACACTTCTACATGTCGTGTAATCTGTTCTACATGTCTTGATCCCATTTTCCACCAGATCTTGGACAAGTCTCATTTGGGTGGAATCCCCTTGCTCATTTCCAGGAAGGACAGTGGGTATCATTTCATATCCATAGGATTATGACCCCCTTTAGCAGAACATTTTTGATAGAGTTGGCAGTCCCCACCGAGAGTCTTGGAGAAGGATCCTCTATCCATTCTTGTGACCTAGGTAGAGTTAGGCTATTGAGGTGACCAATCCTACCAGATGTCATTCCTCTACATTGTAGGCGAATCTGTAAGATTTGTTGTATAACCCATGGCCATATTGGGGATCCTCATTTGGGTATCATGATCTTTCCCACACGTGGAGTTCGTTCTCCCGAAGTGAGTGTATTGTATTCTATCTTCAAATCTATCTACATATATCTATCATGGTGGTTACAGACTAATAGTACTTCTTGGATGGATGTAATCAAGGATATTAGACTCAGGAGTGTGTTCTCTAGGATGAGTGCATTGTGGAATCTTTGGACTGAATCTCTTTCATGGGTATACGGTCTTTTTGAGTGTCCTCTAGACTATGGGTATGGGTTTCAATAATATCTAGATATGTTCTTATTAAATATACTATAGAGATAAACCATGTAGAGCTGATTGTACCTTTACATTGTGTATTTTTTTGGTTTTCAAGGTGTCCTACAAAGTAATGTCATACACACCACTTCACATGATTTTCCCACAGCTATCTTGTATTATACAAGTGATAGACCTTTTGACATAGTCCAAGGAAAACTAGGAACAGATGGAGCTTTGTATGTTTCAATCATGTCTAGGTGTTTCTACAGCATCGAGCAGTAGTCTCAGTGCCTATCTTGTTTTCTTGTAGGTTGGAATTTGTAGTTGGGAGACTCTTTCTTTTGGTGGGCTTGTATTCTGGCCAAGTTTACTTCTCCACACATTACCTATGGTGTACTCTATTGGTACGTTTTGGTAGTATGCATGCATTTTTTTCCTCAGTAGTATTTACATTTTAAAATTTGTGGTCTTGGGGATGTGTGAGTATGTATAGGTATATAGAAAATGCCTCCCATGTCAGTGACATACCTACTCGGTGCTAGTCACTAGCCCCTGGCCTATTGGAGGTGGACTTGGGAAGCCACAAGATGGGCCTCACAGGGATGGTTCATGACAAAGTGGTATCATAGGTGGTCTGTTCTACCATAGTACAGAGAGTCTGTGAGATTGGATTGGGGAAATAGTGTTAAGTGTTTAAAGATTGGATTTCAGATTGAGACTCTAGTGTTAGTGCTGGCGGATGATGTATCCACACACCAGGACTCTGATAACCTTCTTTTTGACTCAGTTCATGTCAAAAATAATTGTGGGGAAACAAAACAAAATGGTAAGTGCATCATATATGAATGGTTTTTGGTTTCTATGTCCTTCTTGATTCATCTATCTAGATTTAATCATTGACTTTGGTATATCTTGTTTACTTACTAGATAACTCTGTGACTCATAACAGCTACGATTTAGCTTCTTGGTAATGAGGATGACCCCCTCAGTGATGAGGCTTAGATATATGGTCAAATTATCCATGTATTACCTCTAGGTGGCATAAAATCTATTCCACCCCCAGTCGAGCAGCACAGGGAACCCACATTACCATCCAACAAGGTGCATAGGTAGATAAATATCTATGAGTTTCAATGATAGAGACCCCTCAGGTTCTGAAGTGAGCCCAACCCTTGGGTGGATGAGGACTGGCTTGAGGTGGTGACTAGAGTTTTATGACTTGTAAGGACACAAACAGACTAGATGGTGATCCTGGAAGCGAGCCTTCTTAAGGTTTTGGTTGGGAGATGGTTGAGTTTGACCACGTAGACTCATGATGAGGAGAATCTTTTCGGGGAGGAGTTTGAGCATCTCCTTAGGGAGGATTTCCTTCTATCTACACTAGGGTAAGTGCATGTACAGAAGATTATTCATCTATAGAAGGGTAAAATGATGGTGGATTACTATTTTTTAAGGTTCACCAACCTAGCTAGGTATTCATTGGATGTTGTCAGGGATCAGCACTTAAGGGATCGAACCTTCCAGGGTGGTCTACAGTGGTACATCTAAGCTAGTTCCATTCCTCTACACCTTCCTACTTATGTTGAAGTGCTCGAGTGAGATTTGGTGGTCCATATATTCTTGGTTGATCCAAGATAGCCAATGACTGTCAGCAGTATCCAAGAATGTGCACAGACCTTAGTAGTAGGGACCCAATGTCATACATAGGGATCAAGATGTGGGATATGTCACAGGAGGTCCTAGGATATGGGATCTACAGTCCAAGGTTCTCAGGCTTGATCCAGTCATCCTTGGGAGAGACGATTCTACACATGCGATGGTATATGACATCTCTTTAGAGATTGTACTACCCATCATGCTGTTGATAAGGAGGCAATGGATGTACCGCAGAGGAAGAGGCAATGAGTAGAGTAGGTAGATTCACCAAGAGCAGATGTGGCAGTGGAGTATGGAGATCTGTAGGATGTGGGAAATGTTTTGACTTACTACCACTGCCACCCCAGGAGGTCCATGCTAGGCATAGGGAGCTATAGGATAGGGGCGGGGGCAACTACATGTGGATGAGGCGTACGACCCCGGGGCACCAGGAATGATCCTAGATATGATCTGTGTATTTTCTACCTTATTGTTCATACTTATAGAAAAAAAATCCATCATTATTTCCTCACCACATATCTTGTTTGAGACCTTGAGATTATGATAGAACCATTGAGTTGACCCTTATGCTTAGATACAGTAACGATATGAGCCTTTATGATCACACACTTTTACTAGCAGCATGATCTCACCCTTGGGGGTGAGAGTTACAATTAGAAATTCTTACTGGTATCGTTGAGGCCTTACGAAGTCATTATCAGTATGGATTGGAAATATTCGGTCCAGGACCGTATTCAATGTTTTATCTAAAGGGTGTAGTGTGCCTATAGTGATGGGATGAGGTTTTCCTTTGCTGGTGAAAATGAAACCCAGGCATCATATGACGTACTTATGAATAAAATGGGGTAGCCAATCAATAATGAGTTGGTTATCCTTACCCTCAAATCCACAGATGTTGTGATCGTCTAGTTCCCAGTAGTAGTGGTGGAGTATGAGGATGTATTCCCTAATGATATTATAAGATTACCTTCCAACTCAGAGATCAACTTCTACAACAATTTACACCCCAAAATGGAACTGATATTAGCACCAACATATCGAATGGCTCTGGCATAGCTTCACTAGTTGAGGGTGTAGTAGGAGTATTTTCAAGGGAAGGGCTTCATGAGACCCAGTGTTTCGCCCTGGGAAGCCCAATTTTTTTTCCAAAAAGGTATAAGGGAGCATTAGAATATGTGTGGATTACATGTGCTTGAGCCAAGTCATGTTAAAGAACATTTATCCACTACTGAGGATCGATGAACTCTTCAATCAGTTGATAGGAGAACGATGGTTCTTGAAGGATGGGCTTCAATTAGATTATCACCAGCTGTGAGTATTGGATGAGGATATAATGAATATAGATTTCATATGATGCTATATGAATTATGATTACTTTTTGATTCCATTTGGAATGAATAATTCCATAGCAGTGTTCATGGAACTCATGAAATGGATCTTTAAAATATACATAGATTGGTTCATAGTGGTATTTATCGAAGACATCCTTGTGTACTCGGTGTCTAAGGAGGATCATGTGAGACACATGAGGAAGGTTCTGGACATACTCTAAGAGAACTAGATTTATTGGACAGTCATGAAGTGATAGATTATGGATTTAAGAGGTCTAATTTCTAGTACATGGTTTCTCAGCATATAGAGTAGTAGTGGACCCAACTAAGATAGAAGTAGTGTTAGCATGGGAGCCACCTATGAGTTTTATGAAGGTATGTATATTCCTAGGGTTGGCAGGATATTACTAGAGATTCATACCTAATTTTTTCAGATATCAGTACTAATGAAAGCTTTTACTCAAAAGGGGATGCCTTTTGTGTGGATAGAGAATAGCCAGTGGAATTTTTATTAGTTGAGGCAGAGTTTAACAGGATCTATAAACCTAAGATTGATAGAGGAGGGAGTTGAGTACGTAGTGTTATATGATACATTAGGGACAATACTTGGTTGAATCATGATGCATTGAAAAGAGGTGATTGCTTGTTATTCACACCAATTAAGGCCACATGAGTATAATTACACAACAAATGATCTTGTGTTGGCACAAGAAGTCTTCACATTGAAGATGTGGTGACACATCCTGATGAGAGAGACGTTTATCATTTACTATGATCACAAGAGTATCAAGTATATCTTTTCATAGAAGGATCCAAACTTCAGATAGAGGTAATGGCTAGAGTTCCTCTAGGACTATTAATTTTTAATGTCTATACACCTGGGAAGGGGAACGTGGTGGTGGAAACCCTCAGCAGGAGATCTAGTACATAGCTCCAGATGAGGTGTCAGAGTTGTTGGCCTCATTATAGTTATCCTTCATGGATGGATATGAAGCATCCTACCTCCAATCAATGGTTGTCACCCCTCATCTATTACACTGATTCAAGGAGGAACAACTTGGGAATATTGACTGTGAGACCTTACATGCTCAGATGTCTAAATGGATTTTTTCTAATGGATATTTACAAGGTGGGGAGCATGTTGATATTTTTATGGGACACACGATTTTACCAGAAGCATTATTGGCGGAGGTTCTGATGGTGTTTCATACATCACCTTTGGCGATACACCTTTGTGTGGAAAAGATGAATCAGGACCTCTGATGTGAGTTTTAGTTGATAGGGATGAATATGGTAATGACCGAGTTTGTTTCTTGACGCCTTACATGGTAATAGGAGAAGTCAAGGAACCATGATATAGTGAGGTTATATCACCCCGTAGAGGTTCTATAATGGACGTGGGATGGAATATCAATGGACTTATTAATGGGTTTATCTTTTATGTCCAAGGGACATGATGCCATCTGGAATATCATTTACCGACTCACCACATCGGCCAACTTCCTAGCTATCCAAGAGTGGAGTTTAGTAGAGAGATTGGGATGCCTCTATATGCAAGAGATAGTGTGATTTCATATTGTCCCCACAATAATTATTTTAGATCCCTATACTCTTTCCATATCCGAGTTTTGGAGGGGATTATAGGAGGTAATTGGGGCTTATTTTTTCTTGAGCATGACATTTCATCCCTAGATGGATGGCTAGATAGAGAAGACCACTCAGGTTCTAGAGGATATATTGCGGCCTTACATATTGGACTTTGGTAAAAACTAGGTGTACCACCTACCACTAATGGTGTTTGCGTACAACAATATATACCACTCCACCATTGGTATGGAACTGTTCAAGGATTTTTACGGGCAACCCTACCAGTCACCACATTGTTAGACTAACCAAGGACAGTTAGTAATCATGGGCCTGGACATGGTACAAGCAACTACAAAGAAGGTGAAGTTCATCCAAGATTGGATAAAGAATACAAAGAGATGATAAGAGTATTATTCTGGTAGACGGAGGTGATCTTTAGAGTTCTATGAAGGATACAATGCCTTCATTCAAGTCTCGTCTCAATTAGGGTTTCATATATTTGGACGAGGCGGAATGTTATCTCTGAGGTTCATTGAAAATTTTCAAATACTACATAGAGGTTTCGAGGGGGCATTCCTCATAGCTCTACCACTATATTTTCATCAAGTACAAGATTTATTCCACGTCGAACAGCTGAGGAGGTACATGCATGACCCATCACACGTCATCAACTGGGGTGAGTAGGACATTGATGATGGATAGACGATTGTTGAGTACCTAGTGTAGATCTAGGATCCAATGGAGAAGATAATTCATTGGTGATAAATTCCCTTGGTGTATGTATAATGGTTGCATGAGAATCTCTAGGAGAGCACATAGGAGTGGGAGGCTCATATTCATGCGCAATAACCACGTCTTTTGTAGTATCCTTTTGGCTTGGATTTTTGGGACATAAATCCCCCTGGTGGGGAGAATGTAATGCCCCGAATTTTTTGTGTACTATTTTTAAATAATATATAAAATTAATTTGAGACTAATTGTTGAGATGTAATGTGATTTTGAGGCCCAAGGTTCCTGGGATAAATGTTTGAAATATTTTAAGCTCTTAAATAACACGGGTGAACTATTTTCCTAAAAAATTTGAATAACTTTTAAATGGGTACCTAGATTATAAATATGAGGGAATTATTTCATTTAGAGTATTGACCTTACCTAAGGTGTGGCCTAACACCATTCGATATACTCTATTTGTTGGAGTATGTTTTAGACTTTTAAAGAAATAAAATAAAATTAATATTTATTATAATTTTCCATTGCACAAATGAAATTAACTAATCTATTAAAAACATTTGATTTAGTTTATTGATACTTATATTGGGAGTGGATCAAGTACACAAAAAACAATAGTTGAGGTTCATTCCTTGGGATGTTTCTCTTTGATTTATCCCCCCTTTATTCATATGTTTTCCTCTTTCTTCATGGGGTTATGAACAATGGATTGATGCACATCTATTTCACTACACAACTATCTAAAACTGTATATATGACATCGTGATGACCTAGAGAAGGTTTGAGGGTGATGAAGATGGATAGATCAATGTATTCCATGAGATATCATTATTCGATCATTCATCTTCGGGATGATCGGGATTAGTTTTCCAAGGTTATCAAAGGCCTGAAACATACCAAATCAATGTTGTAAGGATGAGACAACCATGAATATTTAATTTCATGGTGAACAGGTCATAGGATGGAACATTGTAAGATCAACTGAATCATTGGAGGAAGAACAATGCTTTTTGAAAATCCTGATGAACACGGTGTGTATCACGGGAGACATGGAGTGTGGGACCAGTCCAGTGACAGCTAGGGTTTTTAGGTTACAGTGAGGTAGAAAATGGTGTGTAACAATTGTCACATGGTTTATGGGATCTTACTTGAAACTCAGTCTATATATTAGAGGATACATAGACATGGGGTGGATTAAATGGCATGTACTACACCACATGACCAAACCCTGACCAAATACATGAGCTACCTCATGACTGGAACATGTGCTGGAGAACATGGGTTGATGCCATGTACTACCACATCACCAACATACACAGAGGGGACCCCAAATAGTTGGACATAGCATGTGAGCCCCTCTACACACCGTGTATGCCTTTTCCTACATGACATTTTCTTCAAACATGGGTTTTTGTACACGGGTAGTACCCAGTGTTTAGGGACATGGTGTGTGAAACTTCAATACATCATGTACTATTTTCTACATTGCTTGATCTCATTGTACACTTTATCATGGACATGTCTTGTTTAGGTTTGATCGCCCTTGATCGTTCCCCTAAATATCTGTGGGTATCAATTACTATCTATAGTAGTATGAACCCCTTCAGTAGGAATTTATAGATAGAGTCGGGAGAACCCTCTGAGAATCCTTGAGGAGGCTCCCCTATCAATTCTTGTTCCCTAGGTAGATTCAGGTTATGGACATGACCAATCATGATGGATGTCTTTACTCTACTTAGTAGGTGAATCCGGATGAGTCATGGTATATTCCATGGCCCAGGTAGTGATCCTCATCCATGTATTGTGATCTTCCCCACTCTTGGAATTGGTTCTCCTGGAGAAATTGTGTCATATTCTCTATTCATATCTTTCAACATATATCTATCCTAACATCTCCCGACGAAAAATACTTCTGAGAGGGTCATCATCAGGGCTATCAAACTCGGGAGTGAGATATCCAGGGTCAGTGATTTGTGGAATCTTAGGAATAAATCCTTAGCGTGGGTATGCGGTTGTTGTGACTTACCTCTAGACTACGGGTCTGGGTATCAAGTATATTTGGATATGTTCTTATTGTATGTATTGTATACATATACTATATAGAGCTGACTGTACCATTACATTGTGTATAAATTTTGATTTTGGGGGTTTCCTACAGAGTATTTTTATACTCATCCTTTACCATATTTTCCCACATGTTTTGCGCCTTGTGAAGATGAAGGAACTTTGGACAGAGTATAGGGAAAACCAGGACTAGACAGACCTTTGTATGTTTCAGATAGGTCGAGGTATTCTTACGAATTCAATAAGTAGTCCATGTACCTATCTTATTTTCTTATAGGTTGGACTTTGTAGTTGGAAGACTCTTTCTTTAGGTGGTATTGTATTTTGTACCAGTTAACTTTTCTACACATAACTTCCATTTTACTCTATTGGTTGGGTTTAGTAGTATGCATGTATTTTGTACGTTAGTTGTTTTTACAATTCATCATTTTTTGGATTGGCTATGTGTTTGTATGTACATGTACTTAGGCAATGCCTCCCATGTTAGTGACATTCCTACTTGGTGCGAGTCACCAACCCCTGACCTATTGGAGGTGGTCTTGGGGAGTCATGGAATGGGCCATACTGGGATGGCTCAGGACAATAAATGTTCATAAGGGTGAATGGGATGTTTATAGATGTTGAGATAGAACCATTCATCATCAGAAGTGTATAGTGACATCCAAGGTTTCTAGTATCTTTTTAGTGATTAGGGAACACACCATATATATTTCCCACTTATAGTGGATCATTACATAGACATCTTCCCTGATAAATTTTTTGGGTTACCTTCATTGAGAGAGTTGTATTTGACTGTTGATATTGTTCTAGGAGTAGCACTAGTGTCCATTATTTTTTACAACATGACACCTAAAGATATCCCGTAACAAAATAAGTAGCCCGATGCAATCTAAGAGATTTATATGACCCATGACTTCACCATGGGGTTCAACTATCCTTTTTTCCTAGAATATCAATGATACCTTCATGAATTTTGTGTATTACCAGAGTTTAAATCAACCAATAGTGATGAAATGGTATCCTTCACCTTATATAGAATAACTCTCCAAGTAGGTCTGAGGATCTCATGATTTCTCAAATATTGAATTGAGATTGGGAAATCAATAATTTTGTGTGAGACAATCAGGAATAAAATGTATAACATTTTATAGTAGATATGTCTTTAATGAGTATTTTTTTCATGTCATTTGTTCTTAATAATTCAACCATAGTCTTTAAGGATGTGATCAATTGAGTTTTCCACCCATATCTAGAATCATTTGTGGAATTATTCATAGATTACTTCTTGGTTTCTTCTGATACTCAACCTGATCATTCCCAATATCTTGATATCATGATAAATGTTGTTACAGAGAGATTGATGTTTGATAATGTCACCTAATACCACTTTTAGATTAATAATATTCTTATCTTGATTTACATTATCTTAGTGGAAAGATTAATTATTCACCCAGAGAACGTGGGGGCCAATATTTCCTAGGATCAACCCAATAACATCATTAATATATAATGTTTCATAGGTATATCTATTACAAGAATTACATCGAGTACATTTCACAACCTGTAGTACCTATTATATTTTTCACAAAAACAATTGTTAAATGATTATGGTATAAAGGCTTTGAACTACCCTTTCAGGAATTGAATTGATGGTTGAATTTAGCATCGATCATAATTATTCCATTCCATGGAAGATGATATATATTTTATTTTGATGTGTTAGTCATTAGTATGGGAACCACTCTGATGTAAGGAGATCGGGTCATGGTGTACAAGTCTTGACAGCTAAGGCCCGATGATTGTAATTACACTGTTCATGACCTCGATTTTTAATCTATGTATCATGCCTTGTGTTGTTGGAGGATATCTCTTTTTTTAGATAGGTTTGTTGTTTTTATGAACCACAAGAGACCCAAATACATATTTACATAGTGCGGCTTAAACCTATGACATGTGAGGTGGGTTTAATATCTATTGTCCTTTGATTTTGAGTTTTCCTATATTTTGGTGAAAGGAAATTAAAATTTTGATTCTCTAAGATAAAAATTTTAGACACAAGTAGTTTAGAAGACCGATAGATAATGACTATTGGTATAACTTTCTTCTGATATGTACATTGAGGTGAAATACTATCATGGGAATACTATCCTTACATCTTTAGTAGTGGCCTCTTCACTTATAGAAATAATGGAAATGGGGAAACGTTATATTATTTAGGGCTTGGTCTTATGGGAGAGCATTTCACGCGAGGAACCATTTCCTATTTATTTCATTGATAGAAATGAGATCATATAGATTCATGGAAATATCTAGGTTCCATTAGATATTCAATAAGAATTGATATAATATTCTCATGCCTATACTTGGGTAGTACATCTCATTCATAGAAAGATGTGTTCTGACATACACTGCCAGTACTAGTGGTCGAGGATGAAAATAGAGATAATTGGTTTCGTTACTTGGTGTTCCACCTATCACTAGATAAAGGAAAATTACCAATGAACATTAGCAACTTTAAAACCATTTCCCATTCTAGAGTTGTTATGAAAAAATGCCACAATGGATTTTGTGATGACTTTTTTGAGATCCCCTTGAGCTCGTGGGATTGTATGGGCTATTGTAGATCAACTAAGGATGGTCAAACACTATTTACCCATGAAGGATAACTTTTTAGTGGATGATCATGGAATGATATATTTTCAAGGGATCACAATCCTTCATGAATGGTTTGTTGAAGGGTATTGATACAAATGTGATTTTGGGTATATCTTATCACCCACAAACTGAATGGTAGGATGAATATATGATTTAGATATAAAAGTAAATGCTACAAACATGTTTCCTTGATTATAGAAATTCATGAGAGAAACATATGCCTCTTTATAATTTTTCTTATTATTATATATTTCTGTTAAACTACACAAATGCATCATTTTGAGGATTTATAAAATAGTCTATATGGTTCACACTTTTACTGGTTAGAGGTAGGATCCATAGTGCTAGTGGGACCTTTTCTCAGTTAGAAGACATTAGGGGAGGTAAATCTTACTATAATTAATATGGTTATAACTAATTCAAGGTAGAAGTGATATACTGGTTGTTGAAACCAACCTCTGGTGTTTTAGTTGGGATATCAGGTCTTCTTATTTTATTCTCCTAGCTTTGGTCATAGATTAATTCTATGATAGGGAATTGTATAACCTCATTTTGTTGGGATTTTCTAGATATTTTAGAGAGTCAGTACAATAGATTTTTGGTCATAGATTCTTTATATGTAACTTTTCATGTATTAAATATTCAATACATCTCATATTCTTCCTTTCCATTTATATCTATATCATAATATTCATCCTAATGAGGTTGTGTCATACATAGAATCATTTATGAGGAGGACCCGATTCATAACATTGAACATAGTGTGAATGCATTAAAATGTAGGTCAGATTCTATAGTATGTGTGATATGGAAGAATGACCATATATAAGACAAGACCTGAGAGAGAGAGAGAGAGAGTTTTATGTATGTGCTCAGTGGCCAGAACAATTTTCAGATGATGATTTACCACCCTCAAAAGGGAAACTTGGGGACAAATATTTTTTTGAGGGGAGATGTATGATCCTCACTTCTGGTACGTATCCTTTAATTTTTTTTATATTATTTATTACCGTTATGAATGTGACTGAGAGATTAAATGATGATTTAAGTGTGCTCAGGAACTGTCTAGAGCCCAACTCTATGGGTATTTTGTGAAAACAGGTGGGATGCATTGATTTTTTAAACTTTTCACCTAAGTCTAAATGGTTTGGGTAAAAATTATAGGGTGAGGTAGAGGGTTTTAAGAGAGTAACTTGGGTTTTTCATGGTTTTACAATCTATTCACATAACATATATTATTATTTCCATATAAGAAGTTTTTGTGCATGGTTGTTTCATAGCTTATCCAAATTACTCATCCAAACCATTCACCAATTAAAAATCGTTGAAAATTTCATTTCCCCTACCTTATTTATGTTTTTAATCATTTTTTTCATTCAATTCAATTAAAATAGCTCATCTATTTTATTTATAGATCTTCCATGGACCTTTCCTTGGCTCTGAGAAAGGTTCTTCATCTAGACTCTACTTCACTCACTGTTAGTTTCATTGTACATCTAATGGTAATATCTTCAATCCTCTTCTAAAATTCCTTCATTTATCTCACCCTCATGAATACCGTTTCCATGATAGATAATGGGACCTTTTTAAGTATCTTTTATAATTTTCTCATTTCTCCAATTTTTTAAAATCTATAGATAACATCAGGAAAGGAGTATTCTATTTTTATACGGTGTAATTATAGTAATTTTTCCCTAAATTAATTTTTTATAGAATTATCTATCATGAAAAACACTATAATTTCTGAGCATTTCCATATAAATGATAATATTCTTATTCAAATTATTAACCTTGGTAGTGTAACTACCATATACCTATTTTTATTGTCAGAGGACACCTACCTTCTCAACTGACACCCCCACCCCCTTTAGGTGTGTTTATTAAATACCCATGAAATATTAAATTCTAATGTTCCCAAACCACCTTATATGTGGTGTTGGTTTTCCATCGATTTGAATTCATTAGTTAAATTAAAAGGAATGTGAGTGGTATGACCACATCACATGATTCCTATGTAAATAATGTATTATTCTCAAAATTATGTGAAATGTTGAATGGTTGGAAATAATATCTTATCTTATATAAAAGCATGATTGACACTTATTATTATTCATACACTCGATTATGGTGTACGTTAAGATTTATGAAACTTTGGAATGATGTCCCTTATGATTTATGATACATGGGAATGTAATTACTTATAATTCATGATACTTTCCCATAGTGTCCCTTATGATTTTTGATACTCATGCATGGTGTCCCTTATGATTTATCACACTTTTTAAAGAAATAACTTATTAATAATTATATTATGGAATGGAATCTGTTGCTACCCTATATGGCTCTTATGAATATGCATAAATTCTTGAGTTCAACCTTAGGTCATGGTTTGTATTAGTATATATATGGCCATATATGTCACTACATATTGTGATCATATATTTAAATGTGTATCTACAATCATATACACATATATATACATATAATTATTTATATATATGGTGACATGTTTATAGGTATCCCAGCTTAGGGCAAATAAGGCAATGTCAACCCAGTATCCTATAGGAACGAAAGGCAACTCGTTTACAGTTTTCATATTGGTGGTAAATTGTTATATCAAAAAAATCCATTTTATATGAACTGGATGGATAGTTGTTGGAATTTTTTGTGGTGTCTTATTATATATATCTCACACCCTATTTAGGCCACTGATTGTTACAATAAAATGACTATTGGTTATCAGTACTAGAAAGTGTAATGGTATGGCCATTTATACTTGATTGGCTTTCTATTATGGAGTATCAGAGTAGAGGATTGAGATTATTCCTACGATGCTATTGGATATAGATTTTTTTCTTCCTTTTCCTTTTTTATAGCATGCTGAATATGAATTCTAGTCTACTTCCATGTATTTCCCTTTTTATAGCATACAATTATGACATCATTTTTTATATGTATTGATTCTCCTTCTATATATTTATTTTATCTTGATGAAATATGAGCCTACATTTCATTTTTATAATTTTTACACTACAAAATATTATTTCATACCACTGTTATTATCTATTCATGAATGTATAATCTCCCCACCGTACTATCATAGACACTCATTGAATGTCGGTAGCCTCTGGTGTATAGGGAGGCATGATTGAGGCCACATGACCAATAAGTTCTGGTTACGTATAAGATATTTGGGTCTGGGATTTTATAGTCACATTCACCCAAAGTGTCTCCAAAATTTACAAATAATGGATTGTAGGGAAGTTATGTTCAACCCACACCTCTATCACATAAGAAGAAACATGTTTTTAGCATTCTATTCCCTTATCTTCTATGTTTACCTACTGTTACTGTTACATATTTCACCACGGTAATACGTTTTCAAAATACAAAATTAATCATATAAACCTAAATAATGATTCAAAATATTAAACCAATTTTTTAAAATTAAATTAATATAAGATGTAGAATTTATTTTATAATTGAACAAGTAAATCTTGTGAAAAAATAAGATTTCAATAAACTAAATTATCAATTATAAGATGATATTATATTAAATATATGACTAGAAATAATCATTGGATATATTTGAATAATTATAGTCAGATATATAATCTATAAATATAATTTTAATCATTCATCATTAAATATTATTTAAATTAATTTAAATGGATAGACATTATGTGTTTTCAAACAAAAAAGGTTTTATGAAAATACACATTTTAACTGTAAAAATATTATATTTATTTATATCAAATTGATAGTTAATAAACTTTTAATTATTATTTTTTATTATAAATATTTTTGTAAATAAAATCAGGAATAGTTAAACACTAAATTTTTTATTTTTCATAAACTAATATTTATGTGGAAAATTTTCAATAATTCATTCTAGGCATATTTTTCCCTTGTAAGTTAAAAATCAACATTCATCCTAAGAAATTTATATTTTCTACCATAAAATATTATAATTTGGATTGTATTATTTTTTTTCAACATAGAATATTCACCTAATACAATTTAGTATGATTTTTTATTGAAAAATAAAGAAATCAACATCTTACCAATGGTGAGATTAGAAGAATCTGATAAAACGAATGTAGGAAATAAATATATGATTAAAAGAATATGAGATCATTATATTTTTTTATGAAATTATAAGATAAAATGTAATCCAATATTATCAAACACTTAACTTATAATAAATACTTTGAAAACCTAGGAATTCAATCTTGATCTTGGTAGCATTTCAATTTCACATATAAAATGAGTGTTCCACCAACATAGGCATAAAAATACAACATAGTTGATCATGAATCACTACCTATTTCTTATAGTTGATCATGTATCACAATCTGATACCCCTATTTTATCCAGAATTACATCTTTTTTCACTATTATCTCATCTGATGTAAATATTTACTAAATTCATTACTAGCATATATAAGGGCCCACCGATCACATAAATACTAACCAAACACATTTGTGCCACATGAAAATATCTAATCAGACCATTATTAAAATTTTATATTAATAATGGGTTATAATTTGAATTTAAAAAGTATCATGTATATATATATATATCAAAAAAACTATATTAATCGATACCAAAATAAATCACCCAATGTAGGTACTTCATAAAATCATTTAGTGGTTGATTTGCAAAACCTAAAATAAATAAAAATAGATCCCTTTGGATATAAAATTGAAAATATAAGCCAATTCATAAAGAGAGTAACAAGGATTATTCTTAAAATGGAAAGTGTGAATATAACCAAAATTGATACATTTTTTTTCAAAATAGTAAATTAGAACATTTTTGTTATTGAAAATGTAGTCTTGAAAGAATGATCTATTTAATAGAAAAAACAAATCAGAGGTTTTGAATTAATCAATATATATTAAAATTTTGTGGAAATTAAAATAATTCCTAGTATTTAATTTGAATAGTGTAATAAGTTTCCTAAAGTGATAAAATTTTCAATCATGTTTAAAATTACAACATTGAATATAGGGATCACTGAAAGTATTAGTTCAATAGAAACTTCATAACTCAATGAATGAGTTTTCTATTAACAAAGTCCCTTAAAACTCATTTAATGTAAAAAAATGAATATGAGAGAGAGTGTATAATATTACCCATAAAATATAATAATATTAAAGGTAATTATATTATATTAAGTAAATGGGTAAATGAATAGACATATAAAATAAAAAATGGTTTGCAACATCAAACATATCTTGTGGAATGGAAGACATATACAAATTAACCTTACATTGATTTCATGTTCATAAGATATTCTATAAACACCTATATAAAACCCAAAATAAAAACTAACACTATTTATAATATTTATTTATTATTATTATATTCATGTAAATTATTTATTTTTAACATATTTTCCCATTTCATGGGTTTATTGTTTTCACCATTTGTACTCGTTTCATAAAATAAATGTTAGTATTTTTTCCTCATAAAATGATCATAAATTCAAGATAATTAATTTCAAAATAATATATGATTAGTAATTATTTATTAATTTTACATTTACTTTTATGATTGTTTCATTTTTTATCCATTAGGATGGAATCAATAATAAGAAAAATTCAATGATTTCTGAAGCAATGAATAATTTTTTATGAATTATTATGTTAAATATTAATGTATATATTATAGAAAAAACAAAAAAAATTAATATTTATTTCATATTATACTATTAATTATTTATTCACAGTGATCCATGCAAAAAAATCATAGTATCATTCATGTATGTGGTCAAACTGACCCAAACATGAACATAACATGATTAATGGATGATTATGAGATTATTTAGCTTCGATATCATTATATTAATACCATAATAATATAATTTAGTATATATTATTTTCATAGATAACAATTTCATAGATGTTTTAGAAGAATTTATGGGTACCAAATAATTAAATAGTATAAATACATTTCTTTTACCTCTCAGTTCACTTATTTAAGACACAACATTTTTAAATGATTTTTTCTATAATTCATATCATTAATAGGTTGTTAAATCTGTATTATAATAACCATATTAATATCATATAAATAAAATTTTCACTTGAAAGTATTATTAGAACCATCCATGAAAGGATTTAAAAAACATAATATATTGATCTATGGAGGTGGTAGTCCGCACATATTCATTGATGATGATTTCATTTTCCAAAAATGGGAGAGGGAGTGATATGGTTTATCATTTACAAATCATAAATATGTTATAAGTTTTGTAATTATACATTAAAATTCCTTTTTAAAATGAATTTTATTTATTTAAAGAAAATTAACAAGTAACATCATGATGGTGGTAGTCTGCACATACACACATTTCATGATTTGGTTGTTTCTTAATGGAAAACGGAAGAGTAGTTAATGATTTTACCACCATAATAATAAAATATTTGTTTTCTAAGGACATATATGTGTCATAATTTTAAAATTTTGTATTGAAATTGGAGTAAGAAGTAGTTAAAATAATGAAATAGATATGAGAAAGGTGTTGTTAGAAATTTATATCTCAATTCTTGGACAATCACATTTGAGAAAGGGGTTAAGCCATTGAGGTAGGATCTTCTAGGAACACAAGAACCTATTTAAAATATATAGGTATTTAATGGATTGATTTTATAGTATTTTCTAAACATAGTTTGTTTTGTTTTTTGGTTAAGTGGGGAGAGGAAGGCCTCATTTATAAGTGAAAAGGGGTGACATTTTTTAAAATATACAAAAATTTTAACAATGTGAAATCACTCTCAAGGAATTTGGATCCATAATAAATAAACAATGGAGAGTATAAGTGATAAGGTTGATTAATGATTGAAACACACATTCCTAAATATGTATTTAACATTTTTTAATTGATATAGTCAAAAAAATTTACTTTTTTTCATTTTATTTTTTACCATGGTAATATGTTTTTACCTAATTAACATAACCATTAAACATAAAAAATAAAATTATCCTTATTTTAAAATAGGAACATAATTATTATAAAGGTTAAATAAATTTAATTTTATTAAATCTATAAACGTGATAAAATTAATATAAAATAATAATTAAAAAATATATCAAAAAAAATTCTTTCAAAAAAAATATTACCGAAATTATAAAACATTAAACATAGGTTGTTAAAATATAATCAATATTTCTATACTTACAATATAACATAAAAATAGTATTTATTGTTGAAATAGGTTTTATACATATCCAAATAATTATTATAAACTAACAATGCAATAAAAGTTATGATATTATTAAATATATTATATTGTACTATTCAAATAAAAATTATTTTTTTGGAAAAAAATTCATTTATTTATCTTAGGATAATATATAAATAATAAATCCATATTTTTAGTAAATGTTACCATATTTTCTTTATCAATTTATATAATTTATTTGTGATTAGAATCATATTATGTTGTGATGAAATGTTTTTATAGGAAAATAACATTGGGTATATTATATATTCTACATCATGTTTCATATAAATTTTTAATTAAAATACTGTAAATAATTTATTCATATGAAAATATATTATACCTGAAAAAACGTGCATTATAGAAATTTTTATTAGCTTCTTAGATACTTTAGTAGATTCAATATTTGAATTGAAATATATTTTATTTTTTATTAGATATATTTATATATATTTCATAATTCTATTAACATTATTTGTTAATTACACTTACATTTCTACCTTGAAACGATATATATTTTTTGGTTTCTATTTTACGTGTTGATAATTCTATATAACAATGTATTCATTTTAAGAGGGATATTTTACAAAAACTCAAGTTGTTACGTTCTACCCCATTAAAAATGATTTCATCCTTAGAATTTTATTACATGGAAGAAAACAAGGGAGACTAATTTTCTATAATAACATACATAGGTTCCTATACAGCCAAATTAATCTTATTATTCCAACATAGAAAATTGACTATATAGGTGCCCATATTTTTCATAACCTTACCTCTTCGATCTAAGAATTTCATAGGTTAACACTCACATGAAAGGTCGTGTTACAGTTGTAAAGCTTCTGAGCATAGTATATGTGATGGATTTTGAATTTACTTCCTTAAAATAGATATAAGAAAAACATTATGTACCTAATAGAGGTATGGATAAATTGTTAAGAGATAGGATATGAAACTTACATGATGAAAGACCTAGAAGGCACCAATGTACCTAGGGATCATCTTCCCTTCCTAAGAAAATATCCTTACCCCCTCCCATATATATATTCCTAGGGACACATTGTCACTAGATTAAGACTCTAGACATCATTTATTATTATCTATATAAACCTTATATAAACTGTTTCTCACTAACATGTTGTTAAATAGTTTGAAAATTCTATATTATTTCTCAGGCAAGGTCATTGCCTATCTACTTCTTCTCTCCATCATTATCCCAGTATCTTTGTATCCTACATATATTCTCATAAAGAGACTCATATGGTGACATATGAATTATATAATAGAAAATGTTGTTTGATGATAAATATACTGGGGGATATTTCGATCACAAAATCCCTGAAAATATGTTGAATCAGATCTCAGTATATCCTTTTGTGTTTTAATGGTCGACTTAGACTTACCATTCATCCAATTATGATATACAGTTATAAAACATAGATATATAAACAATGTCTTCATAAGAATTATCCAGAATATCATGGTAAACCTTGGATATTGATTAGATAAAATGGATAGTGGTACTTCATATGACCTTACCATTTTATAAATATATATCTTAATGGATGTTCAATGAATAAATATTTTTTGTTAATAATAAAATTAACTGAGTTCATATGCCGGTTGACTATAAAAATAACAATATTGATTTTATACATTTTGTGGAGTAATTTGAAAAAATCCATGGTGATGTTTCCTCATTTACATACTAGTATGGGTAATGGTTGCAAAAAACCTTATAATTTTTTTCATCATACCATAACTTGTTTGTACACCAATCATCAAGATACATATTATTCAATTTACATCATTATTAAATTCCACTAGAACTTATTTTTGGTCTATATACATATTATTTACTTCCTTTATGAATAAATATTGATGATATGTGTGAATTATCAAAACGTTACTTCTTTAATTCCATTATTTATGAGACACATATATCAGTTTGAAACCATATAAATCCATCTCTATAATGGTTGAACGCCATACTGTTAATTTCATATTTCTGTGTATCAACATCATATTTTATGGATTATTTATTCTTTATATGAATGGATAGTTCTATAATCATTTTAGAATGATATTATTAATCTCCTTCCCTTTTGAATTCAATATTCATCATCAAAAAATCTATTAGTACTGGGTCTTCTTTAATACACAAAATGGATATGGTAACATGATATTTTCATCCCATAGAATTATCCACCTCGTTTTATATTATTATTTAGTAACGTAATCATTGGTCCTAGAATTTTATCAATTCTGACTATCTCATTGGGTTCATATTCAACTATTTCTATGTGAATATATATTTGATGCCCCTGTGATTATTAAATATATATATAACCGTTTTATAATATATAGATAGTGTCTACAAATCATTACCGTAAAGATCTATACCTCCAACTCCAAATAATTCAGGGGGTGATTTTTCTCATGAGTCAAAAATTTTCATGATAATAACTAATTACTATATATTTATACATGATTAAATAATAAAAACCCTTTTTCAAAGCAAGACCATATATTAAAATCCCTTCCTCAAACAATGTTAATTATATGAGTGGTAGATAACTATTTTTTAGTTATTTGATGTATTCATTAAATTCCTCTATTAAAATAACTTTTCTCACCACCCTATTGACATGGATAGTGGAATGTTTGGGCATCTAAATTTTTTCACAATGTGTTGATAATACCCTATTAACCTTAAAAACATATAGATATCGGTTAGAATAATAAGTATGGGAAATTTCTCAATAACTTCAAAAATTTATGGATATATTATTATGCTCTAATTTGTTATTACATGACCTATGAATGGTAATTTCTACTTCCAAAATTCTCAGTTGAAAAATGTTGTATAGAGTTTCTCAATTTTCAAGGTCTACAACACAATTTGAAAATTACCATCACGATATTCCTATCTTTTTGTGTGTATAATAATATTGTCTATAAATAAAAAAAATAAAGGTATTCTATAAAGGCTCCATTATTTATATCCATGAATATGGAAAGAGCATTAGTTTGTTTGAATTAAATCATTATAAATTCATGGTGTCTATATCTCATTCGGAATTTTTTTATATATATAATCCCTTTTTACCCTTAACTAATAATATATGTATCAAATGTCAATGTTTTATAAGTACTGTGATCATATAAGTTGGTAAGATATACCATCGATACATGAAAAATGATATTTATTCTTCAATATGATTTTGAATCTAAATAGAGTAAACGAACATTCCCATTTATAAAAAAGAGGGTTGGTTCACTACATGAGGAAGTAGTGGGGTGGATAAAAAACTTATCCAAATTATCATTTATATGACTCTTTAATTCATATTGTTTAATAGAACCCATCATATAAATACTCTTTGAGGTGGACATAGATCTAGGTGTAATTTCAATAAGGATAATTACCAAATAATCTATAGGAGTCCAGATTGTTCATCCAATAATATTGTACTATATTCTATGATAATGGGTATTCCATCAATTTCAACATCTTATCTAATCATTTGAGCTATAAATCCTTCATTTATTGGAATCAAAACACAAATTATATAATTTTCAGCAAATGGAATATTATTCTTATGTTGACACTTGAAAATAAGATGATTTGGGATATGAAATGATATATAATCATAATGAAAATTATATTGGAATCTATGTAGGGATAACTATTCCATAACTAATATTATGTACAATTCAAAAAATGGATAAGAATTATATCTATAGGAAGAATCTTCAATGAAATTTTTATCAGAGATAATTTATATATCTTAGAAGTGATTATTGTTCCTTGTTGAATTTTCAATGATAATTAAATATCCAAACATGATTTGATGATTCAATATTCTTATAATACTTTTCTAATATAAATTAAAGTGAAGATCCCGATTAAAATTTGACATTAAAATATCTATTATGAAGATTATGTGGACCTATTACCACATTATTATTATGATCCACCGTAGAGGTAGTGATTGCATGTCCTCTCCAATATCCCCAAGAATCAGGATATATTTCAGGCCAATTATCATCATTGGCTCTGCGGTTATTTATTTATTTTAGAATTCCCAAAAAAATCTTTATAAACATTGAAGTGTTGGAATAAAATTATTTGGGTCTTTATACTCTCATTTTTTCCTTTTCACATCTTTTCGATATTCATAAAGATGATGTCTTTTTCTACCAAATTTAAACCATCTTATTAGACCTATTAGGAAATTTATTAGGAGTTTATTCCAACATTTATAAAATGGAAAGTGTTGAATATTATTTCAACCATAATATTTTTCATCTGAGTTCCACTAAAACTCCACCATCTTTTTTTCGTGTATCTGGAGTAATGATAGACTTTAGCCTATATATCTACCAAATGTGCACATCAGACAATCTTTAAAATGATACCAAAGTCTCTTATATATATTTCCCTTAGAAAACCTATATTATAGACTATAATATCTCAAGATCAGTAAAAAATATGGAGGAATACCTCACTATTCTTTGGAAAAATTTATTATAAGGTCCAATGCTTTCAATGTACTTTTTATTCAACTCCACAAATTCTCACTCTATATTCATGTAAAGAGTTTGAGTAAAAGAGTTGGTTAAAAAAACATTCTTAAACTCTTTCCATACCGTTGAATCTACTTTCTTCAGCTTTGTGTCATTCTTACCTATAAGCCATATTATCGCAACCTCACATTCCAAATGAATGATAGTAAAAACAACCTTATTATGTTATATATACTAGAGAATGAAAATTATATTTTCCATCACATTAATCCATTTATCGACAATAATTATATTGGAAGAGATATCTAAAAAGGGTGGGTGTTTCACCCTTAAAGACTCAATAACAATATTTTCCATCCTTACTCTGTTTTGGATTTCAATGTGATTCACATTATTATTCTTAGATAGAGAGAGATGGGTGAGTATTTCCATAAGGGATTTTCCCTACACTAAAAATTCCATTGAGTTGTCCATTGGGGAAGTTTTCACACTATCTCCCACACTCAAAATGAATTCAATTCCTTCTAGTTCAACCCTCCTTTAAAACCGTAAGGGGATAACAGTAGTGATGTAAAATTCAACATCCTAGGTTGAATACTATAGTAATTAACATAAAATGGATTCAAAAAGAAAAACATTTATCCCTTAAAATCATCATGTTACATTATAATTCCTTTATTTCAACTTATATAAATACAAGTTTAACCAATGTTAATTTAAGATGTGTTATCCTATAATTCTCAACATAATCCATCAACGTAACATAGAAATAAATTTTTAGTAGGTGTTCCTAAAGAGTATAGGATAAAGAAAATAACATCCTATTGAAGTGTCTAACCATATGTGAAGTATTATGACCACTCATTATGCATCATGGTGGTGATCAAGTCAATGACCAACCAACCCTTTTGAGGTGATTATCCCAGGGTTCATCTATGACGCAGCTACGTCCACTTTCCACCTACTCAAGAAATTAAATATATTTAACGATATCAACCTCTACTTATAATAATATAGATGGTTTTTACTAAGCTACTCTAACCCTAATACCAAAAGTAACTAAATTAATTTCTAAAAAAACTAAACCCCTCTATGTTACCATGAAAGGTGACCTAAGATAAACATGCATTTATTTGACATCATTTACATAATTAAAACATTTCATCACATAATAAATTCCACAACACTATAATCAAAGGGATTAGTGTATTTTGAGAATAGAAACCTAAGAAACTTATTTTATAATTTTTTATCATTACCGCTTATTTTCATTATACTAGATATTCTTCTAAACATATCCCAAGATAAACTCATCCTCATTCCTTAGGAAATATAATCATGAAAACTGTGTGATCTAAAATTTTAAAGAGTGATAAAGATAAAAATAAAAACATTTTACCTAGGTTGAGGTATTAATGATATGATAAAACATAGGTATAAGATAAATATATGATTAAAATTATACATAATTTTAAAAATGATTCAGATTGAATGATTGGAGAAGAAGTAATCCCATATGACCCAACATATAACATATCATAAATATTTGAAAAAAAATGAGACCTAAGTAATGATATATGTAGCATAACATATTAGCATATCAAAGGAGTGTGGAACCAACATAATCTTATAAAAACATTGTATATTAGGAATCACCGCCTATTTATCAAAGTGGATCAAGAATACCAACCTATTTCCCATTTTGGATAGATCATCACAACTTATTTCACCATTATTTCATGGTACCTAATGAATTGACCAATTTATGGGTGGGATATATACGTCTCACTCATCACTAAAATATTAACCATACAAATGTGTTCCAAATGAAACCATCAAATAATCACATCATTAAAACGCAATAATAAGAACGAGATTCACATTAAATTTCAAAAAAATATCACATAGATAAACACATAAACTAGAAAAATTGATTTCAAATTCACTAACCCAAAATAACAACGGCATAAAATCATTTATAACATGCTTTATAAAACAAAACATTAAGGAAAATAGATCCAATTTGAGATAAATAGGGAAACATTAGTCAAATAATAAACATAGGAGGATTATTTTAAAAGGCTAAAATATAAATATCACATGAATTTAAACATATTTGGATTTAAAAATTAAAAAATAGAACATTTTTATAATGTTTAAACATATAACTAAAAGGAAGATCCATTTATGTGAGATAAACACTTAAGAGGGATGAGAATTGTTCAAAACATATTATATTTTTATGAAAACAAAATCATTCATGGAAAGGTATTAAAATTGATAACACATTTTAATTAGAGTGATAAATATTTAAACCATATCTAAAATGAGATAATTTACTATAGGGAACATTTAAGGTCTATGTTCACATTAAACTATATAATTCAAAGAAAGAGTTTTTAGTTACCAAAGTCCCTTATAACTCAATCAATGATTGATTGAAAACAATTTGAGAAGGATTTCTTAAAATGGTCATTAAATTATCATGAAACTTAATAATATTATCTTAGTTGATTTTAATATGTAAATTAATACACCATGAAAAAAATATTGTTCACAACATCAAACATGTATCTTTTAAAGGAAAATTGAGTCAAATAAACCATAACTTTGATATTATCTTCCATGAATATGGTTTACCATCTTGAATTAAAAACCTAAATATCTTAATAAATTTTACCATAACCACATTCATTACTAACACTATTGGCAATTTTTAGTTATAATCATTATCTATATGTATATGTTCTTTCCTTAACTATTTTTCCATATCTGGTGTTCATAGTTTTAACAGTTTGTAGTTGTTATATGGAGGAGGTATTAGTATTCAATCCTCCTATAAAGTTTACTATTATTATATCATTATGTTTAGTTTATTTGATGATATATAATGGTTTATTTTATTTCACTTTAATTTTATGAATGTTTCATTATTTATACGTAATGATGAAATTGATAATAAAAACAATTTTGAGTATTTATTAACCAACAAAAGGGTTTTCATAATTATTGAGTTAAATTTTACATTATACATTACTAAACAAAAAATTATAATTATTTAAATACTCACATAAAATGATATAATTACTTACGATTTCATAGACATCCATGATATAATTTGGTAACATTGTTCACATAGGTGTTAATCCAACCCAAATATATGAATATACCATGATTAATGGATGATTATGAGTTGAATCAGTTTCAGAATAAAAATAATAGTAGATATAATTTTTTTATAGTAGTGTGATATATAATAATAAAAAATATGTGTGAGAAGAATTTATGGATACAAAACAATTACATAGTAAGATTAAATTATTTTTCATCTTAGTTTTCATGTTTATGACGGTTAATTTTACACTGATTTTTTATCATTCATACCATTAATATGTTATTAATGTTTTATTTCCAAAAATATTTTCTTATTATAAATATATTATTTTTACATTAAATCCATCATTATTTTTATCCATGAAATTAGGTATTGAAAAATGGAATACATCAATCCATGGAGGCGGTAGTCCACACGTACACATGGATAATGATTCCATTTTCATAGAATATGAAAGATTAGTAATATAGTTTATTATTTAATAATATTAAAATATTTATAAATATATTAAATATATATAAAATAACCTATTTATCCATCCGTGTTAGATGGTGAAGGGAAACAAATATGTTACTTCATGGATCTGGTAGTCTACACATATAGATGTTTCACATATATGTTTTTCTTAATGGAAAGGGGAAACAAAATTAATACCTATACTAACATCATAAAAAAGTATCAATATAAAAATTATAATAATTTTATCATATAATTATGTTTTATTGGTATTTGATGTAAATGGAGTGTATATAATGGAATAATATTGAGAAAGGAGTGGTTATAAATTCCTACCACACTTCTTGGTTTATATACTTTATAAAGAGAGTTATAAAGTTGAAGGATGGATTTTTAAGAGTAAAAAAATTATTTAAAGTGTAAATAAGTGTTTATATGAGGTTTGGGAAGATTTTTGGATGAATTTAGGGGGGTTTTGTGAGGGGAAATGAGGATAATATATTCACTTTTATAAGTAAGAAATAGATATTATTTCTATAAAAAACCCATAACTTTTTTAATAATGGGAAGTCAATCTCAAGGAAAGTTGTTCCAAAATTGAGAAATAATATATAGAATAAGTGATAGGGTCAATAAATTCTTCTACCATACATTACCAAACATGTATATAACATGTCTTAAGTGTTCTAATTTTAGGTTTTTACTTTTACCATTTTAGATTTCATTGTGATAACTAGTTTTTACCTGAATAACATATCATTTATGATTAAAAATAAAATGTATCTAATTATATAATACAAAATATATTATTAAAATTTTGAAATAAATTTAAATTTATTCAATTTTGAAATGGGATTAAAATTATTATAAAATATGTTTATAATGTATTAGACACAATATCATTAGAAAAAAAGGACTTCAGTCCTAAAGCATTAAATATAAGTTAAAAAAAGAATTAATATTTTTAAATTTATAATACAACTTATAAAATTATTATTCTACCAAGAAAATATTTTATAAATGTACCAATTATTCTTACAAACTAATAATTCCATAAAAGTAAAAATATTTTTAAATACATCATATTACTCTATTCAGTTAAAAATTATTTTTAAATAAAAAATATCATAAATTAATTAAAATATGTTATTTCCTTGATATATCCACAAATGATGTTACTTTTTTTCGAATTTACATCCTATAATTTATAAATAAATGTTTTTGAAAATATAAAATTTATTAGAATGGTTTTTATAGGAGAAATTTTTTTGGAATATTATTATTTATTCTTCTCATATTCTATAAATTACTAATCATACTAGTGTAAATACCTTATTCATAACAAAAGGTAAATTTCTGTAATAAGATAATACTAGTTTCTTATATGTACTTATTGAGCGATATATAATGTGAAAATTATTTTGTTTTTTCGCATATATATATATATATATTAATTCTATTAATGTTATTAATACATTCAAATATGGACAATAACCTACAAGTGTATATATTTTTATTAGTGTTATGTGTTGAGGAATCTATCAATCATAGTGTTTATTTAAGGATTATATTTTACTAAATATTGTGTTGTAATATTCATTCACCAATAAAAATAATTTCACACTTAAAATTGCATTACATTGAAGAAGAAAAGTTCTGGGTGATTTTATATCAACACAAACTTAGGTTCCAATGTAGCCTCTCCAAAATAATAATTTTTCTATATAAATTTGACTATATGGTTGGTAATTTTTTCTCTGGACCTTTTTTCTTCAATCCATGAATATGATAGGTTATTCCTCATAGAAAAGTTCATGTTAGTGTTTTATTGAATATAAACTCAATATATCTTGGGGATCACGAATTTATATCCACAAAAATTGATATGCGGAACACATCATTAACTTGGGAGACATGTGGAGGGAGTCTTAAGTGATATATATACTAGCCTAAACCTCTCCAATCCATTTATTTGTGAGAATATGATGTTTTATGTGTCATGGGGAATCACAGTGGCACATTCATCACTTTGAAAAATTCACTAGTATTCAATATTTTCCAATGGTGTCTCACCCTGGTGGTGAATCGCTAGAGATAGCTCAGTGAAGATGGCTCACTAGTGGTTACTTGCTGGAGATCGCTCACTAGTGGTCGCTCAACCATGATTACTACCTTGCGGTCACTCACTATTGGTTGATCAACCAATGGTGCAACTTCCAGTGGTGTCTCGCCTCACAGGGACTCAATAACGGTGGTAGGCATTTCATCTAGTGTTCATTTGATCGAAGAGTGACTGACAAGTGGTGACTCACTGAATGGTAACTCATGTACATTATTTCAAGATTCCTCCAATTTCTCCCTTTTCACATTTTATTTGACATAAAACTCTCCTAAATCTTTGTTTGGAAGTATTTGAGGCTGATTTAAACCCCATCTACGTTATTTTTTTCTTATGAGTATAGGGACATTTACTTGGTCAAAATGTGATATCTTCACTAGATCCTTCTTTAACGGAAAATCAAAACAAATTTACATCCTTGATCTGTTTAGATCTTCCGAAGGATGAGATACATTTCCCCCTTGTAATTTCATCTTGATTTCCCTTTGTGAGAGACACCCAAAACCCATCCTCATGTTCGAGTCGTGCTATAATGATGTGGATTTTGATCATGTTTCCCATAGTTCCTTTCATACATTGTGCATGCACCTTCCTTGGTACAACTATGAGGTACTGATCTCCTAAAATTATAAGTAGTTTTACCTTCATCTATATAACTTGTGTATCATGTGTGGTCGGTTTATGAATGTTTTCTATGTTAATATAGTTGAATTCATATTAATAAAGTTAATTAATTAGATTGACAAGAATATCTCGGGCAGGGATGAGTGGTAATTGTTCTTGCTATTTTGGTTTCTCTATTCATATTGTGATATTTACAGGATAACTACCCACTAAAAATCTTGGATGTTTGGGGTCCTTTATTACACATGTAATGGTTTATTAAATTACTATTTTTTCTTTCATGATGAAAAATTATAGGTGAAATATTTTAACCATGTATACTCTACTAATAAACAAATTCCTCAAGATCATACTATTTGTGTGATAACCACTGAATTAACCTGTGTAAGTAAATGTGGGATGATTTGTTTAATTGTAAATAAATTTTCCCTCAATTTTGGTGGTGATGTGGTTCTGGGAATAGATATGCATAGGGTGTTGGTTTTGTTGGTATGGTATTCTCGGTGTGGTATACTTGTGCAATAGAGCTGAAAACTGGTTGTGGTTTAATTTTTTCCTGTAAGTGGTTGTGAGTTGGGGGTTTTTGTGGTTGAGGTGATAGATTTGGAGGTATGAAATTGAATAATGATTTAATTAGTTGGTATAGGTACCTCTCTATCGATAACATACAGAAATGTTTACCTCATATCTAGAGACAAAGTTATGATATATCATGAATGGGTGTTAAACATGGAAGTCATGGAATGGAGTGTATTTAGTGTTCTCTGCATTAATTTACTAGTGATGTGGTTGTTTTTTGATTATTAGTTTCTTGGGAAGTGATGGAATGGATAAAAGATCTATTTAATAGTTACTACAAAAAAAGGGAATATTAAAGGGGGTTTTGGTTTGGTGTGTGGCGTTGTGCATTTAGATGTAGCAGAAATGTTGGAAGTGTTGTAATTATGCGGTTTTTCTAAGAACCCATAGGTTTAGATTTATTGTTTGGTATTATATATCTATAGAGTTGTATTTTTATTGTTATTTTTATAAGCACCACACCATAGTTTAACACTATGTTCTAATACCCCCATTTTCATGGGGGAGGGTATCTTTCCCAAACATCCTTAGGAGTGGATGAATGGTTTACCACCCACACTTACATGCTCCCTCTTTTAGGAAGTTATATCCAATGATTCACTGGGAAGGTTGTAGTTTTTGAAGCATAGGTGTGTGCATGCTAGTTTTTATTTCCCAGGTGACTTTGAGATGAGATGAGTTGTTACTTCCCAAGTTTATTCGGGATAGGATGTGTTATGTTTTTACAAGTGTCTTTGAGATTTGATGTTGTTTGTGACCTAGGTGACTGCGGGAGGAATGTGATGTGGTTTCTAGACTAGGTGGTTGTGGGTGGGATTTGATGTGGTTTATGGCCCATGTGTGTGTAGGAAGCATGTGTTTTAAGACCCATGTGTGTGTGGGTGGGATGTGATGAGGTAATTTCGGAAGAGGTAGGTGCGTGAGGATGTTTCTATTAGTCCACATCGGATAATCAGTGTTAAGGTGGTGTGGGATACCATATAATTGATGTGAATTATATTATATTACTTGACTTGTGTTAATTGGGGATCCTACCATGGTGAGGTTTGGATAGTTAGTATGCCTACATAGGTTATTTTTGGTTATGTTGTTTTCTCATGGGTGAATTAGTATTCCTATTTCACATGTGCATGAGAGAATTTTGTTTTTCTAATGAGTATACCTATTTTCTCACCCTATGTATATAATTTTTTTTATATTTTTGGGAGGATTTTTTGGACTGGGTTGGACCCCACCATCTAGGATCTTGACAGATTTTGTGAATCTTATTAGCTTTGTTTTTGGGTACTTTACATTGGAGAATTTTTTATTTTTAATAGTCCTATTTTATTCATGAACATGGGATGGTTTTTCGATTTCTTTTATATACATATGGGAGGATTTTTGGATGACTCATCTTATCTCTTTATCTTGTTTTCTTTAAAGGATAATACCTCCCATTTTTTGAGAATTGTATACCTTTAGTGCTAGTCACCAACCCACGGCCTATCGGATGTGGGACTTAGGGGTCATTATCACCCTTTCTTCATTAAAAGCCTAGAAGGGGTATCATTGGAGGGGCGAGGTCATGATAGAATGGTATTAGAGAGCTGATGTTCGAGGGATATGATGGAGTTTGGGGTTAGTAATAGTAAGGGTAGTATGATTTTGTAGGAAAATAGGGTTATGTGACCTTGGTGCATGACATGGGCTAGGGAAGACCAGCTCAGACATAAGATTTTATGCCCCTATGATCCAATGCATGGACTTTGAGAAAACATAACAATGTAGTGAGGCTACATTATTTGCAAGGTAGAGACCCTAGGAATGGAAGATCCATCATAAGGATTTGTGTTCTCTTTTGAATTGGGTTGTTTGGGAAAGTTGAAATTGATAAAAGAATGAGTTAAATTAGCTAAAATGAATCTTATGTAAAAAAATCCATACTACTCAAGATTACGAAATTTTTGATTACTTTTCAGCTATGGATCATGGTCATCGTTAACATGTGGCTCGAGTAGATGAGGCTTGGTAGGCTAATAAAGTTGATAGATGGAAGGATGACCTAGTTGAGGAGGATGACCAGTGGTATAGGAATTTACATGCAATCTATTTATAGGATTTTGGTATTTATGAGAGAGGTGTTTCAGACATGGAGTTGCGAATCTAGATCAAGGAGCTTGATATAACCTTCAGTTTTATTCAGGTCCGGATGGATTAATGGGTTCCTTTGGTAGACAGTTAGATGAATGGATCTACATATCAGTGGTGGACTCTTCATATGGGGTAGAGGAAGTAGTCGGGTTGTGGGTTGACTTTTATAAGGAATACTGGTTAGATTTCCTTTCATCAACCATGAAGTATAAGAGGAAGGTGCTACTCTCTCTTCAATAGGGGTGTATGTTAGTGTGAGAGCATGGGATAAATTCCATGGACGTCCTTCATTTTGGCCTAGAACTCTTTCCGAATGAGGTGTCTCAGGCGAGACGCCTTGAGGAGGAGCTCTATCCTTCGATCTAGTATATTGTTAATCCTTTTATGTTTCCAAGAAAATTGGAGGATTCAAAGAAGTAAAAGGGGATAGAATGTATGCACTCATGATGAGGTATACCATGATAAGGGAGCCATCAAAATTCTTCATGAAGTTGTATTTCCATTGGTAGGTCTCAGGCCCCAGGACATTCAAGGTTTTGACTAGCTGGGAGTCAACCTCAACAGTTCCCTTTTTGACCTTCTGGTCCTCATTCCCATCAAGTGGGCTTAAGTACAAGGTGTTTCTCTTTTTAAGTTTTCACCCATATTCAAATCTAGTGTCTAAAAATATTTTGATCTTAGTTTGGTGGATGTGGATCGGCTCAGCAACAACCTCAACAACAGTTGCTGGTGAGACAATTTCACTTGTAGGGATAGCAAGCCAGTGCACCTCTAAGGGGTGATAGAGAAGGTGGAATCCAACATCAGGATGTTCCTTGTGTTCAGTAAAATTAATCACGACATGTTCATGGAGGCGGTTGTCATCCGAGAGGTAGAGGGGCTAGGTGTGGTGATTTGAACGTGGAAAAGGCAGTAGTTCTATTAGTGCTTGAGGTCATCAGAGGTACGATCGGTATTATTAGTAACTTTGATTGTTATTTTTTTTTTGATTCGTGAGCTTTTAAATCCTTTTTTAAACCCTATATATCTCGTTCTCTCATACTAGATGTGGACAGGATTTCTGTGCCACTATTTTTTAGTATTCCAGTCAGAGGTTAGGCCATCTTGTTTGATGTGTTTCACAAATGTAGACAGATGATGGGACCGCCTTAGTCCCATGGGGATATTTACATTCTAAAGATGAAACCATACCATGTCATTCTCAACATCGACTAGTTGTATTCCTTGATATTTTTTATCTAATACTTCTAGAGAAGAGTCATTTTCTCATATGTGGATGTCCAGTGTGTAGTTTTCATTAGAAAGTGGTGTTGTCATATGGGTTTTCATCATGTGGAGCCTTTTCTTTCCTTATTGGTTGATCTATCAGTAGGATCAGTGGATGCTGAGATGGTAGAGATTCCTATGGTCATTATAGAGTTTCTGGACATTTTCCTCAAGAAGGTTTTGATGCTACCACCTTGATGAGATGTTGAGTTCAGGATAGACTTGTAGCCTAGTGATTCAACAATTTTGATAGCCTTTTATCAGATGAAACCTTATGAGCTGCGGGATATGTGGATTCTTATAGACAATCTGATGAATAAGTGTTTCATCCAGCCTTGGGTTCTGCTTTGGGATGCTCTGGATTCCTCTTCGAAAAAGACGTGTGGTAGTCTAAGGCAGTTTATAGACAACCGATGGTAGAACTAGGTAACATTCCAGAATCATTACCTTCTTTTGAGGATAGATGATATTTTCAACTAGTTGATAGGGGAAATTTTGTTTTTTAATTTCAATCTATAGTCTAGATATCACCTATTAAGGGTGAATAAGGTAGATATCCCAAATAATTCATTCATATGAATATATGGGCACTTTATGTTTGTGGTCATGTTTTTTGTGTTACAAATGCATTAGTTTTGTTCATGGGGCTTGTGAACTTTGGTTTTTATGAGTTCCTGGACTGGGTCTTCTTCATGTTCATTGATGATATCTTAATATAATTGAACATATAGGAGGAGCACACTGAGAATCATAGAACTATTTGGGAAGTTCTTCGACACCACCAGATCTATGTAAGGTTGTCCAACTGTAAGTTCTATACATGATGGGTGAATTGTTTCAGGAATGTGGTGTCTCATAAGGGTGTAGTAGAAGACCCATCAAAAGATGAAGCAGTTGTTTCTTGTGAAGAACCCAAGAAAGTTAAATAATTTCATATTTTCCTAGGTATCATAGTATATTATGAAATATTTTTACCTAATTTCTCTTGATTTTTAGCCCCATTTATACCTTTAACTCGGAAATTGTAACACCCCAACCTTCCACAGTACACTCCCTTTTTAAATAATTCAATAGCATGTGATGTACACAACACTGAATTTAAGCACACCATGACCCATCAAACTAGCCATCTAAAAAGTGGTTATGAATTTTATTTACAAAATTTTGAATTTTATATATCACATATAATTTTAAAATTAATCTTTTTTTATTTTTAGACATAATATGAGGACAAATTTAGTTTTTCAGATAAAAGAAGTATTTTTCAAAAAATGCAGTTTTTCCACCTTTTAATGGAAACCCTTTTTAAATCCGATATTTCACAATTTTATATATTCAATTTGACAAAATAAAATTCTTATTTAGAAGAAGGTCCTACAATATTTGTTTGGATTATTTTTCGGTAATATCTTAATAGCTTTCATATTTTGATGAATATTGAAAAATACTAAATTTTAATTGAAAACAACTTTTTAAATAAACATATTTTATAGTGTTAAATTATAAATTTGAGTAGTTTAAAAGTATAATTTGATTATATTTTTATCATTTAATATAATTTAGGTCATTGGTTTTAATTTCCCATTTTAATTATACATAAACAAATGTCAATATTTTGATAGTTTTTACATTTTAAAAACCCGCTTTTTGGTTTTAAAAATGTCAATTAATTTTAAATTATATATTAAATATTATGTGTTTTGAATTTGGAAATATGGATTCCATATTTGGAATCAGTAGGTTCAATTTTCATAAATATATACCTTTTATTTTTAGATGTTATGAATAGTAACTTCAGTAATTATTTTTATTTACCATGGTTAAAGTGTAAATTGCGTAAATAAGGGTAAACAATAATGTTATAATAACATAAAACTACCCTAACACATTTCCTAATCCAATTGGATAATATATATTCGACCATGACAATCCTTAGGCCGAAATTTTGGTATTTAGGGACCACTTTGGTGTGATAATGACATGTTATAAGAATTAATTTAATATGAAGATAAATATATCATAAACAAGTATCTTTTAGTAAAAAAAAATTCAATATAGGGTTATATGACTGATATATTTGACTATAAATATTAACTATAAAGATAAAAATATTTACTACATCATGGTAGTTTATTTTTAATTTTCACACAATAAATAATTCAAATTATTTATAAAAAAATAATGATGCAGTATTTTCATTATTAATGAAAGAATCAAACAAATGATATTTCAAATATTAAATTATTTATAATTAAAATGTTTTGATGCCATAAAATAATTTTATGGCTGAAAATCACATATTCGGTATGATTTAATGCCTTTGGTTCAAAGGAATCAAGTTGTCACAACTTTAACAAAAATTAATTACTAACAAGTGTAAAAATTGACATAAATGAGTTTAACAAAATACAATTTTATTAAATGATTTAAAAATCCTAAAAATCATTAGTTCACCCAAATAACTTGAATAGTGATAAAAATGTGATAAATGATCCACTTTAGGTTCTTTTAGCATTTTATATTAATGATCTTAACCGTGTAGTATAAAAATACAAGAGGACATGGTAAGAGTTAACTTATATTACAGATGGTTAAATCTAAACGATTTGGATTATTTTATACCCTAAACATGTATAAACCCTTTTTTAGAGGATTTATACCCATCCTCATCTTATCCTCTATATAAATAATTTTTCAGCTATTAGAATCTGAAAATCATTTTATAATAAATTAATATTTCAAGCTTTTCATAAAGTGCCCCACACCTCCCTTATAAAAGGGAACCTTTGTTTCTCTTTCATTCATACCACCGAATACCTTTGGATTGGCCAAAAACTACCCAAATGTCCTCCCAACATCCCTTACTTCATCTTCGATGAAACTATTTGGGCCTAAATCCAACTTATGGAGTCCTTTTGTGCAAATCCAAAGGAGACACCCGAAGAAGAGGTAATCGTTTTATCCCTTTCTTTCAAAGTTCACTTATTATTATACTTCTTATTACTAATATGTTACCATAATAAAATAAAATAAAAACATAATATGATATATTATGATATGTATTTAATATTATGGGACAACCATATTCATCTTTTCACCAATCCTGTGAAAAACGATACCACCATGCATGTGTACGTACGACTTACCTTCTCCACGGTGTGGTGTATATTTTTTTTCATTTACACTTTTTTCCTATGGGTATAATGATGAATATAATGTATATAAATTCTAAATATAACATGATATTGTTTTTTTAGAATTAAAATTCCATCGAATTCAATACAATTTAACCATTAAGGAAATGACATCGTCGCTTGTGCATGCGTACAGCTTACCATCTCCACGATGCGATGAGACTCATATTCCATGTTCACCATCCAAGAATGATTATAAGAATAAATATTATTAATAATTGTGAAATATATGACATAATAATGATACTAGTAAGATATATATATATATACATATAAATATATTTCATTCACTTACTTCCATACGATACGAAAATGGAAACATCATTCACGCGTATGTACGGCCTATCGTCCCCATGAACTGTGTTTTCCATTTAACATTTATATTTATTATATATATTTATATTTATGATATAGAAATAATATTATAAATTTTTTAAGTAATTAAATCATGATCTAAGTAATATGATCAAGAATAAAAATTCAAAACATGCACGATAAACAAAGAGATTATTACCCGAAATGTTAAATTAACTTGGAATTGTTTATAAACATGTAATGTAAAGTCATAAAAGAATAATATATGATATAATGAATATTATTATGATTCTGATATAAGTTTAAAATATGGTTAAACACATTATTCTTGTGTTTCGAACATGTACTAAGAGTATCGGGCCTAAGGTAGGGGTTAATCTCACAATCTTATTATAATTCTAGGTTGTTGATGTGTAAGTATCTATTGGGACATCATTATCATCCCTGTCTATGTTTCTAAAAATGTTTTCAAAAATGTTTTACTATAATCCTATGGATGTTTCAAGAAAATATTACCCATGTTTGACTTTTAATAAAATTTTATGAAAGATATCTTTCGGTCATTTTCAAAACAAGGTACATTATGACATTTTTTGAAAAATTGAAGAAAAGAATGTTTTTTAACTTATACAGTGTGAGCCGCTATATTCCACCATTATGTAAACTTACCATTTTTAAGATTCCCTTACATTTTTACAAGGTTATTTTCAAAATATTTTTTTATTTTGAAATTTCATGGCTTTTAAATGTTTTAAAGTAAAATAGATATTTTCTGCAAAGATTTTTAAATGCATTTTCAATTAATTTTAATCTATTTCAACATCCTTTGTTGGGTTTTATTCTTTCTTGAAGATGATTTATTATGAAACAATATTCCACATTGTATTGAATTTTTTTTGATATTTTTAACTGTGGATGTTATATTTTTATACAATTCATGGTTTACGGTTAATGTATTGGCATTTGGTATGCTAGTTTTAAAATAATGGTTTATGTTATGTTTCAACCTTTTCATATGAGGAATTAATTAGACTTAGTAAGTGATGGGTGAGGCCCTTTATATACCCTTGATGCATCGGTAGGTCTCATGAGACAAACTACTATCTTGGCACAAGGCCTCAACAGAATATTTTGGAATGGTCTTGGCACAAGGCCTTGATGTAGTAGTTATTATGTTTGGCATTATGCATTCCCAAGTTATGAAATTAGTTATTAAATGTGATCATTATAATATTATATTATCTATTTCCATGTTTATAAATTAATTTTTGATTTATTTTTTCCATATTATGTGCAAGTTTATGTTTAAAAGGCTAATGTTTTTATTAGACATCTAGCCTTAAAAGTTTATCGCTTCCGCTGAATTATTTACCCTTAATGACCAACTGAGCACACCACATTCATATGTTTTATTATAATAGGATTCTAAGAAGTATAATCTGATTTATATGTAGGGTTAAGATAAGGGAATAATGGAATTATAAAAGAATTATTTATTCTATGTTTTATGTTATAAAGTGTAATGTAACATTCATTTATGTGGTATATTTTCCATGACTTCTAAAATGGTCAGTCCTTCGGGACATGATTCCTTATATTCATGCCAATTAATTAAAATAATGCATCACATCTATGTAACTAGGATTGGGGCATTACACCTGGTATCATAGGAATTTTAGAAGCAACCTTGAAAATAGAATTAGAAAACCAAGATTATGGATCATGAACCAAAGATATAAATTGTGAGTATGTATTTAAAATAATACTAGAATTTTAAAATGGAGATTATATATATATTCATATAAAATACATTTTTTTCTATATAATACTAGTGAATGTGGTTCTGGCATAGATGTACCTAGGGGTGAAAACCCTGACAAGGTGTTTCGGGCTTGACTCGGGGTAACCTGGTACACGAAAACGAGCCTTACTACGTACATAGTTTGAAACTCTTGGGGGAAATGCTTAGGATAATTCATATTTTCCTTAAAAACCATTATGAATGATTTATGATTAAATACATCCTCAATGGAACCATATTTATGATTATGGATTAGATATGCATAAATGTTTCAATTTATATTAAGTATTTTACTAGTTTGGAATTATGCATTATGATTCGTAACGTAATCTAGTGTATTCCATTGTTTATAAATGAAGCCTATTGGAAGAAATAAAAATCATTTCAACACACGTAATCCATGTAGATATTTCCCTCCTATAAAAGAAAATGATACTGGAGTTTTTGACACAATTGAAACGGAATAACATATAACCATATTGGGACAACTGACTCCGGTTATGAATAATAACCTTAACTGTATGGAGCATTATAATCCACAATGTGGATGATCAATGTTAGACCGCTTCATGAGACAACAATCTCTAAAATTAGTTGGGACTACAAATCCTTTTGTAGCTGAGTAGTGGATAAATTCCTTAGGGAAAATATTTCTCACTTTGGGGAGTCACAAAAGGGAAAAGGTTTTCATGGCAATTTATCATCTATCAAGAGATGAAGATCAATGGTGGTCATTAATTATAAACAAAAAATAGGATAATGTAGTGGGGAATATAGAATTTAGTGAGTTAAAAGAACATTTTCTAGAAAAATACTTTCCGCACGAGCAGCGAGCTGATGTGGAAAGACAATTTCTAAGCCTCATGCAAAAGGAGGATGATAATGTTGCAATGTATGAAGCTAACTTCACAAGGTTATCAAGGGATTCTATAGACTACATACGTAACCCAAGGAGTAATACTGATTGATTATTTTATGGGTTAAAACCTTTCCTCTAATGGGAATTGGTCTCACAATCTTTCTCATCGTATGAAGATATAGTCTCATGTGATTTCTAGATAGAAAAATAATTCTATATGTCTTATAATGTTGAAGTAATTCAAGAGAACATGAGAATAGAAGAGAAAGATATAGATATAGGGAAAAGGAAAAGAAGTATTTTCCCTTAGGTGATAATTGTGGGAAGAAACACCCTGGTACTTGCCTAAAAGGAATGAGAGTTCGTTAAAAACGTGGAGAAAAAGGTCACCAGGCTCGTGATTGTAAGGGAAATAAATAAGTTTTGAAGTGTTATAATTGTAAACGTAATAGACATTATGAAAAAAAATATCTAAAGAATCTAGGAAATATTGCTCATTAAATGAAAATGGATCAAGGTCAAGATTATACTGTTACTACAGTCAATGTGGAATAATTAATGTATTTGTGTTTTTGGAATCAAGAATTATATTCTGGTTATAAGAAGAATATGATATATTTAAGGATTATATTGTGTTAATTTTTATTTTCATTAAGGGTTTAATATGATAAATTTAATCATATATTCATTATGTGACAATAAGAGCTACATTACGTTGTTTGGGGAATCTGATGTTACAATTGATTTTGGGAATTTAGAGACCTATTAGACAAAGATTGTAAAAAAGAATTTTGGAACACTACAATGGTTGCAATGGATTAAGTTGTACTTTAGATGGTATTGTTTAAGGTTAATATAATTTTGAATATTATTTTTGGAATATTATAATACTATATTTTTAGAAAAAGGACAAACTGAAAGTCAGGAGATAACCCATTACGTCAGACAAAGCTGTAGGAAATGAACCCACAATTGAAGTCTAACAAGGATTTATCACCTACCACTAGCCTACATGAAGTACCTAATTATTATAAAATAGTTTTTTCATTTAAATTGTATATTGTTTTATTTGTAACCTTATACGACGGAGATAACTGTACTTTTTTTGAATTTTATCTTTTAAAGGGAAAGATTAGTTTGTGGTGGGAATTAGTTAAAGGATGAAACCTTACATGTAAATTAAATATGATTCCTTGTTTTCTTTGTGTATTGATTAAATTAATTCTACAACACTAAGAAAATGATCATAAAACCAAAAATGTTTCCAATTTCCTTCATTTGTGATGAATAAAATAGTCCATTCGATCATCGCAGATTTATAGCTTTCTGGTTGTTAACTTTGTCCAAATAATATTTTCTATCACTCTCTATCATAAATTTATGGTTTTGTTTCTCTTACACATCAATTTTTTCATAAATTTAACTCTAGTATGTGTTACTTCTGTTAAACTTCATACTTACCTTTGTTTATTTTAAAATAGTGGCCTCGTTAATCCATTTTTTTGATGTGGGATTTCAACTAATATATTTTTAAGTTTCAAAGCCCTAGTTTTCAATAAAATGTTTAAATTTAGAGGATGAAATTTATTGAAGGAGGGGATAATTTAACACCCAAACCTTCCATGGTATGCTTCCTTTTTAAATAATTCAATAGCGTGCAATGTACATAACACCGAGATCAAGTGCACCACGACCTATCAAACAAGATGTTTAAAAATGTAGTAATGAATATTATTAACCACATCATGAAATTAATATATCCAATATAATTTTAACATTCATATTTTATGTTTCTTATAGATAATATGAGGAAAAATTCGATTTCTTTGATAAAATAATTATTTTTCAAAAAATGATGTTTTTTCCGCCTTTTAATGGAGAGACCATTTTAAATCAAAAATTTGAAACATTTATATATTCATTTTGAAAAAATTAAATTCTTCTTTAGAAGTGGGGCATAAAAATTTAGTTTGGATAATTTTTTTTGTAATTTTCTGATAACTTTCTCATTTTCATGAATAGTGAAAATTACTAAATTTTAATTGAAACAAACTTTTTTAATAGAAATAATTTATACTGTTTAATTATAAACATGAGTGGTTTTAAATTATAATTAGATAATATTTTTATCATTTAATATAATTGACATCATTGGATGTAATTTCACATTTAAATTGTACATAAACACAAGTCATTCTCTGGATTGTTTTTACTTCTTAACAAACCGGTTTTTTGATTTTGATAATAAGAATTAATTTTAAATTAATTACTGTAACTTTTGGGTTTTGAATTTGAAAAAATTTATTCCATATTTAGAATTTAGAGTCCCAATTTGTGTATATAGGTACCTTTTATTTTTTGGCATTATGATTAGTAACTTCACTAGTTATTTTTATTTACCACAATTAAAGGGTAAATCGGGTAAATAAGGGTAAAAAATAATATTATAATAGTATAAAACTACCCTAACATATGTCCTAATCCTATTTTATGAGATAAATTCGACAATTAGCATCTGTAGGCTGATTTTTTTTCATTTGGGGACCAATTTGGTGGGATAATGATATGTTATAAGAATTAATTTAAATTAAAGATAAATATAACATAAACATGTGTCTTTTACTAAAAAAATTAATATAGGGTTATATGACTGATCTATCTGACTATAAATATTAATTATAAAGATAGAAATATTTAAAAAATTGTGTTATTTTATTTTTAATTTTTATACATTAAATAAGTAAATTTATTTATGAAACAATAATGATGAAGTATTTTCCTTATTAATGAAGGAATAAAACAAATGATATTATAAATATTAAAATAAATAAAAATTTAAAATTTTGAGGATATCTAAGAATTTTCGTGATGAAATTGATATATGAAGTATGATTTAATGCCTTTTTCGAAATAATCATATTTTTATGACTTTATAAAAAATCAATTACAAAATACAATCAAAATTAAAATAAATAAGTTTTTAAAACAAATATTATTTTATTAAATCGTATAAAAATACTAAAAATCTATAGTTCATCCAAATAACAAGGATAGTGATATACAGGTCATAAATTATCCACTTTAGGTTCTCTTGTTATAGTATAGTAAATAGATTAACCGTGTTGTATAAAATACAAGAGGGAATGGTAAGAGCTAACTTATTTTACAAAGGGTTACATTTAAAAGATAAGGTTAATATTATGACCTAAACATGTCTAAAACCTAATGTTTGAGAGCATTTAGATGCATCATTATCTTATCCTCTAAATAAATTAATTATTATCTACTAGAATATGAAAATCATTCTATAATAAATTAACATTTCAAACATTTCCTAAAGTGACCATCACTTATCTTATAAAAGGAAACATCCCTTTCTCTTTAATTAACACATCAAAATCCCTTTGGATCAGCCAATATGTGTCCAAATATCCTCAAAACTTCTATAAAGTCGTCTTAGTGGCAACAATATTGGGCATAAATCCAACTTATGGAGTCCTTTTGTGAAAATCAAATAGAGACACCCAAAGAAGAGGTAATCGTTTTATCCCATTCATTCAATGTTCATTTATTGTTCTACTTCCTATTAATAAGTTATTACCATACTAAAATAATAAATCCAGAATATTCTATATCCTGAGACGTTTCTATGATTATGGGAAAACAAAATTCCTCTTTTTACCCATCCTATGAAAAACAATACGACCACGTGTGTGTACATATGACTTACCGTCTCCATGCCACGGTGTAAATATTTTTCATGTACACTTTATTTATATGGGTTTAACGATGAATATAATGGATTTAAAAAATAAATAAAACATTATATTGTTTATTTAAAATTCATATTCCATCCAATTCTATACATTTTCATCCATTAAAGAAATGATATTGTTGCTCGTGATTATATATGGTTTATAGTCTCCCCGACGTGATGAGACTCATCATCCATGTTCACCATCCAAGAATGATTATAAGAATTAATATTATTAATAATTGTAAAATATAAATAATATTTATGCTACTGGGATGGTATATATATATATATATATACATATATTTCATTCACTTACTTCCATATGATACGAAAATGGAAACAGTGTTCATGTGTATGTACGACCTACCATCTCCATGAACAGTGTATTCCATTTCATATATCTATTTATTATATATATTTATATTTGTGATATTTAAATAATATTATACATTTTTTATGTTATTAAATCATGATTTAAGTAATACGATCCAGAATAAAAAGTCAAAACACGTACAATAAACAAAGCAATTATTACACGAAATGTTACATTAACTTGTAATTATTAAAAAATGAGTAATATAAAGTCATAATAGAATCATATATGATATCATAAATATTATTATGATTATTATATAAGTTAATAATATGTTTAAACGCATTATAAAAGAGTTTCAGACACGTAGAAAGAGTATCAGCCCAAAGGTAATGGTTAATCTCACAATCTCATTATTATTTGAGGTTTTGATGTGTATGTATCTATCGGGAAATCACTATCATCAACATCTGCAATTCTAAAAATGATTTCATAAAAACATTTACCCATGTTTTACTTTTTTAGAAAATATTTTTAATGGAATCCTTCTTGTTATTTCCCAATGAGGTACATTATGAACTTTTTGAATAATGAAAGAAAGAATGTTTTTTTAAATTTTACGATGCTAGCATATATATTCAACTATTTTGTCACCTTACAATTTTTAATATTCCCTTACAATCATACAGGTTTATTTCCAAAATAAATGGTTTATTTTAAAATTGAATGGTTTTTAAATGTTTTATTGTAAAAGAGATATTTTCCTCCAAAATTTGTAATAAATTTATTAATTTATTTTCATCTTTCACAAAAATCCTTTGTTAGATTTTATACTTATTTGGAGTTGATTTACTATGATAAAATCCTCTATATTATATTAATGGTTTTTTAATAAGTTTAACTATGGATGTTCTATTTTTATACCATTCATGGTTAATGGTTAATGTATTAACATTTCGTATAGAAGATTTAATATTAATGGTTATGTTATATTTCAACCTTTTCATATGAGGAAAGCATTGGACTTATAAAGTGATGTGCGGGGGCCATTATATCCTCATGATGCATTGGTAGTTCAAATTAGACAAACTAGTCTTGGCGCAAGGCCTCGACAAAATGTTTTTTAATGGTCTTGGTACAAGGCCATGACATAACAGTTATAATGTCTAGCCTTATACATTCCCTTGTTATGAAATTAGTTATTAAATGTGATTATTTGACTTATAGAATATCTATGTTCATGTTTATATGGTAATTTTTTATTTATATTTCCTATATTATGTTCATGATTATATTTAAAAGGTTGTTGTTTTAATTATACATCTTTCCTTAAAAGTTTATAGCTTCTCCTGAATTATTTAACCTTACTCAGCATCTGAGCTCACCATTTTATTATGTTTTATTTTCCCAAGATTTCAAGATGTGTGTTATGATTAATATGCAGGGTTAAGATAGGGGAATAATTGAGTTCTTTAAGTATTATTTATGTTGTGTTTTATGTTAGAATGGTGAATGTAACGTTCATTTATATAATCTACTTTCCAATACTGCTAAACTGATCTGTCCTTCAGAAATTGATTCCATGTAAGGATGCTGATGTAATAAAATAATTCACCGGATCTAGGTAATTGGGGTCAGGTCATTATAGAAATTCCAGGATTTTATGTTGAGTGATTAGTGTGAGGCCATGATTAGATAACTGAAAGGTTTGTAGTTTAGTTCTCTCGTGCTCCATTTTCCTGAGGATGGGGTGATCTTTGAGGTTTTTTTATGCTTCCCATCTTGGAATTGGATCTGTCTTAATGCACAAGTGATCAATGATCTCTTATGGGTCCATACAGTTACATCCCCATGAGCATAACTATGCCACCCAAAATCTGGAGCTAGTAATGGTCATATTTTCGATGATGTTTTGGTAGAATTGCTTCATTGTGGAGGTCTTTTGGGTCATCAAGGATCACAATAGTTTGTGGTATATCTTTTCCTATTGAGATCTGAACATACGATAGTGGAGGTGAATAGAGTTACTTAAAGACTATTATTGTGAGACCTACTACACCTTATAAATTGAAAATATTGTGGAAAATGACTTTAGCCGAAAGATGAAAAATGAGGTTGTTCAAGATTCTGTAGATGCTTGGAGAGAAAAGGAGGAGTTGGCAGCTCTATACTTGGATGTAAGAGTGGATAATGATAGAGTTTATTTATTTCAGATGATATTTAAACCTTCTCTAATGAATATGATGTAAGAGTCTCAGTGGGAAGACCGATAAGAAGAATTTTTATGTGGTTGTGTTGCCCATAGTGAAGCTCTGGAGTGATGGTAAGAGGATGGTTGAAACCAGATGTTGTTTTGTGGGTTGTTGTTCGTTCCAGTGAAAATTAATGATGGAGTCCTTCAGGACATTCATAGATCACCATTATTGGTACACCCATGAGTTTCTACGATGTACTACGGTTTGAGAATTAATTTTCTCTGTCTCTAGATGATGTGGGTGTTGGTAGTGTTTTTGGCCATGTGGTAGGTTTTCCAGTTGGTAAAATTAGAGCATCATGTTCCCTGTGGTTTTTTATATACCTTGGATGTTCTTGAGTGGAAATGTGATGAAATATCTACGGATTTCATCATGGGGTTACCCATATATCAATGAGTTTTTGATGTTATCTGGGTGATCGTAGATAGGATGATGAAATCATCCCACATCTTAGCAATCAAGGAGTCATCCATAGTGGATTCATTAGATGATTGGTACATGGATGAAGTGGTGTAACATAATGGATTTACAAGTTCCATTTTCTCTAACTGGGATGTATGGATTACCTCATGAGTCTATAGGGGAATAAAGCATGCTTTTGGAACTCAGTTACACCATAGTTCTGCTTCCCTCCCTTAGACAGATGGGAAGATGGAATAGAATATCCTGACATTGGAGGATATGTTTCATGATCGGGTCTTGGACTTTGATGGATCTTGGGTGTGACGCATGATCTTGGTAGGGTTTTATTATAATTATAGTTATCACTCTTTCATTGGTATGGCTCTGTTTGAATTCTTGTATGAAATACTCTGTCATTATCTATAGTATTGAACGAAGGTTGGGGAGACAATTGTTCTTGATCTGAATGTGTTGCATAGCCCGAATGATAATGTTCATTATTTTCATGAGAGGATTAAAGATTATCTTGAATGGAAGAAGTCATATACTAATCCCAAGAGGATGCCCTTTGAGTTTGAGGTTTGCAACTATGTGTTATTGAAGGTTTCCCCTTGACTTGGGAAGCAAATATTTTGGATAGGGATTAATCATTATCACATATTTTTTGACCGTTTACGGTGTTGGGAAGAGTTGGCAACATGGCATATCAGTTGGCGTTTACAACATAGTTGGATAAAATCTATTACGTTTTCCATGTCTCTTAGCTTCACCAGTATCTTCATGATAACTTCTATTTTCATGGATAGGGAGAGTTCGATATTGAGGATTACACGATGTTCGTAGAGTATCTAGTAGATATCTAAGATCATCAAGAGAATTTGATGCATTGATGGACCATTACATTGGTTCATGTGATGTGGAATCATGGCGGCGGAGACTAGAGTACTTGGTAGTGAGAGACATAGATGTGTTCCCAGCACATAATGTTGTTTTGAATCTTTCTTTTCCTTGTATTTCATTGCAATGAGATATTTGAACCTCTGTGTTTTAAATAATATGAGTAGTCATCCTAGATTTTTGATAAGGACTTGACATGTGAAGCAGGGAGGACCTGATTCCTAATAGAGATTCATTAATTGTGATGTGATTAAACCATGTGGCTGAGTCAGTGCCCTCTAGAGTGGATAGTATATTTACATGGATAAACGGATTACCTGATTCATGTGTTCAAGATGTCATGGTGTTAGTGATTGTATGGTGTGGTTGTGGTCGATTGGGTTGGTGTGATGAGTTCTGGGTTATAGATGACGAATGAGTAGTTCTTTGATATGGAAGTTTCACTCTATATTCTGAAAACTGTGTGGTTTATCATTGAACCATGATGTGTTTTGTCAATAGAAGTGTTCCGAGTGTATTAGGGTACTTTATATGTATCTTGATGGATGGTTTTTCAGGCCCTTTACACTTTTCCTTATTGATTGGTTTTGAATTCTCAGGGGTTAGAATAGTTTGAGAGGTATTTGATGTAATTGATCAAACCTCTAAGACATTCCTTTGTGAGAATATGGTGATTGAGGTGTTATGGGGAATCAAGGTTAATCTTTCATCACTTTTAAAAATTTCACATTTTTTCATGTTTTCTAATGGTGTATAACCCTATGGATCACTAGTGGACACTCATTGATGTTGGCTCGGTGGCGGTGACTCAAAGGAGTTGACATGATGGAGGTGACTCACTGGAGGTCACTTGCTGTGGTCTCTTGTTAATGGTGGATTACTGGAAGTTTATTGACCAGTAGTACCTCGTTGAGTGGTGTCTCACGTTGCAGTGAATCAATAATGGTCGAAGGGGTTTGATCTGGCAATTTCTTGACCAAAAAACGACCCGCAAATAGTGACTCACTAAATAGTGACCCACGTGTAGTGACTCACTGAATGGTGACTCCTTAGTGATGCCTCATCATGCAGTGAGTCGTCCAAGGGTGACTCGTGTACAGTGTTTCTAGCTTCCTCCAGTTTCTCTGTTTTTCATATTTTCATTGATGTAAAACACTCCTAATTCCTTTTTTGAAATAATTTGATGACGTTTCATAGCCCATAAATCCTATATTATTTTTTCTTAAGGTCCTAGGAAATTTTACTTGGTCCAAACATGTTGTCTTTACTAGATCCATATTTAATAGAAAATAAAAACATATCTTAACCAATACAATATTTATATCGTCTGAAGGATGAGACACATTTCCCATATTATTCCTTCATGATTTCTCATGGTGAAAGATAACCCAAATCCTTCCTCTCATAGGAGTTGTGTAACTATTTTGCAGCTTATGATTGTGTTTCACCGAGAGTTTTTCCTACTTCATGCATGCCCCTATCTTGGTCCAACTTGGAGGTGCCTATATCCTTTTCTTCTCAGTAGGTTTTCCTTCATATCTCATATTTGAGTATCATACGGAGTGGTTGTACAAATTTTTCCTTTGAGAATATATTTTAACTTAGATTTATAAAGACAATTGGAATGTTTTAAGATCAATATGATGGGCTGGGAAGAGCGGTGCTTGTTCTTGCTATTTTGTTATCTGTGTTGATAATTTGATTTGTATGGAAAAACTATGCACTAAAATTAATGGTTTTTTGGGAGCCCTTTATTGTGCATGGAATGGTTATTAGAATTCATGTGGTTTTGTTCTTATTGAATAATTATGGTTGAAAATTGTTAACCACGTACTCTCAGCTAATAATGGAAGCCCTAAGATTGGTTTATGAGTTGGGGGTTATTGTGGTTGAGATGAGATATTATGAGGGATGAATTTTAAGCATTATGGTAGTGGTTGGTATGGGTGCTTAACCATTGATAACATGCAGAAAGAATCACCCTGTATCTAGATACCTAATTATGAAATATCATGAATGGGTGTTAAATATGGAGGTTGTGGAACATGTTTATTTACTGTGAAGTTCATTAATTTTCCATGGATGTGGCTATATTTTGCTGTGTAGTTTCCCAAGTAGTGATGGAATGGATAAATGAATTGTTTACTAAATAATGGAAATGATTAACTAAATTGGTTGGGAGTATGAAATGGGTTTGTGAATTTTGTGTGGTGCTGTTCATTTATAGGTATCAGCAGTGTTGGCAGTGTTGTGAGTTAGTGGGTTCTCTGAGAACCGTTAGGACGGTCTCTATTTTTTCTATCATATATGTATATACTTGTACTTTACTTATTATTTCTACACACACCCCACCCTAGTTGAGAACTATATACCGAACACCCAAATCTTTATGAGGGATATATTATTTCCCAAAAATCCTGGTGGGAGGATGGATGGTTGGCCACTTCCTCTTCCCTGACCCATCTTATGGGCAGGGATAGACCAAGATTTTTCAATCATGGTGTGGTTGTGAAGCCCAGGTATGTGCAAGTTAGTTTCTATTTCCCATGTGTCTTTAGGATGAGATGAGTTTTTCATTCCTAGGTGTCTTCAGGATTAAATGTGTGATTCTTTCCCAAGTTTCTTCGGGATGCGATTTGTTTTCTGGCACAGTTATTTATGGGTGGGATGGGATATATTTTGTGTATCAGGTGATTACAGGTGAGATGTGATGGGGTTTATAGAAAAAGTTTCTGTTGGTGGGATGTGATGTGGTTTTCAGCCTATGTGTGTGCGGGTGGGATGTGTTGTGAGGCCCAGGTGTGTGCAGGTGGGATGCGATGTGGTAAATTCAGAAAAGTAAGAGCATGACGAGGCTTTATATTAGGAAAGAGTGGCTAATAAGTGGGAAACTGGTGTGGGGTACCCTATTATTCATTTTATTTATATTATATTACATGACTTCCATTACTTGGTGATTATTCCTTGGTCAGGTTGGGATGGTTAGTATGTGTTTGGAATAGTGTTTCATTTGTTTTCAATAATGTGTCAATATGTGTTTTGAAAATAAATGATTAAATATGTGATTCTTAAAGTATTTTTATTGACTCATTGAATGTTATTGTCTTAGTTAAATGCCCACATTTATTATGAATTGTATTAGTTGAGATGTACTTTCAATAATTTTTGGTTGGAAATTGTGATCAATGATATGGGAATATCTCATTTTTATCAACATGATGAAGTTGTAACAATGATAATGTTTTTTAGAGAATCACTATTCATAAAATTACATTGGATGTCATGCTTGAATATTATTCATATTGAATCAGATGATTGTTGCAATAATCCTAAGTTCCAAGACATTTTTCACTGAATTCCACACGTTATTACAACATTTGATGAATCCCATGCAATACTTGATTGCATGAAGCATTTAAAAGATCTATCCAATGATTTCTGATTGTATGAAGCATTTGAGAAGATTTTGATCATATTAAACACTTATGAGATGTGTTAAAACGTTTTTTCACAATGGGTACATTTGTAAAATAATGTGGGATTCTAATTCTGAAATGAATAGAAGAAGATTAATTATGCTTGAGGATGAAATGACTTGGATTTATAAGTTGGATTGGACATACATTGCATGATAAAGTAAATTATATGTATACTATGGTTTTAACCAAGTGTTTTAAAAAGGCGATTATTCAAAAAGGTAGGCCAACACACTAAGACAACTGATAGCCTCTTCCCTAGGCACATGAATGACACAGTGGTCAACCGCAGCTAAAGGACATCTGCTAAACCAGCCTGTGAGTGGCATGATGGTGTGGCCCATAGGAGCACACAATGGTGACCTTGTTCATAATATGGGCCAAGGGACCATGGATAGAGTGGGATCTAAGAACGCCCTCAGAGATCCGGTATAGGGCAGTATTGGGGAGGGAGAAGAGAATTCTGAAATGATGGTGAAGTAGGATGATTGTTATACCACGCCTTGGCCATGTTTCTAATTAGATGTGGGAGAAATTTTTTGGGTACTATTCATATTTTAAATAAACAGAAGTGATCAAGGACATCTATCTGATCGTGTTTTATATAAACCATTGATCTATTTTTAAAAACATGGACATATCGTGTATGTTCGATCTTTGCTAATCTGACGATCATCAATCGCACACATTCTCATCATCAACCTCCAACCACCTGAACCTCTTGACGCTTATCTATACATTGTCTCCTCTATAGAGCCTCCATGATTGAACTCCAAGAAACATTGATCATCTAACCTATTTTATGAGGGATATCTATACATTACGAGACCATGCATTAAACTGCATTTTCATGCATCCAAAAAAACATGAATAACTCCAGTCAGCCATGAGAAACAATGTTACCAATTCCACAATGAAAAGTTGATCATTTGAGAAGATTAGTTGCATGTGATACATGCATGTGATCATTTCATTGCATAGAATAAGTATTCTCGCAAGTGAAAGATGATTTGTTTCTCATCATATCTTAAAACAGGTTTGAATTATTCAAATACGATATCTTCATTTTTTTATCTTAGTCTTCAGAAAGGAATATTTTTCAAATATTCAAAATGTAGGATACATTCACCATAGGAGGTGATCCTCGACTATAAATAGAAAACCCTCAACTAAGGATTTTTTGAAAACATTGAGAAAGATCATGTTCTCGATGAAATAGATAATGGTGTAGAGAATTTATTATCTAGCTCCTGTTTTCATGAGGAAGGCATTCCTCCATATTAAAATCATATGTGAAGGAGAAGGCTCCTGAAAAAGTTCATGTTTTTCCTTGTACTATTGATACATTTTGAAAAGAACTTATTTGTGATGCCTTATGGGGACTATGCATTGAAACTACCTGGTTTGCACGACACATCCAAAACCATGAGAACCTTCAGGTTGTTGTGTTTTGGTTGATAAATATGTGATAAAAACCTGAATAATAATACTTTCTTTCATTCAATCCAGTATTAAAATTTCCACACGAGAGGAAATAATAATTTTCACCAAAATAACATACACCCATTCAGGTTTTGAGTTCAATAGGTAGTGGATTTTGGAATCCTTGAGGAAATGTCCACATAGACAGCCCCTTTAAAATAATAACTCATTAACACCATATACCCATTCAGTTTTTTGAAAAAGAGTTAGTCGGGCACTCGAATACATGATCCTCTCTTGATTTGTGCATATAAATTCATAATAAATAAGTTGGTGTAAAGGGAATAAAACAATTGAACAATGTTTTTTTGGGTTACATAAAATCATATCTACACATACATGCATTCATGACCATGCCCATGTGAAGAAAAGGTTGTGTTTTCATGTTGACAAAGAACAAACTAAGTGGATATTAGATTTGTATATGAACAACATACACAAATTGAACCTAAACTATTCATACAGTTGTATAGTGTGTGTCCAAGTTTATAAGAAACACATTGTACATATATAAAATCATGAATAATCATGTATATGTGAGAAGTAATTGAGATACCGATGAAAAGTAATTTTGAATGCCATGAAACTCATGCATGAAGCGTAATTAAGTGAGGTACCCAAGACAAGAAGATTGGATTCCATGAAATCCATGAATGAAGTTGTTTTTAGTTGAGACTGAAGTTGAGGAGAAATACATAAGGTCTTATATCCTAGTTGATAGTATTTGAGAATTCAAGATAAAATACATAGATAATATTATACAAATCATCCTTGCATATTTATATTCTTGAAGAAATTGTGTGTACAACTTTCACACATATAAGTGAGGCTGGGTCTTCATCTGAAGAAGAAAGAATTTAATAAGCATTGTTTCTATGAGGAAACTGGTCAGTACAAGTGATCAGAGTATTTGAGAAAGGCCAAAAAACCATACCAAAGGCAGTTGAATATTATTAAAGAAGTACACATGAAAGTGTGATTCAGAAAGATCATGAAGGAAGATCATCAGTTCAATATATAGAGAATAAACCAATCAATTAAGATAGGTATCCTCTCATGTGATTCGGGATGAAGAAGCATCAAAAGTGATTCAAGAGTAGAAGTCTTCAGTGAGACTCTAGAGCAGGCCAGTGTGATTCTAGTAACACTGTAAGATGCAATTTAAATAACCTCTTATGCGACTCAGGAGAGATATTGTGTGATTCTATATCGACCATTGAAATTGTTCTTCAGTTTTTAGTGGAGAATATTTGATGGGAAGAACAACCAACATAGAAAATAGTATATCTTTGCACCGAACATTGTAAATACTTGTGTTTGGTTTCATTGAGTTTATAGAATTATTCTAGGTAAGGTTGAGAGACAATAATAATGGATGAAATATTTAACCTTCCATAGAGGTTTAATTGAAAAGAATCAATTTGTAAAAAGTTTAAAGGGGTTATTTATTCACCCATCCCCTCTCAATGATTTCACACTGATCTATGCACCTTAATTGGTATCAAAGTGTAGGTCACCTCTAATGATCCAAGGTAGTTTTTCTAATGTGAATATTTCAAGAAATTCCTGAGAAACCTCAAATTATGATTTATTTCATGACTCAGAAGAATAAGAAGAAGAAATAGGCAAGAAAGTTGTATAATAATCTTCCCACTAATATGGAGACACCTTCCATTGAATGTAATCTAGAAGGTACAACATGTAATAATTCTTTTTATTATGACTCTTTTGATGAAGCATGTTCATTCTGTGATGATGATAGATCATTTAGTAATCTTCAGTATGTACCCAGATAACATCTAAATAAAATTCCTAGGAATGTGAAGAGGCATATTGTTGGCGCCAAAAATATGGCCTGAAAGGAAGGAACGAAAAAGACAGCCGGCACGCTGCCTCGCGAAGCACAGCCGCGAAGCACAGACGCGAAGCCCCGCCGCGAAGCGTCCCAACCATGGCGGCCCCGCGAAGCTCCAGAGGCGGTAATCCTCCGCGAACCGGTTGGACGTTCGCGAGCCGCCGCGAAGCGCCTAAGGCGGTAATCCTCTGCGAACCCGTTTGACGTTCGCGAGCCGCCGCGAAGCCCCGAAGGCGGCGCGCGAGCCCTGCTTCGCGGCGCCCCTTCCCTATAAATACTCGACTCCCCCTGAGTCCATGGGACGGACAATCTGACCTTTCGGCTTCTCCTCTCCCGAATCGCGAAGCACGCTTTGCCACGGGAATCATGAGCTCCGCGAGGTATTTCTACTTCGCGAGATGACTCTGATTTGTTTCGTTTTGAGCCCCTCTTCCGAGAGGGATTCCCTTCGCGAAGCTCAAGGGCGTTCGCAAAGGAAGGGGATTCCCAAGGGAACCCGGGCAGCCACGGAGCACTTGTGCTTCGCGAAACACCCAACCCATATGAGTAATCTTTATGCTAAGGCAGGATCGCTCCACTTCGCGAAGTACACTACTTCGCAGGACCCTGCTTCGCGAACCACTCTTTCTTCGCGAGGCAGTGCTCCGCGAACACTGTTCCACTTCGCGAAGCACCTCCCACTCCCACCTATGCCCCATGCTAAGGCCAAGGCACCCCACTTCGCGAAGCACACTCCTCTGCTTAGCGATTCCTCTTTCCGTGCGACCCTCCAGGTTTGCACGATGTGATTTCAAAGTCCCATGGACAACACCTCCCATAGAGTTGCTTCGCCTAATGCTTCTTCACATAGGCACGCTAACGGCTATTGCTTCTCCGCATAGCCATGCTAACGTGGACCCCTCGGTGGTTCCTCCCACGACCCCCCTTTGCCATGGACTTACCGACACCTTCCCTTCCCCAAGGACCAGAGGGTACCGGTTATGTAAGCCCTAGGGGTGTGGAGTGAACCCACCTCGTCCGAGCTGCAGGACGTTAAACTGCCAAGCACCACGTCCTCAACACATGACGTTATACTGTGACCCAACCTCGTCTCCCTCACAAAGGGTCCCCCCAGCTCGTACAATCATTACACCACTCGTCTCCACGGGAATGGAACTCTTCCGCACATGGAATGAGATCCTCCTTGTCGGAGTGGTGTATGTTCGCAGGGGAAGGGTCGCCTCAGAGCGTAAGTCCCTAACCATTGGTATGGATGATTGCACCCGTGCATCTCGGTACTTCCCCACTACCAAGGTCAGTGGAGGACGTGATAGGGAACGAGGCACCTCCCATCGTCGGAGCAAGGTCCATCTTCCCCGCGCTTTGTCGCGCCATGGGCCTCCATCCTGGAGTAAGTCCCAACACCATGGGCCGCCCAACGCGTAAGCCCCTCTTCGCTTCTCACGGACGCACCCTTCGCGACGTGATCGTCAGGTCCTTGCAACCTCTTGTTTCTCACACCGAGCATGACTCACGTGGGCTTAGAGTGAGCACCGACCCTGACAAACCCACCACCTGAACTACGAGGTCTTTGATCCATGTCAAGGCATGGTACGTAGGAAGCCTCCACGAGGTTCAAGCCCACCCGTCGCTCATTCACGTCGGGTCTTATTCCAGTCCAGCGGTAAGTCGTTGTGACCACCTGAACTACGAGGTCTTTGATCCATGTCAAGGCATGGTACGTAGGAAGCCTCCACGAGGTTCAAGCCCACCCGTCGCTCATTCACGTCGGGTCTTATTCCAGTCCAGCGGTAAGCCGTTGTGACCACCTGAACTACGAGGTCTTTGATCCATGTCAAGGCATGGTACGTAGGAAGCCTCCACGAGGTCCAAGCCCACCCGTCGCTCATTCACGTCGGGTCTTATTCCAGTCCAGCGGTAAGCCGTTGTGACCACCTGAACTACGAGGTCTTGGATCCATGTCAAGGCATGGTATGTAGGAAGCCTCCACGAGGTTCAAGCCCACCCGTCGCTCATTCACGTCGGGTCTTATTCCAGTCCAGCGGTAAGCCGTTGTGACCACCTGAACTACGAGGTCTTTGATCCATGTCAAGGCATGGTACGTAGGAAGCCTCCATGAGGTTCAAGCCCACCCGTCGCTCATTCACGTCGGGTCTTATTCAAGTCTAGCGGTAAGCCGTTGTGACCACCTGAACTACGAGGTCTTTGATCCATTTCATAGCATGGTACGTAGGAAGCATCCACGAGGTTCAAGCCCACCCGTCGCTCATTCACATCGGGTCCCATTCTGGTCCAGTGGTAAGCCATTGCGACCCACCATTTGAACTACGAGGACTTTGATCTGTGCCAAGGCATGGTACAAAGGAAACCTCCACGAGGTTCAAGCCCACCAACAGTGGACCAAGGTCTACTTTCACGTCGGTTCACCGACACACCCACCCGTCGTTTCTTCACGCCGGGTCCCATCTTCGTCCGACATGACGTTAAACTACACCCACCCTTTGAACTACGAGGTCTTTGATCCATGTCAAGGCATGGTACGTAGGAAGCCTTCACGAGGTTCAAGCCCACCCATCACCCAATTCACGTCGTATTCTACCTACGTCCACCATGACGTTAAACTGCACTCTGGTCCAGTGGTAATCCATTGCGACCCAATCACCTGAACTACGAGGTCTTTGATCCATGTCAAGGCATGGTAAGTAGGAAGCCTCCACGAGGTTCAAGCCCACCACTAGTGGACTAAGGTCTGCTTTCACGTCGGTTCACCGGTGAAACCCCATTTGAACTACGAGGACTTTGATCCATGTCAAGGCATGGTACGTAGGAATCCTCCCAGAGGTTCAAGCCCAACTCCCCTCAGACCAAGGTCCAGCTTCACGTCGGTTTACAGGAACCATCCCGAACTACGCGGACTTTGATTCCCTGCCACGGGGATACGTAGGAAGCCTCGTCAAGGCTCAAGCCCAACTTCACTGTCGCCCCCCCCCCCTGCGATGGTCCCATTTCACTCTCATCTGTCTCCGCTAGACGTTAAACTCGCGGCATACCCTGTGTTGAACACGGGAAGCTGAGGAAAACCTCGGATACGTGTCTATGACATGTAATTCCCCGCGCTCGATGTGGGATGCCTCGGGCTTCCACGCCCTCGAGAAGCCTTGTGATCAAGGATAACAGACAGACATGCTCGGTACCCCAGCATCCAGACACGCTACTGATGCCTCAACGTGACTACTCCCCTGACCGAAGGTTGCTGCCCTGACTGGACCCCTTGGAATGTCCCGACAGAAGCGGCGTAATTAACCGGAGCCCATGGAAACATGGCACTGGGAAGAGTTTCACGAACTACGTATTAAATCTATGAGGGAGACCCGGACTAGGTGACGAGTTCTGAGGAGGAATCCGCGGAAGGAAGAACCGAAATCCCATCATCCCGTTTCGATCAAGGAGCAGACGTACCTGAACAAGGAACGAATGCCGCCCGCCTTTGGAAAGCGGGAATGCGGGGAAACAAAGCCGCGCGTCCCCCCCTGACGGATGGATGCGCGCGCGCCCCGGTGAAAGCATCGGAAACAGAAATGGTGAACCCGACGTGAAATTCTTCTCCTCAGCATGGAGATTAGTAGCGTTCGAGACACCAGTAGATTGACGTGTCACCAGATCCAGATATCCGTTTCCTGGTCCCGCCAAGCAAATGGCGGGCCTATCGTGAAACTCACCGGCAGTCGGGGTAGTAGAACGTGTGGCACTCCGCTCTGCAGCGTGTTGGTGTGGATCCTTCTCACAGACGTGGAGGATGGAAGAACGCTGGGGCACTGGCTGTCAATCCTTTTCCTCTCAGTACTGATGAGTTGATCCCTTCGCTTGCCAGGAACCAGGTTTCTATTTCGGAGATGCGGTCAACATCCGCTCCTCGCCCGCGAAGGGGCAGGGGCAACACCACGACGGCCACTCCACATGGCGCCACCACCGCCACGACGGCTGCCACATCACAGAATACGGGACGTCCACGTCCCCTTTCCCCATCAGAGGTCATCCAACGAAGGGTGATCAACAGCCTCGTGCGCAGGTACGAGGAGGAAGGGGTCATCCCGACTAGGGATATGGCCCGCCTGGACCTGGAGGCCTCCAGGCCCCTCCATCAACGCCGCCCTAACAGGCCGCGCAGGGAGCCCCTGCTCCCCACACAGACATTCAACCGTTTTGGGAGCCTATCTCCGTAACGCCTGGACGACTCTTCGCCTTACGCTGAAGAGGCGGGCGCTGTCCGGCTCAGTCCGCTCAGGGCCCCGACCCAGGGCCCCCAAGCGAGAGCTCCCGTCCGGCCATGTCAGCGCCGTCGTCCGGCCCCACGGGAAGAGCAGGCAGACTACATCCCTGCACCACTTGCACCGGCCCGCCTGACCCGACGTCAGCGCCGGGCCCGGGCTGAAGATGCTCGCCTCGCCGCGTCCACGTCGACAGCTACAGTGGCCCGAGCCACCGCCGACATACATTATGAAGACCCCGCGTACATTGAGCAGGGGCACCCCTTCGCCCAACCAGGATCGAGACCCCAACTGCCCCACGGGCAGGCTGGGTTGACTCTCCGGGTTGCAGGCCCAAGTAGTGATCGCCGCGAGCTAACCCGCGGTGATGCCACCCCGTACGGAGGTCCTCCTCGTACCACTACTCCACAGAGCGTGGGCCTTCCCCGCTCCGAGGTTCGTCATGGAGGCATGCCTCGTGCTTCCCCCATCCTGCAGGAAGACCTGCCCCGTGGCAGTGATGCTCAGCGCGGAAACATTTCCCGCGCCTGCTGTACGGGGTATGGAGTCCATCCTTCTAAAGGCACCGTCCATCCGGTCCTTCCTCAACGTGGGGGTCCCCCCTACGTCCTCTCGGCAACTGGCGAAGTTCCTCCTCGCCCCAGCAACTCGAGGGGTGAAGGTCAGCCTCGCTCCACTCGCATCGACCATGGAGGTCTTCCCCATGCTCCTGCCAGTACCAATAGAGGCCCCGCCCACATGGGTACTGTTCATGGAGGTCCTCCCCATGTACCCTTCGACATTTTCCCTGGTGCCCCTCGCACCCCTGCTATCTCAAGTGGGGGCCCTCTCCGCCACGGCGCCAGCACCGCCCCAAGGCTGCCTGATAGGGGTCAACCCTGTCCCGAAGAGCCACCCAGGGGCAGAAGAGCGGGTCGTCGCCGCCACAAGAAGAATCCTGGGAAGGCCCAGGTGGGGATCAAACCTGCCCTCTTCTCCGATTCGGAAGCGGAATGCGATTCAGTGATGGAACCTTCTCCCAGCTCCTCCGTATCAAGGACTGGGGCAGGAACCAGACGCGTCATCCTCGTTCTCCTAGAATTTGAGGTCCACCAGATTCCCGTCTCTCTCCGCAGGTACATCCAGGAGGAAGAGATTCTGAGAGCTTCGCAGGTTTCGACCGCGCAGTCACCGCCATCGTCACCCGAAGCGCCCTCTACCTCTACTCGGGATCACGAGGAGCTGTTTTGGGGGTCAACGGTGGTAGATCCACGACATGATCGGACACCGGTAACGGCGATTCCCGTACCCGAAGCAGCGGCTGTTAGCCCATCTTATCGTGACATTGTGGTTAGGTCACCTCACTCTTCAGAGGAAGGCCCAGAATTCGGTGGCCAGTCTGCTCGCTCGCCGTATTCTCCACCGCCGAGTTTGCTATCCCAGAGGTCTGCCTCGGTACCGCTACCGGTCCCTCAGCCGCCCCCGGTTGATGAGTGGGGTAACGTAGGGCCGAACCCCGAGGACGAACCCAGGATCTTTTGGAGTATTCTTGCAGCGGACTACTTCCCGGAGAAGTTCTGGCCCACGGCGGCGCTGAATTTCCGCGTACCCGAGTCGCTTACCCCTGAAGAAGTGGGATGCCTTTGTCGAACCCTGCGGGCGACACACTATCGCCTCCGTTTTGAACGGGTGGAGTACCCCAGAAGTCGTGAGCACTTCGAAGAGATCGGCGAGCAATGCCGCCTGATCGATGCAGCCGCACTTCCTGCATTCCAGCACCCTGAGTCGCCAGGCCTCCCGAGCGCCCTTCAACGAAAATGCGTTCAGAGTCTTAAATCACTCCGCAGAATCGTCGGGGAAGCCACCCCCCATGTGCAAGTCCGTGGCTGGGGACACTATGCTGCCCTTCTGTTCGATCCTATTCGACGACAACCCGATTCGCTCCGCGACATCGATGACATGCCCTCGAGAGGAATCGCGGTCCACATGGCCGACATTGTGGACAGGGAAGACGAACTGGAACTCCTTGATGGAGAATTCCCCCCAGACGATGCACTGCCACTACTCGACCCCTCAGGGAGAGTCACCCGTCAGCCGAGGAACCCGCTAGGCCTGCCCGTACCCACCGAGTCGCTGGTACTCAGTCGAAACACCGACAAAGGTAAAGAGCACGTCGGAACCGTCAAGCACTCCGACCCGTCCGCCTCTGTGCAGAAAACAGACGAGGATCCTGAGAAGGCCACGTTGCGCCAGCAGCTCGCTGAGCAGAAGAGGCTGGTTGACGAACTCTTGGCTGAACGCGCCGCGGAGCGACGACCCGACTATGGTAATCCCAGGCCGGGGCAGCAGGGGCAGGAACAACTTCCCCCCTGTGAGATGCCTCCGGGCAACCTTGATCATGCTACTGCCACGGACAGGGCGGAAGCCGGAACCTACGGTAAGAGGGCGCGATATGTCTCACCAAACCCCCCTGAGCGACGAGGCAATCTGAAGAATCCAACCCGGGTTCCCCCAGTCGCCCAGCAGGTCGTCCAGCCAGTTGACCCGCGAGCGGCTGAAGCCGTCTACTGCGTTGAAGAACCTGGCAATGCGCTTGTGGTTAGGGATCCCAGTCAAGACAGGGACCCCCACCCGGAGGACCTTATTGCGGCACTCACAGCCCGCCTCGAGGCGTTGGAAACACGGCAGGTGGCGGTCCCACCGGATGGCAAGCCTTATCCCGCGTGGGTGGATGATATGCCCGCGCCTCCGGGTTTTGGGAACCCCACCTTCTCACCGTTTAACGGGACAGGGGACCCACCCCAGCACATGGCTCATTTCTCGTCCAGGTGTGGTCCCATGCTGGGGACCCCGGCTCAGCAAGAAGCCGCTAAGCTCCGATGTTTTGTACAGACATTGGAAGGTCCGGCATTCGTCTGGTACAACCAGCTCCCTATCGGATCAGTGACCGGTTGGGAGGATCTTCGCCGGCAGTTCTTATACCAGTTCAGCTCCACCACGCGAAAGACCAGCATTGCGGACCTCTTCAAGTGCAAACAGAGGCCTGATGAGCGGGTTGCAGACTTCATCGCCCGGTGGAAAGGACTTACGTATTCCCTCGACATGCCACTGACTCAGGAGCAATTACTGACGATGTGTGTGGGGAACGTCAAGACAGAGCTGGTACCCTCCTTGATTACCCAGAACTACCCTGGAGGGTTCAGAGATTTCTCGGATAAGGCCCAGCGCCTCGAGGAGGCCCTGCAACAGGCTAGTCAGGCACGTTTGCTGCCCCTTATGATCCCAGCCTGGAGGGCCGCCAGGGCTGAACCCGCCGCGGTAGCTCAAATAGAAGCCCCGAGGCAGCTGCAATTGCTACCGGCGGCACCACCCCCGCAACCCCGCAGAGGTCCCCCACCTCAAGCACAGGCTCCTGCCCAGCAGCGACCGCCTCAGAACCGACAGGTTCCCCCGCGCAATGCGGCACCGCCACCTAGGCGAGACAACCAGGCGCCGCCTCCTCGGCAGGCCCCTCCGGTCCCTCGACAGGACCAGGCCCCCAGGGATCCTTACCCGGAAAGAAAGTACCATACCTATTCGTTCAACGAAAATCAGGTCCCTGGCTACTTCTGAAGTGCTCTAGAGCAAGGGATTGTGCGTCTGCCTGAGTGCAGGAGGCCGGCAGAAGCGCATCTCACCGATCACCCCAACTACTGCCCTTATCATCGAATCCTGGGGCACACCCTCAAGCGATGCTATGTGTTTAAAGACTGGCTTCAGGACCAGGTCAATAACAATATAGTCAAGTTGGGCCCAACGCCAGCGCAAGTGGCAGGCGTCTTTGCGGGATCGGAAATCGGCAGTGACAGCGAGGGTGAGTGGCAGCAGGTCCCTAGCCGCGGGTCCCAGAAATACGACAACTGGATGGCTCGAAAAACCGTCGTTCGTGCCCAAGGTATCATCCGGGAATGCCTGAAGCAGTCGGAACCTTCAGAAGAAGTAGTCGGTGCCTCAGCATCGTCTTCCCAGTCGACCTCTGCCCAAAAGGGCAAGCAGCGGCGACGCAAGAAGAAGCAACGTGCACCGCCAGTGCCGTCGTCATCCCGCACACTTGGCGACTTTATGCCTCCCGAAATGGGCATTCCTCCCAGAATCCACCCAGCGGTGAATGACTCTTCGAGCGACAGTCAAGGGTACGCTTCGATTAACACCGTGGAGCTGGTAAAGCCCTATATGACCCCCGACGAGGGGGAACCCCGGGCAGACCGCCCCAATGTTTCCAGCCGACGTCAACGTCAGCGGAATCGCAATCGCGCCGGTCATCGAGGTACGTCAGCGGGCACTTGTGACCAAGCCGTGCACGCTACCGAGACCAGGCAGCAGGCTCAGCGCAGGTCTCAACATGCGCAGACCCATCCAACGTCCTCGGCTCTACCTCCACCGTCGTTCGTGCTACTGGATCGGGGGGAGCCGCCTCGTTCGTATCACAGCCAGTCTAGCCCGGCGACTACTCTCCCGGCGACTACTCTCCCGGCTTCTACTGGTAGGCAGCAAGATGTGCCCAGTACTAGTTACTAACCGGTTCAGCCAGCCGGACCCGCTGTGCATCCAAATGCCGAACGACCTCCTGTAAGCAGAGGTTTGCGTTTGGCATGAAAGTACGATGTCCTGAAGCATCTGGCCGACATCCCAACGAGGCTTTCCATCCTCGAGGCCCTTCTCCTATCATCTGAAATGCGCGAGGCACTTGCCGAGGCCCTAAGGAGCCCCCTCCAGTTCGAGACGGAAGTGGCAGCTGCGGAAGCCTTCCATACCGAGACGATTGAAAACGCCGAATGCCAGGCGGTCATCTCGTTCTCCGGCGAAGATGAGGACCCTCCTATACAGGGGTACATTCGCCCACTGTATATCACTGGCCACTTCAACGGTGTGGAAGTCCGCCGATGCCTCGTTGATACGGGTTCTGGAATCAACCTAATTCCGACCCAGACGCTGCGAAAGCTGGGTCTGTCCGAAGGTGATTTGACTCCCTCTGACCTCAGGATCCAGGGGTACGACAGGACAGAGCAAACCCTGGTCGGCAAGATCCGCCTGAAGACCCAGTTCGGTGGCTTAATTGCCAGCACCGAGTTCATGGTTGTTTCTCAGGACACCGCCTACAATGTATTGATGGGTAGGCCATGGCTCCATCTGCATGCAGCGGTCCCCTCGTCGTATCACCAGTGCCTTAAGTACTCGCTCAACGGTTGAGTAGGCGTGCTCCAAGGAGACGCGTCCCCTTTCGCTTCTTGTGAGGCCCGCTATCTGGATGCGGGTTATTACAAAAGCAAGGACAAGCAAATCCTGGTCAGCGAGGATGAGCCCGCCCCGATCACAAGTGATCCCTGGGCAAGCATGGACGACGCCTACATCCTCTCGATCCACCAGTTGGAGGCCACGACCCCCGACATGGGACAATGTTTCGTTGTTTCGGGTACTCAGGGAAGGCATGTTCCCGTGTCCAAGCGATGACGGAAAATCACCTCGTACTCCTACATCAACCAGGCTCGGGTCATCCGGAAACCTCCTACCCCTGTACGGTACCGGGACGTCAAGCTGATGACAACGGCGGTGCACCATATGTGTCTCTTCCGTCGGGCTGGAATTAACCGACTCAGGCCGACACGTCACCACTGCTTTGATATCATCAAGCGTGGCCCCTTAGGCCGAAGGCCAGATGGGATAGGATCAAATGCATTCATTGCTATGGTCTCGACGACAAGTGAGTCTCCTGATGTGATGACCGCTGCTGCCCAAGCCGGCACCAGCTTCCCCTCAGGTTTTGAGAGCCCAGAAGTATCTTCTGTCGCGGGAAATCCCCCCACGGTTGGGGAGGAAGACTTGGAGGATGCTCCCCCAGCCTTTGAAGAAGGCGTCTCTACCACGGTCGATGAACTGGTACAGGTGAACCTTGGTAGCGAGGCAGATCCAAGACCCACATTGATCAGTGCGGCCATGTCCCTTGAGGAGCGGCAGCAGTATGTAGACTTCCTCAAACAGCACCGCGATGTGTTTGCCTAGAGTTACGATGAGATGCCAGGGCTGGATCCCCAAGTGGTCGTCCACCGTCTGGGCCTCCCAGCAAAACATCGTGGGTTCAAGCAGCCTCCCAGGAAAATGCACCCTTCTCATGGTGCTATGGTTGAGGCCGAAGTTGACAAGCTTATCAAAGCCAACTTCATTAAGGAGGTCCAGTACCCCAAGTGGCTCGCCAACATTGTGCCGGTCAGGAAGAAGAATGGGCAGATCAGAGTCTGCATCGACTTCCGCGATCTCAATCGCCACTGCCCAAAGGATGACTTCCCACTCCCAGTGACGGAGCTGTTGATTGACGCCACGGCCGGGTTCCAAGCCCTCTCTTTCATGGATGGGTATTCCGGGTATAACCAGATACGGATGGCCCCCGAAGACGAGGAGTCCACTGCCTTCAAGGCTCCCCAGGGTACCTTTTTCTACCGGGTAATGCCATTCGGTTTGAAAAATGCAGGTGCCACTTATAAGAGGGCCATGCATCGCATATTCAAACAGATCCCCGGGACATTGGTGGAATGCTACGTGGATGACCTTGTAGTCAAATCACGCCAGCGCTAGGACCATCTCAAAGACCTTGAGAAAGTGTTCGGTTTCCTCCGTTCCCGTCACCTGAAGATGAACCCGCTGAAGTGTGCCTTCGGAGTCACCTCCAGGAAGTTTCTGGGATTCGTTGTCAGATACCGAGGTATCGAGATCGACCCGGAGAAGATCAAGGCCATCAGCCAAATGCCTCCCCCGAGCAACATTCGGGAGCTTCGAGGCCTGCAAGGCCACTTAGCCTATATACGCCGATTCATTGCGAATTTGGATGGAAAGTGTAAGCCCTTTTCCCGGCTCATGAAGAAAGACGCTGCCTACAAATGGGATGAGGAGTGTCGGGCCGCCTTTGAGGAAATCAAGCAGTATCTGCTCCAACCTCCGGTCTTGATGCCACCCGTCTCCGGAAAGCCGCTAGTCCTTTATGTGACTGCCCTGGAGAGATCCCTCGGTGCGCTGCTCGCCCAGAAGAATAACGAGGGCACTGAGAACAGTCTCTACTATCTCAGCCGCATGCTTCTCGATACGGAGGACAGATACTCCCCCATCGAAAAGAGCTGCCTCGCGCTCGTCTTCGCTGTGCAGAAGTTGCGGCACTACCTGCAACACCACGAGGTACAATTGATCTCTCGGGTAGATCCGCTGAAGTACATCCTGAACCGCCCCATGCTGACTGGCCGACTAGCACGGTGGGCGGTGATTCTACAGCAATTTGATATCAGGTTCGTGCCTCAGAAGGCCATTAAGGGACAGGCGTTGGCATACTTTTTAGCTGCTCATCCAACCTCCACCGATCAATCCCTGGACCTGGATTTCCCCGACGAGACGATCCTCTCAGTCGATCATGCTGCCCCATGTTGGCAAATGCATTTCGACGGTGCCTCCCGGAGCCCCACCGGTAGAAGGCTCAACGACCCCAAGCTCAATAGAGTGGGTCTGGGCATTGTTTTCATTACCCCGGCGCAAGCCGTCCTGCCGTACTCGTTCCTGCTGTCAGAAGGTTGTACAAACAACGAGGCAGAGTACCAGGCTCTCATCACCGGCCTCGAGTTGGCCCTTGAGATCCATGTACCCCATCTACATGTGAAGGGAGATTCCGAGATGGTGATCAAACAGGTTAATTGCGACTGCGTCGTCAAGAAGCCAGAGCTTGCACCGTTACTGGAATACACCCTCCTCCTAATGGCCCAGTTCTCTCCTCGGCCAGAGGTTACCCATGTCCCAAGATTGCAGAACGGACAAGCGGACGCCCTGGCTGGGTTAGCCGCGTCACTCGCAGAACCCGAGCAAGATGATTTAGTCATACACGTGGCCCACCGGAGAGTCATTGCTCCCGTCACCCAAGAGGACCGTGATAGCCTGCGGGTAAGTCATCTCACCGCCGGACCCCCCATATCGGGAGTCCTGGGTTCGTCAGATGCAGTGGTTGAAACCACCCCCGACTAGAGAGCACCTTTTGTCGATTATCTCCAAAATGGTCAGCTCCCGGACGACCGGGCCGAGCGCGAGCGAATCCGACGCCGCGCGCTGCAATTTACCCTCCAGGGCGGCCCCAGTCTTGAGCAGATCCTCTATAAGCGAAGTTTCGATGGTGTCCTCCTCCGTTGCATCCAAGGAGTAGAGATACCTCAAGTTATGCAAGAGGTTCACGCCGGTTCCTGTGGCGCCCATCAAGCTGGGCGGAAGCTGTCCCAGCAAATCCGGAGGTTAGGGTACTTCTGGCCCTCCATGATCCACGATTGTATTGGATACGCCAGAAGATGCCACGCGTGCCAAGTACACACCAACTTCTTGCATCGGCCGCCAGAACCCCTCCACCCCACCAAGTACTCTTGGCCATTTGCGGTATGGGGACTTGATGTAGTGGGACCGTATCCGCCGGCAACAGCCCGCCAGTGTAGGTTCATCCTGACTGCTACAGACTTCTTCTCCAAGTGGGAAGAAGCAGTTCCTCTCAAAGAGGTCAAGGCCCGTTCCATCGTTGACTTTGTTAGCTCCAACATTATCCACCGGTTTGGAGTCCCTCACGCTGTCCTCACCGATAACGGCACCAACTTCCGGGCAGCTGAATTGAAGAAATTGTACGCTAAGTACGACATCCGGTCGAACCATACCTCCCGCTACCACGCGCAGGCGAATGGGCAGATCGAGGCCTTCAACAAGACCCTCTCTAACATTCTGCAGAAGATGGTTGGTCAGAACAAGAACAGTTGGCCGGACAAGCTCCCCAACGCCCTCTGGGCTTACCGGACGACGACTCGTAACTCTACCCAGGTGACCCCATATTCCCTGGTGTATGGAGCTGAGGCCGTCCTACCCATTGAGATCCAGCTGCCATCGCTACGCACCGCAGTTTATGATCACCAGACATCGGATGAGGTAGCCGAGATCCGTCTAGCTGAATTAGAGGCACTGGACGAGAACCGACTTCGTGCCCTGCACAATCTGGAAAGGCATCAGGACAAGATAGCGAGAGCCTTTTACAAGAAGGTTCGTCTTCGCTCTTTTCTGCAGGGTGACCTGGTATTGGCCCTTCGAGCGCCAATGATTCCCGGTAAGAAACCACCCAAGTTAGAACCCAAATGGGAAGGGCCTTATATCATCCATAAGGTTTACCCTAATGGAGCATACTCCTTGGTGACCACAGATGGAGAGCGTGTAACCCCTCCCACCAATGCCAAATTCCTCAAGCGATACTTCGCCTAGGGCAAAAAAGTGGTCCTGCATGACCCTAAATTGTGAGAGGGTCCCGCACGACATTAAACTACTTGGTCCTGCATGACCCTAAACTGCGACTTGGTCCCGCATGACCTTAAACTGCCTCTCCGTCCTCACTGCAAGACGTTAAACTGCAAGCCAGTCAGGTCTTCCTGACCGAGGCCCAGCCTCAGGCCCCTCGGCCTCTTTGGGCCCCTGGCCCCGTCTCCACCGTGGTCTGGCCCCAGGCCCCCTCGTTTCTCTCCGACTTACCCTCTTACGGGATCGTACAGTACGGTGTAGGACTACGTCCTCACGTTGGGATCATGTACCATACTGTACACACCCCCGAATGAGATGCCCCTCGTCCCGCATGACGTTAAACTGCATGTCAAGAACTACGTATGGCTTGATTCCCATCTTTATGGGATATGTAGAAACGCTCGGACGCCTCGTCTTGAGCCCAGCCTCAAGCTTTTCTCTTCCGCTATTCCCCCTGGGGATAGTCTTCTTGGAGGATCTTTGTGTAGCAGGGAGTAGGCTTTCTTGGCCCCGCTCATGCAACCCCACTCGCGCAAAGATTGTAAAGGTCGCACCATGCGCCCACTCCCGTTCTTCTGCCCTCCCACGTCCTCACCGCATGACGCTAAACTGCATGGCCTTCAAGAACTACGTATGGCTTGATTCTCATCCTTATGAGATACGTAGGAACGCCCGGACATTTCGTCCGTTGGCCCAGCCCAAAAGCCAAAATCTTCCCCTCGGGTCAAGACATGGCAGGGCACACACTTTTGCCCCGAGCCACGTCGAGCAAGCCTCGACCCGGCTGCATACTCCCCCTGGAGGTGTTTGCCCCTTTCGTGGATGAACGCAACTGAGCTTCGCCTGCTCCTTGACTGGGATTCTGTCCCAAGGTGACAAACTTTCCCCAGGTGGTGCTAGCGATTCGGGCCACGGCCCGGGATTCTTCATAAGGGTGTACGGTGTGATGTAGGACTGCGTCCTCATTCATGTCGGGATCATGTACCATGTCGTACGCCCTCCCTTTACGAGGCTCAGCCTCAGGCCCCTTGGTCTCCTTGGGCCCCTGGCCCCCCGTCCTCATGTAAGACGTTAAACTACAAACCAGTCAGACCTTTCTGACTGATAACTTCCCCTTTTCTCCGGGCCACGGTCCAGGATTACTCACCCGGAGTGTACGGTGTGGTGTGGGACTACGTCCTCATTCACGTCGGGATCATGTACCATGCCGTACAACTCCCCTTACGAGGCCCAGCCTCAGACCCTTTGGCCTCCTTGGGCCCCTGGCCCCACGTCCTCATGTAAGACGTTAAACTACAAGCCAGTCAGGTCTTCCAGACTGATGCCTGACCTTAGGCCCCTTGGCCTTTCCAGGCCACGGCCCAGGTTCCCCCCTTACCCAGGGTGCGTGGCGCAGTGTAGGACTACATCCTCATTCACTTCGGCTTCTTCGCCGTACCACACACCTCCCTTGTTTCGGAGTATATTACTCCCCTCCCCGTCCTGCATGACGTTAAACTGCACTTCAAGAACTACGTGTGGCTTGATTCCCATCCCTATGGGATACGTAGGATCACCTGAACGTCTAGGCTTCGGGTCCAGCCCCATCTCTCGGGAATCCCCATCCCATCTTGGCCCCTTAGCCCATCCTTCCTCCATGAGGGGATCATATGGTGCAGTGTGGGATTATACCCTCATTCACGATGGTCTCGGGATGACCACGCCCTGCTCCCACCCCCCTACTGAGTTGTTTCGCCGATCCCTCTTCTTCGGCGGTTCACCAATGTGCTTAAGAGTACTCTGGTTTATTACCTGGAATGCCAAGATTTTCTCGGACACGCCCGCACTCGCTTTCCAGGCTTTGCGTATCCTCGCATCAGGGCTTTCATCATCTTTCACACCCGGGGGGACCCCCAAGAACGGCCTGGATACAATGCCCAAGGGCTCTCCTACCGATACAGGCCAATGCCCTCCGGGGTTTCAGACAACAAATCGATAAAATCCCGCGTTGCGAATATGGTCAGCGGTCGATGCTCGTTTGTTGTTCCCACCTCAGGCTAACGCGATACAGACGCTGTGTTTCCGTCATGGATAACAGTTTTCCTCTGTCGTCACGCCAACCCATTAAGCCCAAATGTCAGGTACACAATTCACACCCTTCATCACTTCATCATGTCCAAGTAGAGTCTTGGGACTCTTGGTACTTTTCCCCCGTGCACGTCTGCGCGTTCGAGGAACAAGCTACATCAAAAGTGTCCTTCGAAATTCTCTGCTGACTCCCCTTTGATGGACGCCCCAAGTATTACAATGAGGATACCCCCCTTGTTTCCCACACCGAGTTTATCTCATGTGGGCTTAGGGATTGGGTTAACATCTGTGCTTACTCGGGAGCTGTCACCACCCCTGGTCCGAGCTCTAAGACCATAAACTAAGACTCTCATCTGGAACTACGTTCAAGACTCCTTGTCTTCGGACCCAGCTTGAGTACAGCAAATTTACCTCTCTAATCCTGCCTTCGGGACCCTGATCACAGGGCTGCGTGGCGCAGTGTAGGACTACGTCCTCATCCACGACGGGTTTGCAATAGCTGCACCACACACGCCCCATTCTGAGGTTCAGTCCTCCGGTTCTCTGTCCTTCATGACGTTAAAAGGCACCCTTTCCTGTTCTCTGTCCTGCATGACATTAAAAGGCACCCTTCAGAACTACGTGTGGCTTGATTCCCATCCTAATGGGATACGTAGGACCACCTGAATGTCTAAGATTCGGGTCCAGCCCCACCTCTAGGAGATCTCCTAATTTCCCGGTCACCTAGGCCACTTGGCCCATCCCTCTCCAGCGGGGGGTGTGTAGGTGTGATGCAAGGTTTTGGGCACTATACCCCCTTCCCCTGGGAATATGCCATCTCTCGATCACCCTCAAGGTTGAGCCCCTTGGCTCCCTGCATTGGTTCACCCATGTATTAAGAGCACTCTAGTCTAGGACCAAGAGTGTCAGATTCATCTTGATCAAGTTCCTTCCACTTGTCAAGCTTCGTGTTCCCCTCTATTCGGACTTCCATCATCTTTCACAACCCGGAGGGACCCCCAAGAACGTCCTGGATACTACGCCCAAGGGCTCTCCTACCGACACGGGCCAACGCCCTCCAGGGCTTCAGACAACAAATCGATAAAATCCCCCGTTGCGAATATGGTCAGCGGTCGATGCTCGTTTTGTTAGTCCTCATTTCAGGCTAACGCGACAGGGTGCTGTGTTGCGAACATGGTCAGCAGTAATCCTTTGTCGTCACGCCAGCCCCTTCAGTCCTTGAATGTTGGTTTCATGATTCACATCATTTTCCACCCCATCATGTCCAGGTGGAATCTCGACACTTTTGGCACTATCCCTCAGTGCACCTTTGCATGTTGGGGGGACAAAGCTGCAATCTGGCGCCCTTTGGGGCTCCCATGGTCCGAGCTCTAAGACCATAAACTAAGACCCATTCGGGACTACGTTTAAATTCCCATCCTCATGGGATACGTAGGACCGCCCAGACGCCCTGTCTCCGGGTACAACCCATTCAGGAAGCCAGTCTCTCCCCCTGTTTCCCCTCCATATAGGCCCCTCGGCCTAAGGTTTCCCCCTCCAAATGGCGTACAATATGATGAGGGATCATGTCTCCGTCAATTGTGTTTTATAACACTGCGCACATTTCTCGCCTAGCATCGTCTCTGCTACGTCTGCGCTGCATGACGATAAAATGCATGCTCGGTCCTATCATACGACCCTAAACTGTGACATTATCGTCCTGGACGCACGACGAAAAACGGCACCGCATTGTGGTGACCTCGCTGTAGAGGACATCATGTTGGGTACTGGCCACGCGCCATGCCACTTGTCAACGCCCATCGCGGCTTGATCCTTGTGGTGATATCACGGCCTACTATTCTAGGCCTGTCGCTTCACAAAAAAAAACCATTCACCTTAAAGAACAAACAAGATACATCAAATTCCGCTTCTTTAGTGCAAGGGCCATGTCCGCACTCCCCTTTTCCCCTGGCACTGGTATCCTACCATGTCACTTCAAGAACTACGTTTGGCTTGATTCTCATCCTTATGAGATACGTAGGAGCGCCCGGGTACTTCCCCGCGGGCCCCGCCTAACCCTTGTGTTCGGTCCTTCGACTCGAGCATTTCCTCAGAGAACGCATGGTAAGTAGGGCTTAGGTCCTCCTTCACGTCAGGTTTTGATGCCATGCGTCCCCTGCTCCCTTTACCTATTTATGGTCTAAGGTCCATCAAGAACTAGGTATGGCTTGATTCTCATCCCTATGAGATACGTAGGAGCGCCCGGGCACTTTCCCGCGAGCCCAGCCTAACTTTTCATGGTCCGAGTTCTATGACCATAAACTAAGATCTCCCCAAGGGAAATGAATTTTCTCCCTCTCTCTAATACGTTTCGTTGCCGTATTCAGATGTGCTTTGACAAAAAGCCCGAAGCATGGGATTTTCACAGGGACATTCCCCTCATCTCATGACCAAGCTTCGTGGGCTCGCTATTTGGATCCTCATCCTCTTCCACATCCAAAAGGACCCTCGGACGACGTGGATACTGAGCTTAAGGGCTCTCCATGAATGCTGGACCTAAGGGCCCTTCAATCGTTTCGGGTCAACGTCCCCACGGATCTCTGACAACATTTGTGACATGGTCCCGTGTTTCGAACATGGTCAACGGTCGAACCTCATTTGTTTGTTCCCACCTCAGGCTAACGCGACAGGATGCTGTGTTGCGAACATGGTCAACAGTAATCCTCTATCGCCACGCCACCATCATTGTGATCTGAATCTCGAGCACCATGATTCACACATTTCCACTCCCTCATGTTCAAGTGGAGCTCCATCATACTCGGCTCTTTCTCTTCACGCATCTAGGTGCGCTGAATGATCGTGTTAGTGTCATCGGGCCGGTAGTCACCGAGCATCCCTTTGCCCCAACCTGCCCCTCTCTGCGTCGGGAAATTCCCACCACTACTGCTTGTTTCCCACACCGAGCACGACTCACGTGGGCTTAGTAGTTTTGGCTGGATGTGTACCAACACGGTCAGGCTGCTCCTCGTCCAGTATGACGTTAAACTGCGCTTCCAGAACTACGTGCGGCTTGATTCCCATCATCACGTGGGATACGTAGAGACACCCAGGCATTTCACCTAGGGTCCAGCCCCTGGAATCAAGAAATCTTGTTCCTCCCCATTTCCAGCCCTCGGCAGAGAGGCCCTATCTGGAAGAAAGAACGATCTGTGGTCATACCAATGCGCCCATCTGGCGTACTCCCACCACGGTGGTGTAACTACCAAGGTGTTGGATTCTGTTTGAACAAACCACCACTCCATGTTCCACGCTTTGCGTGTCCCTTATTTGGACCCTCGTCCTCTTTCGTGTCTGGAAGAACCCCCTAACAGTATGGATGTCTGACCTATGGTCCACCAACTGTCCTGGGCCAATGTCCTGAAAGATTGATCGACAACAAATTGATAAAATCCCGCGTTGCGAATATGGTCAGCGGTCGATGCTCATTTGTTGTCCCCATTTCAGGCTAACGCAGTAAGGATACCGTTTGTCCGCCGCGGTTAACGGTTGTCCTTTATTGTCACGCCATCCCCACAGTGTTCCGAATTTGGGCATCGTGATTCACACTTCCCTTTTTCACCTGTTTGAACCGATTTCAGCACCCCCGGTGCTGCCCCATTCATGCATAAGAGCACGTTGGAGAAACGGTAATTCAGCTATCCTAGAAGTTCCTCCTCCGATCAAGCCTTCCCCATCTTTCGGGAATCTGGACTGGTTTGAGGGAATTGTCGTCAAACGTCCCGCAAACATTGTAGGGATGAAACAAGGCAATTCAACAGTGGAAATCGTGCGTGCGACGGAACTCAAAACAAAGGAGAAAGAAAGAGTTGGAGCACAAAGTGTTAATAAAAGTTTCTTTCAGGTTCGCTACAATACTCGGGGGTTGACTTCCCCCATGGACGGGTTGACTCCGTCAAAAGAGCGTTGCAGCTCCGCCACCCGTTGACTTGCGGCGTCCAGAGCCTGTTGCCGCTGATTCAACTCCCGCTCCTCTTCAGTAGCAGCGGGGCGTAATCCGTCAACCCTGGCCCTGGCCCTTTCTACCTCGGCCCGAACGGCAGCCACCCTTCCAGAGGATTTCCCCATATGCTCCTCAGCCTCTGCCAGCTGGGTCTTCAATCGTGAGACCAGCTCAGACTGCACATCGAGAGTGGTCGAAAGCTCGTTGGCCCGGATCTGCATCTGTTGGACCTCGCCTTCAGCCTCCTGGAGCTTCCTAATGCTGGTCGCCTTCCTCCGCTGCCATCCCACGTTCAACCCACGATCATGCTCCCGGATCTTCTCAGCCATGAGGTCTCGGATGAGCACGTGAGGGCGTTGGGCATCCACTCCCCCGGCACACAGTTCGCGCAACCGCGAGCGGAGCCTATCCATTTCGGCCAGCCATTGCGCTTGGGGAGTGTCCCTGATAAAGCGCGTGATCAGCTTCCACGACCGGCGGCGGACTATGTTGCTGTCTTCCTCGTCAGAGGCTGTTTCGTCCCAATCCGCGCGATCGGCAGGCTCGTACGTAGGGTATGCCTGCATGAATTCCTCAGCGGGATCTGCATCTGGTGTTGAGTCTGGTACGACACCTGACGCCGGCGCAGGCACGACAGGAATGGGACTGACCGGTTGATCCTCTTCCTCAGAGTCCACTTCGATGACTTCAGGTATGGCCCTGCTGGTGGTCCCGCCAGTGATGGTGTGCGCCGCAGCTTGAGAAGGTGAAGGGACTATCGTCACCATCACCGGCATGCCCCTGGGAGGGACGCCGCCAGACATCCCGACCATCCTCGCTGCAGCAGCCCACGCCAGTCGGAGAACTGTATGACAGAAAGAGACATAAACGTTAGTCGGCATGGCCCACATGTGGCAACGAGGAGACCGGTAGAGGAGACTTACGAAGATCGACTTCCGAGCACTGCTCCTGGGCCGGTACTGATGGGACTCCGGGACGAGGCCCCCCGTGTACTGTTGGAAGGCCTGGAGAGCACAGAGGAGCCACCTCAGACCCCCTGGTCCCACCAGATGCAGAGCTAGACGCAGCCATAGGCGCGGGTTCTGAAGGTCCCGCGACATCACCCTCCAAGGAGCGAGAACGAGGCCTACGAACAAGTTCCTCCTGCATGGCTCAAACATTGGTGAGAAGTCCGTAGGGATTGAAGAACAGATCATAAGGAGAGAAGTTCGGAATGCTACCTCGAGAGCCTCCACGAAGTCGTCGGATTCTGATCTTTGGTCTCCGACCTCGCCCTCCTCTAGCGGGCTCCCTCCTCCAGCCTCATCCTCCCGAGAAGAGTCCCCTGATTCCTCCGGCAAGGGGAAGCGCTCCCTCATATCGGCGGCCGATAACTGTGGGGGAACTGTCTGATTCAACAGTACCCTCACCCGATCTGTCATTGGGCGAGGAACACCGTTGGAGTGGACGTAATCCTCCAGCTCGTTCAAGTATTGCTCCGCCTCCGCCGGAGACACCATGAATCCAGCCCGAACTGGGCCTATGCCCGGCAGTTTCATCCCGAGGCGATTCAGGTGGGCCCACATCTCGGGTGGGCTGAGGAATTGCCGGTTGACATCCCAAATGTCCCAAGCTTCTGGAAAGACGGCATCTTTTTCCATGTCGATGTGATGCAGCCGCTTCCCCGGAGCCTGAGCAGATATCCGACGGAATCCCCTAGGTGGCCGCCCCTCCGGATGACCCTGCTCTCCCGGAACCACCGGATCCGCCGCTGCTGCCATACCCTCGGTCGGTGCGGGTCTCTCTGCAATGGCAGCCCCACTGCCGTGAGCGGCCCTAGCTTCCCTCCGACCCCGACCTCGAGATAAAGGAGGCCCACCGTCACCAACCCGGATCATTGGCTGCTTCAGCATCTCCCCGGGGTAGGCGGCCTCCCAGCTGATGGTGTACTCCTTCACTAAGCCGAAGACAGCGGTGGACGGAGGCAATGCGATCTGCATCTTTCCATCCTCACGTGTGAACATGAGCCACAGCTGCCTCATCATACACGGGTGCTCCTCGTGACGCACCTCCCAGTATACCTGCGGGGTCAGTCGCTGGAGGCACCGGAACTGCCTCGCGAAACGGTGCGGGGTGTACGGTTCACAGATTGGCTCACGATCTATCCGAGCCACCAAAACTCCACCTCGGAAGGCCAGGAGGTAAGCCCGATGCTCTTCCGTTCCCCGTCCATCATCAGTAAGCCTCCCCATCGGCAGTGGGAAGGGATGAAAGTTGAACTCGTCCGCCCTCCACACCCTATTCAGCACCATCAGAACGGCCAGTTTGAATGGGAAGCTCCCAACTGCGTTCAGAATGGAGGGGCGAAAGTCTGATCCCGGCGGCGAAATGGGGTTTGGATACTCGTAAATCCCCCTGATATGCGCCGCGATCCACCCATACAGGAGGTGGAAGGGCCCGCATATTCTTGGCGGCTTCTTGCCCTCGCTAATACGCCGCAGCATTCTGTATAGTTTGGTGAGCATCGGGATCCCCAGGTTGATCCGCTTCCCCATGACCAACATCGATGCCATGATGAACGAGCTGGGCCGCACCCCCATGCTTGTATCTCTCACCGGTAGGATCCACCCACAGATGAGAGCCGCGATGAACGCCGCCAGCCTGACTATTGGCTGTTGTTCGGTGCTGACGCTGAAACCCCAAGTCTTCCATTGGATGTCCTCCAAGACACGCCAGTACGAGTGTCCCTTGCCCCGCTGGGCTTCCCTCGGACAAGTTCGAGGCCTTGGAGGGAACTCTCGATCTTCTGGGAAGTTCAGGAAGCATTTGAACCATCTTCTGAAGTGGACATCCCTCACTGCTTCCTTGTCCTCTCCAGGGACAAGCGCTATCAGCGCAGACGCCAGCCGTGGCATTTGCTCAGCATCTCCCCACACGCTGGCAACAGGGAGGAACTCTTCATACATGGCCCCCATGATCGGGACCCCGGAAATCTGTTGGACATCCCACAGGCTGATTCCCACCTCCCCGTGATGTAGGTGAAAAGTGTTGGTTTTGGACGACCATCTACTCAATAGTTCCGGCATCAGCTGCTTTGGTTGGTAAATGTGGAACTGGGAGGCCCATGCCGCCTCATACAATCCCACTCTCCTTGCTCGGCCTCGAACTCCTCGCAGGAGGCGCCTACCCAGTAGGCCCAGGCCCAGTCATCGGTGAAATTGCCGCCCTGGCGCAGGTCCCACTCATCGGACCATCCCTTCTTTGGATCCTGCAGAGCCGCCTTCAGCATGGTGTGGTAGAGAGGAGGGGACGTCTCCGGTTACAGTGGCCTCCCGTCAATGTCGTTCACATGATTGTAGAGGCAATCAGCGGTGACGGGTGTGAAATCCTCATGTGCATGACCATCGGCCGCCCTGAACCATTGGTGCTGGCATGGTGTGCTCCTGAACCAGCAAGCTGGTTCATCCCTGCTTGCCTCAGGGATGAAGATGTCATCCTTCAGCCCGAAGCCGTACAACGGCAGTTTCTTGCACTGCGGGTAATCCTTCTGACCTTCCGACAGCAGTTCCGTCAAGGAAGTGTGGTCCGAGTGGCTCCGAATCATCTCCCCCAAACCCGGATAGTTGGCCATCTCATCTCGACGAGCAGCGTCGGCAAGGACCCCCAAGGCAGCTTCTTGATGGGCCATTTTAATTTTGGCCCTCAGAAAAGAATTCTTTCGGACGGATCGTGAAGCTCGGCCGCGAAGCTCGACCGCGAAGCCGGATCGCGAAGATCGGTCGCGGGACCAAGCCGCGAAGTCTGGCCAAGGCAGACAGAGGTTTGTTTAGCGCGGACGTGGAGTCGGGGACTCGCGGTTCGCCGCGAAGCTCGATCAGCGGAGTGCTGTCGCGGAGTACGCGGAGCGTCGCGAAATCGAGAGCACAAAAGGACAAGGAAGGCGCGTGAAGACAAAAGAACGCGGACCCCCTATTTATAGGCGACGACCCCGGAGCATCGCGGCGCGCCTCACCCGCACGAAGCATCGCGGCGCGTCCGGATCCGCGGCCCAGGCGAGCAGCGCGGGCCCCCCTTCGCGATGACACATCGCGAACCACCGACAGTTTTGGCGATTGTCCCTCAGACTTCGACCCTTCACCCTCCGCGGCTCCAAGTCTGAGGGGGGGCATTTGTTGGCGCCAAAAATATGGCCCGAAAGGGAGGAACGAAAAAGACAGCCGGCGCGCTGCCTCGCGAAGCACAGCCGCGAAGCACAGCCGTGAAGCCCCGCCGCAAAGCGTCCCAACCATGGCGGCCCCGCGAAGCTCCTGAGGCGGTAATCCACCGCGAACCGGTTGGACGTTCGCGAGCCGTCGCGAAGCGCCTGAGGCGGTAATCCTCCGCGAACCCGTTTGACGTTCGCGAGCCACCGCGAAGCCCCGAAGGCGGCGCGCGAGCCCTGCTTCGCGGCGCCCCTTCCCTATAAATACTCGACTCCCCCTGAGTCCACAGGACGGACAATCCGACCTTTCGGCTTCTCCTCTCCCGAATCGCGAAGCACGCTTTGCCCCGGGAATCATGAGCTCCGCGAGGTATTTCTACTTCGCGAGACGACTCTGATTTGTTTCGTTTTGAGCCCCTCTTCCGAGAGGGATTCCCTTTGCGAAGCTCAAGGGCGTTCGCAAAGGAAGGGGATTCCCAAGGGAACCCGGGCAGCCGCGGAGCACTTGTGCTTCGCGAAACACCCAACCCATACGAGTAATCCTTATGCTAAGGCAGGATCGCTCCACTTTGCGAAGTACACTTCTTCGCAGGACCCTGCTTCGCGAACCACTCTTTCTTCGCGAGGCAGTGCTCCGCGAACACTGTTCCACTTTGCGAAGCACCTCCCACTCCCACCTATGCCCCATGATAAGGCCAAGGCACCCCACTTCGCGAAGCACACTCCTCTGCTTAGCGATTCCTCTTTCCGTGCGACCCTCCAGGTTTGCACGATGTGATTTCAAAGTCCCATGGACAACACCTCCCATAGCGTTGCTTCGCCTAATGCTTCTTCGCATAGGCACGCTAACGGCTATTGCTTCTCCGCATAGCCACGCTAACGTGGACCCCTCGGTGGTTCCTCCCACGACCCCCCTTTGCCATGGCCTTACCGACACCTTCCCTTCCCCAAGGACCAGAGGGCACTGGTTATGTAAGCCCTAGGGGTGTGGAGTGAACCCACCTCGTCCGAGCTGCAGGACGTTAAACTGCCAAGCACCACGTCCTCAACACATGACGTTAAACTGTGACCCAACCTCGTCTCCCTCACGAAGGGTCCCCCCAGCTCGAACTATCATTACACCACTCGTCTCCACGGGAATGGAACTCTTCCGCACATGGAATGAGATCCTCCTTGTCAGAGTGGTGTATGTTCGCAGGGGAAGGGTCGCCTCAGAGCGTAAGTCCCTAACCTTTGGTACGGATGATTGCACTCGTGCATCTCGGTACTTCCCCACTACCAAGGTCAGTGGAGGACGTGATAGGGAACGAGGCACCTCCCATTGTCGGACCAAGGTCCATCTTCCCCGCGCTTTGTCGCGCCATGGGCCTCCATCCTGGAGTAAGTCCCAACACCATGGGCCGCCCAACGCGTAAGCCCCTCTTCGCTTCTCACGGACGCACCCTTCGCGACGTGATCGTCAGGTCCTTGCAACCTCTTGTTTCTCACACCGAGCATGACTCACGTGGGCTTAGAGTGAGCACCGACCCTGACAAACCCACCACCTGAACTACGAGGTCTTTTATCCATGTCAAGGCATGGTACGTAGGAAGCCTCCACGAGGTTCAAGCCCACCCGTCGCTCATTCACGTCGGGTCTTATTCCAGTCCAGCGGTAAGCCGTTGTGACCACCTGAACTACGAGGTCTTTGATCCATGTCAAGGCATGGTACGTAGGAAGCCTCCATGAGGTTCAAGCCCACCCGTCGCTTATTCACGTCGGGTCTTATTCCAGTCCAGCGGTAAGCCGTTGTGACCACCTGAACTGTGAGGTCTTTGATCCATGTCAAGGCATGGTACGTAGGAATCCTCCACGAGGTTCAAGCCCACCCGTCGCTCATTCACGTCGGGTCTTATTCCAGTCCAGCGGTAAGCCGTTGTGACCACCTGAACTACGAGGTCTTTGATCCATGTCAAGGCATGGTACGTAGGAAGCCTCCACGAGGTTCAAGCCCACCCGTCGCTCATTCACGTCGGGTCTTATTCCAGTCCAGCGGTAAGCCGTTGTGACCACCTGAACTACGAGGTCTTTGATCCAGGTCAAGGCATGGTACGTAGGAATCCTCCACGAGGTTCAAGCCCACCCGTCGCTCATTCACGTCGGGTCTTATTCCAGTCCAGCGGTAAGTCGTTGTGACCACCTGAACTACGAGGTCTTTGATCCATGTCAAGGCATGTTATGTAGGAAGCCTCCACGAGGTTCAAGCCCACCCGTCGCTCATTCACGTCGGGTCCCATTCTGGTCCAGTGGTAAGCCATTGCGACCCACCATTTGAACTATGAGGACTTTGATTCGTGCCAAGTCATGGTACGTAGGAAACCTCCACGAGGTTCAAGCCCACCAATAGTGGACCAAGGTCTACTTTCACGTCGGTTCACCGACACACCCACCCGTCGTTTCTTCACGTCGGGTCCCATCTTCGTCCGGCATGACGTTAAACTACACCCACCCTTTGAACTACGAGGTCTTTGATCCATGTCAAGGCATGGTACGTAGGAAGCCTCCACGAGGTTCAATCCCACCCATCACCCAATTCACGTCGTATTCTACCTACGTCCAGCATGACGTTAAACTGCCCTCTGGTCCAGTGGTAAGCCATTGCGACCCAATCACCTGAACTACGAGGTCTTTGATCCATGTCAAGGCATGGTACGTAGGAAGCCTCCACGAGGTTCAAGCCCACCACTAGTGGACCAAGGTCTGCTTTCACGTCGGTTCACCCGCGAAACCCCATTTGAACTATGAGGACTTTGATCCATGTCAAGGCATGGTACGTAGGAATCCTCCCAGAGGTTCAAGCCCAACTCCCCTCAGACCAAGGTCCAGCTTCACGTCGGTTTACCGGCACCATCCCGAACTATGCGGTCTTTGATTCCCTGCCACGAGGATACGTAGGAAGCCTCGTCAAGGCTCAAGCCCAACTTCACTGTCGCCCCCCCTGCGATGGTCCCATTTCACTCTCATCCGTCTCTGCTAGAGGTTAAACTCGCGGCATACCCTGTGTTGAACACGGGAAGCTGAGGAAAACCTCGGATACGTGTCTATGACATGTAATTCCCCGCGCTCGATGTGGGATGCCTCGGGCTTCCACGCCCTCGAGAAGCCTTGTGATCAAGGATAACAGACAGACATGCCAGGTACCCCAGCATCCAGACACGCTACTGATGCCTCAACGTGACTACTCCCCTGACCGAAGGTTGCTGCCCTGACTGGACCCCTTGGAATGTCCCGATAGAGGCAGCGTAATTAACCGGCGCCCATGGAAACATGGCACTGGGAAGAGTCTCACGAACTACGTATTAAATCTATGAGGGAGACCCGGACTAGGTGACGAGTTCTGAGGAGAAATCCGCGGAAGGAAGAACCGACATCCCATCATCCCGTTTAGATCAAGGAGCAGACGTACCTGAACAAGGAACGAATGCCGCCCGCCTTTGGAAAGCGGGAATGCGGGGCAACAAAGCCGCGCGTCCCCCCCCTGACGGACGGATGCGCGCGCGCCCCGGCGAAAGCGTCAGAAACACATATTTCTATAAACATCAATGCTCTTCAAGATGATAAATTACAACTGGAAGAAGCAGATGATTCCATGGAAGAGGCATTGGTTAAAAGTGTTGGCATATCCAATAGTCTTACAAAACATGCGAATGTAAAAAAAGAAAACAATTTCTATTTTTCAATGAAATATATTCCTGCGTTTATAAATAATTAAAAGGAATTATTTGTGAGAAATAATTCATTGATTTTTTGGTAGAATCTTTCCATGAAATTAAGAGTTTGCAGAAAGTTTATATAGTTTTCAAATGTGATCAACTGAAAGACAAAGCTAACAAGGTAAAGGGTTTTGAAATTTCATTTCAATAATTAACAAATTTTCAGGAAGAAAAAATTATAATGCTGAAGGAGTTTTGGAAAAATATGTTGCGATCATTTGAAGATGGGATGAAATCCCTCAACATGAAGTGTTCAGAGTTGGAGGTGAACTTGAATAATTAGCAATCACCCCAAGCTGGAACATACCAAAACACTAGAAGAATATATTCTTACATTCATGTTTTTGTTGAGGGATACAATTCAAAAAAATAGTATTAGATAATATTCTTATCTAATTCCATCATCCTCCAGGAATAAGGTATCCCATCACCTATTTATTACTGTTTTTACTAATTTTGTTTCATCTCCACGTATAGGTTCAATGCTAAAATATGGGAAGAGGTGGATTTATTTTTTTGATAAATCCATAAAAACATTAGGTGTGGATACTATAATGATTAAGAATAATTACTATCAAAAAGACACTCCAAATAAATAAATCTTATCCCAAAAACAAAAATTCACTAAATATATCCAGACTAATACTTCAAGAAAAATAAGGAGATTTATCGGCTACTGTTGGTGTTGTTGGAATTTTGGGAATCAGGCCAATTTTTGCTGGAATAATGTGTCAGCATATGAAAATTATTGAAGGACTACATTCATGGAATAAAGATATGAAGAAACGAATCAACCTTAAAATCTATAATAGAATAAACAGGTGTAGAATAATATTTATATCAAGAATAGATTTGAATATCTTGTAGAATTATGTGATAATTGAAATAGATGTGTTCAAATTTATGATGAGTGATGGTTTATTCAAACCATGCATCTTTCAAATGTTCATAATAAAAAAATTCCAAAAGAATGAAAGATAAAGGAACAATAGTTGAAAAGTCATCCCTTGGGAATATTAAAAACAATGATGTTAAGAAAACTATGAATGAAACTATTCCGAAGAAGAAGTTTGAGCTAGATTCCAAGAATTCCATCCCAACTAAGAAAAGATGATTCTACTATGTAAAGAGATTTAATACCATGGATCACTACAAACAATCCATGGAAATGTAATGAAGCAAGCTTAAATTAAATTAACAATCAATCCAAAAGAATATATGATTGAAGGAATACATTACTGAAGATGATTTTGAAAATTTTCTTAATAAATTTAACTCAAAATCATTTAAGAAGCTATGTGGAAGCTCCAAACCAAAATATTTTAAGAAGGGGTGTTTATTTATCTAGTATGATAAATTACATGTTTCTAGAGAACTAAAAAAAGATAAAGATAAAGTACTAGATAATGCCAATGAAAAGGGGAAATAGATCATTTCATATGAATAAGAAATCAAATTTAATGAGAGTTTGTCAATACATGACAACTCAAGTGTCTCAAACGTACTTTGGGGAAGGTAAAAGAATGCAGTACATAATTTAAAAAAAATGTAAAATAATCTTACCATACCAAATGGAGATGTTTAAAATTGAAAAAACATTCACCAGTGGAAGCTACTTTACTACTGGCATAAGTAAAGATAAACAATACACACAAGTTAAAGGTGAATGGAAGTAAAGGTTTCATGCTAAAAATTAAATATCAAAATACTAAATGGAGAGTATACACTAGCATGAAGTGTACCCAACACATTATAACTAAAAGGAAATGATTTCTTGGGTTTAGAGGAAATTCTTAGCCACATTAATCTTATTAAGAAGATCACATGTGTTCTATCTTATTCCCTTATACTTTTGTTGTATATGTGTAATTAAATTGTTGGGAATTGAAGATGAAAGCCATTCTCAAGATGAGAATTTATCAAAAAAAAAGTTGAGAACATCAAGTCAGACTGATTAATCCTAATTTTATATATATACATTGAATTTTACACAGTAGAAAATTATCAATATAGATATATTGAAGATTATCTGATGATATTTTCATCTATGTTAAATCAAAGGGATTATACCCCTTGAGAGGGAGAAAATATGAAGGAGATGACAACCATGATTATTTCATGAAAAATATTGAAATTCATATCATCTCAAGAAGTTGAAACTGGAGGTATTATAATTAAAATTTAATTGCTTTTTATTAATTTTATTTATCATGTGAATTATGGGGAAGTGCTTGATTGGTGTCAAGATGGTATGATAGGGGTAGATTTATCTTATAATTTGAAATTTTTAGTATGTTTGTTTATGTATGTGCAGGATTTAGAATTTCAATAGTATATCTTATTATTTCCAACCCCTTGGATAAGAATTAAAACATTATGATAATTATTTTACATGAATGGTTATTTATTGATAGCATTGGAAACCTTGGTCATATGTCTCTTATTTTCTACACTCGGTTAACATAATTAGACTTAGAGTAGATTAACTAAAGGATATTTTCTATGTTAACCATGGGATATCAAACCTCTGTATCAATTAGACATGATGATATTCTTCGACGGATGGATACAATGTTTTTGAAAATTCCCCACTAACCCTTTTCCATTAATTTCCAATTAGGGAAGAAATGATTGGCACACATATTGACTCTTATATAGTGTTCTTAGAAGATATTGACAAAAAAATAAAAAAGGGGAAGATTTTTTGGAATAGTGTTGCATTTTCTATCAATAACGTGTTAATATGTGTATGGAAATTTAATTATTGAAGTGGAGATGCTTGAAGTATTTTTTTGAATCCATTAATGTTATTAACTCTGTGAAGATCCCACTTTGATTATGAATTATATTAGTTGAAAAGTCATGTCAATAATTTATTATTGGAAATGGTTCTCAATGAGATAGGAATATCTCATTGCTATTATTATGATAAAGTTGTTAGAAATATAATGTTTCTTGGAGGATCACTACTCATACAATGACGTTGGATTTCAAGCTGGAAAATTCCCCATAGAGAATGAGAAGACTATTGCACTTATCCTAGGTTCTAAGAAATTTTTCACTGAATTACACCCTTTGTTACAACATTTGAATAATTCCATGCAATACTATTTTACATGTAGCATTTGGAAGATATATCCAGTGGTTTCTGATTGAATGATGTTTTTTAGAAGATTGGGATTATCATAAATTATTAAGAGATGTGATAAAAAGTGATCGAACATTGTGTATATTCTTGATGTGCTTTGGAATTATAATTCTAAAATGAATAGAAGAATGGGAATTATGCTTGAGGAGGAAAAGGCAAGGATTTATAAGTTGGATTGGCCATATATTTCTAGTTTAATTCCATTATATATATATATACTTTGTTTTTTACCAAGTGTTTTCATATCGAGCTTATTAAAAAAGGCAGTCTGGAACGCTAAGCCAACCGGTACCCTTAACCATAGGTACATCCGGGACACAGTGGTCAACCGCACATAAAGGTGGAAAAATAGGGTATGCCGCAAGTGGAAAGGATGTGTGGCCTGCAGAAGCACAAATGGACGAGCCCATTAATAATATGGTTCAAGGGACCACAAAGAGAGTGGATGCAGAGTGCACCCATAGAGAACTGATAGAAGGTGGTACTGGGGAGGGAGAAGAGAATTCTGAAATGATGGAAGAGCTGACTTATTGTTATTCTATGCCTCATTTTGTGTTTCCAATTCTATGTGGGATAGTTTTTTTGGGTAATATTCAAAGTTTAAAATCACAAAAGCAATCACGGTTGTCCATCTAATCGTGTACCATCTGAATAGTTGATCTCTTTTAAAAAAACGGACATATTTTGTCTATTTAATCTATGTCAATCTGACGATCATCAATTTTCTATGCCACCATGTTCAACCTCCAACCACCCAAACCTCTCTATCCTTATTCGTATTCAGTCACCACCATCAAGCCTCCATGAATGATCTCCAGAAAACATTGTTGATCTAACCTACTACATGAAGCTCATACGGATGTTACGAGACCATTCACGTAACTACATTTTCATGCATGCAAAAATACAAGGAGAACTCACACAGGCCAAGAGAATACGATATTGCTGAGACCGCAATTCACATTTGATGATTCTAGAAGATTATTTTCTTGTGATCCATTCATGTGCCCAGTTTATCACAAATAATAAGTCTTCTCATAAGTGAAAGATGCCTTGTATCAAAGAATATCTTAAAATGGGTTTGAAGTATTCAATTCCATGATCTTCATCTCTTTATCTCATTATTTGGCATGAAATATTTTGATGTTATTAAAAATGAAGGATACATTCCCCATAGGTGGTGTTCCTGGACTATAAATAAATAACCCATGACTAATGTTTTATTGTCTAAAACTTTGAAAAATTTCTCATTCCTGAAGAAATAGAGCACCATGCAGAGAAGTTCCGCGAAGCTCATATTTGTGTGAGGAAGGCATCCCTCCACCTGATAATCCTATTAGAATGAGAAGACTCCCCCAAATTCTCAACATGTGATTTACACTCTTGATATTTTTTTCGAATAACTATTTTGTCAATCCTTACAAGGATAGTGCATTGCACCAACCTTGTTTGAACAAGACATCCAAAAATATGAGGTCTTTCCGTTTCATGTGTTTTGGTTGAGAAATTCATGATAAAATTGAGAAGAAGAAAAATTACCCACATAGAAGGTAGTACAAATATTTTCACAAAATAAGGAAGCATATTTTTAATAAAAAAACATATTTCCATTCATGTTTTTAGTGAAAGAGGCATAGGTCTTTAGAATACTTCAGGAAATGTACACATACACTACCCCTTTAAAATAATAACTCATGTGTACCTTATACACATTTAGGTTTGTGCACAATAGGTAGTAGGATGCACACCAATGTGATCCTCTCTTGATTTGTGAATAATAATGCTTAACAAAGTAATGGTTGTAAAGGAAATAAAACAAGTGAAAAGTGTGTGTTCGGGTTAAACAAAATCATATCTACACATACATTCATGCATTCATGCATACCCATGCACATGTGAAGATGAAGATGTGTGTGAATATTGAGAAATAATAAACAAAGTGGACAGTATATGTGTAGATGAATGACATGCCCACATTGAAACTATACTGTTGATACATGTGTACAGTCTGTGTCTGGGTTTACGAAAAACACATTATACATGTATGAAATCATAAATAATCATATATATTTTAGAATTCATTGAGATACCAATGAAAAGTAATTTGGAATTCCCTAAAACTCATGGATGAAGGATAATTAAATGGGATACCTAGGACAAGAAGTTTGGATACCATGCAACCCATGCATGAAGTGGATTTGAATTGAGACTGAAGAAGGATATAATTACATAAGATATTATATCTATGTTGATTGTATTTGATAAATGATGATGAAATACAGATCTGATATTGTACAAGATCATCCTTGTATATTTATATTCAGGATGAAATTGGTTGCACCACTTACACACATATAAGTGAGGCCCGGTGTTCATCAAGAGAAGAAATAATTGCTTGATCATTTTTGCATAGAGGAAAATGATCAGTACCAGTGATCAGAATATTTGAGCAAGGCTAACTAACCTTAAACAAGGCTATGGAATATTCATGAAAAGATACACAAGAAAGTGTATATCTGAAAGCTAATGGGGGAAGAGCATCATATCAATATACAGTGACTCAAACATTCAATTAAAAGAGGTATCCTCTTGTGTGGTTTGGGAGAAAGAAGCATCTTGTGACATTTAAGAGTAGAAGTCCACAGCGATACATTAGAGAGGGCCAGTGTGATTTTGGTAACATGGTGAGATGAAATATAGAGAACCTCCTATAGGACTTGGGATAGATATAGTGTGACTCTATATCGACCATTGTAACTGTTCATCAGATTTTAATGGAAAATCTGTGTTGGGGAGAATATACAACACAATAAGGATTATGTCTATGTACCGAACCATGAAAATCCTTGTGTTTTATTACTTTGAGTATATAATATTATTCGAGGTAAGTCTAAGAGACACATGAAGGGAGAATTAATTTTTTTTAACTCAGTGAATGTTATTGACTCAGTGAAGAGCCCAAATTAATTATAAATTGTATTCATTTACATGTAATATAAATAACGGTTGGTTGGAAATAGTGATCAATGAGATGGTAATATATCATTTTTATCAATATGATGCAGTTGTTACAAAGATAATTTTTCTTGGAGAATCACTATTCCTCAAATGAAATTGGATGTCATGCTCTAACATTATCCATAGTAAAATCATACGATTGTTTCATTGATCCTATGTTCCAAGACATGTGTATCTAAATGACACAATTTATTAGAACATTTGAATAAGTAAATGCAATGCTCTATTACATAATGCATTTTGTATATCCATCCAATGTTTTTTTATTGGATGAAATGTTTGAGGAGATTCTGATGACATTAAATGATTAAGATATGTGCTAAAAAGTGTCTACACATTGGGTACATTCTTGAAGAACTTTGGAATTATAATTCTAAAATTAATAGGAGAAGAGATATTATGCTTGAGGATTAAAAGTCATATATTTCTAAGTTGGATTGGCCATAAATTGCATATTGAATTACATTATATATAGTATGGTTTTTCTAAGTGTTTTCTTGTAGGATTATTCAAAAAAGTATCCTAGCGCACTAACCAAAATGGAAACCTCAACCCTAATCACATGCGGGGCATAGTGGTCAACTACACCTAAATGAGGAAATCTAGGCCAGACTATAAGTGGAAAGGTTGTGTGTCACACATGAGCTCACAAGGGTTTCCCCATGCATAGTATGAGAAACATACTATTTAGAGAGTGGGTGAAGAGTTTGCCCATAGAGAACTAGTATAGGGATGTATCTGGGAGGGAGATGGGAATTCTGAAACCATGGCAGAGCAGACTGATTATCATTATGCACCTCCTATTTCTAAGTTGGATTAGCCATACATTGCATGTTTAATTCCATTATATGTACACTTTGGTTTTTACCAAGTGTTTTCATATGGGGTTATTCAAAATGGTAGGCAATCACATTAATAAAACTGACAGACTCAACCCTATGCACATGCGGGACATAGTGGTCAACCACACCCAATGGAGACCATCCAAGCCATCTGATGAGGGGCTGGTCTATGTGGCCCATAAGAGCACATGGGGGTGAGCCCATGCATAGTATGGTCCAAGGGCCTGTAGAGATAGTGGGTGTAGGGCATGCCTGTAGAGAACTTGTATGGGGTGGTATCGAGGAGGGAGAAGATACTTTTGAAATGATGGTGGTGCAGATTGATTGATATAACACACCTCAACCATGATTCTAATTTGGGTTGGGAATCATTTTATGGGCACTGTTCATAGTTTAAAAACATGGAAGTGATCAAGGCCATCCATATGATCATGTTCCACCTGAATCATTGATCTATTTTTAAAAAAACCTGAACATATCATGTCTATCTAATCTGTGATGATCCGACAATCATAGATCATCCATGCTAGTATCTTCAAACTCTGATTGATTGAAACTCCTAACACTAATGAATATTTTGTAACTGCCATCAATCCTCCTTGATCTAACTCCATCAATTTTTTTTGATCTATCCTACTACATGGGGGTCCCATGGATGTTATGATACATTTTATGCACCTGCATTTTCATGCATTCAAAACCTGATGAACTCCCTTTGGCCGAGAGAAAACAATGTTGTTGAGGCCATAATGAACATTAGATGATTCTAGAAGATGAGTTGCATGCGATGCATGCACATGATTAGTTCATCTTAAATAAGAAGTCATCTCATAAGTGAATGATACCTTTTTTTCAACATATCTTAAAAAATATCTGAATTATTCAAAGTAGAGATCTTTGTCTCTTTATCTTTGTAATGCACAGCCGTAGTTACCTAGAGTCGGTGCATTATTTTAATACATTGGTATTATTACAAGGAATCATGTCTCGAAGGACCGATTAGTTTAGTGGTCTTGGAAAATATATTACTTATATGAACGTTACATTATAATTTCAAAAATAAAACACAACATAAATAATCTTTTCAGAACACCATTATTTCCCTAGATTAACCCTCCAAATCAATCATAATACACTTCTTCACATCTTGGGGAAAATAAATACTATGAAATTGGTGATATCAAATGCTTAGTAAGGATAAACATATAGTGGAAACTATTATAAGTAAGCATAAACATTTAAGGAAATGTATAAGAGTAAAACAAAAGCCTTTTAAACATAAATGTCCGCATAATACTGAAAATATAAATCAAATAATTACATTTACTTATTCACATTGATAGTATACTAGTCAAATAATCATACGTATTATGAATAGCTAATTTATAATGATGGAATTCATAATGTTGGACATCATAACCACATAGTCAAGGCCTCGTGCCAAGAATACCAATAATATTTTCTTAAGTCCTTTTCCCAAGACACTAATTTGTCTAATGAGACCAATCAATGCATCGATGAGCTATAGCGGGCTCCAACTGTTACTCACTATGTCTAATTCATTCCTCATATGAGAATGTTGAAACATAACATAAACATTCGTATTAATAATGTGATATTAAATGTCAATACTTTAACCATAAACCATGAATGGAATAAAAATAGAACATCCACAATCAAACATATCATAACTCATTCAACACAATATGGAATATTGTAGTATAATGAATCAATCTCAATCAAGAATGATATCCACTAAAGGATGTTGAAATAGTTGAAAATGATCAGTAAAAATCTTTGAGAGAAATATCCCATTTGTGAAATCATTCAAATGTCATGCATTTATAAAGAATTTTATTTAAAATATATTTTTAAATAAAATTGTAACATACCACATTGAAGCTTTTTAATGGAATTAACATTTTAATACAATCATTTCTATATAAATAAATCCTTAAAATCATTTTTAAAGCATGGACAATAATTAAAAATATTTTGAAAAACAAATCATTAAAACATTTAAAATGATGATCTTGATAAAGAGTCCCTTCCACAAAACCATAAAATATTCACTTTGAAATCATTTTTCTTAAACATGGACATGGATGATAAAAATTTTCCAGTAAATACTTACACATAAACAATCTCAGATAATATGGATACTGATGAATTGACCCTTACCTTGTAATTTACTTTAGTCGAGGGTACGTTTAACCTCTTGTATAATGACCATAGTATGTTATTAAATTATATCAAAACCATATTAATATTTATTATATCATACATGATTCATTTATGACTTCATACTACCCATTTAATAAAAATTTCCTGGTTAAATTATCATTTCAGGTAATATTCTCTTTTTTAATCGTGCATGGTTTAACTTGTTATTCTTGATCGTATAACACAGATCAGGATGTAAATAGTTCCAGAATATAAAACATTATTTATATATCTTATATATTTATAATATAAATATTTATAATAGATAGATATATGAAATTTAAAACACTGTTTATGGAGACAGTAGGCCCTACGTACGCATAAATGTTGTTTCTGTTTTCATATATTATAAAACAGAAGTTAGTGAATAAAATATATGTAAATACATACAGACACAAAAATATGTGTATATATATCCATTAGTATTATTATTTCATATATTACATACTTATTAATAATATATATTTTTTATAATCATCGTTCAACGGTGAATTTGGAAATGAATCTCATCGCGTCGTGGAAACGGTAAGTCGTACGTAAACATGAGCGATGATATCATTCTATTAATGGTGAAATATAGTTTAATTGGGTCTTATATAATATATAAATAATAATTAACATGTTATATTTATTATTTAAATCAATTATAATCATTATTATTCCCAACCATATAATGTATTATTGAATAACAAACTACACAACGACGTGGAGACGACAAGTCGTACGTACGCACGTATGGTGACTTTATCTTTCATAGGATGGATAGAATAATGAATATGGATATACAATATTTATAATAACATCACAGTATGTATATGGTAGTTATGTTATTATTTTGGTATGGAAAAAACAAATAAATAGGAAGTGTAAGAAGCAATGAACTTTGAAGGAGGTGATGAAATAATTACCTCTTCTTCTGGTGCTTCTATTTGATTTGAACAAAAGGGATCCTTAGGTTGGATTTATGATTAAATTAATGCCTCTAGGTTTAAATGATGGTAGTTTAGAGGATATTAGAGCATTTTTTTCCATTACAAATGGCTTCGAAGGTGTGAGTTTAAGAGAAGGGGAAGTGCCCCTTTATAAGAGAGGTGAGGGGCACTTTAGGAAAAGTTGGAAATATTAATTTATTCAAAAATTATATTCTATTTCTAATATTTCCAAATGGATTCATTTCGAGGATAAGATAGGTATCGTTCAAAATAATCCCAACCAAAATGTTCTAGACAAGTTTAGGTCACTATATTAACCTTATCATTTAGATTTAACCCTTAGTTTAGTATATTATCTTTTACCATGTCTTCTTGGATTTTTATATTACACGGTTAATAAACATACAATAAAATTACAAGAGATCATAAAGTAGTTCATTAATGATATATATATATCATTATATAATTCCTTTGTAAAAATCATATTTTTAGAAATATTATATCATTTAATAATATTGTATTTTTTTTTTCAGAAACCATTTATGTCAATTTTGACACTATTTAGTATTTGGTTATTTTGAAAGTCATAACAAGTTTATTAATTCGAAAAAATACATTAAATCAACTCTAAAATTCCATATTCACCTATAAAAATTCATGTATGATATCAAAAGTTTCAATTTACATTTATTTTAATATTTATAATATCAATTATTTTAATCATTATTTAAAAAGGTTATTACTACTTGATAAATGTTTCATAAATAACATTAATTATTTAATTTCTAAAAATTATAAATAAAATCCCATGATTTAGGAAATATTTTTATATTTATAATGAATATTTATTTTTGAATTTATCTTATGTTTAACCCTATATTAAAAATGGTTTAGTTATTAAACATTGAATTTAACATTTTTAACTCATATGGAAATACAATATAATAAATGTCCTAATCTAACCCAAGTAGATCAAAAGGATTTTATTTTTTCCCTAAGGTTGAGTTTGGTCTAAAACAAATTATCCAATAAAATTAGGACATGTTTTAGAGTAATTATAAGAACATTTTTACCATTAATTACCCTCTTTACTTTTAACTATAGTAAATATGAATCAAAAGTTACTATTCACCCAAAAAATATTTTCATCTTATTGAACCAAATTTTACATAATGATGTCAACCATGTCTCTTGGATATTCGAAATTCAATTCACAAATGCGGTAAAACTATGTTTTATGAAAATTTGACAATGTTCCAAGAAGGTGGGTAAAAGAGGTTAAAATGTTTCATTAAATTTTATATATCGAATATTATTAGAAAATGACTCCAATTAATTACATTAGACTAATATAGGTATTCTGTATCTATTTTTACTTTAATATAAATTTAAATAAAAAATTATTATTATTATTTAAATAAAAGTCGGTTTTAATCAATAACACAGTGTTTTTCACTATTCATCAAAAATTGAATGTTTTTAAAAAAATATCAAAAATTCACCCTAATATGATTTTGATATTCCAAATTAAAAAATGAAGTCTATTTTACCAAATTAAAAACATATAAGTTTCATAACTTAATTTAAAATTAATATCTATTGTCAAAACCAGAAAGCGTGTTTTTAAAAAGTAAAAACTATCAAAAGAATGACACATGTTTATGTCCAATTCAATTATGAAATTACTTATAATGAACTAAATTATATTAAATGATAAAAATAAAATATAATTATACTTTAAAACAACTCAAATTCATAATTTAACAGTATAAATTATTTTGATTAAAAAGTTTGTTTTCAATTATAATTTATTATTTTTCACTATTCATCAAAATATGAAAATTGTCATAAAATTACCATAAAGTAATCCAAACGAAATTTTCAAACCCCACATATAAATAAAAATTTAATTTAATTAAATTTAATATGAAAAAGTGTCAAATATTGTATTTAAAAAGGGTTCTCTATTAAAAAGCGGTAAAATTTCATTTTTTTTTGAAAAATAGTACTTTTATCTGAAAAAATGAATTTGTTCTTAAATTATGTCTAATAAAAACATTATATGGATTCTAAAATTATATGGAGTATATAAAATTCCAAATTTGGTTATTTCTATTCATAACCATTCTTTGAACGGCTAGTTTGGTAAGCTATGGTGTGCTCAAACTCGGTGTTTTGTGTAGTGAAAGCTATTGAATTGGTTTAAAGATGTAACGTACTATGAAATATTTTGGTATTACATTCTCCCATCATTCAATTAATTTTTTCTTAACATTTTTTAATTGTTCTTCGAAAATAAAAGGTTTAAAAAAGAAAATACCTTTGTGGAAAACCCATATAGAAAATAGGGTTACTAAAATTTAGTCTTAATAAGAGGGAAAAGGAAATGAAAAAGTCACCACCAAAATAGAATTTTTAATAGGAGAACATTGGGTGAAATTAGAGACACATAATTAGAGTAAAAACATAAATATTTATAAGGAGTGACTGAGGTCATCAATCACAAACAAGTGAACAAAAAATAGAATATTGGGGGCCTCAAATCCATAAATCTATAATGATATAAATATCATCGGTTCAACAAAACATAAGTTATTTAGATAACAGAATTTTTGTTTTAAAATCCCTTCCCCAAAGTATAAGAATTTATTTCTCCATAGAATAAGAGAAAAAAATATTTGACAAGTAGAGTTGCATCCTTCAACTAACTTCTGCCACAAACTAATCTTTAATTCTAAAAGATAATAGAGTTGAAAAATATACTATTTATCCTAATCATATAGGGTTCGAAAAATAATGAATTTATTATTCATCTGTCAGACCATTTAAAATGAACTACATCATACAAACCACGACATCGTGCAGTCTAGTGGTAAGTGATGCACCCTTGTCTCCCTTCGGTTGCGGGTTCAAGTCTCATGACCTTGTCAGACACGGTGGGTTATCATCCGACCTCTGGGTTTTCCTTTTCATAACAATCCAAAAATAATCTTAAGAAATGTCTTATCATTAAACAATAGTATCCAAGACCCATCTTAATTCATTCCAACCATTAGACCTATCCAAAATTCTTTTTTTCAAACTCCTAGTCCAAAATTTATAAGGAAGTTAAACATAAGTAAGATCTCTTTTCCCATGTAATAACATGTGAATACCTTAATCATGAATTCTATTAAAACATGGTAACACCCTAAATTACCATAAAACCTTTTTGAATATGCTAATTCTCTGTTATTTCTTATAGAATACTGAATATACTCCATAAATGCGAAAATTTTGTAAAATCCAATAGTGATGGAATAAAAATACAATTAATTAGTTCCAAGGTAGTCAATAATATCCAATATAATTTATCTAACTCAATTATATCTTATTCTGAAATCATTAACTCAGTTTCCGAGACATATTAAGGGATATATTTTTCTCAACTATATATTTTCCAAAATCATTAACTTTACACTGTGTCACATTAATTGGTACCATAAAATCTCAAAACCTTAATGAAAATTTACTACAGTACAATCCTTATATACATAATAATTCCTAAACTTGTACTCAAATGACACAATTCTCTAATAACAACTTAAGAAAAATAATCATTCCTCTTCATCTGTAGTATTATCATAACTTGATTATTATCCAATATCATCATTTTGGGTATACTCTGATGATTGGGACAGTGATTTGCAGTGTCCCAACTCCTTGCAGATGAAGCATTGTACATTTGAAACCTTTTTCTTACCCTTGAAATCACAAAATTTGTGTCCATTTCTCCACACTTATAAAAAACTCCCATTCCTTTCAAGAACTTCCCAAGGTGATTCTTTACACAGTTATCACATATGGGAAAATAATTCATTCCCTTCTTCCCTTTAACCTTCTTTTTCTCTCCCATCCTCTTCTTTTGTGGCTTCCCTTCAAAGTCAAATGACTTAGAGAATTCATTACTTATCTTATAAACACATGATATTATTTCTTTATATGATGAGAATATGTCGGATACAATTTCCATTATAAATTTTGTATTAAGACCATGAAATATATGAACCTTTATATACTTTGGATCATGCTTATTTATAGAGTTCTCATTTCATATACTGGGCACCAATTCTAAATGGCGACGTACACTAGTTTTGATCTTATCATAATTTATAAGCCAAAAATTTGAAAAATTCTCGACATTAATTGAATATTTTCACACATCTAGTATCATAATCTTAAAAATGGTTTCTTTGAATACATATTTACTCATAAATCCTTCATAATGTTTTATAAGGAAGATGTGAATTATTCTAAGCATATCCCACAAGAGTGTCATAAACAAGAGTGTAAGAATGTCCGTTGTCGTGAACCAGTTATCGTTCAAGTCTACCTCAAAGAGTTGTTTTCAGGTTTTACCCCTTGATACTTCTGTGTGAGACCCGCCTCTACCTACTCATATCTATAGAGGTATGTATTTCATTAAAAATTCAAAAAATCTCTACATTTCCAAAATTCTAGGATGTTTTTCAATAATAATCCTCAAATTTTATCTTAGGATAATGTTTAAAAATGAGAGTTTATCTAAATTTATTTCTATGGTTTTTCATAAACATTCTCTGATACCAACTGTAATGCCATAACCTCAGTTATCTACATTCGGTGCATTCTTTTAATACATTGGTATGATTATATAGAATCATGTCTCGAAGGACCGATCAGGTTAGTAGCCTTTAAAAATAGATTACATATATGACTATTACATTACAATTTCATAAATAAAACACAACATAAATAATCTTTTGAGAATTCCTTTATTCCCCTAGATTAACTCTCCAAATCAATCATAATACACTTCCTCGCATCCTGAAAAAAATAAAACATAAGAAAGGGGGGAGCTCAGATGCTCAGTAAGGATAAAAATATAACAGAAACTATCATAAATAAGAATAAACATTTAAGGAAATGTATAAGACTAAAACACAATCCTTTAAAACATAAACGTCTGCAAAATATGGAAAATATAAATCAAATAATTCAATTTACTTATTCACAATGATATTATACTAGTCAAATAATCACATGTATTATGAATAGCTAATTTCATAATGATGGAATGCATAATACCGGACATCATAACCACATAGTCAAGGCCTTGTGCCAAGAATAAAAATAAAAAATTTGTCAAGTCCTTATTCTAAGACACTAATTTTTCTCATGAGACCTACCGATGCATCAAGGAGCTATAGAGGGCTCCACTCATCAATTACTAAGTCCAATGAATTCCTCCTCCATAATGAAAATTTTATTTTTTAACACTTTAAAGGGGGAAAGTGAGAACACTAACATCAAAAAAAAATCAACCACCAAAAGTTACTACATTTTTTTTGAAGAAAAGCTTGAGCCTATTTGAATCAATTTCCCTAAATAGTATCTAGGGAATAGAATTTACCTAGGACACTGGATTGTACTTCAGAATGTCTTAATAATATTTAGCCAAGATGACCTAGGATTTCATGCATTCCTCCATGTTTTTCTTTCCCATGTTGAAGCCTCTCTTCAAAATAAGGTTATGCCTATCAATCCATTTACCCTGCCCCTTTGAAGTTTCCAAACTAAGTGATATTCCCAGAATTTGTTTGATTACTTTATTTGGTGCATTGATATCCATCACTTGCTCAACCATCTCTTCATCCGAGTGCAATAGAAGGTACATGTGACGGATCAACGATTCTATCTGACGTTGCGGGTCATTATGGAAGCCCGCCTCGAGCTGCTACCCTGTAAGAAGTTCTGCCCCCGCCCGACTCACTTCCTCACTGTTGAGAAGCCCCTCCCCTTTCTGGTCCTTAGTCTTCTCTTCTGCCTCCCCTTGAGGACCTGTTGCCTCTTCTGAAAGTGGGGGGTCAACACCCCCAGAGGTAGCTAACTCTGAATCTCCACTGACCTGAGATCCAGCCTCCTTATAGGTGATAACCCCCACCTACTTGTCAGCGCATTTTCCCACCTTCGAGAGAAGGTTGGCTTTACTAGAGTACCTGGTCACATGAGGGCTTGGTAAGTTAGAGTAGTCTTTCCATTTTCACGACCTCCTGGTATGTTTGATAATTCCTCCGGAATCCACAGTGGAACTCCTTCCCTTCCTTGAAGAGGCTCTAAAAAAATCCTCTTTAATTCCCTCATCCTTTGGTTCAGTAGGGGAGTCTGGAGCTGACTCCAAAGCCCCTTGGATGGCCTCCTCTCGCGTACTAGTATCACCATCCCGGAAAGCCTCCATCACATTGTCATCCCCAATATCATGTACCTCAACTTCACCTAGCACCGCAAACCTGATATAAGAATTGTTAAAACTCCCTCCAGATTTAACCTTCTCGGCATAAGAAGGTTGGATCTGCCAGGCCTGCACAAGAAAATCTGATCCACATGATTGTTCAAAGCCACGTCACATGTATTGAAATTGTTGATATCTTGAGACGAGACTAATGGGATGATCACTCGTGTCTATCTCTGTGTCGACATCCTCATTAACCCTCGCTACATTGAGTGAAACCAACTGCATATCCTTATTAACATCCCTGCCAATGTCCAGGTGCACCTCTCTCTCCAATTTCCAAACCTCTTCTGGGACTATACCTTCATTCTTACTGGTACTGATAACCTCTTTAGAATGAACAACCTAAGAACAAGGAACACACAAATCCTTTTTCAAGTGGCTAAAAACCTCTGGAACTATAGGGTTCAAATGAGAATCCTTTGAGGCTGTCTTGGGAGCTAGCATCGCTCCAGGGGTCAAAGAACGCAGGGGAGGCCACCTATTGACCTCCACATTCTAGATCACCAGAGCCTTCTCCCCTGGAAACTCCATGCACATCACCTCGTGCTCACCCAAATATTCACTATCACGTGATTGATGTTCCACCACTGGAGCCAGCAGCTCTTCCGATGACCTATCTCAGTGCATGCTGTGACATCCTGAGACCTCATGGCCAAGATTGCTGCATCCCGAATATAATGCGGGTCATGACTGAAACACCACCTGCTACTTCCACAATAGATCTTCTCCAACCGAAATCCACATCCACTCGGTTGGAGGTTTTGAAACATCATCCTCAATACAAGCATGGGGCATGATGGGGTGTAAACCGAAGAGGTTCTAATATCAGAACATAGGTAGCGTCCAACCAAATTTCCAAGAATACAAATGATAGAAGGATTTTGGAAAGGTAGAATAAAATCAGGAAAACTAACCCAAACAGCAGCCGAAGGTGGATCACAATTCATGTTGAAATAAAATGACCATTATTGGAGGAAAAAAATCAGAACCATTGAACACCCGAGGAGCGTTGGACCAGGGGATGACCAAATCCACCTCCGATGTGAAGCGAACCATCAATTGATGCTGGTCGAGAAAACCCACCATCGCTCAGTTTTGTAGACCCAAAGATTCGAAGATAAATCTGTCAAAGGAATCAACCAAGGGACGATGGCCTATGATGCGGGCCACCAGTGTTGATCTGTGCAGATCTGAAGCGGCGTTGAACTCCTTTGGTGAAATCGCAAGTTGAGGATATCATTTGTGGAGATCTGGAACCTTAGGGCTAAGTGAAATCGATAGGAAGGGAGGAAGGAGGGCCGGGTTGGAGAAAGGGGTGAAATGATGAGCCACTTAGGAGAGTATCCCCCCTCCCTCTGCCAAGGAGGAGGGGGCTAGAACCTCAGGAATCTCCGACCTAGGTCATTGCCGCAGGCAAAAGCTTGTCTTCAGTTTTTGAAATATCCATTATGATGTCCAATGCATTCCTCATATGAAAATGTTGAAACATAACATAAACATTCGTATTAAAACTGTCATATGAAATGTAAATACTTAAACCATAAACCATGAATGGTATAAAAATAGCACATCTATAGTCAAACATATCATAACTCATTCAATACAATATGAAATATTGTATTATAATAAATCTAACTCAATCAAAAAAATATCTAATAAAGGATGTTGACATAGTTAAAAATGATCAGTAAAACTCTTTGATAGAAATATCCCTTTTTTTGAAATCATTTTAATGTAATGCATTTATAAAGGAATTAATTTAAAATATAGTTTCGAATCAAAGTGTCCCATACCAATTTGAAACTTTTTAATAAAATTAACATTTTAAAACAAACATTTCCATATAAATAAATCCTTAAAATCATTTTTAAAGCATGGAAATTAATTATAAAGATTTAGAAAACTAAATCATTAAAAAATTCAACATGATAATCTTGATAAAGAGTCCCTTACACAAAACCATAAAATATTCATTTTGAAAACATTTTTATGAAACATGGACATGGATGAAATAAATTTCTCAGTAAATACTTTCACATAAACAATCTAGGATAATAATGAGATTGAGTAAATATCCCTTACCTTGTACATTCCTTTAGTTGAGGGTATGTTTAACCTCATGTATGATGACCATAGAATGTTATTAAATTATACCAAAACCATATTAATATATATTCTATCATATATGATTCATTTATGGCTTTATACTACCCACTTAATAATAATTTCCATGTAAAGTTAACATTTTGGGTAATAATCTCTTTCTTTATTGTATCAGGTGTAACATGTTATTCATGATCATATCACTTAGATCATGATTTAAATACTTCCGGAATATAAAAAATTATTTATATATCATATATATTTAGAATATAAATATGTATAATGGATATATATATGAAATGGAAAACATCGTTTATGGAGAGGGTAAACCATACGTACGCATAAACGATATTTCCGTTTTCATATCGCATTAAACAGAAGTAAGTGAATAAGGTATATGTAAATAGTTATAATATATATTTATATAGGAGAATTATTATTTCATATATTACATACTTATTAATAATATATATTTTTATAATCATCATTGAATGGTGAAAGTGGAAATGAATCTCATCACGTCATGGAGACGGTAAGTCGTACGTACACACGAGCAACGATATCAGTCTATTAATAGTGAAATCATGTTTAATTGGATGATATATTATATATAAAGAATAATTACCATGTTATTTTTTTTATTTAAATCAATTATACTCATTATTATCCCCCTCTAAATATTGCAGTGTTGAATAATAAACTACACCCCACGTGGAGACGGTAAGCCGTACGTACGCATTTATGGTGAATTTTTCATTCATATGATGGATAGAATAATGGATATGGTTGTACCATATTTATAATAACATAATTGTATGTATAGGGTACTGGATTTATTATTTTGTTATGGAAACAACAATGAAAGAGGAAGTGGAAGAAGAAAAGAACTTTGAAAGTTGTGATGTAATAATTACCTCTTCTTCGGGTGCTTCCTTTTGATTTGAACAAAAAGGATCATTAAGATTGATTTATGATCAAATTATGTTCTATAGGTTTCAATTAGGGTTGTGGGTAGGATAATTGATCATGGGTTTTCCATGACAAATAGTTTTTTAGTTGTGAATTTAAGAGAAGGCGAAGTAGCCTTTTATAAAAGAGGTGAGGGGCATTTTAGGAAAAGATTCAAATATTAATTTATTGTAATCTTATTTTCGGTTTATAATAGATCCAAATATAATTATTTTGAGGATAAGGTGGTTATGGGTCTAAATACTCTGAACCAAAAGGTTGTAGACTAGTTTAGTTTATTTTAATAACCTTATCATTTAGATTAAACCCTTAGTTAAATAGTTGAACTTTTACTATGTCTTCTATTATTTTTTTATTACATGGTTAATAAACGTACTATAAAATTACAAGAGAACATAAAGTGGTTCATTAATGATATATCTATTTTTATATAAGTCCTCTGTCCAAAACATATATTTTTACGAATATTATATCATTTAATAATATAGTATTTGTTTTCAAACTCATTTATGTCAATTTTGACACTATTTAGTATTTGGTTTTTTAAAAGATATAAAAAGTTTATTAATTCGAAAATAAATACATTAAAGCAACCCTAAAATGTCATATTCACATAAAAATTCATGGATCGCATCAAAAGTTTCAATTTACATTTATTTTGATATTTATAATACAAATTATTTTAAGCTTTCATTAATATCGTAATTACTACTTCATCATTGTGTCATAAATTACATAAATTCGTTAATGTCTAAAAATTAAAAATAGAATACCTTGATGTAGTAAATATTTTTTAATTTATAATGAGTATTTATTGTTGAATTTACCGTATGAATAACTCTATATTAAAAATGGTTTAGTTATTAAACTTTGAATTTAACACTTTTAACTCCTCTTTAAATAAAATATAATAAATGTCCTAATCTAAACCAAGTGTATAAAAAGGATATTATTTTTCCACTAAGGTTTATTTTTATTGAAAAAAACTTTTCAAATAGAATTAGGACACGTGTTACGGTAATTATAATAACATTTTCACATTTAATTACCTTATTTACTTTTATCCGTGGTAAATAAAATTCCAAAGTTACTATTTAGAAAAAAATTATTCTCATCCTATTTAACCAAATTTTACTTAATGATGTAAACCGTGTCTCTTGTATTTTTAAAATTCAATTCACAGAAGTTGTAAAATTACATTTTATGAAAATTTGCAAATGTGCCTAGAAGGTGGGTAAAAGACATTAAAAGGTTCACTTAAATTTTATATATCTAATATTATTATAAAATGACTCCAATGAATTACATTAGACTTATATAGGTATTATATATATATTTTTATTTTAAAATACATTTATATAAAAAAAATTATTTAAAAAAATGTCATTTTTAAATAATAACTCAATGATTTTCACTATTCATCAAAAATCGAATGTTTTCTGAAAAATATCAAAATTTCACCCTAATATAATTTTGATATTCTAAATTCAAAAATGAAGTCTATTTTAAAAAATTCAAAACATATAAGTTCTATTAATTAATTTAAAATTAATTACCGTTGTCAAAACTAGAAATCTAGTTTTTAAAAAGTAAAAACAATCAAAACATTGACACGTGTTTATGTCCAATTTAAATGTGAAATTACTTATTATGACTTAAATTATATTAAATGATAAAAATATAATCTAATTATACATCAAAACTACTCACATGAATAATTTAACACTATAAATTATTTCAATTTAAATATTCATTTTTAATTAAAATTTAATATTTTTCACTATTCTTCAAAACATAATATTGGGTGTAAAATTACCAAAAGTTTATCCAAACTAAATTTATATACCCTGATTCTAACTAAGAATTTAATTTCCTTAATTTGTTTATATAAAAGTGTCAAATATTGTATTTAAAAAGGGTTCTCCATTTTAAGGTGGTAAATTTTCCTTTTTTGAAAAATAATTCCTTTATCCAAAAAAAGAATTTATTCATATATTATGTCTCAGAAACACATAATATGTATTCTAAAATTATATGGAATATATAAAATTCAAAATTTGGTTAATTCTATTCGTAACCATTTTTTGAACGACTAGTATGGTAAGTTGTGGTGCGGTCGAATTCGGTGTTGCGTTTAGCGCAAGCTATTGATTTACTTTAAAGAGATAAGGTACTATGAAATATTGGGGTCCTAAATTCTCCCATACTTTAATAATGTGGATCCTCAAAATTTTAAAATTTTCTTCAAAAATAAATTTTTGAAAATTGAAAATACCCTTGTGGAAAACCCACATAGAAAATAGGGTTACTAAAATATAGTCTTTATAATAGTGAAAGTGAAATGAAAAAGTCACCACCAAATTATGATCTAGAGTAGGAGAACATTGGAGGGAATTATAGACAAATAATTGGAGGAAAACTTAAATATTTATAAGAAGTGATTGAGGTCATCAATCATAAACAAGTGAATAATAAATGGAATATTGAGGGGCTCAAAGTCAAAAATCTATGATGATTTATATATCATCAGTTCAACAAAACATAAGGTATTAGGATAACACATTTTTGGTTTTATGATCCCTTCCCTAAAGATTAAGAATTAATATATTCATATAATAAGGGAAAAACATGACAAGTATAGTTGCATCCTTCAACCAAATTCTACCACAAACTCATCTTTCATTCCAAAAGATAATAGAATTTAAAAATATTCAATTTATCTTAATCGTATAGGGTTCCAAAAATAATTAATTTATAATTCATCTATTACACCATTAAAAAAACTATATTATACAAACTTGGACATCACGTAGGCTAGTGGTAGGTGATGCACTATTATCTCCCTTCGGTTGCGGGTTTATGTCTCGCGACCTAGCTGGACGCACCGGGTTAGCGCCCGACCTCCGGGTTGTACTTTTTATAAAAATCTAAACATTATCTTAAGAAATGTTTTAACCTTTAACAATAGTATCCAATGTCCAACATAATTCATTCCAAACATTAGGCCTATCCAAAATACTTTTGTTAAAACTCATAGTCCAAAATTTATAAGGTAATGTTAATTAGGATCTATTTTTCCATGTAATAACATGTCAATACCTTAATCATGTATTTTCATAAAACATGGTAACACCCTGAATTACCATAAAAACTTATTTAATACATTCATGCTCTGTTATTTCTTATAGAATACTGGATATACTCCCTAAATCCAAAAATGATGTAAACTCCAACAGTGATAGAATAGAAAAACAATTAACTACTTCCAAGGTAGTCAATAATATCCAATATTCATTATCCAACTCAATTATATCTTATTATGAAATAATTATATCAGTATTAGAAAAATATTAAGGGTTATATTTCTTCCATGCATATATTTTCCAAAATGTTTAACTTGAAACTACGTCACATTACTTGGTACAGTAAAATCTGAAATCTTTAATGAAAATTTACTGCAGTAGAATCCTTATATATTTATAATTATTAAAAATTGTACTCAAATGGCACAATTATTTAATATAAAATTAAGAAAAATAATCATTCCTCTTTATTTATGATAGTATTATTACTTGATTATTATCTAATAGAATCATTTGGGGTATACTCTGATGATTGGGGCATTGATTCGCATTATGTCCCAACTCCTTGCAGATGAAGCATTTTACATTCGAAAACTTTTTCTTACGCTTGCAATGAAAATATTGTTGTCCTTTTTCTCGCACTTATAACAAATTATCATTCCTTTCATGAACTTCTAAGGGTGATTATTTTCATAGTTAAAACATTTGGGAAAATCCTTCTTCTCCTTCATCCGATTATCTAACTTTTTCTCTACTATCCTCTTCTTCTATGTCTTCTCTTCAATACCATATGCCTCAGAGAATTATTTACTTATCTTATTAACACATGATACTATTTCTTCATTTGATGAGAATATGTGGGAGACTATTTCCATTCTAAATGTTTCTTTTAGACCATGAAATATATGACCCTTCTTACTTTTTAGATCATGTGTATTTCTAGGGTTCTCATTCCTTATACTGGGCACCATTTCTAAATGGCCAGATACACTAGGTTAGATAATATTATAATTTATAATCCAAAATCCAATAAAATAACGACATTAATTGAATATTCCCACACATCTAGTTTCATAATAATTCAAATGGTTTCATTTCTGAAATATTTACTCATAAATCCACTTTAATGGTTTGTAAGGAAAATGTGAATTAACCTAAACATCTCCCCCGAGAGTGTCCAAACCAAGAGTGCAGCAAGGCCCATTTTTTTGCACCAGTTCCCATTCGAGTCTAGATCAATGTGGAGTTTTTGGGTTTTCCCCTCTAAACATCTATGCTAGAGCTGCCTATACCTGCTCGTATCCATAGAGGGATGTTTTGCTTGCAAAATTCACAAAAATCTATATATTTCTAAAATTCTAAAAAGTTCTTCTATACTAATCCTTGTAGTCTATATTAGGGTAATGTTTCAAAATCAGAGTTTATCTAAATCAATTTCCAAGGTTGTTGCTAAACTTCATTTGATACCAACTGTAACGCACTAACCCCAGTTACCCAAAGTCAGTGAATTATTTAAATACATTGGAATGATTATAAAGAATCAAGTCACGAAGGACCGATCAGTTTAGTAGTCATGGAAAATAGATTACATATATGAATGTTACATTACAATTTCTAAAATAAAACACAACATAAATAATCTTTTGATAATGAAAGTATTCCCCTAGATTAACCCTTAAAATCAATCATAATACACTTCTTTTCACCTTGTGAAAAAATAAAACATAAGAAAGGGATGGGCTCAGATGCTCAGTAGGAATAACAATATAGTAGAAACTATCACAAATAATCATAAACATTAAAGGTAATGTATAAGAATAAAACACAAGACTTTTAAACATAAAAGTCATCATAATATGGAAAATATATATCAAATAATTCCATTTACTTATTCACATGGATATTATACAAATCAAATATTCACATGTATTATGAATAACTAATTTCATAATGATGCAATGCATAATGGCGAACATCATAACCACATAGTCAAGGCCTCGTGCCAAGATTAACAATAAATATTTTGTCATGTCTTGGTTCCCAGACACTAATTTGTCTCATGATACCAACCAATGCATCAGGGAGCTACAGAGGTCTCCACCCATCACATACTAAGTCCAATTCATTCCTCATTGAAAATATTGAAACACAACATAAAAAATCATATTAAAAATATCATACAAAATATCAATAATTTTGGCATAAACCATGAATGGTATAATAATAGCACATCCATAGTCAAACATATCATAACTAATTCAATACAATATGTATGATTTTATTATAATAAATCAAACTCAATCAAGAATAATATCTAGTAAAGGATATTGACATAGTTGAAAATGATCAGTAAAACTCTTTGAGAGAAATATCCCTTTCTGTGAAATCATTTTAATTTTAGGCATTTATATAAGAATTCATTTAAAATATATTTTCAAATCAAATTTTCCCATAACACTTTGAATCTTTTGAATGGAATTAACATTTTAAAACAATCATCTATATATAAATAATTAATTAAAATCATTTTTAAAGCATGGACATTATTTAAAATGATTTAGAAAAAAAATCATTAAAACATTTAAAAAGATGATCTTGATAAATATTCCCTTCCAAAAAACAATAAAATATTCAATTCTTAAGTGGTTTTTTTTAAACATGGACGTGTATGATAAAAATTTCCCAGTAAATACTTACACATAAACAATCATGGATAATAATGAAATTGAGAAATTAACACTTACTTTATAATTTCCTTTAGTTGAGGGTATGTTTAACCTCCAATATAATGACCATAATATGTTATTAAATTATACCAAAACCATATTAATATTTATGATATCATAATTGATTCATTTATGACCTTATAATAACCATTTAATAACAATTTCAATGTTAAATTAACATTTCGGGTAATAATCTCTTTCTTTATCGTATGTGGTTTAACTTGTTATTTCGGATCGTATCACTTAGATCATGATTTAAATACTTTCAGAATATAAAATGTGTTTTATATGTCATATATATTTATAATATAAATATTTATAAAAGATAGAGATATGAAATGGAAAACACTGTTTATGGAGACGGTAGGTCATACGTATGCATAAACGCTATTTCCGTTTTCATATCGTATTAAATGGAAGTAAGTGAATAAGATATATGTAAATACATACATACATATATACATATATAGTAGCATTATTATTTTATATATTAGATAATTATTAATAATATATATTATTATAATCATCCTTGAATGGTGAACGTGCAAATGTGTCTCATCGTGTTGTAGAGACGGTAAGTCGTACGTACACACGAGTGACGATATCATTCTATTAATTGTGAAACCATGTTTAATTGAATGTTATATTAAATATAAAGAATCATTAACATGTTTTATTTATTATTTACATCAATTATATTCATTATTATACTCATCCAAACAATCAAGTGTTGAATAACAAACTATACCACGACGTGGAGACGGTAAGCCGTACGTACACATGTATGGTGACTTTGTTATTCATAGGATGGATAGAATAATTAGTATGGTTGAATCATATTTTTAATAATGTCACAGTACGTGTATGGTACATGATTAATTATTTTGGTATTGAAACAACAAATAAAAAGTATGTTGAAGAAGAAAATAACTTTGAAATAGGTGATGAAATAATTACATCTTCTTCAGGTGCTTCCTTTTGATTTGAACAAAAAGGCTCCATAGGTTGGATTTATGATCAAAGTAATGAATATATGTTGAAATTAGGGTAGTTGGTAGGGTATTTGAGCTAGGTTTGTCCAAGACAAATTTATTTGGAGGTGTGAATTTATGAGAAGGGGAAGTACCCTTTTATAAGAGAGGTGAGGGGCACTTTAGAAAAAACATGAAATATTAATTTAATGTAAATTTATTTTCTGTTTCTAATAGCTCTAAATGGATTTATTTCAATACTAGGATGGGTATGGGTTGAAATACATTAAACCAAAAGTTTTTATACAAGTTTAGGTCACTATATTAATCTTATCATTTAGATTTAACTCATAGTTAAATAGTTTAACATTTTCCATGTCTTCTTGTATTTTTATATTACATGGTTTATAAACCTACTATAAAATGGAAAGAGAAACTAAAGTGGTTAATTAATGATATATATATATATATATATCATTATGTAAGACCGTTGGATGAACCTTAGATTTTTAGGTATATTATATCATTTAATAATATAGCATTTGTTTTAAAAACTCATTTTTGTCAATTTTTAAATTATTTAGTATTTAGTTTTTTTGAAAGTCATAACAAGTTGATTACATCAAAAAAATACATTAAATCAACCCTATCATGTCATATTTAGATATAAAATTCGTGTATTCCCTCAAAAGTTTCAATTTATATTTATTTTGATATTTATAATATTAATTATTTTAATCTTTCATTAATAATGTAATTACTACTTTCTCATTGTGTAAAACATAGAATTAATTATTTAATGTCTATAAATTATAAATAAAATTACATGATTTAGGAATGATTTTTAACTTTCTAATGAATATTTATAGTTAAATTTATCTTATGTATAACCCTATATTAAAAATGTTTTAGTTATTAAACATTGAATTTAACACTTTTAACTCTTCTTTAAATATAAAATAATAAATGTCCTAATCTTACCCAAGTAGATCAAAAGGATATTATTTTTGTCTTAAAGTTTATTTTCTTCGAAAAACACATATCCAATAGAATTATTACATGTATTAGGGTAATTATAATAATCTGTTTACCTTTAATTACCCTATTTACTTTTAACCCTGGTAAATAAAATTCAAAAGTTACTGTTGACCAAAAATTATTTTTATCTTATTAAACCAAATTTTAACTACTGATTTAAAGAGTTTCTCTTGGATTTTTGAAATTGAATTCAAAGAAGCTGTAAAATTACATTTTCTGAAAATTTATAAATGTTCCGAGAAGGTTGGTAAAAGACGATAAAAAGTTCAATTAAATTTTATATATCTAATCTTATTATAAAATGACTCCAATGAATTAAATAGGTCTAATATAGGTATTATTTATTTATTTTGAATTCAAAATAAATTTAAATAATAATTATTATTATTATTTATATAAAAGTCGGTTTTAAACAATAACGCAGTGTTTTTCACTATTCATCAAAAATCGAATGTTTTCTAAAAAATAAGAAAAATTTCACCTTAAGATAATTTTGATAATCCAAATTCAAAAATTAATTTTATTTTACCAAATTAAAAAAATATAAGTTAAATTAATTAATTTAAAATTAATTTCTGTTGTCAAAACAAGAAAGTTGGTTTTTAAAAAGTAATAACTATCAAAAAATTGCACGGGTTTATGACTAATCTAAATGTAAAATTACTTATAATGACCTAAATTATATTAAATGAAAAAAATATAATATAATTATAATTTAAAACTAAATACATTCATAATGTAACACTATAAATTATTTCTATTAAAAAAGTTGTTTTCGAAGAAAATTTATTATTTTTCATTATTAATCAAATTATGAAAGTTGTCAGAAAAGTACCAAACATTTATCCAAACAAACTTTTATACACCATCTCTAAAAAAAGAATTTTAATTTTATTAAATTTATTATATAAAAGATTCAAATATTGGATTTAAAAAGGGTTTTCCATTAAAAGGCGGTAAAATTGCATTTTTCGAAAAATACACTTTTTTATCTAAAAAATGATTTTTTTATATTATATCTAAGAAACACATAATATGGATTCTAGAATTATATTTAGTATATAAAATTTAAAATTTGGTTAATAATATTCATAACCGCTTTTTGAACAGCTAGTTTGGTAAGTCGTGGTGCGCTCGAACTCGGTATTGTTTGTAGTTCAGGCTATTGAATTATTTTAAAGAGATAGTGTACTATGAAATATTTGGGTGTTACATTCTCCCATAATTCAAAAAATTTATTCCTCGCAATTTGGAATTGTTCTTCGAAAATAAAAGGTTGAAAATAGAAAATACTTTTGTGGAAAACCCCCATCAAAAATAGGGTTACTAAAATTTAGTCTTAATAAGAGAGAAAGGGAAATGAAAAAGTAACCAACAAATTATGATTTATAATAAGAGAACATTGGTAGAAATTAGAGACACATAATTGGAGTAAAAATGTAAATATTTCTAGAGATTTATTGAGTTACTCAATCACAAACAAGTGAACATTAAATGCAATATTGAGGGCCTCAAATACCTAAATATATGATGATTTAAATATCATTGATTCAACAAAACATTAGGTTTTAGGATAAAAACATTTGTTTTCAGATCCCTTCCCTAAATTATAAGAATTAATTTCTTTTTTGAATAAGAGAAAAATACTTGACAATTATAGTTCCATCATTCAACTAACTTCTACTACAAACTCATCTTCTATTCCAAAAGATAATAGAATTCAAAAATATTCTATTTATCCTAATCGTATAGGGTTTCAAAAATAATGAATTTATAATTCATCTATCATATCATTTAAAAAACTACATTACACAAACCAAGACATCACGTAGGGAAGTGGTAGGTGATGTACCCTTGTCTCCCTTTGGTTGCAGGTTCAAGTCTCGCGACCGTGCTAGACGTGGTAGGTTACCGCCCGACCACCGGGTTGTCCTTTTTATAACCGTAAAAAAATAATCTTAAGAAATGTTTTAACCTTAAAAAACAGTATACAATGTCCAATTTAATTCATTCCAACCTTTAGACTTATCCAAAATACATTTGTTCAAACTCATAGTCCCAAATTTATTAGGAAGGTAAACATATTTAAGATATCTTTTTCTATGTAATAACATGCGAATACCTTCATCATGTATTCTCTTAAAACATGGTAACACCGTAAATTACCATAAAACCTTGTTGACTATGTTCATGCTATTTTATTCCATATAGAATACCAGATATACTCCTTTAATCAAAAAAAATTCTAAACTCCAAAAATGATGAAATAAAAAACAATTAATTAGTTCCAAGGTAGTCAATAATATCCAATATGATTTATCCAACTCAATTATATATTATAGCGAAATCATTATCTCAATTTCAGAATCATATTAAGTGTTATATATCCCCCAACCATATATTTTCCAAAATGTTTAACTTAAAACTCTGTCACATTACATGGCACCATAAAATCCCAAATCATTAATGAAAATGTTCTACAATACAATCCTTATATAGTTTATAATTCTTATAACTTGTACTCAAATGACACAATTATTTAATAAAAACTTATGAAAAATAATCATTCTTTTTCATCTTCGGTAGTATCATAACTTGCTTATTATCTAATATCATCATTAGGGGTATACTATAATGATTGGGATATTCATTCGCGCGGATTCACAACTCCTTGAAGATGAATCATTTTACATTTGACACAATTTTCATACCTTTTCAATCATGAAATTGGTGTCCTTTTTCTCCACACATATGAAAAACACCCATTCCTTTCAAGAACTTACCACGGTGATTCTTTTCACTATTATCACATATGGAAAAATCCTTATTTCCCTTCTTCCCTTTATCCATCTTTTTCTCTACCATCCTCTTCCTCTGTGGCTTCCTTTCAAAGACATTCAATGGTAGAAAATTATTTACTTATCTTATTAACACATGATACTATTTCTTCATATTATGATAATACATGTGAGATTATTTACGTTCTAAATGTTCTCTTAAGACCATGAAATATATTAACCTTTTTACTCTTTGTATTATTCATATTTCTAGAGTTATCATTCCTTATATTGGGCGCCATTTCTAAATGGTGAGATACACTATGTTAGATTATATCATAATTTCTAAACCAAATAATTGGAAAATTATCGACATTAATTAAATATTTTCGCACATCTAGTATTATAATTATCAAAATGGTTTCTTTACTGACATATTTACTCATAAATGCTTCATAATTGTTTGTAAGAAAAAAGTGAATTATCCTAAGCATATCCCCCAGGAGTGGAGTAACCAAGAGTGCGTAAAGGCCCATTTTCTTGCACTAGTTCCTGTTTGAGTCTAGATCAAAGTAGTGTTTTCGGGTTTTACCCCTAGATACATCTATGCCAGAGCCACCTGTACCTACTCATATCTAAAAAGGGATGTATTTCATGGAAAATTCCAAAAATCTATAAATTATGAAAATTATAACACGTTATTCTATATTAATCCTCAAATTATATCTTAGGTTAATGTTTTAAAATCTGTGTTTATCTAGATCTATTACCAATGTTGTTTCTAAATTTCTTATGATACCAACTCTAACACCCAGAACCCAGTTATCCTGAGTTGGTGCATTATTTTAATACATTGGCATGATTATAAGTAATCATTTCCCAAAGGACCGATCAGTTTAGCAATCTTGGAAAATAGATTTCCTATATGAATGTCACATTACAATTTCTGAAATAAAACAAAACATAAATAATATTTCAAGAACTCAATTATTAACCTATCTTAACCCTCCAAATTAATAATAATTCACTTCTTCTCATATTAGGAAAAATAAAATATAAGAAATGGGTGAGCTCATATGCTTAGTAAGGATAACAATATTGCAAAAACTATTATAAATAAGAATAAACATTTAAGGAAATGTATAATACTAAAACACAAGGCTTTTAAACATAAAAGTCAACATAATATGGAAAATATAGATCAAATAATTCCATTTACTTATTCACATGAATATTATACTAGTCGATTAATCACATGTATTATAAATAGCTAATTTCATAATGATGGAATGCATAATGTCAGACATCATAACCACATAGTCAAGGCCTCGTGCCAAGAATACATATAAAAATTTTGTCAAGGCATTGTGCCAGGACCCTAATTTGACTCATGAGACCTACCAATGAATCTAGGAGCTATAGTTGGCTCTACCCATCACTTACTAAGTACAATGCATTCCTCATATGAAAATGTTCAAACATAACATAAACATTCATATTAAAACTATCTTATGAAATGTCAATACATTAACAATAAACCATGAATGGTATAAAAATAGAATATCTAAATTCAAACATATCATAATTCATTCAATACAATATGGAATAATGTATTAAAATAAATCAAACTAAATAATGAATAATATCCAATAAATTATGTTCACATAGTTGAAAATGATCAGTAAAACTCTTTGAGAGAAATATCCCTTTTTGTGAAATAATTTAAAAGTAATGCATTTATAAAGGAAGTCATTTTAATTATATATTCGAAGAAAAGTGTTCCATAACACTTTGTAAATTTTGAATGGAATTAACCTTTTATGACAATCATGTCCATATAAATAAATCCTTAAAATCATTTTTAAAGCATGGACATTAATTAAAAATATTTAGAAAAATAAATCGTTAAAACATTTAAAATAATGATCTTGAAAAAGATTCCCTACCAAAAAACCTTAAAATATCCATTTTGAAAACATTTTTATAAAATATGGACATGGATGATAAAAATTTACTAGTAAATACTTACACATAAACAATCTTGGATAATAATGAGATTGAGAAATTATCCCTTACCTTGTACTTTACTTTAGTTGAGGGTACGTTTAACCTTATGTATAATGACCATAGTATGTTAATAAATTATACCAGAACCATATTAATATTTATGATATCATAAATGATTCAATTATGACTTTATACAACCCATTTAATTATAATTTTAATGTTAAATTAACATTTCACGTAATAATCGATTTCATTATTGTTCGTGGTTTAACTTGTTATTATCAATCGTATCACTTAGATCAGGATTTAAATACTTCCATAATATAAAACATGATTTATATATCATATATATTTAGAATATAAATATGTATAATATATAGATATATTAAATGGAAAATTCCATTTATGGAGATGGTAGGCCATAGTTACGTATAAATGTTGTTTCCGTTTTCATATCATATTAAACGGATGTAAGAGAATAAGATATATGTAAATACATACATACATAGTAACATAAATAAATATATATAAATATTTATAGTATAATTATTATTTCATATATTACATACTTATTGATAATATATATTTTTTGTAATCATTGTTGAATAGTGAATGTGGAAATGGATCTCATCGCGTCATCGAAACGGTAAGTCGTACGTACACACGAGCAATGATATCATTCTATTAATGGTCAACGAATGTTTATTTGGATGGTATATTGTATATAAATAATAATTAACATGTTAAATTTGTTATTTACATCAATTATACTCATTATTATACCCATCCAAATAATTAAGTGTTGAATAACAAACTACACCACGACATAGAGATGTTAAGCCGTTCCTACGCACGTTTGGTTACATTTTCATTCATATGATGGATAGAATAATGAATATGGTTGTACCATATTTATAATAACATAAAATTATATAGAGGTTAATCTAGGTATTATTTTGGTATGGAAACAACAAAGAACGAAGAATTGGAAGAAGAAAAGAACTTTTAAAGAGTTGATGAAATAATTAACTCTTCTTCAAGTGTTTTACATTGGATTTGAAAAAAAGGATCCTCAAGTTGGCTTTATTATCAATGTAATGCCTCTAGGGTAAAATTAGGGTTGTTGGAAGGATATTTCAGCATGTTCTGGCCAATAAAAATGTCTTTGTAGGTGTTAATTTAAGAGAAGGGGAAGTACCATTATATAAGTGAGGTGAGGGGAACTTTTAGAAAATCTTGAAATATTAATATATTATGTACTAATTTTTAGTTTATAATAACTCTAAATGGATTTATCTATAGTTTAAAGTGGGTATGGGTCTAGGTCCTCTCAAATAAAATTTTTTATACATGTTTAGGTCACTATATTACCTTATTATTTAGATTTAACCGTTAGTTAAATAGTTTAACTTTTACCATGTCTTCCTATATTTTAATATTACATGGTTAATAAAAAACTATAAAACGAAAAGAGAACCTAAATTGGATCAGTAATGATATATATATATATAATTATATAAGTCATTTGGATGAACCTTTGATTTTTAAAAATATTTTATCATTTAATAATATAGTATTTTATTTAAAACTCATCTATGTCAATTTTGACACTATTTAGTATTTAGTTTTTGTGAAAGTCATAAAATGTTGATTACATAAAAAAATTAATTAAATAGACCCTAAAATGTCATATTAACATATAAAATTCATGTATGGCATCAAAAGATTCAATTTACTATTATTTTTATATTTATAATATCAGTTATTTTAATCATTCATTAATATGGTAATCACTACTTCATCATTGTGTCATAAATAAAATAAATTATTTATTTTCTAAAAGTTATAAATAAAATAACATGATGTATGAATATTTTTATCTATCTATTGAATATTTATAGTTGAAGTTATCTTATGTATAATCCTATATTAAAAATGGTTTAGTTATTAAACTTTGAATTTAACACTTTTAACTCTTCTTTAAATAAAAAATAATAAATATCTTGATCTAACCTAGGTGCATCAAAAGGAACATACTTTTGTCCTAAGGCTGATTTTGGTCTAAAAACACTTATCCAATAGAATTATTACATGTGTTAGGTTAATTATAATAACATTTTGACAATTAATTTCCTGATTTACTTTTAACCGTGGTAAATAAAATTCAAAAGTTATTATTCACCAAAAATTATTTTCATCCTATTGACCCACAATTTACTTACGGATGCCAATCGTGTCTCTCGTATTTTTTGAAATTCAATTTATAGAAGTGGTAAAATTACAGTTTATGAAAATTTCTAATGTTCCTATAAGGTGGGTAAAAGACGTTAAAAAGTTCAATTAAATTTTATATATCTAATCATATTATAAAATGACTCCAATGAATTAAATTGTAATAATATAGGTATTATATATCTATTTTTACTTTAAAATAAATTTAAATAAAAATATAATATTTATTTAAATAAAATTCGGTTTTATACAATAACGTAGTGTTTTTCACTATTCATCAAAAAATCGAATTTTTTCTGAAAAATATCAAAATTTCACCTCAAGATAATTTTTATATTAAAAATTAAAAAATGAATTCTATTTTACCAAATTAAAAAAATAGAAGTTTCATTAGTTAATTTAAAATTAATTTCTGTTATCAAAATCAGAAAGTTTGTTTTTAAGAATTAGAAACTATCAAAAGATTGACACGTGTTTGTGTCCAATTTTTATGTGAAGTTAATTATAATGAACTAAATTATATTGAAAGATAAAAATATAATCTAATTATACCTTAAAACCACTCAAATTCATAATTTAACAGTATAAATTATTTTGATTAAAAAAGTTGTTTTCAACTAAAATCTATTATTTTTCACTTTTCATCAAAATATGACAGTTGTTAGAAAAGTACCAAAAATTTTTCCAGACTAGATTTGTATGCCTCTATTCTTAAGGAGAATTTAACTTCATTGAAATGAATATTTAAAAGTTTCAATTATTGGATTTTAAAAAGTGTTTTCTATTAAAAGGCAGTAAATTTTTAATTTTTTTAAATTACTTCTTTTATCTAAATAATGGATTTTTCAAATATTATGTCTAAGGAACAAGTAATTTGGAATCTAGAAATATATTGAGTATATAAAATTAAAAATTTGGTTAATTATATTCATAACCACTTTTTAAATGCTAGTTTCGAAATTCATGGTACGCTCGAACTCAATGTTTTGTGTAGCATAAGCTATTGAATTATTTTAAAGAGAGAACGTACTACGAAATCATGGGGTGTTACAATCTCAGTATTTAGAAGAATATATTTTGTAGATATTCAAAATGAATAATACATTCATGAGAGGCAGTGATCCTGATCTATTAGTAGAGAACCCTCGACCGAGGTATTGTTATTGAAAACATTAAAAAATCTCTCATTCCCAAAGAAATAGACACCATGTGGAGAAGTTTTACATAACATCTATTTTTTTGAGGAAGGTATGCCTACTCATCATAATCCTAAGATAAAAGAAGAAGGCTCCCCAAACACTCAAACTTTTCTTTTCAATATTGAGATGTTTTCCAAAGAACTGGTTTGTGAGGCCTTATAGGAAAAGTGTGTTACACCTCCCCTATTTGGGTGACACATCCAAAACCATTAGTCATTTGTAGTTAATTTGTTTTGGTTGAGAAATATTTGAGACAATCACAATGAATAAAACTTTCTCACATATAAAGAAGCATTGACATTTTCATCCAAGAAAGAAGCATATTTTTCACACACGTAACATATACCAATTCGGATTTTCAGTGCAAGAGACAGAGGATTTGAGAATCCTTGAGGTAGTGTACACATACACGGCCCCTTTAAATGATGAAATCATGCGCACCTTATACCCATACAGGTTTGGTCACAAGATGTATTAGGGCACACAACTTCATGATCCTATCCGGATTTGGGAATAAGAATCCTTAAAAAATAAGTGGGTGTAATGGGAAGAAAACAAGTGAACAGTGTGTGTTCAGGTTACATAGAATCATATCAACAAATTTATGAATAAATTTCCATGTACACGTGAAGAAGAAGTTGTGTATGCATATTGATCAATAAGAAACTAAGTGGAAATATAGGTGTAGATGCATAATATACACACATTGTACCTAAACTATTGATACATGTATACAATGTGTGTCTTGGTTTTCAAACACATTATACATGTATAGAATCTTGCATAATCATGTATATATGAGAAGTAATTGAGATACAAAAGATAAATAGATTTGAATTCTATAAAACTCATGAATGAATCATAATATAGTGAGATACCCAAGAAAAAAAGTTTGGATGCCATGAAACCCATGTATGAAGTGGATTAGAATTGAGATAGAAGCCAAGAAGAATTATAGGAGATCTTATATCTATGTTGATAGTATTTGATAATTCATGAAGACATACATAGTTGATATTATAATAGATCATCCTTGCATATTTTTGTTCTTGAAGAAAATTTTTTCACCACTTTTACACTTATAAGTGAGGTTGGGCCTTCATCAGAAGAAGAAATAATTGCCTGAGTATTTTTTTCACTGAGGAAACTAATCAGTACAAGTGATCAGAATATTTGAGAAATGTAAACAGACCATACCAAAGGCTGTTGAAGATTCTTGAATAGGTATAAAAGAAAGTGTGATTCACCAAGCTTATGGGGGAAGAGAATCTAATATATCTATAGTGAATCAAACATTCAATTAACATATTTAGACTCTTTAGTGATTTGGGATAATGAAGTTTATTGTGAGATTCAGGAGGAAAAGTCTTTAGTGTGTTTTTGGAACAGGCCAGTGTGATTACAGTAACGTTGTGAGATGTAGTATAATGAACCTACTGTATGACTCATGAGAGATAAATTATAACTCTTTATCAACCATTGTAACTTTTCATTATATTATATTGTATAATATTTCTTGGGTATAATAACCAACATAGCATGGAGAAGGTATTTATACTGAACCATCGAAATCCTTGTGTTCAGTGCCTTTGTGTTTATAACATTATTTATGGTAAGGCTGAGAGACACAAGAAGAGTGGACTGTGTAGAGACCCGAAGCGTGACGTACATTGACATTACATTACATTTTCGGAATACTTAGTACATAACAAAAACACACACACAAGGATCGTAATAGTTTAGTGTCCTTGGAAACTCGGAATATAATCTTCTAATCCTGGTGAAAGATCTTCAACATCTCCCATAAATATATTCCTTTTTTTATACCTAAAACCTTTCTTTATATCCTGGGGAAAAGAAAACATAAAAGGGTAAGCTCAAATGCTCAGTAAGGGTAAACAAAAGAAATATCAATCACATCATAAGAACATAACATTTTGAAAATCTTAACCTGCAAAAGAGAGCATAATTTCATAACATGGGATAAATCATGGCAGTGAAATGTAATCACAATAATCATAACTTAAAACATGAAACATTGTGGCATACACACATAATCATAGAGAATCATTTCTTGTTAGTCAAGACTCATTGCCAAGACTATCTTAGTGGACAAAGACCCTTTCTGAACCGAGTCACCCTCGTTTCAGTCCTGTTTCACTGAACCGGTATAACCTACCGTTCCAGCCATGTCTATCTCATGAGATATAAAATCTTTACCCAATGCATTGGAGGGAGATATAGGTCCCACCCATCTCATAATTATACCATTCTTATGTGTGCCACAAAATCATAAATCATACATCATTGCATAACCCATGTAATACAAATGGGAATCTTAAACATCATGAAATCATAAAACAATTCATATAAGAAAATGAAATTCATAAAAATAATTCCATCACAACATAATCAAATCAATGTAATAATAGGGATAAAAACAGAACCCTTTATTATCTTAGATGGAAAATAATTTTGATAAAACACTTGAACTTCATTCTTGAGGAAAATATCCTTTCTTCTTCAAAAACATTTTTCCTTTATTAAAATTTCATGCAACTTTAAACTAAAAGAAGTTGATTAAAAATAAACTTGAAAACTTGTAAAGGAATCTTCTTGGAAATAATGTTTTAAAAATCCATTCATGCCTTATAAGTTAAAAAAAACATTCTTCTCGTACTTTTGTCGGAAAAGTCAAAAAAGTACCTCGTACGAAAATTGGCAAAAGATTCCTTTCATATATTTTACTAAAAACTCACCGAAGGGTAAAATAGGATTTAGACAATTGTAGGTGAATGGAAATAATATTACATATTGAGGAAACATGGATGTGGATGATAAAATACACCCCAGTAAATACCAAAGTATAAACAATATCGGATAAAAATGAGATTCTGATATTTCCCTTACCTTAGGTCCGACTTGCTTTGTAAGTATCCGACCTACTGTATAATGATTTAAATAATGTTATTGACTTATTCCAGAATCATATTCATTGTTATGATATCATATATGGTTCACTTATGACTTTATATTACCCGTTCTTTTGTAAATTCCATGTTAAAGAGCGTTTTGGGTAAAATTGTTTCATTTGTCGTTCGTGTTTTGACTTGTAGTTATTCATATGATTACTTAGATCATGATTAAATAATTCCAGAATATAAAACATGATTTATATATATATATTTAGAATATACATATATATAATAAATCAGTAAATGGAAAGAAATACACCGTTCATGGAGACGGTAGGCCGTACGTACGCATGAACGCTGTTTTCGTTTCCTTATTGAGTTGAACTGAATTAAGTAGATGACATACATATATATACACATAAATCCAGTATCATTATTATGTAATATATTTCATGATTACTTGTTATATATACTTTATAATCATTCATGAATGGTTAAAGTGTAGAATGAATCTCATCGCGTCGTGGAGAAGGTAGTCCGTACGTACGCACGAGCGATGATATCGTTCTCATGATCGTGGGACTGTATTGGAGTGTATGTATACTATTTCAGAATCAATATCAATTTAAAATAATAATATATAGTTATTATTTACACCATTATACCCATCCAAGTAAGGTGGTGGTGGAAAATAGATTTCACCATGGTGTGGAGACGGTATTCCGTACGTACGCACGCGCGGTTATTTCGTTTTCCGTAGGATGGATAGATGGTGAAATAGGATTGTTTCATAATTATAATAACATATCATTATATGAGTGATACTGATATTATTACTTCATAATGAAACAACCTAATAAGAAGAAGTGGAAGAAGAAATAAAGGTGAAATAATCGGTAACAGAAATTACCTCTTCTTTGAAGCGCCTCTTTGAGACCTCCTCTTAGGGCACTAAAATTAGTCTTTCAGGAAGACCAGAACCTATAGGATGTTTCTAGGGAAGTGGATAAGAGAATTTGGCAGGGGTTGGCCGAGCTTGAAGGCTCAATGTTATGTGAGGAAGAAAGGGAGGAGGTGCCCTTTTATAAGGGAGGAGAGGGGCACCTGTGGAATAACTAAAAATATTATTTTATTATAAAGTCAAGTTCGGTTTTAAATAGCTCCAAATTGATTTATTTCTAGGATAAGGTGGGGATGGGTCGAAATCCTCTCATCCAATAGGATTTAGACAAGTTTAGGTTATTATTGTAACCTTATCAATTGGATTAAACTCTAAGTTAAATAATTTAACTTTTACCGTCTCTTTTTGTTTTCTTACACTATATGGTTAATAAACATACTATATCAAGACAAAAGAACCCCAAGTTGTTTATTATAAATATATATAATCTTATCTAAGTCCTTTTGCCTAACCTTAGATTTTTAGGAATAAAATAACAATTAATAATATAATATTTGTTTTCAAAACTATTTTATGTCAATTTTGACCCTATTTGGTACATGATATTTATGAAATTTATAAAAGAATGATAAGTTCGAAAAAATTTACTTAAATCAACAATAACATGTCATATTAACCTAGAAAATTAGTTTATGTCATAAAAAGTCTCAAATTACATTTATTTGGGCATTTATAACATCAATTATGTCAATATTTCATTAATAAGACAATTACTGCATCATCTTTGTGTAATAATAAATGATAATTATGTAATCCCTAAAAATTCTAAATAAATTCATATGATGTATATAATTGTATTAGATGTTTGGAGACTATTCATGTTCTATGTTTCATGAAGTTTATCATTAGATTAAAATTATTATACTTATAAGATTTAAGAATGTGACATGTTGTCACATTCTTTGGTTTTAATAATAATTAAATCATTTTCATGGAAAAAAGTCCATAAAATGAATCTAATCCGACCCTTAGGTTAAATGGGTCTACTTTTATCCATCCAATAGGATTATTTCAAGTGTTAGGGTAATTTTATAATCTTATATTTACCCTTAATTACCCGATTTACCTTTAACTATAGCAAATAAAATTTACCGTAGTTACTATTCACAATGCCCAAAAATAACAAGCAGCTTATTAACATAATTTGGACCCACTGATTCCAGATATGGAATCCATTTTTCCAAATTCAATACACAAAAGGTGGAGAAATTAAATTAAAATTAATCCCGTAGTCGAACAAAAACGGGTTTTTCTTTAAAACATTGCAAAAGATTGAATTGATTTAACCTAAGAATTCAAGGTAAAATCAATTATAAAGACATAAATTATATTAAATGGTAAAAATATATTCTATTTATACTTTAAAACCATTCAATATTATAATTTAACCACATAAGATATTACGATGAAAAAAGTTGTTTTTAATTAAAATATAGCGTGTTTTTACTATTCATTAAAATATGAAAGTTATCGGAAAAATATCAAAACGTTATCTAATGTAAATTTTTATATCATGATTCTAAAGAAGAATTTTATTTTGTCAAATTGAACTTATAAACATGTCAAAAACTATATTTAAAGTGGGTGCGCCATCAAAAGGCGGAAAAACTGCATTTTTTTTAAAATACTTATTTTACCCGAAAAATTTATTTTGTTCTTATACCATGTTCTAGAAAATGTGTAAGATGAATAATAATGTTATAAAATTCAAAATTTAGTTAACACTATTCATAACGGCTAGTTCATGACAATATTATAATAATATATTGTTGTTTATTAAAACCCAGTATTGCGTACAACACACGCTATCGAGGAAGGTCGCGATTGCGTGTAATGCAAGCCAAGTCAGGGTTGTGTGTTGCGAAAGAATCCTTCGTTGTTTCGTATAACAGAATCCAATCATATTTCATTTATACATTGAATATATATATATATATACTCAATGTTTCGTAGAATAACTATTATCAAAATTGTGTGTAACACGATCCAAGAATAGTGTTGCGTATACTACAAGCTAATACGGTGTTGCGTATAGCGCAAGGTAATCTTGGTTTAGAATACAACACAAGACATTAATGAAATTAAAAGAATATTTTTCATAAACTCTCGGGGTGTTACATTCTACCCCCCTTAATATGAATTTCACCCTCAAAATTCGTTGGGGTTATAAATGGTTTACTATTCGAAAGTTTCTTTAATAGAAACCCACATCGTAAAAACGAATACCAAAACCAATCTTTAAAAACAATAGTATGAAACGTAAAAGTTACCCAAATGAACTAATCACTGGGTTTCCAAATAGGTTAAAATATGGATATGGAAGAGAAATCTAACCATCATGTTCTGATGGAGAGTGGTAGAGAACATGGCTATGGAAAAGCCAGTAATCACAAATCCATAAATTTGTGATGATCTAAGGTACCATCTGATTCATCAGATATAAGAGCACTAGGACAACATTTTTGGTTTTTGAGATCATTTCCCTAAAGTTGATGAAATTGGAATTAGAAGAAATACTTTTGTGATTTTAGTATAGTCTCACCGTTTGTCGTTCATCGGACAATTTCCACTTCTTCTCTTAAAGAAATGAAGTTGAATTTGTCATTCATGATGTGTTAGCAGATCATGTGATAGAATGATGGATCATTCTATCTATCTCAAACAAAAGGTTAGAAAAGTTATCAAAAAATACATAAGTCCATCTATAGTGAGATTCATCATATAGGGTTCCTAAAATGGACTTATACTTCATATATCATACTGCGTAATATAATAAAACTAGTTTCTACTAAATAGGGACTTCCTGTAGGTCAGTGGTATGCAATAAAGGCCAGTCACACTTCGGTTGTTTGTTCGATTCCCACAGCCTTGTCTAACGCGATGGGTTGTCGCCCGTCCTGCAGGTTGTCCTTAAACAATACTAACTTATGTCCAACATAATCCATTCCATTCTTTATGCGTATCCATAATACTTCAGTCCACTCTCATAATATAGTAAAAACGATTACCAGAGATTTAATACCATCGTTGATCCCCATATATCATAAAATATGTCTTCTTGGTCACATTCCAAACATTCAAAGGCCTTAATCATGTACTCTCTTGAATACCCATTGAACCTTAGTGAAAACATGAATGCAGTTAAAAGTTAACACTTTCCACATACCAAAATCCCCAAAATTCTATATACTCAAACCATGATATCACTTAGTCCTTATATCAATCATGAGCTCATGAATATTGTTAAACATTTCGTTTTCTCGTTTTCCCTTCATTATGCGCATATCATCTAATTTCCAAAAATAACTCAATCACTTTGAATACCTCATTAGACCAATACATAAATATTCCAATACTTTATGATACAACATTATTTTGGAATCCCATTACATAAACACTTAATCATTCCACCACATTGTTGTCATATTCAACATCGCCAATAGTGATCGCATGTGACTTCCCTTTGTCCTTTTCCTTAAGTGGTTTCTCATGTCGATCATCACTAACCCGTGGATTAGGGAATTTATTAGCATAATGCCCCATTTCCTTGCACTTGAAGCATTGAAGTGTTGGTGGTGCGTTCTCTGCAGTGTCTGCTTTATTCACATCATTAGAAACCCTTTTTCCATTACTTCGACACTCAGCTGCTCGATGAACTTCTTTTCCACACTTAAAACATTTTCTAGTCCCTTTAAGACAATGTCCACCATGCTTCTTTACACACTTTGTGCATAAGGAAACATTCATCTTCTTTTCACCATTATTCTGAAATTTCTCCTTGAACTCCATCTTTCGTTTCTTGTCAAAACCATGAGATGGATATGTAACACCAACTTCCATTTCTACCTTGATAGCACAATGAACAATTTCTTCATAGCTAATGAAGTCTCTTATAGCTAATGCCCTTTGAAGACTTGGTTTTAAGCCCCTGAAAAATCGATCAACTTTACTTTCAGGTTGGATGATAATGCCAGATGCATACCTTGCAAGTCTTGTAAAATTCTCTTCGTATATACCAATAGATTCATCATTCTTTTGCTTCAGATCAAGAAACTCCTTTTCCATCTTTGTTCGAAGAATACGAGGGAAGTACTTACTGAAAAACAAGTTCTTGAACTCATCCCATTCCATGGACTCAATTTCATCTCTTGGCCTCGTATTCTTGATAAGATTCCACCATTGATCATCTTCACCTTCCAAATGATATACTGCTAAGACGAATTTATCATGCTCAGAACATTGAAGAACTGAAAATATCTTTTCAGTGGTACTGATCCATTGTTCAGCAACAAGTGGATCGGAAGACCCACTGAAAGAAGGTGGATGTTGCCTCATGAAGGACTCAATAGAATATTGTTCCCTTCTCTGCTCATTTGGAAGTCCAGAATGATTCATAGCTTGTGTAAGTATAGCAATAAGATTTTGCACTCCATCTCCCATAAAAATTTTTTGTTCAGGAGGGAAATCATTGCATTGTCCATTGCATTGATCAACACGGTTCCTTCGGGTTCCAGCCATCGTCTAAAACCAAAAAAAAATAGTGTGAGAGGAAAAAATCATGCTAGGGAAAACAACATAATTAAGGGGGAGTGCCTTCAATATCTAACATCTTAGGTTTAATTCTATGATCGTTAGCGTAATTCTAGTACTATAACCTATACGTATACTTATCCTTAGGGACATCCCTATACTTAGACATACCTTAGAAATATCTCTAGGGATCTCACTAACGTTTTCGCATCCTAGTTTCCAATGGTTGACTAAACCTTTCCTCTGATACCAACTGTAGAGACGCAAAGCGTGACGTACATTGACGTTACATTACATTTGCAGAATACTTAGTACATAACAAAAACACACACACAAGGATCATAATAGTTTAGTGTCTTTGGAAACTCGGAATATAATCTTCTAATCCTAGTAAAAGATCTTCAACATCTCCCATAAATATCTTCCTTTTTTTATACCTAAAACCTTTCTTTATATCCTGGGGAAAAGAAAACATAAAAGGGTGAGCTCAAATGCTCAGTAAGGGTAAACAAAAGAAATATCAATCACATCATAAGAACATAACATTTTGAAAATCTTAACCTGCAAAAGAGAGCATAATTTCATAACATGGGATAAATCATGGCAGTGAAATGTAATCACAATAATCATAACTTAAAACATGAAACATTTCGGAATACACACATAATCATAGAGAATCATTTCTTGTTAGTCAAGACTCATTGCCAAGACTATCTTAGTGGACAAAGTCCCTTTCTGAACCGAGTCACCCTCGTTTCAGTCCTGTTTCACTGAACCGGTGTAACCTACCGTTCCAGCCATGTCTATCTCATGAGATATAAAATCTTTACCCAATTCATTGGAGGGAGATATAGGTCCCACCCATCTCATAATTATACCATTCTTATGTGTGCCACAAAATCATAAATCATACATCATTGCATAACCCATGTAATACAAATGGGAATCTTAAACATCATGGAATCATAAAACAATTCATATAAGATAAAGGAATTCCTAAAAATAATTCCATCACAACATAATCAAATCAATGTAATAATCGGGATAAAAACAGAACCCTTTATTATCTTAGATGGAAAATAATTTTGATAAAACACTTGAACTCCATTCTTGAGGAAAATATCCTTTCTTCTTCAAAAACATTTTTCCCTTCTTAAAATTTCAAACAACTTTAAACTAAAAGAAGTTGATTAAAAATAATCTTGAAAACTTGTAATGGAAGGTTCTTGGAAATAATTTTTTAAAAATCCATTCATGTCGTATAAGTTAAAAAAACATTCTTCTCGTACCTTTGTCGGAAAAGTCAAAAAAGTACCTCGTACGAAAAATAACAAAAGATTCATTTCATATCATTTACTAAAAACTCACCGAAGGGTAAAATAGGATTTAAAAAATTTTAGGTGAATGGAAATAATATTACATATTGAGGAAACATGGATGTGGATGATAAAATACACCCCAGTAAATACCAAAGTATAAACAATCTCGGATAAAAATGAGATTGTGATATTTCCCTTACCTTAGGTCCGACTTGCTTTGTAAGTGTCCGAACCTCATTTATAACGATTTAAATAATGTTATTGACTTATTCCAGAATCATATTCATTGTTATGATATCATATATGGTTCACTTATGACTTTATATTACCCGTTCTTTTGTAAATTCCTTGTTAAAGATCGTTTTGGGTAAAATTGTTTCATTTGTCGTCCGTGTTTTGACTTGTAATTATTCATATGATTACATAGATCATGATTACTTAATTCCAGAATATAAAACATGATTTATATATATATATATTCAGAATAATAATATATATAATAAATCAGTAAATGGAATGAAATACACCGTTCATGGAGACGGTAGGCCGTACGTACGCATGAACGCTGTTTTCGTTTCCTTATTGGGTTGAATGGAATTAAGTAGATGACATACATATATATACACGTAAATCCAGTATAATTATTATGTCATATATTTCATGATTACTTATTATATATACTTTATAATCATTCATGAATGGTTAAAGTGGAGAATGAATCTCATCGCGTCGTGGAGACGGTAGTCCGTACGTACTCACGAGCGATGATATCGTTCTCATGATCGTGGGACTGTATTGGAGTGTATGTATACTATTTCAGAATCAATATCACTTTAAAATAATAATATATAGTTATTATTTACACCATTATACCCATCCATGTAAGGTGGTGGTGGAAAATAGATTTCACCACGGCGTGGAGACGGTATTCCGTACGTACGCACGCGCGGTGATTTCATTTTCCATAGGATGGATAGATGGTGAAATAGTATTGTTTCATACTTATAATAAAATATCATTATATTAGTGATACTGATGTTATTACTTTATATTGAAACAACCTAAGAAGAAGAAGTGGAATAAGAAATAAAGATGAAAGAATCTGTAACGGAAATTACCTCTTCTTTGAAGCGCCACTTTGAGACCTCCTCCTAGGGCACTAAAATTGGTCTTTGAGGAAGACCATAACCTCTAGGATGTTTCTAGGGAAGTGGAGAAGAGAATTTGGCAGGGGTTGGCCGAGCATGAAGGCTCAAAGTTGTGTGAGGAAGAGAGGGAGGAGGTTCCCTTTTATAAGGGAGGAGAGGGGCACCTTTGGAATAACTAAAAATATTATTTTATTATAAAGTCAAGTTCGGTTTTAAATAGCTCCAAATTGATTTATTTCGAGGCTAAGGTGGGTATGGGTCAAAATCATCTCATCCAATAGGATTTAGACAAGTTTAGGTTATTATTTTTACCTTATCAATTAGATTTAACTCTAAGTTAAATAATTTAACTTTTACCGTGTCTTTTTGTTTTCTTACACTATATGGTTAATAAACTTACTATATCAAGCCAAAAGAACCCCAACTTGGTTATTATTAATATATATAATATTATCTAAGTAATTTTTCAAAAACATAGATTTTTAGGAATAAAATAACAATTAATAATATAATATTTGTTTTAAAAACTATTTTATATCAATTTTGACACTATTTGGTACATGATTTTTATGAAATTCATAACAGAATGATAAGTTCTAAAAAGGTTACCTAAATCAACTATAACATGTCTTATTAACCTAGAAAATTAGTGTAAGTCATAAAAAGTCTCAAATTACATTTATTTTGGCATTTATAACATCAATTATGTCAATATGTCATTAATAAGACAATTACTGCATCATCTTTGTGTCATAATAAATGATAATTATTTAATCCCTAAAAATTATAAATAAATTCCTATGATGTAGATAATTGTATTAGATTTCTGGAGACTATTCATGTTCGAAGTTTCATGATTTTTATCACTAGATTAAAATTATTATACTTATAAGATTTAAGAAAGTGACATGTTGTCACATTCTTTGGTTTTAATAATAATTAAATTTTTTTCATGGAAAAAAGTCCATAAAATGAATCTCATCCGACTCTTAGGTTATATGGGTATACTTGTAGCCATCCAATAGGATTTTTCCAAGTGTTAGGGTAATTTTATAATCTTATATTTACCCTTAATTACCCAATCTACCTTTAACTATAGTAAATAAAATTTACCGTAGTTACTATTCACAATGCCCAAAAATAAAAAGTAGCTTATTAACATAATTTGGACCCACTGATTCCAAATATGGAATCCATTTTTCCAAATTCAATACAAAAAATATGCATAAATTAAATTAAAATTAATCCTGTTTTCGAACGAAAACGGGTTTTTCTTTAAAACATTGCAAAAGATTGAATTGATTTAACCTACGAATTCAAGGTAAAATCAATGATAATGACATACATTATATTAAATGGTAAAAATATATTCTATTTATACTTTAAAACTATTCAATATTATAATTTAACCACATAACATATTACGATGAAAGAAGTTGTTTTTAATTAAAATATAGCGTGTTTTTACTATTCATTAAAATATGAAAGTTATCGGAAAAATATCAAAACTTTATCTAATGTAAATTTTTATATCATGATTCTAAAGATGAATTGTATTTTGTCAAATTGAACTTATAAACATGTCAAAAACTAGATTTAATGTGGGTGCGCCATCAAAAGGCTGAAAAACTGCATTTTTTTTAAAATACTTATTTTACCCGAAAAATTTATTTTGTTCTTATACCATGTTCTAGAAAATCTGTAAGATGAATAATAATGTTATAAAATTCAAAATTTAGTTAACACTATTCATAACGGCTAGTTCATGACAATATTATAATAATATATCGTTGTTTATTAAAACCCAGTATTGCGTACAACACACGCTATCGAGGAAGGTCGCGATTGCGTGTAATGCAAGCCAAGTCAGGGTTGTGTGTTGCGAAAGAATCCTTCGTTGTTTCGTATAACAGAATCCAACCATATTTCATTTATACATTGAATATATATATATATATATACTCAATGTTGCGTAGAATAACTATTATCAAAATTGTGTGTAACACGATCCAAGAATAGTGTTGCGTATACTGCAAGCTAATACGGTGTTGCGTATAGCGCAAGGTAATCTTGGTTTAGAATAAAACACAATACATTAATGAAATTAAAAGAATATTTTTCATAAACTCTTGGGGTGTTACATTCTACCCCCCTTAAAATGAATTTCGCCCTCGAAATTCGTTGGGGTTATAAATGGTTTACTATTCGAAAGTTTCTTTAATAGAAACCCACATCGTAAAAACGAATACCAAAACCAATATTTAAAAACAATAGTATGAAACGTAAAAGTTACCCAAATGAACTAATCACTGGGTTTCCACATAGGTTAAAATATGGATATGGAAGAGAAATCTAACCATCATGTTCCGATGGAGAGTGGTAGAGAACATGGCTATGGAAATGCCAGCAATCACAAATCCATAAATTTGTGATGATCTAAGGTACCATCTGATTCATCAGATATAGGAGCACTAGGACAACATTTTTGGTTTTCGAGATCATTTCCCTAAAGTTGATGAAGTTGGAATTAGAAGAAATACTTTCGTGATTTTGGTATAGTCTCACCGTTTGTCGTTCATTGGACAATTTCCACTTCTTCTCTTAAAGAAATGAAGTTGAATTTGTCATTCATGATGTGTTAGCAGATCATGTGATAGAATGATGGATCATTCCATCTATCTCAAACAAAAGGTTAGAAAAGTTATCAAAAAATACATAAGTCCATCTATAGTGAGATTCATCATATAGGGTTCCTAAAATGGACTTATACTTCATATATCATACTGCGTAATATAATAAAACTAGTTTCTACTAAATAGGGACTTCCTGTAGGTCAGTGGTAGGCAATAAAGGCCAGTCGCACTTCGGTTGTTTGTTCGATTCCCACAGCCTTGTCTGACGCGATGGGTTGTCGCCCGTCCTGCAGGTTGTCCTTAAACAATACTAACTTATGTCCAACATAATCCATTCCATTCTTTAGGCGTATCCATAATACTTCAGTCCACTCTCATAATATATTGAAAACGATTACCAGAGATTTAATACCATCGTTGATCCCCATATATCATAAAATATGTCTTCTTGGTCACATTCCAAACATTCAAAGGCCTTAATCATGTACTCTCTTGAATACCCATTGAACCTTAGTGAAAACATGAATGCAGTTAAAAGTTAACACTTTCCACATACCAAAATCCTCAAAATTCTATATACTCAAACCATGATATCACTTAGTCCTTATATCAATCATGAGCTCATGAATATTGTTAAACATTTCATTTTCTCGTTTTCCCTTCATTATGCACATATCATCTAATTTCCAAAAATAACTCAATCACTTTGAATACCTCATTAGACCAATACATAAATATTCCAATACTTTATGATACAACATTATTTTGGAATCCCATTACATAAACACTTAATCATTCCACCACATTGTTGTCATATTCAACATCGCCAATAGTGATCGCATGTGACTTCCCTTTGTCCTTTTCCTTAAGTGGTTTCTCATGTCGATCATCACTAACCCTTGGATTAGGGCATTTATTAGCATAATGCCCCATTTCCTTGCACTTGAAGCATTGAAGTGTTGGTGGTGCGTTCTCTGCAGTGTCTGCTTTATTCACATCATTAGAAACCCTTTTTCCATTAATTCAACACTCAGCTGCTCGATGACCTTCTTTTCCACACTTAAAACATTTTCTAGTCCCTTTAAGACAATCTCCACCATGCTTCTTTCCACACTTTGTGCATAAGGAAACATTCATCTTCTTTTCACCATTATTCTGAAATTTCTCCTTGAACTCCATCTTTCGTTTCTTGTCAAAACCATGAGATGGATATGTAACACCAACTTCCATTTCTACCTTGATAGCACAATGCACAATTTCTTCATAGCTACTGAAGTCTCTTATAGCTAATGACCTTCGAAGACTTGGTTTTAAGCCACTGAAAAATCGATCAACTTTACTTTCAGGTTGGATGATAATGCCAGATGCATACCTTGCAAGTATTGTAAAATTCGCTTCGTATATACCAATAGATTCATCATCCTTCTGCTTCAGATCAAGAAACTCCTTTTCCATCTTTGTTCGAATAATACGAGGGAAGTACTTACTGAAAAACAAGTTCTTGAACTCATCCCATTCCATGGACTCAATTTCATCTCTTGGCCTCGTATTCTTGATAAGATTCCACCATTGATCATCTTCACCTTCCAAACGATATACTGCTAAGACTAATTTATCATGCTCAGAACATTGAAGAACTGAAAATATCTTTTCAGTGGTACTGATCCATTGTTCAGCAACAAGTGGATCGGAAGACCCACTGAAAGAAGGTGGATGTTTCCTCATGAAGGACTCAATAGAATATTGTTCCCTTCTCTGCTCATTTGGAAGTCCAGAATGATTCATAGCTTGTGTAAGTATAGCAATAAGATTTTGCACTCCATCTCCCATAAAAATTTTTTGTTCAGGAGGGAAATCATTGCATTGTCCATTGCATTGATCAACACGGTTCCTTCGGTTTCCAGCCATCGTCTAAAACCAAAAAAAAATAGTGTGAGAGGCAAAAATCATGCTAGGGAAAACAACATAATTAAGGGGGAGTGCCTTCAATATCTAACATCTTAGGTTTAATTCTATGATCGTTAGCGTAATTCTAGTACTATAACCTATACGTATACTTATCCTTAGGGACATCCCTATACTTAGACATACCGTAGAAATATCTCTAGGGATCTCACTAACGTTTTCGCATCCTAGTTTCCAAAGGTTGACTAAACCTTTCCTCTGATACCAACTATAGAGACGCGAAGCGTGACATACATTGACGTTACATTACATTTGCGGAATACTTAGTACATAAAAAAAACACACACACAAGGATCATAATTGTTTAGTGTCTTTGGAAACTCGGAATATAATCTTCTAATCCTAGTGAAAGATCTTCAACATATCCCACAAAGATCTTCCTTTTTTTATACCTAAAACCTTTCTTTATATCCTGGGGAAAAGAAAACATAAAAGGGTGAGCTCAAATGCTCAGTAAGGGTAAACAAAAGAAATATCAATCACATCATAAGAACATAACATTTTAAAAATCTTAACCTGCAAAAGAGAGCATAATTTCATAACATGGGATAAATCATGGCAGTGAAATGTAATCACAATAATCATAACTTAAAACATGAAACATTGCGGAATACACACATAATCATAGAGAATCATTTCTTGTTAGTCAAGACTCATTGCCAAGACTATCTTAGTGGACAAAGTCCCTTTCTGAACCGAGTCACCCTCGTTTCAGTCCTGTTTCACTGAACCGGTATAACCTACCGTTCCAGCCATGTCTATCTCATGAGATATAAAATCTTTACCCAATTCATTGGAGGGAGATATAGGTCCCACCCATCTCATAATTATACCATTCTTATGTGTGCCACAAAATCATAAATCATACATCATTGCATAACCCATGTAATACAAATGGGAATCTTAAACATCATGGAATCATAAAACAATTCATATAAGATAATGGAATTCCTAAAAATAATTCCATCACAACATAATCAAATCAATGTAATAATAGGGATAAAAATAGAACCCTTTATTATCTTAGATGGAAAATAATTTTGATAAAACACTTGAACTCCATTCTTGAGGAAAATATCCTTTCTTCTTCAAAAACATTTTTCCCTTCTTAAAATTTCAAACAACTTTAAACTAAAAGAATTTGATTAAAAATAATCTTGAAAACTTGTAATGGAAGGTTCTTGGAAATAATTTTTTAAAAATCCATTCATGCCGTATAAGTTAAAAAAACATTCTTCTCGTACCTTTGTCGGAAAAGTCAAAAAAGTACCTCGTACGAAAAATAACAAAAGATTCCTTTCATATCATTTACTAAAAACTCACCGAAGGGTAAAATAGGACTTAAAAAATTTTAGGTGAATGGAAATAATATTACATATTGAGGAAACATGTATGTGGATGATAAAATACACCCCAGTAAATACCAAAGTATAAACAATCTCGGATAAAAATGAGATTGTGATATTTCCCTTACCTTAGGTCCGACTTGCTTTGTAAGTGTCCGAACCTCATTTATAAAGATTTAAATAATGTTATTGACTTATTCCAGAATCATATTCATTGTTATGATATCATATATGGTTCACTTATGACTTTATATTACCCGTTCTTTTGTAAATTCCTTGTTAAAGATCGTTTTGGGTAAAATTGTTTCATTTGTCGTCCGTGTTTTGACTTGTAATTATTTATATGATTACATAGATCATGATTACTTAATTCCAGAATATAAAACATGATTTATATATATATATATTCAGAATAATAATATATATAATAAATCAGTAAATGGAATGAAATACACCGTTCATGGAGACGGTAGGCCGTACGTACGCATGAACGCTATTTTCGTTTCCTTATTGGGTTGAATGGAATTAAGTAGATGACATACATATATATACACGTAAATCCAGTATCATTATTATGTCATATATTTCATTATTACTTATTATATATACTTTATAATCATTCATGAATGGTTAAAGTGGAGAATGAATCACATCGCGTCGTGGAGATGGTAGTCCGTACGTACGCACGAGCGATGATATCGTTCTCATGATCGTGGGACTGTATTGGAGTGTATGTATACTATTTCAGAATCAATATCAATTTAAAATAATAATATATAGTTATTATTTACACCATTATACCCATCCATGTAAGGTGGTGGTGGAAAATAGATTTCACCACGGCGTGGAGACGGTATTCCGTACGTACGCACGCGCGGTGATTTCATTTTCCATAGGATAGATAGATGGTGAAATAGTATTGTTTCATACTTATAATAAAATATCAGTATATTAGTGATACTGATGTTATTACTTTATATTGAAACAACCTAAGAAGAAGAATTGGAAGAAGAAATAAAGATGAAAGAATCGGTAACGGAAATTACCTCTTCTTTGAAGCGCCTCTTTGAGACCTCCTCCTAGGGCACTAAAATTGGTCTTTGAGGAAGACCATAACCTCTAGGATGTTTCTAGGGAAGTGGAGAAGAGAATTTGGCAGGGGTTGGCCGAGATTGAAGGCTCAAAGTTGTGTGAGGAAGAGAGGGAGGAGGTGCCCTTTTATAAGGGAGGAGAGGGGCACCTTTGGAATAACTAAAAATATTATTTTATTATAAAGTCAAGTTCGGTTTTAAATAGCTCCAAATTGATTTATTTCAAGGCTAAGGTGGGTATGGGTCTAAATCCTCTCATCCAATAGGATTTAGACAAGTTTAGGTTATTATTTTAACCTTATCAATTAGATTTAACTCTAAGTTAAATAATTTAACTTTTACCGTGTCTTTTTGTTTTCTTACACTATATGGTTAATAAACTTACTATATCAAGCCAAAAGAACCCAAAGTTGGTTATTATTAATATATATAATCTTATCTAAGTCATTTGTCCGAAACTTAGATTTTTAAGAATAAAATAACAATTAATAATATAATATTTGTTTTAAAAACTATTTTATATCAATTTTGACACTATTTGGTACATGATTTTTATGAAATTCATAACAGAATGATAAGTTCTAAAAAGGTTACTTAAATCAACTATAACATGTCTTATTAACCTAGAAAATTAGTTTAAGTAATAAAAAGTCTCAAATTACATTTATTTTGGCATTTATAACATCAATTATTTCAATATGTCATTAATAAGACAATTACTGCATCATCTTTGTGTAATAATAAATGATAATTATTTAATCCCAAAAAATTCTAAATAAATTCCTATGATGTAGATAATTGTATTAGATTTCTGGAGACTATTCATGTTCTAAGTTTCATGATTTTTATCACTAGATTAAAATTATTATACTTATAAGATTTAAGAAAGTGACATGTTGTCACATTCTTTGGTTTTAATAATAATTAAATTTTTTTCATGGAAAAAAGTCCATAAAATGAATCTAATCCGACTCTTAGGTTATATGGGTATACTTTTAGCCATCCAATAGAATTTTTCCAAGTGTTAGGGTAATTTTATAATCTTATATTTACCCTTAATTACCCAATCTACCTTTAACTATAGTAAATAAAATTTACCGTAGTTACTATTCACAATGCCCAAAAATAAAAAGTAGCTTATTAACATAATTTGGACCCACTGATTCCAAATATGGAATCCATTTTTTCAAATTCAATACACAAAATATGCATAAATTAAATTAATATTAATCCTGTTTTCGAACGAAAACGGGTTTTTCTTTAAAACATTGCAAAAGATTGAATTGATTTAACCTACGAATTCAAGGTAAAATCAATGATAATGACATACATTATATTAAATGGTAAAAATATATTCTATTTATACTTTAAAACCATTCAATATTATAATTTAACCACATAACATATTACGATGAAAAAAGTTGTTTTTAATTAAAATATAGCGTGTTTTTACTATTCATTAAAATATGAAAGTTATCGGAAAAATATCAAAACTTTATCTAATGTAAATTTTTTTATCCTGATTCAAAAAGAGAATTTTATTTTGTCAAATTGAACTTATAAACATGTCAAAAACTAGATTTAATGTGGGTGCGCCATCAAAAGGCGGCAAAACAGCATTTTTTGAAAAATACTTATTTTACCCGGAAAATTTATTTTGTTCTTATACCATGTTCTAGAAAATGTGTAAGATGAATAATAATGTTATAAAATTAAAAATTTAGTTAACACTATTCATAACGGATAGTTCATGACAATATTATAATAATATATCATTGTTTATTAAAACTCAGTATTGCGTACAACACACGCTATCGAGGAAGGTCGCGATTACGTGTAATGCAAGCCAAGTCAGGGTTGCGTGTTGTGAAAGAATCCTTCGTTGTTTTATATAACAGAATCCAACCATATCTCATTTATACATTGAATATATATATATATATATACTCAATGTTTCGTAGAATAACTATTATCAAAATTGTGTGTAACACGATCCAAGAATAGTGTTGCGTATACTGCAATCTAATACGGTGTTGCGTATAGCGCAAGGTAATCTTGGTGTAGAATACAACACAAGACATTAATGAAATTAAAAGAATATTTTTCATAAACTCTCAGGGTGTTACATACTGAGTCTTAAACCTTCCTAATCGGTTTAAATGAAAAGAATACATTTGTAAATATTTTAAAGGGATGATAGATTCACCCCTCCCCATCTCAGTGATTTCACACTAATCTAGGCACTCCAGTATTCCTTCTTAGGTTCGGTTTGGTTCAACGGTTTTGTCTAGGGTGTATTACTATTCCTATTTCACATGTGCCTGAGAGAACTTGGAATTATTATAGAGTATACCTATATGCGTACCCTATGTATATAAAACTATTTTCATGTTTCTAGGAGGCCATCGTGGACCACGTTGTACCCTACTAGCTCAAATATTGAAAGTTGATCTTTTTCTACATAACTTTTCCTTTGGGTACATTACTTCGGAGACTTTTATTTGTACCAGTTCTATTTTATGTGTTCATTTGGGATGGTTATTGGATTTCTTTTATATACGTCATAGATTTGGTTTTTGGATGATTCGTCGTATCTCTAGTTCTTGTTTCCTATAATGTGTAATGGCTCCCATTGTGTGAGATTTCTATATCCTTGGTTTTAGTTGACAAATTAGGTCCTATTGGAGGCAGGACTCATGTGTCATTATCTTTCTTTCTTCATTTCCATCCAAATAGGGGTACCTTTGGAGGTAGGGGTCATCTCAATAGGATATTACCCTAATAAGATCAAATATCTCAAAGGGACCTATGTATCTTGGCCATACCTTCCTTTTATTCACAAATATAATAACCAACATCCATAGAGATATTCGAAGGAAGTCATAGTCACCAACTTCAAAATCTTGATCTCATTGATAAATATCTATATTAATATTATATATACACTATACCATTGAATGGTTTGAACATTATTTTTCATTTCTTAGACATGTTCAATACCAATCATCATTATATATCCAACTTCATCCCAGCATGTTGGATGCCAACATCTCTTACCATAAAGAGCCTCATATAGTTCTATTTAAATGATAAAATTTGAACTATGGTAAAAATACTACTCTACCATACGTAAGTTTTTGTCACACAACCATAGGAAACCCATTTAAATTGATCTCAACATATCCTCTAAAGTTTTAATGGTATTTTTAGACTGAACATTCATATAAGGATGATTATAAATTCTAAAATTCATATCTCTATCTAATTACTTCAGATGGATTCTTCAAAATATTGACTTAAACCTCATATCTGGATCAGATACACAGGATAGTTGCTCTCCACTTCAATTGCATATATCATTTATGTTTCATTAATGTAGAAATATTTTTAATAAAAATAAATGGTTCTTATTTTATATAGTGATTGATAGAAAAACATATAATAATTTTTCCCTTAAATTTTTTTGGGAGTGCTAAGAATAAATCCATGGTGATATTTTCCTATTTCAAAACTGGTATGGGAAATGGTTTCAACATACCATTATAATTTTTTCATTCATCGTTGACTTAAAAGAATACAAAGAATAAAGATACATATTCTAAAATATTACTCTTCATTATATCTAACTGGAAGTTCTGTTTTAGGTATTTACACATATTCTTACTTCCCTCTACATATTTATACATCCTGTATTAGTATATAAGTATGATCTATTTGAATTATAAAATGGTTATTTAATCTTAGTTACGATGGGAAACATATTTTCTTCTTAAACTGTATAACTACATCTTCATCAAATTTGATATATGGAATATTCACTACCTTTTTATAGATATATATAATATTTCTAGGATTATTTGATCTTTTTATGAATGGATGGTTTTTTATTCATTTGGGAATGATATGATTTCAAACTTTCCATTCTGATAGTGAAATTATCAATTTTAAATCCATGTGTACTGAGTCTTTTTGAATCCTCATTGTGGATATGGGAACATGATCTTTTCTACTTAGATCATTATAAATTCTATTTTACTTCAAAGGATTATAATGTAATGAGAAGTCAACACCCTTTAGCATTGCAATCCATCTCTTTTTACCATATTTAAATCCTCATTCTTTAATATATATTTTAATACCCTTTGATCAATATATATATATATATATCTTTACTATGTATATATAATTTGACCAAATATTTAATGAAAAGGTAAATTTCCCTTGTTCCGAATCATGTTTTTCGTAATTTTTCTAATGTACCTTTAATTTGTAAGGAATATGTAATTTTATTATCAATATAAATGATGAAAAAACAGAAACCCTTTTCAAATAATCACTATATATTATAAAACCTCCCCTATAACTAGGTAATGTATGTATATGAGTGGTTACCAACCTCTTTTGCAGTTCCTCAAAAAATTCATCACATTAATCTATGTAAATGAACATTACAAAATTTCAATTTAACTTTTTTAGTGGATTTTATATCTTTGTAAGATCTCTCAGAAAGCATTGATAATACCCTACTAACTAATGAATACTAAGGATCTTGATTAAATTGTTCAGTCTTGGATATTTCCCAATAAAAAACCCACGATAAACAGACCCATTTATTTTATTATTTTATATTAATAGTCACTGTCTATCACAACTTGTTAAAAAAATGGATAAGATAAGGTTTATTTTATTTTATTATTTTCCATATAAGTAACTTATTTTACAACACTATTCAAAATTTCGTCATGAATAATCTTCCATAAAACCCTTATAAATATGTCATATATAATAAACATGCTTATATCATGGGTAAATAAATCATAAGAAATGGGTTAGTTCAGATACTCCATAAGGGTAAACATAATTAAAAACAATCAATGAACATAAGTGATCATAATATAAGTATTTGGGTAAATCGATATACATAATTAACTTCTACCCAATAAGGTAGAGATCATAAGTCATGGAATAAGACTTGGCATAACATAAAACATGAATAAAATAGTGAGGAAATAACGTTTCAAGAAACATGATCCAAAAGTGAATAACATTATCATAATGAAAATAGTAGGTGCATGGAATATACATTAGTCTAGGGATCATTACTTTCATGATCCATATAATTAGTTCGAATGCTTATGATAGTCTAAAAAATACTCCAAACTAATTATCTCATGATATCTAAAATTTATAATAATGCATTATTGTGAGATATAGGACCCTTCACATCATTAATCCATACTTTTAAGTTCCACATTATAAATCATTCACTTATCACATCATAAAAACACAAGGAATTAAAGGGGGCTTCATAAAACATTCAAATGAAATGAAGTTAATTTTTTTTTAAAAAAGAACGAATGGAAATAATTTTTTTTCATTCAACAAAGCATAAAGAACCAACGTACTAGAAATGGGTTTCATATCCATTACATACGAAAATGATTAAAATTTCCATTAGTAAATACGACAAGATTAAACAATGGAAAAAATGGTTATCCAATTAAATAAAGTAAATTTATAGTAAAATACCATTAAATAATGATAAAAAATCGAATTATATGTTCACCATATATATATTAGTTATATGGATAAGGAAATAATTTCCCAAATCAATCCATGTATGGAACCCAAGTGAATACCCTTTAATCAAATAAATTGAAAACATTGTATTCACAATGTAAATGAATTATAAGAAATGTTATTCAAATTCATTGTAGATAGTTAGAAAAGACAATGATATTGATGGATTATATATTTTATAGATAATAAAGATACATAATCAATCTAGAGAATTATAGTGGATTTTTGAAAATGAATACATCCCCATCAAAACAATGTAAACACAAAGGGATGTTGGTATAGAAATAAAACAACATTTCCAAAAAATGATTTGAAAGGTATAACATAAGAAGGGATCAAGAATCAAATCGCATAATACCAAAATTTCAACTCCCTAACTAATAAATATATATTTAATGCAAGTTAAATCCCATGACTATAAATTTTTTATTATGAAATGAAAATTGTAGATGAAAACATAAACCAGATTTCAAAAGGCATTTTGAACATTGAAATAAATTACAAACAAACATATAACTCTAAAAAGTAATTTTTGATATGGTAAAGTGAAGGATTTTGAGAAAATTTAGATTCAAATAATATTCTCTAAGGAATCATTGATGATGGCATAAAATGTTCTATAAGAAATGTATAGAAAATGATAAAACATTTGATACTGAAAGTAACCTTTTTAGAAATGTGAAAATAGCTTTGTTGAAATCCCACATTTTAGAAAGATAAATATAACGTTTATTGTGTTAAAATTTAATTTTTTATAAATAGGATTATAAAATATTATATAATTAAATATTAGGTTGGAACAACCCATAATGGGAGAACAATTTTCGTGATAAAACTTTATAACTCAATGACCGAGAATTTGATATATCAATATATCTTAAGAGAAATATACTCCATAAAGCATGAAATATTTTAATAGGTCCTTATCTGGTAAAATTGACAAAAATGATATAATAACACATAATATGCCAAAATTGCATAATTTACCTAACTTATATGAAATAATTTCATGAGAATGATCATAACTCAATGAATAAAAACAGAGTTACCCAAAACTATTACGGCGGGGGTAACACATAAGTAAAAAATCCAATTGAAGAAAATAAATTGAATTGGATTATTATATAACATGAATAAAATGGAAATAAAAAAATTATGGGATAGTAAAATAATATAACATCATATAAAGGAAGCCCTTTTCATAAGTTGTATCATGTCTCAAAGAATCAAAATTAAGACCAAGAAAACTATTACAAACATGGAATCTTTTGAATCAATTACTCATTATAGATATAAATTTAAATAAAAAACTGAATATCATGATATATAAGTGAATAAAGAATATAAATTTCAATGTTTTTGGATTTTCACCATAAAAAACCTGGCACATAATATAAACACGATGCAATGAATTCAAGTTTGTGATAAAGAACCTATAAGCTTAGTTCTTTATTAGTTGAAAAGTACACTAACTTATTATATAAAAAAGTAAATATATTAATCACACATTTTAGATGTTTTTTCATATATATATATATAACATTTTATAAACCCTATTTATAATTATTCTCTACATTTATATTAGTTTTTTATTATCTATTTTTTATATCGGGTGTGGGTAATCATGATTGGTTTCAATTAGTTTCATAACAACACTGTTGTTATTCATTATTATCCCAACATTCATCATTAAAATATCATAAAATGTATTTAAATTTATGTATCCTAAATATATTTATTTTTATAATTTAATTCTATGGTATTTCGGTTATGATTCTTAATGATGAATTCGGCGATGAGATTGTTTTGAAGATTCTTTGTGATGAAAGTGTGTTTTATTAATTGATCAGTTAAATTTTTATATTACAATTCCATTAAAACACCTTATTTACTTACTTACATCTCATACTCTAATAAATAAATCCCCATATTCTTCCATGATAAAAATTTATTTCATTTTTCAAGTTTATGATTAAAGAAAACCAAACAAGAATTTATAAGAATTAATAGATTATTATAAATTTATTTAGTTGTAATGTCATTATAATAGAAGAATTTTTATATTATTAAGTATTTATTAGTGAGATATATGAAAATTTTAAATAATTTGTATAATAATATGATCTATAAAATATTATTCCATATAATAATGAAATAATTTTTCAAATAGAATGCTCTATTGGATGGTTAAATTTACCACCACTGTCTATTATTCACATTATTAATAAATTATTCAATATGTTTTTATAGAACGATAATAATTTGATAAAAATATATTATCCCATTAAACCCATTGTTAGTAATATCCAAGTGAGGTAGTGATGAAAATAAAAATAGATATTGATCATTCCTTGGCGGTGGTAGTTTATAGGTACACACAGAAGAAGATTTCATTTTCTATATAATGGGGAAAAGGGGAAATATGGTTTATCAATTTGAGTATCATTTTTTTTCATAAATGTAATATTTATATATTAAATTCCCTATTATTACAATACTATTATTTTGTTGAACCAAAATGAAACATGTGGCATCGTTGAGGTGGTAGTCCACACAATGCTGTAATGAAAATGACATTTTTATTAATAGAATAGGTAAAGTGGTTAATTCTTATACCATCATTAAAAAATACACTGATTATAAATATATTATAATTTTATGATCTTTTAATTGAATTTGATGAAGAGTAAGTGCATATAAATTATTAGAAATTAGAAAAGAGAAGTCAAAAATTTAAACATAACTTTATAGATTATCTCCATTAGAAAGGTGGTCAAGCCTTTAAGTTATAACCTCTTGAGAGAATAAAAAACTCATAAAGGTGTATAGGAAGGATTATTAGAGGGTTGGAAGGATTTTTGGATGAACTATGCATGTTTTATTATTTTAGGGGAAGTGAGTAGTGGGCTATCGCTTTTATATGTGAAAGGGATGACATTTTTAAATAGAAATTTTTTTAAATAATGGTAAGTCACAATTAAGGTATATTGCCCCAAAATTGAGAAATAATGGATTTTTGAATTGTTTAGGTCAATATATGCCTAAAACAAAAATTCAAAAACATTATGTAAACATTTTTTCAACTCATTGCCCTTATAATTTTACTTTTAACATTTTATTCTTTAACTTTCGTAACTTGTTTTTACCAAAGGAAAAGTATCCTTTATTCCAAAAAAAAATATTTCACATTATCGTATAATATGGAACTTATGAATCCAAATATTGAATAAATTTTATTTGACATAATCTCTAGACATGATAAAAAATTAAAAAGGTTAAAAAAATCCCTTGTTAAGAATGTGATATGGATATTCCATTGAATTTTTTTTGTAAAATGAATAAATGTGTGAAATTTTATATAATATATAATTTTAAAAAATTTAATTTTTTATAAAACATTCATTGAAAGAATGTTTTTTTGAAGAAAATAGATTTATCCTTGAATAAAGGAATATTTTTATATTTCATTAAATAAAATTTCTCAACAATTTTATGTTCAAATGTGTGGAAAAATGAGAATATTACATTAATATATCTTGAATAAATTAATAATATGAAAAATAATTGGTTTATTGAGAGATAAATCATAAAATTTAATCATTAGAAGCATAATTATAAATAAAACTGATAAACAATGTTATTTTAACAAGAACTATTACCAATTCCAGAACATTGAATCATAATCCACATGAAAGACTTAAATTTATTGAAACATAGAATATCATGAAATATAGTATATTAATTATATAACATCTCAAAGTGCCTATATATACACCTAATAAAAGAATATTTCTTGGTAACATAACATACATCTCAAATAAAGAAAATTGAAACAAAAATCCTTTACTACTTTTGTAACTTTGAAACCATAAACCTCATAAAAAAGAGTTACTAAAATAAATATATATAAAAACATAAATTTAAGTGTATTAAAAATAAAATACATTAATGGGTATTATACACATTACACATCAAACATGTGTGGTGAATATGACATATATCCTAAAGAAATAAATTTGTGACTAGAAAACACATAACTTAAGTTCAATTTGTCACAATTGTTCTTTATATCTCGATTAAATAAACATATTTTTGTTATTAACTCGATTTGTAACCTTATTAAAGTTTATTATTACTTTTACTTCAATTACTATCATGGTATATACAATTATATAATCATTTATGTTTATATTGGATGTTTTGACCATATTTGGCTTATATGTCAAAAATGACTAAGGTATGTTGGATATGGTAAAGGAAGTAATTTTATAAAAATATATTGAATAATAATCTTGAAATAATTATCATATTTATAATCTAATTATAATTTGATTACCAGACATCAATTATTGTTTTGAAAAATTAACTAATGTTACGATGATGGAGATAGGAGGTCATACATACGGACGAGTAACGATTCCATTTCATAATGATTATAGAATAGTTTATCTTTATATGATGATAATTAAATTATAAATTACATAATATTTAATTATATATACATATATATATATCAACCTAGAGATTTTGTGATGAAAAAAATGAATCACTTTGCTTTGAGGAGGTGGTAGTCCACATGTCCACGGACGACTATATTATTTTTTAGTGACTGAAATGTTTAGAAAGAAAAATTCAAATTATATTGACATAATTATAAATATTTCAGGAATATAAAAAATATTTTATATATATCACATATTTTTTATATTAACCATTATTACATTCCATGTTACACAACAGTGAAAAACGAATCACATCACTCCATGAGACGGTGGTCCGCCACACACATGAGCGATGTTATCATATCTCTTATGGAATAAAATATAAATGGGTAAATATGATATAATGAATAAATAGGTATAATTATGTATAAATATAATATATATATATATACATTATATATATCATCATTCAAAATCGTGATAGGTGGTCATGGAAAAACAAACCACATCGCCTCGCGAGGAAGTAGTCTATCGTACACATAAATGAGGATTTCATAACCCATTTGATAGAGGAGGGAATTGGTTTATATGATAAATTAAAATAATAAAATCTAATTTTATTTACCTTACTGATTTTATTATATAATTATTATTTAATATAAATTTTGGGTGTGTATAATGAAATAAAATAAAAATGCTCATTGAAGAACATTAGCCCTTTTGGGGTATCCTCTTTAAGATTTCACCAAAGGCCTTACTGGGCTACATTTTTTCCAAAATTAATTCTTTAAATATGATATTAGGAAATTTGATAATTTATTTTTTCACTGATTGGCCAAACCAATGGAGTTTTAAAGTGTAGAAATAGGAGGATAGTGTGTAGCTTTTTATAAGGGGTGTCAATGGAACATTTGTATTTGTTTGAAAGAGTGAATTCCACCAACGTTAATTTCGTGCAACCAGGACCTCATAAAGATCCATTCTTGATAAAATATGGTATAATTTATAAATATTTCATAAAATAAGTTATGGTCATGTTTTGGGTATTTTTTACAATGTTTATTCTATTTTTAACCACTATGTAAACTCGTTTTTACCTTAATCGCTATAAATAATTATAACTATTTTCTAAAATTATTATGGTAAAAAATTACATTGACTTATTTAGATAGTATAATTTATTATGTCTCCAAATTTAGAATATATTTTTAAAAATTCAACTCAAATAACTGGTATTATTTAATTTAAAATAAATCCCACAAACACGAAAAAACAATGGGTTTTTAAGAAGAGTATTTTTTGAGAAAAAGAAGATTATATATCGACTCTATGACTAATAATATTTATTATATAGAAATAATGTATTATTTAATAAAACATATTATATAATTTTTCTCTAAAACATTCCACTTTAAATATTATTTTAATTAATTAAAATGGAGTAACATTATTCATTTTAAAATAGGTTTTTGAAAAACATATTTTTAAACCCAAAAAAACATATAATAAATATCAATATAATGTTATTCAATGTAACATAGTTTATTGAAAAAAATAATTAATACATAGGTTACTTTAAAACTAATTTAAAACATATTAAGATTTTTAAATTATGTAATTTAATGAAAATAAAATACTTTTTACAAAAATCTGTATTTTTTCACTATTCAGTAAAAAATCAATATTTTTACAAAAAATCACCAAAAATCGTCCAATGTAAATTTTGGTTTTCCGGTTCAAAAAATAATGTTCAATTTATCAAATAAATTTTCTAAATGTTCCGGAAATTTCTTATAATTTTTTATGGAAATAAATAATATTCATATTTGAAGAAAACGTATTTCTGAAGAATAAAACCACTTTACTAGAAATTGATTGATTATTCAATAAAAATTCAAAATTAATTTACATTGATTAATATATATATATATATATTATAAATTAATTAATAATTGTCATACTCTCTAATTTGATATCATGAATAACGTTAATATATATCATAGGTCTTTTATGTTTGGTGTTGCATATTGAATACATTTTCAATCATAAAATCCTAGAGTTTCATGTCACAAAAGATGAAATGAGTGTTACAAACAATGAAATATTAAAATAGTGTTGCATGTAATATATGAAAATATTAGTTTTTTATGTCATTAAATATATCAAATAAAATTTCCTTCTTTTAAAAAATAACTTGGTGTCTCATCCTCCCACCATTGAAAATTTTCATCCTCTGAATTTATACATTATCTCAATAATAAATTGTTAGAAATTAAAAAATAATTTTATTTTAAAGCCACACTATAAAAAGGGTCAATAAAATAACCTCTTAATAATAATGAAATATAAGTAATAAGGTCATATGGAATAACACAAAAATAGGTTTCGAAATACGATAGAATGTGGGAACGAAAGAAAGGTATAAATGATTATAGAGAGTGATTGAGGTTATTTATCATAAAAATGTGAATGGTCAGTGGATTTTTAAGGTCATAAAGATCATAAATATGTGATGATCGAAAAGAATATTTAGTTCATCATATTTAAAGGTTCTAGGATATCATTTTTTTCAAGATCATTTTCCTATAGTTGAGGAATTATCTTACCATCTAGACTAATATAACATGGAAATACACTTACATGATGAGTATAATTTCATCCATTAATCAATTCCCATCACAACCTTATATTTTTTTCCACACGATGTGTATTTTGGAAGAATATTTCATTCTTAATTATTTAAAATAATATTTTAAAGACCACATAACTATATATGGGATAATAAGCTATTGCTCATATCTTTAAACATTGAACAAAACAAAAAATGGTTATAACATGGTAATATAATTCCCAAAATTAATAAACCATCGTAAGAAACAATAATCTTAAAAAATTAATAGTAATATATAAAGTTGAAAATTAATCATTACATAACCCTATATCCCAAAAAGCATCAATAACCTCATAATTAAATATAATTTTAACCTCAAAGTTCATCTGACACCTTTCAGATTTCATTGCAAAAATTAATGTGACCTTATTTTAAAGTAACATTAATCATCTAGTCACCAAATCACACTTCATTCATGAAATTATCTATATTATAAAACTTGTGTTGTCAATATCTAATATAATATTAACCATAAAGGTTATTGATACCTTCAATCTAGTTTACACTAAATTTAAATCTGTACTTAGTATTAAATTATATCTTTATAAATACTACAACATGTTAAATCATATCATAAAATTTCATTTATCAATTTATGATCACATCACTTAAAACCTCAAATGTGTACTTCCGAATTTGAACATATGACAATACAAAATTCTATAGACCAAAAAAGGTATCCATAACTCTTATGATAACATAACATGAAATCATTCTAATTTATAAATTTATCTAAACTGAACTCTGATGCAAACTATAACAGTCTAGAACCCACACTCCTAGATTTGGTGATGAAATCATAACCTTTACATTTCCATCTTTGATACCGATGGAGGTGGCTCATTTTTTTCTATCCAAAATAAAAAATATCAAAAATAAATATTATATAACTTACCTTTTACATGACCTTTTAGTTTTTGAGTTTTATAAAATTATGGAAAGACACCACATAAAGAATATATATATCATTAAATTAACATTTCTCCCACTTAATCCAACATTCCTTATTTCATAATAGGGAAACAATATCATACATATGAAACCCTTCTAGTCAAAATTCATTAAAAATCATTATTAATAACCTTGGGAAGATGAATCATAATAAAGGGTCCTCAAATTCATAGTAACTATAAAAAAAGGTCTGAAAATTGAATTTTATTAATGAGCATAAGAAGTGAATAATGGTATGATGACATAATAATAGTGCTAGTGTGAATAATAAAAGTACTCAAGCCCATAATCACCTATATTATAAATGATGAAAAAATAGAAAAGGAAAGATTCATAAAAATAAATAATCATATTCCATGTGATATCAATTTTGAACATAAGAAACATTATGAACCCATACCAGGAATCAAAAAGTCATGTTGGTATCATGGAACATTTTTCTTCTTAACTCGTGTTAGACCCATGTCAAAAATAAATAGGTCCTAGTTAAATCCATAGGAGAAACCCTCAGATGAATCCCTCCTTATTTTCTCTCAAGACATGGTATATTAACCAATTTATTAGAGTGATATCTGTGTGCACCCATTATTTAATCTATAATGGGATCACCTATTACTATTTTCTATACCCCATTGTATAAGCTATAACAAGATCACCAGACACTATCCAAGATTCCCCATTAAATAATATGTAATATAATTACTCAGTGCTATCTAGGATGAAACAGTGTATAAGATTATTCAGGATCCCTGATGCTATCTAGGGCTCTCCATTATATGAATATTCGAGAACAGAAATATGAATAAAGTATATAGAGATTTCATTTCATCAAAAAATGTGTATAAAACATCATTATTCACTTTATCGCATTACTAAACCATTGTAACAAAAAAGTTTTCAAGTCAAACTATTTTAAAAATTATTGAACTGTGAAAAAAATTGGTTTCGATAACAATCTCTTTGAAATATGGTTAAATAATGAAAGAAAAAACATTTTCATTACAATATCTTTAAAATAATCTAATTCCATCAAAAATAATAATGATAATGGTACCGGTTTCATTTATCCCCATCATTAGATAAGTAAGAATCAGTTTTATTGACATTGATTAATGGAAATACAATTAACGGGATATTAAAAATAATTGACGAAAATATCATTCTAACTTGAAAATAAAATTTTAGAACATAAAACATTTTGAAAATACTTTTCATTTAAAATATTTATTTAAATGTATTAATAGTCTTTTGAGAAAAAAATTATTTAAAAATAACAATATAAAATTTAAAAGAAAGATTCAGGGAAATGATGGTCATGTTAGTGTATAATTTTGAACATTCTATAAAGAAAATTCCAATTTCATGGTAAAAAGGATAGAAATGTTCCTTGTTCATAAAGAAACAAGCGGATTAATTTTATTGTTTTAAAAAAAATACAATATGGGTAAAATTTTCTTTAATACATCATTTTTACAGGGTCAAAAAAGATTTTTAGAAACATGGTTTTTTGAAGAAAATTGAATTCCTACCAAAGAGAGAAATAATATAGAATTTTATTAAAAAATTCCATCAAAACATTTAAGTACTAAATAAGAGAAATTGTTACTATTGATTATAAATAAAATAAATAAATAGATGATAAAAAAATCATGATTTTCTTCAGAGAGGAATCATGATATCACATCATTAGAAGCATAATCCTATCCAAACCTGATAAATGATGAGATTTTTAAAAAAGACGCTTACCAATTATGTAATATTGAATCATAATTATCATTAAAATATATCATTAAATAAAACACATAATATTATTATAGTAATTAAATTCATGATATAAATTTTCAAATGGGAATTTTGTAACATCCCACCCCTCCTTATAGTCATTGTTTTGGGTGGAGGTGCTACTTGAACATAAGAGACATCCCCAAGGTTCCAAAGAATTGAAATAAATGTAGCGGGTTCCATGAAAATTGGGGGAAAATTTTCCATTTAAAATAAAAACACCCAACCAAACATGTTATTATCAGAAAACTAGAATATGCATGTAAGCAATGTAATATAATATATCATTACCAAAGGACCAATATTACCAAACCTTAATAATAGAGAATCAGAGTAACAAATAAAGAATAAAGAAAAGAACAAAATATTTCATGATATAACTCCATATATCTATACCAATAACCATGATCTAACTACAAAATTTCCCAATCATCATAAGGTACCACTCTAGAAATTATATTCCTTACCTTTACCTATGTCTAATAATACAACATCTATAAAGAAACCATTGTTCCAAAATAGGGTGTGAGAAATTATACTTAGTAGGTATTATGCAAATTAATTCCATACAGACACAACATGGATAGAACCAATTAACACATTTATATTAAAAAAATTATATAAAACTAATGAAAAATTTATAGATTTTAAGCAATCTAAACACACCCTCAATAAGAAACATACTCCCAAAATCATCACATTTCCACAGAAACATAACCAAAAACATAATTACCCATTTTCCCCAAACTATTTTTGGTATAACTCAATACACCTTGCAAGGTTGTGAAAACATTTCCACCATATTCAAAAGTTTGATACACCTGAGCTCAGTGTACCCTTGATGGTGGAACTTCATGTCAAAAACCTTGCACTTTTTATAGTAGTATTTTACACCACTTTCCATCCTTTTATAGTGAAGCATCACACCACTATAAATCCCTTTTTATATTGGTATTTCAATCCAATATTCATGCCTCCCAATGTATGTTTAATCACTTAATCCTATAACCATGCCACAACAACATTTACCAAAATTCAATCAATATAAAAATCATCAATTTCCAAAATCATATCAACAAACACATGCCAATCTATACTAACCAATAATTTAAAACCACAAAACCCTAAAACCAATCAAGAATCCCAAAAACATGCCAAACCACTTCAATAAATATCAATTATTTAGAAGCAACCTTAATCAATTATCCATGCCAAACCATAGTTCAATAAAACACGTTTTGAAAACACCCAACCAAATACACCATTATTAAACCAATACACTATTCATGTAAATAATGTCTACAGTAAAACATTACCAAAGGACCAATATAACCATACAAGAATAATACAAAAGCAAAGTAACAATTATAAGGATAAACAAAAAAACCTATGCACAAAATGACATTACTCCATAAATATGTACCAAGACCCATGCTCTAAATCGACAACTTCTCAATCATAACAAGAAACCCCACTGTAAATGAGTTGCTTTACCTTTACCTATGTCTCGGAATACAACATCTACAAAAGCACCGACGTTACAAAGTAAAGGGTGAGTAATAATACTCATTAGGTATTCTCAAAATGACTTACCTACACATGCCAATTGGATAGAACCAGTTAACACATTTATATAAAAGATTATATATTAAACCAATGACCAATGTAATAATTTTCCGCAATCCAAACACACCATCACAAATACACATACTTCCCAAATCAACACATTCCTAAGTAAATATAACCCAACACATCATCACCCAAATTTCCCCAAACTTTTGTTGGCATAAATCATTTCTCCTTATGAGAAACTCACAAATTTATACAATATTCACCACTTCCATACACTTGATCTTTATGTACCTTTTATAGTGTAACTTCACACCCAAACCCATTCACATTTTATAATGGTACTTCACGCCACTTTCCAACCCTTTTTAGTATGGTAATTCTCACCAATATCTATCCCTTTTTATAGAGGTACATAATTCAACTATCTATACCTTCTAAAAAATTCTTAATCACATTAGCCAAAACCATGCCACAACAACATTTACCAAAATCAAATCAATATGTAAATATAGAGTTTCAAAAATCATATCAAAAAATGAATTCCAAGCCAAACACCAAAAAAAATTACAAAAAAACAAATCTTTAATCCAATAAAAAATTCTAGCAGCATTCCAAACCACTTAATTAAATCACCTATATTTTATAACACCCTTAATCCATCATTCATGTCAAAACACACTTCAATAAAAAAATATTTTTATAGAAAACTATTTTTCTACAAACATTTTCTATAAATCAACCAATTCACCAATTTTAAAATAAAAATGTTAAAATACAACATCAAATCACATTTCAAAACCATAAAACAATTTACCAAAAATCATAAAATCATCAAAAATGGTTTTTAATCAAGCTTTTCACATCAAAATCACAATAAATTTCATGAAAAACTAATTATTTTTAAGTCAAGCCTACAAGTTATCAAAAAAATAGAGTTGGGAATAAAGCCACCTACCTTAGGGAACGGATAAATTGAACAAAGGAACACCCAAACCCCAAATATGGGTAAAACGTCAATTAAAATATCTTATATCCCTTCCCCTTTAATCAACAATCCCAAATCTGTCAATTAATGGAAAAAACCCTAGATCAATCTTCAATAGAAGTATATCTTGGAAACTAAGATATAATGAGATGTAGATCTAAGGAAAACCACAAAATTACTAAGAGATGATACTTACTAAGGGAGATCTAACCTCAAACAACCAATAAAATCCTTAAAATGATTCCAAAATTAGTGGTATATGTTCCATAACACTAGAGAAGAGGATATAAGGAGTTAGGGATTTATGGGGGCGATAATGGGGTGTTTTGGGAAAATTCCTACCAAGACCCATTTTTTAAACCCCAATTTTTAAGCTTCACATGAATTAGATGCATGGTTAGACAATCGTGCACCTACTACTACCTTAAGGGGGCCTCACACAATTCCCGCATATTTAGAAAAATTGTGCACCAACCGTGTCAAAGACCACTGTCCCATGTAGCACGGTTTACCTTGCTGGTCACACGGTTTACAAAACCATGAACCTTAACTACATTCAAACCCCTTAGTCACTGCCTCATGGTGCACAATTATCTGGGTATCTTTCAGAGCTTCTACCAACAATGGTCAAACCATTCACCCTTAAAACAGCTTAAAAACCTTCCAAAAACCATTCCAGATCCTCCTAACCGTTACCCAACCACATTTCATAGTTCAAAATTCATAATTAATGGTTACATACCTTAATCGAGGGGTATAATATTATCCCCACCATTATCTTTTATATATTTATAAATTATAAAACAATCACATTACTGAAAGAGATTAGACCATTCCTCAACCATTTTGTTATCCCGTTCCGAAGTCTCTTCCAAAATCTAACCATGTCTCTAAAAAACCTGCACTAGACTGATATTTTTACCCTAAAATACATTCCTTTTCCTATACACCGTATACACTGTCATGTGTTCCCAAAAAATCATCTAGTTCTAGCTCAAAATGATCCGATCAAATCACATTATCAAGATCATGATGGTACTTCTTTAAAAGGGATAAATGAAACACATTGTGCTTCATACTAAACCACGGTGGAAAAGCCAACCGATTTTTCACCTCTCCAACCCGCTAAAGTATCTCAAAAGGCCCAAAGTATCAAAGAGATAACATTACCAGCTTTCCAGAATAATGATATCCCAACCTCAGAGAAATTACCATGAATACATGATCACCTACCTCGAATGACAATGATCGTCGACAGTGGTTGGCATAAAATTTATGAAAACATTGAGCCATATCCATTCACTTCATAGTCAACTTAATTTTTTATATTTTTTACTGGACAAGGCTCAAACCCACTATTTAAGTCTCACCTATTTCCACCCAATAAAGTATCGAATGACAAAGACACCCATACAATTCTTCGAACAGAGCTATGTGTATGGACTCTTGAAAAATGATATTGTAAGAGAACCCCAATAAAGAAAATAGATCCTTACATGAGACATAAAAATACATCACACAAGCCTATAACATATCTTCCAATATTTTCCACATCCTCTTGGATTTCCCATCCATTTAAGTATGATACACCATGCTCAACATAAACAATGTCCCAAGGGATTGGTGAAAGAATTTTGATAACTGTGACATGAAACTATAATCTCTATTTGATTCAATCAGATTTGGAACCCCATGACTCTTTACCACATCACAAATATAGATTTTGGAAAACTCCTATAACATATAAGATTTATGAATAAGGATGAAATGGGTAGACTTTGTGAGTCGATCCAAAATCACCCATATGGAATCTTGTTTTGTAACCATTCTTGGGAGACCTACAACAATATACATCCAAATCTTCTCCAATTTTCACACAGGGATAGCTAAATAATAAAACATACCAACATGCCACTGATACTCTTGCTTAACCTACTGATAAGTCAAGAATCTAGAAACAAACTGAGCCACATTCCTTATCATTCCTGCCACCAGAACTAGACTTTCATAGCCTTATAAATTTTCTTAATTCTAGGTTGAACCTCCCATCTGGAATGGTTGTATGCTCCAAGAAGTTGTTCTTGACAAGACAGTAAAACAAATATCTGATTATGAAAATAGAAAAATAAAATCTCATCCATTTTATAGCCCTCAATGTTCTACGATGAGAGAAAATTAAATTTTTATTAGCAATAACTTTTATGGAAAAGTGAGAAACCACATAGTTCAACCTAGAGTACAACCCTCATAAGTAGTCACACCATTATTAAAATAGAATTTAAGCCTATTAGAGGATTCATACCTAAAATTTTTCTAGAAGAGTGAACTTGAGCATCATGCTTATCATGAATGAAGTCTTCAGAGTGGTCAACCATCTTGTCCCAAGTTTGATCATATTCCTCTTTACTTATATTCCCTTCATTGAAACCCTTATCTGAATAAGTACCTTCTTTTAATCTCACGCAACCCTATCACTATTGACATAATCCTGATGTGCCCTACACATAATTTTGTGTACCTCTTATTGTGTAGAATTTATGTTAGGAAACTCACCCACCATCTTCTAAGTGCAGAATCAAGGAGTCGGACATGGAACTCCCATGCATATTAACAATGGTTTCATGCCTTCATTTCAACTCTTTGGATTTAACTTTCTTACCTTACCTTGTCTTTATTGGCCTTGGAAGATACGAAAAAACCATGCGCCATTTTTTCCAGTTCCCTGATGTCAAGATGCTATATTAAATGTCCCGACTAGGGAGAGAGTCCACAATATCTATCCCTTCTATTATTTGAGCTTCAATGTGGTTCAAATGTTCTTGGGAAAGGACCTCGAGACCTAAAAACTGGTTACCGATTTGTATGGACTCATGTCTCTGACAATGGCCTACAACCCAGTGCCCCACCAACTCTGAATGGGTTCCCTCTCTATCCAACATCTTATTAGAATCATATGAAATCTCGTCTTGAACTAGTTTCATCCAAGAATATACATACTATTTTCCTTCCAAATTCACTAGATATCCCTACTTATGAGAATCATTACAATATATAAGAGTGTCCTCTCTTGGTTCCATAGTAACAGTTTCTTGCCCATTTTCATTTGTACCAAACCTATAGCACACTACCACTACATATAATAAACCCGTGGAAGGGATTCACTCTATTGAGACTCCAATATAGAATGACCACTCCCACCATGAGGTCAATTAGGCACTGGATGGTCCACAAAAATATAATCCATCTCTTCTAGTGAAATCCAATGGTCCAACATAACTTCCATTGGCTGCTGAGTCGACATATCCATACTCAAATCCCCTAGCTTCTGGAAAATGTAACGCATCCTTTTTCCAAAAAATTCGCATGCTTCAAAGACCCATGCCTATAGGACACCAACAAATTCCCCAACTAATTACATGTAGAGTGGAAATCGACCCATGATTCATAGACCACCTGTTGCTGACATCTATATTCTTGCTCAACTATGATCTAAATGACATCAAGAGTCACCTTGGATGCATCAAAATCAATAAAGAAAAGAGGTTTAACCGTATGACACACAACTTTTGTGTGACTATTGAAGAACTGGTACCTCCCTACATGGTTCCCGAGAATCCTAAAAATAGCAGGTTTTTGGAATAGAAGGAGAAGGTTTGGAAAACTAACCCATATGGCTACCTAAGGAGAGTCATGCTTCATGTGGAAGTCATAGGACCAATATCATGGATTTGGAATGGAAGAAGAAGGTTTGGAAAACTAACCCAGATTTCTACTGAAGGAGATTCATGCTTTATGTGGAAGTCATAGGACTAATAGAATAGGTTAAAATGGGACCGATTATAGTTATGAAGAGAACTAGATCATGATTTGATCAGATCCTCCACCGATGTGAACCGAATCATTATGTGCTTATAGTCGAGAAAGCATATGGAATCCATTTCCTATAAATCCCATTTTCTTAAAAAAACCTTTCAAATGAGTCATCAGATGGATATCTCTGAGAAAAATGAGAAACCAATATTTGATTATGAAGGGTTGAGGCTCTATTGAACTCTTCTAGTGATAACTTGAGATTAGGTATTCTATTTTATAGATCTATAACATTATGGTCAATATGGAATTGTGGGAATGGAGAATGAAAATTAGTGTTGGAGAAGGGGAAAAGGGGGGAATCTCTTCTCTTGAAGGATAACAAAGGTCCCTCCCCCACCAGAGGGGGAGGGAATCACAAGGTCACCACCGCCATCACATATCAGGATAAAATCATTATTCCACATAGAAACTCGAACCCTCTCCCTCAATGGTCTCCCCACCATTGAGTTTCGACCTCATATATACACATTCTGAATCAGAAATCCACACCTCTTTAACTAAACCCACCAAGTGAGAATCCTGAAAAACTACAATGAAAACCATTAAATCAGCATATTCTTCACATTCAAATTACATGTTAGCTATAACTGACATCAACTATCACTAATATGAAAATTATTTCACCACTTAAGAATGTTACTTCTTTATCAATGAATCCTTCACCTAATTTTCACTATCCGGTGTGTACATCATGTCAAAGTCAAGCATCTGGTGATAATCCATCCATGTATTCTTTGTCAAATTCAAATATCTATATGATAAAATATTCTTTAATATCTTCTGATTGGTAAACACCAATAATTTATTACTGTAGAGATATTTATTCCATGTTTTCAACACATAAACTACCATTAGAAACATCAAATCACATGTTGGGGTAGTTCTTCTCATGAAATTGAAACTAACATGAGCCATACACAACCTCGTGTTCCCCTTGCATGAGAAAATACACTAAACTAGATACTCATGCATCACAATACACCACGATCAAGACTAGTGTAACCCATAGGGATGTTCTAGGCCAGATAAAACCTTTATTTTCTAGCTCCTACAACTGTAATTATATTCCCCCAATTATGTTGGGACCATATGGTATGAAGAAAATTAGATAGGGTTGGTCCCTGGAAAAAGAACAATCCTAAACTCCACTTCTCTCATGCGTGGAAAACCTATAAAATCATCATTAAAGACATCCAAAAACTAATCCAAAACTACCAGAAAACTACATCCACCAACATCATCCATTGATACCAAATAAATACTCGCTGAATAAAATGAAATTTTCCACACCACCATTTATAACAATCCCATTGGACCCACCTTTACATCCTCCCCTACTGTAAATAGATTTTTGATGCCATCATCTATCATAAAACTCCCTATTCACACATAACAATCAATGTGGGATTAAACATCATCAACCAATGCATACTAAGGATTAGATCATAAACATCGAACTCAAGCATTGGGATATCCCAAATCAACTCAACCCCATCCATATAAATAGAATGATCTACAATGGATAGTTCAACACTCTCTTGAACTTGAAGGTTTTTGATGTTTCAACATATATTACATTATTTCTGCACTTCAACCAAACAATTCTGCAGTACATGTAGAAATAAAATAATGGGACATAGCCACATAAAAAATACATTTATAAAAGTAGAATTAAATAAAACATTGCATATCTAACTATCTATTATCCCAACTGATCATCCACCACAAACTGCTCAGCTCTTAGCACCTACTTGTCATCCACACATTCCTCTATATTCCCTTACTGGGAGTCAGGCTGTTCTCAAATAACAATGGATAATTTTGTTCTACTCACAAGGGGTATGATGCTAGCCTGTTACCATAAAGGCATACAATTCCTATAGCCACAATGGAGTCTCACGAACCCCCAACCTCAGAGCTTTGGGAAAACAATACAAAAGATGCCCCATATTCTATTAATTGTGACATTATTGAGGCTATTCCATACAATCACACATCATGTGGCCTATAGAACCACACAAGAAACATATAGGATGACACTAAAGAATCATTGGAAGATTCAATGATCCTGATGTCATATTCTAATTCATACTGCCACCCATGAATTAAGTGTCCCTCTTCCTATTTCTCCACATGTTAGAGTTTCAAACATTTTTCATGGGTTCTAGCATACTTCCCCAACCTGTATACCCCCAATATTTCCCTTTCATCTATCAATGTTGTATTCACTATCTCTATATAATATCTTATAAAATGGACTACAATTTTGCAATTAATTTATTGCCTCAACCCTGGTTCAAATATCTTCACCTTCAATGAAAAATTAGCTTCATCCTCAGGCATAACTTAGACTAAGCTCACAAATTTCACCACATATTACATTAACAATAACTTATCCTTATTAAAACTAATTATATCCATGGTTCATTGAATTATAAACATGTTAGGGTAGAATTTTTTGTTAAGAAATCTCTCAAACCCCTCCCATGACAGAACATGGTATGTTCCAACATTGACCGAAAACTCCCACCCCTAACGTCCAAGATATTCCAAAATTTAAATTGATAACTTTACTTCAAAATCCTATGGTGTTCCTACGAAATCTAATATTAGATTAATCCTGTTCAACCACCCTTTTCTCCTTTCAATTTCAGAATCGCCCTTAAAAATGGGTTGATTCTATTTTTGAAACTGAACCAAGTAGCGCAAATGCTTCGGTTCACCCTTTATATTCTTAGTTTCCATATATTTGAAAGATTTAACTATGATTTAAACAAGTTGCTAGTTCACCTAATCCTTCGGTGAAACCAAATTATCAGTAGCATCCTCTTGTTCGTCTTTAGCACGCATAACCAATACCATTTTCTATCAACACAACAACCATCATACATATCACTCCCTCGAAACTAAAGCCTTACAATTTCTAATTATATCACATTTCAAGAATCAGAACCTTGCTTTCCAAAATTACCTTTTTTCCATGTTCAACCAATTTTTAAAAATACACACTGTTTTGAAAATTGAGACATATTAAAAATA